>CM050398.1:57689188-59013355 GCA_027562975.1 Rhynchospora breviuscula | reverse complement strand
AAATTACAATCTGAAAAAGAGATTTGAGTGATATTTAAATGACTTTTTATATAGTTTACCATTAACAAACAAGTAAGTTAAGAAATTACAATTGCTGTGTCGACATTCAGTTATTTGAATTTATTTTTGTAATACCTATTCTTTTTTACAACAATAATAAAAAAAAATTCAAGTATGAAAGACCAAAAGTTTATGTACATATTGCGTATATTTAAAGTAACAGCTAAAAAACTGCAATCGTCTGTTAACGTTAAACAGTAGTGGTAGGAGAGACATATTTGAAAATTACTAATTAAAATGCTAAAACATACATGACAAAATTTGTCTTGATAGGATATAATGGCTATGTCCCTTCTAATCAGTCCTTTGACCCATTTCATGATATTTATTTGTACGGGAGATGTTAAAAAAATAATCAATCTTAACTCTTTTGCAAGCTTAAAAGTGTGTTTGATTGCAAAAAATAGAAAAAAAAAGAGTCAAAATCAAACTGGAGATAAATTAAGGCACAATACTTATATGTTATTATATATACGATGTTTTTATAAAGATAAAATATAAACTTTATTAATTAATTTAGTCTCTGTTTGATTATAACTTATTTCATAGTTTCTACTTCTTTTTTTTGTTGCAACTAAGCACAACCTAATATTATACCATCTCGTGTGGAATGGCACCGCTCATCAGGTAGTGTTTTGAAGAAAAAATTCCAAGGAGAATATCAATAGATATTAGAGAAAATCGGTGGGTATAGTGATTTGCAAGGCTAGAAGCTCATGTATGATAGAGTGGTGTACTTGCTCCGTCATGGCTAAAAAAAATTTTTTAAAAAATAATTGACTGTTTTTATCATTTTATGTTGATAGGATGTTTCCAAAAGAAAATTCTAAAATCCCGGTTGTAATATAAAGTTACAATGCAGCGTTAAAATAATAGTACCTTCTGCTTCGCTATAATTTTTGTTTTAGACACTGATTTGCACGATGGTATAAAAATCATACGATTTCACTAAATTGTCGCAGACAATGCAAATTAGAAGCTTTTTTTTTTTTTTCCAATCAAGCAATATAGAAGTTAGAACTTAGAAACTATACAATTCCGTTTGTTCGTCGACAGACCAAAGTACCAAACTTAAACAATCGCACCTAATGACCTAACCCGCAGTCGCTTATCCATATGTGGGCATTGTAGGGAGTAGGGACTCTTTTTGATTGTTCTTCAAATCCTTCCAAAACTAACGCGAATCTCAAAACCTTTCGTATCCCTCCGATTACCACGCAGAACATACCGCCGACGGCGGATCTGAATTCAGCACCCCCACCAGGCAACCAGCTAGCTTGACGTGACAACTCCATCAAAGATGAAAGCTGCCGCTTGCTGTCCCTCATCTCGATCGTCTCCCTCTTCCATGCCACGTGTCGCCGTACGCCAAATGCCTGCCCCATCCCGTGACCCCATCGAATCCTGAGTACTGCCTCTGTTTCCTGGACCCCTTTCTATATAGGCTACTAGTTTTTCGAAACGTGTCCCCGACATGCTTTGGTCCGCGCGTACAGCTACACATGGACCCTCTGCTGTTTAGAAAGGTGTGTGGCAGTATTCATGCATAATTTGGTGGGGCGGATCGAGACATGAGCATTATTTGTGAATTATGCAAGGGGATGACTGGCCTCGCTTCTTTCATTATCCGGCTTAATAGATTTGAAGTATTTTTGTGGCTACTTTCCGTAAAATTGTAGTTGTGTTTTTAAAGGCCATTATTTATTACATTATAAACGAAAAAACAAATACTTCGGGATAGAAAATTTTATTTTTCAACTAGTATTCTATCTGACCGCCAATTGACCAAGTGTCTTCTAGAATAAAAAGGTCGTTTCCTTCAATCGTCTTAATTTAATTAACAAACATGTACATCATTTTTAAAAAATTTTTTTTTTTGGAAATCACCCGTAGGTATCATTTTTAAAAACTTGATACCTTCAAAAAAAGAACAAAAAAAAAAAAAATGCGTGTGTATTTTGGAAGCACGTTAAGGTAAAATTTATCCGAAAACACAATTTTTTAGCTTTAAAGTGTCGTGAGTTTGTTTTAGTTGGCGGAAAAACTAGGACAAATAAGATCGGCGAACACTTAATTAATACTAATCATGCAAAATTCAAATCAAAAGTAATTATGCTACTTAATTTCATACTATCTCTTAGTTTTGCAAGGACTTCTTTATATTTGTGATTTGCCTATAAGTTCAAGTTTTACATCTATAAATTTGTCAATTAGAAACTGATATATTATGTTTAGACATATTACTATTTAACAATATTACTAAATTAATATTATTTCATTTTTTAAAATAAAATAATAATTATCATATTTATAAATATTTATAATTTATTTGTAGGTAATAAAAAGATGCTTTAGAGTCACCAGATCAAGAATTCGTCTCTATCATTGACACATTACACGTCTTGCACAGTGTCGTGCTACTATAGCCAGTTGCGCTAAACATTAATTAATACTTTTCTTTTTCATGTCCTATTTCATTTATTTGATGTGGAAAAATGCCTTTTGATTTTACATGGTAGTTTCCACTTATAAGTGGAGCGTGCAATGTACTAGCAAAAGTAGCAAATAGGCAAGTAGCTATGGAGCTGCCTGACTGGATTGGTTGGTGAGTTCGGCGGGGTCTACCACTTGAAGCCTCCGACGATATTTTGGTCCGTACCTAATGGGCCTTGCTTTCCTCACGGTACCAATTAGCAATTCACGCTAAAATTTTAACAAATGACTATTTGAACCCTCGCTTTAGCCACGCTCTATCTAGTTTCTACTGAATTTTCTCTCCCCCCTTCATCACATTCCAACCAAGCTTCCCTTCGTTGTTCACGTCCTTGACAGCTCCTCAATCAACATTCGTTCTTCATCACCAGCAGATACGCCATCGTCAGTGTCCTTTTGGAAAATCAGCGACGAGATAGAAAAACTACTATTGACCCTGGGAGCATCCTCTTTGATTTCCCCACACGAAGAGTATCTATTTTGGTGAGTTAAAAATCTTGAAGCAAAAAGATGGTCCATTGGCAGAGCACTGGGGAGAATATTTTTACCATGCCAAATGGTTTATAGAGAAATTTCAAGTTTGGGGCTGAATGGGGCATTCGATGCTGTTGTAAAGTCAGCATGCATATGCAATTTTTAATGAGAATTGTCCATTATTTGTTACAGTGAATACCAATTTATCTGGGTATGCAATCCTATATCGGAGAGGGCGATTGCTAGGTACATGGCTCTCATTTTCTTAAATCGCAACTTATAATATCGAAGAGAGGGAGAGGTAATTCGGTGGGAACTGGAAGCGAAGGAGAATTGTGCGAAGAGGAAAGGTTTTAGAGAAGGGGCATTTTTGTCTTTTACAAAATATTAGCGTGAATTACAAACTGGAGCCGTGCAGGAAGCAACGCCCGTACCTAATACCTACGTTGCATAGATACACATAGAGTATCGTATCCGATACGGTACGGATACGACGATACGGAAATTTTTAAAAATATGTGATACGACTACGGAGATATATATACATTAATGAGAATTGGTATATATGAAATTTTTGAAATTTCTTACTTTTTTTCTTTGTTTCAATCTAATATTTCATTAATGATTTATATACATCATTAAATAATAAAAATAGTGAGAATTGGTGTGACGATATGTATGTTTTGATTTTTTTTTACTAAAAACTCCATCAAACTTTTAATATTTTAGAGTTTAAAATAATCGGGTTAGTCACGTGGGCACTTGGCGCATCCGATATGAGCATCGGTTAGTCAAATAAATTAAAATAATCGGATTTGTCACGTGGAGTATCGGGTGCGTATCGCACACAAGTATCGGCATAGGTACGTATCCTGTATGAATATTACAGTATTTTAGAAGTATCGGTGCAACATCTCTACCACTTCAAACTAAGCAAGAGAGAGATTATCGTGTGGAAGTGCAAAACCCAAATCCTCCGGTATATACATTGGTATATTCTACTGAATATACAAAGGAAAGAAATGAGGGAGAGGGGCTTAATTGCTTCTCTTTTTAATGCATTTGCAAGCGTATTCAATTTACGTCAAATAGGCAGTGTTTTCAATAACTTACAGTTTATCGGAAAATTCAGTAATTAATATCAAATACTGGAACAATGACTGAAACGATAGTATCCGATATCAAAAAATGAAATACTGGAAAATTTCAGGAAAATATCCTATTTCGACCATGGCCGGTATGGTGCGGGTAGGAGATTGAAAACACTGCAAATAGGGACTTTAGGGAAATTGAGAGATGATATCATACCACCGAAATTTGAGAATTGTGAGCAAATGACATGTCTGTTCAGAAAAATGCATATCGTATTTGATCCAAGTCCGGAGCTTTGATCTTTTTTTTTTAAGATAAATTGAGGGTCAAGCCACGTAACTTATTTTTAAATTAAAGCTTTGATCCTTTTTAAAAGATGCAAGATTTGATGATTTTTCGCAAACTAGTTGTATATTCCAGACGGATACTATTGCAGATCATTTATTGAATTAATTATATTTTTCTCACACGAAGGATTATTTTCTTAACCATATACTTATGAATAAAATTATTCTTCAAGATGTTTTCCAAAATTGAGGAATGAAAGTTTCTACTGTGAACCAGCCAAACATGTGTGTATATATATAAATTTTAATTTCTTTGTTGTCCATTGGGACCGTAAGTTGGGTTAATGAGGTTAGAATGCTAAGTCATATTATTGGACTAGTCGGTAATTCAATTTTTAATTGAAAAATAATAGAATAACAAGATTACGGACTATTCTGAATAAATTTAGTAGTCAGTGATGTGGGAGTCATTTAGTATTTGATGGTTAAGCACTTACGAAACAATCAATAAATTATATATATTATCATTATTTTTTTATCTTCTAGGCATTCTAAATTTTATAATAAAATATACTAACTATTGTAAATAGCCTAGCATATCGGTCATACGTACCCTTTTAAATTCCTCGTATAAAAATATTGTCGAAAAGAAAGAGAAGTAGAGAACTATAAAAGTCGGTAATTACTATCTACCATCCATCCTTTTTCCATCCAACCATCCACAGGCTCCAAACAGACATTTATGGGCCCAGCGACTGCCCAGTCTATTTATATCGGTCTAAACCTCTCTCTCACTCCAAACCCTAGCCGAATCGCTGCCATACCTTTCGTGTTCTCACCTCTTTCCATTTTTTGAATTTCAATTACAAAAATGGCGACAGAATTGGCGATGGCGACAATATTGGCGAAAAATTGGTGAAATCGCTCTCAATCGGTGAATTCTCACCCAAATTCTCGACTATAATTTAGACTAGATCAGCAGATCAAAACTCCAAACCTCTCGACTATAATTTTTCCGATCTCCTTTGTTACAATGGTATAATTTGAGAACTTTGTTATTATTTTGTTTATTTGTTCTTATTTACCCCTCATGTATTTTGTTTTGAGTTTTTCTTTGAGATCTGATCTGGGGCATTTTCCAAAAATTTTGTAGTCATTGGTCGAACTTGTTAGGTTTTCTTATTTTTTGGAATTGAATGCCTGGTTATAGGTATTCACAGTCTTTAAATGAAGCTAGATTTCGAGATTTTTTTTCTGTATTTTATGAAATTTGACCAAAACTTACGATTTTTGTTAAAATTTGTGAACCCTTGTGTGTTGGTTCAGATTTAACTTCTGTTTCCTTGATTTAAATCCAAGAACTCAGAGACTTCGTTCTTCAATTTCAATTTTTTGAATTTTTTTGAATCTGATCCAGATATACTAATTAATTATTTTTCTCTAATGGATTAGTTAGTCATCATATGTGTTAAGTTAGTATTTTTAAGGGATCATCTTATTTCATTATATATTCTTTTAAAACTTCACATGACCTGAAGGCTGAAAGGATTAAATATTTTTAGAGCACTTAATTAGTAATTGGCCTTAATTGTATTTTGTTTTGTTTGTGTAGGAATTACAGGACATGACGAGAAGGGTTGTGCGGAAGAAATCGAAGGAGTTGATGAATTGTGTTAGCTTGTAGTGGTTAAAACTGTGTAGGATTTGTGTTATTATTAATGAATGTTATTATTAATAGAATTATTCAGTTTGTTGAAATAATGGATATTATTCTTAATAAATGATCAGTGTTAAAATTACGGATGCATCTAACTGAATACATAAACAATTTTAATTTGTCCCTTAACCAGTTTAATTGAACACAAAACTACGAAATCAAATTTCCGTTGCAATTAACTGAACAAATAAAAATTTTAAATTCATCCCTTAACGTGTTTAACTGAGCACAAAAAACTACAAAATCAAATTTCTTCTACAACTAACTGAACACATAAGCACTTTAAATTCATCCCTTGATGTGTTTAACTGAACACAAAAATACGAAAATTCAATTTTGAGATGCAACTATCTGAACACATAAATACTTTAAGTTCATCCCTTAACGTCTTTAACTGAACACAAAAATACGAAAGTTTAATTTTGAGATGCAACTAACTGAACACATAAAAACTTTAAATTTAACCCTTGTGATTTTTAACTGAACACCATTTGATGACTCATCACGTGTAAATTTGTCGCTGATTCACTCAAAATTTTCGATGACGTCAGCACGCTCTTTGATGACATCATCACGCGGAAAATGCTCTCTAATGCTTGCTGAAAGCCCAATAAAGCATGTCGGATGGTTTGGATGGTGTATACCACACCGAGTCCACCTTTTCATCCTTTTAGGATGAAACGAAAGACAAAAAAAAAATCTGTACTAAATTGTATGGATAATTTTTTTTGAAGAAAGAGGGAGGTCTTACCATCCAACTTTTTTTTAAATTAAAGATACAAGCGGGAATTGAATCCTTAACTTCTTAGAGACCAATCTAGTGATCTTACAACTGCAGCCATTAAGCCAGTACATGTCACTTGTATGGATAATTGATAACTTAATTTGTCATTTAAGATCGAGTCCAGAGTAAAGAAAAAGTACTGCTGTATTCAATGCATACGTGTCTTACGAATCGCAATTTTTTTCTGTACGAAAAAGCGGCAGACTAACGAATCATTCATACTGAATTTTATTATTTGACGTTGACGATAGTTATGCGAAAACAATAATTTTTGTAGTGTCTCGACATTTTCCCGTTTATAATTAAAAAATGAAAAGTGAATTCTCAGTGTCCATTAGTAAGCAATTCAGTCATTTACTGTTTAATCTAATGTTATAGATATAATTATTAAGATCATTGAGATAGAATGTGAATTTTGACTTTATTATAATTGTCATTATGAAGACTATCAAGTTTATGATTTTTCCCACCGTTGAAAAACTTTTGAATCCAAACCATGCATGAGTGGCACCACACTCCACACACTGATCACTTGCTTGAACGCTACCGGCTTCGTTTCAGTACAATATAATGAAAATTTAGGAAAGAAATATATTGAAAACGATTTATATTTAGTTATTTACTGATAAGATTAAATAACGTAACATTATTAATTTAAACATTATTAGTGTGTACTTTTTGATGTGATTTGATAATAATTTGGTCGGCAATAAGTACTAATAAATCTGATATACCCTCAACGCATGTCAACTATAAATAATGACACTACACTTTCATTTATTTTTGTCTTTTTTTGACAATGTATATGCTTATATTGCATAAATTCGTGTTGAATATAACACGTCTGGTTAGAGTCTTCTAAAACACACCTTGTCATAGTAAATCTTAATTTTCTCCTTATTCGTAGGTAGCATACGCGACTGGATCTTAATGATGGAGAGTGTCTTCTGTTTTTTTTATTATATATAATCTGCTCATGCATATTATGCAACGTTGTGTATGCGATACATATATTCATTTTTACATAATCTTATTTGAATTTTGTAAAATATGAAAAATTATTTTATTTTTTTAAAAAAAAAATCTTATTAGAACGAGTATATGTAAAAAAAAAATCTTATTTTACTTTATTAATAAATTAGACAAAATATTGAAAATTAATTTCCTATATACATTAAATTTTGGGGCATAGCTACAGATACTAGATTCTAATATATTTATATGAATAGAACTCCTGCTAGCGACATCGTACCTCTCATAGCTAACAAATGAAGAAAAATATGAACCTCTTGAAATCTATTAAAAAGAAGGCATTATCTAAATTTATAATAAATAATGCATGTGATTGGAGACGGCACTGGGACTACAAAAGAGATCAATTGCGAAATACTGTTTTGTTTAGTCGGCAGTAGGCACTTAATAAGGCGACAAAAGCAATTTCCAATAAAAATTTGATAATTTTTTTTAATTAACTAAAAAAATGGATGCGGAATTATTTTATTTCGGAATGTATTCGTGTCGCATGATCGCATCTAATGGTTGTGACACCCTCCTATATTTGCGTGCATTAATAAAAAATCTAAATAACCCATCTCAAGCGATTGGCCGAAATATGTAAATATAAACAATGGAGCCAATGACTTGCAAATGTACTTTATTAATGTTATTAACAAACATGGCTGCCATGACTTCAAACCTCGCCAACCTATTAGTCAGAGAGTATCACTAGATAACACCGGATAGCTTCAAAGGACAGCTAATTGCTTCCAAACCAAGCACAGTAATTCTTTTTTGGTGGTATCTTTCTCAAAATGGGATTGGTTTCATTTTGCATTATATTTAAATACAAATTGTAACGAAAATTGAACTTGAAGATCCCATTAACATCATAATTATGTTAAATTGGAAATTGAACTTGTAAGGGGCAAACTTTATGAAAACTTTCATGTATTAAGAGCATAATTGGGCGAGAGAAAAATAAAGGTATGATAAACAACAGTAAATGTTTTATAAAAACTGAAAAAGAGCAAGTAGAGAAGCGGCGTACCTTGATAGGTTCTTCTATTTTCCAATGCAGAGGCCATTAGGAGAGAGCTGCCACTCAAGGAATGACTTGCTAAAATGTCTTGCTGTGATTTTCTCTTGGAAGCTTCACACACAGAAAACAGAGAGAGATCTTCTTCTTTTATTTTTTGGTTGGTTCCTTTTCGTTTCTAGTATTGTTATTTAAGAAAGTGCTTTTGAAGCGAAAGAGAAAGGGAAGGTAGAGAGCAACTCGACCGAGAGGGAGAATTAATTCTTATAGATAAGCTCTGTGGTTGGCTCTGTGCAAAATTTATACGTGCTCCTATTTGACTCCCAGATTTGTATATCGTTTTGCGCCTGATGTATTCAGTGTGGTCTGACATGATATTGATGTGCTTATTTTCAAAAAGAAACAAAAGAAAAAAAGTATATGAGCATAAATGACTCTTTAAAATCTAGAACGCTAATTACTTTTATGTAACTTGTGATTAAAGGTAGCATTGGGAGTGCGGATTATAAAGGAAAAAAATGATTGAAACAATATGTTGGCACTTGGCAGTGGTCACCAGCAAATCATCAAGCATGCCAAAGATACTTTTTTTAAGAAAATACATAACTTATTTCTCAAACTAAATACTATTATTACAATGGGAACTAGACAGTATTGTTTCACAGGATAAAAGAAAGAAAGAAAAAATGAAAAATTTGGTGTTAATGTGCGAAAAAACAGTGCATGCATTGATTTAGAAAATTTTTTTGTTGACAACAACATTTTTTCTAAATTATACGTCCATGAGATATAAAAAGTTAGGCTATGGGAAGCTACAATTAATTAAAAACTTAAAAGAAAAATGAAAAAGTAAACACTAGATTCTTCATTTAAAACATGACGGTATTCTTGCCAAGCAAAGCTTAACATATAATAATATACCTATATAAATTCTATAATAATTGAATTTTTTTTTTGTCAAATGTACGAACCAATCACCGGAAAATATAAAATTTGTTGAGTTGTTCAGGTCATCGAATTTTATAAATCATTATCATGGAAATGGACGTTCCCAAATACACTGTCTATAGCAGGAGTACTGTCCGCTCACAAACTCTATTTATTAATTCATTGTTAATTAAGTAATGAGTAGGGTACTGCCATAATTTTTTTTGGTGCCATAAATAACAAAAGTTCTCTATTTCTATTTCATGAATGATTTTAAAAATTTAAATTTTACATCCAAATCGTTGTTCAGGTTTAATTTCGCACGTGTTTCCAACTTTCCATATAATTTTATAAAACTTGGTGTTCATTTGATACTAGATCAAAAGCTAAAAATGAACGAATCTTATTGGCTATAGCAGATTAATTTAATACACTCATGGTGCATTTGATAAAAGATATAGGTTAGTAGGGTTAGTAGTGTAAGGTTAGTACTATTTGAGATTAGAGAGGTAGAATGGTAGAGGGTTAGTGCAAGTCTGAGGTTAGTGAATATTGTTTCGGGTGGTATGTAGAGGTTTGTACTTTAAGGTAAGAATGAAGAGTTTAAATATAGATTGTTGTGAAGAAATGATTTAGAATGAATTCAGAAACGGTTGAAATGCTAAAATATTACTCAGAATAAGAGTTATTTGCACTTTATATGCGTAATTATTTGGTATAATCCAATCTTTTTTAATAAGTAAGACCTGAATCATATTCTAGATCGTATGAAAAGTTTAAATGTATATTACTGTGAAAAGACTTAGAATTAATTCAGAAACGGTTGAAATGCTCAAATTACTCAGAATGAGAGTTATTTGCACTTTATATGCGCAATTACTTGGTATAATCCAATCTTTTTGAATAAGTAGGACCTGAATCATATTCTAGACTGTACAGAGAGTTTAAGTGTATATTATTGTGAATAAATGACTAAGAATGAAATAAAAAACGGTTAAAAAGCTCAAATTACTCAGAATGGGAGTTATTTGCACTTTTTTATGCGTAATTATTTGGTATAATCTAATCTTATTAAATAAGTAAGATCTGAATCATATTTTAAACCGTATGAAAAGTTTAAATGTAGATTATTGTGATGAAATGACTCAAAATGAACTCAGAAATGGTCGAAATGCAAAAATGATACAAAATATGTATTATTTTCATTTTATATCCATAATTATTATGCATAATCCAATCCTTTTGAATAAATAAGATATGAATCATATTCTATACAGTGTAAGGAATTTAAATATAGATTATTGTGAACAAATGACTTAGAATGGATTCAGAAATGGTTGAAAAGCTCAAATATTACTCAGAATGAGAGTTATTTGCACTTTATATGCATAATTACTTGGTATAATTCAATTGTTTTGAATAAGTAAGATCTGAATAATATTCTAGACAGTATGGAGAGTTTAAAAGATGGTTATTGTGATGAAATGAAGTGAAATCAATTCAGAAACGGTTGAAATGATCAAATGATAATTAGAATATGCATTATTTACACTTTATATACGTAATTATTATGTATAATCCAATATTTTTTAATAAATAAGATATGGATCATATTCTATATAGTATAGAGAGTTCAAATGTAGATTAATGTGAAGAAAATGACTTAGAATGAATTCAGAAATAGTTGAAATGCTCAAATTACTCAAAATGAGAGTTATTTGCAATTTATATGCGTAATTACTTGGTATAATCCAATATTTTTGAATAATTAAGATCTGAATAATTAGGATCAATCATATTAGGATCTCAATCATATTCTAGACCATATAGAGAGTTTAAATGTATATTATTTGAATAAATGATAGAAAATTAATTCAGAAATGGTTGAAATACTCAAATTACATAAAATGAGAGTTATTTGCACTTTATATGCGTAATTACTTGGTATATTCCGATCTTTTCGATAAAGTATGATCTGCATCATATTTTAGATCGTATGGAGAGTTTAAAATATGTTTATTGTAATGAGATGACCTGAAATGAATTTAAAAACGGTTGAAATACTCAGAATGAGAGTTATTTGCACTTTATATGCGTAATTATTTGATATAATCCAATCTTTTTGTATAAGTAGGACCTGAATCACATTTTAAACAGTATAGATAGTTTAAATGTATATTATTATGAAGACACGACTTAGAATGAATTCAGCAACGGGTGAAATGCTCAAATATTACTCAAAATGTGAGTTATTTGCACTTTATAAGCGTAATTATTTGGTATAATCCAATCATTTTGAATACATAAGATATGAATCATATTCTAGACCATATGGAGAGTTTAAATGTATATTATAGCGAAGAAATGACTTAAAATGAATTCAGAAACAGTTGAAATACTCAAATTATACATAATGATAGTTGTTTGCACTTTGTATGCGTAATTACCTGGAATAATCCAATCCTTTTGAAAAAGTAGGACCTGAATCATATTCTAGACCGTATGGAGAGTTTAAATATAGATTATTGTGGAGAAATAACTTAGAATGAATTCAGAAACGGTTAAAATGCTCAAATTACTAAGATTGAGAGTTATTTGCACTTTATATGAGTGATTACTTGGTATAATCTAATTTGAATAAGTATGACCTTAATAATATTCTAGACTGTATGGAGAGTTTAAATATATATTATTTTGATGAAATGACCAGAAATGAATTCAGAAACGGTTGAAATGCTCAAATGATACTCAGAATATGCTTTATTTGAACTTTATATGCGTAATTATTATGTATAATCCAATCTTTTTGAATAAATAAAATATGAATCATAATTTATACAGTATAGAGATTTCAAATGTAGATTATTATGAAGAAATGACGTAGAATAAATTCAGAAACAACAAAAATGCTCAAATATTACTTAGAATGAGAGTTATTTGCACTTTATATGCGTAATTACTTTGTATAATCCAATTTTTTTGAAAAAGTTGGACCTGAATCATATTCTAGATCGTATGAAGAGTTTAAATGTAGATTATTGTATAGAAAATGACTAAGAATGAATTTAGAAACGGTTGAAATGCTCAAATTACTCATAATGAGAGTTATTTGCACTTTATATGCATAATTACATGGCATAATTCAATCTTTTTGAATAAGTATGATTTAAATCATATTCTCGGCCGTATGGAAAGTTTAAATGTAGATTATTGTAATAAAATGACTAGAAATGAATTAAGAAACGGTGGAAATACTCAAATGATACTCAGAATATGCATTTTTTGCACATTATGTCCGAAATTATTATGTATAATCCAATCTTTTTGAATAAATAAGATATGAATCATATTCTATACAGTGTAGAGAGTTTAAATGTATATTATTGTGAAGAAATGACTTAGATTGAAATGCTCAAATATTACTCGGAATGAGAGTTATTTGCATTTTATATGTGTAATTATTTGGTATAGTCCAATCTTTTTGAATAAGTAACATCTGAATCATATTCTAGACCGTATGAAAAGTTTAAACGATGATTATTGTGATCAAATGACGTAAAATGAATTGAACAAACTGTCGAAATGTTCAAATGACACACAGAATATGCATTATTAGCACTTTATATGCGTATTTATTATGTAAAATCTATTATTTTTTAATAAATAAGATATGAATCATATTTTATACAGTATAGAGAGTTTAAATGTAGATTATTGTGACTAAATGACTTAGAATTAATTCAGAAATTGTTGAAATGCTTAAATTATTAATAACGAGAGTTATTTGCACTTTATATGCGTAATTACCTGGTATAATCCAATCTTTTCAAATAAATAAGACCTGAATCATATTCTCGACCGTATGGAGAGTTTAAATGTAGATTATTGTGAAGAAATAACTTAGAATGAATTCAGAAATCGTTGAAATACTCAAATTACTCAGATTGAGTGTTATTTGCTCTTTATATCCGTAATTACTTAGTATAATCCGAACTTTTCGAATAACTAAGACCTGAATAATATTTTAGACTGTATGGAGAGTTTAAATGAAGATTATTGCAAAGAAATGTCTTATAATGAATTCAGAAACGGTTGAAATGCTCAAATTACTCAGATTGATAGTTATTTGCACTTTATATGCGTAATTACTTGGTATAATCCTATCTTTTTCAATAAGAAGGACCTAAATCTAATTCTAGACCATATGGAGAGTTTAAATGTAATTTATTATGAAGAAATGACTTAGAATGAATTCAGAAACGGTTCAAATGCTCATATTACTCATAATGAGAGTTATTTGCACTTTATATGCGTAATTGCTTGACATAATCCAATATTTTTGAATAAGTAAGACCTGAATCATATTCTTGATAGTATGAATAGTTTAAATGAAGATTATTTTGATGAAATGACTAGAAATGAATTCAGAAATGGTTGAAATGTTCAAATGATACTCAGAATATGTTTTATTTGCACTTTATGTGCGTAATTATTCTCTATAATCCAATCTTATTGAATAAATAAGATATGAATCATATTTTACATAGTACAGAGAGTTTAAATATAGATTATTATGAAGAAATGACTTAGAATGAATTCAGAAACGCTTGAAATGCTCAAATATTACACAAAATTAGAGTTATTAGTACATTATATGAGTAATTACTTGCTATAATCCAATCTTTTTGAATAAGTAGGAACTGAATCATATTATAGACCGTATGGAGAGATTAAATATAGATTATTGTTAAGTACTTAGAATGAATTCAGAAACTGTTCAAATGCTCAAATTGCTCATACTGAGAGTTATTTGCACTTTATATGCGTAATTATTTGGTATAATCCAATGTTTTTGAATAAGTAAGTATTCTGGACAGTATGAAGAGTTTAAATGACGATTATTTTGATGAAATGACTAGAAATGAATTCAGAAACGAATGCAATGCTCAAATGATACTCAGAATATGCATTATTTGCACTTTATATGCATAATTATTATGTATAATCCAATCTTTTTGAATAAATAATATATAAATCTTATTCTATACAGTATAGAGAGTTTAAATGTAGATTATTGTGAAAATATAACTTAGAATGAACTTAGAAACGGTTGAAATGCTAAAATTTTGCTAAGAATGAGAGTTATTTGCACTTTATATGTGTAATTATAAGGTATAATCTAATTTTTTGTATAAGTAGGACATCAATCATATTCTAGACCGTATGGAGAGTTTAAATGTAGATTATTGTTTAGAAATGCTCAAATTACTCATAATAAGAGTTATTTGCACTTTATATGCATAATTAGTTGGTATAATCCAATCTTTTGAATAAAAAAAAATATGAATCATATTCTATACAGGATAAAGAGTTTAAATATAGATCATTGTGAAAGATTGTCTTAGAATGAATCAGAAACGGTTGAAATTCTCAAATTACACAGAATGACAGTTATTTGCACTTTATATACATAATTATTTGGTATAATCTAATATTTTTGAATAAGTAGGACTTGAATCATATTCTTGACCGTATAGAGAGTTTAAATATAGATTATTTGAATAAATGACTTAGAATGAATTCAGAAAAGGTTGAAATGCTCAAATTACTCAGAATGAGAGTTATTTGCACTTTATGTGAGTAATTACTTAGTATATTCCAATCTTTTCGAATAAGTATGATCTGAATCATATTCTAAACAGTACGAAGAGTTTAAAATATGTTTATTGTGATGAAATGACGTGAAATGAATTCAGAAACGGTTGAAATGCTCAAAAGATACTCTGAAAGATAGTTATTTGCACTTTATATGCGTAATTACTTGATATAATCAAATTTTTTTTAATAAGTAGGACCTGAATCATATTTTATACAGTATAGAGAGTTTAAGTATAGATTATTGTGAAGAAACGACTTAGAAAGAATTCAGAAACAGTTGAAATGCTCAAATATTACTCAAAAAGTGAGTTACTTGCACTTTATATGCGTAATTACTTGGTATAATCCAATCATTTTGAATACAAAAGATATGAATTATATTTTAGATCGTATGGAGAGTTTAAATGTAGATTATAGTGAAGAAATTACTTATAATAAATTCAGAAACAGTTGAAATACTCAAATTACACAGAATGTGGGTTGTTTGCACATTATAAGCGTAATTACTTGGAATAATCCAATCTTTATGAAAAAGTAGGACCTGAATCATATTCTAGACTGTATGGAGAGTTGAAATGTATATTATTGTGAAGAAATGATATAGAATGAATTCAGAAACGGTTGAAATGCTCAAATTACTCAGATTGAGAGTTATTTGCACTTTATATGTGTAATTACTTGATATAATCTAATCTATTTGAATAAGTTTGACCTGAATAATATTCTAGACTGTATGGAAAGTTTAAATGTTGAATATTTTGATGAAATGACTAGAAATGAATTCAGAAAAGGTTGAAATGCTCAAATGATACTCAGAATATGCTTTATTTGCACTTTATATACGTAATTATTATGTATAATCCAAATCTTTTTGAATAAATATGATATGAATCATATTTTATACAGTATAGAGATTTTCAATGTAGATTATTATGATGAAATGACGTAGAATGAATTCAGAAATGGTAGAAATGCTCGAATATTACTTAGAATGAGAGTTATTTGCACTTTATATGTGGAATTACTTGGTATAATCCAATTTTTTTGAATAAGTAGGATCTAAATCATATTTTAGACCGTATGAAAAGTTTAAATGTGGAATATTGTGAAGAAAATGACCTAGAATGATTTTAGAAATGGTTGAAATGCTCAAATTACTCATAATGAGATTTATTTGCACTTTATATGCGTAATTAGTTCGTATAATTCAATCTTTTTGAATAAGAATGATTTCAATCATATTCTTCACTATATGGAGAGTTTAAATGTAGATTATTGTAATGAAATAACTAGAAATGAATTAAGAAACGATTGAAATGCTCAAATGATGCTCAGAATATGCATTATTTGCACTTTATGTGCATAACTATTATGTATAATCCAAGTTTTTTGAATAAATAAGATATGAATCATATTCTATACAGTATAGAGAGTTCAAATATAGATTATTGTGAAGAGATGACTTAGAATGAATTCAGAAACGATTGAAATGTTCAAATATTACTTAGAATGAGAGTTATTTGCACTTTATAAGCGTAATTATTTGATATAATGTAATATTTTTGAATAAGTAAGATTTGAATAATATTCTAGAGCTTATATGGAGAGTTTAAATGATGATTATTGTGATGAACTTAGTAATTATCATGAATAATCTAATATTTTTGAATAAATAAGATATTAATCACATTCTATACAGTATAGAGAGTTTAAATGTTGATTATTTTGAGGAAATGACTTAGAATGAATTCAGAAACAGTTGAAATGTCCAAATATTATTCAGAATGAGAGTTATTTGCCAATTATATGTGTAATTACTTGGAATCCAATCTTTTTGAATAAGTAGGACCTGAATCATACCGTACAAAGAGTTTAAATGTAGATTATTATGAAGAAATGACTTAGAATGAATTCAGAAACGGCCGAAATGCTCAAACTACTCAGAATGAGAGTTATTAGCAATTTATATGCGTAATTACTTGGTATAATCTAATATTTTTAAAAAATTAAGACCTGAATTATATTCTAGAACTTATGGAGAGTTTAAATGATGATTATTGTGATGAAATGAATTCAGGCAAGGTGAAAATGCAAAAATGATACTCTGAATATGTATTATTTGAACTTTAAATGCGTAATTATTATGAATAATCCAATACTTTTGAATAAATAAGATATGAATCATATTCTATATCGTATAGAGAGTTTAAATGTAGACAATCTTGATAAAATGAATTAGAATGAATTCGGAAACGGTTGAAATGCTCAAATTTCTCAGAATGAGAGTTATTTGCACTTTATATGTGTAATTACTTGGTATAATCAAATTTGTTTGAATAAGTAAAACCTGAATCATATTCTAGACCGTATGGAGAGATTAAATATAGATTATTGAGAAGAAATGACTTAGAATGAATTCAGAAACGGTTCAAATGCTCAAATTACTCATAATGAGAGTTATTTGCACTTTATATGTGTAATTACTTGGTATAATCAAATTTGTTTGAATAAGTAAGACCCCAATCATATTCTCAACAGTATGAATAGTTTAAATGAAGATTATTTTGCTGAAATGACTTGAAATGAATTCATAAACTGTTGAAATGCTTAAATGATACTCAGAATATGCATTATTTGCACTTATATGCGTAATTATTATGTATAATCCAATCTTTTTGAATAAATAAAATATGAATCATATTTTATACAGTATAGAGATTTTAAATGTAGATTATTATGAAGAAATGACGTAGACTGAATTCAGAAAAAGGTAGAAATGCTCAAATATTACTTAGAATGGGAGTTATTTACACTTTATATTCGTAATTACCATGTATAATTCAATCTCTTTTAATAAATAATATATGAATCATGTTCTTGCCAGTATAAAGTGATTAAATATAGATTATTGTGATGAAATCACTTAGAATGAATCGAGAAACGATTGAAATGTCAAATGTACTCAGAATTGCATTACTTTCACTTTATATGCGTAATTACCTTGTTTAATTCAATCTTTTTGAATAAATAATATATGGATCATATTCTGGACATTATAAAGTGTTTAAATGTAGGTTATCGTGAAGAAATCACTTAGAATGAATCCAGAAACGATTGAAATGCTCGAATGTACTCAAAATTGCATTATTTGCACTTTATATGCATAATTACCATGTATAGTCCAATCTTTTTGAATAAAATAACATATGAATCATATTCTAGACAGTATAATGAGTTTAAATATTGATTATTATGATGAAATGACTTAGAATGAATCCAAAAACGATAGAAATGCTCAAAAGCACTCAGAATTGCATTATTTGCACTTTATATGCGTAATTACCATGTATAATCCAATCTTTTTGAATAAATAACATTGACATTATAAAGAGTTTAAATGAATATTATTGTGATGAAATGACTTAGAATGAATCTAGAAATGATTGAAATGCTCAAATAATACTCAGAATTGCATTATTTGCACTTTATATTCGTAAATACCATGTATAATCCAATCTCTTTTGAATAAATAGCATGTGCATCATATTGTAGACAATATAAAGAGTTTAAATGTAGATTATTGTGATGAAATGACTTAGATTGATTCCAGAAACGATTCAAATGCTCAAATGATGTTCAGAATTGCATTATTTGCACTTTATATGCGTAATTACCTTTTATAATTCAATATTTTTGAATAAATTGCATTCAAATCATATTTTAAACAGTATAAAGAGTTTGAATGTATATTATTGTGATGAAATGACATAGAATGAATCCAGAAATGATTCAAAAGATCAAATGATGCTCATAATTGCATTATTTGAACTTTATATGCATAATTACCATGTAAAATCAATTCTTGTTGAATAAATAACATATGAATCAAATTTTAGACTGTATAAAGAGTTTAAATGTTGATTATTGTGTTGAAATGACTTAGATTGATTCCAGAAATGATTGAAATGCTCAAACGTTACTCAGAATTGCATTATTTGCACTTTATATGCGTAATTACCATGTATAATCCAATTTTTTTTAACAAATAGCATATTAATCTTATTCTAGACAGTGTAAAGCGTTTAAATGTAGATTATTTTGATGAAATGAGTTAGAATGAATCCTGAAACGATTGAAATGCACAAATGATACTCAGAATTGCATTATTTGCACTTTATATTCGTAATTACCAGGTATAATTCAATCTTTTTGAATAAATAGCCTACGAATCATATTCTAGATAGTCTAAAGAGTTTAAATGTAGATTATTGTGACGAAATGACTTAGAATGAATCCAAAAACGATTGAAATGCTCATGTGATACTCAGAATTGCATTATTTGCAATTTAAATTCGTAATTACCATGTATAATCCAATCTTTTTGAATAAATAACATATGAATCATATTCTAGACGGTATAAAGAGTTTAAATGCACATTATTGTGATGAAATCACTTAGAATGAATCTAGAAACAATTGAAATGCACAAATGATACTCAAAATTGCATTATTTAAACTTTATATTCGTAATTACCATGTATAATCTAATCTTTTTGAATAAATAACATATGAATCTTATTCTAGACAGTATAAAGAGTTTAAATGTAGATTATTGGGATGAAATGGCTTAGTATGAATCCAGAAAAGATTGAAATGCTCAAATGATACTCAAAATTGCATTATTTGAATTTTATATGCGTAATTACCATGTATAATCTGATCTTTTTGAATAAATAACATATGAATCATATTTTAGACAGTATAAAGAGATACAATATAGATTATTGTGATGAAATGACAGAATGAATCTTGAAACGATTGAAATGCTCAAATGAGAATCGGAATTGCATTATTTGCTATTTATATGCGTAATTACGATGTATAATCTAATCTTTTTGAATAAATAGCATATGAATCTTATTCTAGACAGTATAAAGAGTTTAAATGTAGATTATTATGATAAATTGATTTAGAGTGCCAATCTTTTTGAATAAGTATGACCTAAATCATATTCTAGACCGTATGGATAGTTTAAATGCAGATTATAGTGAAGAAATGACTTAGAATGAATTCAGAAATGATCGAAATGCTCAAATAATCCAGAATGATTGTTATTTGCACTTTATATGCCTAATGACATGGTATAATCCAATCTTTTTGAATAAATAATTCTTGCATCATATTCTCGACCATATGGAGAGTTTAAATGTAGATTATTGTGAATAAATGACTTAGAATGATTTCAGAAACGGTTGAAATGCTCAAAAGATACTCAGAATGAGAGTTATTTGCACTTTATATGCGTAATTACTTGGTATAATCCAATCTTTTTGAATAAGTATGACCTGAATCATATTTTAAACAGTATAGATAATTTAAATGTAGATTATTATGAAGAAACGACTTAGAATGAATTCAGCAACGGGTGAAATGCTCAAATATTACTCAAAATGTGAGTTATTTGCAGTTTATATGCTTAATTACTTAGTATAATCCAATCATTTTGAATACATAACATATGAATTATATTCTAGACCGTATGGAGAGTTTAAATGTAGATTATAGTGAAGAAATGACTTAAAATGAATTCAGAAATAGTTGAAATACTCAAATTACACAGAATGAGAGTTGTTTGCACTTTATATGCGTAATTACATGAAATAATCCAATTCTTTTGAAGAAGTTGGTCCTGAATTATATTCTAGACCGTATGGAGAGTTTAAATATAGATTATTGTGATGAAATAACTTAGAATAAATTCAGAAACGGTTAAAATGCTCAAATTACTAAGATTGAGAGTTATTTGCACTTTATATGAGTAATTACTTTATATAATCTAATCTGAATAATATTCTAGACTGTATGGAGAGTTTAAATGTATATTATTTTGATGAAAAGACTAGAAATGAATTCAGAAACGGTTGAAATGCTCAAATGATACTCAGAATATGCTTTATTTGCGCTTTATATGCGTAATTATTATGTATAATCCAATTTTTTTGAATAAATAAAATATGAATCATAATTTATATAGTATAGAGATTTTAAATGTGGATTATTATGAAGAAATGAAGTAGAATGAATTCAAAAACGGCAAAAATGCTCAAATATTACTTAGAATGAGAGTTATTTGCACTTTATATGCGTAATTACTTTGTATAATCCAATCTTTTTGAAAAAGTTGGACCTGAATAATATTCTAGACCGTATGAGGAGTTTAAATATAGATTATTGTAAAGAAAATGACTCAGAATAAATTTAGTAACGGTTGAAATGCTCAAATTACTCATAATAAGAGTTATTTGCACTTTATATGCGTAATTACTTGGTATAATTCAATTTTTTGAATAAGTATGATTTAAATCATATTCTCGACAGTATGGAAAGTCTCAATATAGATTATTGTAATGAAATGATTAGAAGTGAATTAAGAAACGGTGGAAATCCTCAAATGATACTCAGAATATGCATTTTTTGCACTTTATGTGCGTAATTATTATGTATAATCCAATCTTTTTGAATAAATAAGATATGAATCATATTCTATACAGTATAGAGAGTTTAAATGTATATTATTGTGAAGAAATGACTTAGAATGAATTCGAAAACGATTGAAATGCTCAAATATTACTCAGAATGAGAGTTATTTGCACTTTATATGCATAATTATTTGGTATAATCCAATCTTTTTGAATAAGTAACATCTGAATCATATTCTAAACCGTATGGAAAGTTTAAACGATGATTATTGTGATCAAATGATGTAAAATGAATTGAAAACTGTCGCAATGTTCAAATGACACACAGAATATGCATTATTAGTACTTTATATGCGTATTTATTATGTAAAATCCAATATTTTTGAATAAATAAGATATGAGTCTACTATATATAGTATACAGAGTTTAAATGTAGATTATTGTGACTAAATGACTTGGAATGAATTCAGAAACGGTTGAAATGCTTAAATTATTAATAACGAGAGTTATTTGCAATTTATATGCATAATTACCTAGTATAATCCAATCTTTTCGAATAAATAAGACCTGAATCATATTTTTGACCGCATGGAGAGTTTAAATGTAGATTATTGTGAAGCAATGACTTAGATTGAATTCAGAAATCGTTGAAATACTCAAATTACTCAGAATGAGAGTTATTTGCTCTTTATATCCGTAATTACTTGGTATGATCCGAACTTTTTGAATAACAAAGGCCTGAATCATATTCTAGACTG
This sequence comes from Rhynchospora breviuscula, assembly GCA_027562975.1. NCBI lineage: Eukaryota > Viridiplantae > Streptophyta > Magnoliopsida > Poales > Cyperaceae > Rhynchospora > Rhynchospora breviuscula. Next base: position 58,990,591 of record CM050398.1, on the reverse strand, counting down.
TATGGAGAGTTTAAATGAAGATTATTGTAAAAAAATACCTTATAATGAATTTAGAAACGGTTCAAATGCTCAAATTACACAGATTGAGAGTTATTTGAACTTTATATGCGTAATTACTTGGTATAATCCTATCTTTTTCAATAAGTAGGACCTAAATCCAATTCAAGACCATATGGAGAGTTTAAATGTAATTTATTATGAAGAAATGACTTAGAATGAATTCAGAAATGGTTAAAATGCTCAAATTACTCATAATGAGAGTTATTTGCACTTTATATGCATAATTGCTTGTTATAATCCAATATTTTCGAATAAGTAAGACCCGAATCATATTCTTGACAGTATGAATAGTTTAAATGAAAATTATTTTGATGAAATGACTAGAAATGAATTCAGAAATGGTTGAAAATGTTCAAATGATACTCAGAAGATGCTTTATTTTCACTTTATATGCGTAACTATTCTGTATAATCCAATCTTTTTAAATGAATAAGATATGAATCGTATTCTACACAGTATAAAAAAGTTTAAATATAGATTATTGTGAAGAAATGACTTAGAATGAATTCAGAAACAGCTGAAATGCTCAAATATTACACATAATTAGAGTTATTTGTACTTTATATGCGTAATTACTTGTTATAATCCAATCTTTTTTAATAAGTAGGAAATGAATCATATTCTAGACCGTATGGAGAGATTAAATGTAGATTATTGTGAAGAAATGACTTAGAATGAATTCAGAATAAATAAGAATTATTTGCAATTTATGTGCGTAACTATTATGTATAATCCAAGCTTTTTGAATAAATAAGATATGAATCATATTCTATACAGTATAGAGAGTTTAAATATAGATTATTGTGAAAAAATGACTTAGAATGAATTCAGAAACGATTGAAATACTCAGATATTACTCAGAATGAGAGTTTTTTGCACTTTATACGCGTAATTATTTGGTATAATCCAATATTTTTTAATAAGTAAGATCTGAATAATATTCTAGAGCTTATGGAGAGTTTAAATGATGATTATTGTGATGAAATGACTTGAAATGAATTCAAACACGGTGGAAATGCTCAAATGATACTCTGAATATGCTTTATTTGAACTTTATATGCGTAATTATTACGAATAATCCAATATTTTTGAATAAATAAGATATTAATCATATTCAATACAGTATAGAGAGTTTAAATGTTGATTATTTTGAGGAAATGACTTAGAATGAATTCAGAAACGGTTGAAATGCCCAAATATTATTCAGAATGAGAGTTATTTGCAAATTATATGCGTAATTACTTGGTATAATCCAATCTTTTTTAATAAGTAGGACCTGAATCATACTGTACGAAGAGTTTAAATGTAGATTATTGTGAACAAATGACTTAGATTGAATTCAAAAACGGTTGAAATGCTCAAATTACTCAGAATGAGATATATACGTAATTACTTGGTATATTCTAATATTTTTAAAAAAGTAAGACCTGAATTATATTCTAGAGCTTATGGAGAGTTTAAATGATGATTATTGTGATGAAATGACTGAAATGAATTCAGATACGGTGGAAATGCAAAAATGATACTCTGAATATGCATTATTTGAACTTTAAATGCGTAATTATTATGAATAATCCAATACTTTTGAATAAATAAGATATGAATCATATTCTATATTGTATAGAGAGTTTAAATGTAGATTATTGTGAAAAAATAAATTAGAATGAATTCGGAAACGGTTGAAATGCTCAAATTTCTCAGAATGAGAGTTATTTGCATTTTATATGCGTAATTACTTGGTATAATCCAATCTTTTTGAATAAGTAGGACCTGAATCATATTCTAGACCATATGGAGAGATTAAATATAGATTATTGTGAAGAAATGACTTAGAATGAATTCAGAAACGGTTCAAATGCTCAAATTACTCATAATGAGAGTTATTTGCACTTTATATGCGTAATTGCTTGGTATAATCCAATATTTTTGAATAAGTAAGACCCGAATCATATTCTCGACAGTATGAATAGTTTAAATGAAGATTATTTTGATAAAATGACTTGAAATAAATTCAGAAACTGTTGAAATGCTCAAATGATACTCAGAATATGCATTATTTGCACTTTATATGCGTAATTATTATGTATAATCCAATCTTTTTGAATAAATAAAATATGAATCATATTTTATATAGTATAGTGATTTTAAATGTAGATTATTATGAAGAAATGACGTAGAGGGAATTCAGAAACGGTAGAAATGCTCAAATATTACTTTGAATCGGAGTTATTTGCACTTTATTTGCGTAATTACTTTGTATAATCTAATCTTTTTGAATAAGTAGGACCTGAATCATATTCTAGACCGTATGAAGAGTTTAAATTTAGATTATTGTGGAGAAAATGACTTAGAATGAATTTAGAAACAGTTGAAATGCTCAAATTACTCGTAATGAGAGTTATTTGCACTTTATATGCGTAATTAGTTTGTATAATTCAATCTTTTTGAATAAATAGGACCTTAATCATATTCTCAAACGTATGGAGAATTTAAATGATGATTATTGTGATGAAATGACGTGAAATGATTTCAGAAACGGTTGAAATGCTTAAATGATACTCAGAATATGCTTTATTTGCACTTTATATGCTTAATTATTATGTATAATCTAATTTTTTTGAATAAGTCAGATATGAATCATATTCTATACAGTATAGAGAGTTTAAATATAGATTATTGTGAAGAAATGTCTTAGAATGAATTCAGTAACGGCGGAAATGCTCAAATATTACTCAGAATGAGAGTTATTTGCATGTTATATGAGTAATAATTTTGTTTAATCCAATATTTTTGAATAAGTATGACCTAAATCATATTCTAGACTGTATGGATAGTTTAAATGCAGATTATAGTGAAGAAATGACTTAGAATGAATTCAGAATTGATTGAAATGCTCAGATAATTCAGAATGATTGTTATTTGCACTTTATATGCCTATTGACATGGTATAATCCAATCTTTTTAAATAAGTAATACTTGAATCATATTCTCGACCGTATGGAGAGTTTAAATATAGATTATTGTGAAGAAATGACTTAGAATGATTTCAGAAAAGGTTGAAATGCTCAAATTACTCAGAATGATAGTTGTTTGCACTTTATATGCGTAATTACTTGGTATAATCCAATATTTTCGAATAACTAATACCTGAATCATTTTCTAAACCGAATGGAGAGTTTAAATTTAGATTCTTGTAAAGAAATGGATTGGAATAAATTCAGAAACTGTTGAAATGCTCAAATTATTCAGAATGAGAGTTATTTGTAATTTTTATGCGTAATTACTTGGTATAATCTAATATTTTTTAATAAGTAGGACCTGAATCCTATTCTAGACCATATGAAGAGTATAAATGTAGATTATTGTCAAGAAATGACTTAAGAATGAATTCAAAAACAGTTGAAATGCTCAAATTACTCAGAATAAGAGTTATTTGCACTTTATATACGAAATTAAATGGTATAAAACAATCTTTTTTAATAGGTATAACCTGAATCATATTCTAGACTGTATGGAGAGTTTAAATGTAGATTATCGTGATGAAATAACTAGAAATGAATTCAGAAACAGTTGAAATGCTCAAATGATACTCATAATGTGTATTATTTGCACTTTATGTGTGTTATTATTACGAATAATCCAGTCTTTTTGAATAAATAAGATATGAATCATATTCTATACAGTATAGAGAGTTCAAATATTGATTATTTTGAAGAAATGACTTCGAATGAATTCAGAAACGATTGAAATGCTCAAATATTACTCAGAATGAGAGTTATTTGCAATTTATATGCGTAATTATTTGATATAATCCAATCTTTTTGAATAAGTAGGACCTAAATCATACCGTATGAAGAGTTTAATATAGATTATTGTGAAGAAATGACTTCGAGTGAATTCATAAATGGTTGAAATGCTCAAATTACTCAGAACGAGACTTATTGCACTTTATATACGTAATTACTTGGTATAATCTAATTTTTTTTTTAAATAAGTAAGACCTGAATTATATTCTAGAGCTTGTGGAGAGTTTAAATAATGATTATTGTGATGAAATGACTTGAAATGAATTCAAACACAGTGGAAATGCTCAAATGATACTCTGAATATGCTTTATTTAAACTTTATATGCGTAATTATTATGAATAATCCATTATTTTTGAATAAATAAGGTATTAATCATATTCTATGTAGTATAGAGAGTTTAAATATTGATTATTTTGAGGAAATGACTTAGAATGAATTCAGAAACGGTTGAATAAATAATATTACTCAGAATGAGAGTTATTTGCAAATTATATGCGTAATACTTGGTATAATCAAATAGTTTTGAATAAGTAGGACCTGAATCATACCGTACAAAGAGTTTAAATGTAGATTATTGTAAGGAAATGACTTAGAATGAATTCAGAAATGGTTGAAATGCTCAAATTACTCAGAATGAGAGTTATTTGCATTTTATAAGCGTAATTACTTTGTATAATCTAATATTTTTAAAAAAGTAAGACCTGAATTATATTCTAGAGCTTATGGAGAGTTTAAATGATGATTATTGTGATGAAATGACTTGAAATGAATTCAGACACGGTGGAAATACAAAAATGATACTCTGAATATGTATTATTTGAACTTTAAATGCGTAATTATTATGAATAATCCAATACTTTTGAATAAATAAGATATGAATCATATTCTATATAGTATAGAGAGTTTAAATGTAGATTATTGTGAAAAATTAACTTAGAATGAATTCAGAAGCGGTTGAAATACTCAAATTACTCAGAATGAGAGTTATTTGCACTTTATATACGTAATTACTTGGTATAATCCAACCTTTTTGAATAAGTAGGACCTGAATCATATTCTGGACCGTATGGAGAGTTTAAATGTAGATTATTATGAAGAAATGACTTAGAATGATTTCAGAAATGGTTGAAATTCTCATATTACTTAGAATGATAGTTGTTTGCACTTTATATGCGTAATTACTTGGTATAATCTAATCTTTTTGAATAAGTAAAACCTGAATCATATTCTAGACCGTATGGAGAGTTTAAATGCAGATAATTGTGATGAAATGACTTGAAATGAATTCAGAAACGGTTGAAATACTTAAATGATACTCAGAATATGTACTATTTGCACTTTTTATGCGTTATTATTATGTATAATCCAATCGTTTTGAATAAATAAGATATGAATCTTATTATATACAGTATAGAGGGTTTAAATATAGATTATTGTGAATAAATGACTTGGAATTAATTCAGAAATGGTTGAAATGCTTAAAAATTACTCAGAATGAGAGTTAATTGCATTTTATATATGCCTTATTACTTGGTATAATCCAATCTTTTTGAATCAATAGGACCTTAATAATATTCTATACCTTAGTGCAATAATTATTATTAACTATTATTAATTTGTAGTCCATTGGCGAATCCACTTTGGGTTTGGTCGGTCCATGGACCCACCTCAAAAAAAAAATTTACTTCATATTCCACTTGTTTGTAATTAAAAAAAAATCACAAGAAGTTAGGGACCCATCTAAAAAATTTGAAAGACCCATCCGGACATGTCATGTTTGATTTGAATTGCATAACGACGCTTAAAAAATCACATAGAGACCGAGATAACATTTGTTCCTGACTAATCTTCTTCTTTCCCCTATGAATCTTATTAAGACAAAACTTAGAATAGAATATAATATTTGAATGAATAATTAATTAATTATATGTACCATATATATATATATATATATATATATATATATATATTAGCGTGAATCTCGCACATTGCGTGATTCGTCTATATAATGTTTTGTGAACTTAAGGACATTATAAACAAAAACTACAACAGAAGATCAAAAATACAATTCGGATCTTATATAAAAACTACCACTAAAAACAATAAATACTATTCTTGTATTTAATTTTTATTACACTTAATAGCAATTAATTCAAGCAACAAACACATAGAATCTCGCACACGCATTCAACACACCATCCAAGAGAGAAAATAGTAGGAAGTGTATACCTCTTGCGAAATCGTATCCGCAAGGCTCGATCCAATGCTTAGAAATCGATGGCGTGCTTCTCCTTTCCTTCTTCTCCTTTCTAAGGTCCACAAAAGAATTAATCAACTTCGCAAGGTTTCGTGCTAGCGAAATAAGCGAAATCGCCTAATCCAATGCTACATTTCTTCAAGCAAATCATTATTTGATTAATAGTAGCTAATGTTCAACTCATGAACCCTATAAAATACATTAAAAGAGCTCTCCATGTCAGCAACTTATTGCTCCATGGGAAAAGAGGTGGTGGCGGCTAGAAAGGAGAAAGAGAGAAGAAAATTAAGTTTTGCTTCTTCCAAACAGTGGTCCTTAAATAAGCATCCAAACCTAATTCTTGGGGACCACTCCCCTAAAAAATATGGCAGGCCTATTAATGGGCTTCCAAGTCCATTAATCAAGGTATTATTTGCCTCTTTAATCACTCTTTTAATTGCACTTAAAGTTGGGCTCAAATTGGCATACAAAAGACGACCCAATTAATTGATATAATTCTCATAATTAAATCAATTGAGTTGAAACAAAATTAATTATCAACTATTTGATAATTATTATAGGATTAGACTTTATAATAATTAGTTTCATATGATCCCTTTGATATAATTAATTATAACGGTTCGCAGCGGTATATAATTAATTAATCAACTTATCATATATTGAATTTTCCAATGCAAACAAACTAATATTAATGCACTGTTGATTAAGAACCTTTTAATCGTGTGACCCTCGAGGATTTATGTCATGTTGGCCATGGAAATTAAATCGTCATTTATTTCTAATAATCATAAGCGGTATCTAGCAACACGTTATGATTCTCATGTTGGAGTTATGTCCTAGAAGTCAATGGTTTAATGACTTAAATATTAATTTATGTTATTGATGATATTTAATCATTTGTTCTTAGAGTTTATTACTGACAGATCATTCAGGTTGAGGATCTGAATTGTAGATCTCTGTGGATCATTCATTAGAATGACAGTAATAAATCTAAATCGTCCGTAATCTTGATAATTAACAAGGAACATTAATTATCATAAAAGATTAGTATGCAAGTTAAGTGATGATTAAGTTCTACAAATCATAGGTAAGGTGTTACCAACTTAATTTTATATGTGTATGTTATTAGAACATAGTACATGACATGACCTAATGAAATAAATATATGGATTGTGTTATGTGTCATTGTTTATTTCATTTGAATTTGATTCTAAGTTTGAGATGGTTCAACTTTTCCACATGAGAATAGGTTCAATAAATATCGTCTACCGTTGATTCCTGATAAGGGCTGCTATACGGATTTTATTTATGTTCTCTTGAATTGTGCGGGAAAAAGTTGTTCATCAAGAAAACCGTATGTCCCTCATTAATTTACTTAGTGACCGATGATATCTGTTTGGGCCCCTTGATGGAGATGGATTGTTTGCCGGCAACTTGTACAATCATCTCTAGATCAAGAAACGTATAATCTGCAAGAATGACACATTCATATCTTGGATTATACGATGATATCATGTGACATAAGAATCAGACAAAGGAAATACTTTTATTTCTTATGCAGGATTGAGATATTGTAGCAGTACATTATTTATGCGAATTGGGAATCATAACGTGTTGCTAGATACCGCTTATGATTATTGGAATTAAATAAGCGATTTAATTCCATGGCCAACATAGCATAAATCCTCAAAGGGTCACACAAATAGAGTTATAACCACAAGGTGCATTATTTATTTATTCGCAACAGTGAGTATTGCGAAAATATGATAAGTTGATTAATTAATTATATACCGTTGCGAACCGTTATAATTAATTAAGTCAAAGGGATCATATAGAAATAAATTAGTATACTAGCTAATTCCAAAATAATTATTAATAAGTTAATAATTAATGTCGTTCAACTCACTTTAATTTATTTGAGCTAATTGGGTTTTATTTAACTAGTTAATTGAAAGTCCGATTTAAGAATGGATGAAGGAGCATTAAATGGAATAGAATTATGGGCCAAACTAACAAGTGTTGTTGGGTTGCAAGCCCATCTAATTTTCGGCCAGCAAAGAGGCAATTTTGTCCATCCAAAAGATTGAGGAGTTAGGTCTAGAGAGCTCTATATAAAGGGGTCAAGTTTGGGAGCAAACCCGAGCCTCAACCCCTTTTCTCTCTCTTCCTCCTCTCTTGGCCGAAATCCACAAAGAAAAAGGAAATTTCAGAATTTCCTTTGCTCTCTCCTCTCATCCATTTAGCTCATGAGTTGAGCAATCTCCTTCCACCATTAATTTGATTAATTGAAAGCTAAGGAAGGAAGGGATTAGCCTTGATCTCTAATTGCTAGCACAATTAAGGAGGTTGTGGTTAATCTCTTGGTGGACTCGAGGCCAAGGCGAGCGTGGTGGTGCGTGCAACCTCGGCATCGACGGATTCGAGTCTCCTAGTTGCGAGTCTAGGAGAGGTACCTTTTTCCTTCCCTTCTCATGATGTGTTGATGCTTTCTAGCAAGATTCTCTTTGTTACTTGAGTTTAATTGAGGTTAATTAAGTGTAATTAACTTGAAAAATTAAAATTGAGCAGTTTCTAACATCTTAATTGACATAAATAAATACTATACTATTATAGCATTTCAATCCTGCATAAGAAATAGATTTCATATTTTGATTCTTATGTCAGATGATATCACTGTATAATCTAAGATAGAAATGTATCATTCTTGCAGATTATATATTTCTTGATCTTAGAGATGATCGTCTAGTTTTGCATGCATACGATCCAACTCTATCAAGGGGCGCCCAAAAGATATCATCATTCACTTGGTATACTAATGAGGGACATACGGTTTTCTTGATGAACAATTTTTCCCCGCACAATTCAAGAGAACATAAATAAAGCCCGTATAGCAGCTCTTATCAGGAATCAACGTTAGATGATATTTATAGAACCTATCCTCATGTGGAAAAGTTGAACCATCTCAAACTTAGAATCAAACACTCGTGAAATAAATAATGACACATAACACAATCAATATATTTATTTCATTGGGTCATGGCATGTGCTATGTTCCAATAACATATACATATGCAATTAAGTTGGTAACTCCTTACCTATGATTTGTAGAACTTAATCATCACTTAACTTGCATACTAATCTTATATGATAATTAATGTTCCTTGTTAATTATCAAGATATGAACTATTCAGATTTATTATTGTCATTTAATTACAAATGAAACACAGAGATCTACAATTCAGATCCTCAACCTGAATGATCTGTCAATAATAAATCCTATGAACAAATGATCAAATATTATCAATAACATAAACTAAAATTAAGTCATTAAATATTGACTTCTAGAACATAACTCCAACAGTATATTAGTTAAGTACATATTGACTGGTATATTAGTTAATCTGCATGTTTTTATTTCTGTCGCAGCTAATTGAAATTAGAATTAATATAGGCTGGTATATTAGTTAAGTACATATTGACTGCTGGTACCTCCCTGGATTGCGTCAAGTCATGCACTCCTGGACACTTACAATATCAGATTTAGTGCAATTAAACTAAATTTCCAACAAAGTCACTAAAGAACCTGATTAAACATTTTTAATTTCTTATATGTTTCATTCATGAAAGATATGGAAGAACATGAAGATGATTTTGTATCTCGTTTGGGTATGGAACATGAAACATTAGATGAAGCATGGTCGGTTTGGAGTGATTACGGTGGAAGAAATGATTTTGGAGTAAGAAGGGGCAAAGGAAATAAGAGCAAAAAAGATGATGTAATTATTTTCAAGTTATTTTTTTTACAATTGTGAAGGTAAACGGGAAATAGATAAGCGAGATCATTTGACGAAGAAGCCCCGAGCGGAGACACGGACCGGTTGTCAAGCTCACTTAGTACTAAGATTGGATAGAGGAACCTATAAATACAAAGTTGTGGAATTTATAAAAGAGCACAACCACCCTCTTCAACCGCCCGAAGCTTGTTACCTAATACCTAGCCAACGCAAAGTACCCGAAATAGCGTGCTTTGACATTCTAGTAGCCGCTAGTTTGGGAATTAGCCTAAAAGATGCACATGAGCTACATAGTAGGCTACATGGTGGAGTTCGAGGCATTGGTTATACAAAGGTAGACCATACAAATTGCTTGAGGAATATACGAAAGGAAGCAATGAAATATGGTGCCGCCATTGCTATGGCCAAGTATTTTGCAAAGCATTCTATAGAAGATTCATCTTTCAAATATTTTGAAGATATCTCCGAAGAAGGAGAGATATCGAATGTTATTTGGATAGATGCAAAGATGATTGCCTCTTACTCTAGGTTTGGAGATGTAGTTGTCTGATACTACATTTGGTACCAATAATGAAAAGTGGGCGTTGGGTACTTTTGTTGGCTTTAATCATCTAAGGGAGATTGTGGTTTTTGGTGCGGCTCTCATGTGCGACCAAAATATATAATCTTTTGAATGGATGTTTACAAAGTTTCTCGAGGCGCATGTCGGCAAGAAACCCATTACTATATTTACAGATCAAGATCCTGCAATAGGGGCTGCTTTAAAGATACAAATACCAGATACAAGACATGGTTTATGCACATGACATATTAATAAGAATTGTGTAAAACATTTGTCGAAGTTCAATAATGATGAGAAAGACGTAACTTCTAAGTTTAATGAATATTTGTACATATACTATTTTCATTTTCAATTTTATTTTATCCCAAAGACCAAATAGAAATGCCTTAACATTACATATTATTCTTAGAAATTAGGTCTAATATTATATAGCAGTAATCACTGATGACAGTTAATATAATAAAGACTCCGTAGAAATTAGGTCTTATATATACATGCCTGTACATATATGTCAAAGTAGAGATGCAGTACAAAACGTGGTCTTTCATAACCAATTATACCATTAGTATATCAAAGTGAAAAAGAAAACTTGGTCTTGTACCTGTCAGTATAGAACGTGGCAAATTAGAGGTGCTTGAAAAAAAATATATATGAAATTGATTTGTCAGTGCTTTGTTCTTTTGACAAATTTTAATATCAATGTAATTGATTTATTGCCTTTAATATTGCCATGTTAAGGTATGAGGAGGAAAAGGAGTTTGAGGATGCCTTTACATTTCTCATGGAAAAGGTGAATGGCGAGGACAAGACTTGGCTAGATTTCATATATAAAAGCAAAGAAAAGTGGACATATTGCTATATGAAATATGCTCACACTTTAAGAATCCGTAGCACCCAAATAAGTGAGAGCTTTAACTCGAAATGAGAAGGAGATAAATTCTGATCAAAACCGTGAGAAGGAGACAAATTCTAAGTACGAAATGAGAAGGAAGTTACCAAGACTCAAGTCCAAGATGTCTATTCTTCGTGGAGCCTCCAATTTGTACACACCCAACGTGTTGGAATTATTTCAAGCGGAGGTCTAGTTATCCATGTTAGCTCACATAGAATGCCTACAAGGTAATACATATACGGTGGGTAAGTATGGTATTGATAATGAAACTCCATGCAAGAGTAGACAAGTTATTTGGACTCGGGAGGACCAAATGATTTCATGTTCCTGTAAGAAGTTCGAAAGAGTGGGTATTTTGTGTTGGCATGCATTGAAGGTGTTGGATCGTGAGGATATTAAGGTGATTCCACCAACGTACATTCTGAACCGTTGGACTAGAGCGGCTAAAGTTGATACCTTTGTGGATGTAGAGGGGAGAAGGGTGATTGGAGATCCTATGTTGGATGTTAGGAACCGTAATGCCGATTTGGTTTGTATACTAACACAAATATGTGGTAAGGTGGGCAAAAATGAAGAACTAGCTCAATTTGTGCGCAATAGGTTGCTTGAGCTTCGACGGGAGTGCGAAGAAAAATCTAAGAACTTGGCAACAACAAGTGGTGACGACAATCCAACTTCCGAGCGTTCACTACACGTAAAGAAGAAAAATGGCGGTGATAGACGTTCCAAACGAAAACCTTCTTGCATTGAGAAAAAGACAAGAGCCAAGAAAGCAAAAAATAAGACTATCTCAAATAGCCAAGATTCAATAAGGTAAATTATTTTAGTAAAATTTAAATTTATTGATATATATTTTTATCTAATTTGTATGTTTTAATCATAGGCCGAGTACTAATCCATCTCAAGATATATCGGAAGGGAATTTTGGGTGCTTTAGTGACCTTGAAGACATACAGTAAGGGCATTAAAATATCTCAAATTTGATAATTACGCGCGATATAATCACTCTTTGGTTTTTAATTTTTGGCAGCAATATTCGAATTGAAGAGTAGACAAGTTGTTTTGGATCAATTTGGCCACATTTTGGAGGCTAGAGTAGACAAGTTGTTGTGGATTATGTTGGCAACATTTTCTAAACAATTTAGTTGAAAGAAATTATAGTAGTATAGTGTTCAAAGTGAATGGTGCTATTTTGTAAAAATCAAGGACTTAATTGCATAAATGATATTTACTATAGTGTTCAACTGATAAATAACTTTCATTTAGTATACTTGGCTGTACTGCTGGTGAATAACTTTCATCAATTGGTACAAGGTGCGACTAATTACAACTTTCATCAATTGGCGTGTGATCATGTCATTTAGTATACTTTGCTGTACACCTTTAAGTAATTTAGATTAGTACAAGTTTCAATTATTATTTTTTTTTCTAGATTACTTGGCTAGTATAGCGCTAGATTAGTACAATGCATACATTTGGAAGAAGTGCCGCAGAGAAACCTGAATACATTCATACAATTTTTTGTGAGACACCTGAATACATTTGGAAGAAGTGCGATCTTTTGATTGGACACTAGTAACAACCAACAATATTAACCCCTGACATAATAAACCACAAAATGAACCTTCAACTAACAACATTGGAAGCAAATCCTTTACTGAACCATATATTATGGATCCTTAAACAAAATTACAATATAATTTTCCTACAATTTTATAACCATTGCAATTAATATGCAAAGCAAGATTACAATAATACACAAGACTATTGCAAATCCCGCGATTATAGCTTTCAAAATAAATTTATCATCTCGGCAATTTTCCTTATTTGATGCCCCCCGATTGCTTTGGCCCATGAGATTCTCGAGATTGAACCTTGTCGCACCACGCACGAAAATAATTATCTTCAATGCAATTGCATGCATAAAATTTTCGACCTGGATTACGTACTGATTTAGATACCGCCACATCACATGGGAATTTGCATTTTTTGCAAATGTAGGACACCTCCTTCGGTGAGGAACAGCTTCCCTCATCTCTTGCTTTCATTTCTCAATCAAATAATAAACCTAAAGGCAATTAGATAAGTCATCATTAATCTGCATAACAATCAATCAAATAATAAACTTAAAGCTGAACTTTATTGCCATTTCTTATTCTCCATCTATATAATCAAATAATAAAAAAAATGGCATTTTTAAATTTACTTAGGAAAACAAGGGAGCAGACGATCATAGCAAGGAAGTTATCAATCAAATTATCAATCAAAGCCAATGCTGTACCCATCATTACCTGTAGTCTGTAGATACATATACAGGACTAAAATCACTACCTAAATGACTCAAACGTGATATAATAATGTACCCAATGCATAACAATCCAGAATCAAAATCTTGGAACCATCATCAAGCACACATCATAAAATTAAAAGTCAAACATATTGATGTAACACAATCAAGCTCACTTCTCATTGGATAATAAAATTTGCCACTGACTGTTACTCAACAAAAAATCCTAAAAACCAGTAAAAAATTAGTAAACCCTAAACACCAGTAAAAATTTATTTGTTACTGTGCCAAGTGCAGGGGGTTGGCAGCTCGATTACCATACAAAATTTTTTTGCTGTAAGAAAAGGAAGCAATGAGGTGAGCTCGGATCTGAATCGACAGCTAGGGTTTCGAAGTGTGACTAATAGAAATCAAAGCAGCAGTGTTTTCTCTTGGCCCTGTTGTCGATGGTCGTGAAAGGCAGTGTGAAGCTAAAGACCAATAAAGAGAGGTGATACACCGGTTTCGTCTACATCTGGTCGGATGGAAGCTTAGGTTTGGAATTTGCACAACTCGGAGGAGACCTAGGCTGATTGAGCACGGCGCACGACAATCGACGGAGGTGGCGCAACAACGGCAGGTCGAATCCAACGAAAAAACTAGGTTTTCTCTTTTTCTCTCTAAAAATTTGAGAAGGGGACGGAGAAGGATGCTATACGGAAGAGAAGATGTCCGATATACATACGGCGTATCTGCTTTTTTTTTTTTTTTCCGACGGAAGATTGCTCCGCTCGAGATCGAACCGTTCATTTAGATCGGACGGTTCAGATGCGACGAAGTCCAGAGGACCGATTCCGTAGGATACGACTCCTACATACTAGTGCCTTATTGATCGATTCACTGCATTTATATCTACAAATGTGAAGCAACATAAAGATCACAGAGATTCTGCACACATTAGCTGCTTATGTTATCGAGATCACCCACCATCAGGTCTCGATCTGATGCCAAAAGCGAAAAATAGTCTGTTCATCCAGGACCAAATTTGAAGTATTGTATCTACCAAAATAAAAATAATAATTGAAGTTTATTGGAATTTTTTGAAAGGACGATTCAAATAGCTACAGGATTCGAGCATTTCAGCTCTTTGATCATTTTTACATTGATTTGTACTTTCAGGCTACTAATGAAGGTATAATAAGTTAATAACCCATCTGAAACACAAGGATTCCATTCAGTATCCTTATCAAAAAAACATTCCCACAAACTTTTTGAGCACATAATGCCTTGTATTTGGCTATTTAGCTTTTAGAATGTGTCCTTTTGTATTCTTTGGTTAACTGGGACATAATAGTTCTCATTTGAGTACTTACGGACTCGCAAGGAGAGTCCACATACATTCATCTTGTCGATACACGATGCTATACAAAAATGCTATTGCATACTTCAGCACTCAAACGAAGAAGTAAACTATAAGATGAAAATTATATTATCATTCATTTTCATATGAAACTTTGCACTATTTCTCTTCTCGGGGTTTTTTTTTTTTATAGTCTATCAAAATAAAAGTCAAGACATTAAAAGCTTTTTAAATTCAACTAGAGAAAATATTACTAACAATATCTAACCCTTTAAGTTTTTTATTAGATACTATAATTTATTTTATTGTTTTCTTTAAAATACTTCACGGAGCACCAAAAATGACATTTAAGAAAACTGATAAGACAGACATTTTGGGATCCAGTTGATATATGGGCTAGAAATTGGGTTATTTTGATGTTTCTGAGCCGGCCCATCATAGTAATTTGGGTTATTTTGTATCTTAACTAGAGGTGAAAACGGCGACTGTTTTAACCGTTTTTTTGTAAAACGAAACGAAACGGTTAAAGATTTTGGTTGCGTTTAAAAAACGAAACGGTTAACGCAACACGCAGTCAGTTTCGTCCGTGTATTTTCGTGATTTCGATCGTTTCATTCAAAACGAAACGGTTAACGCAAACACGTAGTCAGTTTCGTGTCCAAAACGAAACGGTTAACGTAACACCACATTTTCGTGGTCGTTTTAAACGTTATGCACCCCTAATCTTAACATGGCTTGCATATTTTACAAAACTAATTGTCAAAAACAATAAATAAATTTCTTTGGACACCTACGTTGTAGATAGTCCTTGGGGATTTAGAAAATAATTGTTAGGAAATAAAAAATTCCGCACTCAGTTTCTAATTTTATTCTGGGGCTTCTACAAGCGGAGCCGGATCAGTAGATCACATAGTGGCATAGTGCAAAGTTAAGACTCTTAGAGAGATCTATTTGATTTCTTTTTGGGGCTTTTGTTCTTTTTTTTTATTTTCTTGAAATCAATTTCACAATTTTATTATGGCAACATCAAAACAACCTTTTGTAATGCAAAAATTTGGTTTTTGAATTTTCAGTGAAGAAATTTTAAGAGCTGAGTCAGACTCCAAGTGAAAGCTGACACAAAAGTCTCTTCCTCCAGTGGCTTTTTCAATTGTGCTTCGCTATGTTTTTATTTTCATTTTCATTTGATGATACATCTCTTCAAAAATTAGCCATCAGTCAAGCGTTGTCTGATTTGGGTTGTTCTGAACATATAAAAACAATTCTTCATGATTAGAGTATCAGCACGTAGCTTATATATGCAGGAGAACAATTCAGAGTTTTGGCAGTTTAATATGTGGTCCTTCTCATTGTGTTTGCATGGGCTTATTGTTTTATTTAGTTATTTTTTTTTATCATTATTCATATGTTCCGTGCCCCACTGATTGTAGTCTAAAATTACTCCAATTAATGCTTATTTGTTCTGTTCTGATCTTCTTGTTTTGCTTCTAGTAAAACAAACCAACAACTTTGCTGTGTACAATCAGATTTGGCATTGATCATTGATGGCTGTGGAACAAAAAGATGGATAGATTTTCAATTGTTTATGTTTATCTATTTATTATTTTATTTACTTAGTTACTCATTTGATTAGCTCCGCCTATATTAAACTCTGCTTGCATTGTTTAGTATAGCTCGGTATCAAGTCCGAGTAAAAGGAGGAGGGTTGTGATAGGCGGGGTGGGCCAACGTAAAAATCCAGCGATCTCTATAGAAATGAAACCCAATTACTTTTCGATGGGGCGGAACCCTCTTAGTGACGCGTCTTATCGAAATCTGGATAAGATGATAAATGGGCAAGGGCCGAGTCACCACTCCCTTAGTGGTGCACCTTATCGGAACCCGGATAAGGTGATAAATGAGCAAGGGCCGGATCGTCACTCCCTTAGTGACGCGCTACATCGACGCCCGGATGTAGTGGCAAGTAAGCAAGGGTTTTCGCACTTTTCACGATGGATGCGAGGGGCAAGGAGGATAGTCGGAGAGAGTATGATTCGTTTAAGTAGTTAGAATGCAGTGTCTTTAACAGAAAAGTTAAGAGAGTTAGTAGATACGACGATTATGAGGCGTGTGAACATCTTGAGCGTATAAGAGACTAAGTGGATGAGCTAGAAAGCCAAGGAAGTGGAGAACACCGGTTTCAAGTTATGGTATACCGGAAAAGAACGAGACATGAATGGAGTAGGCATCTTAATCGATAAGAGCCTTAAGAATGAAGTTGTCGACGTTCGGAGGCAAGGGGATATGATCATCCTAATGAAGCTAGTTTTTTGGGACTTAGTTTTGAACGTCATTAGTGCGTATGCACTATAAGTAGGACTAAGTGAAACCATCAAAATTCAATTTTGGAAAGATTTAGATGGTATGATTAGAAGTGTGTCAACCGCTGAAAAGTTTTTCATTGGAGGAGATTTCAACGGACATGTAGGTGAAACTAGTGGAGTGTTTGAGAGGGTGCATGAGGGTTTCGGATATGGCGATAAGAACCAAGAAGGTGAGGACTTTTTGAACTTGACTATAGCTTACGACCTCATGATAGCTAACACTTTCTTTAGAAAAAGACAATCCTACTTAGTTACCTTCAGTAGTGCTCAACACTTTTTTCCAGATTGATTTTTTCTTTGCTAGGAGAGAGGACAAACGAGCTTGTGTGGATTGTAAGGTTATACCTGGAGAGTGTGTCGTCTCACAATACAAACTTGTAGTGACTGATTTTGGCTTTCTGCTACGTTTTAGAGTCGGTAGAGGCCCTCGAGTTGCGAGAACGAAGTGATGGAAACTCAAAGGAAATGTGTCTCGTATATTTAGAGACAAAATTATTGAAGAAGGACTGTGGAAAGTAGGCGAGGAAGCGAACAACATGTGAAAAGAGAAGACAACTAGCATCCAGAAGATAACTACAGAAGTGCTTGATGTTACGAGATGAAGCAACCGTGAACCTAAAGATACTTGGTGGTGGAACGACGAAGTGCAGAAGGCTATTAAAGAAAAGAAAGAATGCAACAAATGCTTGCATCATGACAAGACCGAGGACAATGCGTAGAAGTACAAATCGGCCAAGAAGAATGCAAAAAAGACTGTGACCGAAGCAAGAGGTAGGGCCTAGGATCTATACTAGAAGCTAAGTACGAAGGAGAGCTAGAAAGACGTCTATAAGATAGCCAAGTTTTGAGATAGGAATACTAGAGACTTAAACAAAGTGAAGTGCATTAAGGACGAGACTGATAGTCTTTTAGTGAAGGGCGATGAGATCAAAAATAGATATAGGAAATACTTCGATAAGTTATTCAATGGAGAAGATAATGGCCTAGGAATTGAGCTGAACAACTCTTTTGATGACTCCAATAGACGTTTCGTTAGGAGAATTCAATAGTCCGAATTGAAAAAGTCTTAAAAAGAATGAAAGTAGGTAAGACTTTGGGACCTGATAACATATCGATCGAAGTATGGAGATGCCTTGGAGATGTGGCTGTAGTTTGGTTAACCAATTTGGTTTTATGCTTATGAGTCATACAATGAAGCTTTGGGAGAGAGTGATCGAGCATCGCTTGAGACGGATGACAAACGTTTCGAAAAATCAATTTGGTTTTATGCCTGGAAGGTCGACTATGGATGCTATCTTTTTTATAAGGCAGTTGATGGAGAGATATCGAGAGCAGAAGAAGGATCTAAATATGATTTTTATTAATATGGAGAAAGCATACGACAAAGTATCAAGGAAAGTCATATGGTGGGCACTAGAAAAGAAAAAAGTCTCCACCATGTATGTTACTCTCATCCAAGACATATATAATGGTGCTGTTACTTGCATCATGACATGTGATACTGTGACTAGTGACTTCGCTATTAAAATAGAATTACATCATGTTTCAGCTTTAAGCCCATATATTTTTGCCTTAGTGATGGATGAGATCACGAAAGATATACATGGAGAGATTCCTTAGTGTATACTCTTTGCTGATGATGTGGTGCTAGTCGATGAAAGTAGGACGGGGGTCGATAGAAAATTAGAGTTGTGGAGATAAACTCTAGAATCCAAATAATTTAGGCTTAGTAGAACTAAAACGAAATATATGAGGTGTGAGTTTAATAGAATACGACCAGAAGATGGAGATGTTTGTTTAGACGGACATGTAGTACCTATGAAAAATACCTTTCGATATTTAGTGTCGATACTGCAGAACGATGGCGAGATAGATGAAGATATTAGTCATAGGATAAGGGCATGGTGGGTGAAATAGCGGCAAGTATCAGGCGTCTTATACGATAAGAAAGTCCCGTAGAAGCTAAAAGACAAGTTTTATAGGACATGGATTAGACCTGCGATACTGTATGGCGTAGAATGTTGGGCTACTAAAAGACGACATCTCTAGAAGATGAGTGTACCTGAGATGCATATATTGCGGTGGATCTGCGGTCACACGAGGAGAGACCGGATTGAAAATGATGACATACGGGATATGGTTGGAGTTGCACCGATAGAGGAGAAGATGATCCAACATCGTTTGAGATGGTTTGGACATATCCAACACAGACCTCCGGAGGCACCGGTGTGTAGCGAAATTCTTAATCATTTCGAAAACACACGAAGAGGCAGATGGAGACCAAGATTGACATGGGAAGAAGCGGTGAAACGAGACCTTAAAGAATAGAACATCTCCAAGGACTTGGCACCGATAGGAGCGTTTGAAAGTTAACAATTCATGTATCGGAACCATGACATAGGAACCTAGGAGCAGGAGCGATGCCATTGGTTTGTAGGTCATTTTATTAGATCTTGATTGAGGTGTAGGTTTCTACTATTATTATTATTATTATATATATTTTTATTATTATTGTTATTATTGATATTATTGCTATTACTACTATTAGTATTTATTTTAATGTATTATTTTGTTCTTGGATATTTTTTTTTGTTGGGTTTCTTTTCTAGTCTACCCCAACTTGTTTGGGACAAAATGTTTAGTTGTTGTTGTTGTAGTAGTTACTCATTTGATTGTCTTTAGTTACCTTATTTATTTATTTATTGGTATTTATTATTCATTTATTTGTGTTATATTCATTTGATATCTACATACAATATATACAAACTAAAAAAAAATTACTGTAAATATAATTTGATCAATTTTAGACTGATTAACTAGCTAGAACAGACGGATACCACTTCTCCGTACGTGTGAGCGAACCAAGCCACCTACAAAAAAGTGATTTATTATTTTCATGAACAGCTTTAAATTTTCAAGAATTCAATTTAGCGGTTTGTAATGTATGAAACTTTAAAATACACCAAGAAAGAAAAAATATATATAATATTATATAATGATCGCGAATTCGACAATCTTATTTACGTACTATATATAAGGAGTAGGGCTAACGTGCCATAGATGGCACAGAAGGTCCCGTGCCATAGAGTCGTTTTTTAAGATCCAAAATTCAAATGATCAATCCGAACCGTTCAAGTTATTCACCATATTAAAATACCCTTGTAGACCAAATTTTACATTTTTTCGAATTTTTTTGATATTTATTATGATATTTTTTAAAAACGTTATAATTAGAGTATTTCAGACCCTCCAATTTGAACATATAAAAATAAATAGCAAAAAAATTTAAAAAAATATAAAATTTGGTCTCCAATGGTATTTCAATATGGTGATCAATTTGAACGGTTTGGATTGACCGATTGAATTTCGGATCTTAAAAAAATGACTAAAAAAAGACATCTATGGCATTGCCATCTATGACACTTTAGCCCACCTCATATATATAAGTATTAAAAACGTTAGGTATTGTACAAATGATAAAACACATGTACGTACACCAAACTGCGATTCATTATTGTTTGTCAATATATAGTGGCTATCAAACGCACAAATTATATACGCTGTCCAATGAAAAGCTTCGTCTGATTTATCTACTGACCTTTAAATAATTGCTTGCTTCGGTGTCAAATTAGTGAACTGAAAAAGGTAGCTGTTCGTATTTTTTTACAACGTCTTCCGCTGGCTAGTCCAGCTGGTAGAGACACAAGTCTTCCAACAAGAAGACATGGGTTCGAATCTTGCTGGGGCAAGATAATTTGGATGGGTGTGTGGGGTGTGAGTGCCTACGGACTGTGATAAAAAAAAATAAAAAATAAAAAAATTGTGAATTGTGATAAATACCTTTCACCGCACCCAATCGTAATAAATCCCAAGGACCTCATTTATGTTTATTATGCCTACGAGCTGCCCAACCCCCCCCCCCCCCCTAAAATATATAATTTTTACAATATATATAGATTTGTCCGTATCTCAAATTTGGTTCATTTAAAAAATTATTTGATCAATAATCAAGTTCCAATAAAACTGAATCGTTAATACCATACTCTCAATACGTGGCCACTTAGATATATTTGAAATTTCATTTTCCTTATTATAATAATTGATTTATCTTTATCACAGTTATCCAACAAAATTGTTCTTAATATATATACCTATCTTGTGAATAAAAACCTGATATATATTATTCTGAATATTGCATGAAATACGTATAGTTGGTTAAGTTATATATTCGCATTCTCTACATAAGTACTCTCATTTTTTATGAAGCAATATTTATAAATAGCTTATCTGATAATTATGGTTTCTGGTATAAAACTTTCAAAATAAAAAAATTAAACTATATGTTCGTTGTGATTTAAATAGCCTACGCATTAAATTTATGTTATTTAAGAAATAATATTATTCATATATAAGAATAATTTAACTAAATTAGCATGAAGTTCTATAAGCATTGATATGATAAAACAATTTTTAAATTAGATCATATTTAATACATAATAATCTATCTATAATTGGTGATGAACATAACTGTAACTTTTATAAAACTGTTCAACTACCTTAGTAATTAAGCCAACATCTGAAACTAAGTTATATCAAAACTAAATTATTAAATATGATTATATCATCTCTTCTACTTGCATATTCAAAAGCATCACATTTCATTTCAATTCAGTTAGCATCAAAAGCACATGAAAATCTTCTAAATTGCATAAATCTTGACGTTCTTTCAAGTGTTTTTGTCAAAAAAAGGTCGAATGAAGTTGCCTTTTTTTTTTATGTGCATGGGTAGATACAATATGGATCAGTCTAACTACCATGTTATTATCTGAATTTTAATTATTATTACTAAGAATTTAAAGGTTAGGTTAACTTTTGTGTATTATTTCGATAATTTTATATTGATTGTTAAATAAATATGTATGTAGTTCATCTTTGCATCTATTATATATATATAAAAAAAGTTTGGAAACCGATATTTAATTAATTTGTGCTTCGAGTCTGTGAGTCACGCTTAAAACTCCTAGATCTGGTTTAAAATGACCAATTCAAACCATCTCATACGATCTCCCTATTGAAATCTCTGCATAATTTTATATTTTTTCAAAATTTTTAAGTATTTTTTTGAAATTTTAGAAAATCGTTAATCTAATTAGTTCTGAACCGTTCAAAAATAATAATTTTTAAAAATACGAAAAAATACTTTAAAATTTCAAAAAAATATAAAATTTGGTCTGTATGTAGATTTCAATAGGGAGATCGTATTGGACGATTTTGGATCTGTCATTTTGAACCAGATCTAGGAATTTTTTAGCGCGACTCACCATAGCAAAACTCTATATCTATATATATAATAGATTGCCTAAGTATACTCCAGCATACGGATCGTCCGTATGCTGGAGTCGTTTTTCAAAATCGAAAATTCATACAGTCGATCCGAATCGTTCAAATTGTTCTCCATATTGAAATCTCCTAGGAAACCAAATTTTACGTTTTTTTCGAATTTTTTTGCTATATATTATACTATTTTCAAAAACTACCATAAAGGAGTATTTCTGACCCTTCAATTTGAAAATAGCATAATATATAGTAAAAAAATTCGAAAAAATGTAAAATTTGATCTTGAAGGATATTTTTATATGGAGAACAACTTGAACGATTTAGATCGACTATTTGAATTTTAGATTTTGAAAAATAACTCCAGCATACGAGTTTGATCCGTATGCTGGAGTATATTTTAGCCAATATATATATATATAGTTTTGCTATGGTGAGTTGCAACTCACCAAAGGGTCGATGAGTTGCGATCAAAACTCCTAAATCTAGTCCAAATTGACCGATCCAAACCGTCAAATATGATCTCCCTATTGAAATCTTCAAGCAGACCAAATTTTACATTTTTTTAAAAATTTTTAGTATTTTTTTGAAATTTTAGAAAATCGTTAATCTAATTAGTTCTGAACTGTTCAAAAGCATCAGCTTTTAAAAATCCGAAAAAAATACTTAAAATTTTCAAAAAAATATAAAATTTAGTTTGTATGGAGATTTCAATAGAGAGATCATATTGCACGGTTTGGATCGGTCATTTTAAACTAGATCTAGGAGTTTTCATCACAACTCACCGACCCTTTGGTGAGTTGCGATCAAAACTCCTAGAATTAGTTCAAAATGACCAATCCAAACCGTCTAATATGATCTTCCTATTGAAATCTTCATGCAAATCAAATTTTATATTTTTTCAAAATTTTTAAGTTTTTTTTTTAAATTTTAGAAAATCATTAATCTAATTAGTTATGAACCGTTGAAAAATAGTAGTTTTTAAAAATCTGAAAAAAATATTTAAAAATTTCAAAATAATATAAAATTTGATCTGCATGGAGACTTCAATTAAAGGTAATTTGGTCACGCTCAAAAACTTCTAGATCGACCCTATTATATTTCATTTTCAGTTAAAGTTTATGCAGTTAAAACCCTCTCCTAAAATTTTAATAAGAGGGACGCGATGAATATTTTCTGACACCTTCAAAGGAAAGGATACCAACGTTATTGTACAGTATACCATTTAAGGTCATAAGCCAAAATGAATTTGGCAAAGGCATGTGACTTGTGGCAGGGGAATGAATTACCTTTCCAGTTATTAATGATAGTATCTGGTACAACAAAGACTTTTGGAGGCTTTTATTCTCTCTTTTTAAGCGTAGATTTTCATGAGATGTGGTTTGTGCCCGTTTGTTTTTATATGTGCTTTATTGGATACATGAATCTATTTTATGCACTCCGCGATATGGACTGTTTTTTTTGTTTTATTGAGATTTTTTTTAATAAAGATAAGATTACATTTTTGAATTTTAAGATTTATAATAATAAATTCAATTAACGTGAAATCTCAATATAGATAGTTAGCGATTTTGTCTTTTATTTTTTAAACAAAAAAAGATTAATTGGTTTTATGCCACTGTGAAAAATAGTTAATTAGGAATATGCCACTGTTAGATTTCTAATTAGACTTATGCCATTATCAAATTGTGTAAATTAGATATATGCTATTATCTTATTCCTAAAATGATCAAATACTAAAAATGACATCCTGAAATCTCTCATTATTTTTAAAAATTCCCGAATTGCCCTTTTAATAAACCCTACAAATTACGTTTAAAAAAATACTAAAAATTCCCAAATGCTACCTCTATTTGCTGCCGTTCATCACCCTCGATTCCATGGACAGATGAATTTCTAACTCAAAAATAATTTTATTTTGTGGACCGGAGGCAGAGGTAGAGGAGGAAAAAAATACACGACTTGCTGGCAGAAACAAGGTCTATTGTTTACTGATAGCTGGGTCGAAGGGAAAGCTGAAGGAAGCATTTCCACGCTAGAAGAGAGAAGCAATTGGAAGTCCAATTAGATTGACAAACCTAAAAACGGCACAGTGCCAAAAAAAAAAAAAACGAAAGCCCAAACTATGGGCAATACTTGGATACAAACAAGTACGGACCAAATTTCTGAAAAAATTTATAAATTAATTTTTCTAATTTCAAATTTTTGTAGTGGCATAAAACTAATTTGTCATTTAGTGATAGTATTTTTCTAATTTTAAATTTTGGTAGTGGCATATTTAAAATGGTAAAATTGGAAAATCAATTTTTCGGTGGCAAAAAACTAATTTTTACTATTTTGTAATGGCATAAAACTAATTTGTCATTTTGTGATGGCATTTTACTAATTTTAAATTTTCACAGTGGCATAAATCTAATTAACCCAAAAAAAAATGTCCAAATCTTACATTACCTTAAAGCTGAATATTCTATCCTTAATAATTAGTTTATTTAGTTCTAATGACTGATTCGATTATAATTTTGAATTTTCTAAATATTTTTTGAATGAGGTTATTTTCCGTCTCTATCAGAGACAAAGAAACGATTTTTTTTTTTTTTTTTTTTTTGTCACTGTGGGGATGCAAAGTACACCAACGCAAAATTTCAGATTATGATGCATTAGTGATTAATAGATTGCAGTGGATGAGAATCCAAGGACAATTATTCTGCACTAGCCAATTAAATCCAAGCTGACTGAAAGAAAAACAAACAATGAAACCAAATAGATAACAACAAAAGAAAAGAATACAAGAACTCGGTTGTAGTTAATCTCTTTAATTAAACTCCAGTTTGAAGTGAAGAATTCTCTCAGTCTCATGACAAGATTAAAGTCACTCGTACGGTGAATAACAAAGGTAGAATTAATGAAAGAGGTATATGCTAATAGGGGTATAAGGGAGTAATAAAATCGGTACCGGTACGAGAGGGAACAAGGGGGGCCCGGTGCCAGGGGATAAATGATGACGTTGTACCCGGAACAAAGGAAAATTCTATTCAAAGTTATTATCCTGTTTTCTTCCGTGTGGGGATCCAAAAAGATGGAGGAGAAACTACACGATAATGGACTTGCATCTTGTTTTCTGATTTTTGAGAATTTTTGTGGCACGGTAGAGTGTTGAATTTAGTGCACAAATTTTGGTTTCCCTTTTGGATTCCTTGTTCGAAGCATACGTATTGCAAGGAGGAAGCAATATTGATAGGCTTATGTATATATGGTTTTATTTATTATAAATTTTCTTATTTACATTTGAAAATAAATGATGTTCGTTTTACTGAAGTTTTTCAAAAGACTTTCAGTAGTTAATTTTTATACATCTGCCATGAATACTTCAACAAAAGAAAAATTATTTTTTACAAAATTACACAACTCGAAAAATTGTTTCAACTCTTTGAGTTAATCAATGACAGTATTTATGTCAAGATAGACACCCTTTCAATTGCACCCTTGGAGCACATCCACGAATCTTTATTATATGTAAAATTATTTTAAATATCAATTGTATTCAATCAATAGTTCTCTCTCATAACTATAACTTAATGTTTCATCTAGATACCCTCTATCTAGTATATCCCAAAAAAAAAAAACTATAACTTAATATTTATATAAATTAGAAATATAAATTAGAATATTTCCTAAATTACAAGTGCTAAACTCTAGATCTTAATTTTTCCAATAATTATTATGAAGATACAAATAAATCTTAATTTAGTTTACCTAAAGCTTCAATTTTATGTACGATTATATCAGAGTGTCTACGTTAACGTCGGTGTGTATATATAAGTTGAGGCATATTTATATTATTCAAATTTTAAGCATCTATCAGAAATTAACGAAAATAAAATATAACGTTCTCACATGAAAAATAATTTTTCATTATAAAATTCAAAACTTTTACTTTTGTATATTTTAATTGACTGGTAACATAAAGTGGGAAAAAAAATTTGTTATAGGAGGAATCAGATAAATTCGCCTCATAAGAAAATTTTAGTTCGGCTCAAACTTCAAATTAATTGGAGATCAGATCTCAAAATATTTCTGACAAGCAAATCAAACTATAACCAAAGTCTAACTTCCTCAATCCAAAGTTTCAAACATCTCCAATCCTACATCACAATCCAAACATATGAGACCGAACACAACGCAAAACATATGTCAATTCCACAAAAGACCATACCCAATTATGCAAAGATCCACTAGTGCATGCAATGGACAGGGAAGTGTTGTGGGCCAAGCAACCTTTTTGCTCAACACCTCTGGATACGCATAACGTGCTGATCCTAGGCTCGCGCCGGCCATTCCCTGCACACTACTCGATCTCTTTCCAATCCACCAAATTTCGTTTTGCCAAAGAGACCAATTGCTTGCCAGTTGCCACCCGTGAACCTGACCCAACACCTTACACCTCTTCTTTTCTCTCTTACGTTCGTAGGATCGTTTTCCATTCCATGGCCCCCTCCTTCTGACCGATCCGCGCGCTGGGCTTACGGCTTCATTTTGCAATCCGGTCTCCTCCAATTGAATTGTCCCCTCTCTTGCGCTGCTTGTGTTTGGATTAGTTACTAGCGTGTGGGACTGTGGGGGCTGGAATTAATTTGCACACTTCCAAAATTGATACACCACTCCTTTTGAGACTAAATTTATCCCTAATTAATCAATTGAGAACGTTGTTCATAAAAATTATAATTATTGTAATATTTTCAAATCACTTAGGATACTTTGGTCTAGAAAAAATATTGAATCAATTTTGAGAGTGTATGAATCAGTTTCAGGGCCTGGAATTGATTTCAGGGCTGGTTTTCTTCCCGCACGTAAGGAAAGCTTGTAATTTTCTCAAGTTGGTTCTATTGGTACAAAAAAAATTAGGAAATAGATTAATATCATCTGCATTTTTGTCATCGTTTTCTATCGTTTAAAAAATGAACACATAAAATCGACAAAATGAACATATAAATGATCAAAATGAACACATATAAACAAATAAGTTCAATAAAAATAAGTTGAATATGCATATAAAAAATCTGAATATGAGATGACGAAACTTATTTATATTTATGTGTTCACTTTGATCTTCTATATGCTTATTTTGTCTATTTTATATGGTCCTTTGTTCAAGTAATGACAAGCAATTGCAAAACTACAAATGACAGTTATCATTTCTCAAAAAATTAGACGAGCCATTACTTTGATAATAATGTAGTTTTGCAATATCAATAATTATAGGAAGATTTTTTTTTATCTAAAAACATAAAATTTTAGACATTATATATGTGGACCAAACAATGTCTGTAAAATATTATATGGTGCCTGTTTAACTATACACCTCGTAATATAGATATACAACTAAGACGAACAGTCCTTGATGCCTAATCAAATAATACCTCAAAATGTACAATAAAAATATCAATATACTTAATTATATGCAACAATATAGAGTTTTTTCTTTTTCAACCTCATTTAAATTCATTTAAAAATTATTGTTAAAATAAACCACTATCAATTGATTCCTTTCATATAGTTATTAGACAAGCTTGCCAATAATTTCTAAGAAGTAGCAAAACTTTTGAACTAGTACAAGTTTATTTGTGAATATACAAATAGTTATACACATGAAAATTTTACGCAATTTGAGTGTCACTTTGATGGTACATCTACCTTTGTTAATTTCGTAGTATTAAAATGTTCAAAATCGTTCCATCGATGGCAAAAATATATCAAATGTTACTGTCTTCAATTTTATGTATCATGTGTGTATAATTCGACATGCATGCATAATATACTTATAAATAGTGCTTCCAAATTCTAACCCACCACACCCTCTAAACTTTGAATTTTATTAATTATACATGTTTAAGCGTTCCGCCTTCGACCGAAATTATTTTTAGGGATCCGTTGACCAATGACCATAGACTTTGGCATTTTCATGTACTTAAAAGTTAGACCCGCAAACGAAATCTTTTTTTTTTTTTTTTCTTTTAGAACTTTCGTTTCGTCCCTAGGGAACGATCAACGAAACAAAAATTTATTTCGTTTGATAAAGCGAAGTGATAAACAAAATCAGACACAATTTTGCCTTTGTTTCATATTTAAATCAAGTTTAAAACAACTAAACACCAAACAAAATAAGGGACTAGTGGAAATGACAAAATTCAATGCACGGGATAGAGAAAACACATTTTACCTCTCTTCGTATCGCAAAGAAGAGGTTTGACCAACTCGTTTGGAATCGATGGCGTGCTCGTCTCCTCCTTCTTCTCCTTTCTAAGGCCCACAAAAGGATTAATTAACTTCATAAGATTTTGTGCTAGCGAAACGTGTGAAATCGCCAAATCTGATGCTTCTCCTTGCTCGTCTAAATCAATATTTAGTGGAGAAAACTAGAACTTAACACATGAGCACCTAAAGCAAGAGAAATGGAAGAGAAGAGAGTGGCGGCTTGGAAGAGAGGAGAGAGAATGAGAGAAAAGGTTGCCCTAAAACTCTCATGTGCGGTCCTTATATAGACCATTCTCCACCAACTTCCAAGGGACCATTTTAACTTTCTACGGCTGGCCCCTAAAGAGTTCTATTTGGGTCACCAAACATTTTTTTTGTTGCACATTAATTCCATAATTAATGGCCCATTTACTTGCTTTCATACATGGCTCGAAATGACTAATTAAATTAAAGCCCACACACTCAATATAATTCCAATAATTCTATTTAAATGTGTTGAACAAAATTAATTATCAACTATTTGATAATTATTATTAGATTAGACTTTGCATTAATTAGTTTCATATGATTCTTTTGATATAATTAATTATAACGGTTCGCAATGATATATAATTAATTAAATAACTTATCATATATTGCATTCTCCAATACAAATAAACTAATATCAATGCACTGTTGACTAAAAGCTGTTTATTCGTATGACCCTCGAGGATTTATGTTATGTTGGCCATGGAAATTAAATCGTTATTTATTTTCAATAATCATAAGCGGTATCTAGCAACACGTTATGATCCCCAATTAACATAAATAAATACTATGATTTTATAGTATTATTTCAATCCTGCATAAGAAATAAAATATTTCCTTTTTTTTTATGTCACATGATATCACAGTATAATCCAATATAGGAATGTGTTATTCTTGCAGGTTATACATTTCTTAATCTAGAGTTGATTGTACAAGTTGGCCAAACGATCCAACTCCATCAAGAGGCCCAACAGACACCATCACTCACTAGGTATACTAACGAAGGACATATGATTTTCTTGATGAACAGTTTTTTCCCGCACAATTTAAGAGAACATAAATAAAGTTCATATAGCAGCCCTTATCAGAAATCAACGTTAGACGATATTTATAGAACATATCCTCATGTGGAAAAGTTGAACCATCTCAAACTTAGAATTAAACTCATATAAAATAAATAATGACACATAACACAATCCATATATTTATTTCATTGGATCAAGTCATGTGCTATATTCCAGTAACATACATATATACAATTAAGTTCGTAACTCATTACCTATGATTTGTAGAACTTAATCATCATTTAACTTGCATACTAATCTTTTATGATAATTAATGTTCCTTATTAATTATCAAGATTACGGATGATTTAGATTTATTATTGTCATTTAGTTAAAAATTAAACACAGAGATCCACAATTCATATCCTCAACCTAAATTATCTGTCAATAATAAACTCTAGAAACAAATGATCAAATATCATCAATAACATAAACTAAAATCAAGTTATTAAAATATTGACTTCTAGAGCATAACTCCAACACATACATTTTGTTATCTTATATTCAGTGTATTCTGTATGTCTTAATACGTTTTTTTATGAAGTTACTTTTTCTTTTTATATTTTTTCTATTTTTTATGTTCTGCTGACTAACTCAAATGATAAAAAAAAATTGATCGCTTTAACATTTTGATCGCTAGTTAAAACAAAAACGGTCACCGGAAATTTTTCTTCTTGTGTTATAAAAACGAAACGGTTAACGAAAATTATTAGTTTCGTGATGGTTTTTACCATTAGAAAGGTCTACCTAAAGTGTTTGCTTAGAGCTTCTTTTTATATATTGTAATTTTTTTTTCATTTGGGTCTCCCATGCTAGCAAGTCCGTAACATCGTGTTACATATTTGATCTCTAAAAATCTAAACTTCTTTGCTAGAATGCTTAATTTTCCGAATCAAATTTGTTCGTCTTACTAATTTATGGAAATTGATAAACGCCATCAATCAGCGAAATAGCCATCGTTGAGCGCTCTCTCGAGTGGTCCCCTCATCCAGCGCTTCTGTTATTTTTTGTTCACTTTGTTGTTATAAGTGTTCACTTTATTAGTTATAAATGTTCACTTTTTGTTCACTATATGTGTTCAATATGTTTATTTTAGTTATAAATGTCACTTTTTGTTCGCTATATGTGTTCAATATGTCTGTTATTTTTATATAAGTGTTCATTTTTATTGTTACAAGTATTCATTTTGTTGTTTATTGTATATGTTGTTTCTGTTGTTATAAGTGTTCATTTTTGTTATTATAAGTGTTCATGTTATTTGTTAAATATGTTAATTTTTGTTAGATTATGTGTTTAGTTTGTTCAGTTAGTATCTCAATGTGAAATACTTATTTTCACTTTACAATCATCAGTTGACACATTTAACTGAATATATTATTTATGAAACTGAACACATTGGTTATTAAACTGAACATATATATATAGAGAATGGATAAAATACACTAATGTGTACGGATCGTCCCCGTACACATGAGTCGTTTTTCGAAACCCAAAATTCAAATAGTCGATCCAAACGTTCAAGTTGTTCTCCATATTGAAAAACTCTTGCAGACCAAATTTTACATTTTTTCGAATTTGTTTGCTATATATTATGATATTTTCAAATTGGAGGGCCTGAAATACTCCAATTATAGTGTTTTTCGAAAAATAATAATAAATAGCAAAAAAATTCGAAAATGATCGATCCAAACCATCCAATACGATCTCCCTGTTGAAATCTCCATGCAGACCAAATTTTATATTTCTTAGAAATTTGTAAGTATTTTTTTCAAATTTTTTGAATCTATTATTTTTGAACAGTTCGGAACTAATTAGATTAACGAATTTCTAAAATTTGAAAATAAATGCTTAAAAATTTCAAAAAAATATAAAATTTGGTATGCATGGAGATTTCAATATGGAGATCGTATTGGGCTGTTTTGATCGATCATTTTGAACCAGATCTAAAAGTTTTGAGCGTGATTCACAGACCCCTGGTGAGTCGCGACTCACCATAGCAAATCACTCTCTCTCTCTCTATATATATATATTGGTTATTAAACTGAATACATTTGTCAAATCTAGACCGCTTTAGCTGTAGCGATACGCGAGGCTCCAAATTCACGCACGCGCGTCTGGTAGTCAGCGATGGCGTCCGATGGAAAATTTAGGGATGGGAGTTATCATTTCTGCTAATTTATTGCTGTATTTCAGTGTACTTTTATTTTTCCCTCTCTCTCTCTCTTTTTTTATTTAAGTCCGTAAGCATATTTCAGTGGAATGATCCCGTGAAGCGGTTTCTTTTTTCTTCTTTTCTGATGCAGACGTAAAACTGTAAAAGGGCTAGTTAAACCGTGTGGACATGTGATACTCAACATAGTTACAGATTATTACCATTTTTTTTTCCATATTTATAATGAACTCTACTAAAATTTTCACTTCCGTTATTTTATATTTCTACGTAAAGTCTAAAACAATTATATTATCGGTTTTAGTACATAAAAAATATTTTCATCTCAAGTAAAAAATACTTTCAATTTTTTTTTGTCTTGTTATTCTTTTTTTTTTTTTTTTTTATTTGAAATTTTGACAGTGGCTGTCAAAAGTTGTCTTGTTATTCTTAAGAAGTCAAAAGTGAAGAGAAAGATTTCCTCTTCTGTACTGTCGCTTTAGCTGAATATGGAGCATGAGCAAAAATAAGTGATCTCTTTCCATATTTGTGAAACATCATGAGTACCATAGGAAAGCATATAATCCTTTAACACTGCACATTGCTGCTCTGTGTATTCACCAAAAGCTAGATTTAAGGCCACATGGAAGCGCCAAGGTCAGACTATATACCTTTATCATTACGTATGTAAGGCAACCTACAGGAGTTTCAGTCCCCTAGTCTATAGGTTATGGACAAAAACGTGTTAATTAATAAACTAACATTCAATATTAAATTTATAAAATTTTACAATTGAATTTCGAATTATTGAAAAACCGGAATTAGAAATTCCATTGTCCATATATTCATTTGTTTTGGATGGATTTGAAACTATGTTGCACGGGTGCGGGAGATTGTATCGGATACGATGTGGTGCGGGGATACGCTATTTTTTGAAAAATTAAGATACAATAGTATATATAAAATAATTAAAATATAATAACTATATATATATTTATAGAAGTCATTATGACATGTCAAAATTTTCAAAAAATAAAATCTTGAAAATAATTAAAAGAAGATGAGGGTCCTAGTGCCACCATTTTATGGTGCCGCTAAATGTCACAACTCTATTTTTTTATAAATATTTTAAAATTCAAATGACGAATCCAAACCGTTAATCTTGTTCAACTTCAAGAGTGATGCGTTTTCATATAAATTTTATAAAGTTTGGACTTAATTTGATAGTTGATCAATATGTCAAAAAATGAATGAATCTTATTAACAATGACATATTAATAAAAATATTTTTTTTAAAAAAAATTATGATGAGTAAACATTCGTTAAAACACCTTAATGTGTCAATTAGGATCGTAGAATAAGATTTTTACTATTTTTCTATGTTTTTGGATCATTTGTTTGTTCAAGCATGCTCTTACTAAAAATATTTTTCAACCCAAAAAATTCTGGACTATCCATTTTTTAAAAAATATCCCAGTCGTATCCAAGACGTATCTTGACTGAATCCACAGTCAAACCGATTAAAATAATAGAATTCGCTATATGGAGCATCGGGTGCGTATCGTACGTAAATTGCACGTGAATCTGTATCAAATACGTATCCGATATTAGGTGCGGCTATTATGGGCCGTACCTGGGCAACATAGATTTGAAATTTTGACACTCACTTGGTTGGTTCATTGTCCATCTTGTACGTACAGAGTAGAAATTTCATTAATTCCTCCTATCTTATTGGGTAAGAATTTGATTGTTGTTTATATATTACATTTTTCTTTGCTGAAAAGATAAAATCAGAAGATAACAGATTAATTTCTGGCATGAACATGAAATAATTTTCACCTCTTCTTTTTGTATCTATTTTTTGCTTATTGTTAGCAAGGAAATCGAAAAATTAGATAAAAACAATACAGTATGCGAACTCAATTCTAATCCTCACCAAATTTCTAGGTACTAAAAAGGTGCACTATGCTTAGTAAACTCATGCCGAGTTGAGAAGCTCTAATAACGCTAATCTTATGGATGCTGTCAC
The DNA here is from genome assembly GCA_027562975.1 of Rhynchospora breviuscula. NCBI lineage: Eukaryota > Viridiplantae > Streptophyta > Magnoliopsida > Poales > Cyperaceae > Rhynchospora > Rhynchospora breviuscula. The sequence goes on along the minus strand of CM050398.1, from coordinate 58,956,375 downwards.
GATTTACGAAAAAGTCTGGTTCTAGCGGCCCGCTGTGTCGCGGAACAAGATATGCGTGTGTTCGGTTCTGTAATCCACATATGCAATATAATCTTAGATCTAGAATTTTGTAGCTTGGCTATTTCATCCCCAAAGATATGAAACCTTGGAGAGAGATCTGAGAGAGAGTCTTCTCCTCCTTTGTTTGAGATTTTCCAAACATAAAAGAGATGAGCACATGGCATGTTTGGCTCTGGGTAAATCGTGGTTAGTAGTGCGCCGGTTGCATACAGAGAGAGACGGTGGCCTTGTGCGTAGCGAAACGTGGTGGTGATGGTAGCGATGCAACCTACGAGATCGAAGTCTGAAATATTCGATTCTTCTGCACTAATATATCTAATCCTTATTTGATTTATATTAATCATGATTATTAGTAGTCATACCTACTAAGACCTTCAGATGGAATTTAATAGCTCGTGTATCCAACTTCTGATAAAATAAAAAATGAACACAATGCTTGATTGATTTCATATATAATTTGGATTATTAATTTTAAATTTTGATTTAACATTTGTCGTATAATTGATAATCTTAAAAAAAAAGTTTATTTAACCATTGTCTATCCATTTAAAAAAAAAATACTGCAAATGCAGGAGTTCGGAGAATGTCATGGATTTTTCTTTAATAAATGTCAGTAATTGTGTGATTTTTTTATCTATAACTTTAGTTATATATCTTATATTGAGTTTTGCTATGGTGAGTTAGCAACTCATCAAAGGGTTGGTGAGTTGCGATCAAAATTTCTAAATCTAGTTTAAAATTACCGATCTAAACCATTTAATATGATCTCTTTATTGAAATCTCAATACATACCAAATTTTATATTTTTTTAAAATTTTTAAGTATTTTTTCGGATTTTTAAAAACTGCTATTTTTAACAGTTCAGAACTATAATTAGATTAACGATTTTCTAAAATTTCAAAAAAATATTTAAAAATTTCGAAAAAATGTAAAATTTCGTCTGCATTAAGATTTCAATAGGAAGATCATATTGGACGATTTAGATCGATCATTTTGAACTAGATCTAGAAGTTTTTATCGTAATTCACCGACCTTTTGGTGAGTTACAACTCACCATAGCAAAACTCATTTTATATTATCTATAAAGGGAATTACGTTTCGATAGACAATTAATTGAATTGTAAAGATGCATCAGAAATTGTTTCATGTTCATATGTTTATTTTTATTTTGGTTGAAGCAACATAATGTATCCAACCTCCACCCGGCTCGCACAACCTTGCATTGCTCTGCCTCTGCCCTCGCACTCTTCCTCTCTTCAAAACATGAGAACACCATGATATTGATCTTTACAATCGCATCTAAAGTTGTATCCTTCAGAAATTTTGGATAACGACTATTTTTCAGTAGTTCATGACTGCATCAAATTTCGGCTACGATGTCAAACATCTTGGTGGTAGTTCTATTTATGCACCAATCCATTCGAGTCGTTCATCTATGTGATATCGACCATGCCGATGACAATTTCGTATTGTGCATCGTTCACTCAAGTCATTTGAGTCTTGCTCATTTGATGACAGATAACATATGCAAACTTCACATGTCGAGTCATGTTAAGGGTGTTACAAAATATCATATTCTAAATAATTATAGTAGTTTATTATTTTTAAAATCAATCAGATTATATTCTGATATCTAGAATATTTAGAATTTGATTTCGACATATATTCTCATTATTAATCATGGTTTTGGTACGCGCGATATATATATATATATATATATATAGAGGTGGGCTAAAGTGCCATAGATGGCACAGAGGGTCTCGTGCCATAGAGTCGTTTTTTAAGATCCAAAATTCAAATTTTCAATCCGAACCGTTCAAGTTATTCACCATATTAAAATACCCTTGGAGACCAAATTTTACATTTTTTCGAATTTTTCTGATATTTATTATGATATTTTAAAAAAACGTTATAATTAGAGTATTTCAGACCCTCCAATTTGAACATATCAAAATAAATAGCAAAAAAATTAAAAAAAAATGTAAAATTTGGTCTCCAATAGTATTTCAATATGTTGATCAATTTGAACGGTTTGGATTGACCGATTGAATTTCGGATCTTAAAAAAATGACTCAAAAAAGACATCTATGGCATTGCCATCTATGGCACTTTCAAATTAAAATAAGCAATTATCAATTCCAATCATCACCTCTGTAAACAAATGTACTCTTTGACGAATTTAGTCGAAAATTAATGATATAATAAAAATAATAATTTAAGCTTACAATAACTGATAGGGTCATTTTATATATATGTGTTCAATTGAAAAATAACGATAATTAGGTTTTTTTACAAAACATGAGACGTATACTTTTTAAGCATACCGTCTTTACTTTACGCAGTCCATGCAGCTACATTTTAAACACCGAATCGGACATCATTTCGCTTCTTCCTTTTATAACTTTGCAGGTTTTTCATTGTCTTCCTTTTCCCTCCTATTAGTTTTTTTTTCCTTTTTTTTAAAGCCTCCAAATAGTCTAAACTTGGTGGTGCCATCCTAATAAGAAATAATTTAAATAGCATGCAGTTTAGGTAAATTAGAAATATCTATTGGTATTTTGAATTGCATGCACAATATAAATTCCATCCTCCACTATATTCTTTACTTTCAACCAAATTGCTTTATATATCATTTTTATTGAATTGAATTAAAATTTTAAAAGCTCGTGCTCCGACCAAAGCATTTTTTTCTTACTCAATGGAAAGAAAACGGCTTATAATAAAAAGGAACGACAGTTGTACATTTCACAAGTCTAATCAAATATTAGTTTCTATGGGATACGTGGTGCAAACAAAACAAAAAGAAATTTTACCGTACACAGATGCATCATATTTTCATGTGACAATACGTGAAAAGAAGACGAATCTAGTGCTGTTCCTTAAGGTTGGATAATGGTCATTAACTAATTAAAATTATTTAATTGGCTCGTTATAAAAGTTGATATGATATAATTTCCTTAACTTTGGTTCTTAACAACAGGCTTTAATTGAAGAAAATCAATGCTCATTTTTCTTATTTTAACGTAATTTAAAAATTTTCCTAATTCGAATAAAAATCAAAACAAAACACCACAAAATTATTTCCATAAGAAGTCCAAGCTCTGACATGGAAAAATATCAAAGTAAACATTTTCTCAAAGAACTATCAGCTCTTGACCCATTCATCACATCTAAAAACTACTTTGGTTAGGAAAAAAAAAAAAAAGGCAGTAATAAATGTAAGAAAAGAAAGACAACTGGATAGGAAAGCAAAATAGGGTAGGGGACGCAAAAGCAGGAGGTGGTACAGAGAGGAGGTATAATGAGGCACAGTGGAAGCAAATATTCAGGCCAATTTAATGGAGAATGGTGGCGTTTGGTATTGAGTTTTGATTCGAATCACGCTTTGCTCAGTTGCCCATGCAATTGCAGACAGAGTTCATTTGATTTCTTATTGCATTTCAAGTTTGCACAATGCACCAATACAGAATTTGCAGCCAGAGCAGCTGTATGTATCTGTACGCCTTCCTGTACACGCCAATATTTACGGCGCACTCCTTGCCTTTTCTGCCCACTTTTCTCTTTACCCTTCTCTTTTGTTCTACCCTTTTGTTTTACCATGAAGAAAAAAAGTGAAGGATAATTATATATAAAAAAAAATTGCTGTTGTTGTATACTTGTCTTGTCTACCACTTTGCGCGTTTTACCATTCACCCCTTATAGATTATTAGCTATGTTGCACAGGTACGGGTACGAGTACCGTACCCGGTACGGTACGGGTACGGCGGTACGAAAATTTTCAAAAATCTCCGGTACGGGTACGGCGATATATGTATTATATTTTAAAAAATTTTGTTTAGCTAAACCTTAGAGTTTAAATAAATAAATATATAATATATTTATATCAACAAAAACAAGTTGGCCTAGTGGTTTGTTGAGCTGGCTTGTATGCGACACACTTGGGTTCGATTCTTTGTTTCTACAAAAAATTTTCTTTGGACATAAAATCCGGTTTTGAGCTAACATCTTTAGTCCCACATGGGTATTTAATCTCCGGATGGATGCTATATAAGCAGTGACTTAAATGGATCGTGCAGAGTTGAAAGCATCGTGTGTGCTCGCGCGGTGAGTTGCGTGGCGGGAGAGTCACATGACACGTGTCGCTAGGAGAGTGGTTGGTACGCGTACCGGGTCGCACCGTTGACCGTACCCGTTAGTCAAATACATTAAAATATTGCAGTACGCCACGTGGCGTACCCGGTACGTACCGGTACCGTACCGGAGGCGTACCCGTACCTGGTTCGTACCCGGTACTGGTACTCCTCTAGATTTGAAGTACCGGCGTAACATAGATTATTAGTGTTCTTAATACGTGCCGAGGCGTCCCGTGTCGTGTCCGGATCATTTGTTGTGTCGTGCCGTGCCGTGTCTAAATATTTCACATGTCGTGCCGTGTCGTGTCTAAATTCTAAGAGATGGACATGACACGCCTAAGGACACGGCACGCCTCGTGTCCTCGTGCCATGTCGCACCGTGTTTTTTTAAACGTGTCGTATCGTGTTTGAACACATTTGAATTTCATAGAATATAATTATATACTTATGTTTATGGATGAATTGGACATTCAAACTATAAAATTATTCTTAAAATAGACGATATAAGAATTTTTCTTATTATTTCGTAAAATTTACCATATTTAATCGTCATTATAAACTTGTTATGTCTTTTGGATTGTGTCGTGCCATGTCTCGTGCCGTGTTTCGTGTCGTGTTGTGTCGTGTCTAGACAATTCTCGTGTCGTAACGTGCCGTGTCCATACCATCAAAGTCGGACACGACATGTCAAAAGATACGGCACGCATAAGTTCTCGTGCCGTGCCGTGTCGTGTCTGTGTTTTACCGTGTTGCGCCACCTCCGTACCGTGTCGTGTCGTGCCGTGTTCAGACACGCTATGTTTTTTTTAGAACATAGTTAAAATTTGTAAAAGTGGTTGTATACAGAATAATATCAATTTCCAAATTAGAATTGGCTTTCCATATTCGTCCGCTTTGTTCAAATTTAATTTTTAAAAATATATAAAAGATTGATTTGAATGGTCCACTATAAAAGAAATTACTCACAGGGGTTGGTATTTTTATTTCAGCAACCTATATTACGACAAACTCTACAACAATACGATACAGTTTAATAAATCTCGTAGCATGTTAATCAGGTTATTACCAAATACCAGTGCAGGAAATTTCAAATAAAAAATATTATTATTAATTGTTCATTTCCTCGCGTATCTGTCCTAATTCCTGTTTTTAGATGAAGCACATCCTTGTTTATATACTTTTGATTTGTAGATAAGTCAGAAAATTTCATTTATACAAAATCTACATTTCTATATCCAATAGGTGTCTGAAGATAAATGCAAAATTTCTGCACATATATAGCGAATTGAGATCGAGTCCCGCGCGGGACCGTACAGCGCAGCAATCTCAACCGTCTGATTTAATCTCAATGGTTAAGGGAGCCCCGTGCATGATACCAGATTGATAGGCCCGAACCGTCCATATCGGATCGGACGGTTGGAAGGCTGCTCTGGACGGTCCCGCGCGGGAGCAGATACGGATTGCATATATAGCAGTGCTCAATTGCAAATCGTTCTCTTTTGATTAGCTACAAGTTAATAAATTTTTTTAAAAAATAATATTAAAATATTCACGAATTTTGAAAAATATTTCTAAAACAATCATAATTATATAAATAGTATCACAATATCGTTTTTTGAAAGAACGAGAGCAGTATCATTCTTTGAACGATACAAGCATGTATCGATTTTTATGTATTTTTCAATTAAAATATTGATTAATTTTATTATTTTAATAAATTTTAAATAAATATTAATATATTTGATTGATGAAAAAGATAATATATATTTATTTTGAACATAATTATAACAAAGATAATGTATATTATTTATGTAATAATTATTTTTATTTATATAGATTTGTTTCTCGGAATTGATTTGTTAGATACTTTGGCGTTTTTTCATTTTTTTTTTGTGTTTGGAGTTAGGTTATGAAAGTTGTAGGTATAAAAGTAGAGTCGTTTGTTTACACAAGGTTATATTTTTATTTCTTGGAACTATTCTTTGCATAGTTTTTCAATCCCAAAAATAGAAGAAATTACAAAAACAAGTTTCTTGGAATTGATTTGTTAGGTACTTTGGCGGTTTTTTATTTTTTTCTGCTTAGAGTTAGGTTATGAAAATTGCAAGTATGAAAGTAGAGTCGCTCATTTACACAACATGATTTTTTTTGGATTTTTTGAAACTATTTTTCGCGTAATTTTTTCAATCCCGAAAACTAAAGAAATTACATCTTTTTTAATATTAGAAGTTCAAACATGCATAGTTTTTGACAAGAATGTCCGTTTGGGGTAAATGACTCCAATCCGAAAAGCTTGCGAGAAGATCTACCGAGTTTATCAGGGTTGACCCCATAATGACTATTTTCGGGCCAAAAAACGATGTATTAATCTTCGAAATCCACTTTGAAAGTTTTTAATCTAAAAATAATATTAAAACTACTATATTTATAAAAATTTCAATATACCTAAATATTATATAGATTATATTTTAATTTTTATAATCATCATTTATAATTTATTTTTTATTTTTATGGTGGAAAAAATATATATGCAACATATTGCAAAAATAAAAAAATATAATTTAATAAGAAAAATACATATCAACAATAAAATGAGGGGGACACTAAATATATAAATGGGAGGGATACAATTTATTTCCATACAAATATTAAAATTACATAAAAAATAATGAAAATATTAAAAATATATTAATAAAATATTAAAACTATAAACTATATTAATAAAATGGTTGTATTTTTCTTTGAAAGAACAATACCGGTATCATTCTTTCAAAGAACGATATTACGATATCATTTATATAATTCGGATTTTTTAAGTAATATGTTCAAAATTCGTGAATGTTTTAATAATATTTTCAATTTTTTTGGTTAATAAATAAGTTGAATAGTGTTCAAGCCCAGAGGAAAATAAAGAGAGAGAGAGAGTCAGAGAGATATAGCAAAGCCCAAAAAGGTGTAAAGCTGGAGCAACCTGTGTTTGTACCTAAAGCCATCATTCCGAGTGCAGAGTTAGGACACATTATTCCCTCAGCCGTGCACCTATCCCTCTTAGGTGGCGACAAAAGGAATTTATTCCGGGATTTAATGCCAAACAGGGTCCTAAATGGAGAATTATTATGGTTTCCTTTTATTTAGTTTTTCCCACCCCTCTTTAATATGAGCTGCTGCGCCTTGCACAGAGGTGTACACAGTAGCAGGCTCCTAGTAGTAGTAGCTCTTGTCTGGATAAATTCCGTTTCCAACCCCTTCTTTCTTACACCGCACGGTAGCGTGTTACTCTATTGAAAACAGTGCATAAATTTGCGATATAAGTACTGATAAGCGCATCGTTTTTGAGCTTTGTAGTTGATGATGACGTTTTTGTTACAGCTGTTATTTATCTTCCAAACCGTAGTACTATTCATTTTTTTTTTTTGGGTATAAGAATAGTTTGATTTTCAAACGAATATATCAGATTTTGTTCTATAATAGTACTAAAAGTTCAATGACGGATTACATTGTCAGATAAAATTACGTGCTCCTTTTATAACTAGACTTCATGATCAAGAGGTTTTTATTTTGAACATGTTATGTTATGCGGTATCTTTTGTTCAATAACAATGAAATATTTCTTTATTTGACAAATTAACTTGGACTCATTTTTTGACATAAACGGAATTGGACGATCGAACTTGCTTTTGGAATCGGACTCTGATTTATATTTGTTACGAGTCCAATTTCATTTGGTCAAGTCAGGATCATGCCATTCTCCAAAATTTTCTATTTATTAGTTTTTCAAATTCATTTTAGTACCTAGACCCGGCATATGCACTTTCCTTACAAACATCATCAAATCACATATCACATACCGCATATTGAGTATATATATAACATCAAGAGTCACATATATATGCAGAGCAGAGAGCATTTCTTATATATATCTCGTAAGACGTTATATCATATTCGGTATATAAAATTTATTAGACTGTAACTATGGGGACAATAATTGAAAAGCTTTCATATTATTTTGGGGGTTCATATATAATTTTTTTTATATAAAAAAAGTCCATATAACACAAACTATTTCATAACAATATATGTATTATTATGTATTCAATAAAAAGTGGGAAACGTTGTCCTATATTTTCTATTACTAATCCTCCCCTTTATAAAGGAGCCTTCGCTTTTGATTAATTCTTTTTGGGATTTTAAGAAATCAAACTGTTTTAAGTACTCCTCAAATAAGATGCTTTTGCTGGTCTCTTTAGCAGATTGTATTTCAGTGCAATCAAAATGGTGAAGCTGATCCTTAAATTTGCATAACGTAACGGCTGAGAGTTGCAAAAGTTAATAAATCTCCCTCTTTGTTAGAATAATAAATAAATGAATCGCCAGTTTTAATGAATATATATATATATATATATATATATTTGAATTTCAATATAATATATATATGGACCAGTCTAATAATCGTTTCCTGTTCAACCAACTAATTAATGTAGTCTGTTTTTTATAATGCTATTCTCTAATCGATAATAATAATAAAAGGTTGGTCATTACGTACATATATGCTTTGTTCAATTTGACCAGCCCGTGAGGGGGAGGAGAACTCGGAGTTGTCAGAGGCAAATGGAGTGTTAAGAGATGCCAGCGGAAGGAGGCATGCATGTCAGGTGAAGGACTAAAGGAGATGTTCGGTGCTGAAAGTACCTTCCTATCCTATTCTACCCCTATTCTTTCCCAAATTAACGAATTAGAGAGAGAATTATAGTCTGACCAACCTTTGAGATATGTACAGTTGTACACAGAATATATACCCGGCCTATGAACTATATAGTAGGCATGACATAGATGCTTGTTCAACAGCATAGCTTGCACCAGAAGAGAACAATCACGTTATTTGTGTTTCATTTTTTAAATTATAACCGTTATAACCTACAACATAGTTACCATAATTATAAAAACAAAAAAGCTAAAAATTTTTTGTATATATTAATATGGATCGTGTATTACAGTTGATATTGTTTAAGAAATATTTGGTTATCTATAAAGTACTAAAATATCGAATCGTTAATTTAAAATAATATTTGATAGATAATTAATCAATATTCATAATGTACCAAATTTAACCAACAAATTTTCTAAAATATGTAGAGCACAGTTTTATTTTATAGTATATAGCATTAAATGTCGAATCTCACCCTACGGTAGCATTTTATCTACTTTATAACCTATATATACTAATGTTTGGTTGCCTCCGGAACTTTCCTATGAACAGTAACATTTGTTTTTTTTCAGGTCTGTCCGTATTTTTATGTTTTCGATGATGTAGCGGGTCACATAAAATTGAAAAACAACCCAGATTGAGAACACACACGAATTTTCCTCAGCGCCCCTACATGTTCCCACCCACGTGATGGGCCCCGCAAGATCTGAGAGCACGTTGGACCTCTCAATGTTCCTGGTGTGTTTTATTTACTGCATACCATGTTATGGAATTGTTGCATTGGTATTTTTACTACTTAGATCTATATGCTTCAACTATGCACTTGGTGTACATAAAAAAAAAAAAAGAAAATTACCTTTTGTATGTTCCTCCCTGCCATTTTGTTCTTTCACTTTCTTCCCCCTCCCGAGCTCTGCACAGAGATAGAGAGACTATCTCATGTTTTCTTCCTCTTTCCTTCGATTGAGTGATCTATCATCGTTCTCTTCTCAATAGGAAAGAGGACGTTTTATGCCTGTAATGCAAAGGCTAATTATATGATAATTATAATTATAATCAATGGAAATAAGTGTCTCGCACTTTTTTTGCCTATCCACGGATAGATATCAAAGGATTACTTCCGCCATGAGAAAAAAGAAGCACGGATCAGATACCCCTCGAGCATCTTACGACCCAAACGTAACCGTCCATCCGAGAAACGGGCGATGGACGCTGACGCAGTTCTAAGTATCTCGAGAGTTGATTGTTTGTTTGTAGGTCCTTTCCTTCCAGCAGACGCAAGTTCCTGCTGTTAATTATCTCCGGACTGAGTTGAGAACCAGACAAGAGGACCTCTAGATCGGAAATAATCAAATTGAATGTGAATAGATTAGCTTAGAGTCTATTTTAATCCTTTTAAAAGATTAGTCTTTAGGAGGGGGGGGGGGGGTTTGACTTTGAATTCTTTTGGTTGCAAATTTAAACTTTGGTTGTAACTTTATACTTGCTACAAGATTTTGGTTGACTTTCATGTCACAGTTTTAACAATTTTGTTGTTAATTGTTGGTTTTGTCGGCTTGAGGCCACCTTTGCGATTTCTGAGGCTAATACTAGGGATTATATTTCCTATATTAACACTCAGTTGATTTAGGGATTTAGAAATTTTGGGGTTTCTTGTTCGAGTCTCGAGTACAGATGCATTATGCCTCATCTTAACAAGAACTTTAGGGGTGTACCTTCCGAAGCAACGCTCTATTCGATCTCAAAAGGACGGGTTTAGATTTTTGAGTTCAAGGCTAGAAAGGTAGGCGATCTAGGTCAATTCTCAATCGTTTGGGATTTAGAGGTTTTGGGATTTTGTTCCAGTCGCGAGGGAAGAAGCGCTATGCTTCCTCTTGACGAGAACACAAGGGGTTGTACCTTCCAGGGCAACGCACTATGCAGTCTCAGAAGGACGAATTTAGATTTTTGAGTTCGACGCTAGAAAGATAGACAATCTAGATCAATTCTCAATCGTTTGGGATTTAGAGATTTTGGGATTCCGTTCGAGTCGCGAGGGAAGAAGCGTTATGCCTCCTCTTGACGAGAACACGAGGGGTTGTACTTTCCAGGGCAACGCGCTATGCAGTCTCAGAAGGACGGATTTGGATTTTTAAGACTTTAATGTCTTTTTGAATTTTTAGTTATTGCCTTTGATCCAAGTCCTAGAGCGTAGGTCTTTGTGTCTTTAACTTTTGGAGTTTTGACATTCCATCTTGGAGTATTTTAAGACTTTTAGGTTCTGGCTATCAAATCTATTTCAAAATCTTAATCATTTCAATTTTAAGTTGGACTTTTGAGTTTGACTTCTCAACTTTTAAATTGGATTTTTGAGTTTAACTTTTTGACATTTAAGTTAAACTTTGAAATCGGGTTTTCGAAGTTCTATTTTGATCCTCGAGATTTGGGCTTTAAGTCTTGGGCCTTGGAGTCATTTTTGTGTTGAACTCAATCTTGACTTCGGCATCTTGGATTTGGATTTTTGCTATCTTTGGATTTAGTTTTGGAATTTAGGAGTTTTTATCTTTGGACTTTAGTATTGAGGATTTGAGATTTGGGTTTGTAGATTTGGTATTTGAATTTGGGAATTTGGTATTTGAATTTGGGAATTTGGTATTTGAAGTTGGGGTTTTTGTATTTGGATTTGGAGATTTGGTCTTTAAATTTAGGGATTTAGTATTTAAATTTGAGGATTTGGAGTTTTTGAATATTTGGATTTGGAATTTTTGAATTTGAGTTTTGGGATTTGGAATTTTTAGATTTTTGTTTAAGCTTGGATTTGGATTTCTGGATTTGAGTCTCGGGATTTGCGATTTTCTAGATTTGAGTCTTGGGATTTGGGATTTTGACTTTGACTAGAGGTGTTCCAGTGTACCTGCTGTCCATAACATAATTGTTCATGTGTTTTTGCAGAGATTTTAATTTTAATTTCACTTTTATTATTTTATTATTCGCCAAAATGGCCATTTTTGAGGGTTTTGAATTTAATGTACTTTGTGTTTTGAGGTTTGATCATGAAATGTGTTACCAAAATATTCGTTACATTTTTCTAAACATTTTGACATTTTATTTGAATTTTTCTAACATTCTTGCTATTTTTAATGCATTTTTGAAATTTCTATTCTGTTGAAAAATTCTGATTGGCTGGAGCCTTGCTGTTTGCTGTACTGGGCTGCAGTGACCCGCCACACGGCAGTCGCCACAGAGGATCATGGCAGGGCGCTGAGGTTTTAGTTTTGCGTTGGGTTTAAGATCCATTTTTCTGCGTTTTGGTTCACAATGCACTGGGTTTACGCATGATTTATTTTGAGTCTGTTGGAAACAAATTCCATTCGTCCTTGGGGCGTCAAGAGTCGCGCTCAGGGACCGCTTCTCTTTTCTTTTTCTTCCCTTTTTCTTCCTTTCAATTCCGACAGTCCGTCGAGAGGAGAGGTTTCATCGGCTGAAAAATTACGGCGACTGTCAGCGCCTCTCCTTTAATTGAAGGTACCTTTCAGCTCGCATTGAGCTACTCTTCTTTTTCCTTTACTGCACTTTCTCAATTGTTTCCTCGTTTTGAGTTTCTATTTCTCCTCTTTCAGTTAGGTATCTCGGCCAACTTCAATTGGACGGTTCTAGGCTAGATTGAGTTCCAGAAATGGGTCCCACGAGGTTCATAGAGGTTCGTAGAGGTCACTGGAGGCTTCAATTGCCCAGGTAAACCTTTCTTTTGCTTCAATTTCGAACTTGTTTCTTGTGGACTGGTCGAGGTTTGGTACCCTGTCCTTTGTTCAACTTTATGCTCAATTGAGCTTTGTTTAGGGCTTGTCATGGGTCTGTGGCTTACAACGACCACCTATCTTGTTCAATTTGGGTTCAATTTTTTTCTAGTCTCCAACTCGACTCGAGGTTGGGGTCGAGTTGATTCACTGTTGCCATTCTGGTTGGCCAATTGACATTCACATGGTCTATTTGAGTTTGTCAATACTTTGTAAAAACCCTCCCTATGAGTCAAGCTTAGAGATATGCACACCCCTCTTTGAATTTAATTAGTGCTTCATGTTTGTCCCTTTTCAGTTTTTTTTATTTAAGAGTTTCACTTGAGTTGAAAACTGAGCTTGTGATGAGATTGTTTTGAGTTTTAGGAAATGCTTTTTTGGCAGAACTTCATTTATTTTATTCAAGAAACTCATTTCGGAGAAGAAAAAATTATGCAACTTTGAATTAATTTTTGAGATTTGGAAAATTTTAAAAGAGATGCTATGCATATGGCAAATGTAGAGACTTTAGACACTAGACTGAGTGTCTGTTGGTACTGATGCAGGTGCTATGCAAGTATATGACCCTTTTATTTGAAAAATTGTGTTTTGACTTTTGACAGATTCCAACCAATGAAACTCATGAATGCATTTAAACAAAATTTTGCTTTTGAATGGACTGTACACACTGAAAATGATTTATGATTGAACTCTATCTCTAACAATGATGTGACTTAGACAAATTTGGACTCTTTTAAAAGATGCCAACCCATGCAACTACACTTCTGACAGTGCATATGTATGAAGAGAAATACAAATTCACTGACCTAATTGCTTTTGCTGTGTTTTGTTTTTGAAAGAAATGCCATTTGACTGACCAATGCATGCATATTCTTGTGCTGAATGATAGGCTATTGAACTCGGGACTGAGAGTCTATGGCCTTTGACAATGATGCAGATGGATCCAAATGCAGATTTACAATTTTATTTCAACTCTTGTGACTCATATGCATGAATGTTTATTTTGTTTTATCTCTTTACTGTCATCATATGGCTAAGAGAAACTACATGAAGATTTTTAAGCGTCTGTGACATGAACTGAGAATGCACTTGCTCTATTTACATGCTTTAACCTATAACACTTGTTTTGAGTTTGTTTTAACCTTTACCTTAGATGTATGCTATGCACTTGGAAATTCATTTTGGTCCCTGGGATTCTTTTATTTCTAAAAAAAAAACACCTAACCAGCTTTTGACATGCGTCTAAACCATGCTATTTGAACTTTAATAGACAATATGAGCGGACTTTATGCACATAGACCCATTTTATTGGCTTTTCTTGAGATTCTAATGCTATGCAAATCCTAACAGCATGCTGACCATGAACTTATTCGACCTTTAAAAGACATTTTGCTTGAGTAACCATACTGGACAATATGCATATACAATGACCATTATTAGAATATGAATGTCATGCAATCCAGTGATTTAATAGACAAATATGACCTAGATACAATGCAGTTGAGGAATAAATGCCATATGAAACACTAAGCTAACCCTAATATGCATGAACTGGATAGAAATTGATTTTGTTTTGAAAACATGACAAATGCATCATTTTATCAAATTCTTTTTATTGTTTTGGCACTTTTAAATGGTGTATTAGGCAGTAGCACTTGGCATAAAGCCTATACATCCTTATTCACTTTTAATTTTGGGGTGGCATGCAAGTAATAGCACTTGGCATAGAGCTTTGCATGCCTTATTGTGCATATCTCTAAGCTATCTCCTCATAAGAGTGTTTTTACACAGCCAAATACCGGGCTGGAGTGTTATTCAAGGCCAAATACCAGGCTCAAACCATGCCAAATACCAGGCATTATACCAAACCAGTGCCAAATACCGGGCACTAAAGTCAAATACCAGGCTTTTATTGTCACCAGAAAGAAAAGAAAAGGAAAAAGAGGAGGAGAACAAGAAATCAAAAGCATAAAATCAATTTTGGCCCCCTTTATTTCATATAAAATCACAGTTTACATGTTAATTGTGCTAATTACCTTAATTGCAACTTAAAACAGGTTTCTTTTCTTTTACAATTGCTGAAAACACAAATACTAGCCTAAAATTAAAAAATTGGGGGCCTGAAATTCTTCATCTTCAGCTCCTTATATAGCCAAAGGATTAGGGTTTAGTCTGGGTTTGGTTTGCCATGTGGCAGCTTCTAGGAATTTTGAGATTTGATGAGGTTTGATGGATGGTTGGGATGCTTTTTCACTTCTGCCGCCTCAATTTGGTAATCTATTTTCACTTTGGATGTTCACTTAGTAATTATACCCTCCAATATGCTTGTGCCACTTGGCATTGGTGGAATTGTAGCAGTCTGGTTATCAATGTTTATACTTTCTTTCACTTGCCAACATATATCTGTGTGACAGGTGGGGCCTGTGTCATTTGTGTCCTTGAGAGGATAAACATGCATTTTCTACTTCATTTCACTTGACAGCATACTTGAGGAAGGGGTATTTGAGGCGCCAGCTGCCTCCTAGGGTATGTCAGAGGGGCGTCCATGGCATTTCAGGCTTGTCTCGAGCTTCTCCAGTGAAACTACATGGTTTGAGATGGTCTCAGTAGCTTCTCTTGGTCTTAATTTCCTTTTATGTCCTTCACAGGACTTAATTTAATGATTTGATGTTACTTTTAAGCAGCTATCTTCCATGTGGCTGCTTGCTTGGCATGAAGTGGTTGGTCACCTCATCTGTTGGCTGTTGGGGCTCCATGTAGTTGCTGGGTTGGAGCATCTTTCTTGGCGCCAGACTTGGTATAATGTGGCATTCATCTAATGGTTCGTGGGCATCAGATGGTTTAGATTTGGTGGTGAGGATAACCTCTCTTCAGATGAGCCATATGTCACTTGACATGGTATGTGAGAGGGTTAATTTCTTCTCTATTTGGGTGTTTTTTGTTCAACTATGACCAAGTTTCATGGTGCCTTTGTGCATATGTTACTTTGAGGCACCTGACAATTGAGGGGTTATGTTGTTGATTGGTTTGTTGGGTCAGCATATGCCACAGTTGATCACATGATCTTATCCATAAGCTGGCTGTCTTGTATCCATTCAAACATCATTTCTGGATATTTGAGGGGTCTGGGTGTTAATTTGCATTGCCTAGCGCTTTATCCAAGTCTCAGGCTTTGTCCTTATTCAGTTAATTTCATATTTTAACCATGGTTTAAGGCACCAATTATCTGTATGAGTATAGGTAGCCTTCTTTCTTTGGTTATCTTTTGTTGCTAGGTGTTATGTGAAACCAGCTAGCAGTGGTCCCTAGAAGGGATTAAGCGCTCCATCTTGCACAATACTTGTAGCTAAGTTTAAGTTGTCACTTGACACTTTTGACTCTGATTTGCTTTTAGGTTATTATATGCTAATTGTGGGACTGCCACCTTCATAAGTTTTAATTATCCCTGTGATGCAAAAATTATTTTGTCTTGAGGCTGTAACACTCATGTAATTAAGCATCCTTTTGGCATTTAATTCTAATTTGTCACCAATTATGCCCACTGTGTCGATTGTACAAAGACTGAGGAGGGGCAGAACTGGTATTGAATGCCCTATTCCCTTTCAATTGGGCTTAACATTCCTTTGTCTTATCTCCTTAAAGACTTATTTGCCCATGGGTGCATGAGGCATCACTTTTAGATGTATTGTGTTGCCTTGTGATGCTATACAACTTCAGCTGCATGGACATTTGAGCTAAAGCAACCAATTGAGGCATCCATCCTTTCATCTAGTCAACTGTGTAAATGACTGGCCAGATGCAGTTGGTTAAGTATCTATCCCATGCTTTCCTTTTCATCAAAACAAATGGCATCTTTATCACACGAGGCATGATGTCCATCACAACAATTAGTTTGAATTACACTTTCCATCAGATGGCCTCAATTGAAGAGAGCATAGCATCCTTTATCTGTCGCCTCATCAAGGCAATTGTACTTGGGACCACACTAGAAGGTTCTTTTCAGTGTATAGGCTGACGGGAGGCAGTGACATCCCTCTCCATTCCTTCTATTTTCTTTGTCCCTTCCTTATATTTTTACTGGAGGCTTCCAGTTGCAACGAAACTCGACTGTGGCCACACCAGAGTTTACATGTTCTCTCTGTATGCGCTCTCCGATCGAGACGAAGTGTAATTAGTGCATTTCAGTGTCACATTAAACTTCTCTTTTCCAATCGTGCACTGTCGCCATTGTCGCTCATTACTGAAACAGCTCGAGTATCTCCAGCGGCATCCAACCTTGAAATTGTTCCTCCAGGCATGTAGTTCATCCCTTTGAGAAGCTATATTGCCATTTAATTGCCTAATTTCAACTTCTCATTTGCTTAATTTCTCGAATTTTCTGACAGGCAGTGAACGCCTTCATTCTTCAATTGAGGTTATCCCCTTTCCGATACCCCTCGAGTTTGATGTCGTTGGAGTTGTGAGATCATCGCCTGTGCAGCGGTGAACTTGGCTTGGACTGAGGTGGCCTGAGGTGGTGACGGAGCTCTTCCCTACGCCAGTGTGTCGAGCGCCTGACAGATTGTACTGTTCCATTCTTTCTTTCTTTCCTTTTTTTTTATTTTAACGGTAATGGTCCCTACCTATAAGAAGACGCCACGTGGCGGCCTCAAATCTGGTTTAGTCGAGTCGATTAAGCACTGTTGAGTTCAGTCAGGTCGATGCATTGGGTCCAGTCGTATGAGTCCCGCGCGAGTTGATTTTCGACTGATGGGTTTGGTTTTGATAGTGGGTCTAGATCCATTTCCCTAAATTAAAACCCGCTTTATTTTTTATTTCGTTTGTTGGGCCGCCGAGTTCAGTGGGCCGCCATAGAATGAAAACGAAGATGGGCCTTAGACTGAGCCCAGTGCAAATTTAATTTCGGCTTAAAAGCCCATCTGGTTTTTACGACAATTATGCTGCATTTATTTTAGAAAAATTGTTTGTGTCCATCCATAGGTCAATTTGACATAAAATTTTGCATGGCTCCTCATAAAAATATGAAGGATTTAACTGATACAAAATTTCCATTTTTGAGACTTTTTTCATAATTAATTATAAGGATATCATAGGCGCATAACGGTATTTTCCATAATTAATTACTTTATCGTTCATTTTTAGAAATTTCTGTATTTTCCTCTCATACATCATGACTATTTGTCAGAGCGATTTTGCTTGGTTGCTGTTGTCATGGGTTTTGGTTTATTTGTGGAATAAATTTTGTTTTATTTGGTTCAGGATTTTATGCAGCAGAATTTAGAGGCAAACAATAAGCTTCTAAAATGAGCTGATATACGTATATAAAACAAAATTTGCCGTGATAATTCTCAAAGGATTTAGCATTTGTGCGGCAAAATATAGAAAGTTGATAGATTAAGCAAAGGATCGAGTACAAAACTTGTAAGTCTCCGATCTGCCAGCAAGGTTATGTCTATTCCACAGACAAATTCATTTAATTTACTTTTTTTTTTAAGGTTGACAAATTCATTTAATTTTAACTCAAGTAAAAGAAGTTAACTTTCAAAATAAATTACTGTCAGACCATTAGACCAAGCATGTGATGTAACCTGTACAAGTGGCATTTTATGAAAAGCAAAATTAAAAAGAAATAGAGAATGGCACGATCAAATTCTAAGTTCATATGGATGAAAACAAAAGAACAGCCACGCGCGACCATTTTGAAAAGTTCACAAACAATATTGAGCACTAATATTCGATTTTAATCAGATTAAAGTAAAAAAATGAAAAATCGATAAAAATATAAAAAAATTCGACCAAACACCACAAGTAACTCCGACTCCAATGGTCGTATCCAACTTTTCTTTCACTAGCATCACAAAGAGCTCTCAGAATTTAGAAATGGGTTGGAGTCGAGTAGGAGCGAAAATACTCGAGAAATCACGAAGAAGGGGTGTTGTAGAGTAAAACCACAAAAGATCCGTAGCATGGTTTTGAAACTAACTCGGAGCTCACTGATCCGATTTTTTCCGAGTTGGGGCGGATTCGGTTTGAGAAGGTTCAGATCACCATTAATGGCGGTTTTGTTCCACGAAAGAGAAGTGAAGGAGCACGGAGAACAACGGAAAAGGTGGATAAGGTGGAGAAATCGTGTTCTGGGAGACGACTGGGTACGGGAGGGGATTAGGACCGGATTGGGAAATAAAAAAAGAAGGGGAATTGTACTGGAGATCTCCATTTTGAATTCTTTTTTTTTTTCCATTTTCATTTAATTCAAATCAAACGGTCCACGTTATTTAAGAAGTGAAATATTTTATAAACTAAGTGATAGTTGATCGAAAAATCATTCCAAAAACATAAACAAATGATAATTTTATTCTCTATAATTCTAACTGATATATTAAATATTGAAGTGCTTAAACGAATGTATCCTCGTTAAAAAAAAAATGCTTTTCTAATTTTTTTCCAATTTTTTCTAATTTTTAAGACATTAAAATTAAAGATGATTATTTATGAAAATTTGAGTCTCTGATCCAACACCCAATTTTTTCCGACTCATCCGATTCGATTCCTCGGTCCAACACTTTGAATTCGAATCCAAATTTCATAACCATGATTGGTACCACACTAGAGAAATTACACGAAATCGAGTGGAGATTGGTGAGGAGAAAGTAAGATGGAATTTGGGGAAGAAGACCGACATTAGATTGTCGGAATAATTGAAAAAATTGAGAGAGGTAGAGAGGGACTTCTTTCTAAAACGTCTCAAATGTTTTTCCAAATCTCCTGAAGGGGCAGAACGAGATCCTCTGGATGACAGTCTAGAGATATTCTCTGGACGTCTTTAATTTCTTCGTCCAATCACTAATGGATGTTCCGTGATTAATACATGGTCGGTCAAAATTCTTGCGGTCCGTAAAAATCAGCCCGTTAAAACTAAATCAGACGGTTCAAATTAAAAGATGACCACTGGACGTTTTAAAAAACTTCTAGAGATCCGGATCCCTAAGGCTGTGCTTCAGAACAGCAAATCGAAAGGAGAGGAAAGGAGAGTAACGGACGAGTTTACTCTGTCCGATTGGTTACTCGCTCCACGCAGAGAAGAAGCCGACAGAAAGGAAGAGAAGAAGATGGAAGAGACAGACTGAAATTCGAAAATTTTTAAAGTAAACTTCTTCCCTCCAAATCGGAGGGTAACAAATTTTCGATCAACCTTTACTCTCCTCTCCGTTCCTCTCCTTTATTATCGCAGTTCTGGAGCACAGCCTAAAGGGCAGCGCACCAAAGAAAATTTTCAAAAGGGCCCACGCGTTGAGTCTTTGCGTGTTAGTTTCGTGAATAAATGGATTTACTTGCGCGATGGGCCCAATATTTTAACAGACGATTTTAATTTTTTTAAGTTTCAATTTATGAAAGTGTTTTTCGAGTGAAGACATCATTTGTTTAGAAGTGCAAATTTTCAGAACGAGCACGTGATTAATTTGCATGTAAAATTATTACGCTATCATTATCATTAAGAGTACAAATTTTGTTAAGTTCATTTTTTAATAAAAAAAATTCAAAAATTATTTGAAGTCAACTTTTGAACATTTATCTAAAAAAATTTTGTTTAATTATTGAAAAAAATCTCCATAAAATAAAAAAATGAATATGCTCTGGTCTCTTTGATTAAAATAAATACAGTTCAGAGCTATTTGTATAGTGGGGTTTTTGAATAAACATTTCGAAAACGCACTATAATGTATCTCTAAATAACATACCAATTTTTCGGCCACTTATATTGTAGGTAGGGGTGAGAACGGGGCGGATAATATCCGCTCCAAACCGTATCCGTATCTTAAAAATAGCAAATTCGGATATTAATATCCGTATCTGAACAGATATGGATGCGGATATGGATTTTTTTTTTAAATGGATATGGAAACGAATATGTGAAGCAATATTGATGCGAATTCGGATACGGATAAATAAAACGGATATCCGAATTGACAATTTTGATCTACAAATCTTTGTTGGACATATTACACTTACGAGCTAGTTATAAGATTATAAATTATGAGGGTGGTCGCGGAGAAGCTGCGACAATAAAGGCTGCTAGTTTACTCCAAAGTTAATGCTGCAAAAAAAATTTGATTTATCTAAAATTTTAACATTTACAAGAAGCATCATATTAGCTTTGTCTCATTTATCAAAAAACTTTGGCCCTCTGAAGCGTCTCATTTAAGTCCGTATCAGAGTATCTTCAGCTTTTATGGACTTTATACTCCAAAGTTATAATACTGAAAAAAGCGAAAAGTAATTGTGAATTGAAAGATTTGCCTGTTGATTTCGACAGGTAAATTCGCATTTTAAGTTTGAAAGGAACGCCGTGAAGCAATTCTAGAGGCTTAGGCTATTCAAGTTACGGGCGCTGCTTGACGCGAATTGAGGGCTTTAATATTTATGCCTAAATACGTTCAGTTTCCGTCCCAAGCATACAATTTTTTGTTGAGTAATTCAGTGTCGATCCGAAAGGACGGAATATTCTATTCATAAAGTTCTAATCCTAGCCAATTAATCAAGTATGGATACAAATCGCAAAGAAAGTTTAAATGATTCAATTAAATTATATAAGACAGTTGCGAAGTAATTAAAATGTCCTAAATTAACATTTCGAAATTGGAGTTTAAACTCTAACAGAGTGGGTTTAAGGGTTTAAATTGTTACTTTTATTCACTCAGTCCAATTACAATCGGCCCGCTTACTTTTATAAGTGGCCTGCTTGTAAACCTAGGTTGCCAGACTGATAAGCGGCCATCTTGTTTCTTGGCTGGCACAGACAACCCGCCTAGAATTCAAACGGCTCGCCTAATGTGACAATGAATGTGTATATTACCTTAGTCTTATTCGACAATTGTATAGACTAATGATTTAATTAACTCTCCTTAATCCTAACTTTAGTTAAAGTGTAATCAATTAATTCAACTAGTCTCATGTAAACCTTAAGTTTCAACATTCGTTTCGTGGCTTAAGTTCTATAGGTTTATTTCTTGATCCTAATGACTTCCTTTAACTTTCGTTATTAGGAATAAACTTGACCATTTTCAGTTCTTGATTTAGGTCTCACCTTTCGGCTATTAACCGTCTAATTGGATTGATACAATTGAAGTAACATAGGTTTGGTTGGAATTAACTTCCAATCAATAAGGTTTGACCTTAACTTAACAAGAAAATACCAAATCTATCTAGCGCAATTCAAAGTACCAATTAACTTTTCAAGCACAAGAAATAAAATTGATGAAACTAACTAAACATGCAGTTCATTTAAGGAAATAGGTTCACAACTATTAGTCTCTAATTAACTACTCACACTCTAACGAATTTATAGTTAAACGAGCACACGTATCAATCATCAAGCAGTACAAAACTAAAGAATACAAAAGATTATAACAAATCAGATCAATTTCTTCAATCTATCTGCTCTGTCAACTCTGTAAGCGGCCCACCCAATTCTCCAAGCGGGTCTCCTGAAACGTTTGGCTCTAAGTTCCTAAATCTATCTCTATCTAAAACTCCTTCCCAAAATTCGAACCCCGAGTCATGTCTTCAAGCACTTATATAGGCATTAAAAATAACTTCTAATTGTCGAGATCGTGCTGTAAGTCGGTCAGATCATGGAAGAAAACATGTAGAGTTGGTTTCCAAAAATAACTTCTTAATTATGGAAACTCTGGAAATTGATCCAAGCGGCTCGCTTGTGGGACAAGCTACCCGCTTGAATTACCTATAGTGGATTTCTGACTATCTCCTCTAGTCTATTTGTTTGTTCTCCCTATCTGGTCGCTTGTACACCTAGGTGGGCCGCCTGTGACTGCATCTACATACAAAATCGAGCCAACTTTGATGATCGTCCTATAAAATCAAAAGGGAATCATAACAGTACCTATTTTCTAACCTACAATGATAAAATTAAATAAAAAAAATACATATATTCAAGCATAATTTTGATCCAAAACGAATCAAAACCTATACATGTAATCCATCTTCGCTACCAAACTTAACTATTTGAGTGGTTACATTTGCGGTAAAAAAATCACACAGCATTTAAAAAAAAAAAATGTTATGGGCGGCGCTACCAAACTGAACTATTTGAGTGGTTACATTTGCAGTAAAAAAAATTAGACCAGCTTACATAAGTTTGAAAAAATAAATTGGATGAATGAAGCGGCAATAAAGTATAAATAAATTGGAAAAGAGAAACTAATAAATTTAATTTGATTGTGCATAATCCAAACTTACAAATAGAACTGATTCTTATAGGTAGGATGGCGCATACTATTGTATAGAGGTCTATCATAACATTAAGTTCAAGATAAAATAACATTCAGACTCCCATTTCAAAGTATTTGATTTTAAATTTATCCCTCATATTTTTCGACACAGGAGAGAATTTTTTTTTATAAATGTCTGGGCTCACCAAAAGGTCTATGCTAATACCTAACTTATCTATAAGAAATAAGTCTAACATATTACGACATTAATAAAATAATGATAGTATTATGCACTATTTATTACTGTAGTTACGAACATTTTTTTTTTTTGAAGAAATAGATGCTTCTTTTATATGTTTCGTTATTGTGTTCATATTTTTAATTTGATTTTCAGTGGCACAGTCAACTGACCAAATCGTACGGTTGGGAGTGAGAGATCCAGTCAGAAGGCACCAGTCTTTGATATTTTTATCTTTTGTTAAGTCAATAGTCATAAATCATAAAAAGTCTTTGTCTTTAAGTACGCCCCTTGTCTCGTTCCACGTTTAATCCAGTTAAACATAAATTAAGTAAAAAAATATAATAATATGTTTTCATACAAAGGACAAACAACCAACAATGCTATTCTAAATGTTTGCCAAGAAAGTCTTCATGGTTATATCACTCACATTGACTCTTATTTTTCAAATAATAAATTATAACAATAACGGAAAAAAAAAAAAAACAGTGACATTGACTCGGGCCCAAATGGAATATTAGTGATCTAATATCCTCTGTAGTATGTAATGTATTGCCGCACAGCACAGCGAGTCAAAGAAACTCAAAATGCATATATATTTTAACTTATTTAGGACATTCTTCTTTGCCTTGTAGGAATTTGTGAAGTAATTGTGTAGCGGGTCGTTTGAACTTGCATCATATGGCCGCATCCACTAATTATAACTGTTTGCAACGGTATATAATTAATTAATCAACATATCATATATTGCATTCTCCAATGCAAGTAAACTAATATTAATGCACTGTTGATTAAGAGCCTTTAATTCGTGTGACCCTCGAAAATTTATGTCATATTGGCCATGAAAATTAAATCGTTATTTATTTCCAATAATCATAAGCG
Organism: Rhynchospora breviuscula; assembly: GCA_027562975.1. NCBI lineage: Eukaryota > Viridiplantae > Streptophyta > Magnoliopsida > Poales > Cyperaceae > Rhynchospora > Rhynchospora breviuscula. Next base: position 58,932,352 of record CM050398.1, on the reverse strand, counting down.
GTATCTAGCAACACGTTATGATTCCCAATTAATATAAATAAACACTGTACAACTACAGTATTTCAATCCTGCATAACAAATAAAGTATTTTCTTATTTTGATTCTTATGTCACATGATATCACTGTATAATCCAAGATAGAAATGTATCATTCTTGCAGATTATACATTTGTTGATCTAGAGATGATCGTCTAGTTTGCATGCATACGATCCAACTTCATCAAGAGGCCCAAATAGATATCATCACTCACTAGGTATACTAATGAGGGACATACGGTTTTCTTGATGAACAACTTTTTCCCGCACAATTCAAGAGAACATAAATAAAGTCCGTATAACAGCTCTTATCAGGAATCAACGTTAGATGATATTTGTTGAACCTATCCTCATGTGGAGAAGTTGAACCATCTCAAACTTAGAATCAAACAACTTATGAAATAAATAATGACACATAACACAATCCATATATTTATTTCAATAGGTCAAGTCATGTGCTATGTTCTAGTAACATACAAATATGCAATTAAGTTGGTAACTCCCTACCTATGATTTGTAAAACTTAATCATCACTTAACTTGCATACTAATCTTTATGATAATTAATGTTCCTTGTTAATTATCAAGATTATGGACGATTTAGATTTATTATTATCATTTAATTAAAATGAAACACAGAGATCCACAATTCATATCCTCAACCTGAATGATCTGTCAATAATAAATCCTAGGAACAATGATCAAATATCATCAATAACATAAACTATAAATTTAGTCATTAAATATTAACTTTTAGGACATAACTCCAACAGCATGAAGACCAGAAATAATATGAATATAAGTCAAAGTTGTTTTAAATATTATCTAAGCGATAATCAAATGGTTCTTATTTTATATATGACTTTATGCCGGACTAAGTATCGAAATGGGAGAAAGCATGTTGGTATTGTCCCATCTAGACTTGATAGCTCAATTGAGTGTTGTTATCAAGGTCTAGAAAATTTGATAATAATCATATATTGATTCTGAGGGATGATGAATGCCGGAATGATCAGGATATTTGTATACTTTGTGTGATATGGATCATTTCGTGGCAAAACAAACTTTTACAAAGTTCATTGATAGACAACTAGAAGTTGATGTGTCTTTATGATATCCAAATAGATTGGTTGAATTTCAAATAGATCTATAAACATTTCATTTGGTAACAAACTATTTGGTGGCTTAAATAGATCATCTGAAATATTTCTGATTGTCATATATTTTTAACTAGAACAATCATAATAAATTATAAATTATGATTGAAGTTATTCGTTCGATAATTTCATCGGTATCCCTCTAATATTTTCTTGTTGATGGTGATGGATAGTACATATGGTATAATTGTTAGAGTTATGTCCTAGGAGCCAATTATTAAATGGCCACTTCTATGGTTTATGTGATTGATGATATTTTATCATTTATTCCTTGATTTATTAATTGACAGATCATTCAGGTTGAGGATCTGAATTGTGGATCTCTGTAGTTCATTTATAATTAAATGACAATAATAAATCTAAAAGGTCCGTAATCTTGATAATTAACAAGGAATATTAATTATCGGATAAGATTAGTATGCAAGTTAAGTGATGATTAAGTTCTACAGATCATAGGTAAGGAGTTGCCAACTTAATTGCATATGTATATGTTATAGAACATAGTACAGGACGCGACCCAGTGAAATAAATATATGGATTGTGTTATGTGTCATTATTTATTTCATTTGAGTTTGATTCTAAGTTTGAGATGGTTCAGCTTTTCCACATGAGGATAGGTTCAATAAATATCGTCTACCGTTGATTCCTGATAAGGGCTGCTATACGGACTTTATTTATGTTCTCTTCAATTGTGCGGGAAAAAGTTGTTCATCAAGAAAACCGTATGTCCCTCATTAATTAACTTAGTGAGCGATGATATCTGTTTGGGCCCCTTGATGGAGATGGATTGTTTGCTAGCAACTGATACAGTCATCTCTAGATCAAGAAACGTATAATCTGCAAGAATGACACATTCCTATCTTGGATTATACGATGATATCATGTGACATAAGAATCAGACAAGGAAATACTATTATTTCTTATGCAGGATTAAAAATATTGTAGCAGTACACTATTTATGCGAATTGGGAATCATAACGTGTTGCTAGATACCGCTTATGATTATTGGAAATAAATAGCGATTTATTTTCCATGTCCAACAGAGCATAAATCCTCAAAGGGTCACACAAATAGGTTTTGACCATGCGTGCATTATTTATTTGGTTGTATTAAGGAATGCAACAATATGATATGTTGACTGATTAATTATGTACTGTTGCGAACCGTCATAATTAATTAATTAAGTCAAACGGATTATATAGAAATAAATTAATGCATATTCTAATCCTTAAATAATTATCAAAGTGTTGATAATTAATTTGTTCAACATGAATTAATTAAAGTAATTAATTTGAGCTAACGGGCCTATATTTAAATTGTAAATTAAAGGTCCAACTTGAGAGCAATTAATTGGGCCACTAATTAATTGAATTAGAGGACCAATTAAATAATTAATGGAGCCCATTTAGGCCCATTTTATGGCTGCCCTAGTGATGGCATAGTTGTAAATTAGTTACAACTTTTTGGGAGAGTGGTTGGTCTATAAAAGGACCACTTTGGGAGCCAAAACCCTAGCCACCTTGCCTTTTTCTCTCTCCCTAATATTTTGGACGAAAATTAAAGGAAAAATTTCAGAATTTTTCCTCTCCACCATTGCTCTCTTAAGCTCATGTGTTGAGCACCTCTTGCCTCCATTCAATTAAATAGTTAATTAAGGCAAAGGGAAGGAAGGGATTAGGCTTAACCTCTCATCTACTAGCATAGATCGAGGTTTTGGTTAATACCTTGGTGGACTTGAGGCCGAGACACGTGTGGTGGTGCGCACAACCTCGACTCGACGGATTCGAGCCTTGCGATTACAAGTTCGCAAGAGGTAGCCCTTTTTCCCTCTTTCTCTTGTGTGTTTGGATGGCTTTTGCACTAGATCTCCTTTGCACTTAGTTTAATTAGGATTAATTAAGAGTAATTAGTCTAAAAATTAAATTTGTGCACTTCCTAACAGTGGTATCAGAGCACATGGTCGTGCTTAAGTTATTTTGACACTTAATTTAGAGAAATTGGTTAATTAATGGATTAGTAGAGTTGATGCTATTGCTTGCTATCTGGAAACAGCAATTTCTGTGTTGTTATGCGTTTTTCGCTATGAAATGTTCTCTGGAAATTTTTTCTGTCAACTAGAAAGTTGTAGATCTGTGGATTGTGGTTCTTTTGGCGTTGGATTCACATTTTTCGGAAATTGTATGGATTTACTGTGAATAAAATGGCAACGGTGCGCAGAACCAGTTTCTGCTTGCACTGTTCTGTTTGAATGGCTTAAAAGATTTATATTTTGAATATAAGTACCAGTGTTCTTTGGCTAGATTTAAAGAGGACTTGAAACACTTTCTGGACATGTATAGAATGTTGCATGGTTCAGATTAATTCGTGGTTTTTCAAGTATGAAAAGAAAGATCTCGTCAGATCTGGTTTATTGAGCAAACTGATTGTTCTAATAAACTGTACCAACTGAGAACTCTTTCTGGAAAATTGTTTGAATAGAGTTGTTTATTTTTAAGTTAGGATTCCAGGAAAATTAATTTCATAATTTTTCATGGAAGTTTGGTACCTCAACCAGGTCAAACCTTTTCGGTCGATAGTCTGTTCCTGTACAGGTCTAGTCGATTGTTAAGCTTGTAACTTGAATTTCTTAAACAGAACTTAGTGGTTTTCTTTTCATGAATAGTTAGCCAATAGATTAAACAAGTTTTTCTATGTATATTGTATGTATAAAAACTGGATGGAAGGTGATCTTTCAGACCGGATGGTTGAGAAGAAAAACAGAATATCTCAAAACGGTGCGTTCGCGCACTTGTTTCAGATTTGTCTTTTTTGATTCTCTCAGATGGTATATGATCTCTTCCTGAAATTTTGACTGGTATTTACAATCTAGACAAGGAGCTTATATAAATTATTTCATAATTTTTGGAGACCGAAAACTGTGGATTTTGTCGTGTCCCATTAGATACTTTTTTATCAAAGTATTATTTATCTAATTATTCAAACTAGTTGAAAAAGTAATTAGGATACTCCTTGTGCGATCTCCTTTCAGTTTTTTGATGATTGAAAAGTTTTCAAAAGGAATTTAAACAAGTTTGGTTGTTTGAAATTTGAGCATTTATACACGGAAATTGCGAATGGCAAATAATACGTAAAGACACTTGAAAGTCATTAATTATAAACAAAGTACACTAGTGGATAGACTTGTGCTAACTTTGTTTTGTAGGAGGATGTGGGTTTAGTATGGCTCATGATTCAATGCCTTGTGGTTTGTAAATTGAATGCATGTGTGATTGTGTGTAATTAGGCCTTTGGTGCCATTAATTAATTTTGATTAATTTTTGTGTAACTTGTGTGGCTTGCATGCCCCTAAGGTTAGGATGGGAATAGAAATTTACACATGTAATTTTGTTCCTTTATTTTATATAGGATTTAGATCCATATAGAATTTAGTGGGAGGGACAAAGGTTAGATTAGTTTTGCTACATGGAGATGCGGCGAAAACTAATGCAAGCGGGAGCCATACAAACCCACAACAATGCTTGAGATGCTTATTATGTGAATGTTTGTGAATGCTATGAATGTCATAGGATAGGTATGGGTGTATGCTTACACGACCACCAAACAAGAGTCACATAATTGTTTGTCCCAAACGATTGAGCCAAATCACTCTCCTTCTCTCTATCCCCTTCACGCCTTATGTTCGGCCATTGATGCATTCCGCCGACGCGGACATCGTGGTCCACCATAGGTAGTCGGGGTGTAAATCGGATTTGCAAGGAGCAAATAGAGAGGAGTTACTTAACAATGGACCCTAATCGGATTGGACATTGGAGTGGAAGTTCGCGACGCGAACCAAGAGTCATAAAGTTGTATGATTGGTTAAGGAGAACCTACCTCATTATTAGTTGCTTTGATGTTGTGCCGACGCCGGCATCATCTCAACGAAAGTGGGGGTCTTGGAAATTCATTACTTTTAGGGACTTATATTAAAGTAGTGAAAGTTTTACTTTATTGGAAATTAAAACAAAACATAAACTAATTGACCTTTAATTTGAAAATTGTTGTAGATGTCTTCCTCGTCTTTTTCGCTACGTTCTCTTTTAGAGAAAGAGAAGCTCGCCTTCAACGGTGCCAACTTTCTGGATTGGCACCGGAACCTTAGGCTTGTCCTTAGGTTTGAAAAGAAGGAATATCTCTTGACCACTCCCGTCCCCGCGGCTCCCAAGTCGGATGCCCCTAAAGCGGATCAGGACAAACATGACAAGCACGTCACGGACGACATGGAGATGTCCGTCTTGATTGTCGCTGTCATGGAGTCAGAACTCCAAAAGGAGTTCATGGATAGTGGTCTAGGAGTGTTTGAAATGGTCTCTCGTCTCTCGAACATGTTCCAAACCAAGGCCCGCACCGAAAGGGCTCGTCTCATCAAGACCGTCGCCAATACTCGATTGGCGGAGGGTCATGAAGTCGGGCCACACGTCATGAAGATGGCGGGGTTGTTTCGGCAGCTTGAAAGGCTTGATACGCCCTTCCCGTCAGGGGCGATTCAAGACTTTATTCTCAACTCCCTCTCCCTCACAGATTCACCGGTTTTGTTGTGAACTACCGGATGAATGGCATGGACAAGAGCATGGATGATCTCCAAAACATGCTTGTCGAGACGGAGGAGAGTCTCAAGAAAGAGAAGGGCCCCAAAGATGTTCTTGCGGTGAGTGACAAGAGCAAGAAGAGCAAGAAAAGAAAGACCCGCCGAACTAGAAAGGGCAAAGGCCCGGTGACGCCCCAAGGTCCGGCCAAGGGAGCTCCCGAGGGTTCCAAGAGAAAGAAGAACCCGGCCACTTCCGAGACCGTATGCTATTACTGTAGCAAGACGGGCCATTGGAAGAGGAACTGCCCCAAGTACCTCGCTGACAAGAAGGCGGGAACCGTCCAGCCTTCTACCTCAGGTATATTTGTCATTGAAACCCTTCTCGCTACCTCTAACACAGACTGGATTTTTGACACCGGTTCTTGTGCTCACATTTGTCGAAATGTGCAGGCACTAAAGAGTAGGAGGCGGCTCGAGAAAGGCGAAGTACAACTCCGCGTCGGTAACGGCACGTGTGTCTCCACTATGGCCGTTGGGAATGTGGATGTAACTTTGCCTTCTGGTTTCATTTTGGAACTCAAAGATGTCTATGTAGTTCCTTGTATCACTCGGAACATTATCTCTATTTCTTGTTTAGACTTGGATGGATTTGGTGTTGTAATAAAGAACAAAAGTTGTACTTTGTTGCGTGATGATGTTTGTTATGGTGTTGCGCATTTATTGAATGGTCTTTATGTGCTTGATTCTAGCGAACATGTTTTGAGTGTTGAACGAGACAGTAGGAAACGTAAGATTTCACATGAAAGTACGACTCTAATGTGGCATTGCCGCTTAGGTCATATCAACGAGAAACGCATTAAGAGATTGCAAACCGTTGGTCTCTTAGATCAATTCGCTTTCGAGCCAATTGACACATGCGAATCATGTTTGATGGGAAAGATGACCAAAGCGCCTTTTCCTAACAAAGGGATTAGGACAAACGACTTGTTAGATCTCATACATACCGATGTGTGTGGACCTATGAGCATTTGTGCACGAGGAGGTTATTCATACTTCATCACTTTCACCGATGATCATAGTAGATACGGGTATATCTACTTGATGCGGCACAAGTCTGAATCCTTTGAAAAGTTCAAGGAGTTCAAGAATGAAGTTGAGAACCAACTCAATCGAAAGATCAAGGTCTTGCGTTCCGATCGAGGTGGAGAGTACTTGAGCCACGAATTTGGTGATTATCTAAAGGAGTGTGGAATCGTTCCACAACTCACTCCACCGGGAACACCACAATGGAATGGTGTATCCGAGAGGAGGAATCGAACTTTGCTAGACATGGTTCGATCGATGATGAGCCAAACCGACTTGCCTAAATCGTTTTGGGGTTTTGCATTAGAAACCGCAGCTTTTACTTTAAACCGTGTTCCGTCAAAGTCCGTTGAGAAGACGCCTTATGAGCTTTGGTTTGGTAGGAAACCAAGCATGCTTTTTCTCAAGATTTGGGGTTGTGAAGCTTATGTGAAAAGGCTAATGAGCGATAAGCTTGGACCCAAATCGGACAAATGTTATTTCGTAGGATACCCTAAGGAAACAAAGGGTTACTACTTCTACAACCGTGTCGAGAACAAGATAGTTGTTGCACGACATGCGGAGTTCTTGGAGAAGGAGTTTCTCTCAAGAAGAAGTAGTGGGAGCAACGTGGTGATTGAAGAAATTCAAGAACCGCAGCAACAAGAGATGCCTCAAGTAGGCAATCTAGTTGTTCCCAATGTGGTGCCAAATGAGGTGGTAGTCGAACCCATTTCACAAGTAGTTGTAGAAGAAGAGGTTCAAGAGCAAGCTCCCTCAATTGAAGACTCAAACATATCGCGAGTCGATGATGTTGAAGTTGCACCCACACTTGAAGTTCAAGAACTAAGTCCGCAAATCGTTGTGGAACAAGTTCAAGAACCTCAAGCGTCTACCCTACGAAGATCGGCAAGGCCAAGTCGTCCACCTATAAGATACGTAGGTTTGCACGACGTTCTCGTCATTGCGAATGACGAACCCTTGACCATAAAGGACATGAAGGAAAAATCCGACTCAAAGGAATGGCTTAAAGCCATGGAATCCGAAATGCAATCCATGTATGAGAACAAGGTATGGACCTTAGTTGACCTTCCCGACGGAGTAAAACCCGTTGAGAACAAATGGATCTTTAAGAGAAAGGTCGACATGGATGGCAACTTGACCATTTACAAAGCACGACTAGTTGCGAAAGGTTACAAGCAAGTTCATGGTATTGACTATGAAGAAACCTTCTCGCCAGTCGTCATGTTCAAGTCAATTCGGATCTTGTTAGCAATTGCCGCATTCTACGACTATGAGATATGGCAAATGGATGTCAAAACTGCCTTCCTAAATGGCAACTTGGAAGAGGATGTGTATATGACACAACCCGAGTGTTTTGTGGATCCAAAGAATGCTAACAAGGTGTGCAAGCTTCAAAGGTCCATTTATGGATTGAAGCAAGCATCAAGGAGTTGGAACAAGCGCTTTGATGAAGAGGTCAAGAAGTTGAACTTCATTCAAAGCGAGAAGGAACCTTGTGTTTACAAGAGGATTAGTGGGAGCGTGGTTGTGTTTCTTGTTCTATATGTTGATGATATACTCTTGATCGGGAATGATATCCCCGAATTGAATGCAGTCAAGGATTCATTGAAGAAGGTGTTCTCAATGAAAGACTTGGGCGAAGCCGCCTACATCCTAGGAATCAAGATCTATCGAGATAGATCAAGAAGGTTGTTAGGCTTGAGCCAAGATGCATATATTGACAAAGTGTTGGAAAAACACAACATGGCTAGTTCCAAGAAGGGTTACTTGCCTATGTCACATGGCATATTCTTGAGCAAGACTCAATGTCCGACGACTGATACAGATAGAAAGTACATGAATCAGTTCAAGTATCCATCTGTGGTCGGTTCGATTATGTATGCCATGCTATGCACTCGCCCCGATGTGGCGCATCCGATTAGTGTGACTAGTCGATACCAAGCTAACCCTGGTATGCCACACTGGACCGCAGTCAAGAATATCCTCAAGTATCTCAAGAGAACAAAGGATAGCATCCTCGTGTATGGTGGAGACCAAGAGCTCGTTGTAAGTGGTTACACCGATGCTAGTTTCCAAACCGATCGAGATGATGCGAAATCACAGTCCGGCTTCGTATATCTGCTCAATGGTGGGGCCGTGAGTTGGAAGAGTTCCAAACAGGATACCACGGCCGATTCCGTCACCGAAGCAGAATACTTAGCGGCGGGTGAAGCAGCGAAAGAAGGCGTTTGGATCAAGGAATTCTTGACCGAGCTGGAGGTGGTTCCAAGCATCTCAGGTCCAGTGGATCTCTACTGCGACAACACGGGAGCCATAGCTCAGTCCAAGGAGCCTAGGTCTCACCAAAAGACCAAGCACATTCTACGACGATTCCATCTCATCCGTCAGTTTGTGAATGACGGGTGGATCAAGGTCAAGAAGGTGGACGGTGCCGCGAACACAGCGGACCCTCTGACAAAGCCTCTATCTCGAGCCGCACATGAGTTGCACGTTGCATCCATGGGGATTAGGCGTATGCCTGAGTGGCTTTGAGTTGTATCTTTTATCTTTTGAGGTTTTAGTATGAGACATGTATATTTTGGATATTACATTGAGTACTATGCACTGGCTAGAAGTCGCTGTTGATTGACTCTAGGCCAAGTGGGAGATTGTTAGAGTTATGTCCTAGGAGCCAATTATTAAATGGCCACTTCTATGGTTTATGTGATTGATGATATTTTATCATTTATTCCTTGATTTATTAATTGACAGATCATTCAGGTTGAGGATCTGAATTGTGGATCTCTGTAGTTCATTTATAATTAAATGACAATAATAAATCTAAAAGGTCCGTAATCTTGATAATTAACAAGGAATATTAATTATCGGATAAGATTAGTATGCAAGTTAAGTGATGATTAAGTTCTACAGATCATAGGTAAGGAGTTGCCAACTTAATTGCATATGTATATGTTATAGAACATAGTACAGGACGCGACCCAGTGAAATAAATATATGGATTGTGTTATGTGTCATTATTTATTTCATTTGAGTTTGATTCTAAGTTTGAGATGGTTCAGCTTTTCCACATGAGGATAGGTTCAATAAATATCGTCTACCGTTGATTCCTGATAAGGGCTGCTATACGGACTTTATTTATGTTCTCTTGAATTGTGCGGGGAAAAGTTGTTCATCAAGAAAACCGTATGTCCCTCATTAATTAACTTAGTGAGCGATGATATCTGTTTGGGCCCCTTGATGGAGATGGATTGTTTGCTAGCAACTGATACAGTCATCTCTAGATCAAGAAACGTATAATCTGCAAGAATGACACATTCCTATCTTGGATTATACGATGATATCATGTGACATAAGAATCAGACAAGGAAATACTATTATTTCTTATGCAGGATTAAAAATATTGTAGCAGTACACTATTTATGCGAATTGGGAATCATAACGTGTTGCTAGATACCGCTTATGATTATTGGAAATAAATAGCGATTTATTTTCCATGTCCAACAGAGCATAAATCCTCAAAGGGTCACACAAATAGGTTTTGACCATGCGTGCATTATTTATTTGGTTGTATTAAGGAATGCAACAATATGATATGTTGACTGATTAATTATGTACTGTTGCGAACCGTCATAATTAATTAATTAAGTCAAACGGATTATATAGAAATAAATTAATGCATATTCTAATCCTTAAATAATTATCAAAGTGTTGATAATTAATTTGTTCAACATGAATTAATTAAAGTAATTAATTTGAGCTAACGGGCCTATATTTAAATTGTAAATTAAAGGTCCAACTTGAGAGCAATTAATTGGGCCACTAATTAATTGAATTAGAGGACCAATTAAATAATTAATGGAGCCCATTTAGGCCCATTTTATGGCTGCCCTAGTGATGGCATAGTTGTAAATTAGTTACAACTTTTTGGGAGAGTGGTTGGTCTATAAAAGGACCACTTTGGGAGCCAAAACCCTAGCCACCTTGCCTTTTTCTCTCTCCCTAATATTTTGGACGAAAATTAAAGGAAAAATTTCAGAATTTTTCCTCTCCACCATTGCTCTCTTAAGCTCATGTGTTGAGCACCTCTTGCCTCCATCCAATTAAATAGTTAATTAAGGCAAAGGGAAGGAAGGGATTAGGCTTAACCTCTCATCTACTAGCATAGATCGAGGTTTTGGTTAATACCTTGGTGAACTTGAGGCCGAGACACGTGTGGTGGTGCGCACAACCTCGACTCGACGGATTCGAGCCTTGCGATTACAAGTTCGCAAGAGGTAGCCCTTTTTCCCTCTTTCTCTTGTGTGTTTGGATGGCTTTTGCACTAGATCTCCTTTGCACTTAGTTTAATATATGTTGGTGTTTGCTAGCAATGTGTGATGACACACACTAGGTGAATTTAGATTGGTAAACTATCGTGTCTTATCTGGATTCTCATCCTTGTGTCGATTTGAGTTATGTAAGGATATTGACACTTAGTAATTGTGATTTGATTGATTGTGTAAAATTTTTCTTTTGATCATTTAGGCTAAGTTATATATATCTTTAATAATAACTTGAGAATTGTGCTACAAGACTTTATAGTTATAATTGAGATGTTGACTTTATTTGCGAGAGTGCTAACACGATGCTTGTTTCTATGTGATTTTAGCTTAATAATTAGTAGTTGTTGATCTCTAATTTGAAAAAATATTGATGTACATATGTATTGCGGGGAATTACAATATTTTATTATCTTATAAAGGATTAGGATGAACTTGAGATCATCACATGTGATGCAAAATTCCAAAAGAATCTGTGAATAGACATAAACGGAGTAAGTATAATCAATCGGGACGCCTGTCTTTCAAGGGGGTCACTAGGATTATTGATTTGCAACAATTCTGCTTGCTTTGAGTTGCTGAGGAGCCGCTTATGGTGGACGAAGCTTGTTGTCGCCTTAATTTGGGATTTAAGATGAGATTTGTCTTCTTTTAGACGAGTCGACATGAATTGTCCCCCACAATACATGTAGCCTGTAGTAAGCCGAGGTGAGACTTTCCTTGTCGCTCGAGGTAGCGCACTTGTAAAAACTTTCAGGGTGAGTTGCAATGTATACGGTCTAGATCATAGACGCTTGGTTTGCAACTAGACCTAAACTTGTATAGTGAACTAACATATGTCTGTTGGATAGATGGTTCATTGTAACACGTGTTCATACCACGTGTGCTTGGCGACGTTGGAAAATGAGTTGAGTGGTCTCGGGACTAATACCCTTGTCTCCTCATTCTCATTGTGTGAGCTCCAAATACGTACCCTTATGACTATTGACTATGTCATGAAAAATATGGTCAATGCTCAGCTACTTTGGTTTGTTACCAATGGCCATGTATGATTCGATCTACGGTGAATTACTAGAAAAGCGGCTGATTTTACTTGGATTGACATGAGTGCAGAATGAATATTGATTCAGATCGCACATGATAATTCGCTAGTGGTTAGCGCCACCAATTTTAGTCATATGGACATAAATTGAAAACACTTGAGCGAATTGATTTTGAAATGGATAACACATAGGCCACGTAAGTGCGGTTGGCGATGTGTTTGTCTAGTGCTTCATCTTGAAATAATCTAGGGTATGAGTATATACGTTAAATTGCTTCTTTTAGAAAAGGGTCGAGGTTCCTGGATAACTTTAACGTTAGTTAAAGTGTATCCTTGTAGCTCCTGCATGCACGTGTATACGCTGGTTGCACGGTCCATTTATTATATGAAGACTGACTGATAGCTAGTACAATGTCTCCAAGAGGGAGATGTTGGAATTTGTGGAATCATTATCTAGTGGGTCGCTTGGACTTGCACCTTCTGGTCACATTCACTAAACTGGATAGTCTCCTCTCTCTTTATATGCATTCGAACAGAACTCATTATCTAATATGTAATTGTCACCCAGAGAGAGAATACATGAGAGTTTCAGACGAGAGGGAGAACTTCATTTCTTCAATCGAGAGCGAAGCACCGCTAATTCCTTAAATCTTGAGAATTCAGCGTGTTGCCTGTTAGTTTGGCACTTGTACTGTTAATAGTGTCGGGAGCAGTCCTAATCGCTTGATTCTGTGATGTGCTCTCCACTAACACATGAAAATGGCGGTTAAGCGGATGAGAAACGCTTGTGCGTGTCATGCCGTAAAAAGATTTGCAAGAGATCTTAAAAAAATAATTTTCGCTGCGTTATTGTTTATACTCTCGATTTTTTTATAACTTGTGACTTAATTCTGCAACGTGCCTTTGGTTCCATGCACATTGAATCTTAAGTCCCATTTTATTGGGACTGAAATCCTCTACAGCCGTGAATGGATGTAGAGGTCTCCAGCCGCCACCAATTTTTGCAATATTTAATAATTTTAAAATTCAGATGTTAAATCTAAACCGTTGATCTTGTTCAATTTTACGGGCGATGCATTTTCATATAAATATTATAAATTTTGGAGTTGATTTGATACTTGATTAAGTGACGAAATTATGAACGTATTAGAATTAATCAGTGATAGTTAACTAGATTCGTTCATTTGTTGACCACTTGATCTAGTATCAAATCAACTTCAAAATTTATAAAACTTATATGAAAATACATCGCCTATAAAATTGAACAAAATCAACGGATTGAATTTAGTATTTTAATTTTAAAATTATTAAATATTACAAAAATGGATGATGGCTGGAGACCATTAGAGCCATTCACGGCTGTAGAGGATTTCAGTCCCATTTTATTGGACTATTATAAAATAAAATTGGATTAGATTCAACGCAACGTGCTATTTTTAGGACTATTTTGAATTGTTTTTTTAACTCCACCCTGTGCCTCGTGGTCAATGACGACACTAAATAGACTATTAGTCTATTAATATTTAATACCATAGAGTTAAGTTCGCATCTGTGCAAAGTTTTTTATTGAAAGAATATATTATTCAGAACTAATTTATTAATAAATTATATATTATGACGATTGACGAAGCTCTGTTATCAAATATCAAATAAAAAATAAAATATATATAAGTGTATTTCTTATGGTTTTAATACGGTGTGCGTCAAATTTGATGAAGTTTAAACATAAAATTGATTGATGTTTCTATGAACTATGAAGTGATACTCCCCAAATTCTATCTAAACTCCGTTTTGACTTTCAGCATATATATGTATAGTTTTGTCTGTTTCATTTTTCATTTTCTTCGACCGACCTGGGGGTTTTATACTCAATTTCAGCATGCGATTGGTTGAAGTTTTGAACATCTTCATTCCTTGCAATTTTCGACATTCAACGACAATCTTGACTTGAAAAAGTATAAAATAATGTGTAAGAGCAGCGATCTGCTATAACAATAGTCATCTTAATTAACCTCATTCAAAGGTAATTATTGTGTTGTCACCCCTTGGAGGTTGGATAGAGTGTGGGATAATTCTCCTGCCATTTACCACTTCTCAGTCATATTTGGATGGTGATCAATGATAGTTTAATACTTTTAAAATTAATAAAAAAACCTCAAAATAATTTATAATTTTAAAATATGATACTTAAAAATGTAAATCGTGAGTCATAATATTTACCTGATCTAGGTTCAATTTTTTTAGATGAAACTTTGAATATGTATTATTATTATTATTATTATTATTATTTTATTTATTATTATTTTTTTTGGAGAGGGGGCATATAAAACATTCCCTTTAGGGTCTGCTCCAGAAGGGGTGAACGGGGGAGGGTGAAGGAGAAGGTGAACTGTCCTTTCCCTGCCCAAAGAGTTTACCTGCTCCCAAACTAAAAAAATACAATGAAAACCTGGGTGAATGGAGAGTAACGAGAATAAACTCTATATAGAAATTTGATCAATCTATTCAACCTCAAATTTGGAGGTGAACCCTATTTGCTCCCTTACACTTCCTTTCCTTACTCTTTCTTTTCTCCATTGTTTCTAGAGCACAGCCTTAGTCTTTATACTGATTTGTCGACAAGATAGACCTTTTCTCATGTCTCCTACGTAGTGTTCAAATTTATTCCGTTCCCAATGCAAATTTCTAATACAGAATATTATACATTTCTTCAATATGTGGGCACCGCCCGGTGATTGATTTGAAAAGGCCAACTCCAAGCATTTTCTAGGGCTTCTAATCTACTTTATTGCACTTACTAGCTAGGGTTCAGACTGAGACAGCCATAGCTCATACATACGTATATACCTATCATATCTAAACAGTTGACTTGGTGACAGGATGTGCCGTGAAGAAAGAATGAACAATTTATACATTACTCTCCAGCCTTTGACTGTTCAAGCTGGAATAATGTGACTAATAAAGATATGTATTTCTATATTAAAAAATAAAGAAATTCCTTATACCTCTTAGAGATGTATACGTATATCTTTATAGCTTCTGTACAGACGTACAATTCACAGGAGCAGAGGTTAGAAAGAGAGCAAAAAGGCATGACAAGAAAATCGCGGGTTCAGAGATTCTATTCTATAGCCGTTTTCTTGGGCAAACAGTAAAATCTAAAATTATTATTTTTTATTTGTAATTAACTGGACATGGTCCCGTCAACAAATTTGTAGACCGATACAAGAGTAGTACGTCCTTAGTTACAAAATAGTAATTTTTATTAGAAGCATTGTAAAACATTTCTAGTAACTTACACCATCAACGGAATTTTCGGCCTGGAAAAAGAAGATTTGGTACATTGAACACTCAGTCTCAGATATTTTTTTAAGAAATTTTTTACAACGTGCATACAACAAAACTAAAAAAGATTCGAAAATTCTAAAAAGCCCTTTTGTTCAATTGTTCTCATCGTAAAGTACTGATGGATATTAATCTATCCACTGATATCATTTACTCTCTAGCTAAACCAGGAGCGAAGCCAGGTTTTCAAAATAAGGGGGGCAAAGTATAGTCATGTTGGAAATTTTAAAACTTTTAGGGGGGAAAATTGAATAACTATAACTTAATAACATGTAATTTTTCACTTTTAAGGGATTATTTTGAAAGTATGGGGGACAATTGTCCACTTTTGAGTATACTTGAATCCACCCCTGAGCTAAATTTCCACTTACTATCTGGTCATCAATTTAATTTGTTTATTGTTCATAATAAAAAATTAGTTTGTGTATTCCTTACAAAAGATTAACATATGCCCAACAATTCCTACTGCTTATAAAACCACTCATAAAAAGATTGGAACAATTTCGTTAGAGGGGTGGGAACAAGCTTATATCAATTATGTACCATTGATTTGTGTGATCTAATATGATGTGTGGTCTAGATGCTACATTCAGATAAAAGATCATACCCATTGAAAAAAGAGTTAGATGGTGTTTAAATAATTTATTTTTGGGAAAAACATCCACCTGTATCACTAGGAGATTCAACTAGATATTCTTATTGCCTAACATTATTTTGTTTTTTTATTTGTCCACATATTAGGGGCAACTTTTGCTAGTTTAAATAAACTTATTTGCAGAGAAAAACAAAGCAGTCAAAATAGTGTTAGATAATAGCTATCAAAATAGTATTAGACACTTAGTTGAATGAATTAACTTTGGAATCAGAAATATAAATTCCTCAATATTTTATAAATATTAAGTTTTATTAAAAGTCTTAGCAATTTCTTAAAAATCAAACCGAAAGTTGAACTTCGAAACCTTTATTAATAAACATGAACCTAAAATTAAACATTTAATTCAAAACTTAATAAATAATTCTCGAGATATAAAGGATTGTTTCTAGTTTTTTTGTTAAAAAATAGTGAGGTCGGGATTGAAAACCTAACCTTTCCAAGTTTTAAAATTTTATTTAATTTTAAGATATAATTATATATTTTATATTTACTAAAGGAATATGTTTGGATCAAAATATAAAATGACAACTTCTTCAATGTGAAATAAAAAATTTCACTTCCAACTTTCAGTGAGCGAAAGTTTTTTTTTGGAATTTATAGAAAGAAGAGTCTCTCTAGCAAATCTCATAAAAAAGAGCATTAGACAAGGATGAAATATCCCGATCAGTCTTCATCTTTGCTACTCGCTCGCTACCCATTTATCAAGATTTCTTGTAATATCACATCTATTTTTCTATTGATTAAAAAACTATCGACCAGCTAATTATATATATATATTTGAGCTTTGTTTTGTTTTTTGAGATGGAGCTCGATTTTTCTTTCTTCGCATATCACATATTTTGATACTCTATTTTTCATCTATCCTAATTTTTAGAGTTTAAATGAAGCAAAATTCGCTCCACTAAATCTCATAAAAAAAGTAATGCTAGACGGTCGAAAGGTCCGATCGATCTTCATCTTCACCTCTTTCTCTTGCTACTTTTTGATTCATTAATTCATCTCTCTTGTATAATCACATGTTTTTTCTCTTTAATTAATTTAAAAACCTCCATTTATACAATTATTGGTTTTTTTTTCCGACTCAATTTTATTTTATTTACATGTATCGTTACTTGATCTTAATTAGTTCTCCATTTTCCGTGGACTTTTATTTCTAAGGTTCTTAATCATATAATTGGTAAGTTAGATGAATTTTTGAAAGTTTATTTAATAAAGATTGCCACTGAATTCTATTCTTGTTACGAGACATTTAATTAGCAAATATTAATTCACAATCCTCTTTACTTTTCTTCAAAAATTGTAGTCCACTCTTATTATAATGCTGTTGGGATCATAGAATTCATAGCCTAATTTGCTCATATTTTTTTATCTTGAATGAAGAACCAATGCATTATTGTAGACCAGGTCCACCTAAGGACATGTTCTTATACCGTATTCTCTCTCTCATGAAGGTAGTCAAAAGAACTGTCCCACTGCCATAATTATTAATTATTTGGAAGGAGGCCATACCTCTATGCGACGACATTGAAATTTTTCCACTTTTCCACGCTAATAAGAGAAAAAACAGGAAGTATACGATCCCCCTCCTGTCTCACTAGACAAAATTGTCCCCTTCCATTTGTCTACCTCTTTGGTTTTTTCCTTTCATTTTCCTAATTTCCTCTCCCCCTTCCTTTTCTCTCTCTACCTGTTTTGCATTGAATTGTGCTAATAATGACTATTTCGCGTGAGTTGTAGGTCTCCTCCTTCCGGTGTTGCGTTAATCCTAGACAGCCCCAACGATATATTTAGAAGGCCTCATATTATATTACATAATCTAACCTTTGCAAAAAGAAACACTTGAGAGCGTTCCCATTTACTGTACGAAGAGGAACAGAGACAAGTTGCTTCGCAGAGTGAAGTGAAAGGATAGTGGAGAAGAACCAGTAGTTTTCTACCTCTTGGTTTTTAATTCCGTTTGCTTCATATATAGTTGCTTACAAGGGAGAAGACTGAAGAGTAAAAAAAAAATGGGAAATTGTGGCAGAAATGGATCCGTTAGACCATATATCAGGTCTAAGGTGCCTCGCTTGAGATGGACCCCTGATCTGCACCATTGCTTTATGCATGCCATAGAAAGACTTGGTGGCCAAGATAGTACGTCTTATTTATAAGTTTCTCTCTCTTTTTAACTGAATGCTTTGTTAGAATTGTTTAAACTTAGAACACTGGTACTAGTGCCATGCCATGGTCACTTTGCTTCCAGCTTTTTTTTTTTTTTTTTGTTTGTTTCTGTAGCCCTGGCCTTGTCCTTGTGTTCTGTTCTTATATCTGTAAGTCCATTAAAATTCGCCTGAATGCCTTTTTGGGCATCCATTGTTGTTGTTTTTTTTTTTTTTCATAGGCTGAACTATTTCTGTATTTTGTTTTCATCAATGTTGTAGAAGCTACACCAAAGCTTATTCTGCAATTGATGGACGTGAAAGGTCTCACCATATCTCATGTCAAGAGCCATCTCCAAGTATATGCCTTTCTTCTCTAGTTTCTGACTTTCTGGTTCAAACATTTCCAACTTGGTTTCTGTTTTTCTTAAATATTCTTTTGGCTAATATAAAGAAAAATTGTTTTGGTGTTGGGACTTGGAACAGATGTACCGCAGCATGAAAAACGACTTGGGCAGGAGAGGTGACAATTCTTTTCTTTCTCTGTTCCTGTTTCATGTTTTAAATTCATTTATGAATTCGTATTCCCTCCTTGGTTTTCTCAGAGTAGGTTGGTGTTTTTGTCAACTCCTTTTAATTGTATTCACTGTTTTATTTTCCACATGCATATTATGGCATAGTCAACATTGTAAAATATAGAAAGTATTTTTCTTTATTTCTCTATCTGCCTCTCATGTTTGGTTTCTTCTTCCATCAAGCAAACAAATGTTCTGCTAAAACTGGAAGAGAATGGAATATAATGTCAAGTCCCTTTTGCTAATCAGGACCACTATTTGTCTTTTTTTTTACTTCGTTTTTTTTTTCTCTGACGAAACATGTGGAATAATACTCATTTTTTACCTTATCTTTGATTTATAAAATTTCAAGTACGCATCAGATTTATTGACTAAATTTGCTCAATTTTATCAAATAATCAAGGCATAACTAGTCATCATTTCGATAGACAAAGTATTGAACACAAAATCCAAAGTGTATGTGCTTCTTATAAGGAAATGTGTCAGCTACAACAGCTAGGTTTAACAGTAATGATTCTATAAAATTAACATCATAAGTCTATTTGCTAAAGGTATCAGCCTTTTGCCAACTTCCTACTGAAGATCATACTCCCTCGATAAAATCATACACTAATAATTTTTATAGGAACAATTATGAGCAGTAGAAACTGCTTTTGAGAGATCTCTCAGCTTTATTAGATGTAACTTAGCCAACTCCTTTATGGATTACCTAGTAATTGTTATCATTATTAATACAGAGACGCAAGAAAGGAGGCAGCAGTGCCATGAATCCAATCATGGTACAAGTGATGAGTTAGAGAAAAGGGATGGTCCATCAATTTCTTCCAACCCCACAAAGGAGTTTCTATCCCAATTCTTATACTCCCCAAATTCATCTCTGAAAAGGTTAGTCTACAGCTCTATCCTATGCCAACTTTATGCTTGTAGTATCATACAAAAGGCGACACATACATATCACCTTTTATCAACTTTTTGGACACTACTATCAACGATAAAATCTTTTTGGATACTCAAAGGCATTGGTTTTGCTGCAAGCACTCAAACTTGTTGTTAATGTCATAAAAGGATTTTTGTTTCTAATGACATTTTTCACTGGTGTTAATAGAGCACTTATATCTTGTGAAAATGTCAGTCAGGTCGAAAATTTGTAATGTTGCAAGGTCTGAAACGTTACAGGATAAAAGCATTCCATGTCTTCATAAAATCTGTCCATGTTAAGCAAAAAGTTTCTTTTGTCTAGTGGATCTGAAAGTTGCTGTGTAGACCATCGCATTTAAGTTGAAAACAGTTGAGTTGATACATTATTCTGTTTTCAAGTTTCATTCCAAGTTTGACTAAAAATTAACCAAAGTTAAAATGATATTCCAGTTCAAAAATTCAGCCTGAGTCTATTCTGATGGCTATATAATAAAGGTGTAGGACATGTTATGTTGGATGTATTCTGTAGTTCTGTTAAATTTATGGAGATGATTTTCTCCTGCATTATATATGCTTTGTTTATTTTAAATACATGGTGGTAATTATGAAGAACAATTAGGTTTGAGTGGAGATTTTTTGCGCATAGAAGCTTAGTATCATTTCGGGATGCCAACTTTATGTATCTAACTTTTTGGACATATATTTGTGGTAATAAAGGGCCAGGATAGAAGCACAAATGACAGAAGGCATCAAGTCAAAAGGTGAAGAAGGAAAGAGAGAGAGGCTGGTGGCCTCCTATCAGTATCAGTACTGTATTGATGATTACATGCAATTAGCTTTCCTGGGTGTGGATAGGAGAATAAAGGAAAAGGAGGAATTGAGCCTGTTCAGAGTTGCAGGAGGTGGAGTTGCACCCGGGTGCAAAGTCTCAGGATGTCATTTGATGGAACAAGAATCTCACTCTTTTGAGGTACAATTTAAACCCTCAAGTCAAGTCTCCTTTTCTGCAAAGCTGTTTTGCTTTATTTGTTTGTTTGCTTGTGCTTATGTTTTTTCCTTTGTTTCGGATGACATATTTTCATTAAGGATTCATCTTTCTCTAACATTTTGTGTTCTTATATATTGCAATGTGGCTAAAAAATGAGCATTTGAAATAAGAAATATAAATACTGTAACAAAGTAAGTGTAATTTGTAATAAATAACATTTCAGGCAAACATATTTTTTTGGCAATACAACCAGAAAATTCTTATTTTGCAACTAGTATTGTTTTATTTGTACAGCTGACGCATTCAGACAACTAATGTCTAATTTAAGCCCGGGCATGGTAATGTTACTTAATCTTATGAATCTTTTTGCTCTTCATTTGTAGACCTTCCTAATGCCAACGAGTTAAGTAAAAAGTTATTATTGAAACTAAACCATCATAAAAACTTGTTTTAGGTAAACAAATTTGAAGAGATGAATCCCACACCCTCCTTGAACAGGCTTGGTTGCTCAGAAGAAAAGAGTGCAAAGGACTATTTTTCTTTCAGCCAACGCACTGCGCCTAAAGTTGACACCGATGATTGCTCTCTTTCTCTATCCCTTTCTTTTGATGCAAAGCAAACAAACAACACTTCATCTAGCAGTGAAAACAGTTTCTTGAGAAGTTGCTCTGCCTTTTCTGACAGTCCTGGGGTTAACTTGGATCTTTCAATGTCCATTTGCGGTTCTTAGATGATCATTAGGTGGGTAAAGCACTAAATCTTGTAAAATTTTCTTTAGTTTTTACCTCGAAGTTCCATGTTAGTGCTGAGAATATGGTACAGTTTGCAGGTGCTAGTAAACTATTCCACCTTATCAGAATAGCTATGCATGTCGTCTGCTGATTGTGGTTAATCATTTGCAGTTTGGTTTGTTAATTAGAATTCATTGTGCACAAGCCATGATATAAGCTAGCTGCAATAGATAATCAATCTATATTTCACAAAAAAAGAATAAGGTTTTGAAAATTTTCAAACATGCCACATTATGTGGTACACTATATATCCTTATAATTAGGATCTTACTGTTCATATGTTGTCGTCAGACGACCATCAGCAATAGTTTTGACACTTCAGCTCCTTAACATAAAGGGATCTAAAACGGTAGTACTTTAAATGCATTTTACAGTACTTTGTAGAGATTTTATACATGTATTTACCAATTTGTTTTGTTTGATAGCCTTATCATATCTACCGAATTAGTTTATATATATGCATATATAACTTCTCACTTTATAAAAAAATTTTCAATGTGATAGAAATGTGAGAATCATAATCCTGCTCATGAAAATAGACAGAAAAAATTCCTATTTCTTAAAGAGCTTCATAAAATAATTTTAGTATCAGTAATTATTGGTTAGATTTTTCACTCTAATGCACTTTTTCGGATTCAAAAATATTCTAGGTAAACAATAATGCAACACTCTTTTGCACATTTATATTTTTGACGTCCTTGTTCCTGTGACGTAATTCCAAAGTTAGTTGTATCAAGATGTCTGCTAAAATGTTGACTTTCAGTTGCAGTCTTTTATTGTTGCATATAAAATATATACAGTATACATGCATCTCACACTTGGCATAATTTGCCAGATCCCGGTATGTGTCAAAGTTTTTGACTTTTATACGAGGACGTCTGATGAAGAATGACAATAAACAAATATCACCGATGATTTTTCAATAAAAGACAAAATGTGAACAACAAGAATGAAAGAGAAGGAATATAATCATTTTTTGAGTCTGCCCAACTTGCTGTTAGGTAATAGAGAAATAGAGAAACATCACAGAAGAAACTGTAATGAAATTATGAACAGGTCCAAGATGCATGACGTTTGGTTTTACTATTTGTATGTCGCATTAATAATTGTGCTCCAATTTTTCAACACTAACATGGATATGAGAAGGTCGAGACAACGATGGTATTGAATACCATTTTTTCTTCCTTAGATAAATTCTGAAAGGAAATCTGCATTATTTTCAATATTGCAGCGGTATCGCTATGTGGATTTGACTACGGAAGATATTCTAAGTTGCCTAAGTCACTTCATTTGCGCCGTACCAGGGCTGCTTCAATCGCTATTACTATTTCATGGAATAGAACAACTAACATATTATTTTTAATATTCTTTTATAGTTTTATGGACGAATTCATCATTCCCAGGTGAAAACTAAAGAAAAAAAATCTGGACCATGCTAACTTCCGTCAGGTAAGGATTTGAGATTACTATCGGATTCGGATCAGACAAAACAACAAAAGATCAAAGAAATTTTCAAAGCATATCCTAAAAATCGAACCTAGAGAAAGAATATATTATGGTGACAATAAATTTATTTGATAATCATAACAATCAAATCATATTTATGAAAAGTAAAACATAAAATTATAACTCTTTATAGTTTAGATATGGCATGTATTAATTTGCAAAAATTTAACCAAAAGATTTATCTAAACTGTAAAACACGTAATATTAATTTGCAATGATCTCAAGGAAAATTTGGTAATCTGGCCAGAAGCATTCAAGTCAAACCAAAAGAATAAATCCAAAGTACAAGCTAATTTATTTGGTTGTGACTTCTTCCCTTTCCCTATTCCTTATTCTTGCACAACCAAACACTCCCGTCAACTATGTAAATAGAAAAAAATAAATACTCGCTCATTGATAGTTTTTGCAGTACAGATCTTTTGTGTGTGTGTGTTTGTGTTTGCTAATCTATACTTACTTGGATTAAGATGTGACGGTCAAAACCTTCCAATTTTAATACTAAAAAGGAATTTCTTAATCTGATTTAAAAATCTGCAACCAATACACAAAAGGCATCGTCCATACCGATTCGATCAAAATTTCTGATTATGATTATGTCATGTCTAACTACGTGTAATAATAGTGAAATAACCGCCATCTCACGATGCCAGCCCATGGTGCTAAAGAGCGAGATGACAATCCTTTATTGGTGAGCAAGCCAATAATGGGCCATCCAAATATTATATTCTTCACAATTATGGCTGCAAAATGGTCAAAACGGTGACGAAACTAGAGCGTTTCGTTAACCGTTTCGTTTTGTTGACCTAATAGATTTTTAATTTCGTTAACCGTTTCGTTTCGTTGACGAAACAAATTTTTAATTTCGTTAATCGTTTCGTCCAAACGAAACGATCGAAATTAACGAAATTTTCATGAATTACACATGGACGAAAACGTTTCATTATTTCATTAACTGTTTCTTCCAACCAAACGAAATTATTTTATTGTTTTGTTAACCGTTTCATCCGGACGAAACTAAACGGAAAACGGTTAAACGGTCTTCCGTTTTCAACCCGAATCACAATAAAGGAAAATTAGTAAACAATCTTTTATTGTGTTCAAATTTTTTTTATCGAGAATACCGTAAGTCCAAATAGGCGGCCACACCAAATTGTGATGGAGAATGCTTCCTTGCTGATTGGCAAAGAAACTAGTCATAAAAAACAGCAATAAAACCTCTACTTATTTAAAAAAAAATCAATAAGAAAATAATAAAGAATGGTCAATTTTACCATGATTATTTCAAAAGAGTAATTGAGATTCAAAGAAAGAACAACTTGAACAAAATAATTAATAGCGACTCTACACTCGGATTCTCACACCTCAAAGAAAAATTATACACTCATTACGACCTACAGCACTACCGTGCAAGAGTGCAAGAGGGAATCCATAAATATCACATGATTCATGATCAATAAAGTTAACATACAGTAAAAGGGACTCATCATGACACCTTGGAATCTTTTACTACAAGGACCCAAAACATGTCAGGTTTCACAATTTGACACCTGGTTTCTAAATTACTAAGTTTTTTCTCAACGGAACAAATTACCATTTCTCGGATAGTTCTTGCTATAAAAGAAATGTACATCATCAGAGGGAATAATGGGACTTGCATTACAATTCTTCAACACAACTCCCACAGAGGATTTGCATGCAAAACCAATTTCTAGTAGCCAACTGCCAATCAGATTTCTTGTGCAGTTATATCCAGATAGGCACAGCGGACAGTCTACACAATGAAAAACTTGGCAACTGGTACAAATGATTAATCAAAAAAAAAAAAAAGGGAAAGTAACCTATATTATAGCCAGGTCATGGCAATTGCATGGCATCTTATAGAAATTAGCAGGTCAACTGAAGTTACTTAATCTTACAGAAAATAATCCTACAGATTTCATACTTTTTAAAATTTTTATTCTTTCTTCTTTTACATCTTTCCCATGGTAATGTGTAACATATACCTTTTTCACAATGAGCATTCATCATTTTGAGGGCTTTGAATCAGCCGCAAGTGACTTGACCAGAAGACGAGGTTTGGTAGAGACAAGCTCAGCTGGAAGAACAGAGACTCCAACCACTGGTGACCCATTAGGTAATCCAGATATTGGCAATAACTCTATCATCACAACTACCTGGTTCAAATAGAAACAGGAAACACGACAACAAAAATTGACATGTACTGTTAGACAACAACTGTTGTAATATGTGCCTTGTAGTAATGGTACGATCACTAATTGCGTCCTTACAGAGTCACATTTATAACAGATGCTTACCTGTATGCATGCAGATGCCATGAAGAAAGCAACTGGCATGCTTTTCCAGTGAACTGAACAATTCATTTTGAGCTAGAAGTCTAGAACTACTGGTAAAACCATAATTTAATTATGATTTTTGTGCTAAATTTGCATATTGAATAAATAAAGTGCATATAGGCTAGATCTGGTAACGAATGGTGAGGCCAATGTTAGGTACTTATTGAACCAGTGCTGCACTTGGTAAGTCAAATTGAATTTGAATCTTAAATGATTCACACTTTAATTGCCAGGTAAAAGATAAGGCAAATTGTAACACACACACTACACAGATGTGTGCACACACAAAAGCTTACAGACACAAAACTAAGAAATGCTGTTACCTCAGGAGATTTGAGATCAACTACTACATTTTTGGCAATGGTGTTAACTGTACCAGCAACAACCCTAAAACAGTGTTCTCTTTCCATCAAGCCTGATTCTGTCCTCTCAGCTTTACCCTCTCTCTCTTCAGTGCCTCTTCTGTTATACCCCACTGCAAACTTACCATGCAAACTTACTATTTATACCAGTCCAAGCAAAAACTAAATAAATAAATAAATTTAGGACTAGAAGAACGAAAAAAATACCTACAGCCAATTACTATTCTATCAATTATTCTTCATTTATTAAAGAGATTGCCCAATAACTAGCGCAGTTTGGCTATTTTAAGATGAAAATACGTTCAGGCAGAAAAATACAAGGGTATTCATTTATTATATTTTCTACATTTATACTTGTGACTTTTCTGATAAGGTGCTTCTTCAAACCATCTAGAGCCAAAAGGTAAGTTGGACAACTACTATTGGCACATTATACAGAAACTATTTTTTTTTTCTATATAAATCAGTTCTTCACACCAGTCCAAGATTAAACGTGAATACAAACAAAAGGTAATCTTTCTTCTGCCATTGAAAAAGTAAATTCTCTTGTTCCAGAACTGTCCTTCGTTACAGTTTCTTTTTTGAAAGATTGTCCCACCTACCTCCTTTGGCACTAACTTTAGAAGAACCGACCTCCTTTGGTGCTAACTTTAAAACAAATATTTAAGGGATGGATTGCCTGTTTCTTCTTTAGTTGGGAGAAAATATTGGCTAAAACAAGTTTAGGGTCTTCCTCCTTTTTTAGACTTAAAATGCTATTTATTTGGTGTATATGAGGTCTCCAAATTTTCTTTTGCGGGTTACATAGAATATGCTAATGGAAATCATTTAGTGCCAAACACGAATAGGAAGAGAACAAGCACTTTTGCAGGATGAACTACAATTTTAATTAAAAAAAAAAAGCACACACTAAAGAGAAAAGAAGCAACAGTAGCTATTTTGTACTGTTACCCTTTGATAACTACAATACCTTATTATGCATCTCCGTTACATCAAAGAAGCATAATCATGCAGCCAGTGTATTTTTGTAATCAAATTGCACAATTTCAACAAGATGATTTTTCTACTGCCACAAATAGGGTTGGAAACTACGAACATATCAAAGGGAAATTAGGATCATATACCTTTATCAGTTCACTTAAATTGTCCCCTTTTTCTAGGTATTCATGAAATAACTTTGAAACAACTCTGTCTAGCTCTTTCTCAGACAACAGGCATGTTTCCTGAATTGGAAATACACGATGGCACCACCTGCTCAAAAGCCAATTTAACATCGTTTGTATTTAATATAGTTTTTAACAGTTCAATTCCCCTAAGTGAAAGTAAGATGATAATAAATCGCCCACCTTGGTGATTTCAATTTTCCCAGTCTCAAGGAGGAAAAGATATCAGCCAATATGTCAACCACATTGTCATGAAATTCGTTGTCATGAAATGAGAAAAGCAGCAAACCACTTCTTGAGAGCTTGACGAGGGAGATGTCAGGAGAACACTTTTTATTCTCATCACTTGTGGTGAGGAAAGGAGATGTCGATCCTTTGGTGGATTTATCTGTTTCAAAAATTAGAAAGGTCAAGTTTCATTCAAATTATTGTTCTTGCATTTGACTGAAATGTATGGCCAAAAAACTGATGATTCAGTCAGAACTTGAAGGACATAGAAACCAAATATGGCCATTTCTCTCATTAGTATTACATAGTAACTTGATTTGCTTGGTACAAGTTAGTCATATTTCACCAATTTCTTTGAGCTCATAGCATCATTCAATGTATTCAAATCATCATTTCTATAGTTTATTTTTCTAGTGTATTGTGTCGAATTGAATTGTCAAGATACGCTAACTAGTCCCCATATGGTGAGAAGTTAGAAGTTAGAAGTAGAACAACTAACTACAACACAGCAAACATATTCCATTCGAAAAATAGTTAAATATGATATTGAATTATGCCTATATGGTTCACCAGTAAGACACCCACTCTTTAAGTATAAGTTGAGACCAAATTCTAACTGAACTTCACAATATTTCAATAGATACAAAAATTTTGGTCATGAAGTTAAAAACTAGCAAAACATGTGAAGTTTGGTAATCAAATTATCTGCAATCCGCACTAATATACACCATTTAAAAAGATATTTAAAATTTTTTTTCCACACAACAATGTTGCACCTTAATTTCATATTACTGGCACGGAATATTAAGAATTTTACACTTAGTTATTATGCAATACACTAATACACACCATTAAATTCCATACAATAATTATTTTTCATAGACAGTAGCCCTTCCATAACCATCTTTAATTATTTTTTTCATAAGATCGTTAATTATGTTCTCAGAAGCTAATTATTGAAGACTTACTTGAGTGCAAAAAAAAAAAAAAAAAAAAAAAAAACATTAATGTGCAACATGCCCCTACATCTTTTGATATCACAATCTGCTTACAATTCTGTGATTAAGTTGGTAATAAAAAAAATAGAAATTGACATAAAAAAATGAACAAAAAAGAAATGCCAAAGCCCGCTAACGTTGCAACCCAGGTCCAATTAATACCTGTGGCCCTGCCTGCCAGTTTCATCCCTTTTGTTCACATTTCCAATTTAATTATGCACGAATGAAAAGAAGATAGATATCATGATAGATTGGGATCAATCCAATAATAGATGTACGGATGATAGCTCTCATGCCACACATGCAAGGAAGGTAAAAAAATTTTAAAAAACCATGTAACACATCACATGTCATAAACTGGACTCACATGATACTACTGATACAGTAGGCCTCCAATACAAAAAAATGATACGTATTTATTCCCTTCCAAATCGTATTAACCGATACAACCCCTTTTTGAATATGATCCAAAGTTTTTCTTAGTTGCTCTTACCAGTGATATCGATATTATTGGAGGTCAAGTTTGTCTCTTCATTTTCATCAGATGTTGTCTGTGAGACCTCAGGGTGAAGTTTTCTTTTCTTAGCAGCAACCGTTTGATCGGAAGACTCCCCATTTTGAAAGCCATTTCCACATATTTTGTTCAAATACTGCATTGCAATTACCCAAATTTTTTGCGTAAGCAAATAGTAATATTGATAGGAGAGAAATTAAAAGCGAAAGCAATGAGTAGAACTGTTAGCATTACCACTTCAAGAAGGGAAATGGCTTCCTTGGTGGCACTTTTCTCGCGCTCTAAGGAAAACATAATGACGTCAAATTTCTATGGAATTGGCAGCACGAACATGAATGGTATAAGAAAAAGGCACTTTGTTTACTTATCAAACAACAACTAACAATATCATAAGCTGGTAGGAAATTTCAGTCGTAATCTCTGGGAAGTAAATTAAAACTTAGAAAATTTAGTGTACTGGTACATTGCACTGAGAATTATCATGCTGAGCTCACATAACATGTTACAATTAAACAAACTAGCGGAGATTGTTTGCACTGTGTAACTGAACTTAGGGACGAATAATATCTCCATTTATTCAAACAGAAGAGGAAAAAGAAATACAATTCGTATTACATATCCATGGTCCTGAATGAATTTGAAGAAGAGTAAAGGATAACTAACTGATGGGGCAAGTGATGAGGAATCCAGAGTGAGATCGCTGGAGAAAGGACGAAGGCGCTTTGTAATCATATCTTGGGAGAATAATCACACTCGCGTGTTGCTCCCATGGAGCCATTTCCGATCCCTCCGCCTTCTCTCTCCCTTCTCCGCCTTCGCCTGAGACCTCTTCTCCCTTCTCATCCTCTTTCTCCTCCGCCATGTCGCCTGAGACGCAAAGTTCCGACTCTTCTCCCTTCGCCATCAGTTCAACGATAAACCCTAGCGAAATTTGAAATCAGGACCTGGTTCTGGGGTTTATGCACTTAGGAGGAAGTGGGTCCCGGAAGTCAGTGTGCATCAGTTTGCCACGTAGGAAAACAACTGGTCCTGCTGTATTCTATTCTATTCGTTTACGACTAATGGAATTGGAATCCAGGGGAATCACATCCTCTTTCAAAGATTGGCAAGAGTGCCCATCTTTGATCTGAACCGTTAGATCTAATCTCAACGGTTAATGAAAGTTCTGTGTATAATACCAGATTGATAGATCCGAAAAATTTTAACTTTCAAGATTAGATCGAGCGGTTCGGATCAAAATTTTAACTGTCATCTGCAGTTTTTCCATAGCTTTCCATCGCTAAACAGAAAATGAACACATAAAAAAAGACAAGATGAACATATATAATGATCAAAGTGAACACATACAAACAAATAAATTCTATTAAAATAAGTTGAATATGTATATAAAAATCTGAATAAGAATTGACAACACTTATTTATTTTTTAAGAATTCACTTTGATCATCTATATATTTACTTGTGTTTGACAAAGGATGTGAACTAGAACAAGACTTGTTCTAGTTCTTGTTCTTAATTCTATGGTTTTGTGTGAACTAGAAACAAATTCTTGTTCCTAGTTCTTGTTTTATTTGGATTAGCAAGAACTAGGAACAAGTGTCTAGTTTCTTGTTCTTGAAGATGCCAAACACACTTTATGTGTATCTTATGGGTTCGTTTTGTGTTTAACGATGGCAAGTAATGAAAAAACTGTAGATGCGGTTATCATTTCTGATAGTAATAAATGGTCTGTTCCCAAACCCAAACCCGATACCCGGAGCCAGGATCAATGAATTCATTGTCAAAAGACGGCCCAATTTACTAAACCCACATTTCATCGACACTAGTTGTTGGGGATCCGGATCCTCTGGTCGTTTGAAAAAAAAAAGACCACCCGTCGTTTCGTAAAAGGAGTCATCCGATCTAAACAGACGGTCGGATCTCCCTTCTTCCGTCCAAAAATAAAAAAAAAAGAAAAACGCGTATAATACAAATTCGTATGCTTTCTTCGTCGCCAAATCCTTTCTGGCGCGCGAAATTGAGGAGGAATTATCTTCGTGCTAGTGCTTAAATCCTTTCGCCAAATCCTTTCTCTTCGTCCAACAGTATCATCTCGAGTAGACCTCTCCTCTCTCGTGTGAAATGGTTGGTGTTCCAGGCTTCCAGCCTCCATCTACTTTTTATTAAATTTATTTAATTTGGATTGTGGGCTTTTGCAAGGTAGATTCCAATGCCACAAAAGAAGAACCTTCAAAAATTGAAACTTAATTTGTTTTATATTGGAGAATATATTTGCACTTTCTTATGTGCATGTACCTTCTCCAACTTTTGTGCGTGGCAACTGTTTGATTGTTTGATTGAGCCAGCTCACAACTCTTAACTTCTAATTGTGCGAATTACAAATTTGTGGATCTTTCAAAGAGGCTGGAGGTTTATGTGTATTGGCTTACTCCACCATTCCAAAGAGAGTTTGACATTGTGGTGGAGCAGACCTAGGTTGAATTTTTATGATCATTAGTGGAATTTTACACAACAACTTATAACAACTTCCATGAGTTTTAATTTGAAACTTTAATGTATGGAACTGTCCATGAGTTTTATGATAATAATTTTTTTGTTTAGACCTTAATGTATGCAGCTGTATGACCAGAATGAAAATTGATGCTCAACTATACCTTAATTTTGACCAGTATATCGCATAGTTGTGGAAAGAAACCAAAAGCCTAAAAGCAAATATTACATAACATCTACAAGTTTGTATTGACATGGTATATACCAACGCATGGTACAAGCATTCATAATACAAAGATTACAATAGGTATAGTAGTCAAACAAGCATACATATGAGTACACGTCTCAAGTCTATGCTCAATTTAGTAGCAATTAACTCAAAGTAAATATCAAGTACGCTAAATCAAGCATCCATTAATAAATAAGAAAATAATAAAAACAAGCATCGATTAGAATCAAGGAAAGAAGCATCCATTACAAATTAAGTAGCATGCATACTAGCACAGACACAACATAATAAAACATCAGTTTGCTACTGTGTATACAAAAATGTAGTTCTGATATGTAGGTGACTGGTACAGAGGGTGAGCCGCAACTGACTCCATTCCAAAAAACTTCTACTTCTCATATATAGCCACTCTTGATAGCATATTACAAGCTTGTCTAGTAATCTCCTTCAGAACTTGGTTACAAGCATCACTTAATCTCCTACAACTTACAGGCAAAAGAATGCACAATTCAAGAATTCTAATCCTGGTTTTACATTCTCACTTAATTGATGATCTTTTAACAATATCATCGAAACGATGGTTAGTTCAAGATGCTGAACAACAGAGTTCTCTTTTGGAGAAACACCATCATTATGGGAATGTACATGCAGTAGAAAAATTACGTCAATCTATTGAAATATGGTATGCTACAAGTGAATATTTGAGACAAGAAATGAATCCTAACTTTCAGATGACTGATCCTTCTAACCCAGTCTATTTAATGTCCTTTTCAGGAGCTAGGGAAAATGCATCTCAGATACACCAATTAGTAGGTATGAGAGGATTAATGTCAGATACCCAAGGGCAAATGATTGATTTACCCATTCAAAGTAATTTACGTGAGGGACTCTCTTTGACCGAATATATAATCTCTTGTTATGGAGCTTGCAAAGGAGTTGTAGATACTGCTATACGAATAGCAGATGCTGGATATCTTACTCGTAGACTTGTGGAAGTAGTTCAACACATTATTGTACGTAGAAGAGACTGTGGTACTATCCAAGGTATTTCCGTGAGCCCTAAAAACGGGATGACAGAAACATTTTTTTCCAAACACTAATGGGTCGTGTATTAGCAGATGATATCTATATTGGTCTACGATGCATTGCCACTCGAAATCAAGATATTAGGATTGGACTGATCAATCAATTCATAGCCTTTCGAGCACAACCAATATATATTAGAACTCCTTTCACTTGCAGGAGTACATCTTGGATACATTAGGCAAGGAAACTCAGTCTTATACAGACGAGCATTTCTAACGAAAAGCAAAGGCCCCTTTACTGATTACTAATCTCTAAATCTTGTCGTAAAATCCAACAAATAATCCAAAATCCTACTAAAAATCAAAATTCCAAGCAAACAAAATTTTTTCATGAAGAAGGGGCAATAAACAGAACTAGCTCATTTCCTTGAGAGATAAGTTACATCTACAAAAGTTGTTACTCTAGCAGCATCCATTCAGCCCACATCAACCACACCCAGGGCAGCTGGCTCGCTCCTAAAACAAAAAATGACATCACTTTTACGATTCTTCTTTTATGATTTTTCTCTTTCGGAACGGCTTCCTTGAAGAGCTACCAGGAGCACTGTGGGCCTGACGCCTCTGTTCTTTGCGGTTTTCTGCTTCAGTAACTGTGCGCCTCAAGATAGCTGCCTTGTATACAGGTTTAGGCAAGTGTCTATACCTGAAACAACAAAATTTGTACTGATATTACACTTGTGTTTTACACAGATAATTTTTGTTTTTTTAACCAAAAACAGCATTCTATATTCAACTTTTACATAATGTCATTCAAGATCTCTATATTTTTATTTTAAATTAAAGCAAACTGAGGACTAAGTATGCAGCTTTCTCTTGTAAGTCAGGGATTAATTTTGTTCTTTCTGCAAACTTCAGAAAGTAAAATTTTAAGCATAAATAATTGCTATGTCATACATCTATACGCAAATGAATTGCTATGTCATACAATTTGTGAGACAGTAAATGATTAACATAATACAATTTGATAGACACCTGTACCTGTCACCAAGGGGAGGCAGAGAGACGGAAAGGTGCACATCAATTGTTTTTAAGGCATATATAAGCATAATTGCAAACTTAAAAAACTTAATTATTGGCGCTGTCAGGTGCACATCAATTGCTCCAATTGCTGTTTCATATTTTCTTTGGTCAATTGCACATCAGATTTCGTTTTGGTCAATTGCTATTTCATAATAATAGGTTTTGTATCTAGTTACATAATTTCCTGGTCAACTGCTATTTCGTATGAATAAGGTCACAATTGCTATTTCATAATTTCTTTGTGCAAGCAATCAATCCGTCACAATTGGTTTGATTGTAAAGCAAAATTGACGATTGACAGAGAGGGAGGTTCTGAGTAGTAGTACCTGTTACGAAGGGGAGGCAGAGAGGGAGGTTCTCAGTCTCGAAAAGGGCTCGAGCTCCGCCTAGGATTTCTCTCCGTCGACGCAAATCTAGGGTTTACCAGATCGCTTCGCCTCCACGACACCTAGCCTCGAAGATGATCGCTTCTCGTATCTCCTTTCTTACTCGATCAGTACTGTCTCCTTCCTTTATTGATTTCTCTTTCTCTCTCTCGCTTTCTCTTTTTCTTCTCTAAAACGGCTCTGTATGAAGGAAAGAAAGGGACGATACGAATTGTATACGTGATTTTCTTTTTTCTTTTTTTTTTTTGGACGGAAGAAGCGATTGAGATCGGACCATTCGTTTAGATCGGACGGTTCAGATCAGAAAACGACCACCTGGTCGTTTTTAAGGCGCCGACCAGAGGATCCAGATCAAGTTGTTGGGATGTTAGTCTCACTTGAACTGAAGTTATTTGATTCTTCGAAATATTATTTATTAGAACTCGATTTCTTTTAGTCTGTTTATAAAATATTTGAAAAAAAATGGGAAGTGTTAACAAGCCACATGTATGAAATCATTTTTCATTTTAAGGTTTAAAAACATTTTGATAAGTATAGGAGCGACAAAATTTTACTCACTGGACTGCCGATTAAACATGAGCGACAAAAATTATCGACTAGAGAGCTTATGGGAGAAGATCTAATCTGAAGAGAGAGAACATTCTCTTGTACTCAGTGTTGACAGTTTTGTGCTGTAACTTGCAGAGTGCAGATAGGTCGAGAAAAATGTACCTCATTGCCTCATTGGAGAGGAATAGCAATTGCATTTTGAGAGGACGACTGATCGCTTGATCCGAACCATTGTACCTTAAATTTGTAATATTTACTCTTGCATTTGCATATCAAAGTCTATGGAAACGCAATTGGGTCTATTTTCATGTTTGAGATAAGAAAATTATGCTTTGTTTGACTGATACAAACTTGATTGGTTAATTAATTGCATTGTATGAGTTCTAATTTTACTTTTTGAAATATGATCCATGATATGTAAGCAAGAAATTAGCTAATAGAATTGGAAACTACTATTAACCATCCATCCAAGCGCCATCCAACGTCAGCTAGAGGAAGCACCCCCTCCCTCCCTCTCTCCCATCCCTTCATTCGCAATCCACTCTCCCTTCCACGTCTCCCCTCGCTCCCTCCCTTCCTCCCTTCAGCGTGCTCCTGCCTCCTATCCCTCCCTTTCCTTACTCTCACCCAGCGCTCAACGCTCAAGGCTCCACTCTCTCTCACCTCAATCAGCAACTCTCTCCCCTTAATCGACGGCTCTCTATTTGCCCTCCTAAGCGCTTCATCTGCTCCATCTTTCTCAAGGCATTTATGCAAATATTTTTGTTGTACGCTTTGTTACATTTATCTATTCAAATTGTTTCATATATTTGTTCACTTTATTTAATTTATCTGTTTATTTTGTTGTATTTACGTATTCACTTTTTGTACTTTCAATATGTTCATTTTATGTTTATTTTGGAAGCGTGTACCAGTTTAGCCAGCACTAATATATCGTTTGCAAAAAAAAAAAAAAAAAAAAAAAAAGAGAAAAAAAAGGGAGAAAACAGCTCGCCTCCCGTACCCAGCCCACACACATCGAAGCAAACACAACAATTTGATTGTTTCCCGGTTGCTGACAAGAAGTTATGTGAAATAGGCTATACTGTGATAATAAAATTTACATAGTGATAGTTGTTTGGGTAAAAAAATATATATATACATATATATTATCGGTACTTCCTACATCTTACCCTACACCCAAATGCAAAAAGGTCACTTTATATTTGCAAACAATCTCTCGAGGAAAATTTAGAAGAGTATATCCAGCTAGGCCTTTTCATTTTCAAAAAAAAAAAAAAAAAATTGAAGTACTAAAATAAATATAGAATATTACAGTAGGAGGACAGCACAGAAGTTGATGAAAGAGATTTTTAAAAAAGCAAGGGAAGCACAGAACACAGGATATAAGCATCATTTACTCAACTTAAAAAAAAAAAAAAAAAATCAGTCAGTACCATCCAAAAAACTCTGATACCATGTTTGTAATCTTTAGACAATATCTGCAATGTATATCTAATGATAATATATGGTTATAAAATTCTAACAAAGATGAGTAACTTGATCATTTAATCTGACCTTTTATTAATAAAGAAAATGGACCTTTTATTTGTTTGACCCACACAAGCCTCCTTTGTTGCTTAATCCTGATCAAATTAACAGTTGCAAGGAAACAGTCTTCTGGCCACTAGAAATGCTCTCAAAAGAAGTAATGCTGCCAGTGTAACTGCGCCTTGTGCAGATGTTTAATTCAGTGCTTGAAATACTTGTCATGAACTTCTGCAGGTTGCTCCATCAAAACAATCTATGAAATAAAGCAATAATGTACAAGGCCTTAAATATGATTGCACCTATGTTGTTTGCAATCCTCTCAAATTTTCCTGGTTCTTATTTGCAACTATTACAAATTGGTTGTCCTATTTGCAATTAATTTTAAATATGGGATGCTAGATGTGGCAAAAGCTCGCACGAACAAAGACTATTTGAACTGATCCAAACCTACTTAACTGATTTAGAAAATCAATGGTTTCATAACTGATCCAAACTCATCGATCAACATTCAGACTAAACAACTTAATGCCTCAGTCTGACTCAAGACCCAATTTCAATAAGAAAAAGAATATGAACTCCACAATCAATTTTGTCATGGAAACAACCCAAATGTTCAGATTCCAGTCTCCAATTTGATGACCCTGATATTCCAAACCACCCTGATCCCAAGATGCCCAAACTGAAAAATGACCCAAAACATGCGCCAACCCAAACAAAAACATAAACAATCCGAGAACCAAAGCAACCCAAATATGAAACTGGAATAAGTTGACCTGCCTGTACATCACTGCTATACATAACAGTTTGCCTGGCTCGAAGAAAGAATAAAGAAATTTTCCTGATAATAATCTGTTGGACAGAGAAGCATACCTGACAAATGGAGCTCTACTTTCAGCATGGGAATAGAACTGCTATCAATGCATCATCTCCAATCTATCTCATTCGAAGGAGGTCTTGATTGGTTCAACATATCAAGACTGTACAAAATCAAGCCAACAACATCACAACTATGGACCAGGTGACCATATATCACAATGTACCAACAATTAACCTCTACGGATGAAGCTAGGTTATACAGATATGAAGCAAAAGAAACTGGCAGGACGAAGGTAGTTACACAGTAACCATTTATCTGGCAATTACTAATAATTATACTTACGAATAAATATACAAAAAGAATGAAACCTGTCTTACCTACAATTTTGTGGCACTCTCCATGAAAAAACAGAAGCCCTTTTCAAACTTGGAGGTAAGGAGAGATAATACCTCCACTCCTCTAATATAACCTTCAAATCATGTATCTTACTTCTTATTCCAATGCAACAATTTGCGTGCATAGTGCAAACCTTTTCAAAATCTCGACTAGGCTCACAAATTCCACCAAAATAAGTAGTACTCAAAAACCTCATATCAATCCCGATGTCTGCAATAAGTTCATCATACTTTATGTAATTGAGCACATCTTGGTCGTGGTAACCAGGATAGTTCAACCGTGAGATGTACCAAAATTTGTAGAATTCTATGGTACGGTTGTTTGATCTTACATAGCCAAAACCTCCATTAGCGGTGTTTCTTAAATCGCTTGAATCACCTGTGAAGTGGTCACAAGCCATTTGAAAATCTGCATCTGGATAGAAATAAGGAAATGGGTTGCGAAACCACATAATGTCAGCATCCTGAAACGATATATGTAATTGCATCAACATTTATTTCAGATAAAAACGTGATATTAGTAATGAATCATTTGAAAATAAAAAATACACTTTTACAAAAACAATACTTACAAGAATGAAACAAATAGATCATTTTGACCTTACTTCCATAACTGGAATTTTACTGGTAATATTCAGAATCACTCTACGAACTTAGAGGACTTTCTCATGTTATTCAGCACACTTTGAGGTTAACTATTATGTGAGCTCTCAACAAAACAATGAGCAAGGCAAAAATATAGAGTAAGCTAACATTTCAGACATAACTTACTGAGAAAATGAAGCTATATCCTTTTTCAAGAACAACTCTTAAAAAGTTGATCCTTCGCCACATCATCCTCAGATAACCTTTGGACATGAAGTTCTTCTCTCCCGAAAAATCAACCCCTTCTGTTGTTAGTGCGAAACAGTGTGTGTGAATGGCCATGCATCTCTTGTATGCTTTCATATCCAATGAGACAATAACAAGGTGATTTAAGAGAAAGCTTGTTTCTTCACCGGTACGTAAGCTCTCCATGAAGAGGTCCATGACTGAACCAGGTCTAGCCCATGCAGCATTAAGTGTGGTTAAAATTACTGTTTTATCCCTCATGGAAGCTGCTTTTAAAACTCGCTCAAGTCTTATGTCCTCATTATCCTATGAAAAAAATATAAATCTGTGATTTCATTTATCATAAGAGGACACATAATTTTTTGTTCCTCAAGGGACAGAAATGTCACAGTCCCAGGTTCCCAGCTCACATGAATTTATCCCTGGAGGTTACTGGTACAGTTTGTGAATATGTTCCTTCAATAGGAAATTTTAGTAAACTGAGTTGATTTTTTTTTTTTTTTTTTTTTGTGGGGTTTTGTGGGGAAGAACTTTATCCAAGCTTAATAACAAGGGAATAAGAGTTAGGAAAGTATCAGACATAAAAAGTTAATGTTAAACTTATTGATACTAAATTACTGTATAGTTCTTTCGACATGTTTACAGAATATCCTGCGCAATTTTCAATTTCCAGAAGTATTATCCTTTAATAAATCTTTATGACCTGTTCTGATTTCTGAAGCCTTGAAATTGACAAGGCATTTTATGGCATATTATCCGACAACACAACTTACCGGATCTCATGAGAAATTGAACGGGACGAAAATTACTTTTGAATGCATGAGAATCTTGATAGAAATATGTTCGATTTTGAAGATTTAATCGATAGAATAACAAGAGTCAATAAGTGAAAACCAGAAACAGAGATGTAACTGGTGCTGGTAGTGGCAATTAATAAAGGTTGTTCTCATAATTCTTATGTTCAAACCAAGTACAATGGTATCAAGTGACTATACTTGGAGCACTTACATATTCTTGGCATCAACTGCTACCATCTACATTAGCAGAAATTTCCTATGAATTAGGTGCACAAGTAGAGGAAATAAGAAATTCCCCATAAAAAGTAGAAGGTTGGGGAAATGCAATGCGCCATGGGGAAAGAAAATCAATCTGACTCGATATTTATTTTCATACCCAAAACCATTCCAGAGAATGGAGTAAGCCGAATGGGAAACTACAATGCTTGCCATTCCCTTTTAATATATTTTTTTTCCCATTTAAGCTATTCAACCCAATAAAAGAAATGCTTTGTTTCATAAAACTAACCAGATTAATAAAATCGAAGGAATCATCATCAGTAGGGATCAGTCCTCCTAGATCCTGAGGTTGCCGCCACGACATGGGGCCAAATGGCGAGGTGAACAATCCAGCTCGATAGAAGATGGACGAAATGAAAGAGACACCGAGAAATAAGAGAAGCGCGATGAAGAAACGCCTGATTGAGGCGACGCCGCCCGAGAAGGCAGTGGGTGCGCTACTGAGCGCCCGGTGGTGTCGATGCTTCCCCGTGCGGGTCCCACCTGACGACGCAATTCTCCTCATTTGTAGTTGTAGAGGGATGGAAGGAGACTAGGAGAGGAGGAACGGAGGGATGGAGAAAAGTCGAGGGTTTTAGTAGTAAACCGGTGTCATGTAGGGATCGATCGTGCTGACAGTGACGCTGACAGCTATTTCTTTGTTTTTTTTTTCACTTTTTGAGCGAAACAGTTGCAGCAAATTCAGTAACGGTGGGTGTTTAGGCTATTTTACAATATTCTTTTCTTTTTTTTTTTTTTTTGAGAGGGTTAAGGACTTATGATTATTATTTTTTTAAATATTGTTATCAGAGGAACTTCTCCGATGCCGAGTAGACCTGTCAACGGTGAAACGGTAACGAAATGGTTAGTGGAAGTGCAGATCTTTGCGTTTCGATAACGGCACGACAAATGAAATGCAAAGTGGAACAAAATAATACAAGTCGTTTACTGAAATCCCATATTTTGTACATACCGTTTAACGAAATGATTAATGAAACGTTGAAATTGTATCGTTTCCTTAGTGGCACGGTACAGAATAGGCTATGTCGTTCTAGACAGGTCTAATGCCGAGCCCCTCTTCACAAGTCAAAGGGGTTTTTCTACATTTTTTTTTTCCCACTAAACACTAATAAGTAAAAACTGCTTGGGGCTAGACGTGCCTCGATATCGCCCTAGCAAGCTAGCACTCACATTATCAGGGGCAGATCCAACTAGGGGTGGGCAAAAAAATCGAAACTCGTGAATTAATCGAACTCGCTTTGAAAAAAACTCGGACATGACTCGAGTTAGAAAAAATCGAGTTACCACAACTCGAGTTAGGCCCAACTCGAAATTAAATGACGTGATTTCGAGTAGGGCCCAACTTGGTTAGGTCCTAACTCGAGTAATCACTAATCAGTACACAGCCCAAACTTATTTTCAAGTATTTCCGACTCTGCACTGTGCAGCCCAAAATTTCTTCCGAGAACATAGTTTTTGTCGCAGCCTAACCCTAACACAAGAGCACTCCGCCGTTCTCCTTACTTCTCTCTCCTCAGTCTCTCAAAGTTTCTCTCAGACTGCTCGTTCTCTCAATCTCTCTCTCAGTTTCTCCTCTCACTCGCTCAGCCGCTCACCGTCGCTCACCACCGCTCACCACCGCTCACCACCTCTCAGTTCTTACTTCTCACCGCCGCTCAATTCTCACTCTCGCTCTCTCAGAGACTCAGACTCATACTCTCCCTCTCGCTGACTACGACATCCTTCTGATCCCTTCTGTTAAAGAGCAACCCAAAGAGACTAAACCATGTTTTTTTAATTAATTTCTCTTTTGGATTTTTTAAGAACATAATGAAATTTTTTTGAAGTTTTCGCTAGTGGATCTTGCATGCGATTAATTCCTTTGAATCCTTTCTTAAATTCGTTTAGATTTTGAAGTATAGACTACAAAATGTATGGAATTTATGTGCCTTTTTGTTCTTATTTTCTCTGTTTTAGCAAAATGCATGTGATTTTGAATCCTTGCTTTTCTATATTGGTTCTTCTTTGCTATACTATACTGGTCCTATATTGGTACATGGTACTTATGTGCTTGCATGCTTGCCTTCTTAATTTATTATATTTTGCAATTTGCACTTTCTAAGTTTGCTTTAAGTCTTAACAGTCTAGGTTTGCTTTACTTGAATTATTTCTCTCAGGAAGTTAGGAACTGAGGCTGCTGCAGTGGAAAGAAAGTGAGAAAAAAGCTGATGCTATTTTTTTTTAGGGATGAAAGCTGATGTTGTTAAAACATATTTTGTTTAGTTAATTAGGGAAGAAAGCTATTGTACCTTTTAAGCTTTAGTTGTTTTAAAATTTAAACTGTAGCAGTTTGTGTGCTAATGTACCAAGATTTGTGTGCTGATTTATCTTATTACATCTTTTACAATTCTTTTATAATATTTTGTGTTGTGCATGGGCAACAGAATTTGCTTAAATGGAAATTTTGTTATGACGTATTGGCAATTTGGATGTCTTTTTCTATAATAATTTTCCTCATTGTTCTGGATAGCAATTAACAACAATAAATATGTATATATGTAATGATGCTTTGTTCTATGTATGTCAGAGACTTGCTAGACTTGGCCACTTTATTCGGAAAAAAAATTGAGTAAAACTGCCGAGTAAATAATGCATACATTTGCGTTGCGCAATAGCTGTTTGTATTAGAAACCGAGTTAAATTGCCGAGTCACGAGTTAACTCGAGTACTCGTGACTTGATGTCGAGTAGCTCAACGAAACTCGGAAGTACCTTGCGATCGAGTTACGAGTAACTCGAAATGTCACGACGTGACTTCGAGTAGGGTACAACTCGGTCGCTACTCGACTCGAAACCACCCCTAGATCCAAGGGGTGGCCTATCCAATGAGCAACTCTACTTTTATAACAGCGATTTTCATACCTAACTCCAATAAAGAAAAAAGCGGAAAATTACCAAAGTAGCTAATAAATCAAGAACTGTTCGTGTAATTAAAAACATAAATAAAATTATTTTCTCCAATTAAATATTATTAGTGAAATATAAAATTAATTTTTTCATAAATATGTTCAAAACAAATATATATTATCTTTTCCATCAATGAAATATATTAATATTTATTTAAAATAATGAAAATATTATAAACAATTGTTATTTTAATTCAAAATTAACTCAAAAAGCGTAATGGGTAATATTGGTTTTTGAAAAATTGATATTAGATAGTATCAATTTTCTAAAATTCGATACTAGGCAATTTGTATTGGATTTCCAAATAACGAAATCGCAACACTATTTATATAATTCTGATTATTGTAGTCATATTTCCAAAATTTAATAACATTTAGTATTATTTTTAATTTTTTTCAGCTTATCAAACGCTCTGTACGAAGCCCGTGAAACCCAGCCCAAATCCAAATCCCTTCCTATGAAATCTGAAACAAAACCCTCAATAAAACCTTCCTCTTCCCGCGACGGCCGCCTCTCTCCGTCCGCGTCCCTTCCTCCCTCAGTCCCTCCTAAGTCCTAAGTCCT
Organism: Rhynchospora breviuscula; assembly: GCA_027562975.1. NCBI lineage: Eukaryota > Viridiplantae > Streptophyta > Magnoliopsida > Poales > Cyperaceae > Rhynchospora > Rhynchospora breviuscula. Next base: position 58,889,693 of record CM050398.1, on the reverse strand, counting down.
AACCATGGCATCCCTCTCCTCAAAGAAATCGAGAAATGAAAAATCCCCTAAAAAACGAGGTGAAAAGAGAAACAATGAAGCACTGACGCTAGACGAAGTGCGAAAGCTCGGAAACGAGCTCCTCTCCTCGCGGGCCCACCTCAACAACCTCCCAGTGCTCCTCTCGCTCCTCTCCCCCTCGCCGCGCTCTCTTGACGCCGCTTTGGAGGCGATGATATCCCTCCAGTCGTTCTTTCTTCCGCTTCTCCCTGAGATGAAATCAACTGGAGACGACGAGGATCCAGAAACCGTGTTTAAAACTTGGCTCAAGGAACGATTCAAGGAGTTTACGGGCTTGCTTGTTGAGGTGGCTGTGTCATCTGAGACTGATGAGGCGCTCACGGTATTAACTTCCTCATTAGCTCGGTTGCTATATAAGAATTTAACAAAAAAAAAAAAAAATGTAATGGTTGGTTTGATTTTTTTTTTTTTTTTTTTGGTCTCAGGAAGTTGTTTTGGATGCGTTGATGGATTTTGTGAAGCTGGGGAAGAATGGGAGCTTTCAGTATGAAATGTATCACAACCTCATTAAAAGCGTTGTAAGCCTCTCTCTTTTCCCCATATGACAATTTCTTATAAAATGAGCAAGTGCAGTTGTAATTGGTGTAAATAGGTTAAAATCTTTGTCTGTTAACACCTTATTAAGCTCAGGTGCTACAGAAAGCCATGGTACATGAAGTGGTTAGATGAGTTTTTGCTAATCATTGAATGTTTGTTGCAGGTCCATTCTGCATCTCCTATTGATGATGTACTGAATTTGCTTCAATCAAAATTTTTTAAGTATGCTGATGTCCGGTATGTTGTGATCTGATTTCTAAGTTTTCTGATACTATGTTATATAATTGTCAGTTATCAATTTATGTAAGGAATTGTCAAAGTTTGCTTTCTGCAGATATTATAATATTAAACTTACATTGTGTTTCCACTTGTGCAATTTGGTATAAACCTCACCAAATGGTTTTGAAGCAAATTGCAAGAGTTAAGCTTATCCAGCAACTGTGTAAGTGAAAATATATGAAAGGAATATAGGCAAAAAATGTAGTGCATATTTCTTGTTTCTTTTTGTATGCTTAAAATGCTGCATATATTGTTTGTAGAATATAAGCATTTTTTGATTGAACAAACAACTTGTTGTGTATTTTGTTTTCAATCTGTTCTTATTTTATTTGTAGTTATTTCACCTATACAAGCATGGAGAAAATAGCCAAGTTTATTGACACAAAAGCTACAGGTCAATTTGTCATTTATATCTGACTAAATGCTAGCATTACTTCCATCTATCTGCATGTACTGATTTTTTTATTCTTTAACACAGAGCCTGGCATGCCAAGTTCAGACAATGAAGAGCAGTTGAAAGTCAAGTATACAATTTGATTATTGCAGATCCTTTCTATTAAAAGGATTCCCTTGATTGGATAATTATCTGACTTTCCTTAATTTTGTTCGTCTTGCAGAAATGAAGCTGCCATTCGCAATGCATATAGTGTTTTGTCTGGTGTACCTCCTCTAGATCTCAGCCCTGAAGCAAATTTTGAGATGTGGAGCGAACATGGTGACTATTTTGTTGATAGTTTGTAAATTATTTATATGAAACTATCAGATCAAATATATGACTATTAATCTTTTGCAAGTCTAAATGGTCTACTGTTAATAAGTCATTCTGTTACTGGTTTCAGGAATTTCTTCCAAGGAGGACAAGGCATCTACCAAGGTTAGTTTCTGTTATTCAGAAGTCTTATTTTCAGAAAATGGTTTCTAAAAAGATTAATACTTGAATTCACCATTAACAGCCTTCTACAAGTGTTATCACCAAAAAGCTAAAGTTAAGATTCACAAAAGCCTGGCTATCTTTCCTCAAGCTACCTCTTCCACTTGATGTTTACAAGGAGGTATCTTTTTCTTCTTCATATGAGATGCTTTTTTTTATGAGGAAATCCTACATATTTAAATATTTGCACAACACACAATGATCTTTTTTATTGTAATTTGGAAGGTATACCCCATTAATGGATTTGTATTCTTAGTAGTTAGTAATATGAATTGGTTTTTAACAGTTCATTTCAGTTAATAAGAAAAGTCAGAAGTAGTTTTGGAGGTACAGATTGACTTAACCTTTTTGTCTTCTAGTGTTGGCTTTTTTTCTCGATAATCTTAAAAAAAAATGGTGTCAGTTGAGGGGGTCTTATTTGCAAATACAGTGAATTTTGGGGCATTTTTGCAGACAGGAAATTTTCTATGATATGTTCTAATTATTCTTTACATTGTGATTGATACACATCAACTTAACACGCAGGTCCTTGCGACACTTCATCAAAATGTGATTCCATGCATGTCAAATCCTGTTATCTTATGGTGAGACATCTCTCATTCAATTTTTCTGTAAAGTTGTTTAATTTTCTCTATGTTAAACTGACATGATTGTGTTAAATTAAAGTGATTTCTTAACCAGATCATATGATATTGGTGGAGTGATCAGTGTGATGGCACTTAGTGGTCTCTTCATTCTCATGACGCAACATGGTTTGGAATATCCCAAGTTTTATGAAAAGCTATTTACTTTGCTTACACCATCTGTTTTCTTGGCCAAACATCGTGCTGTATTCTTTCAAGTAAGTGCTGTTATTTCTAGAACTAATAACCATCAGATTGTGATAATGCTGATGCAATTTTGATGTGGTAATCTGGAATTACTAGCAAAAGATGCCCTCATATGTGGGAAAATAAAGAAACAAAATAATGTTAGGCAATAAAGATATGCTCCCTCAATCTACCGGTGAAGGTAGATATTTTGCTCAATTTATTTCTTTATTAGACTAAAAACCAAAAAATATTTTTGTTTCGTCTAGCGATTGATATCTAACCACAGATCAAATCTATCGAACGGCACAAATAGATGGATACATGCTAGATCTAGCGTGTAACCCCTCTTGGATCCATGTGTTCTTTTCTACTGCAGTAGTTTTTTTTTTTTTACTTTTTTCTCCCTCTTCTTTCTTCTCCTGGTGTTGGGGTTAGGCAGCTTTGAATGGTTGTTACTTTTACAGACCTTAGGACCAGGAAATGAACATATTTGGATATAGTCTGATAACTGATGACCTAAATCATGAGCTCTTGCGTTGGTTAGTAATTTTGGCAATGTTGAAATCTGGTACTCTTCAGAGTGAGCATCTTTGAACCTACTTTTCTGTTCTGATGTTTGCTGGTTTGTTGGAAACTTGAAGAAATATTTAAAGTACCTGTCTCTTTCATCTGGTCATATGACAATAATGCTAACATTAGAATTCTTTCTGTTGTTCTTCTCAGCTCCTTGATTCATGCTTAAAATCATCATATCTGCCAGCATATCTAGCAGCTGCATTTGCAAAGAAGTTGAGTAGATTGGCACTCTCCGTGCCACCATCTGGAGCACTTATGATTATTGCATTGACTCATAATCTCTTACGTCGGCATCCTTCGATAAATTTTCTTGTCCACTGGGTCTCTCTCTCTCTCTGTCTCTCTCTCTCTCTCTCTCTCTGTTTCTGTATATTTCTCTACCAGCATCTATTATCATCCCCACACACACAGATTTGGTAAGAGTAAACTCTTAACTAGACTATCAAACTCATCTACAAAACCCCAACTAAATCCAATGCTGATAAAAGGAAATGTTTCTCTCGGTACATTTCTCATTTCACTGGTAATAAACACCAAATATCTAGACCCTAAAGCAAGCATCATTTGTGCCATGGGGGTTTATGTGCTGTGAGCTAGGTTTTAAAATGCGATTTATGCGATTTGACGGTTTGGTGGTGATTTAGTGTTTATCGGTGATAAAATGGATTAAACGGCGATAAAACAGATATAACGGTAGTGCGGTATGAATCAAAACTAAGACAAAACGGCGAAAAAACGGAGTTTTTTAAAAGCTTGGCTTGGAGTCATTCATTGATTTGTTTTTCTGGATAATATAGTTTGATAGCTTAAAATTTGTATACCAGGAGGAAGAAAATAAAACTGCTGATGGTTCTGGTGAAGGAAATGAAGCTAATGATGATGGAAAAGAGACTGCCTATAAGCCTGTGAATCATAAGAAAAGGTCTGGCATTGACCCATTCAACAATGAAGAAAAAGACCCTGCCAAATCTAATGCCATGCGTAAGTTTTCTAATGCCTCGTGGAAAATATGTTATTCTTTCTTTTAGTTAAGTACATTGGTAAATTAGAAATTACAATTGAGTATTTGCATGATGCCTTTTTAATTTTAATTTGTCTTGTATCAACATAAAAACATTTGGTGCATTTAAATTGGCAGGAAGCTCTCTATGGGAGATTGACTCGCTACGCCACCATCACTCTCCAGCAGTGTCTCGGTAAATGCCAATATTGCTTTGCCAAAGCTGTTGAATGTTATGATTTATTATTATCATAAATTCATAATAATAATAATAATAATAATTGTTATTATTTTACCTTTGCTGTTTTTATTTGATAATTTTCTCAGATTTGTTGCCTCACTTGAGAATGATCTAACTGTGAAAGCCAAGACCACAGAGATGAAAGTTTCAGATTTCAGTTCTGGCTCCTATGCTACTGTGTTTAATGATGAAGTATGATTTCAGTCTACCTATTGTGCATTTAATACTTCTTACATTTGCCTTTAAAAAGGAAGCAAAAGAGAGGAAAGAAATGAGGTGATATTTGGACTAACTTATATATTATAATTTAGATAAGGAGAAGAATAAAGCAGGTTCCACTTGCATTCTACAGAACCACACCAACATCTCTCTTTTCAGAATCAGATTTTCCTGGATGGACATTTTGGAGCCAACCTGATGAAAATAAAATGGAGAATGTCGTTGAAATGAAGAGTATTGCTGAAGAGATTGATCAAACTAATGTTAAGAGACAACGGGTGGAGGCCTAAAATGTCCTGAATTAATCCGTGTATTCTTTTGCTTTAGCCTGGTGGATATAGAGAGCCTTAATTTTGTCTTGGGTAATATGTATTTGTATTTAACAATTAGTTAATTCCATGTTATAACACAATTCATGGTTGGCGTGTGTAGATGCTAGTTTATTTCTTTTTTTCTTAAAAAAAAAAGCTTCTAATTTTGACAGGAGCATGCACATAAGTTAGTTGATAAGGAAGGAATAGCAATCCAAAAGTTCCAAACAAGTGATTTGTCACTTTTGAAAAAGAAACACGGATTTGTAACTATGTTGGAGAATGAGGTGTATGATAAGCATCGTATATTTGACTAGAAATAGTGGGAAGATTAGACAAAGCAAGTTCATGGGAATAAAGGGCAATGGTGCGTATAGCGCTTGGAGTTCTTTAATGATTTAAATTGTGCTCCATGAGTTCTAGACAGAACAGTTTTGATTGTGTTTCTATATCTCGAAAGCATTGGTATTGGACTGTTTATGTTGGTCCAGACTCCAGAATAAGCGTGGTGTGAGTTCTTTGCTCTAAAACTGAAATCCAGAAAAAAAAAAGAAAAAAAAGAAAACTAACTTAAGCCTTTACCTGTACTATGTCATATATAGACAAGATAAAGATTTTTATGGTCAGAACAGGGAAACCATAAGACGATACTAGCGGGGTCTCGCGCGTTGTGCGATCTATATTTTTTAATCAACTGTTTGTTTGCGCAAAATATTTATGGCAATATATTATCATTATAAAATAATAATAATGGGTTAAAAGAAAACTAATGAAAGGATAAAAGGTATTGGGCTAAAAATAAAATTCATTTTTAGAGAACTATAAAATTGCTGTTTAGAAAACTAAAAATATCTTTTATCCTTTTAATTTAGATTTTTTTTTTACAGTTTTCTATAAAATAATTGATTTTTTGAAGCAAAAACAAATATGGAAAGTGATTGAAACAGTTGAAAAGGTAATATTTTTATGTGAATAAAATTAAGTCATCATAAATATTTCGAAAGCTAAAAAATAAAAAAATTGATCGAGTTGAATTCTAATTTGATGAAAAAAATATATCCAACAAAAGTCCCCATGAATAGAAAACTTTTAAAAAAATATCCATTAGTATTTTGGAAGTCCAAAATAAAAAATTTTGAAACCGTTAAATTTTCTATAATTTTCCGAGTAATGTGCATAATAATTATTGTACAAATATATTTTAGAAGGCTCTAAAACTATCATAAAATTTAATATAATTTTCTGAATCACAAATATAAAATATCATGAGGTTGAAAAATTATTTAAATTATTTTAGAAGTCCATAATTGAAATATGTTATGCCACTTAACTGTGCATATTTTTGTGAGTAAGCTTACAAAATTTCATAGCGATATAAATGTTGCAAGGGCTTCAAATAATTTTGGAAGTATTATTATTTTCTAAATAGAAATATATTTTGGAATGTCCAAAATAATAAAAAAAGTAAAGATCAAACCACAGAAATAAAATATGATGAGATTTGGAAATTTATTTTAATTATTTTAAAAGTATATAATGGAAAATCATTACATCTATTAATTATATATATTATTTGAGCATGCATACAGAGTTTCATGGAGAAAACAAAATTTCAAGGGCTTCAAATAATTGAAAAAAACAACGTATATTCTTCTCAAATACTGGAAATGGAGACGACCATTTAAAATAAATGGAGAGCAAAACAGTGTGGTCATAAATGCCGATGGGCTGTCATAAAAAAAAAAATGTGATTCGGACATGGGATTTTCTGTGAAAACTATTTTTAGTTGTAATTGAGTTTTACTTTGACCGCCATAGAAAATCCTACTAACCCACCACCACCTAAAGCGCGTGGGCCCCACCACATGGCTAGATTTGCAGATCCAATTTTCTGTGGCAAGTACTCTTTAGCTATGTTCGAATTTTGATCAGACTATTATAGAAAATCCGGACAAACTATCCATGTTGAATTGAAAATATTTTTCTGCTGAGTGGGCCCCACCTGTCAGCCACACTGTTAATCTACAGTGCTTAGCTACAGTGTCGGATCCGGGTAGAAATACCCCAGATTAATATATGTATGGATATGTACTATAAACAAGATCAGGAATATATATATGGCTGCTAATTTGTTATGAATTTTATGGTTGAAGGAACAATCTGGACATGAAAAATGAAATGATAGTAACCCGTTCCTATGAAGTGTGATTTTGAATTTACTCCAGATCTATGTTACCCAGATACTTCCAAAAATGTCCGTATCCCGCACCCGACGCGTATCCGACGCGGATTCGAGTGCGATTCGCGTGCGATACGCACCCGACGCTCCACGTGGCGTATCCAATTATTTTAATGTGTTTGACTGCCAGATTCGGTCAGAATTCGGTTGGATACGGCTTAGATTCGGTCTGGATTCGTTTTGGATTCGTTTGGGATACGGTTACAATTTTTTTTCCGAAATTTCTCAAGAATAAAAAACAGCCGATAACCCCACAGACTATCGCCTCCTGTCTCCTTCACAGACACAATCCCAAACCCTCTCTCTGTCTCTAATTCCCCATCGCCGCTCACCTGACCTCTCTCCGTCGCCTGGCTCTCACTCTCAGTCTCTTACTACCTTGATCTCTCTCTCAATCTCACCGACCTCGCCTCTCACCTCTCAGGCAGTCTCCGACTCTCCCTCAGTCAGTGACCTCACCTCTCAATCTCCACTCTCTCCGACTGCATCGATCCATCGACTCACCTCTCCCCGACTGCATCACCTCTCCCGATCCGACCACCTCAGCAGCTCAGCAACGCTTCTGCTCTCCGCCTCTTCGTTACACTTCTGCTCCTTCTGCTCAAATAAGGTAATATCCATATAAATTTGTTCTGTGCCTTTGAATGTTGGATGTGTGTGTGCTATCTAGTTGATTTTCTGAACTGTGCTTGTCAATTGATTGCTTATCTAAGATATGTGATGACTGATGAATCTCAAATGATTGTGAGTTCCATGACTTGTATGAGGTTTGTTGCTAGTCTATTGGGCGTGTAGTACCTGGTACCAGTTCGGTACACTCTTGTTTTGCTTACTGGTACGAGATCTGTAGCTTTAAGGACTTGTTTGTTAATATTTTCTGGCTCAAGGTTGAATTGGAATAAGGGCTGTTCTTTGATAAATTCTGGTATTTAGGACTGTTTTAAAAAGATCTGATTGATGTAGTTTGTGGTGTAGTTTGTGCTGAACTACTGGTATAGAAACAAACTTTGTGTTTCTTTGCTTTGTTATGTGTTGCATGGGCAATATAGTTTGCTGCCGTAGTTGTCATTCTTAACATGCTTTGTTATGTGTTCTACTGTTCTAGATTCATAATATACTGAATATAGTTTGCTTTGATGTAGTAGTATAGCTGTTGCTATCATATGCTATGGCTATCTATAGTTTGCTTTGCTGTAGTTGTTTTAACATGTTTACTGGTACAGTGGTACTATATTTAAAATATAGTTTTAACATGCTTTGCTGTAGTTGTTTTAACACATGAACTTGGTACAATAAGAAAAAAAATGAGAACTCGGTACATGCTTTGCTGTAGTTGATTCAACGTATTGCACCTCGATATATACAATCAGAAAAAAAACAAACATTTTGATATATAATATGATTTTTTTATTATTTATATATACTGCCGTATCCGTATTTTTTTAAAAATGGCGCATCCCCGTACCCGCATCGTGTCGGATACGATACCCGCACCCGCACTCGTGCAACATAGCTCCAGATGAACTATTTGGAAGAAAACAAAACGAAAAGGAGAAATTGATAACCCAGGCAGTGTGGATTGATATTGAAGCTATAACAATGTAACAATAAAGTATGTAAGTTGACAGGGCCTGTAACAGTTGAACAGATGGAGACATGAGTCGACCCAGCCCAGATATGACGACTGCTTTAACCTAGGTCTCATGTTTCCGAAAAAATCAAATCTACTGTTACTGTTCATTATAATTTCAAAAATCAATTAAAAAAAATTCAAATTAAAAAAATAATGTTGCAGGATCGGATCGGATACAAATCGCTTGGATCGGATTCCAGGAATCCGATCAAATATTTTTCCATTAAATCACGGCAAAAAAGTAGCTTTGCACTTTGTTAATTTTTTTTATTTGTAATTTTGCTTCTTAGCCCTCAATTATTTTGTTATTACAAAATATATAATTAGTGATTAGAAATTAAACATAATTTAAACATCTATTATAAAAATATAAGTATAGAATTAAATTATGCATGTTAAATACATAATATATGTGTATAATACTTATTTTATACATATATATTATGTATTATATATTTTATATATTAAATGCATATTATTGTATATAATTAAATTAGGCATGTTGAATAGCTATACATATTATTGTATATAATTAAAATATATGATACATAATATATATGTATAAAGTTATTCAACATGCATAATTTAAGATATAAAAGATTTTTAATGTATAAATAAATATACATATATATACAAATTTTTATATACATTAAATATACATACAAATATGTATGTGTAAAATTAAATACGAATGAAAGTATTACACATATACTTTCATTCGTATTTAATTTTATATTTAATTTATATCATGACGTGTGTAATACTTTCATTCGTATTTAATTTTACACATACATATTTGTATGTATATTTAATGTATATAAAAAATCCTATATATATGTATATTTATTTATACATTCAAAATCTTTTATATCTTAAATTATGCATGTTGAATAGTTTTATACATTTATATTATGTATCATATATTTTAATTATATACAATAATATGTATAACCATTCAACATGCCTAATTTAATTATATACAATAATATGCATTTAATATATAAAATATATGATACATAATATATATGTATAAAATAAGTATTATACACATATATTATGTATTTAACATGCATAATCTAATTATATACTTATATTTTTATAATAGATATTTAAATTATGTTTAATTTCTAATCACTAATTATATATTTTGTAATAACAAAAAAATTGAGGGCTAAAAAGCAAAAATGCAAATAAAAAACTTTAACAAAGTGCAAAGCTAGCTTGATTTTGTCGTGATTGAATGGAAAAATATTTGATCGGATTCCTAGAATCCGATCCAAGCGATTTGTAGGATCAGATTCCCGGAATCCGATCCTGCAACATTATTTTTAAAATTTGAATTTTTTAATTGATTTTTGAAATTAGAATGAACAGTAACAGTAACAGTAGATTTGATTTTTTCGGCTCATGTGTACTCTGCCTTTATAGCGATTGACATTTGACATATTAAAAGTTAGTAATTGCTTAACCCAAAAATAAGAATTGATTTGGTTAATGTCACCATCGACTCTTAGTTACTTGCCTCGAGTTCCTTGTGAGTTGTGACCTCATTTTCTCATTTGTAGTTGTATAAAATTCCACTTGTTGCTTCTTTTTTGGGTTCTCAAGTTTGAATCCAAGCCACCACCTCTTTTAAATTCCCTCCTCTTTAAAGGTCTCATTTTGGCAAAACACTGAAAGTCTCGTTCCTTTCCTCTTGAATGCGCTCCAAATTGTAATCAACTGAACTTTGTCTGTACAATTCTTGGAAAAATGCTACTTCTCCTACCGTAATTTTGGTTAGACTAGCTATCTCTTTTTATCTTTTTTCATACTATTATGACCGTTTGTAAAAGTTTTGCTACTTTCAGAAATTTCAAAGATGCTTCCCTTTTCCTATTTTTTCACACTGAGTTGAAAAATTCTTCCATATTGCCCAACCCATGTTTTAAAATCAAGCTTGTTAATCTTTGTCCGTATTATACTCTCTAGTATGCAGCTTTTTCTTAAACTCTTGCTCCAAAATTATGGGCTCCGACTTACTGTCTCTTATTAAAGTTACCCAAACAAGAACTAGACTTTAAAAAAGAAGAAATCATGATTGATAAATTAGTTCATAGGCACAAATCCCTTCTCTCTCTGGTCATATTTCTAAGTTTTTTTCCTACTCCTGGGTTAAGTGCCAATTCTACCACACTACCCAAAGTAGTGAACATTGGTGCTCTCTTCACATTCAATTCCACAATTGGTCGAGTTGCCAAGGTTGCAATTTCCAGTGCAGTAAATGATGTAAATAATGATTCGACTGTTCTACATGGCACCAAGCTGGTTGTAGAGATGCAAGACACCAAATGTGACGGTTTTGATGGAATAATCCAAGGTACGCAAGCTCCTTTATTAGACTTCATTATTGTACCAATGCAGACTGTCATACATACTATCTTGGCTATTATAAAATTGAGGATTCAAATAAAAGTTAGAATAAACCTGGAGAACACGTTCAATTTCTGTAACATATGTACTATAAATATGAGAATTCTAAGGTTTCATGGCTTAAATTGGTGCCTTGATTTATCATAATCGGGTAATAAGTACTTCACCATGTCAGTACTAGGATTTCATGCAGACACCAGACCTTACGGATAAATCATTACAATGTCACCAACTCACCATTATTTCAAAATTTTTCTCTTTTTACTTCCCAGCACTTCAAATCATGGAGAAAGATGTGGTGGCAATTTTGGGACCACAGTCCTCAGTTATTGCACATGTCATTGCTCACTTAGCAAATGAGCTGAAGGTCCCACTCCTCTCCTTTTCAGCCACAGATCCCACGCTCTGTTCTCTCGAGTACCCATTTCTGATTCAGACCACCCAAAGTGACCTCTTTCAAATGACTGCAATTGCCGACTTGATTGACTATTACCAATGGAAACAAGTCAATGCCATCTATTTGGATGATGATTTCGGAAGAAATGGTATTGCTGCCTTGGGCGACAAGCTTGCTGATAGACGGTTAAAGATTTCTGACAGAGCTGGTATCCGACCTGGATCTGATAGGAGTGACATAACTGACTTGCTTGTCAAGTTGGCCTTGGTGGAGTCGCGGGTTATAGTTTTGCATGCAGACCTGGGCTCTGGGTTGCTGGTTTTTTCTGTCGCGAAGTACCTTGGAATGATGTCAGAAGGCTATGTATGGATTGTTACTGACTGGTTGAGTGCATACTTGGATTCCATACTGCATGCTGATGAAGGTTTACTGGATATGATTCAAGGGGTCATTACATTGCGACAGCATATTCCAAATTCACAAAAGAAACGTGCATTAGTCTCAAACTGGGGCAAATTGGTTGAGAGAGAGAATGCTACTGAGAATATAAGGCTCAATACATACGGATTGTATGCGTATGATACGGTTTGGTTAATTGCACGTGCACTAGATGCATATTTCACTAATGACGGAAGCATTTCTTTTTCTGCTGACCCAAAATTACAAAAGCCTAAGAATGACAATGGTTCTTTACACCTAAAAGCCATGAGTGTGTTTGATGGTGGTAAAATGTTGCTTGATAATATCCAAAATGTCTCCTTTACTGGTGTAACTGGACTAATCCAGTACAATGACGAAAGACATCTTATCAAACCAGCTTATGACATAATAAACATAATTGGAACAGGCTTTCGGGTTATTGGGTGCTGGTCGAACTATTCAGGTCTCTCAGTTGTTTCTCCTGAGACACTTTATACTAGGCCACCTAACAAGACCTGGTCAAATCAACAGCTGCACCCTGTAATTTGGCCTGGTGGGGATACAAAAATACCACGTGGCTGGAATTTTGCATATAATGGCAGGGAGCTGCGAATCGGAGTGCCAAACCGCGTTAGTTACCGGGAGTTTGTGACAGAGTCACGGACTACTGGTATGGTTAATGGGTTTTGTATTGATGTATTTGTTGCAGCTGTGAACTTGTTGCCTTATCCTGTTAGTTACAGTTTTGTACCTTTCGGAAATGGAAAAGAAAACCCAAGCTATAGCGGGCTTGTGCAGGAAGTTGTCTCTAATGTGAGTGTCTCTTTCCTGCTAAAACTAATATATGCCGTTTTATTTTTGTCATAGAAAAAGTTTTACCATAACGATATAGTTACATTGTCAATATTTAATCTAATGTTTATCGTATACATGAAAGCAATATCCTTTGTTTGCTTGCATCTGTAATAGCACCAATTATTTCATTCCTCGGTATTCTTCTCAAATTAATGTATAAGAGAGTGATTTACAGGATACTTTGAGACCTCAGGGGAAGATGTGAACATTTCCTCCCTTAACCTTTTAAGATTTGGAATCCAAACTTTGTTATAGGAACTTGATGGTGCTGTGGGCGACATTGCAATCGTTACAAATCGAACCAGAGTTGCTGATTTTACTCAGCCTTTTGTTGAGTCAGGACTCGTGGTGTTGGTGCCAATGAAGAGACAGAAATCAGACTCATGGGCTTTCTTGCAGCCATTCACACTCTCAATGTGGGGCATCACAGGTGTATTTTTTCTCTTTGTCGGTGTGGTTATGTGGATTTTGGAACACCGGATCAATGAGGATTTCCGGGGGCCCCCAAAAAAGCAGCTCATCACTGTACTTTGGTAGGGTTCTACTTTCTTGTTTTTCATACCAAAAAGTAAAAAGAAAAAGAGCAGTGAATAATTTTATAACTTGGTTAATATCTTTCTGCACTTAATATTCAGTTTTTATGTGATCAGCCTTAGCTGTGGTGAATGAAGCATATTATCTTTTTAATCCAGATTTCAAAGTGGTTCCAATAACTTCTTAATTCTCATTGATTTTTGTTCCTAAGACGTTTGTATTATCTTTTTGTTACGAGATTTGGTTGAGAGTAAAAAGAGAAGGGATAAGAGAGATAGAGATAAAAAAAAGACTATTTTTATTGATTTCTGCTTAATTCTAATACAATCATCAGCTCATATTATATAGAGCTTTTCTTTAATATGGCAATAAATCACTCATATACTTTCCATCTATCTATCAGCCAACTAAGAAAATGAAAAGATACATAATATATTTAAAATCAAATAGAATTTAGTATATCTGATTTTGATGCAAGCTATAATTTAATTTGTTGAGTTATATTAGGAATTATCTTTATGGTAATTCTGAGTTATATTAGGAATTATCTTTATGGTAATAAATCAGTTATGGTATAGGTTATATATGGTATTGGATTTGTAAAAGAACAACTGTTTTGATTAATATAAATAGGGGAGCCTCTGTAGAGGCCATAATCCCTAACTTTTACCCTAATTCTTCTCTTAACCACATGGTATCAGAGCCCGTCTGACGGCGGCGCTGCCTTCTCTCTTCCGTCCTTCTTTCTTCTGCTTAATCCCTCCTCCGCTATTACCTTCCTCTCCGTTGCTGCCTGTAGACCGCGTGTGGACCAGAGAGATCTACGCGCCTCAGTGGACCACGCGTAGACCAAGCAGGTCACCTCTCCTCCTGTGAGCCGCGACTGTGGACCAGAGGAGTCCTTCTCCTGTGAACCGCGACAAGACCAGAAGAGAGGAGTTCTGTGAGCCGCGCGTGGACCGATCTGCCCTCCTCTCATCCCTCTCATCCTTGCACCGCGCGTGGACCAACAGAGTAGACACGTGTAGACCAAGTCATGGACAGGTGTTCTCTTTCCTTCTCTCTTTCTCTCTATACAAGATTTGTCTCTGGTGAATGCTGAAACCGTGATCGTGTGCGTCCGCACGGTTTGTGTTTGAAATTTGTTGATCTCGTCCTCTAATTGTGTTTGTGTTTGAGATAAGATGGGTGAACCTGTGACTACTAAGGATTTACAGGCCGTTATGGAAAATATGGCCAAATTGTTGAATGTGAAGTTTGAGGAGAATGCGTCCGGTAAGACTTCCGGATCTGTGTCAGAGTCACAGGTGGTACAGAAGATAGAGTTGTTACCTAATGATGTCAAACTTGAGGGGACGAGGAATTATTTGAGCTGGTCTCGAAGGGCGTTGCTGAACCTTCAGATGAAAGGACTTGAAGGGTATGTGAATGGAGAGTGCAGTGAACCTGCTGACAAGTTGGGTAGTATGGACAAGACAAGTGCTGCGTGGATGAGATGGAGTCATATGAATTCTTTAGTGATTTCTTGGTTGTTGACATCTGTGTCTCCATCCATAGCTGGAATGGTGGAATCGATTAGAAGTGCTACAGATATCTGGAAGACGTTGGCTAAGATGTACTCTGGAGCTGGGAGTGTGATGATGATGCTCGACGTGGAAGAAAGAATTGATGCTACTGTCCAGGGGGAGAAATCAGTTCTTGAGTATGCGGCAGAGTTGCGTCGTTTGTGGGCTGATTTGGATCACTATGATCCTTTGTCACTGAAGGATCCGACAGATGTTCTTTGTGGGATGCAATACCTTGAAAGAAGGCGCGTGGCTCGCTTTCTGAAGGGTCTGAACTCGAAATTTGAGGCAAGAAGGGCGGCAATATGTCATTTGCCATCTCTTCCATCGTTGAATGAGGTTATCGCTTCGATGGAGGAAGAGGAGGTCAGACAGAAGGTAATGGCATCTGAAACCTCACCTGTTGTTCGTTCGGCAATGGCAGTTCCTGGAGCCCAAATCAAAGATGACAGGGACTGTTTCAACTGTGGACATAAAGGACATCTCAGTTTCAATTGTCCTGAGCCTCGCAGATCTGGCGGTGGTCGAGGAGGTGGAGGACAGAGAGGTGGATATGGTGGTCGCGGACGTGGAAATGGATATAGGGGGCGAGGAACCCGAGGACGTGGAGGTCGAGGTGTTGCTCACTTTGCTATAACAGAGGAGTCCCAAGTCGCGACAGAGGTGACTGGAACAGAACTGACAGAGCTGGAGGAACTACGTCGGTTCAAGTCTCAAGTTGAGAGCTCTAAAGGGAAGGCAAAGTCGGATGAGTGTGATGACAATGCTTACTTTGGTAATGTTGGTTACTATGCTCATGTGACTAAAGGTATTCAGGCACAGGCTTTTGCATCCACTAAATCACATGTAGATTGGATTATAGATTCAGGTGCATCTAGTCATATAACAGGATCATCCAATGAATTTGTGGAATATTGTCCTAGTCAACAAATACAACCAGATACAGTCCAAACAGCTGATGGTACATCCCAACCTGTCAAGGGTTTTGGTTCAGTCTATTGTAATTCTTTTATTACCCTACCATCAGTGTTGCATGTTCCTTCTTTTCCTGTTAATTTGCTCTCTGTTAGCTCACTAATTGATCAATTGAATTGCACTGTTCTTTTTGATCAAAATACATGTCTGATTCAGGAAAAGAAAACGGGGAGGAGACTTGGGAATGGCAACAGGCGTGAGGGACTTTGGTATTTGGATAAGGAGGCTGCTATGCTCGTTGCTGCTATTGAAAAAGGGGCAGAAGAAGAGGCTATGTTACAACATAATAGATTAGGACACTTATCTTTTGATAGTTTGAATAAGTTGGAACCTGATATGATGAATAAAGTTGATAGGGAGAAATTATTTTGTAATTCTTGTGAACTTGGAAAACATACTCGTTCTAATTATAAAATGATTGGTTTAAGAAGTTTGGAGCCCTTTGCACTTGTTCATTCTGATGTCTGGGGACCATGTCCTACTACTTCTATTAGTGGATTTAGATGGTTTGTCACTTTTATTGATTGTTATTCACGCATGACTTGGATTTACATGATGAAACAGAAATCTGAAGTACTAAAATGCTTTAAGGATTTCTCAGCTTCTGTGAAAACTCAATTTGGAGTACAGGTGAAGATCCTTCGATCAGATAATGGAACTGAGTATGTTAACAAGGAGTTTGCCACCTTTGTGTCCGAACAAGGAATTCTCCATCAAACTACTTGTCCGGATACCCCAGCCCAAAATGGAGTGGCCGAGCGTAAGAATAGGCATTTATTGGAGGTGACACGTTCATTGATGCTGACAATGAATGTACCTAAGTTTCTGTGGAGTGAGGCAGTTTTGACGGCAACCTACCTGATCAATAGGATGCCATCAAGAGTGTTAGGAATGAAGACACCACGTGAGATGCTACTTGGCTCTAATAATTTTGTTGTTCCACCCAAGGTGTTCGGATGTTTGTGCTATGTGAGAGATCACAGATTGACAGTAGGAAAGCTAGACCCGCGGGCGGTTAAATGCATCTTTATAGGTTATCCCTCAAATCAGAAAGGATACAGGTGTTGGTGCCCTACTGAAAGAAAGACCTTTGTTAGTATGGATGTGACTTTTCGAGAATCTGAACCATACTATGGAGGAAAGACAGAGTTGGACTCATTGTTCGAAGATGACTCTACCAGTGTTGGTAGAGAGGGGGAGAAGGAGAATGAAATTATAATTAGCGGCTTTCCATGTCCTTTGTCGGAACCGAGTGGTGATAGTAATCTGAACGATGATGAAGATGGTGGTGGTGATAGCAATCTGAGTGGTGAAAACAAAAAACAAGGGGAGCTGATAGTGTATAAAAGGAGGCCAAAACAGCCTGAGCAACATGAGCAGCCTGAGCAGCATGAGCAGCCTGAGCAGCATGAGCAGCCTGAATCGCCTGTCCCCTTGAATGCTAATGTCCCAAGTAGCTCTTCCCCAAGTCCTTCCTCAGATTCTCACTCAGAGTTGATAGGTAACAATTCTCCTCAAATTTCACTCCGTAGAACATCGAGGGTTAATGCTGGGAAACCTCCTGTTAAGTATGGTAATTGGGGAAATGATATTGCAAATTACATTTCATATGCATCTGTTCCACCTGCATATAAGTCCTTCCTTGCATCTCTAGATTCTGTGCCTGTACCTAACACATGGCAGGTAGCTAAGCAAGATCCCAGATGGTTCAGTGCCATGCAGGAAGAACTTCAGGCGTTGAAGAAGAATGACACATGGGAATTGGTACCTTTACCAGTTGGAAAGCGCGCTGTCGGATGCAAATGGGTGTATACTGTCAAGCAAACTCCAGAAGGCAAAGTGGATAGATACAAAGCCCGACTAGTTGCAAAAGGATATAGTCAGACTTATGGTATTGACTATGATGAGACCTTTGCTCCTGTTGCAAAAATGAGCACTGTGAGGATGCTGGTGTCGTGTGCTGCCAACTTCAATTGGCCACTGCACCAGTTGGATGTCAAGAATGCTTTCTTACATGGAGATCTCCAAGAAGAGGTGTACATGGAGGTTCCACCTGGATTTGCTAATCCACAATCAGCTGGGAAGGTATGCAAGCTCAAGAAGTCATTGTATGGGCTGAAACAGTCTCCGAGAGCATGGTTTGATAGGTTCAGACTTGCAGTCTGTGGCATGGGATACAAGCAGTGCAATGGAGATCATACTGTATTCTACAGGCATTTGAAAGGTCGTATCACCATTCTGGCCGTCTATGTTGATGATATTGTGATTACTGGAGATGATGCTGAGGAGATCATGCGGCTAAAGGAAAACCTTGGAAAAGAGTTCGAGGTCAAGGATTTGGGACAATTGAAATATTTTCTTGGGATTGAAATTGCTAGGTCAAATACGGGTATAGTGCTTTCTCAGCGAAAGTATGCACTGGATCTTCTTTCAGAGACAGGGATGTTGGGCTGTAGGGTTGCTCCTACTCCTATTGAGTCAAATCAGAAGTTGTGTGCTGAGGGAGGTGACTTAGTGGACAAGGAGCAGTACCAAAGACTAGTTGGTAAGCTCATTTATCTGTGCCACACTAGACCTGATATTTCTCATGCAGTGAGTGTGGTGAGTAGATACATGCATGATCCGAGAGAACAACATTTGGATGCTGTTCACAGAATTCTCAGATATATCAAGGGGAGTCCCGGAAAAAGACTGTGGTTCAGAAGTCATGGGCATCTGAGAGTTGAAGGATATTGTGATGCTGATTGGGCAGGTTGCGTGGATGATCGTAGATCCACCACAGGATATTGTGTATTTGTTGGAGGCAATCTTGTGGCTTGGCGAAGCAAGAAGCAAGATGTGGTGGCCAGATCTACAGCTGAGGCTGAGTACAGGGCTATGGCACTCAGTCTATGTGAGTTGATGTGGGTGAAAAATCTCCTATCTGAGTTGCGCGTGTTTCGAGGAGAATCCTTACAACTTCGATGTGACAACAAGTCAGCAATCAATATTGCAAACAATCCAGTTCAGCATGATCGCACTAAACATGTGGAGATTGATCGTTTCTTCATCAAAGAACAACTGAATAATGGAGTGCTGACATTGAACTATGTGAAATCAGCAGACCAGTTGGCTGATTGTCTAACTAAGAGTTTGGGTTGTAAGCAGTTTGAGAGTTCTTGTAACAAGATGGGGATGATTGATATCTATCGCCCATCTTGAGGGGGAGTGTTGAGTTATATTAGGAATTATCTTTATGGTAATTCTGAGTTATATTAGGAATTATCTTTATGGTAATAAATCAGTTATGGTATAGGTTATATATGGTATTGGATTTGTAAAAGAACAACTGTTTTGATTAATATAAATAGGGGAGCCTCTGTAGAGGCCATAATCCCTAACTTTTACCCTAATTCTTCTCTTAACCACATAATTATATCCTAATATATTATTTCCTTCAAGGACATGTAACACTTTTTAATCCAAACACGTTGGGAATAAAAATTATTCTAGATGTTGGACTATTTAAGTATAGCATTCTAGATCTCAAAAAACTTATTCTTGACCGTTTGAGAATAATATTTTTTACTCCGAATAACTAATCTTAATTTTATTCTTATACGATCCAAACCCTCCTTAGTGATTAAATGTCTCATAGCTGTGGTGAATTAAGCATTGAAGTGTTACTGATTAAATGTCTCAAAGTAAATATCTTGAAATAAATATCATTCTGCAATTGTGCTCTTGAAGTAAATTGAAAGTTCAATGCTTTATAACACCACTGTTGTGCTTTAAAAGGCTCAAAAATGATTTTCTTCACCATTTATGCCTTGAAAGATTAAAATTAAAAAGGAATCTAATTAACTTATTTATAATTGGATATGAGCCGCTTCTTTTGATATCCTGATGCAGGTTCAGTTTCTCCACTCTGTTTTTCTCCCACAGTAAGTAAACTCTTCTGCCTCACTCAATAATTTCCCCAATTATAACCCCCTTTCCTGGGTCGGTAACAATTCCATATATTTTTTTTCAGAAGAAAACATCATAAGCATACTCGGCCGCGCTGTGCTCATTATATGGTTATTCGTGGTGCTTATAATCCAATCCAGCTATACTGCAAGCTTGACCTCGATCTTGACCGTAAAACAGATCTCAACTACAATCCATGGTATTGAGGATCTTCAAAGGACTGATGACCCAATTGGGTTCCAGGTGATGAATAATACAAAATTTGAATAAAAATTATACAAAGTAGATTAACATTTATTCTAGTCTTTTTTCTAGATTACAAGATATATTTTGCACTGGAAATGAACTTTTAGATAAAGCACTATAATACGATGAAAATCTCCTACCGTGGTTACCACAGTGATTAGAAATTGCGTACTTTTATGCATCTAGTGTTAAAAAGCCATATATCTGAACTGTCAACCTATTTACCTACAGATAATGTATTATATATATGTCCACAAGAAAAAATTGAAACTTATGTCTAAATATAGATATTGAACTCAAGTATCAATCTAAATCTGATAAATGATAACTTAGTCTCAGTCAATTGTTTACTTGCTGGTGAATCTGTTAAGTTGGTGAAATGATAAGTTTGCATACAATTCATGTCTGAAAATTTAATTTTCTCTTCACCACCAGGTTGGCTCATTTACAGAAAACTATCTCGTAGAGGAGTTAGGAATTTCAAGATCGAGACTAAAGGCCTTGGGTACAGTAGAAGCATATGCTGAGGCTCTTGAGCTTGGTCCACATCATGGTGGAGTTGCAGCTATTGTAGACGAACGGCCATATGTCGATCTTTTCGTTTCAACTCAGTGTAACTTCACAATTGTTGGGTCTGAATTTACTAAGAGCGGCTGGGGGTTTGTACGTCACCTATTCTTTACAAAAATTTATTTCCTTTGTTCTTTTTTTTTTTTTTTGTCATTTAGCATTAAGATCTAAAGAGTTGTCAACTATTTTTTATAACTTGATCCTTTCAATCAACATACTATTTTGGACCAGAAGATCACTTTTTAGAGATTCTATATCAAATCCCTTTACACCATTTCTATTTCAAAGTTCCACACCACTCTTTTTGTCAGATCATTAGGGATTTCAGCTATGCTAGGTTGATATGCAAAGAACCCATATGCATGATGAACAGTATTTTAAAATGTCCCCTTTTTTATATAAAATACTCCCTCGTCTTAGAGAATTACAAATGATCCTTCCAGATACTTTCTATTGATGCATTTTGGCAATCGTGGATAGGGTTTCTTCCTCTATACAACATCATTAGTATTTAGAATGTAATACTGGCCTGCTTCTGAATTTCCTTAGAAAAGAAAAGCTTTTTGGCATAGCTTAATTTCGAACCTAGAATCCTTTAGCAACTTGGACACAAGGCAAGGCCTGATTTTGGAAAGTCTATAAGAACTTTCTTCTTGTTTTTTTTTTTGGTCTCACATGTTTCATTCTGTACAAATTTAGGCTTTCCCACGAGATTCAGAGCTAGCAGTAGACCTCTCAACAGCAATTCTGAAACTGTCAGAGAATGGGGATCTTCAAAGGATCCATAACAAGTGGTTCACCCGAATTACATGCAGTACCCAGACAGACCTGCTCGAGGCAAACCACCTCGAGTTTATCAGCTTCTCTGGGCTCTTTTTAATCTGCGGCCTTGCGTGCTTACTTGCTCTGGTGATATATTTTGTCATTTTATTGATACAATTCTATAAACAAGCACATGAAGACGAAACAGATG
Source organism: Rhynchospora breviuscula (assembly GCA_027562975.1). Taxonomy (NCBI): domain Eukaryota; kingdom Viridiplantae; phylum Streptophyta; class Magnoliopsida; order Poales; family Cyperaceae; genus Rhynchospora; species Rhynchospora breviuscula. The sequence continues at coordinate 58,867,960 of CM050398.1, read as the reverse complement.
CATCCAGCTCTGGGAGCTCACGTCTGAGGACACCGCGGCGCAGTATACATGGTTTTCTTTCATTTGTGGATAATAAGGACGAATCGGTGAATGGTACTCCAAGAAAGTCACAAACTGATAATTTGTCAACTAACGGGCCTGATATCGAAAACTGAAGGATCCTTAGGATGGTAATGGTAGGTTTGGCCGGGGGAATCTGGAAAGCATATTATTTTGTCATTTATTGGGATAAATGTGAATAATTAAAATTGAGGCAGTGGAGGTGTGTTAAAAGGAATTGTAAATCAACTTTAGAAGAACCCAATATACATACTACATAGTGGTACAGTTTATAGAAAGTAATGAAGCATACAGAATTATCTAGTTAAAAGCAGGTTATACGTACCCCGTAACCTCGTGGACTTTATATATAATTATCTTCTAAACTTTTTTCTTTTGTAGATTATATGGCCTGGTTACATATGTTACAAAAAATCATTTTACAAATTATCAAGTGAGAAAACTTTCCAGCCAAGCTCAATTCATATCAATATATGATTGGCCACATAGTTGTATAATAATAAGTATATTCTTTTTTTTTCTTTTGATTGCCACCTGACCCTAAAAATAAATAAATATATTCTTTTTATTTTTTTAAGAAGATATATTCTTTCTTAGTCCTTGATTACAAATTGCTTTGGAAGATCCGTTTAGAAAGATTCTTCATTAAGTTTACTTTTTAAGTTTTAATTGACTAAGCTTCTGCTGCTTGTGGCTCTTGCAGTCTTATGAACTAATTAATTAAATTCTTGTGTCTACTGTTTTAATAATTTTTTTTTGAAATAAAACAGGGGCCTTGCCCCATCTTTAATTTGTAACTGAAAGATTTAGCCAGTGCCTAAAGTTACAAAAGAAAACAATAAAAAAATTATAAAAGGACAAAAATCTAAATCTAAGAAAGAGAAACCCACATCAGACTATTAAATAGAGAAAAGAAAAATGTGAATCAGTTTTGCGCAAAGTCAGCCACTCATAAAGAGTTTGAGAAATCAGTTCATGAATTGGCAGTGCAATTCCTCTGAGTAATCTAAATCATCTCTGACTCTGTCTCCACATGATGGAAGAAAGAATAAGAAACTTTAATATGCACTATAGTGCATAGGGCTTTCTATACACCGCGAATTTTTTTTGGAGTATTTTTGTAAATTGACAAATTTAATTTAACCAATTTAATCTACATATTAAAATCTCATAGAAAATCAAATTTTACGATTTTTGAGATTTTATTACTATTTTTTTTCAAATTTTTTAAAACCTGCCATTTTTGGAATGTTGTAAATAGTAGTTTGTTTGCAATAATACCATGTTTTAAAATTTTTTTTAAAAATAGTAATAAAATCTCAAAAATTATAAAATTTGGTTTGCTATGAGATTTCAATATGTAGATTAGGTTGGTTAAATTAGATTTGCCAATTTACAAAAATCCGCGGTGCATAGAAAACCCTATGCACTATGGTGCATATTAAACTTTCTCAGAAAGAATAGCCAAAAGTTCTCTTTTAGGGCTGTCAATATGTAGGGTACGATACGGTAGAGATATTTTTCATACCCATACCTATTAAAATTTTCTTTACTCATACCCTATCCTTATCCGTTAAAAATTGACTTTACCCATACCATATCCTTACCCGTTAAGAATTAACGGTAAGGGTAGGGTAACCGTAGAAAATTGGCAATAATGTTAATAACTCAATGAAAAAAAATTGTATAATAAAGTACAACATTGAATAATACTTTAAATTTAATAAAATCATACAATATCTTTGTTAGAGTAATGTCCTAGAAGCCAATCATTTGATAGTTATGATATTAATTTATGTTATTGATGATATTTGATCATTTGTTTCTAGAGTTTATTATTGACAGATCATTCAGGTTGAGAATTTGAATTGTGGATCTGTGTGTTTCATTTATAGTTAAATGACAATAATAAATCTAAATTGTCCATAATCTTGATAATTAACTAGGAACATTAATTATCATAAAAGATTAGTATGCAAGTTAAGTGATGATTAAGTTTTACAAATCATAGATAAGTAGTTATCAACTTAATTGCATATGTATATGTTGTGGAACATAATATAGGACATGACCCAATGAAATAAATATATGGATTGTGTTATGTGTCATTATTTATTTCATTTGAGTTTGATTCTAAGTTTGAGATGGTTCAGTTTTTCCACATGAGGATAAGTTCTATAAATATCATCTACGGCTGATTCCTGATAAGGGCTGCTATACGGACTTTATTTATGTTCTCTTGAATTGTGCGGAGAAAAACTGTTCATCAAGAAAACCGTATGTCCCTCACTAATTTACTTAGTGAGTGATGATATCTGTTTGGGCCCCTTGATGGAGATAGATTGTTTGCTAGTAACTTGATACAATTATCTCTAGATCAAGAAAAGTATAATCTGCAAGAATGACACATTCTTATCTTGTATTATGCGATGATATCATGTGACATAAGAATCAAAACAAGCAAATACTTATATTTCTTATGCAGGAATAAAATACTGTAACAGTACAATATTTATGTTAATTGAGAATCATAACGTGTTGCTAGATACCGTTTATGATTATTGAAAATAAATAACGATTTATTTTCATAGCCAACATAACATAAATCTTCAAAGGTTCACACAAATAAAGTTTTAACCATACAGTGCATTATTTATTTATTCACAGCAATAAGTGCGATGAAAATATGATAAGTTGATTAATTAATTATATACCGTTATGAACTGTTATAATTAATTAAATCAAAGGGATCATATAGAAATAAATTAATGCATTTGCTAATTCCAAAATAATTATCAGTGAGTTGATAATTAATTTTATTCAACATATATTGGTTGAATTAAAAATTCAGCTTAATTAAAAGAGCAATTTAATTGGACTATTAAATGAATGATTTAATGTGTTAATATGAGTGCAAAATAATAAAATGAACTGACTAAATTAGGCCATTTCGTGGCCAGCATATAAGAGATAATTTTGTCCATATTGGGTGAAAGAAGGATGAAGTTTGGATGCCTAAATATAAGACTGTTAATTAAGAAAACAGCACCGCTAAATTTAGCGTTAACCTCTTCCTCTCTCCCTAATTAATATGGACTAAAATTACAGAAAAAATATCAGATTTTTCTCTTCTATTGCTCTCTCATATTATTGCTCTTGTATAGAAATTCATGTGTTGAATATTAGCCACAAATTAAATAGTTAATTTTGTGAAAAAAGACAACAAGGAATTAACCCCGTTCTATGGTTTGCTAGCACAAACTTCTAGAATTTGGTTAGAGCTTTTGGTGGACTCGAGACCAGCGTGGTTGTGGTGATTGGAGACACACCATCGACTTCTATACCATGGATCGAGCCTTCCAATTGCGAGTTTGGAAGAGGTACGAAACTCCTCCCCGTTTCTCATGTGTGCTTGATGCTTAAATACTAGATTTTTTTTGTTGTGCATGTTTAATTAGATATTAATTAGTAATAATAATTAAAATTGCACAAAGACTTGAGTTTCTAACAGTGGCATCAGAGTCTTGGTCGTATTTAAACGTTTTAGTACTTAATTAATTGAGAAAATGATAATTAACTAAGTTAATTAGTGATGTCTATGCTTGCTGTTCTGAAAAAACTGTTTTTCTGTTTTGTTGCTTATTTTTCGTGATATAAAACCTTCTGAAATTTTTGGTCTTTTACTGAAAGTTGTAGATCTATGAGTTGTGGTACTTTTGGCTTGGATTTCATATTTTTCTAAGTAGTTATGAATTTTTGGTGAATTAAACAGTAACGGTGCGCAGATCTGGTATTCTGTTGCACAGTTCTGTTGTTGAGGCTTGTATCAAAGAATTTTGTACACAAAGTACCTGTAACTTTTGGCTAGAATTAATCTATACTTGTTTCTCTTTCTTAATATGTATAATTTGTTGCATGTTTCGATTTTTATGTGGGCACTCAAGTTTGAAAAGTGAAGAAGTCGTCAGATTTGATTTTTCTAAACAAACTGATTGTTTTGATAAACTGTACCTATTACGAAATTTTTTTGGAAAAGTATTTACATAGAATTGTTCTATTTTAAGTTAGAATTCTGTGAAAATTAGTTTCATAATTTTTCGTGGATATTTGATATTTCAACCGGATCAAAAGATTTTAATCGTCAGTTAGTTACAGAACATGGGTAGTTACTTGTATGACTCTTAACTTGATGTTTTTGAATAGACCTTGTTAGTTTTCTTTTCATGGGTAGTTAGCCAACTGCATATACTAGATTTGTTGTGTAAATTATTTGCATGAAAACTGTATGGAAGATGATCCTACAGACCAAAAGATTGAGGTGAAAAACAGAAAATCTGATAATGGTGTTTCGCGCACAAAGTCAGATTTGTCTTTTTTTATTCTCCCTGATAGTAAGTGATCTCTTTCTAAAAATTTTACTGGTAGTTACACTCATTATAAGGAGTTTGCATGATTTATTTCGTAATTTTTGGAGACCGAATATTTTTTTTATTTTATCGGATTCCGTTTCGTATTTTAATTAGTTAAAATATTTTCTAATTAATCAAACTGGTTGAAAAGTTAATTAGAACACTCCTTAAATGACCTCCTTTCAGTTTTAGATTGTTGAATTAAATTTTAAAAGGTTCAACAAGTTAGTTGTTAAAGTTGAGCCTTCTTTGCATTTAAAAGCGAGCAACGAGAATGCACAAAGATTCTAATTAATGAAGTTAATTAGGAACAAATAAACATATATATTGTATATGTGCTAACTTTGTTTTGTATGAGGATCGTGGGTTTAGTATGGCTCAAGATTCCAATGCCTTGTGTGTTGTAATTGTGTAAATGCATGTGAATGAATGTATGTAAGGCCTTTGGTGTCATGGTTAATTAAATTAATGTTGATTAATTTTAATGTAACTTGTAAAGCTTACATGTCCCTAAGGTTTAGGAGGGAATTAGAAATTTTTCATATGTATTTATTTATTTATTTTCATTAATTATAAGATTAGATCCATATGATTAGTGGGAGGGCTTATTAGATTAGTCTTGCTACATGGAGATGCGGCGAAGCTAATGCAAGCGGGGGCCATACAACCTACAGCAATGCTTGAGATGCTTATTATGTGAATGTTTGTGTATGATATGAAATATCATATGATAGGTATGTGTGTATGTTGACACGGCCACCAAACAAAGTCACATGATGTTTGTCCCATTAATTTGATTAACCCGACCGCCCTCCTTCTCTCTATCCCCTTCACGTCGTTTGGTCGTCTATTAACGCATTCGCGCCGACGCGGGACGTCATGGTCAATCCTCGAAAGTCGGAGTGTAAATCGAATTTACTAGGAGCAAATAGAGAGATGTTACTTATCGATGGACTCTAATCGGATTGGACATCAGGACGAAGTTTGTTAATGTACATGAGACATTTCACAAATCAAGAATCATATGGTGGATATGATTTTTTGGAGAACCTACCCTATCTAGTTGTTTTAGGTGTAATGCCGACGCTGGCCTTTCTCAATGAAAATGAGGATCTTGGATAACCGATTATATTTGGAACATTAAATAAATGTAGCAGAAGTTTTCTTTAGTATAAGTAAAACATTGCATAAACTAAATGACCTTAAATTGAAATTGTTACAGATGTTAAACGTGTTAATTTCGTTGCGATCAATATTTGAAAAAGAACAATCTCGTTTATAAAGGTATTTACTTAAAGAAGTAATACCGATTCCCAAAACTTAAGTATGTTAATTTCCAAAACTTTCGTCGACCTCCCGAACGTGGTATCGCAATGATTGATTTACTTTTACGAAAAATTATTCAATAAAAGCGGATGTCGATATCTTCATATCTAGACCTTTGAATTAAAGAATTTATACGGACTAAATTTTGACTCCTACGCTATTATTCACTTACTAAAGAAGAAGTTCTTAGAGAAAATAGATATTGACTCAATCATTTATGATCGAGAAATAGAGTATGAGTCAACCAAGAGATTCTTCTTTCAAAAAGATACATGAATGTTTCATTGGCTTACAAACCGAAAGATTTGAGTAGCTAATTGACAATTAGAGATGTTTAAAACTCCAATATCAAGGATTGTTGATATTGTCATGCGATCTCTTCCTAGTTATGAAGGATATGGTGTTGTTTTTACGCACACTTGTTGATGCAAAAAGGTGATTGGTGAAGTATTCAAGAAATATTTCGTCAAGGTATGAGTTGAGAATTCGAGACTCTCACGTGTGGCCACGTGTCACATGAGATGTTTCATTTGCCGTTTATGGGAGACACTTGAAAGGTTGTCCGAAGTACCATGATAATAAGAGTATAGAAGTTCCAATCGTGTCACGTGTATTTGTCGTTCAAATTATCTCATTATCTCTAATTCACACTAATAATTAAGTACTAGTTCATGTGCTCACATTTAACGAAATGTGTAGGCAATGAAGAATAAGAGAATGTTCGAGAGATGTAAAGTAAACTACGTATAGGAAATGGCTTGCTCGTCTAAGCCATAATCATTAGATACATAGAGTTATATTTATTAAGAGTTTGTTTAGGAATTGAGGTTGTATACCTTATTCCTAACATCTCAAAACTTTTATCTCCATTTCATATTTGATGATGGATGATTATATTTTATAAAAGACAAATGTTGTTCTTTTATTGTGGATTTGTTTATATGATTTCATACATTTTCATTGAATTTGTTGAAAATAGATAAATAAGTTTTGAATGACAAATATGATGCATAAGACTTTATGTGAAATATTTGACTTTCATGCGATATGACTGCTTAATCACTGCTAATCATAACGTAGTCGTGGAGAATAATATTTTCAAGAAAAAGTAGTGAGAGTAAAGTGAGTATTAAAGGAGTTTATGCATTACTGCAAGAAGTATCCTTATGGGAAAACTTGTCACTCCATACATGGTGCTTAGTGGGAGTAGAATCGAACTTCATTCACAAATTGTTGTGAAAGAAAGAAGTTTATGAATGCGCTCCTCTCGATGAGGACTCAAACATCTCACGAGTTAATGATGTTCGAGAAACTCACGGAATATATGAGGATCAAGAACTTATTCTACAAATTGTCGTAGAACTAGTTCATGAACCTCGAGCACCAATCCTACAAAAGGTTAACGAGAGTGAAATGTCTAACCGAAAGGTGAATAAACTTCACGACATTCTCGTACTTGGCATATGAGGATCCGTTGATAAATAAAAAAATGATGGAAGAACCCAATTCCACAAATATGATTTGAATCCATATGATCTTTAAGTACTATCCATGTGTAACAATAAGGTGTAGATCTTGATTGGTGTTTACGATGGAGAAATCGATCAATAACATATAGATCTTTGAGGAAAATATTGACATGGATGACAAGTCGACTGTATACTAAGTACAGCTTTATGCTTGTAGCTATGTCTGAATCGATAGCAAGTTGACTATGTACAAAGCATAACTTCTCGCTTGTACCTATGTATAAGTTAATAAAGATCATTCTAGTAATGGTTGTATTTCATATATATTGATATATGGAAAGGTACATCAAAACTGCCTTATTCGATTGAATGAATGAAGATGTTGTGTATATGACACAAATTGAGAGTTTTGTTTGATGTATTGCTAGAAACATATACATGCTTCAAGGATCCATTAATGGATTGAAGCAAGTATTGTGGAAATCGAAATAAATTTTTGATAAGGAAGACAAGGAGTTGAATTTCGTCAAGAGCATCTTGTATAGACAATGTATTCAGTGGGAACATGATTGTGTTAATTGCATTGTAAAAGATAACAAGACATTATGTGTGGACTTTTTCGTCGTCTCTCGAAGAATGAATGAGTTTCCTCGAGAAAGTGGAATAAGTCTTAGATTCACCCCCCTTAAGGTTCGATCTCTACGCCGAGTGTCTCTTGACAACAAGAGAACCAGAACAAGAGTCGCTTCTTACGAGGGTTTATTAATTTTGCGGGTCCTTTCTTTCCAATAGGCGCAAGCCTCTATTGTTAATTACCCCGTAGTTGCCTACGGGAACCTCTGATTAAGGGGTCTAAAGAAAATACGTAATAGGCTAGGAAGAATCGCTTCTTAAAGTGACTTAATTGATGGTACCAGACCTAATTGACGGGACTCAATTAAGGAACTTCTAAAATTATAAAGGCTCTAAAAGGAGGGTCAATCCTGATCTTCGCTTGAATGGGGAGTCTTCTTCACTAGGAGCCGTTTCGAAGTTGTTTAGAGTCGTTTAAAGTTGTTTAAGATCGATTAAAGTTATCGGATAGTTCTCGGGGCACCGGCTGGCCTTCTTGTGAGAATGAGTTCTTGGGGCAACGGCTGGCCTTCTTGTAGGAATGAAAGGAGTTTTACAACCTTCGGGGCCTCTTGGACGGCCTTCTTGTGAAAGTTGGTTCTTTTACAACCCTAGGGGCCTCTTGGGCGGCCTTCTTAATAAGAGTTGGTTCTCAGGTCCGTTAGCGGCTTTTTGCGAGAACAAAAGGATACAATTCTAGGGACCTTTCAGCGGTCTTCTTAACAAGAATTGGTTCTTTTTCAACCCTCGGGGTCCTTCAGTGACCTTCTTAAAGGATAATTGGTTCTTTTACAACCCTAGGGGCCTCTTGGGCGGCCTTCTTAATAAGAGTTGGTTCTCGGGCCCGTTAGCGGCTTCTTATAAGAACAAATAATACAATCCTAGGGGTCCTTAGGTGACCTTCTTAACAAGAATTGGTTCTTTTACAACCCTCGGGGTCCTTCAGTGACCTTCTTAAGGAGAGTTAGTTCTTTTACAACCCTAGGGACCTCTTGGGCGGCCTTCTTAATAAGAGTTGGTTCTCAGGCCCTTTAGCGAGAACAAAATTGAATTCTTCAGACAGGGAGGTCATTTGATAAGATTCCAATTTCAAGTCATCTGAGGTTGATCTCAACCCCAGCGAGGGACTTTTCCTCAAACGAAGAGGTTTCGGCTTTGTCTTTGGGTTCGCGTTTTTACTTTTAATCTTTTGACATTTCTCTTTGGATATTGGTTATTTCAACAATTTTTATTCACTTTGGCCTTTCATACTTTTGGGTTTTAAGAACTCCTTTTTATAGCTTTGAAAATACTTGTTTTGAAGGTATTTTACTTTTGAAAATACTAGTCACAAAATCATTTGCTTTTTAAAGGTACTTAGACTTTAATTTTGGAAATTTTATTGAAAGACATTCAGCGAGTTTATTATTATTTCAATTTCTTTATGATTTTAAAAGTATTTATATTTGAGAATACTTATCTTTGAAAGTATCAACTTTTAAGTCTTTTTATTTTGAAAGTATTTAGATTTAGTTTTAAGAAGTTTGTTAAAAGAGGATATTAGAGGAGCTTTATTATATTTCTAAGATTTACAAAATTTATTTTAATAGTGAAAATATTTTAGAAATACAAAAGGCCACTACTTTGACACAATTTCATATCAAAGTATCAGTGAATTTTCTTTATTTTGATTTTTTAGAATTTTATAGATATTTTATTTGAATTTTTCTGAGTTTTATACTATTTTTAATGGATTTTTAAAGTTTCTGCTGATTTGGAAATTTCTGATTGGTCCACGTAGACAATCTGGGCTGAGATGGCAGACACGTGGGCTGGTTGACGTGGCAGAGGAGATGGAGGGGGTTAGGCGCTGGGCCAAACTAATTCCGACCTTGGGCCTTGATTTTTGGGCTTCATTCATTTATTTCCATCACATCTGCATATGGGTCGTCAGAGTATGCCAACGTGAGTTTCACAGCCCTTTCGCCACAGGAGATCAGACATGGTTTGGCGCTGAGTTCTGTTGAAGAGGATGGTGATTTTGCACAAGAGTCCTTTATTTTAACTTATTTCCGGCCGAGTCCTTCGGGTTGGCAGCGACGGCGATCTAGGCCTCTATCGATGATGAAATTGAGCTCGTTGGACTCGTGAGGTTGAGGAGAGTGCGAGGGAAGCCTTAGTTTAAGTCGCGTCGCTTTCAATTAGTGAGGAAATTGAGAATTAAACGAGCCTGTGTTAAATCTTTATTCGATTTAATCCCTGCACTTCTGAATTTCTGTTTTCCGACGATGGGAACCACCTCGGCCGCTCGTCTTGGGTTCGTTAGCATTATGACAGAGAGGAGAACACGAATGTATATTCAATTAAGATTGGGTTGTCGTGATTCTGCGTGGAGACCACCCAGCTGGTACTGGAAGGAAAAGACACTGGTACCAGGGCTTGTTGTGAGTGACTTGGCAAGGAACAGCTTGATTTTAAGGGTCATGCGTGATGTATTTACAGGGTACTTAATGTCAATTTTTATTATTTAACATCTTTAAGTAATACAAGTTGGTAACGATCGTTCAATGGGTATGTCATTTTGATTTCATTTCCATGTCACATGTGGCCTGTACATGCAAGCAAGACTATACTTTGTGTTTCACTAACAATTATGGAATAAAGACTTGGGAAACTCAATATTACGTGCATAAGAAATCATTTCTATTCCTAATTGATGGTGCAGGTGAAATGTAACAGAAAAGGTCAAGGACTCTTAACTACACAAACATCTTCTATACAAACATTTATACATAGCCTTCTGTTGCTTAATTAACTTAAGTCGAAGTGAAACAAAGACATATTATTCGGTTTAGTATATTTACATGGCTCAACAAGTTCACAGCAAGAACAAGAAATGCAATTTTTTTTGGCAACTACTGGTTTTCTTCACATAAGCCCATAGAAGTCATGTAATTGCAAACTTTATTTGCAAGATGACTTAAACATGGAATTGGATTGGTACCAGATACTAAGGCCGTTAAAGACTATAAAGGTCAACTCCTGCACTTGATATTTAAGCATATTGACTGAACTTTGGAGAAGAACCTGACAAACACAACTGTGACACCTTTGCAACGATATCCATCAATTCTAACTATTTCTACAAGAAAGTCACTTTATGATTCACTTCAGGAGCTCAAATTTGGATCTACTTGGCCACTATACAACAAAGAAATATTATCAAATATGCACAGGAGAACTTAAAACCTTAGCAAACCTTATTTTGCTGTAACTGTATCCATCAAACACACTTAAACAAACCTAACAAGAAGTGACTCGGAAAAATTAAAGCTATTCAAGGGAGCCTGACAAGATGTACACTCTTTTACAAAGTAAACCCTACAGGAACAACCATTTTAAATTCGAGTTACAAAATCAGGTTTTGAAAAAAAAAGGACACAGGAAACTTTATGTTATTGTCTTAGCAAATCAATTACAACCTTGAGCACAAATACCTTTCGAGAACTTCAAATTCTGCACTTTTTCTAACAAATTGGAATGGGAATTAAGTACTTAAAATCCTGGAACAAAATGGACAGCACCTCCCCTAGATCCCCTCTGTTTTGATAGTTCAAACAGTTCAATTGAGACAATTGCTCAATCAAATCTGTTCGAACTCGATCCACCATGGGAGCAGAGCTCCCTAGCAGACCACAGAGGGGATCCAGCGTAGGAGCATAGCTCCATGCCAAACCGAACATCCACCATGGGAGCATAGCTCCCTAGCAGACAAGAACTTTGAAATTCGGTTTTTACTTTACGGAATTAAAGTTGCAAATGGAGCTTCTGAGAGATGAAATACTTTGCTTTCAGTTTCAAGATCTAGTGAGAACACAAATCAAGTATTACGATTTCAATTTCAAGAAGAGACAGAACGCAGATTGGGAGAAGAATGACTTGTAATTTTAAAACCAGCGATCCACCATGGAAGCAGTGCTTCCTAGCAGATCTCTTCCTTCTACATTTAACAATTACGAGTTTGTGCAATTTCAAACAAAAGAGGAAAGAAACAGCTTCTCATTTCGAGATCGGATATCCACCATGGGAGCATAGCTCCCTAGCAGACTTCCTCCTTCAATCCGAGAAGAAGAAACGATACTAAAGCTTTAGATCTACGAATCAGATTACAATCACTACAGAAGACGATTCAATTAGCACGAAACTTATACTTAATCAGCAAGAACTTAAAGAAAGAAAATCGCAATGCAATCAATCAAAGTTTCAATCTTTCATTCAAGAAATTACATCAAAATCGACTCCAATCGGAGCGTAGATCCTCTTTGGATCATCTCTAAGCTCTGTACAAACACTTACCTGAATTCACAAACCTTTTCTTTCTTGCTCGTACTCTCTTCTTGCTAAGCTTGCTAACTGTTTTACTAAATGCCTATTCTCTTTCTAACCTAATTTCTAGTGGTAGAGGTATTTCGGGTGAGGAAGATGGAGTTGGAATGAGATTGTGGAATGGGAAAATCGATCTGAAGAGAGGATCCTTCTTTCTATCTTGCTTTCCTCTATTTATAGGCGATGGGCCCGCCTCTGGCCAGCTGGACGCCCGGCAGTTATCGCTCTCTCCTCAACGAATTTCTGTTACCATCTCTTCTCCTCTTCTTTTCGTCTTTTGGTTGGCCTCGGCATATGATATGCCATTTCTCTGCAAGTGGGGTCTACCATTTTTCTTCCCTTTGCAATTCAGAGACTCTGGAGGCATCCGACTATCGAAGGGGTCGATTTTCAATCCAGCAACATTTTTATATTTTTCTCTCGTCTAGACTCAGATTTTGTGGACCATGTAGCGTTGGATGAGCTGCTAACTCCGGTGTTTGATGTACCGTGTGCAGGCACTCCTTATTTCATACGAAGGGGGAAGTTTGAACAGCCCAGCGCTATTCGCTTTCTCTCTGTTTCATCTGACACTGGTGGCCTCCATTTATCCCACTTTCACTGTTTTTTATAGATCTGTTGAAAGTGAATAATTGATTTGGGGCACCCTCCAATTGAATTTCATCATGAAATTTAATATTTAGGCTCAGAAAAATGCGTAGGATTTATTTATGTCAAAATTTTCCTGAAAATACTTCCCGAAGTATTTTATTTATTTTTGTGCAATTTTAAGTTTCTTTTGCACATGTGCTAGGTTTCTGTCTTTCTTTTGACCATTTTGAAACCTCCACAATTTTCCACATTGTTTTCTGGACTTTTGGGCGATTTTTCAGGATTTTTGACTTTCATTTGGTATATTTTTTTTATTTTCAAAGGCCCATGGATTTCCGGCATTTATATGGTTTATGAAATTCCATGAATATGCCATCAGATTTTTAGGTTAAACACATTAATTGGAAATAACATTAAAGAAAATGAATATTGTCAAGATCTCATTGAAGAATGTTTTCTCAATAGAGAACTTAGACAAGATCGCCTAAGTCCTAGGAAACAAAATCTATGTAGATAGATTATGATGGATGTTATGTTTGAGATAATGTGCATAGAATATCGAAGTGTTATAGAACCACTTCATATGGTATATAACTTGAGTTTGACTCGATTCAATGCAACTCAATTCGAGAAAAAATATATGAAATTGTTCAAGTACACTTCTGTTATGAGTTTCATCATATACATCATATTTATGTACATGTCCCAATGTGTTGTATTCAAGAAGTGTGACAAGCAGTTGTCAAGTGGATACAAGGAGAACACATTTGGATAATAATAAAAAGAATTCTCGAGTATCTTATGAGAAAGAGAGATGTTTTCATCTGTTGTGATGGAAATGACCTCATGTAAAATGTTACAATGATACTATTTTTCGAAAGATTGATATAATCACAATTGAACTACATATTTTGCTTAAAAGTGGTGTTGCAAATTTAGAAGGTATTATAAATGGGATATTACAACCATTTCCGCCACCAAAGCAAAATATATGGCAACTTATGAAGCAATGAAAGAAAATTATTTGAATCAAGTTCTTAGTTAAGCTAATATGGTTCTATGCATCTCGAACCATAGCTCAGTCCTAAAGAATCTAATATCGTATTGGAGATTCAAATATGATCTATGACAATATCATTTGATATTATTTTGATGATGATCAAGGACATATATATAAAAGTATATATATATAGAGTTTTGCTATGGTGAGTCGCGACTCACCAAGGGTCTATGAGTCGCGCTCAAAACTCCTAAATCTGGTTCAAACTGACCAATCCAAACCGTCCAATACGATCTCCCTATTGAAATCTCCATGCAAACCAAATTTTATATTTTTTCGAAATTTTTAAGTATTTTTTTGAAATTTTAGAAAACCGTTAATCTAATTAGTTCTGAACCGTTCAAAAACAGCAGTTTTTAAAAATCCGAAAAAAATACTTAAAAATTTCAAAAAAATATAAAATTTGGTCTGCATGGAGATTTCAATAGGGAGATCGTATTGGATGGTTTGGATCGATCATTTTGAACCAGATCTAGGAGTTTTTGAGTGCGACTCACGTGAGTCGCGACTCACCATAGCAAAACTCTATATATATATATATATATATATATATAGGGTTAAATAATTTGATAGGTTCGCGAACACAGCGAATACTCTAACATAATCTCTACCTTAAGCAGTATACAAGATGCAATTGTGCATCATTGCGTAACGGACGTATGAGTAACTAACTTTAAGTGTATTATTTCTTTTGAGGTTCGAGACATGTATATATGTAGATATATGACATCGTTTTCAATTGTTAACTGGCTAGAAGTCACTATTGATTGACTCTAGACCAAGTGGGAGATTGTTAGAATTATGTCCTATAAGCCAATCATTTGATAGCTATGATATTAGTTTATGTTATTGATGATATTTGATCATTTGTTCCTAGAGTTTATTATTGACAGATCATTCAAGTTGAGGATCTGAATTATGGATCTCTGTGTTTCATTTATAGTTAAATGACAATAATAAATTTAAATTGTCCATAATCTTGATAATTAATAAGGAACATTAATTATTATAAAAGATTAGTATGCAAGTTAAGTGATGATTAAGTTCTATAAATCATAGATAAGCAGTTATCAACTTAATTACTTATGTATATGTTGTGGAACATTATATAGGACATGACCCAATGAAATAAATATATGGATTGTGTTATGTGTTATTATTTATTTCATTTGAGTTTCATTCTAAGTTTGAGATGGTTCAGTTTTTCCACATGAGGATAAGTTCTATAAATATCGTCTACCGCTGATTTCAGATAAAGGCTGCTATACGGACTTTATTTATGTTCTCTTGAATTGTGCGGAAAAAAATTGTTCATCATGAAAACCGTATGTCCCTCACTAATTTACTTAGTGAATGATGATATCTGTTTGGGCCCCTTGATGGAGATAGATTGTTTGCTACCAACTTGATACAATTATTTCTAGATCAAGAAACGTATAATCTGCAAGAATGACACATTCTTATCTTGGATTATGCGATGATATCATATGACATAAGAATCAAATAAGCAAATACTTATATTTCTTATGCAGGATTAAAATACTGTAGCAGTACAATATTTATGTTAATTGGAAATCATAACGTGTTGCTAGATACCGCTTATGATTATTGAAAATAAATAACGATTTATTTTCATGGCCAATATAACATAAATCCTCAAAGGTTCACACAAATAAAATTTTAACCATACAGTGCATCATTTATTTATTCACAGCAATAAGTGCGATGAAAACATGATAAGTTGATTAATTAATTATATACCGTTATGAACCGTTATAATTAATTAAATGAAAGGAATCATATAAAAATAAATTAATGCATTTGCTAATTCCAAAATAATTATCAGTGAATTGATAATTAATTATATTCAACATATTTTAATTGGTTGAATTGAAAATTCAGATTAATTAAAAAGACAATTTAATTGGATCATTAAATGAATGATTTAATGTGTTAATATGAGAGAAAAATAACAAAATGAAATGACTAAATTAGGTCATTTCGTGGCCAGCATATAGGGGGCAATTTTGTCTATATTGGGTGAAAGAAGGATGAAGTTTGAATGCCTAAATATAGAGCTGTTAATTAAGGAAACAACACCGCTAAATTTAGCGTTAACCTCTTCCTCTCTCCCTAATTAATATGGATGAAAATTACAGAAAAAATATCAGATTTTTCTCTTCCATTGCTCTCTCATATTATTGCTCTTCCATAGGAATTCATGTGTTGAATATTAGCTACAAATTAAATAGTTAATTTTGTGAAGAAATGCAACAAGGAATTAGCCCCGTTCTAGGGTTTGCTAGCACAAACCTCTAGAATTTGGTTAGAGCTTTTGGTGGACTCGAGGCCAGCGTGGTTGTGGTGATTGGAGGTACTCTATCTACTTCTATACCATGGATCGACCCTTCCAATTGCGAGTTTAGAAGAGGTACGAAACTCCTCCCCGTTTCTCATGTGTGCTTGATGCTTAAATACAATCTGCTCATGTCAATTGTCACAAAAAAAAATTCCATAACTAATTACTAATTATACAATATTTTTTTCAAATGACAATGAAGAAGAAGAGATCTTCTCAAAAAGTTTAGTATTTTTTTTTTAATGTAGCTCGTGAATGAACGATGTAGCGCATGAATGAAAATCAAGCAAAAATAATTAACATATCAATTGAATCTTAACATTATATCTTTCCAATTTAATGTAGTATTATCTCAATCAAATCTTACAATTTAATTACCTAATTTAATTATTAACATATCAATTGAATCTTACAAGCATATTTTTTTAATTTAGTTTGTTATTAACATATTAATTGAATCTTACAATTACATTTTTTATTATGATAAAGATTATAAACTATATATATAACGGTACGGGTAATTAACGAATATGAAATAGCCTTACCCATATCTTTACCCAATAAATTAACGAAATTTTTTTTTATCCATACCCATACCCGATAACTTAATGGAAAAAAAATCATACCCATACCCGTCTTATCGAATACGATACGGATAGGGTAAATGATTAAAAGAGTACCATTGACAGCCCTACTCTCTTTGATATTTTTCATTTACTCATTTGGAGTATTCAAAATGAAACTTGCCGTGATAGACGTGTATAAAGTTCTGAGCACAGTAGATTTTAATCTTGCCACTGACATGGTTTTTATATTTTTTTTTAGCCATGCATCTCAATTCAACGAATTCGAAGCTTCAAGAAATTACAACTAGAGGCGGATGATTGGCAATAAGTTTTTTTTATTTTTATTTTTTTTAAGAGAAGCCTGACAGTTGCTGTCAAGGGAACTAGCAATAGTTTTCGAATCTTAGTACAGAGAAACTTCTCCATTTCGCCCATTTCCAGCATACAAGTAATTAATGATTCTGTGGTGGGCTTATCATTAATATTTTCATTGTTTTAGCATGTGACGAAGGTAAAAATGTGAAAAAGATCTAAGACAACAAATTTCATCTTCTGTTATGATAAAAATATAAGACGGCAAATTTTATATTGAGTTGTGATGAAAGATATAAAACGCGCACATTTCAGTTGGACTAAAAATGTCATAAAATGTTAGAGAAATAAACGGAAATCAATTCAAATTACAGATTCTCGTTTTTAAATAGGCATTTGAGTTGAACCTTGAATTTTTATTTGCATCATGTTGGCTCTCAACTTTCGATCAGCGGCTAAACTAACTATTTAGTACTTATTGTATGTATTAAAAAGTTCAGGACTTCTTTAGTAACTTTTAAGTCTAAGAAGAAGAAGAAGAATGCAACAACAACAACTGTCTTTTGTCCCAAACAAATTGGAGACTTGGGATAGACTAAAACAGAAACCAAGCAAAAAATGTCTAAGAGGCAACCAATTTAAAAAAAATATATATAGAAATTCACTAATTAGGAAATAAATTATATACTTCTAAAAATATGGCTAAGTCCAGAAATTTATGAAATTTGAAACTTAAAAATTCACCAAACCTTTTACAATATCTACGAATCAGCCACAAATGCCAAAAAAAAAAGCTAGACTTTTTTTAATATAAAAATTTATTTGTTAAAATGAAATAAATCAATATCAAATGAAACTTTATGACGTGTAGTTCCTATATATAGTCTAATATCATCAAATTCGATTCTAGGATGTGGAAGAAATGATTCGAACAAGCATAAAACAACACCAGATTACTAGTTTTCTTTTAGTTTTTTTTTTTGGAAGCACAATTGGAGGTCAACCATCTTAATTAATTAAAATTTAATTTTAGCCAGTGGCTAAAAGATACAAGAAAAGTAAAAGAAATAAAAGTAAAACTAGAGTGACAATAAAAGAAAAGGAAAACAACTAAATCATAGCCGTATCTGATGAGTTTCTATTATTGTGTGTAATGGTATTGATTCGCAGTTGCAGTAACCATTACAATTCTGGTACAGTCTATATCAGACCAAAGGATAGGTTTTCGTTAAATTAAGCTCAAATAACAAGCATAAATGAAAATTGAAACTAAAACTGGTATTATTGATATCAATTTCAAGTAATGGACATAGTCTCAACTAAAGGAAAACAATCAAATCTGAGAATCACAACTGATTAGAAACCGGCTAAAAAATTGAGATAAAATGAATAAAAAAATACAGTAGTTCAATTCTCAGATATAGAAAATGAATGTTTTTATATCTCTCGCTACATCTATTTATTTCGAGAATTACTTACGACAATCAGAGCCTTCTACAATCAAACAATCAGGCGCTGGCTCCTTCCGTTTTTGGCACGTGTTTTATTTCCATCCTTTCCATCCGTCATCATGTGCCGCTCACATGCACAGCCAAAAGTTTTTCAAAATTTCAGATATGATCGGAAACCCATCTCTCTCTAAAGTCTCCATTTCCATCTAAATCTCTATATCTCTCTCGCTTGAGTTCTAACTTCTAACCCAACCTACCATGACAGCGACAGTCTTTGAATCTCTCGCAATCCCGTGCTCTCGACCCGGCCTAAGCAACAATGTCACCTCAACGAGATCCGCAGCTGCTCCTCTCACAACCCCCTTGCAATTCAAGGGACTCAGAGCTTCTCCGTGCCGTCAGATAGTGGCCTTCGCTCGATCAATGGCCCGATCGAAGTCTATTCGTTGAAGAGAAGTGGTGTGCGAGTGTTTACCCCTAATTTCTACCATATAAGAAAATTACAACAATTCACAAGACGGTGAAAATGGGACCCACAAAGGCAAGCCGGGTCCAGATTATCAGAGGGAGGGGGTCAATTTTTGAAGCAAAGACGCGCCTGGACTAAAGCCATAATATCGATATTAATATTAATATTAATACGGTTCGCCATCTGACTGTGTTAATTTAATATTTAATATTCAATATTAATAAGGAAAAGGTGACATAAATATCATGGATAAGTGAGCAAAGCCCGAAGCCAGAAGATGCGCAGCGAGAGATGATTAAACGAATTAATTATATGAATTATTCTGCGAATCTTAGAATATTCACTTAATTAATTTAAAAATTCTAAAAATAGAAAATCCATGACCATCAAGTGCTTCATATTTTTATGAAGAAATGTGCTAAATTTCATGTCGAAATGGCAAAGGAAAGACCTCCGATTAATCTTCCTAAGAACAGCATAACCAAAATTGTTGAATGAAGATTAGTAAAGGGAATGGTGGTTGCAAATGGGCTGTCAAGAAATTATACACAAAATGGAATTTAAGGGAGATTAGGCTGAGACCGAAAAAATGAAAAATAGTTTTACTGTTCACCGGAATTTCAAAAAAAATCTAAAAAAATTCTGAATTTTAAAAATGGCGTTGTTAGATCGGTAACCCGGTTAACGATCTAACAAATCGCTTAGATCGGTAACCCGCTTAGATCGATAACCCGGTTACCGATCTAAGCCCACTCCCCACTCCTCACCCACTCCGCACGTTCTCTCTCCTCTGCCTTCACTCAAGCTGCAGCAGCGAAAAGGTAAATTTTTTTTCTTTTCTTATTTATTTTATTAATTTAAATAATTTAGTTTAATTAGTTTATTAATAGAAAAAATAGAAAAAATATTGTAAAAATAATTAAAAAATTATTAATAAATCAGAAAAAATATAAAAAATTATTACATGTAATATGAAATATTTTTGAAATTATTTAGTACATTTTATTATTATGTATAAGTTAATTAGAAATTAGAAAAATTAAAAAAAATTATAAAAAGTTGATATAAAAATTTTATAATTGTAGGAAAATATTCTAAAAAGTCACAGGAAGCGCTTGATATTTTATGTAATATTTTATTTGACATGCGTTTCGATATAGGTTATGGAACTTAACAGTATTTAAGTCGTATGTCTTATTTACACAGCAAAATTTTTTCCGAATTTTTCTAAAAATTTTTCTTTTACGTACTTTTGCAATCCAGGAAAATTAAGAAATGAAATGCAAAATGGAAAATAGAAATATCATCATACAAGTCCTAAATAACAAATATCATAAAGACAAATTCCATGTAGTAATAGACATATAATACGAAATATAAATATCATAATACACTCTCCTACTGGTGTCCATCACGACGGTACCATCCAGTCTCAGGAGACAAATCCCATGCAGCACCAGGCGGATGTCGGGGCTCTCGGCCGGGAGCAAGTCCTGGGGGGGGGAGGGGGGGAAGAGTCCCAGGAGTAGGATAACGAGGCGGTCTACTAGATGAGGCACCAGGATCGCCAAATGCAGGGTCAGAGACAGGTGTGAATGGATCCTCTAATGTAGTACCGTATGCCTGGTAAAAAGCCTCATCCTGACTAAGTATAGATGGTGTGCGGATAGGCGAAAAGGGCTGACTGTAACCCCCTACAAACTGTGGCTGAATATGAGGACGGGTATACCCCCCCACATACTGAGTAGGAGTAGGAGGCTGCCTGTACCCCCCTCCATACTGAGTCTGAGTATAGTATGGAGTGTAAGGAGTCTGATAGGTGGGGTACTCTGTGGTGGGGGGCTGGAAAGGGGGTGGAGGCCGGGGCTGCGTGGTCTGCGTGGTCTGCGGATGAGAATGGTGGGTAGGATGTGGCTCTGGGGTCTGGGGCTCTGTAGTCTGAGAAGGACGTGCTGTGGCTCCGGAATGTGACCGTCTAGGTGCAGAATCTGGCCGTATGGGTGCAGAATCTGACCGTCTGGGTCCAGCATCTGATCGTCTGCTCAGAAGAATCCCCGTATCGGGACGCGGAGTACTAAAATAGACATTCCAATCATGCAGACTGAAATCACCCTGTTACATATAATAACAATAACATTAATGTTACAAAATAAATAAATTTTGAATATTAAACGTAATTGTAATATTATTATTAATAATAAAAGTTAGTGAATAGGAATATTATACCCGCATGAACTGCTGCTCGTCAAAACCCGGCTCTGGCGCATAATCCGGCTCTGGCGTATCAGGGATAGAGTCGATGTCTACGTCAAGACCCTTCGACTGTAAGAGTGGAGGCAATCGATGAGCCTCGCCAATAACATCCAGGTGCTTGCCACACCCCTTCAGTAAGGCCTTCCCAGTACGTCGAAATCCCTTATTCAAGGCCAATATACATCCTCGTAGCGCTTCAGTCAAAAGACTCTTGACCTGTTCAATTTTCGTTAGCCACAGAATTATTTATTTGTCACTCCAATTTTGCGTAATGTAACTTACCAATGCCGTGTGAGCGGGCATCTCAGGAAGGTACGACAAGCTGCTGACCGGATGAGTCGCTGCCTCCTCTGGAATCGGTACGTGATGCACACCTCCATGTAGCATCAACCAACGTAGGTACTCGCTCCAAATATCCTCGCTCCACGGCCGATTCTCTGCCACCGTAACATGTCTAGTGTCCGTCCACATGTCCACTTCTTCCTTGAATAATGAACTCCAGTCTCTGCCTCGATACGTGATATGCTGGTATGCCATCAAATCCTGCATTCTCGACCAAGCCTGTTTCATTAAAACGAAAAAAATCATCATTGCATTAATAAAAATAAGTACAAGTTAATGAAGGCAGTTTTAAAATTTGTTCTGCTTCTAGAAATAAATATTAGCATAAAATTATTTTTTATAATAATATAGTGCCATAAATATAATTAGCCATTTAAGGACGGTATTTTTCATATTAAAAAAATTCACAGTGCCATAAATCTACATTGCAAAATTGAAGGACGGTATTTTTCAAAACTTAAAAATATACCACAGGTCGAGGTGGCGGAACTGTCTGATAGAGCATAAACTGGTGCATGACACGATCAACGTGGTGCCACATCACGACCCAGTAATGAATGCATGGGATCCGTAGAAGGAAGCTCCTCTCATCAATTTGTGCACAACGAGGCATGAGCTCCCTCAAGTGATCGTAAGGCCTCCACACAATGTGCTCAGGTTTCATCTGCAGATAATTTATGTAAAATATTTATAAATTTATATAAAATATTTACAACTTACAAAAGTGAAAATAATATATTTTCTCAGATATTTGTTTTCACTGCAGATAATTTATGTATATATTTTTTTCAAATTTGTTAACACAATAATGATGATATTCAAAGAGCGCGCAAATACTTTTCAGATATTTGTTTTTATTGCATGTAATTTAGAACTTGCGATCTCGAAAAAAAATACATGGGTTATTTTGTATAGTCCAAAAAAAATATAATTATTATACTCTGATTTTTTTTTTTATAAGCATTGAAATATAAAAATAAATTTTCATGGAAAATAATTCCAACAATTTAAAACCTAGAAGATTTTTTAAATAAATAAATAAAATAAACAACATTTGTGTTTCCAATTCATATAGGACTGGTTCGAAACTATATGTACGATAGCGCGTCAATTGCGTCATGCCATTTGAATGTGTGATGTTAAACTAGATAACAGAATTTGTGTTTTCAATGAAATTTATATTAAAAAAATATATCGTAAATTTCGTAATATATTCTTTAAAAAATACTAACCTGTAACAACTGGAGATAGAAACCAGGAGCTGAGTCACCCGTGCTGTTTGGAAATAACTCGCACCCCAGAATCTCTAACACGACAGCGCGTGTGTATCTGTCGATCCTATCTGGATCATTCACGCCAGGCCCCCCCGCAAGACTCCACGCCCCACGCAGTTTCGTGAACTTGATGCCATGATATTTCCTACTTTACGTTAATAATGTAATTTGATTGTAAGAACTGTATATATTTATAATTAATCTAAATTTTAAGTTTCAAAACATCCTTACTTTCGTGTCTTTTCCCGGAAGCAGTTCTCAGCTATCTCCACGGATAAACCGTACAAGAAGGCCACGTCCTGCAAGTAGTTCAAATTTCTTACTTACAATTCTCGAATAAAAATAAAATGAAGTTCAGTTATTCAGCCTTACCTGTAGAGTGACCGTCATCTCGCCAACGTGCGGAAAAAAAAACGTGTGGGTCTCTGGCCTCCAGAACATGGCCAAATCCTGCAAAAGTGAATGATCCAACGGCATATGACCCACCTGAACAAAGTGGATGAGTCCAAGTGTCGTAAGACGCTCATCCACCTCAGCGGTCCGTATCATCGTTGCCTTGTGCACTATTGTCTTCCAATCCTTTATATATTTTTTTATTTTTATTAATTTAAAAAATACAGACAAAATGCAAAAAAATCTAATTAAAAATTAAACAACAAATAATAACTTACGCCAGTGCCACGAAGCTGCTCTTCATTCAAATGCAAAAGACGGCTATCATCAACAGGAATGGAGGGGACAGATGTGGAAGCGCCGGCATCTCCAGTAGATGTGGATGCGCCGGCATCTGCAGTACATGCAGAATCAGGTGGAGTAGCTTCGATATCTGCTGCACCGGAGCGACGCCTTGTAGATCTACGGACTGATGACTCTCCGATATCTCCTACTCTTCTTCTCGGTGGCATTTTCACTATACTACAAAAATAAATTTCAATGTCAAAAAATCTAACAAAATTTCGACAGCATCTCCCCTGTACCGGGAATGTTTCCGGAAAAAATCAGACCCAAACCCCCCATAAATTGAGATCCAAATCCCCACCAATACAATAACAAACATAATACCAATCTCATACAACCACATTTTTCTATTTTCAATTTTTTACCTAATTAAAAATTATTTTTCCAATAATTTTCCTAATTTTTCATTTATTTACCCAAATAAAATAAATAAATTAAATGAATAAATGATCAAAAAAACTCACCTCAACTAGAAGCGCTTCCTGTGACTTTTTAGAATATTTTCCTACAATTATCAAATTTTTATATCAACTTTTTATAATTTTTTTTATTTTTTCTAATTTCTAATTAACTTATACATAATAATAAAATGTACTAAATAATTTCAAAAATATTTCATATTACATATAATAATTTTTTATATTTTTTCTGATTTATTAATATTTTTTTAATTATTTTTACAATATTTTTTCTATTAATAAACTAATTAAACTAAATTATTTAAATTAATAAAATAAATAAGAAAAGAAAAAAAATTTACCTTTTTGCTGCTGCAGCTTGAGTGAAGGCAGAGGAGAGAGAACGTGCGGAGTGGGGAGAGGGTCGCTATATATAGGAGAGTGGGCTTAGATCGGTAACCGGTAACCGGATTACCGACCTTAGCTTAGATCGGTAACCCGGTTACCGATCTAAGCGATTTGTTAGATCGTTAATCGGGTTACCGATCTAACAACGCCATTTTTAAAATTCAGAATTTTTTTAGATTTTTTTTGAAATTCCGGTGAACAGTAAAACTATTTTTCATTTTTTCGGAGGCTGAGACTCATCGCTAAAAACACGAAGCCCAGCCCAGAAACAAAATCACGCCCCTCTCCTCCGTTCTCTTATTCCCGATCCCACTTATCAGCGCCTCACACGTGGCGGCCTACGACTGGTTCTCGTCCCTAGACCCCATTTGTCAGCACACTTATCCCCTCACACGTGGCGAACTACCACTTGTTCTCGCTGCTTGGACCCACCTGCAACGGAAAAGAAGAGAAAAGAAAAGGAATCGAAGAGGAAGGAGAAGCTTCCGTCTCCTACAAAACCATTGCCGTCGAACCACCCCACCATTGCCGGAGTTCTTGGTACCGTTGGAAAGCTCGTGTGAAGGAGAAGACAATGGTACCACTATCGACCCCTCTCATAACCTAAAACACATTCAATTTTTCCAGAAAGCCTCGAGGCAGTGTAGAAAGGGATGCAAAATTGGAACTATTGAAGACACGATATCTCAAGCCTATATAAGAAGCTCAAGCCTGAAGAAGAAGTGCGCCTCTTCCCAGCCTCTTGCCAGCCTCCAACCCCCACAAGCTCCTACACTACGTCAAAGCTCTGCCTCCACTTAGGGTTAGGTCTAGATCAAGAGAGAAAGTTCTGTAATTTTGTCGAGCAGTTAGCTTGTAATAGGAGATAAGAGAGAGAAAGAGAGAAGAGCAAGATTTAGGTAGTTATAACCTGTAAATCACCTCTTCCATACATCAATAAAGAAGTTTGAGAGTTCAATTGCTATTTTGATTGGTGTTCAAGCTTGCCCAGCCACCAAGCCATGGTGGTCTGGTGCCATACAACTGTTGCATGTCTATTTCTTGTTTTGCATTAATTCAAACATCTTAAGCTCACATATCTGCATCTAACATAAGAATAAAAGTGACTTAAAACAATAAAAAAGGGTTTGTCAATCGTGTAATAAGAAGGGTCTTAAAAATTGTGGTTTAGTTGGTAGTTTGATTCTCGAGTTATTTTTTGGATGGATATTAATCTTTGGGTTGAGATAGCATTTCTGCACTGGTACCAGTAGTTTGGGTACCAGTGCAGATTTAGGTGTTAGATGAGAATGTAATTCGTTTTCTGTAAACTTTGCTTCTTTGAAATGGAAGTGGTAGGCCACGTTGAGCCTACTTGTTTCAAAAAAAAAAATAAAAAAGGGTTTGTGTACCTTGTGTGCACAAGGACAGCAGGTTGATGTTCTCATCGCCATGGCCAGACCTCAAACTCACTCCATCAGCACAACTGAGGACCCTCCAGTGACCCGAGTCGACAAAGGGAGAGAAGTAGAGGCTGTTTAATCCACCTGAGAAGAAAACCCACCTGCTAGGAGCCGCAATTTGACGGAACAAGGCGACTATGGCGGCAAATGGAAAACAAGGCAGGCCCTGTCAACCACAAGTCGACCGGTGAAATTGAAGGCGTAGTGTGAAAGAGGAGGAGGAGATGATCCCGTGGAGACCAACTGTGAGCGAAATGGTGGCCGGAGCAGCGAAGTCAACGGCGGGGAGCCACGGCGCTGTCGGGTCAAAGGCAACAGACAAAAATCGAAGAGGGACGGAACAGAAAGGAAGAAAGAGTTGACCCTTTTGACTTGCACAAATCTTGACACCCATGGATGGACGGATCTCATTGGCAACGGTTAAAAACAGATGGCTTGTGGTGATCTCCTGTGGCGAAAAATCTGCAAAGAACCGAATATGGGTCAAAACATGCGAATGGATGAGAGTGTTGCACGAAAGACCATATCAGAAAGGCCCAGAAAGAGAAGGAGGAGCATAATAAAAATATCAATTCGGATGAACCTGGTGCACCGACAAGCCTCATAGACCACATGACTCAATGATTGGACCTGAGTCTAACCCAGACTCGAATCGGTGCACAGACGGGGGTGTGGACCAGTCGACTCAAGCGACTCCACCTCAGCGCCTTCTCTCGATCCTTTGTGACTCAATTCGAATGGCCAGCGCCGTGGCGCAATGAAAACCATCTTCTCTTGCCGACGTGGACCACGCAGCAACTGACACCTCAACCCTCTTCAATGATGTGGACCAATCAGAGAATTTTCAGACAAACAGAACTTAGAAAATGCATTAAAAATAGCCAGAAAATCAGAAAAATTCTCATAAAATACCAAAATGTCCAGAAAATTATGAAGAACATTTCTATCTGCATATACAAAAATCCAACTTAAATGCCATCTTTATTTAAAAGTCCATAAAATTAATAAATAATAAATAAACATGCATATTATTTAAAAATTAATATTATTATTAAAGGACAGCAGGGATTCTCGGATAACAGGTACACTTCAGAACCAGGACACTCCAGAGCTAGTCAAGCTAGAACCCATACTTCAAACTTCAAACTCAAACCAAGTCAAGACTTCAAGACATACTCCGAAATATCAAAACCAAGACATCCAAACTCAACTCAAACTCAGAACAGAACCTAAACCTAGACTTCAAAACTAAGCAATAGAGCCTCAACAAGACCTAAATTCAGAAATCCAGAATGAAGGCCGGAAACCAGAAATAAAAAACCACATGCCAACCTGAAGCTAGAGCCAAACTCGAACCAACCCCAGGATTCCAAACCCCAAATTAAACCTCAAACCCAAGGCTTAATTCCAAGTCCAAACTCAAATGAAAATTCAAAGTCTGAATTCAAACTCAAAGGCCAACACGAATTCCAAGACAAACCAAAACCAATCTTGCTTCAGGATAAAACCAGGCCTATCTCCAAAATGCAATAAAATCCTCGAGCCAAATCCAAAGTCAAACACCAAGCCGAGTCAAGCAAGATCCTAAAGCCCTAAATCCTGGCACTACACAGAAAGCCAAATCCATATCAAGATAATCAAGACCAACCTGTGATCCAATGATCTGCTGTCCTATCATAACAACCTTAGGAGCAATAAGAAGTCTTAACTATAAAAGTGATAACAACATCATAATCTGCATCATAATCTGCATAAATCAGCATAGCATGCATATGCATTTTTCATAATCATCACACCCCGCATAGCACTAGTCATTAAATAAAACTGACTCCAATTATTTTTAATGCCTAATCACTTGATTATTCCCGATCTAGAGGTGCTCTTGTCTGGTTCTCAACTCAGCCCGGAGGTAATTAACAGCAGGGACTTGCGCCTGCTGGAAGGAAAGGACATACGAACAAACAATCATCTCTTGAAGCACCTAGAATCACGTTATTACCTTTCGTCCGTTCAGACGGGTAGTAATGCCTGCATTCCAGGATGCCCAAGGGGTATCTGATCCGTGCTTTTTTTCCCATGGTGGAAGTTATCCTTTGATATCTACCCGTGGATAGGTCAAAAAAGTGCGAGACAGCGAGGTCCAGGGACAGGAAGCTACTACCTCAGGTAGGTGCCTGTTGATCCGATCTCATTTTCATTTTTCTGATTTTTCTATGGTTTATCTCTTTTTTAATAGCTAAATTATGTTTCCTTTGACTTTGAGAGTGTCAGGACTTGATTTAATGAAAGAGTCACTAACTGGAACAGTCGATTTGGATCTGGATTTATTTTTTTATATTTGCTCTTCCTTATAAATCTGATAGTCAATAACTGGATCAGTAGATTTGGATTTGGATTTGTTTTTTTATTTTATTTGCTCTTCCTTTCTCCTTTATATTTTCCGTTTCTGTTTCTTTTTGGAACAACTTTGATTGATCATCATTTTTTAGTTGTTTTTAGTACTGATGTATAAATCAATACATGAATTAATCATTCATTGTAATTTCACTTCCTTTCTTCTTTGTCTTATGTCTATTTGTAACATCGATCTATTATTGATCTTGATCTGCATTGCAACGATGAATATGTATTGAAAATATTGATTGATTATTTTTTTTGTTACTTCTAACTAGATCTACATTGCAATTATTGATTTTTTGCTGTTGCGTTTATGTAGATCTGCATTGTAAAGAATGATTTATGTATAAGGCGGTATCTTATTTGAATAAGGGAGTGTATTATTAGTGATAAGGGAGTATTTTATGAATATTCTAATGTGTTAGCAGTTTGATGATATTTTTAACAAGGGATTAACTTATTTAAATAAGAAAGTATATTAGCATGACATAGGGACTATTTTTTTTTTATGTGATGGTGTATTAGCAACTTGATGGTATCTTGGTATTCTATAACCAAGGGAGTAAGTTATTTGAATAAGGGAGTATATTATCAGTGACATGAGAGTATTTGTGAATGTGATGATGTGTTAGCAGATTAATGATATTTTTAACAAGGGAGAACTTATTTAAATAAGAGAATATTTGTGAATGTGATAATGTGTTTTGAACGAAACGGTCGAAATCAGAAAAATACCACGAAAATACATATGGACGAAACCGTTTCAAGCTTTCGTTAACCGTTTCGTTTTTGAAACGCAACAAAAATCTTTAACTAGGCAATTTGTATCGAATTTCCAAATACACTATTTATATAATTTTGATTATTGTAGTCATATTTCCGTAATTTAAAACATTTAGTATTATTTTTAATTTTTTCAGCTTATCAAACGCTCTGTAAGGAGCCCGTGAAACCCCAAATCATATCCTCTGCCAACCTTTTAAGGTTGGCAGGGTGCCAACTTTTGATCTGAACCGTTAGATCTAATCTGAACGGTTAATGGGAGCCCCATGCATAATACAAGATTGATAGGCCCGAAAAATTTTAACCGTCCAGATTAGATCGAACAGCTCAGATCAAAAGTTGGCACAAAAAAAAGGTTGGCAGAGGATACTCTACCCAGCCCAATCCAAATCCCTTCGTATGAAATCTGAAACAAAAACCTCAATAAAACCTTCCTTTTCCCGCGATGGCTGTCTCTCTCCGTCCACATCCCTTGCTCCCTCAGACCCTCCTAAGTCCTAACCATGGCATCCTTCTCCGCAAAGAAATCGAGAAATGAAAAATCCCCTAAAAAACAAGACGAAAAGAGAAACAAAGAAGCCCTGACGCTAGACGGAGTGCGAAAGCTCGGAAACGAGCTCCTCTCCTCACGGGCCCACCTCAACAACCTCCCAGTGCTCCTCTCGCTCCTATCCTCCTCGCCGCGCTCTCTTGACGCCGCTTTGGATGCGATGATATCCCTCCAGTCATTCTTTCTTCCGCTTCTCCCTGAGATGAAATCAACTGGAGACAACGAGGATCCAGAAATAGTGTTTAAAACTTGGCTCAAGGAACGATTCAATGAGTTTACGGGGTTGCTTGTTGAGGTGGCTGTGTCATCTGAGACGGATGAGGCGCTAAAGGTATTAACTTCCTCATTAGCTCGGTTGCTATATAAGAATTTAACAAATGGATAATTACTTATTTGCCACCCTAAAATAAGGAAATTATGAATTTGCCACTTTACCCACCTTTAATTGCTTTAGGAACCCCAAAAACTGTTCCCAAGTAAAATCAAATGTGTAAACAATGAGAATTCAAAGAATTTGAACAAAGCATTAATAGAATGGTATAATTGAACCCAAAAATGCTGGCCTAGAATATTTTAAAATAAAAAGTCATTTAGAAATTAAAAATAGACCTTTAATAATTTTAGAAACCTCATAAAAATTTTATTTTCTTATGAGTGACTGGCGACTTACTGCTGAAAGTTCAGTATACAAAGAAGCATTACGATCAACAGAATCACTTAAGGAGCCTGCCCTTGATTTTGTTAAACCAACTGAAGCAACCCAGAGGGCTACTTCAACAATTATCAAGCAAAATAATACTATCATTCAACTGCTTGTTAAAATCAAAGAAGAACTCGAGGATTGCAAGGACCAAATAAGAGAACTCAGGAGGACAAAAGCATCTGAAGGATCAGATATATCTGAGACTCTTGAACAAATCTAAAAACAATTCAAAAACTTGAGTCTTGATCTACAGTCAACCTCAAAAAGGCCAAACATAACAGGAAAATTCTTCGTATACCGAGACCCAAAAAGAATATACGAAGAACAAAAGAAGAAAATACAATGAGTCAAACTCAAACTGAAACAATGAGTAGACCATCTGTATCAGGCCATGACAACCAAATATCGACTGTTGAAGATCAAATCCGGGACTACAGACTCGGAAGTCGGTTACGGTACGAGGCACAAAGAAGATTGCCAAGGCGAAGGCAATGCAGAAAGACTCTTGAATCACAACTGAGTATTTCATAGTTTCGCAGAGCACAACAAGTTCCGGCAGAGACACTATACCAAGCCGGATAGAGCGAGAGAAATCATTAGGTATATCAACATTACTCCGATGAAAGAATTTTGGTGGGTGGAGATCAAAGGAAAATTTCCTTTATCTCTCAAGTAAGCTACAACAGGCTCGTGGATGAAGGATTACAACACTTACACATAGGTGTTGTAATGATCAGACTGTACACTCTACATAGGAGAAATGCAGGGGTAAATGCTCTGGTTGTGTTAAGGGATACAAGATGGGGAAATGATGCCTCATTAATAAGTTCCATGGAAATGGATTTAACAGACAATACACAACTAGAATATGCGATTCCTGACATTATAGTTAGTATTCATGATTTTTACAATCACATCCAATTGGTTGTACAAACTCATGGGTATGAATCATGACGTGGTGGAGAGATCAACCTCTTAATTTCTAGATCTCTAATAAGGAGATTATCAAACATAAGCCACACAAATTTCCGGTACAATATTCAAGGAGTAACAGAGCACCTAGCAAGCAGAGACATAAGGGCCATACCAGGACAAACAAGATCAACCGCAGAACTAAGAGGCCAACAGTGGATAATCAGGCCACCTGCAGTTCCAGAGGTACAACATTCACAAACAGTTCGAGTCAGATCAAGAACTGATGGCTCACTAGCCATTAGATTTGGTGGATACACAGCAACTGCACCAACTGAACCAGCAGTTGTAGGGCCCAATGATGAAGAACTAGATGAAGAAATGGCCCTGATAATTACGATTGAGGAACAAGAAACCTCAGTTGAAGAAGAATTGGAATCAATCCAATTACTAGTGTCTTTGTCTAGAGAAGGACCGATGCTAGAATACTGTCCAATATGGGATGATGATGAGGACGAGGAGTCAATTGAAGAATGGATCAATCCTTTCGCCTCAGAAGGTGGTGGGGATAAACGGTCGCATTTTGCATTCGCGGCATAATAAATAGAACTAGAGTATCCCAAAATGAAGGTTCTCACAAAAATGATGGAATCAGTTTTTTCAACAGCTGAGAGTTCACTAACCCAAAGAAGGCCAACAGAACCAGTAATGGGTCCTGTTAATTATCCACTGGCAAGCACATCGAGACAAAAATCAATGCCAACAATACATGAGATCAGAGATAATGTTGGTATATTCAAAGAAAACTATGCACAACAGCATAATGAGAGACTTAACCTTCCAGACGCTCAAAGCGACAAAGGTGCAATTCTTGTATTGCCAGAAGACATTGGGCAATATAGTGATGTGATCTCTCTATGGGAATCAATTACTCTTAATGTGGTTAATGACAGCAATTGGACAGACAATAAGAGTAATGTGATTTTCATTCAAAATCTTCTGGGAGATGTGAAGAAAAAAATGTTCATTCAATAGAGAATGGCATACCCCCATGAATATGAAGAATTGATAGCGGTGACAAATGATCCCCAAAATATCATCTCTAGCATTAGGAGAATGATATTGCTAGAAGATCCGTATCAAGGGTCTACTGAAGAACAAACAAGAGCATATCAAGACCTTGAGCGTTTGTCATGCCACCATGTCAAGGATCTGTTCAATTACATGAATGATTATAAGATCCTTGCAGCAAAATCCGGGAGAATGTATATTTATTCTGAGCTCTCAGAAAAATTCTTCAGAAAAATGCCACCTCTAATTGGTCAAGAACTTGAAAATGCATTTTCAGACAAGTATCTTGGAGCAGCAATCAGCGTCATGCCAAGAATAAATTTCTCATACTAGTACCTGGCTGAAAGGTGTAAACAAGCTGCACTCCAAAGGAGCTTGAAAGATCTCTCCTTTTGTAGCAAAATTTCATTACCTGGCTACTATAAAGGAGAAAGAAAGAAGTATGGACTTCGCAAGTCCAAAACTTACAAGGGCAAACCACATGAGTCTCATGTGCAAGTATTCAAGAGAAAATATGCTGATAAAGTTCATAAATGTAAATGTTTCATTTGTGGAGAAGAAGGACATTTTATGCGAAATTACACACATAAAACAGGAAACATTGCCGGGACAGCCATTGTTGAAAACATGGAACTATCAAATAGTTGGGATGTTCTCTCAGTTGACCTCAATGAGCCAGATAGTGACGCAATCTGTTCATTATCTGAGGGAGAAGCTCGGAACGTTGCTTCAGCCATAATCAATGATCTACCATTTGACGAACAATCATTTATAATGCAAACCGAGCAATTAAGCTGGCGAGTTCACATACAATTGCTTGATAACCAGAAAGATTGTCCTCATGAGTGGAAGGACAATGATTCAGTTTCAGCGGGACAAGAAAGATATTCCATGTGCAAAGAATTGACAACTGAATCAACAAGAACATATTGTAAAAACTACCGCCTAATAGTATGTCCTATGTGTTCAAGATTTAAGTTAGGCAGAAGGATACGAGCTAAGGTGTAACCAATAGCACCTTATGATAGTAAGGATCAGCTAATCAATGAGCTGATATCTTATGTTCAGTATCTCTTGGTAGAAAACGAAAAGCTCAAACAATAATTGTTTGAGGCAAGAACAGAAGATCTCGATACTGAGTTTGATGAACTAATGAGAAAAAACAAAGGAAAAATCAGACTACAGTTCGAAGATGAAGAGATAGAGATGGAGCCTAAAAATCCAACAGGAGCTCTCAGGATAGCTTCTGCTAATACTATCTCGGATGAAGAAATTGAGCGGTTCAATATAGTGGTTCAAGACCCTGAAGAGGCAAAAGAGTCTTAAACAAACTCTACAATATGGAGATAATCTTTGAGATTCCAGGAGTAAAACCGTTCAAAGTACAAGGAATTCTTGACACAGTAGCAACTGTTTGCTGTGTCAACCAAGAAATTGTCCCACAAGAAGCATTGGAACCAAGTACCTATCCCATACAGATAAATTGAGTAAACTCGACTCAGATAGCCAATCAGAAACTCAAAAATGACAGTATGCTAATTGAGTCGAATAGGTTTAGAATTCCCTTCACATATTCTTTTTCGATGAGGAAGAAGGAGAGTGTTCAAATGCTGATCGGGTGCAATTTTATCCGATCCATGCAAGATGGTTTGAGAATTGAATGGAAAAATGTAACTTTTTACAAGAACATCACAACATAACAACCACAGTGGATGTTGAGGTGGTACAAGCAGCAATCCCTGGCCTTGATTTATCGGGCTTAGAATACATTGAAGTAAAAGAAGCAGTAGCATACCACCAAGAGCAAGAGTTATAACAGTTCAAAGAAAAATTTAGACTACTACTCAACAGATTAAAGGAATAAAGGTTCATTGGAGAAAACCCTTTGAAACATTGGTATAAGAACCAGGTGACATGCTCTCTTGACATTATAAATTATGATATTCAAATTCAGGATAAACCTCTTAGACGTCATGTGACGCCACAAATGAAGGAATAATTCGAAAAACATACAAAGGCATTATTGAAACTGGAAGTGATCAGGCCGAGCAAAAGCAGGCATAGAACCATGGCCATAATGGTTAATTCTGGAACTACCATTGACCCAGTCACTAGTAAAGAAATCAAAGGCAAAGAGTGTATGGTATTCAATTACAGGTCCCTCAATGACAATACTCATAAGGACTAGTACAGCCTCCCAGGCATCAACACCATTTTTAAGAAGGTCGGGCATAGCAAAATCTACTCAAAGTTCGACCTAAAGAGTGGATTTCATCAGGTGGCAATGGCACGTGAGTCAATAGAATGGATTGCTTTTATGGTACCTGGCGGTCTATATGAATAGCTTGTTATGCCATTTGGATTAAAGAATACACCGGCTATTTTTCAAAGAAAAATGGATCGGTGTTTTGCTGACACTAAAGATTTTATAGTGGTGTATATTGATGATATTCTGGTATTCTCTAAGAATGAATAACAACATGCCGAACATCTAAGAAAAATGCTAGAAATCTGTGAAAAATGTAATCTTGTTCTCTCGCCAACAAAAATGAAAATAGCAGTTAGAGAGATCGAGTTTCTTGGAGCAATTATATGAAGGAGCAAGGTGAAACTCTAATCCCATGTCATAAAGAAGATCGTCTCCTTCGATGAGGAGAAATTGAAAGAAAAGACCGGACTTCGAGTATGGTTAGGCATACTTAATTATGCCAGAAGTTACATTCCAAAACTTGAGACTCTCCTAGGTCCCTTGTAAACTAAAACCAATTCTCATGGAGATAAGCGCCTCAAGCCGTCTGATTATGAATTAATCAGAAAAATAATGGAAAAGGTACAAAACTTGTCAGACTTGGAGCTTCCACCAGCAGGGAGCTATATCATCCTTAAAATAGACGGATGTATGAAAGGATGGGGTGACATATGCAAATGGAAGCCAAAAAAAGTACGACCCCAGATTCATAGAAAAGATTTGTGCCTATACCAATGGTAAATTTTCGGTGATCAAATCAACCATTGATGCGGAAATACATGCTTGTATGGAAACACTAAAGGCACTTAAAATCCACTACCTTGATCAGTAGGAAATAACGCTGAGGACTGACTGTCAAGCAATAATATCATTTTTCAATAAGTCAACCCAAAATAAACCATCAAGAGTTAGATGGATAAATTTTGTTGATTATGTAACAGGGACAGGAGTGCAGATCAACTTTGAATAGGTAGATGGCAAACTGAATAGCTTAGCAGAAGCACTTTTCCGGTTAACAACAAAATTGGCTATTACTACAGAAACTCAAGAACAGCAAGAGATGTTCTTAGCTTATCTTAAAGGAGCATTAGAAGAAGCTGATCGATTTAGTGACAGTCTAAATGAACAAATGATTGAGCTAATTTTAAAAATTAGTTCTTCATTTTAAAACCCCTAAATCTAAAATTTTAAGGATAGTCTGGTGGTGATCTATGAAAAACTATTGACTTTTTAGATTTACTTTAATTTTTGCGGAAGTGGTGAGCCGCATATTTTTAATTTTTATTCTTGTTTTTTTTAGATGGCAGAACAGATCCAACAATTTGCTAGGGGGGTTGAAGTTTTGATGGATTCTTCAATTTACGTAAACCCTGAAGAAAGAAGAGCAATAAAAGAGTCTCTTAAGGAAGACTTTATTCAACAAACCAATAAAGCCCGCGAAGAAATGAATATTCTCCTGGAAATGATGAAAACAAATCAAAGGAGGTTTCAACTATACTGGAGATGTGACTGCGTATATACTGACTATTATTATATAAATAAAGTTTTCGTCAAGGAGGTAGAGGATGCGTTGGCACGCATTGAGAGAGCTGTCAACGAAAATAAATTTTGATTCTCACCCAATAATAGAGGTTGGCGTGAGCATATTTTCTTTTTAAAGCACCTTTATAATGGTGCTGGTATGTAATAATTGTACTAGTATGTTTTTAGTGGGCCATTTGGTGCATCCTTTAGGGGCATTATTGATTAGTGCACTTTTCTTTACTTATGAACTGCACTGAGGAAGTGTTTTCCTTTATTTCATTTTCAGACCGCACTAGGTGTGTTAGTGCGTATTTTTTCTTTTCTTTTGAGCTGGAAGAGCATAAAAAAAAGAACAAATAATTGTGACGATTGGGCCCAATGAGTAACTGACAATAATTCATTTTTTTTTTCATACCTCTATATAAACTCAAGGATGTCATTGAGAAGGGCATCACCCAATTCTCAATAACTCTTCTTCTGTAATATTCAAGTTTGAATAAAAACTCTGTTTTCTCAAAACTTCGCAGTCTTAGTACTCCATAGTTTTGAAGAATTTTCTGGATTAACATTCCATTCCCCTTTGGTATCAGAGCAAGGTTTGTTTCTTAATATTATTTATGGCTTTCTAAATTTCTGTGTGTTCTAGGTAGGGACTTAAGAGGAAAATTATACCAAATCTTTAGAAATTATTCACAACTTGAAAATTATGGTTACAATTAATAGTTAATTAGCCATAAAATATTAATTTAAAATTTGAAAATTTTAAAAGTTTTGGAAGAATAAAAAAAAATCACTCTGTTGTACAGTATCTAATAGGATGGGAAGATCACAGATAAATACAGTGATGCGAGAAGACGCTAAAACTAGTAGAAATGGTCAATCTAAAAATTAAAATAAAATGTTGTTAGTTATTGACCTGGATATACAATTGGAGTAACTCTAGTATAATTACCAGGAAATATTTCCTCCAGAGTAGCAAAAACGCAAACTTGAAACTTTTGGGTGACATGAATGAAATTGTCCCTTTAACAAAAAAAAAATGTAAGCCTCATTAAAAATAAAATGAGAGCTTTCAGTATGAGATGTATCACAACCTCATTAAAAACGTTGTAAGCCTCTCTCTTTTCCCCATATGACAATTTCTTATAAAATGAGCAAGTGCAGTTGTAATTGGTGTAATTAAATAGGTTAAAATCTTTGTCTATTGACACCTTATTAAGCTCAGGTGCTACAGAAAGCCATGGTACATGAAGTGGTTAGATGAGTTTTTGCTAATGTTTGTTGCAGGTCCATTCTGCATCTCCTATTGATGATGTACTGAATTTGCTTCAATCAAAATTTTTTAAGTATGCTGATGTCCGGTATGTTGTGATCTGATTTCTAAGTTTTCTAATACTATGTTATATAATTGTCAGTTATCAATTTATGTAAGGAATTGTCAAAGTTTGCTTTCTGCAGATATTATAATATTAAACTTACATTGTGTTTCCACTTGTGCAATTTGGTATAAACCTCACCAAATGGTTTTGAAGCAAATTGCAAGAGTTAAGCTTATCCAGCAACTGTGTAAGTGAAAATATATGAAAGGAATATAGGCAAAAAATGTAGTGCATATTTCTTGTTTCTTTTTGTATGCTTAAAATGCTGCATATATTGTTTGTAGAATAAAAGCATTTTTTGATTGAACAAACAACTTGTTGTGTATTTTGTTTTCAAACTGTTCTTATTTTATTTGTAGTTATTTCACCTATACAAGCATGGAGAAAATAGCCAAGTTTATTGACACAAAAGCTACAGGTAAATTTGTCATTTATATCTGACTAAATGCTAGCATTACTTCCATCTATCTGCATGTACTGATTTTTTTATTCTTTAACACAGAGCCTGGCATGCCAAGTTCAGACAACGAAGAGCAGTTGAAAGTCAAGTACACAATTTGATTATTGCAGATCCTTTCTATTAAAAGGATTCCTTGATTGGATAATTATCTGACCTTAATTTTGTTTGTCTTGCAGAAATGAAGCTGCCATTTGCAATGCATATAGTGTTTTGTCTGGTGTACCTCCTCTAGATCTCAGCCCTGAAGCAAATTTTGAGATGTGGAGCGAACATGGTGACTATTTTGTTTATAGTTTGTAAATTATTTACATGAAACTATCAGATCAAATATATGACTATTAATCTTTTGCAAGTCTAAATGGTCTGCTGTTAATAAGTCATTCTGTTACTGGTTTCAGGAATTTCTTCCAAGGAGGACAAGGCATCTACCAAGGTTAGTTTCTGTTATTCAGAAGTCTTATTTTCAGAAAATGGTTTCTAAAAAGATTAATACTTGAATTCACCATTAACAGCCTTCTACAAGTGTTATCACCAAAAAGCTAAAGTTAAGATTCACAAAAGCCTGGCTATCTTTCCTCAAGCTACCTCTTCCACTTGATGTTTACAAGGAGGTATCTTTTTCTTCTTCATATGAGATGCTTTTTTTTATTAGGAAATCCTACATATTTAAATATTTGCACAACACACAATGATCTTTTTATTGTAATTTGGAAGGTATACCCCATTAATGGATTTGTATTCTTAGTAGTTAGTAATATGAATTGGTTTTTAACAGTTCATTTCAGTTAATAAGAAAACTCAGAAGTAGTTTTGGAAGTGCAGATTGACTTAACCTTTTTGTCTTCTAGTGTTGGTTTTTTTTCTCGATAATCTTCAAAAAAAAAAAAATGGTGTCAGTTGAGGGGGTATTATTTGCAAATACAGTGAATTTTGGGGCAGTTTCGCAGACAGGAAATTTTCTATGATATATTCTAATTATTCTTTACATTGTGATTGATACACATCAACTTAACACTCAGGTCCTTGCGACACTTCATCAAAATGTGATTCCATGCATGTCAAATCCTGCTATCATATGGTGAGACATCTCTCATTCAATTTTTCTGTAAAGTTGTTTAATTTTCTCTATGTTAAACTGACATGATTGTGTTAAATTAAAGTGATTTCTTAACCAGATCATATGATATTGGTGGAGTGATCAGTGTGATGGCACTTAGTGGTCTCTTCATTCTCATGACGCAACATGGTTTGGAATATCCCAAGTTTTGAAAAGCTATATACTTTGCATACACCATCTGTTTTCTTGGTCAAACATCGTGCCGTATTCTTTCAAGTGCTGTTATTTCTAAAACTAATAACCATCAGATTGTGATAATGCTGATGCAATTTTGATGTGGTAATCTGGAATTACTAGCAAAAGATGCCTCATATGTGGACAAATAAAGAAACAAAATAATGTTAGGCAATAAAGATATGCTCCCTCAATCTACCGGTGAAGGTAGATATTTTGCTCAATTTATTTCTTTATTAGACTAAAAACCAAAAAATATTTTTGTTTCGTCTAGCGATTGATATCTAACCACAGATCAAATCTATCAAACGGTACAAATAGATGGATACATGCTAGATCTAGTGTGTAACTCCTCTTGGATCCGTTCGTTTATAAGGAAGTAGAGATTAAGATATTAATCTCTTCTACTGCAGTTTTTTTTTTTTTTTTTACTTTTTTCTCCTCCCTCTTCTTTCTTCTCCTGGTGTTGGGGTTAGGCAGCTTTGTTACTTTTACAGACCTTAGGACCAGGAGATGAACATATTTTGATATAGTCTGATAACTGATGACCTAAATCATGAGCTCTTGCGGTGGTTAGTAATTTTGTCAATGTTGAAATCTGGTACTCTTCAGAGTGAGCATCTTTGAACCTACTTTTCTGTCCTGATGTTTGCTGGTTTGTTGGAAACTTGAAGAAATATTCAAAGTATCTGTCTCTTTCATCTGCTGTAATGGTCATATGACAATAATGCTAACATTAGAATTCTTTCTGTTGTTCTTCTCAGCTCCTTGATTCATGCTTAAAATCATCATATCTGCCAGCATATCAAGCAGCTGCATTTGCAAAGAAGTTGAGTAGATATGGCACTCTCCATGCCACCATCTGGAGCACTTATGATTGTTGCATTGATTCATAATCTCTTGTGTCAGCATCCTTCGATAAATTTTCTTGTCCACTGGGTCTCTCTCTCTCTCTCTCTATGTTTCTGTATATTTCTCTACCAGAATCTATTATCATCCCCACAAAGACACAGATTTGGTAAGAGTAAACTCTTAACTAGACTATCAAACTCATCTACAAAACCCCATCTAAACCCAATGCTGATCAAAGGAAATGTTTGTCTCGGTACATTTCTCATTTCACTGGTAATAAACACCAAATATCTAGACCCTAAAGCAAGCATCAGTTGTGCCATGGGGGTTTATGTGCTGTAAGTCATTCACTGATTTGTTTTTTCTGGATAATATAGTTTGATAGCTTAAAATTTGTATACCAGGAGGAGGAAGAAAATAAAACTGCTGAAGGTTCTGGTGAAGGAAATGAAGCTAATGATGATGGAAAAGAGACTGCCTATAAGCCTGTGAATCATAAGAAAAGGTCTGGCATTGACCCATTCAACAATGAAGGAAAAGACCCTGCCGAAAATCTAATAACATGAGTAAGTTTTCTAATGCCTCGTGGAAAATATGTTATTCTTTCTTTTAGTTAAGTACATTGGTAAATTAGAAATTACAATTGAGTATTTGCATGATGCCTTTTCAATTTTAATTTGTCTTGTATCAACATAAAAACATTTGGTGCATTTAAATTGGCAGGAAGCTCTCTATGGGAGATTGACTCGCTATGCCACCATCACTCTCCACAGTGTCTCGGTAAATGCCAATATTGCTTTGCCAAAGCTGTTGAATGTTATGATTAATTATTATCATAAATTCATAATAATAATTGTTATTATTTTACCTTTACTGTTTTTATTTGATAATTTTCTCAGATTTGTTTCTTCACTTGAGAATGATCTAAATCTAACTGTGAAAGCCAAGACCACAGAGATGAAAGTATCTGATTTCAGTTCTGGCTCCTATGCTACTGTGTTTAATGATGAGGTATGATTTCAGTCTACCTATTGTGCATTTAACACTTCTTACATTTGCCTTTAAAAAAGAAGCAAAAGGGAGGAAATAAATGAGGTGATATTTGGACTAACTTATATATTATAATTTAGATAAGGAGAAGAATAAAGCAGGTCCCACTTGCATTCTACAGAACCACATGAACATCTCTCTTTTCAGAATCAGATTTTCCTGGATGGACATTTTGGAGCCAACCTGATGAAAATAAAACCGAGAATGGCGTTGAAATGAAGAGTATTGCCGAAGAGATTGATTAAACTAATGTTAAGAGACAACGGATGGTGGCCTAAAAGGTCCTGAATTAATCCGTGTATTCTTTAATTTGCTTTAGCCTGGTGGAT
The DNA here is from genome assembly GCA_027562975.1 of Rhynchospora breviuscula. Classification (NCBI taxonomy): domain Eukaryota; kingdom Viridiplantae; phylum Streptophyta; class Magnoliopsida; order Poales; family Cyperaceae; genus Rhynchospora; species Rhynchospora breviuscula. Next base: position 58,826,507 of record CM050398.1, on the reverse strand, counting down.
ATAGAGTGGCTATTGTTTTTATTTTTAATTTAGATTCGCACATGAGAGCCTTAATTTTGTCTTGGGTAATAAGTATTTGTATTTAGCAATTAGTTAATTCTATGTTATAACACAAATCATGGTTGGCGTGTGTAGATGCTAGTTTATTTATTTTTTCTTAAAAAAAAAAAAGCGTCTAATTTTGACAGGAGCATGCGCATAAGTTAGTTGATGAGGAAGGAATAGCAATCCAAAAGTTCCAAACAAGTGATTTGTCACTTTTGAAAAAGAAACACGGATTTGTAACTATGGAGAATGAGATGTATGATAAGCATCGTATATTTGATTAGAAATAGTGGGAAGATTAGACAAAGCAAGTTCACGGGAATAAAGGGCAATGGTGCGTATAGCGCTTGGAGTTCTTTAATGATTTAAATTGTGCTCCATGAGTTCTAGACAGAACAGTTTTGATTGTGTTTCTATATCTTGAAAGCATTGGTATTGGACTTGATACGATCTGATAGAATATTTCATAAAGGTCCAATGGCAAAATAATAAAAGGGTCCAATAAGTAAGATAAGCCTATTCGTTAGTGGGCTCCTTGTCCGTTGCGGAAAGGATCCCACCGAGATACCACTTGATATCCTTGGTCGGAAACGAGGAGATGCCCTCTTGATCGGATATCTTTCCGTGTCAGAATTCGTTATGACAAACTGATGACGTCATCATTACACATGGAAAGATGGTCCCGACCAAATATCCCTTCGTAACTTCGACCAACTTCGTCTTAAACTTAGAAGGTAAAACATGTTCGAAGAGAAGGCTGCGAACTACTAAGCGATCTTGTATCGAATCACGAAGTTGAGAAACGACCTGTTTCCTCACCAAACAGAGAAAGATTTCATGAATCCGTCACATACGATCCCAAAATTATCACCAATAGCTATAAATAGGCACCTCCTACCCTTTGGGGAAGGGGTTAGACTTTCTATAATTTTTATCTTCTCACTTGTACTCAAATAGCAAGAAAAACAAATAAAATACTCTCTTTTGTGTGGTTTTATTCTAGATTTTTTCTCTTTTTAAATCTCTACTTTGTTGAAAAATCTTAAGAACTAGATTATGGTTATCAGGACTATTTAAGTTGGTCCAGACTCCAGAATAAGTGTGGTGTGAGTTCTTTGCTCTAAAACAGAAATCCAGAAAAAAAAAAAAAAAAAGAAAACTAACTTAAGCCTTTACCTGTACTATGTCATATATAGAACAAGATAAAGATTTTTATGGTCAGAACAGGGGAAACCATAAGACGATATATGTACTATAAACAAGATCAGGAATATCTATATGGCTGCTAATTTGTTATGAATTTTATGGTTGAAGGAACAATCTGGACATGAAAAATGAAATGATAGTAACCCGTTCCTATGAAGTGTGATTTTGGATTTACTCCAGATGAACTATTTGGAAGAAAACAAAACGAAAAGGAGAAATTGATAATCCAGGCAGTGTGGATTGATATTGAAGCTATAACAATGTAACAATAAAGTATGTAAGTTGACAGGGCCTATAAGAGTTGAACAGATGGAGACATGAGTGGACCCAGCCCAGATATGACGACTGCTTTAACCTAGGCCTCATGTTTACTCTGCCTTTATAGCGATTGACATTTGACATATTAGAAGTTAGTAATTGCTTAACACAAAAATAAGAATTTTAGGTATATAAGAAAAATATATAATATAATGGGAGCATTTAAAACATGTTGTAGTTGTAGAGTAGAGCCTTTCCCTCCTTTGTTTTTTCTATCATCTTCCATGAATGATTATCTCATTTTTATCTAACCTGGTTGGAATCAAGCGCACAGTAGAGTCGGAGTGAGTTTTCTTAAAATATAAAAAGGTATAAGTTTTTTAGACATAAATTATAAAATATTATTATGATCCTCTTATAAAAATAGCAAAATTTCCACTTGAATTAATATAATTCTGAACCAGATAATGTAATATGAGGAATGCTAGAATGCTACGCTTAGATAGGTTCGGTGCTACACGTTCATTTTCAAATTTTATGTTTCACATGATTGATCCAAACTGCTCAATCTCATGTTCATGTTGAAAACATATAGAAAACCAAATTTCATAATTTTTTTTTCAATTTTTTTACTATTTTTTTTAAATTTTAGAAATTCGTTGATCTGAGTGGAATTTGGCATTGCCTATGTTTATATATACTGTAGAAAACGGCAAAATGTTGCTTGTTTGGACCATATCCTATCAACTGCACTTTAATTTATAGAAAACTGGATCTCATAATATTTACTTTATGTACTTTTCTTCACCGTTGGAGATACATGAAACTTCTATGAGTTCTAATTTGTCTGATTTATGTAACAACTATATCGAAGTAGGTTTGAAAAAAACAGTTATTTGTTATTTTTTATCCTTTGTGATCAGTAGTAAAATTTGAAAGTTTGTATTTCTTATGATTATCTAAACTTAAAAAAATTTTCAGCATTTTAATTTATTCTTAAATCTTAATTGATCTTCAGAATGCTTTTTATTGATTTAATTTATATTTGTAATAGTTTTGTAATTATGCCGAATAAAAATTGCATATAAAACTGAGCCACACAATTCTATCCGGCAAAAAAGGACACACACAGAGAGTCCATGTGGTACCTGTCCCACTGAAGAAGGCAACACACTTTATGACACTTCCTTGCTCCGTTTGAATCGGAAGAAAACAAAAGATCTCATTAGCTGATAGGATACTAATAGCCTAATAGGCAAATAGCTCATGATCGCAATTCAAATCAAAGGACCAACCAAGTAACCAACCAACGTCAAAATGTCAAATATTTTGATTGATGTTTCAACTCCTCTCCCGTCTCGGTTCACTGTTCCAAATTCTGTGGTACAATTTCTGTTGCGATCCACTGATTTAGATCCTCATTTCTGTGAGACCCAGCTGTCGGAGATTCTTACACCAACTACCCAGCGAATATGGATCTCATCTCCCTGTCCGGAACATTAGTTCCTCTAATCCTCTCCTATTGGACAGGATTCTTTCTAAGGCAGAAGGATAATTGTGACCGTCTATTTCAGGTCAGACCTTACAGATTGAATTGGATCCGACCAATAGTGGTTAATTCGGATTTGAACTTGTATAAATCAAGGGGTCAGATCTGCTTAGAAGATATAATTAATTTCATACCATTTACAGAGGAGCGAATCTCTCTCTGCGACCTTTCATTCCATTACACATTTACACCAGCAACCTTCTCTCTCTCTCTCTAGTCTCTTCTACTGCAATCAGCGAATGTGAGGGAGCTCTCAAATAATTGATTTGGTTAATGTCACCATCGACTCTTAGTTACTTGCCTCGAGTTCCTTGTGAGTTGTGGCCTCATTTTCTCATCTGTAGTTGTATAAAATTCCACTTGTTGCTTCTTTTTCGGGTTCTCAAGTTTGAATCCAAGCCACCACCTCTTTCAAATTTCCTCCTCTTTAAAGCTTTCATTATCTCCTCTCTCATTTTGGCAAAACTCTGAAATAAGTCTTGTTCCTTTCCTCTTGAATGCGCTCCAAATTGTAATCAACTGAACTTTGTCTGTACAATTCTTGGAAAAATGCTACTTCTCCTACCGTAATTTTGGTTAGACTAGTTAGCTCCTTTTATCTTTTTTCATACTATTATGACCGTTCGTAAATGTTTTGCTACTTTCAGCAATTTCAAAGATGCTTCCCTTTTCCTATTTTTTCAACTCATGTTTTAAAATCAAGTTTGTTAATCTTTGTCCGTATTATACTCTCTAGTATGCAGCTTTTTCTTAAACTCTTGCACCAAAATTATGGGCTCCGACTTACTGTCTCTTATTAAAGTTACCCAAACAAGAACTAGACTTTAGAAAAGAAGAAATCATGATTGATAAATTAGTTCATAGGCACAAATCCCTTCTCTCTCTGGTCATATTTCTAAGTTTTTTTCCTACTCCTGGGTTAAGTGCCAATTCTACCACACTACCCAAAGTAGTGAACATAGGAGCTCTCTTCACATTCAATTCCACAATTGGTCGAGTTGCCAAGGTTGCAATTTCCAGTGCAGTAAATGATGTAAATAATGATTCGACTGTTCTAAATGGCACCAAGCTGGTTGTAGAGATGCAAGACACCAAATGTGACGGTTTTGATGGAATAATCCAAGGTACGCATAAGCTCCTTTGTTAGACTTCATTATTGTACAAATGCAGACTGTCGTACATACTATCTTGGCTATTATAAAATTGAGGATTCAAATAAAAGTTAGAATAAGCCTGGAGAACACGTTCAATTTCTGTAACATATGTACTGTAAATATGAGAATTCTAAGGTTTCATGGCTTAAATTGGTGCCTTGATTTATCATAATCGGGTAATAAGTACTTCACCATGTCAGTATTAGGATTTCATGCAGACACCAGACCTTACGGATAAATCATTACAATGTCACCAACTCACCATTATTTCAAACTTTCTCTCTTTTTACTTCCCAGCACTTCAATTCATGGAGAAAGATGTGGTGGCAATTTTGGGACCACAGTCCTCAGTTATTGCACATGTGATTGCTCACTTAGCAAATGAGCTGCAGGTCCCACTCCTCTCCTTTTCAGCCACAGATCCCACGCTCACTTCTCTCGAGTACCCATTTGTGATTCAGACCACCCAAAGCGACCTCTTTCAAATGACTGCAATTGTCGACTTGATTGACTATTACCAATGGAAACAAGTCGTTGCCATCTACTTGGATGATGATTTCGGAAGAAATGGTATAGCTGCCTTGGGCGACAAGCTTGCTGATAGACGGTTAAAGATTTCTGACAGAGCTGGTATCCGACCTGGATCTGATAGGAGTGACATAACTGACTTGCTTGTCAAGTTGGCCTTGGTGGAGTCGCGGGTTATAGTTTTGCATGCAGACCTGGGTTCTGGGTTGCTGGTTTTTTCTGTCGCGAACTATCTTGGAATGATGTCAGAAGGCTATGTATGGATTGTTACTGATTGGTTGAGTGCATACTTGGATTCCATACTGCCTGCTGATGAAGGTTTAATGGATATGATTCAAGGGGTCATTACATTGCGGCAGCATATTCCAAATTCACAAAAGAAACGTGCATTAGTCTCAAACTGGGGCAAATTGGTTGAGAGAGAGAATGCTACTGAGAATATAAGGCTCAATACATACGGATTGCATGCGTATGATACGGTTTGGTTAATTGCACGTGCACTAGATGCATATTTCACTAATGACGGAAGCATTTCTTTTTCTGCTGACCCAAAATTAAAAAGGCCTAAGAATGACAATGGTTCCTTACACCTAGAAGCCATGAGTGTGTTTGATGGTGGTAAAATGTTGCTTGATAATATCCAAAATGTCTCCTTTACTGGTGTAACTGGACTAGTCCAGTACAATGACGAAAGACATCTTATCAAACCAGCTTATGACATAATAAACATAATTGGAACAGGCTTTCGGGTTATTGGGTTCTGGTCGAACTATTCAGGTCTCTCAGTTGTTTCTCCCGAGACACTTTATACTAGGCCACCTAACAAGACCTGGTCAAATCAACAGCTGCACCCTGTAATTTGGCCTGGTGGGGATACAAAAATACCACGTGGCTGGACTTTTGCATATAATGGCAGGGAGCTGCGAATAGGAGTGCCTAACCGCGTTAGTTACCGGGAGTTTGTGACAGAGTCACGGACTACTGGTATGGTTAGTGGGTTTTGTATTGATGTATTTGTTGCAGCTGTGAACTTTTTGCCTTATCCTGTTAGTTACAGTTTTGTACCTTTCGGAAATGGAAAAGAAAACCCAAGCTATAGTGGGCTTGTGCAGGAAGTTGTCTCTAATGTGAGTGTCTCTTTCCTGCTAAAACTAACATATGCCTTTTTATTTTTGTCATAGAAAGAGTTTTACCAGAACGATATGGTTAAATTGTCAATATTTAATCTAATGTTTATCGTATACATGAAAGAGAAATCCTTTGTTTGCTTGCATCTGCAATAGCACCAATTATTTCATTCCTTAGTATTCTTCTGAAATTAATGTATAAGAGAGTGATTTACAGGATACTTTGAGACCTCAGGGGAAGATGTGAACATTTCCTCCCTTAACCTTTTAAGATTTGGAATCCAAACTTTGTTATAGGAACTTGATGGTGCTGTGGGCGACATCTCAATCGTTACAAATCGAACCAGAGTTGCTGATTTTACTCAGCCTTATGTTGGGTCAGGACTCGTGGTGTTGGTGCCAATGAAGAGACAGAAATCAGACTCATGGGCTTTCTTGCAGCCATTCACACTCTCAATGTGGGGCATCACAGGTGTATTTTTTCTCTTTGTTGGTGTGGTTGTGTGGATTTTGGAACACCGGATCAATGAGGATTTCCGGGGGCCCCCAAAAAAGCAGCTCATCACTGTACTTTGGTAGGATTCTACTTTCTTGTTTTTCATATCAAAAAGTAAAAAGAAAAAGATCAGTGAACAATTTTATAACTTGGTTAATATCTTTCTGCATTTAATATTCAGTTTTTTATGTGATCAGCCTTAGCTGTGGTGCAAGCATTGAAGTGTTTGTGATTAAATGTCTCATAGCTGTGGTCAATTAAGCATTGAAGTGTTACTGATTAAATGTCTCAAAGTAAATATCTTGAAGTAAATATCATTCTGCAATTGTGCTCTTGAAGTAAATTGAAAGTTCAATGCTTTATAACATCACCGTTGTGCTTTAAAAGGCTCAAAAATGATTTTCTTGACCATTTATGCCTTGGTAGATTAAAATTAAAAAGGAATCTAATTAACTTAATAATAATTTGATATGAGCCTCTTCTTTTGATATCCTGATGCAGGTTCAGTTTTTCCACTCTGTTTTTCTCCCACAGTAAGTAAACTCTTCTGCCTCACTTAATAATTTCCCCAATTATAACCCCTTTTCCTGGGTCGGTAACAAGTCCATATTTTTTTTTTCAGAAGAAAACACCGTAAGCATACTCGGCCGCGCTGTGCTCATTATATGGTTATTTGTGGTGCTTATAATCCAATCCAGCTATACTGCAAGCTTGACCTCGATCTTGACCGTCCAACAGATCTCAACTACAATCCATGGTATTGAGGATCTTCAAAGGACTGATGACCCAATTGGGTTCCAGGTGATGAATAATACAAAATTTGAATAAAAATTATACAAAGTAGATTAACATTTATTCTAGTCTTTTTTCTAGATTACAAGATATATTTTGCACTGGAAGTGAACTTTTGGATAAAGCACTATAATATGATGCAAATCTCCTACCGTGGGTACCACAGTGATTAGAAATTGCGTACTTTTATGTATCTAGTGTTAAAAAGCCATATATCTGAACTGTCAACCTATTTACGTACAGATAATGTATTATATATCTGTCCAAAAGAAAAAATTGAAACTTATGTGTAAATATAGATATTGAACTCAAGTATCAATCTAAATCTGATAAATGATAACTTAGTCTCAGTCAACTGTTTACTTTCTGGTGAATCTGTTAAGTTGGTGAAATGATAAGTTTGCATACAATTCATGTCTGAAAATTTAATTTTCTCTTCACCACCAGGTTGGCTCATTTACAGAAAACTATCTCGTAGAGGAGTTAGGAATTTCAAGATCGAGACTAAAGGCCTTGGGTACAGTAGAAGCATATGCTGAGGCTCTTGAGCTTGGTCCACATCATGGTGGAGTTGCAGCTATTGTAGACGAACGGCCATATGTCGATCTTTTCGTTTCAACTCAGTGTAACTTCACAATTGTTGGGTCTGAATTTACTAAGAGCGGCTGGGGGTTTGTACGTCACCTATTCTTTACAAAAATTTATTTCCTTTGTTCTTTTTTTTTTTTTGTCATTTAGCATTAAGATCTAAAGAGTTGTCAACTATTTTTTATAACTTGATCCTTTCAATCAACATACTATTTTGGACCAGAAGATCACTTTTTAGAGATTCTATATCAAATCCCTTTACACCATTTCTATTTCAAAGTTCCACACCACTCTTTTTGTCAGATCATTAGGGATTTCAGCTATGCTAGGTTGATATGCAAAGTACCCAGATGCATGATGAACAGTATTTTAAAATGTCCCCTTGTTTATATAAAATACTCCCTTGACCCTGGTCTTAGAGAATTAAAAATGATCCTTCCAGTTACTTTCTATTGTTGCATTTTGGCAATCGTGGATAGGGTTTCTTCCTCTATACAACATCATTAGTATTTAGAATTTAATACTGGCCTGCTTCTGAATTTCCTTAGAAAAGAAAAGCTTTTTGGCATTGCTTATTTCGAACCTAGAATCCTTTAGCAACTTGGACACTAGGAAAGGCCTTATTTTGGAAAGTTTATAAGAACTTTCTTCTTTTTTTTTTTTTTCGGTCTCACTTGTTTCATTCTGTACAAATTTAGGCTTTCCCACGAGATTCAGAGCTAGCAATAGACCTCTCAACAGCAATTCTGAAACTGTCAGAGAATGGGGATCTTCAAAGGATCCATAACAAGTGGTTCACCCGAAGTACTTGCAGTACCCAGACAGACCTGCTCGAGGCAAACCACCTCGAGTTTAGCAGCTTCTCTGGGCTCTTTTTAATCTGCGGCCTTGCGTGCTTACTTGCTCTGGTGATATATTTTGTCATTTTATTGATACAATTCTATAAACAAGCACATGAAGACGAAACAGATGCATCCAGCTCAGGGAGCTCACGTCTGAGGACACCGCGGCGCAGTATACGTGGTTTTCTTTCATTTGTTGATAATAAGGATGAATCGGTGAATGGTACTCCGAGAAAGTCACAAACTGATAATTTGTCAAGTAACGGGCTTGATATCGAAAACTGAAGGCAATATATGTCATACTACAATGCAAAATAAAAAAGGAATGAAAGTTAAGTTGAAGTATCCTTAGGATGGTAATGGTAGGTTTGGCCGGGGGAATCTGGAAAGCATATTATTTTGTCATTTATTGGGATAAATGTGAATAATTAAAATTGAGGCAGTGGAGGTGTGTTAAAAGGAATTGTAAATCAACTTTAGAGGAACCCAATATACATACTACATAGTGGTACAGTTTATAGAAAGTAATGAAGCATACAGAATTATCTAGTATCTAGTTAAAAGCAGGTTATACGTACCCCGTAACCTCCTGGACTTATAATTATCTTCTAAACTTATTTCTTTTGTAGATTATATGGCCTGGTTACATATGTTACAAAAAATCATTTTACAAATTATCAAGTGAGAAAACTTTCCAGCCAAGTTCAATTCATATCAATATATGATTGGCCACATAGTTGTATGATAATAAGTATATTCTTTTTTTTCTTTTGATTACCACCTGACCCTAAAAATAAATAAATATATTCTTTTTATTTTTTTAAGGATATATATTCCTTCTTAGTCCTTGATTACAGATTGCTTTGGAAGATCCGTTTAGAAAGATTCTTCATTAAGTTTACTTTTTAAGTTTTAATTGACTAAACTTCTGCTGCTTGTGGCTCTTGCAGTCTTATGAACTAATTAATTATACAGGCCCGATAAGGATCATCCCTGAAATCAATCATCCCTATCATCTCCAAAGACTTGTTTTCGATTTTTAAAAAATGCGTAATTAACTAATTTTCATTTTCAGAATGTAATTAACGCGCGTCATCTCCATCCATCATCCCATGAGTGTCATCCCCTCTCTCCCTCTCTGTTTCGCTCACTTCCCCTCCCCCTCCTCCATCCCTCTCTGATTCACTGATCGGAGGCAAAAATCTAAGTCAAATTAAAATTTCAAATCTAATCTTATGCAGTATAGCTTGAGGGTCGAATCATAGGACGGATTTTCTAAACCTTTAATTTCTAACAATTCAATTCTATTTAATCTAGGGGTATAATGGTAAAAAATAATCAATTTAAGGTTTGTTTATTTAAAACTAAAAATTACATAAGGAAATTAAATCTAAATTACTGAAATGCTCTCTAAATTAATCTAAAGATTAAAAGAAATTAACTAACTCAAATTTATGGCTTAAACTGTTGGAGTTATGTCCTAGAAGTCAATAATTTAATGACTTAAATATTAGTTTATGTTATTGATGATATTTGATCATTTGTTCCTAGGATTTATTATTGACAGATCATTCAGGTTAAAGATTTGAATTGTGGATCTCTGTGGATCATTCGTTAGAATGACAATAATAAATCTAAACTGTCCATAATCTTGATAATTAACAAGGAACATTAATTATCATATAAGATTAGTACGCAAGTTAAGTGATGATTAAGTTCTACAAATCATAGGTAAAGAGTTACCAACTTAATTGCATATGTGTATGTTATTGGAACATAGCATAGGACTTAACCCAATGAAATAAACATACGGATTGTGTTATGTGTCATTGTTTATTTCATATGAGTTTGATTTTAAGTTTGAGATGGTTCCACTTTTCCACATGAGGATAGGTTCTATAAATATCGTCTATCGTTGATTCCTGATAAGAGCTGCTATACAGACTTTATTTATGTTATCTTAAATTGTGCGGAGAAAAATTATTCATCAAGAAAAACGTATGTCCCTCATTAGTATACCTAGTGAGTGATGATATCTGTTTGGGCTCCTTGATGGAGTTGGATTGTTTGGCCAACTTGTGCAATCAACTCTAGATCAAGAAACGTATAATCTACAAGAATGACACATTCCTATCTTGGATTATACGATGATATCATGTGACATAAGAATCGGACAAGAAAATACTTTTATTTCTTATGCATGATTTGAATATTTGTATTAGTACATTATTTATGTGAATTAGGAGTCATAACGTGTTGCTAGATACCGCTTATGATTATTGAAAATAAATAACGATTTATTTTCATGGCCAACATAACATAAATCATCAAAGGGTCACACAAATAAAATTTTAACTATACAGTGCATTATTTATTTATTCACAGCAGTAAGTGCGATGAAAATACGATAAGTTCATTAATTAATTATATACCGTTATGAACCGTTATAATTAATTAAATCAAAGGGATCATATAGAAATAAATTAATGCATTTGCTAATTTTAAAATAATTATCAATAAGTTGATAATCAATTTTATTCAACATATTTTAATTGGTTGAATTGAAAATTCAGCTTAATAAGAAAGAAATTTAATTAGACCATTAAATGATTGATTTAATGTGTTAATATGAGAGCAAAATAACAAAATGAAATGGCTAAATTTGGCCATCTCGTGGCCAGCATATAGGGGGCAATTTTATCCATATTGGGTAAAAGAAGGATGAGGTTTGGATGCCTAAATATAGGGCTGTTAATTAAGGAAACAACACCGCTAAATTTAGCGTTAACCTATTCCTCTCTCCCTAATTAATATGGACGAAAATTACAGAAAAAATATCAGATTTTTTTCTTCCCTTGCTCTCTCATATTATTGCTCTTCCATAGGAATTCATGTGTTGAATATTAGCCACAAATTAAATAGTTAATTTTGTGAAGAAATACAACAAGGAATTAGCACAGTTCTAGGATTTGCTAGCACAAACCTCTAGAATTTGGTTAGAGCTTTTGGTGGACTCGAGGTCATCCATTGGAGAAGAAGGAAGAGAGACGCAGTATGCTACCAACTCTTACGCCTTGGATTTTTCCTTCTTGATACGATTTTTGAAGAGGTCTATCCATAATCGCTTTTCTTTTGGATAATTGATGTGTTACATGCTCGTAAGATCATTTCTTGTGGTTGTTTGCTTGTTTTATGATTATTAATTTTAATAAAAAATAAAATTATGCATTCTAACCATTTTCTAACAGTGGTATCAGAGCCTTAGGTCGTGCTTGAGCATTTTAACACAAAATTAATCGAGAAAATGGTAATTAACTAAGTTAATTGGTGATGTGTATGCTTGCTGAAACTGTTTTTCTGTTTTGTTGCTTGTTTTTCGTGATGTAAAACCTTCTGAAAATTTTGGTCTTTTACTGGCAGTTGTAGATCTATGAGTTGTGGTTCTTTAGACATGAATTTCACGTTTTTCTAAGCAGTTATGAATTTTTGGTGAATTAAACGATTACGGTACGCAGAACCAATTTCTGTCTGCACAGTTCTGTTTGAATGGCGTGTAGGACCTATTTTTGGAAAATAACTACCTGTAATCTTTGACTATAATTAAACTAGACTTAAAGATCTTTCTGATCATGTATAATTTGTTGCATGGTTTGGATTTTAAATGGGTGTTTAAGTATGAAAAGAGAAAAAATTTGTCAGATCTTTTTTTCTAAACAAACTGATTGTTTTGATAAACTGTACTAATTGAGAACCTTTTTCTGAAACGTGTTTAAATAGAATTGTTCTATTTTAAGTTACGATTCTGCTAAAATTAGTTTTGTAATTTTTAGTGGAGATTTGATACTTCAACTGAGTCAAAAGATTTTAATCGTCAGTCTGTTTCAAAACAGGGTTAGTTACTTGTATGGCACTTAACTTGATGATTTTGAATAGACCTTATTAGTTTTCTTTTCGTAAGTAGTTAGCCAACTGCATATACAAGATTTATTGTGTAAATTGTTTGCATGAAAACTGTATGGAAGATGATCCTACAGACCAAAAGGTTGAGATGAAAAACAGAAAATCTGATAACGGTGTTTCGCGCACAAAGTCAGATTTGTCTTTTTTTATTCTCCCTGATGGTAAGTGAAATCTTCCTAAAAATTTTACTGGTAGTTACACTCATTATAAGGAGTTTTCATGATTTATTTCATAATTTTTGGAGACCGAAAAATTTTAAATTTTATCAGGTCCCATTTAGTATTTTAATTAGTTAAAATATTTCTAATTAATCAAACTGGTTGATATGTTAATTAGAGCACTCCTTAAATAACCTCCTTTCAGTTTTAGATTGTTGAATTAAATTTCAAAAAGTTTAAACAAGTTAGTTGTTAAAGTTAAACCTTCTTTACATTTAAAAGCGAGCAACGAGCATGCACAGAGATTCTAATTAATAAAGCTAATTAGGAACAAATAAACATATATATTGTATATGTGCTAACTTTGTTTTGTAGGAGGATCGTGGGTTTAGTATGGCTCATGATTCCAATGCCTTGTGTGTTGTAATTGTGTGAATGCATGTGAATGAATGTATGTAAGGCCTTTGGTGCCATGGTTAATTAAATTAATGTGGATTAATTTTAATGTAACTTATGAGGCTTGCATGCTCCGAAGGATTAGTATGGAATTAGAAATTCTTTCATATATATTTTTATTAATTATAGGATATGATCTATATAATTAGTGGGAGGGCTTGATTAGTTTAGATTCACTTCATTGAGATGACGTGGAGCTAAAATGCAAGCGGGAGCCATACAAACCCACAATAATGTTTGAGATGCTTGTGATTATGTAATTGTTTGAGAATGTCATGAAATGTCATAGGATAGGTATGGGTGTATGCTAACACGACCACCAAACTAAGTCACATAACGTATTGTCCCAATTAATATGATTAAGTGACCGCCCTCCTTCTCTCTATCTCCTTCACGTCGTTCGGTCGTCCATTGACGCTTTCTCGCCGACGCAGGACGTCATGGTCCACCCTCGAAGTCGGGGTGTAAATCGGATTTACTAGGAGCAAATAGAGAGAGGTTACTTATCGATGGACCATAATCGGATTGGACATCGGGGCGAAGTTTGTGGATGTACATGAGATATTTCACAAACCAAGAGTCATATGAAATGATATGATTGGTTGGAGAACCTACCTTATCTAGTTGTTTTTTGTGTCATGCCGACGCTGGCCCCATTTCAACGAAAATAGGATCTTGAAAAACCAACTACATTTGGGACATTAAATAAATGTAGTGGGAGTTTTGTTTATCTTTATAAATAAAACATTGCATAAACTAAATGACCTTAATTTGAAATTGTTATAGATGTTAAAAATTGTTAATTTCGTTGCGATCAATCTTTGAAAATGAACAAGTTTGTTTCTAAAGGTACTTACTTGGAGAAGTAACACTGATTCCTAAAACATGATCTTAGTGAAGAGAAACTTGAGTGTGTTAATTCCCAAAAACTTTTCTCAACTTCCCGAACGTAGCATTACAATGATTGATTGACTTTTAGCGAAAAGTTATTCAATAAAGCTGTGCCTAATATCCTCATTTGAAATTTCTAGACCTTTGAATTAGCAAATTCATATGGACTAGATTTGACTCCTACGTTTTTATCCACTTACTCTAGAAGGTGTTTTTGGAGAAAGTAGATATTGACTCCATCATTTATGATCGAGTAATAGAGTATGAGTTAACCAAGAGATTCTTTTAAGAAAATATATGAATGTTTCATTGGCTTACAAATCGAAAGATTTAAGTAGTTAATTGACAACTAGAGATATTGATCTCCAATATCAACGATTGTTAATATTGTCATGCGATCTCTTTCTAGTTATGAAGGATATGTTATTACTTTTACGCACACTTGATGATGCAAAAAGGTGATTGGTTAAGTATTCAAGAAATACTTCACCAATGTATGAGTTGAAATTCGAGACCCTCACTTGTGACTATATGTCACATGAGATGTTTCATTTGTCGTTTATGGAAGGCACTTGAAAGGTTATTCGAAATACCATGATTGTAATGTTAGAAATGTTCTAATTCTTTTAAAAGTATTTGTCGTTCAAATTATCTCGCTATCTCTAATTCACACTAGTAACTTGATACTAGTTCATATGCTCGCATTTAACGAAATGTGTTGGCAATGAAGAATAAGAGAATGTTCGAGAGATGTAAAGTAAACTCCGTATAGAAAATGACTTGTTCGTCTAAGTCATTACCATTGGATACGTATAGTTATCTTTATTAAGAGTTTGTTTAGGAATTTGAGGTTATATATCTCATTCCTTGCATCTCAAAACCTTATCTCCATTTCATATTTGATGATGGATGATTAGTTTTGTAAAAGATAAACGTTGTTCTTTTATTGTGAATTTGTTTATATAATTTCATGCATCTTAATTGAATTTGCTTGAAATAGATAAACATATTTTTGAATGACAAATAGGATACGTAAGACTTGACATAAAGTACTTGACTTTCATGTAATATAACCGCTTAGTCACATGCATAAATGAGAATCGCATTATGAGAGTCTACATAATGAGAGCTTGTAATTCAATTCGATTTCGAATCAATTGATATACATGAATCATGTTTATTAAATGACAAAAGCATATTTGACCTACGGAGGTTTAAGGACAAGTGACTTGATTAGGACTTATACATATCGATGTATATAGACCTATAAGTATTTATACAATGAAAGGTTGTTGATATTTTACTACTTGACCAACGATCATTGTAAATATTAACATATCTATTTGATAAGGTATAAATATGAATTTTTTTTATTAGTTCAAAAGAATTCAAGAGTGAAGTTAAAAGACCGTTCAAGAAAAAATCTTACAATTAATCATGGTAAATAGTTAAGTCATATAATTTGAAATATTATCTAAAGAGTATGAAAGTAGTTTCACAACTCACTCCATGAGGAATAATATATCCAAGAATGGAGGTATCGAACAATGTTTGGTATAGTTCGATCGGTAATATATCAAATTGACTTATTCGACTCGTATTAGGGACAATATTGTTTACACTGAATAATGTTCCATCGAAATCTATTGAGAATAATATCTTACGAGATTTGATATATAAGTATAATGCTTCTCAAGATTTGGTGTTGATAAACTTATTTTAAGGTTTGTTGACTGATAAGCTTGCATCCAAATATGACACCTAATGTTTGTAGGATACTTTAAACCGAAAGGTACTACTTTCACGAATATGATAAGAGCAAAGTAGTTGTTGTTAATCATAACGTAATTTTGAAGAATAACATTCTCAAGAAGAAGTAGTGGGAGTAAAGTGAGCATTAAAAGAGTTTTTGCGTCACTACAAGAAGTACTCTTATGGAAAACTTGTCACTCCATACATGGTGCTTAGTGGGAGTTGAGCGGAACTTCATTCACAAGTTGTGAAAGGAAGAAGTTTAATAGTGCGCTCCTTCCAATTTGGACTCAACCATCTCACGAGTTGATGATGTTCGAGAAACTCATGGAATATATGAGGAGTCAAGAACTTCTTCTACAAATCGTTATGGAAGAAGTTCATAAACCTCAAGTATCAATCCTACAAAAGTCAATGAGAGATGATTGCCTAAGTCGTTTGGTGCATAGACTTCACGACATTCTCGTACTTATCATATGAGAATCTGTTGAGAAACAAGAAAACGATGGAAAGACCCGATTCCACATATATGGTTTGAACCCATATGATTTTTAAATACAATCCATGTATGACAACAAGATATAGAACTTGGTTGATGTTCATGAAGGAGCGATCCGTCAAGAACATTAAGATCTTTAAAAGAAAGATTGACATGGACAACAAATCGACTATGTACAAAGTATAGTTTCTTGCTTGTAGCTATGTCTAAGTCGATGGCAAGTTGACTATGTACAAAGCACGGCTTCTCGCTTGTAGCTATGTATAAGTCAATAAAGATCATCGTAGCAATAGTAGTATTTCATATATATTGATATATGGAAAAACACATAAAACCGCCTTCCTCGAATGAATGAAGGAAGATGTTGTGTATATGACACAAATCGAGGTTTTGTTTTATATATTGCTAAAAACATACACATGCTTCAAAGATCTATTGATGGATTGAAGCAAGTGTTATGGATATTGGAATAATATTTTGACAAGTCAAAAAGTTGAACTTCATTAAAAACATCTTGTATAGACAAGATATTCAGTGGGAGCATGATTGTGTTACTTGTATTGTACAAGATAACAAGACAGTAATTAGAAATAATATTAAGAAAAAATGAATATTGTCAAGATCTCATTGGAGAATATTTTCTCAATAGAGAACTTGGACAAGATCACCTAAATTCTAGAAAATAAAATCTATGGAGATAGATTATGATGGATTTGAGGTTTGAACAAATGTGCATATAATGATGAAGTGTTCTAGAAACACGAAATGTAGACTCCAAGAAAGGATGTCTAACCACGTCACATGGCAAATAACTTGAGTATTTGACTCAGTCTATAGCAACTCAATTCGAGAAAGTGCATGAAACAGTTCAAGCATTATTTCATTATGAGTTTCATTTTGTACGCCATATTTATGCATATGCCCCAAAGTGTAGTATTCAAAAGATATGATAAATAGTTGTCAAATGGATACAAGAGAGACACATTTGGACAATAGTCAAGGATATCCTCGGGTACCTTATGAGAAAGAGTGATATAATGTTTCATCTCTTAAGATGAATGAAAGCTCGTGTAAATTGTTACACTGATGCTAGTTTTTCGAAATATTGATATAATCACAGTTGAGCTACATATTTTGCTTAAAGGTGGTGTTGTAAGTTTAGAAGGCGTTCTAAATAAGATATTACAACCGTTTCCGTCACCAAAACAAAATACATAGCAACTTGTGAAGCAATGAAAGAAAGTTTTTTGGATCGAGTTCTTAGTCAAACTAATATGGTTCTATGCATCTCGAACCATAGATTAGTCATAAAGAACCCAATGTTATATTAGAGATTCAAGTATGATCTATAACGATATCACTTGATCTCATATGATGATGATCGAGAACATATATATAGGAGTATATATATATATATATATATATATATATAGGGTCAAATAAAATTGGATAGGTTCGCGAATACAGCAAACACTCTAACATAACATAACCTTAGACGGTATACGAGATGCAATTGTGCATCCATACGTGGTGGACATATGAATAACTTGCTTTAAGAGTATTATTTCTTTTGAGATCCGAGACATGTATATATGTAGATATAGACATCGTTCTCAATTCTTCACTGGCTAGAAATCACTACTGATTGACTCTAGGCCAAGTGGGAGATTGTTGGAGTTATGTCCTAGAAGTCAATAATTTAATGACTTAAATATTAGTTTATGTTAGTGATGATATTTGATCATTTGTTCCTAGGATTTATTATTGACAGATCATTCAGGTTGAGGATCTGAATTGTGGATCTCTGTGGATCATTCGTTAGAATGACAATAATAAATCTAAACTGTCCATAATCTTGATAATTAATAAGGAACATTAATTAGCATATAAGATTAGTACGCAAGTTAAGTGATGATTAAGTTCTACAAATCATAGGTATGTTAATTGCATATGTGTATGTTATTGGAACATAGCACATGACTTAACCCAATGAAATAAACATATTGATTGTGTTATGTGTCATTGTTTATTTCATATGAGTTTGATTCTAAGTTTGAGATGGTTCAACTTTTTCACATGAGAATAGGTTCTATAAATATCGTCTATCGTTCATTCCTGATAAGAGCTGCTATACGGACTTTATTTATGTTCTCTTGAATTGTGCGGAAAAAAGTTGTTCATCAAGAAAACCGTATGTCTCTCATTAGTATACCTAGTGAGTGATGATATATGTTTGGGCCCCTTGATGGAGTTGGATTGTTTGGCCAACTTGTGCAATCAACTCTAGATCAAGAAACGTATAATCTGCAAGAATGACACATTCATATCTTGGATTATACGATGATATCATGTGACATAAGAATCGGACAAGAAAATATTTTTATTTCTTATGCAGGATTTGAATATTTGTATTAGTACATTATTTATGTGAATTGGGAGTCATAACGTGTTGCTAGATACCGCTTATGATTATTGAAAATAAATAACGATTTATTTTCATGGCCAACATAACATAAATCCTCAAAGGGTCACACAAATAAAGTTTTAACCATACAGTACATTATTTATTTATTCACAGCAGTAAGTGCGATGAAAATATGATAAGTTGATTAATTAATTATATACCGTTATGAACCGTTATAATTAATTAAATCAAAGGGATCATATAGAAATAAATTAATGCATTTGCTAATTCTAAAATAATTATCAATAAGTTGATAATTAATTTTATTCAACATATTTTAATTGGTTGAATTGAAAATTCAGCTTAATAAGAAAGCAATTTAATTAGACCATTAAATGATTGATTTAATGTGTTAATATGAGAGCAAAATAACAAAATGAAATGGCTAAATTTGGTCATCTCGTGGCCAGCATATAGGGGGCAATTTTGTCTATATTGGGTGAAAGAATGATGAGGTTTGGATGCCTAAATATAGGGCTGTTAATTAAGGAAACAGCACCGCTAAATTTAGCGTTAACCTCTTCCTCTCTCCCTAATTAATATGGACGAAAATTATAGAAAAAATATCAGATTTTTCTCTTCCATTGCTCTCTCATATTATTGCTCTTCCGTAGGAATTCATGTATTGAATATTAGCCACAAATTAAATAGTTAATTTTGTGAAGAAATGCAATAAGGAATTAGCACAGTTCTAGGGTTTGCTAGCACAAACCTCTAGAATTTGGTTAGAGTTTTTGGTGGACTCGAGGTCATCCATTGGAGAAGAAGAAAGAGAGGCGCAGCACGCCACCAACTCCTACGTCTTGGATTTTTCCTTCTTGATACGATTCTTGAAGAGGTATATCTATAATCGATTTTCTATTGGTTAATTGATGTGTTACATACTCGCAAGATCCTTTCTTGTGGTTGTTTGATTGTTTTATGATTATTAATTTTAATAAAAAATAAAATTGTGCATCCTAACCACTTCCTAACATAAACTAGGGTCAATTGGTTGGGTTGCTTTACCTGGCCCTATTCAGGCGAATCCGCTAGTTTCCTGGTGCGGTCGCCAGAATAGACCGTTAACTTGGTTTAATTGGTTTATACCTTCTCTAAGTGCAGGTTGTTGGTCAAATCTTAGGTTCAAACATTAACTCTCATTTTCTATTTGGATGACTAAGTTTTAACATTCAATTCCTCCTAAAAATCCTAAGTTTCAACTTTCGTTCCTTGGCTTAGGGTTTCTAAGTTTACATTTCTATTCGGTAGGATATCTTATATCTCTCGATTATAGGTAAAGACACACCTTTCAGTTAAGTCTTGGTTTTACCTTTCGGTCTACTCCCTACCCTATGTTATGTAACTTTGAACTATCTTGAAATTAGGATTTTTGTTACCAACCTATTAGACAAGGCCTTAATCTAACGGGTAAACCTTCAAGTCAAGCAATTCAAAATCACAAAGCTCAGTTGTTTACCCCTAAATTCTGCTGCATAAAACCTTGGAATAAATAAATAAATTATATTCTATAAGTAAACCAAAACCCACGACAACAGCAACCAAACAAAATCGCTCTGACAGACAGTCATATTGCATGAGACGAAAATACAAAAATTCCTAAAAACGGACGATATATTAATTAATTAAGGGGAAATGCCATTATGCGCCTGTGATATCCCCATAATTAATTATCAAAAGAGTCCAAAAAATGGAAATTTTATAGCAGTTAAATTCTTCATATTTTTATGAGGAACCATGCAAAATTTCATGTCAAACTGAGTTACGGATGAGCATCAAACAATTTTATCAAATAAATGCAGCATAATTGTCCTCAATTTCGGCTGGGCCGAATTACAAAAATAAATCAAAGCCCATGAGATTTAATTAATTACAAAACAATCCACGACCCATACAAATTAAAATTCAAAAGCCCATTTCCATTGTCAATTTTCCGGCGGCCTAATTATACAAACAAAACAGAGCGGATCCAAATCTCAAACCGCTAAAGAATCCCAAACCCGTCTGTCGGAAACTGACCCATTCGGGATTCAGTCGGCCAGACCCAACACATCAGCTCGACCAGACCCAACAGTATCAACTCGACTCAGCCGAACCAAGTCTGGGGCTGCATACGTGTCGCCCTCCCATTGGTGGGGACCATTACCGTTAAAAATTAAAAAAAGGAG
Source organism: Rhynchospora breviuscula (assembly GCA_027562975.1). Classification (NCBI taxonomy): domain Eukaryota; kingdom Viridiplantae; phylum Streptophyta; class Magnoliopsida; order Poales; family Cyperaceae; genus Rhynchospora; species Rhynchospora breviuscula. The sequence goes on along the minus strand of CM050398.1, from coordinate 58,805,574 downwards.
GAAAGAAAAAAAGAGATGGAACAGTACAATGCTGTCAGACGCGAGTACTCCGGCGTAGGGAAGGGTTTTGCAGCCGTGTCACGCCGCTTCAGCCCAAACTAATCGCACCAATAAGTAGACGACGCTGTCGCGATCCCAGTGACACCAGACACGACCAATGTCGGAGAAGAAATGGTCCCAATTGAGTGTTGGAGGTGCTCACTGCCTAAAGAGAAATTCGAGAAATTAAATCCAGAAAAGGATAAAGCAATGCAATTAACAATTGATGTAGCTTTTAAAAAGGGAGAATTACATGCCTGAGAAAGCAATTTCAGGGTTGGATGCTCGTAAAGACAAAAGAGCTATCTCAGTCGCAAGCGGCAATGTCGGAACTATGCAAATGGAGAAGGAAGGTTTAATGGGCCACTATGATGCATTAACTAAGCCTCGTCTCGATCAGAGAGCATATGCAGAGGGAGCATGAAGCCTCTGGTGTAGCTACAATCAACTTCTCCTATAACTGGACACGTCCAGTGAAATAAGAGGGAAGGAACAGAAGGAAATGAGAGTAATGGAGAGGGGTATCACTGCCTCTCGTCAGCCTACACTCTGAAAAAGAATGTTCTAGGCCTGTTCAAACACAGGCGCCTTCATGACTCAATGGAGGTGGTACCACATTCCATCTCAATAAGAACCATTTGATTAAAAAGGAATTCAAATCAAAGGCTGTGATGTAGCCAAGCCTTGTGTGTTAAAGATGCCTCTCACATTGGTACACAGGGAGGGAACACACCCATACAACTAGCAACAAAATCCAGCCACCCATCCATACTGTTGACTATATGGAGGGTGCTGATGCTCATATCAGCCAATTTACTCAAGGCTGCAGGTGCAATTGGAGCTGTATAACATCTCAAAACGCCCCAAGGCATCACAATGCACCTGGAAATGCCCCATGTGTGTGCCATCCAGATGGGGACCATGGGCAAATCAGTCACAAGAAGAAGAGACAAAAGAATAGGAGCATCTAAAGTAATACAAGGAAGGACTACCAAATCCTAAATCCCAGCAATACCCCTCAAAGATGCCTTTTAAAACGCATTGGATAAAGGATATGAGAGGATAACAATACAAGTCAGCTGGAAATACATTTTTCATGGGATCAGATATGCCTGCCAACCAAAGAGCTTTCAGTGCCAACACACAAAGAGATGTTTGTGTATAGGTGGCCTCAGAACTGGGCACCATAGTACCCAGTGAAATTCATCATGGGCCAATAGGACAAGTAAATTGGGACTGAAATGTGACTGTGTCACAATATGAAATGCCATCTCTACAAACATTTGACAAGCCAAGCATGAGAACAAATTGTCACAGGTGTGACAAATGCCAACTCAAACACTTGGCTGCAAGTGTCCAGCCTCAATCACAGTCACACATAATGTGACTAGTGACAATACAAGTTCAAAATTGAACTTCAATACCAACCAACCAGCAAATTAAACTCAAGTAACCAAATGACCAAGGAGTTCAAATGTGAGTACAACTTGTCAACATATGACAAGTGATAACTCAAACAAAAGGAACTACAAGGCCATTGGCCACAGGAGATCAATTATGCAACATAAGCCCTTTTATAAGGCGCAATAAGCATAAAAAATATCTCAAGACCACACATAATTCAAGCACTGGAGAGGAATAAGCCTCTCTGGAACATCTACAGGCCTCATCTGAGGCACCATAGCCAACAGCTAGAGCAAAATAGCTCACAGCCAAGGCACAACAGCCAACATCCATCACAAGACACCCAACAATGTGACACATGTCCCAGTGCCACAAGTTGATCCTCCATTCAAGCGCCAAGAGACGGCTAACACAACTAGCCTGGCCACAGAAAGGACATAACAACCAACACCCAAAGAAGAGACACTCAATTGTGTGACACATGTCCCAGTGTCCACAAGAGCACCTTCTCTCCAGGCGCCAAGAGATAGCTACAATAGCTAGCAAAGCCACAAGGGAGCCACAATAACCAACAGCCAACAGGCATGGCATCCAACCACATGGTTCCTGACAAGCAACTACATGGAATGAAGCCACTTCAAACAACAACAAATCACCAATCCTCAGTCCCTGAAGGATAGGAATGGAAAAGTAAGTCAAATTCAAGTCACTGGAAAACTAACCAAAGCATCAAGTTAAATGGAGAAGCATGAGATAGCCTTGAAATACCTCATATGCCCTTCTGACCACACAACAGAAGATAGCTGGCGCCAAGTAAACCCATCCCCCAAGTTTATCACCTGGTAAAAGGAAGTAAAAACACCTCTCACTGCCACATAGGCTAAACCAGGTGAGTCCCATAAGCCACATCAGCCAACAAAGGATCAGTAAGAGGAAGTAAACCCCAAACCATCAAAATCAACTATCTCAAAACCAATGCCAGATGTCATGAGACCAATGGCCAGTGAATTGAGAAGTAAAACACATCAAGTGAAACAAGCACCCAAATTGAGGCGGCAAGAGGCAAGATAGCATCTCAACCCTCCATCAAACATCATCAAGACTCAGAAATCCTGAGAAAATGCCAAGTGGCAGATGCACTCCAAGTGAAACTCTAGTCCCAGGCTTATAAAAGGAGCTGAAGACGATGGAAGAAGGGCCCCCAATTTTCTTAATTTTTAGGCTAGAGCACTTGAGTTTTCAAAGCTGTAAAAGAAAAGAAAAAGAAGTTTAAGTGTTAATCAAGGTAATTAGCATGTAAATTCAAGTTTTATATGAAATAAAGGGGGCCAAAATAGTTTAAATTACTTTGCTCTTCTTGTTCTCCTCCTCTTTTCCTTTTTGCTTTCCTTTTCTGGTTCAGTAAGCCTGGTATTTGGCTTGAGTGTCTGGTATTTGACACTGGTGGTGAAATGCCTAGTATTTGGCATCATAAGGCCTGGTATTTGGCCATGAAATCAATTCAGCCCGGTATTTGGCTGTGTAATACCCTCTCATGAGGAGATAACTTAGAGATATACACAATAAGACATGCAAGTTTTATGCCCATGGCTACTGTTTTCATGCCACTCCAAACTTAAAAGTGATTAAGGCTACCTAGGCTTTATGCCCATGGCTACTGTCTAGTGTACCACCTAAAAGTGCCAAAAGTTTTGAAAAACAATTGCATTTCTCATGTTTTCAAACCCAAATTATTTCTGTTTGAGTGCATGTGCATATAGAATAGTTGCATTTGTCATCCTTCCAGGGAATAAAAAAATCGATTTCAAACTCATGCATAATAGTGTTAGGTTGATATCAAGCATAGCATCTGTTAAGTAATTACATCATGGTCAAAGTTTGTATGTCACTAAGTTGCATAGTATTCAAGTCTCAAAAAAGTCCATTGCACTTGCATAGTGTCAGGCATGGTCATATAGGTATCAAATTTGTTAGTCGCCAAAATTGGAATGAAACAGACCAAGGTGGTTAGTCGCCATTGGTAATGAGGCCAAATCAAACCAAGACCAGGGACCTTTGAGTGTCAAATTGGACAGAAGGCAGGTTATCAAACACGACCAGTCCACACAAAACCAAACCCAAAATTAAATAAAAGAAAGAGAATACCCGGACAATTGGTGTCTCCAGTGACCTCTCCTAGCCTCAAGAACCCAGTGGGACCCAACCAAGGGACTCAATTTCATCCCGAACAGCTCAATCAGACTTGATGAGCTCGACCTAGTGAAAAGGGACAAATAGATGTTCAAAATGGAAAAGCAATTGAGGAAATGCAGTGGATAGAAGGGAAGAGCGGCTCAAAACGAGTCAGAAAATACCTTCAATTGGAAAAATGGTGCTGGCAGTCGCCGTAATTTTCCCTCCGACGAAATACCTCCCCCTCGACGAGCTGTTGGAAGAGAAAGGAGGAAGAAGGAAGAAAAGAAAGAAAAAAAAAAAAGGAAAAGGGTCCCCTGGCACGAATCTTGACGCCAGGTGGACGAATGGATCTGAGTCCCAATGGATCTGAAGAAAAATATGGGTGCAATCGGCGCATGTGAGCCAAAACACAGAAAAGTGAGTCCCATCAAATAGATTTAAACCCGGCTCAAACCGCAACCTCAGCGCCATGAAAAATTCTCTGTGACGACCGCTGTGTGGCGGGTCACTCCAACCCGGTACAGCAAACAGCAAGCCCCCAGCCAATCAGAATTTTCCAGCAGATTTAAATTTTTAAAACTGCATTAAAAATCACAGGAGGTCAGAAAAATGCAAATAAAATATGAAAATGTCCAGAAAATTATGAGAAGTATTGTGGTAACATTTTCCAGGGCCAAATCCCAAAGCATAAAGCATATAAAATTAAAATCCCCAAAATGATCCTTTTTGTAAATAGAAAAGTGATGAAATCAAAATTAAAATTAATTTTCTGCACAAACACACGAACGTTTATGTTCTGGACAGCAGGTACATTTGAACATTTATGTTCTAGACAGCAGGTACACTCTCCGGATATTCTTGTTCAAACCCCAAATCCAAAAACTCAAATTCCAAATCAAAATTCAAATCCAGAAATCCCAAATCCAAAAATCCAAATTCCAAACCAAAATTCAAATCCAGGGATCCCAAATCCAAAAACTCAAATTCCAAACCAAAATTCAAATCCAGGAATTCCAAATCCAAAAACTCAAATTCCAAATCAAAATTCAAATCCAGAAATCCCAAATCCAGAACTCAAATCCCAAGTCCAAAATTCAAATTCAAAAATTCCAAAACCTAAAACAAACCCAGAGAATCGAATTCCGGGCCCAAACATCTGAGAAAAAGGAATAGAATCCCGAGGTTTAAATTCAAAAAGTCCGACTTGAAAATTAAAAAGTCAAACTCAAAAGTCCAATTCCAAAGTTGAAAAGTCGAACTCAAAAGTCCAACTCAAGATTGGTATAATTAAGACTAAAAGAGATCTGATAGCCGGAATCTAAAAGTCTTGAAATATGCTAAGCCCCAAGAATTAAGTGTTGAAAACCCCCAAATAGTTAAAGACACAAAGGACCAACGCTTTGGGGCTCGGGACAAAGTCAATAACTAAAATTCAAAGGGACAAAGTCAATAACTAAAATTCAAAAATGACATTAAAGTCTTAAAAATCCAACTTCGTTTCTCCTGAGACTGCATAGCGCGTTGCCGCAGGAGTTACAACTCAGTGTTCTTGTCAAGAGGAGGGCATAGCGCTTCCTTCTTCGTGACTCGAACGAAATTCCAAAACTCTCTAAACCCCAAACAGTTGAGAATTGACTTAGATCGCCCATCTTTCTAGTGTCGAACTCAAAAATCTAAATCGTTCTTTCAAGGCCGCATAGCTCGTTGACTTGGAAGTACACACCTGAAGTTCCTGTCAAGAGGAGGCATAGCGCATCTGTACTCAAGACTTGAACGAGAAACCTTCAAAATCCCTAAATCCCTAAATCGACTGAATACAAGACTAGGCCATATAACCCCTAGTATTGGTTTCAGATATCAAAAGGCGGCTACAACCCACTCCAGCAAGTTAAATAACAAAATTGCTAAAATTGTGACATAGAAGTCAACCAAAGTCCAGTAACAAGTTTAAAGTTACATTGCGATAATCAAAATTCAAAGCCCCTACTGCTTAAACTAATCTTTTAAGATTAAATTAGACCCTCAGCTATATGATACGTTTGATTTGAATATTCCCGATCTAGAGGTACTTTTGTCTGGTTCTCAATTCAGGCCGGAGGTAATTAACAGCAGGGGCTTGCGCCTGCTGGAAGGAAAGGATCTGCAAATAAAAACAATCAACCTTCGAGGTACTTAGAACCGCGTTAGCGTCCGTCGCCCGTTTTTCGGACGGTCGGTAGCGTTCGGGTCGCAAGATGCTCGAGGGGTATCTGCTCCGTATTCTTTTTCCCCATGGCGAGAGCTATCCTTCGATGGCTACCCGTGGAAAAGGTCAAAAAGGTGCGAGACATCAGCAATATAAAACAAGAAAGGCAAAGCAAATAAAAGAAGATATAATCCTAATTAAACTTATATTAACTACCAAGTAAAAGGTTCCCTACAATTGTCCCTAAACTAAACTACTCACTACTGATGTCTTTTATTTATATACATATTTTGACCATACTTAGCACCAAAATGGCACTCAAACCAATACAATTGTCTCATAATTAACTGTATTTTCCAGGATTTTGGTACTGCCGCCGCTTCGATCTTTATTTTGCAGAATTCTCGTGGAAATTGAAGACAAAACGCGCCAAACAAGAAGAATGGAACCTAATACTCAGCCAGATTACTCATTCCCTGCCCTCACACACGTGCCAAGGACCAGAGAAGACTACCATGGGCCGAGACAGATCAGACATCGCGTGAAGGCCCTAGTCTCAGCCCAATTCACCTCACCAGTGCCAAATTTCAGTCCGAAATGCCCCCATTTCGGTCCGAAATCCATATATGGAAAGGAGATTTTGGAAAGTTTCGAGTATGGAAAGAGCATCTCTTGCCCTAGCCGCCTCCTGACCTTCCTTGGGTAGTATTTAGGCACGTATTTTCGACCAGAAAGGGATCCTACCTTCTACATCATTATTCTCTATATTTTATTTAGCGTTTTTGGGCTCTTTCTGCGGGTTTCTTTGAGGAGTAGCAATGTTAGCGTGTGACGGCAGCAACCTTGTAACTCTACATCGATTCCTTGGTCTTAGAACAGCGAGTATTAGCATAAGGATTCTTTGGTTTACTCTTTTATGTTTCTATTTTGTTATTTTATGGCTTGTATGTTTATTTATCGCATAAAACTTGTAGTTTCTATTATGAGCATGTTAGGCTAGATTTTTATGATGTCTTAGGGATAGTTAGTAGGTTAGTTTAATATTTTGTGATGACTTGACTACTTTATATTGTGCTATGTGATATGTTTTGTTGAGAATTATATCTTGCTTGGTTATTTTAATTGTTTGTTTGATTGTTTACCTATTGATGAACTACAGCACCATTAGGACATTAAACCAGAACAAATAATTAGATAGTTAAGTACTTGAGGTAAGCCAATCGTTCGAAAGAGGAGGTTAGTTTACAACCGAAAGGTGAAGCTTTTACTGATCCGGTAGGACTTTAAATACCTTTAGAAATCCAACCAAACATTCTTAAATAACTAAAATCCGACACGAAAGTTTAGGTTTAGTTGTTTACGTGGTAAAAATCAAGTTCCAAACTAAGTAAGAACCGAAATCGCGATAGCTGAGGTTAGGACTTAGGTCTGGTTGTTTAGTAATCTTCACATAGTATTGTGTAAAATTATCAAGTCAGAACAAGAGGTTTAAAGCAAGTTTTGAGAACGAACAGTATGGATTTCGGTCCGAAATCCATACATTTCGGTCCGAAATATGCCTGTCTCAGTCAAAATTGTAGACAGAGGTGCTTTAGAGCTAAACTAATTGAACACGAAACCGTAGGACATTACTTGCATCTGTTTGAGTCTAGAAAAATATAAAAACCAACCCAAAAATATTTTATTATTTATTTTTTCAGTTTTTATTGCTATTTAATATTGTCTTTTAATTCAGAACCTCCATAAAAATTATCTTGTCTAGCTTTTAAGAACGATTAAATCCGGTATTCATTTTTACCATCCCTTGAGTTCGACCCTTAACTTTACCTCAACGACTAGTAGGGTAGAAACGAGGTATAAATTTATTTGGTACCTAGGTTCACAAACCTCTATCAACTACTTGTCATATTAAACATGCAAAGCTCAGGTTTCATCAAATCAAACATCAAAGCAAGTAAACAAAGGAAGATTACAACAAGAAGCAATGAAAATCTCTCTCAGCTTGTATCCTGGCAAGGTCAACAGAAATCTGGCGGGGTCGCCTGGATGGTTGCTGCGGTTGTTTTCTGTAATCTCCTTTCAATTCTTGTTCTAAAATCTGACATCCCTTGTTAGTGGCCTTGGACACGCTTAAATAATCAACTTGAGTCGGTTACAATACGTGGAGAACATGTGTGGAAGGTCTAAAAATAGGAGAACATCATATTCTAGAAATACATGTCTAAATCTGTTATGTCGGTTCTACTTCTGGCGGGTCAGCTGATTCTTGGCGGGGTCGCCTGAACAGGGGTCTCGTCTGGTTTTGACTCCTTTCTTTGCTCCATTCGCTTGGGTTCTGACCTGCTTCGTTTGAATGCTGTCCAGTCTCCAGAATTGCACCAAATCTTCAATGAACCTGAAAATAAACCAAGAACAATAGCAGTACCTTGTTTCTAACCTTAAATGCAATAAAATCTAACTAAAACACAAAAATTTAATTGAAATTAAGGCCTAAAAGGGTTGAATATTTCAATGTGAAACCCATCTATCATTCACTATCTCCCTCTGTAATTATGTATTAACTATTCTAGTTAATATATACAATTGTTCTAGTTTATATAGCAACTGTTCTAGTTAAAACGTATAACTGTTCTGGTTGATGTATATAATTTTTCTAGTTAATATAGCAACTGTTTTAGTTAATATATATCACTGTTCTATTTAATATAGTAATTGTTCTGATTAAATATATAACTGTTCTGGTTAAATATATAACTGTTCTAGTTGAATATATAAATGTTCTAGTTATATATATAACTGTTTTAGTTAATAAATCATTTTCTGGGACTCATCCCCTCTATCCCTCTCTGTTTCGCTCCCTCCCCCCTTCCTTTCCCTCCCTCCCCTCTGATTCGCTCTGTCCTCATCCCCTAGCGCTCATCCTCCCAGTGCTCATCCTCTCATCCCCTGGACTTCCGAAAATGGAAGAGAAGTTATTAACTCGTTTTCTAAAAATGAAAAAAATTAACGCGTCTGTAGAGGGGATGAGGGAATGACGGAAAGCAATTCCGATTAATTAAATTCTTGTGTCTATTGTTTTAATCTAATTTTTTTTTTGAAATAAAATAGGGTCTAGTCCCCATATTTAATTTGTAATTGAAAGTTTTAGCCAGTGCCTAAAGTTACAAAAGAAAACAATAAAAAAAATTACAAAAAGGACAAAAATCTAAATCTAAGAAAGAGAAACCCACATCAGACTATTAAATAAAGAAAAGGAAAATGTGAACCAGTTTTGCGCAAAGTCAGCCACTCATAAAGAGTTCGAGAAATCAGTTCATGAATTGGCAGTGCAATTCCTCTGAGTAATCTAAATCATCTCTGACTCTGTGTCCATAGGATGGAAGAAAGAATAGCCAAAAGCTCTCTTTGATATTTGTCATTTACTCATTTGCAGTATTCAAAATGAAACTTGCCGTGATAGACGTGTATAAAGTTCTAAGCACAATAGATTTTAATCTTGCCACTGACATGGTTTTTATCTTTTTTTTACCCATGCATCACAATCCAACGAATTCGAAGCTTCAAGACATCTAACAAAGTAATGCCTCACAAAAAAAAAAAAAGAAACATGAGAGGGGAGAATGTGATGAAATCAATGGCCAAGAAGGTCTCTGACGATGCGCCGATGATCTTTACACGGTCTTCTTTTATTACACTTCTGCTCAGAGGCTCCTCCCTTGACATTTAATGGTTGGTACTTTTCCCACCTCTTAATGTGGTAAATCTCACATTTTGCCAATCCCAACTCCTCCTTCTTCGTCTCTTATCTCATCTCGTTAATTACACCTTTCCCTCTCTCTCCCTGTAATCTTTTCTCTTCCATTTAATGTCTTTCCTTGGATACTACCCTGTACTTTATCTTCGCATAGGGCAAATGCTAACTCTTGTACTCCTATACCCCCAATGGGTGTCAATCCCCCTAAAACTGATATGACTAGGCCAATTCTGGATGGCGATACCATCTACTGAACAGACAACGGCTACACCCCATCAAGTTCATGATGAACCGGAGAAGATGCTGACATCAAAGGCTGGTGTACATGAACCAGGTCCACACAAGTATACTGATTTGATTCAAGCTTGTCAGGCATGCGAAAGTGGTAGAGAGTCAAAGAACTTTTCTTGTGCTGAGATAGTTTTGGATTGTTCTGCATTACTAATCAAATGCGGTCACTCTATACCTGAGGAACCAATGAAGCTCACTGAGGTACACACGCGTAAAAAGCTTTCCTCACATTTCCCAATTTTGAGGAAACAGATATTTGCACCAGCTAGAGAGGATCTGGATGGGACCCAGGTTTTATTGCCGTTACCTCTTGCTGAAGCACAAAAAACAGATAAGGAAAATAGAGCACTAATACAGGCCAGAAATATGCAAAGAAATCCAGGCCCATTTATTGAACTTCCTTTAAAGCTCTTTAATGACACCCAAGCCAAAGAATACATATCTATCCTCGGCCCACATCTTTCTGAAAAATTCAACACTTAGTATACTCAGAGACCAAAATTGTCACAAGGAAACGAAACTATGGCACTAACTGATGAAGAATTCATTGCTCAATTTGCTGCCCTGAGTGCCGATGATGAAAATCTTTCAGCAGCAATTGATCTGCCGAGCCATGTTGTAAGAAATAAGGTTTGGGATAAGTGTGTTCTGATGAGAGTGATATCACCACGTGTGGTGACGGAAGCAATGTTCTTTGATCAAAAGAGGTTGGTGTTAACACCACACCCTGATACTCACATAGAAGCAGTAAGGAATAACTATTTCCTGGTGGATTATACTGATGATGGAGATAGAGGAAAGGCAATTGAAAGGAGTATTTGGAATATGAAGGGCAGTATGGTCATAAATAGAATGGCTAAGGGTCACATTGATCTTACTGAACCAGCAATTGAAACCATGGAGTGTTGGGTGGAGCTCCATGGGATTCCGCCGGGCTCACTGGAGGAACAAGGGCTCATTCTACTGGCAAGGAATGTGGGCACGCCAATCTCAGGTTCAAGAAGCTTCTTTCATGCTAGTCAAAAGGCATATCGATTGAGAATGATTGTAAAGCTTAATGAACCCACCCTGAAAGATAAACTCAAACTTATGTACAAACCACTAGGCAGTGTCTGGGTGAGTGTGGTTTATGAAAATGTAAAAGGGGTGTGTATGTTTTGTGGTATCATTGGCCATGATAATGTACACTGCCCGGTTAGGCTGAGAACGCTAAGGATGAAACATGATGAACATCACAGAGACAAGATGGGGGATGCAAACATCCTGGACATGAGGTTAGGTAGATGGATAACAAACCGAGGTTTTATTCCAAGAGGAATCTGGATTGTTAAGTCAGGCAGTACATCAAGTCGGAGAGAAGCAACGCCTAATGCAGATGCTCACGAGGTTGCTGCTACTGGTGCCAAAAGAAAAGAAAAACAAGTAGAGGAAATGAATGAAAAGTTAGGAGGGAGGAGCTTAAAAAGAGGCATAGACAATTCTAACATGAAGGGTACAATTGTTATCAGAGAAAATGCGGAGGAGACAGTGGGGCTGGTAGTACCGGCGGATCAGAACCGCCATTTAAACTTCAAGAGGGCCAGGGAGACGATCCCAAACTCGTCTCCAAAAGAAATATGAATACACTCTCGTGGAACTGTCGTGGGTTTGGAGGGCCGCGGAAAATATAATTCTTGAGAGACTCCCTTCATGCAACACGGGGCCAATGTAGTGTTCCTCTCTGAAACAAAATCCTCAATGCGAAAGATCTCTCGATTCATGGAGTCCATCCTTACTTTTCAATACTATGCTATTCCTTGCCGTGGCAGGGGGCGAGGGAGAGCGGGCGGTTTGTGCATGGCGTGAAACAACACGGTGCAAATAGAGGTACTTAATGCTTCTCTTAGTTTTATCTGTGCACGTGTGACATCGAGAGATAAACCGTCATGGGTCATTGTGGGGGTCTATGGGGATCTAAACCACCAACACAGTAACCATCTTTGGCACACCCTGTTCTAACTAGTGGAGATGCATGGTACGGTATGTATAATTGGCGATTTCAATGAAATTGTTGATCATACAGAAAAGGTAGGAGGGAACAGTAGAGTAGATGGGCATACCAGACCCTTCAGAAATTTCATTTTTGATAGTGGACTGGTTGATCTTGAGTACAAAGGACCCGCCTTTACATGGACAAATAAAAGAAATGCCTCCCAAGCCATCTTCCAAAGACTGAATTGAGTACTTGTAACACCACAATGGATTCAGTTGTACCCGAATGCCTCTGTTAATCATCTCCCAATGATACTTAGTGACCATTGTCCTATTTTGTTGAGGATGAAAAAACCACCGGCAAAGTCAAAGAATTTTCGATTTGAAAATTGGTGGATGCACGAAAGAGGATTTGAGGAAAGTTGGAGGGAGGAATGGGAAAATAATACTATAGCGTCGTGGGCTGCACGATGGAATGACATGAGGAGTAGTATGAAGTAGTGGGCAAGGGCTCTTGAAACACCAAAGAAGAAATTGGAAAGATTGCAAAAGGATATTTATAATGTCCAATTGCAACACCCAGTGATCAAGAACCATGATTTAGAGGAAAGCTTGTTGAAAAACTATGATGAAGCAGAAGAGCAATATTATCAGTACTGGCAGCAGAGGTCACGTTTGCAATGGGTGGATAAGGGGGACAGGAATACCAGCTTCTTTCATACTATTGCCACCAATAGAAGGAGAGGTAATCTAATCACTATGCAAGGCAGGAAGATGGTTAAATGACAGGGGGATGAGAAGAAAATCTGTCGAGCCTTTGTCACATATTTTTCAAATATGTACAGATCCACAACTGATGAAAATCTCGAAATTAATGGGGTGAGTGGCGAACTTAATAACCACATAGCTGATTTCTTCCAAGATTTAGGGCCCAACACAGAGGCCCGAATACCTGATTCAGCCCATATATCCTTATCTTCGATGCCAAACTATGAAGTTAAAAGGGTTCTGTTTCGAATGGGACCCGATAAGGCAGCGGGTCCAGATGGTATAACTTGCCGCTTCCTGCAGAAGTATTGGCCGGTGTTTGGCAATGACCTAGTGACACAAATTAGACATATTTCAGAGTGAAATCCCCCCAGATGACTGGCTTAAATGCAATGTGGTGCTAATTCCAAAAAACAATGAACCCGAATCTCCATCAGATTATAGACCACTGAGCATAGGAAATGTGCTCTATTGGTTGTTAAAGAAAATAATTGCAGAGCGATTGAGACCCCACATGAGGAAAATAATTTCTAAGGAGCAGACAGTATTTGTAAAAGGGAAGTGCATATCTGATAATGTTATTCTGGTAAGAGAAATTCTACATTCTTTCCGCCAGCAAGACTTTAGACAAAAAGCGTTTATGTTGAAGGCAGACATAACTAAAGCTTTTGATAAAATGAGTTGGCAGTTCTTGGAAAAGGCTATGCAGTATCTAAACATACCGGGGAAGACAGCAAGAATATTGAAGAACTCTTACCAAGGGGCAAAAGTGACAATAGGAGTAAATGGTGCAGGGGATGGTTTTATCATTCCAACTCAAGGGCTACGGCAGCGGCACTTGGAAGAATTCAGGGGGTAAAATTGGCCGAAACTGGACCCACAGTGGCACATGTAATGTATGCGGATGACCTAGTAATAATGAAAAATGCAGCAGACAAAGAATTGCTCGAATATACTAATATTATGAATAGATTTGGTCAAGCATCCGAGTTAGTGATTAACCCAGCAAAATCAAAGCTCTGGATGTCAAAAAGATGTGATGCAAACACTTGGCTGCGGGTACAGCAAGTTGTCCAGGCAGAGGAGGCTCAAGCGCATGAAAAATACCTTGGTTCATACTTAAAGCAGCCAAACAGTGCGAGTTTAACGGGAAAAATGCTCGTGGAAAAGATGAATGCAAAGTTGTCGGGTTGGAAGTCGGCAATGCTATCTCATGCGGGGAGGCTGGTACTAATCAAATCAGTGCTTGCATCCTTGTCGGTTTACTACATGACAACTGAGTAAATTCCTAAAAGATGGCTAAAGGAGATGACTGGCATAATTGCAAGATTTTTCTGGGGAAAAGTAGGAAAAAATAGGTATTTGACCCTAATTGCTTGGGATAAAATCTGTAAACCGATTGACAAGGGAGGTCTTGGAGTGAGGAATTTGAATGATGTAGGGGAAGCACTTTTTCTGAAATTAACATGGGCAATTGTTAGTGAGGAGGAAAGGCTGTGGGTACAAGTGTGCAAAGCTAAGTACTATCACAAAGAAGGATGCTAGGGAGCGGGAACAGAAAGGAAACCGAGTGCATTGTGGAGGAAGATAGTTCAAAAAAGGGAGTTTTTCAAGAATGATGTCACTTGGAAACTTAATAATGGTATCAAAGTCAAAGCCATCTCTCAACCTTGGTACCCGACCTGGGAGATATCAAATACTATGGCTCGACAGTATAGCCAGCTAAAGGTATCGGATCTGTATAACCAGCAAGAAAGGAATGGAAGATGAGGGAGCTGAGTATGATATTTGGTGGGGAAAAGATAGAGGTCATAATCACACATGTGAGTAAGCCGAGTCAAGCAAGGCTATGAGCAACTGCAAGAAACTATAACACAGGTTCAAAGTGTACAGTCCAATTTGCAATGGGTGGATATGTGGAATTGGAAAAGCATCATACCAAAGGTGAAAGTATTTATCTGGCGGTTAATTTCAAAAACTTTGTCAGTTGCTCAAAATATGCATAGGAGAATACATGTTATCTCACCTATATGCCATAGATGTGGAGAGAAAAATGAATTTGAAACACATTGCATGTTTTTCTGCCATTCATCTCAGGTTGTATGGTTTGGTGGCAGGCTTGGATTAGCTACACATGATCTGCCACTAAATATGGAGGATGCTTTTGTAAATATTACACAGGGATTGGATGAAGAAGGGAGGAGATATGTGTGCTATACCTTGTGAAAAATTTGGATTGCGCGAAATCAGGAGTTCTTTCAGCATAAGAAAGTTGAGCCAGCAGCAATTTGGAGAAAGGTAAATGACCATGTGAGATTGGGGTGTGGGACTGAGCAGATGGTCCTACACGTGCGCAATGCTGGGGAAACAATGGTTAATAGGCTGCACATACAGGAGTGGATGGTGCTAATTGATGGGTCCTGTGATGCCAATGGCAAAGCGGATATGGCTGCACTCACTTACAGGAGGGGGGATCTCGTAGGTATCGGGTTAAATTACCAACAAGATTTAGACCTGTTTTGTGGGGAAACTCTGGCTTTGGTCGAGGCTTTACAATGCATAAAGGATAGTATACAACATGACCCAATGCCGAGTGTAACACTACTCACTGATTGTCTCAATTTGGTAGATGCAATTAAGGAGCAGGACATAGATAATATTCTCTCCTGGAGAGCTCGTGCTACTCTTGCTTTAGCCATAAGTGAGATGAGGCTTTTTGAAGGAATTATAGAGGTTAAGCATGTCATGAGAGAATATGTTAAACCAGCTCATGTACTGGCAAACCACGCAAGAAGAATGAGCCTCTGTTATAGAGGTTTGCCAAATCCCCAGTGGATGAATATCAACCCAGATGCAAGATTGCTGGATAACAGGTTATTTGCTCAGATGCAGGACAGGCCACCTTAATTGGAGGTTTCATTCGTTGTGTAGAAAGGGGGACTGTTTTTCTTTTGTTTTTTTCTCTTTTGTTTGTCTGTTTTCAAGTTTATTTGATTGTTAGCTCCCCTAGTTTGTTTTATTTAGAGGATTCTTAGTTGCTTTGCTTATTTAGCACTTTTATGGTATATCCTCTACTATGCTGTAACACTTATGTACTGTCTGTTAGCTTAATGAATTTCGCCCATGGGCCTTTGCATCAACAAAAAAAAAAGCTTGAAGACATTACAGCTAGAGGCGGATGATTGGTAACAATTTTTTTTTTAAGAGAAGCCTGAAAGTGGCTGTCAAGGGAACTAGCAATAGTTTTTGAATCTTAGTATAGAGAAACTTCTCCATTTCGCCCATTTCCAGCATACAAGTAATTAATGATTCTGTGGTGGCCTTATCATTAATGTTTTCATTGTTTTAGTATGTGACGAAGGTAAAATGTGAAAAAGATCTAAGACAGCAAATTTCATCTTATGTTATCATAAAAATATAAGACGGCAAATTTTATATTGAGTTGTGATGAAAGATCTAAGACGCATACATTTCAGTTGGACTAAAAATGTCATAAAATGTTAGAGGAATAAACGGAAATCAATTCAAATTACAGATTCTGGTTTTTAAAAAAGCGTTTGAGTTAAGCCTTGAATTTTTATTTGCATCATGTTGGCTCTCAAACTTTCAATCAGCGGCTAAACTAACTATTTAGTATTGATTGTATGCATTAAAAAGTTCAGGACTTCTTTAGTAACTTTTTTAAAGTCTAAGAAAAAGCAGTAGCAGCAGCAAGAACAACAACTAAGTTTTTTGTCCCAAACAAATTGGAGACTTGGGATAGCCTGGAAAAGAAAACCAAGCAAAAAAAGTCTAAGAAGCAACCAATTTAAAATAATATATATAGAAATTCACTAATTAGGAAATAAATTATATACTTCTAAAACATGGCTTAGTCCAGAAATTTATGAAATTTGAAACTTAAAAATTCACCAAACCTTTTACAATATCTACAAATCAGCCACAAATGCCAAAAAAAAAAAAGCTAGACTTTTTTTAAAAAATATATAAAATTTATATGTTAAAATGAAATAAATCAATATCAAATGAAACTTTATGACGTGTAGTTCCTATATATAATCTAATATCATCAAATTCGATTCTAGGATGTGGAAGAAATGATTCGAACAAGCACAAAACAACACCAAATTACCAGGCTTTTTTTTTTTTGCGAAGAAAAATTGAAGGTCAACCCCATCTTAATTAATTAAAATTTGATTTTAGCCAGTGGCTAAAAGTTACAAGAAAAGTAAAAGAAATAGAAGTAAAACTAAAGTGAACAATAAAAGAAAAGAAAAATAACTAAATCATAGCCGTATCTGATGGGTTTCTATTGTTGTGTGTAATGGTACTGATTCGCAGTTACAGTAACCATTACAATTCTGGTACAGCTTGTATCAGACCAAAGGATAGGTTTTCGCTAAATTGAGCTCAAATAACAACCATAATTAGAAATTGAAACTAAAACTAATATTATTGATATCAATTCCAAGCAATTGACATAGTCTCAACTAAAGGAAAACAATCGAATCTAAGAAACACAACTGATTAGAAACTGGCTAAAAAAATTAAGATAAAATGAAAGAAAATACAATAGTTCAATTCTTAGATATAGAAAATGAATGTTTTTAGATCTCTCGTTACATCTATTTATTTCCTTCCTATGTATTTTTATCACTAGGTGGGGAAGCGCGGCTTCGCCGCGCCTTCGCGAATTTTTTGTATTTCAATTTAAGAACCACTAATAATTTATCATTAAGTCTAAATTGTGTGCGACAGGCAAGTGCTAAGGCAAAATGCCATAATTTTTCGTTTCACATGAGTTGTAAAAAATTAAGCATTTTTTTGGTAATATATAAATTTTCATATTTGTTGCATTTGTTGTCATTAGATGGCGCATGGTGCAAAAATTATTTTATTTTATTAATTTTTTGAGATAAGCCTCTTGGCACCATTACATTACTAAATGAAAATATTACAATAGTTGTCTCAGTTGACTATCCTAGAAAATATTTTGCTAGGACCTTCTTAGCTATCCAGAGAACGAAGTATGCTATACCCATGATCAGTGAAATTTCATACCATCATTAGTCCAACAAATGACTCTTACCATGCTTGATATCTCTATCATGGCTATTTTTAAATTCAAATTGGTTCTCGAATTTCAGTATTTATCACCATTGTCACCTGATCATCTTTAATCAAATTAAGAACCATCATCTAAGTCAGTTACAGAAAAATAGTTGGTAAACCAATTTTTATAGTTGAATTGTAAATACCTGAATCTGTGAACCGCTAAACATTACAAACAAAAATACAGAATAAAGAACCACTCAATTTTTACTGAAAAGAAAGCATAATTTTATAAAATCAGGTAGGTTCATACTTGAATCCGTACTCCAACATAACTGTAGCTGGTTCCCCTTTTCCAATAGCAACTATTGCTCATCTCCAAAACTGTTTGTCATTAAAGCTAAGAATGGAGTTTGCCAATTGCAGTCATTAAGGATAATAAAATTGAACACAAACAGTTGTACTGATTGAGCAGTTCTCTAAAAGGTGTATGGCCTTGAACCACCTACACAATTGTCCCATAAAACAATAAAGAATTCAAGTTTTGTTCAAGTAATAATCTGTTGTAAGTAAAGTGAAAACTGAATCAAGTGAAAGCTAACTAAGCAAAGTCCAGTTGAGTCCGAAAAATTAGGAATGCTTCTACACTTTTCAGAATTAAGTCATGTAAATTATCTTATTCAAGTAAATAGAAATTAATCTGTACTATATGCCAGTATTGTAATATATCCTGGGTTTAATAATGGAGGAAGAAGCTTGAAAAGAAAAGGTACCTGCAGAGGCGATACATTCACATTTAAAGGCTTGCATCATTGAGATGCTCTTTGTGTCACTGGAACTCCACCACCTGTCAATATAAAAAAATAATCTCAAAGAACAACACAAATTAACCATAACATATGGACCTAAGAAATAGAACTCACCATTAGATAGGAATAGAAAAGGGATCCTTAGTGCCTGTCAGAAAGCAAAGCAATAGAACTTAGTAATGTGCCCATATAAATAAAAAGAAGAAACTTCTGTTATTTTAAAATTTAATTAATTAATTTTTGCTGACATTACATGCTTCAGATAGATTGGTCAAAATATATTTCAAAATATACACGATTGAGAAGAAGAGCTAAGGGAATATTTAGAAGATCAAATCTGAAAGGTAGAGGTTAAATAGGCCAAGTGTTAATTTATATTTGTCCATGCTGGTACTGGTACAGTGGTACCAATCAGTGTATAAATGTAGAAGAAGGTACTGCTTCATATTCTTTTAACTAATTTTTTGCTTGCTTACAATTCCTGAGTTTACAAAGGAATAGGAAGACTATTAATCAGGAATAAAAGGAAATCGAATTGATGGGTATGCCTTTAAATACAAAATTAGAGAATGGAGAGAAATGAAAAATAAACTTTGGCAACAACTACAATAAAGACCCGGTTCAAAAATGAACCTTCTTACCTTATGAAACTCAAGGAAGCTAGAAATCGGTGGTGCATCTCGTGTACTACAAATAAAAAAAAAAAACTTAACTTAGGGGATAATTTGAACTTCAATTAAGAGAGACAAATCTAATTCAAGTTGTTCAAGCTACAAACAACTGTAGGATTGACAATTTCAATACAAAGTATTTTAAGAACGATGGAGGAATATAATCATATAGAAATAAACTAATAACCAAATCCAATTGATTATTTCTAAAAAATATAATAAGCGGCATTCTTGTATTTACCCAAATCATCAATTCGAGCTATAAGGTATGGAAAAAAACCCATGGGTGTTACTAAGGGACCAAACATACCCCAGACTTCTTCGGTTCTTCCACATATTATCAACTGTAATTTTATCTTCGCCTTTTGCCTGAAGAAAGTTTGTCCTCTCCAACATTCTCTTTGGTTCTGACAGTGCATTTTAATGCAGACATTTTAGTGAAGAAATTAATTTTCTAGTAAGAAGTGAATGCATGAAAACTTACTCAAAATAGACAATGAAGAAGTAAGACCCCTTGTAAGTTCTGCATAAATTAAATGTCCAAGGCTCCAAGCAAAGCACACAGGGCCACACATATAATACAATAGCAAAAGAAAAATCTACATGCACCGGAAAAAAAAAATGTAGGTCAATGACAAATCCAAGAAATATATTTATGTTTCCTAATGACCATTAAATGTAGTGCTAGTCTTTCTATTGTTTCCTTACATGTACCTAAAGTTATCAAATGTGTTGTTTGATCTCCTGGTAGTACCAAATGGATTGAGAGCTTACTCCCAATTTTACCCTTGCAAATTTCTAGATATAATTATATGCAGTAGTTATATATTTTATTTAATTAGTTTTTTTAATTTATAGTAAGTACCTGTTATTAATTGTTGCAAACAACATTCACTATTTTGTTTGGGCTTTGTCACTATTGAAATCAATTAATCAAAGTTTCAGGTCATTGTTTTATAGCCACATCAATAGCATGTAAATAAATAAAATAAATTAAAAATCACCAAAATTTTACCTGCCTTTTTTTCAAGTCTTCACTTCTATAACTGAGGTTAATGTCAGTACTCAGTAAACAATCTATTTCTCTTCTACTCAACCTATAAGGTGAAAGGAAAGATAATTTATTTGTTGAATAAAGAAATCATATGAGCTACCGAATAAAGAATATATTAATATAACATAATCGGATGTCATACAATCTGGAATTAAAATAATCTATCTGATTGAATCTTAATTGAAATAGGAATATCAGATGAAATTGCAATAATACCTTGATTGAACCTTCAAACTCCAATGGTGGAGTCATTTCTTCATTGTTTCAATTGGAAGCAGCCAGAGGCGTTGGGGGGCACTGTGGTGGGTTGCCTATCCTCCTTCATATGTAAAGGCGAATTTGGCGGAGGATCAGTGAAGGGTTTTGAGGTGCCGCAAATTTGGCAGAGAAGAAAAGCGGAGCGTCGGGAGGTGGTTGGAAGAGGAGGAGGAGGAGGAGGAGGAGGCGGAGAGACGGCAAGAGAGGCTGCGAAGAGGATGTGAAGGTGCGAAGGAGGCTGGAGGTGGAGGTGGAGGTGGAGGAGCTGTGGCAGTATTTGGGTTTATTTAGATTGAGAAGAGAAGAAGAGGCGATGGATCCAACGATGGTTTGGCAGGAGAAGAGGCGATGAGGAGGGAGAGAGGGCCGCGTGGAGGAGTAGTTGGGGTGGGATGCGGTTTCTGGAGGATGAGATCCTGAGGCGAGTTTTATCTAAAAAAATTAGATCATCAGATCGAACTGCGAAAAAAATTGAATGGCTCAGATTAATTTCGCGGAGGGATTAATGCGGACGACTAATGCGGTCACGGGAATTAATATATATCTTAGATAACTGAATAGCTAGTGGTCCTAGATGGGAAAATCCTTCTCTCTCTTTTCAGTGATGACAGGTGACAGCCCATCAATGTAATTTAACTGGGCCACATTTTCCAGCTTAATTTCTTCGTCTTGTTTAACACTCTCTCAACTAACTCCATCATCCAATAGACCCCTTGTAATTTTTTGTTTTCACCAATTCCTCCTCCAGTGTTTACCGAGTCAACCTTTTCAACATTTTACTCTGACAATTGTGCTGACATTGTGCCCTCCTCTTCAACTGATCGTCTGATCCTTGTCCTCGAGGATGAACTGGGGAAAACTCTTCTCAATGGCTTCATAGTTTTCCTATGTTGCCTCTTCATCTGTCTGATTGGTCCACTTGACTAATATTTCTGGAACTGGCACATTTCTTCTAGGAACCATTCTCCTCACTTGACAGCTCCTGTCAAGGTTTCGAAAAAAAAAAAAAAGATTGGTGACCGGCAAATTTGGTGCCACTGGTTGGTTCATCCCCATCCACCTTTTATACTATCTAAAATATATTTCTAATCTTACTTATTCTAAAAGATTGAATTATATAAATTAATTGTGCATATAATGTGCAAATAATGCAAATTCTAATTATCATTTTAGCATTTCAAGATATTTTATATTCATTTTAAGTTATTTGATCACAATAATGTAGATTTAAGTTCTTTATATAGTTTAGAATATGTTTCTTGTCTTAATTAGTCAAAATGATTGGATTATATATAGTAATAACGCATTTAATGTGCAAATAATGCAAATTATGACTATCATTTGAGCATTTCAAGCGATTTTGCATTCATTTGAAGTTATTTGATCACAATAATCTAGATTTAAGCACTTTATATAGTTTAAAATGTGTTTTGGATCTTATTTATTGAAAAATATTGGATTATCCATAGTGATAACGCATTTAATGTGCAAATAGTACAAATTATGATTATCATTTGAGCATTTCAAGTGATTTTGCATTCATTTTAAGTCATTAGATCACAATATTCTATATTTAAAGCACTTTATATAATCTAAAATATGTTTATAATCTTACTTATTCTAAATTATTGGATTATACATAGTAATTATGCATATAATGTGAAAATAATACTAATTCTGATTATCATTTGAGCATTTCAAGCGATTTTGCATTCATTTTAAGGCATTTGATCAAAAAAATGTTGATTTAAGCTCTTTATATAGTGTAGAATATGTTTTTTATCTTACTTATTCAAAATGATTGGATTATACAAAGTTAATACGCATATAATGCGCAAAAAATGCAAATTCTAAGTATCTTTTAATCATTTCAAGTGATTTTGCTTTCATTCTAGGTAATTTGATCACAATCTCTTTGTACTGTCTAAAATATGTTTATAATCTTACTTGTTCAAAATGATTGGATTATACATAGTAATTACGCATATGATGTGCAAATAATGAATATTCTGAGCATTATTTCAGTATTTTAAGCGATTCTGAGCATTATTCAAAATGATTGGATTATACATAGTAATTACGCATATAATGTGCAAGTAATGCAAATTCTTATTATCATTTGAGATTTCAAGTGATTTTGCATTCATTTTAAGTCATTTGATCACAATAATCTAGATTTAAGTTATATATAGTCTAGAATATATTTTTTATCTTACTTATTCAAAATGATTGGATTATACATAGTAATTACGCATATAATGTGCAAACAATGCAAAATTTTAAGTATCATTTGATCATTTCCAGAGATTTTGCATTCATTTTAAATCATTTTATCACATTAATCCGTATTAAATCTCTTTATACTGTCTATAATATGTTTCTAATCTTATTCAAAATGATTGGATTATGCATAGTAATTGTGCATATAATGTGCAGATAATGCAAATTCTGATTATCATTTGAGATTTCAAGTGATTTTGCATTCATTTCAAGTCATTTGATCACAATAATCTAGATTTAAGTTCTATATAGTCTAGAATATATTTTTTATCTTACTTATTCAAAATGATTTGATTATACATAGTAATTACGTATATAATGTGCAAACAATGCAAAATTCTAAGTATCATTTGATCATTTCCAGAGATTTTGCATTCATTTTAAATCATTTTATCACATTAATCCGTATTAAATCTCTTTATACTGTCTATAATATGTTTCTAATCTTATTCAAAATGATTGGATTATGCATAGTAATTGTGCATATAATGTGCAGATAATGCAAATTATGATTATCATTTGAGCATTTCAAATGATTTTGCATTCATTTCAAGTTATTTGATCAGAATAATCTAGATTTAAGTTCTTTATATAGTCTAGAATATGTTTCTTGTCTTAATTAGTCTAAATGATTTGATTATACATAGTAATTACGTTTTTAATGTGCAAATAATGTAAATTCTGATTATCATTGGAGGCTCAGCTCGAGCTATTATCAATAAAAAAAAAAACAGAGAGCCTTTCAAAAAATATATGGTCGTCGATTATGTCACGTACCCATACAAGTTGCTGGTACAATTGTTTCCATTAAAAATAAAATAACTAATGAATGAAACAAATCTAGGTCAAAATCCACATGAAGACAGTTGACCAGACAGTGAATGCAAATGCGGCAACTACATATGACCAGAGGAGGATGACGGAGCATTCTTCCTGTGCCACACCGAATAGTTGCGCCATTGTTCCTATTTTATCAGTGCCTTTGTTAGTTTCAGTATTGGATATATAACACAGTACAAGATATTTCTACACATGATTTCTTTCCGGCTTATATATAATGCCTTTGACATTTAATTTGCTTTATTTAACGAATAAGAGACAAAACTAACTTATTTGTGTACTATTTATTCATGGATCTATCGGCTTTAATTAATAATTTTGATAAAATAAGACCACAAGTATAACACTTACTACACATCACGTTGTTTATATGCATATTTCTTGAAATAAGTTGAACTTTTAGTAATATGTTGATGATCCAAGAATGAAAAAAATAATTTGCATCATTCATTTATATTAGGACAAATTTAAACACCGTGTAATTCTTGGAACAATTTATAAAGGAAAGACCAACTTTAGACATTTCTTTTGTCTCAAACAACTACATTCGGGCTCCACTTCAAGAGCCGACATATAGCCCATTATGAGATTCTGGGCCGTCTATGGTCCTTTCTACAACCGTTTGGATTTCTGGAATCTAACTTTTCAATTTGATCTCACAAATTGGAGTTGAGCTCAGCTGTTCCAAGGGCTTCATTTTGTTTCTGGCCGCATATGGTTTTTATATCTATTTAACAGGTCAAAATTCTAATTGGGATATCAAAATTCAATTTTGATGCGAGAACTGCAAGAGCCGAGATTGGTGCTCTTAGAAGGAACCTAAAGCAAGTCCTTAACATGCATACACAGCTTCTTACCTAGGCTCAAGCCTGGTGGTACAGCGAAGAGTATCAGCGTTACATATTGAAAAAGTGGAGATTGCGGAACGAGGCCTAACTTTGCCGCAGCTAGTACTGTACCAATACCGATGATGGGAAGGAACAGATAACGAATTAATACAATTGCCAAGATTGCTGACAGCTTGACTTCTATTTTTCTTAATCCTATAATAGAGAAAAAAAATTCTGAGATAAAACTAGGTTCATTGATAAAGTCTATGGTTTAAGGGAAAAAAAATACTTTGCCAGCTACACTACAAATTAACTGCTGAAGTATGAAGTAACTAATAAGATACTAGTACTATGAGTACCTTGGGTTAAATTTGCTCCAAGAATGAGAGTGACAGATGGTATGGCAGCGTTTCTGAATCAAAATTCCACAAATTCAGTATCTTTTTTTGGAATTATATCTACGAACCAGATTGATAAATGATGTCACATTTTATATACATACCCAAGAAGTACAATTGAATCTTGAATCGTCCTAAGAATAGCAGTGTCCCCTACTAGTAGCAATTTTAGCCAAGGAATTGTGCCAATTACAAGTCCTAGCATCTGCATTCCATCAACAACAATTTACCAGTTATGTACTGGTACGGTGGTACCTCACTGTACAATGAAATCAATTCAAAAAAAAAAAAAAAATGTAGTTTTGAAAGTGCTTCTATATACCAGGGATACCATAGGCGGTGTTAATAAAACTTCCTTTAAATGGTCAATTGTTTCTTTTGCAATTCCTTGAAATCTTCTGGAGAGTTCTGACATCTCAGCTGCCCCCTTAGAGCGCAATGTAAGTGGAACACTCTGCATCACGTATTCGAGCATTAATCTTGAAATAATCCTCAAAGTTAAAAATAAATAGTCTCTTATTAGTTTCGAATAGATTATATTGACCTCTACACTCACCATGTCATTTTTAAAGGAGCTCGAAGGGAGAAGCAAAGACTCCTCGATGCAACTGCCATCTTCATTTTTATCTAAGTTTTCAACAATTTTATCTGATAAACTACCATCAAGTCGAGTTGTTTCAAATGACATTGATGATTTTCTCATGAGATGGTAAGAGAATGTCCATATGAAGATGCCCCCAATCTATATCAGTGTAAGAAATCATCTATATATTTGTTCATCGAAATGTAGCGAAGAATATATTATTTAAATTTGTGAAAAAATATGTGAACTCCATACAGATGTCAAGTAGCTACTATCTCATTGAAATCACGTACCGCTGTAGAGAAGGATACATATGCAAGCCCATTTGTATAACATGTACTTGAGTCTCCAAAAGGGTTACCTTTCTCATTGCACAGTGCTGGTACTACCATCAAGGGCAAATAACCAAAGTTGCCTGCAAGTTTTACAGAAAATCCAAAGTTTAACAGAAAAACTGTTGAAATTAACAAAAGAAAAATCACCAGTTATTGTTAAAATTACTCATCCTGTTTAATATGAAGTTCAGTTGAGGCTCCATATTTGAACACAAATGAACACATAATAAGAAAAAAAGTCTTAGAATCAGAGTGGTAATGGCCATATACAAAGTATTGAAGATCATTTTCTTACCTGTTGCACAGGTTGCAACAATGAGGCCTTTGATATGGCTTCTCGGCTTCAAAATTTTCACCGCAATCCATCCAAGAAAAGCTCCCACAAATACAATAATTCCGAGATTTACCGTCATAAACCACCTTAACAAGTTAAGATAATGTATAAGTTCATCCATAATATGCAATCGATCATTTTATAACTAGCATAATTCTTGTGGTTGCAATTTAATTAATAGGTTACCAGGAAATTAGGTCCTTAAAGGTGACCGATTTCACGATAGCTGCGAAGCCAAGTGCCGGTGCAAATACAGCAAAAACTATCTAAAATATTTAAGCTTGGAGTTAAAAGTTATGATTTATTAACTAGCTAAAATTAGTAGCAGAATTAAGAAATAAAAATATATCTTTACCTTGTTCATGTTTGTCAGAGCTTCAGTCGTCAGAACGTTTATCCTTGAAGATGCAAGGAATGATCCAAGAAGGCATATGATTAATACTTGCAACACTGGCATGGAGGCAACCATAAACAGAGACCAAAACTCCATCTTGAGATTACCCTTGCCGCTTCCCTTTTTCTCCTTCGATTTACCTTTTTTATAGGCCTTTGTTGCTACTGTTGCAGAAAATTCTCAAGTGACAAGTCTTCATATTAAGCGCTATATATATATATATAAAGAAAATTAAGCACTACATCTATAGAGAAGATTTGTACTAGAAGTGGTTGCGTGTCCTTCGTGTCCCTTCAAACTTAATCTAGTTATTATTATGTACTAGAAAAATATGCCCTCATATGTGAGCAAATAAATAAACAAAAAAAAATGTTAGATAATAAAAATATGTTGCTCAATCTATCTGCGATATATATATAGATATGTTACTTTTTTTGTTTTTGTATTAGACAGAAAACCAAAATATATTGTTGTTTCATCTAACGATTGATATCTAACCGCCTATTAAATCGATTGAACGATACAAATAAATATTTACACATTAGATCTAGCGTGTAACCACTTTTAAATCCGTATTTTTCTAAGTAGTGATAGTCTTCGGCAATCGGCAATTCCCATTAAGTTTGTTCGTTTGAGGGAAAGGGGAAGGAGGTCGCTTCCTACGGACTAGTGGGTTACATGATACCACATTTAAAAATTTTATATATAAATTTCAGATTTAGTCTGCATAAAATATTGAACTTGATATATATAGTTTATATTTTTGACAGGCTACATAACATGCTAGTCAACACTTCCTGCCCAAGTGCCCGTCCATATAATATTCGTGTCCAATGATTGTGGAGGATTTTTTTTCCCAGGCGAGAAAACCTCTCTCCTCTGGATAGAATACGACGGATTGACGGATCAAATTGGATGACATTCCAATGAAATTGTACTCGACTCTCCTTGCATTTGTATGTGAAATGGAAGTATTATAAATTGATGAGTGGTAAGTGCAATTTTCTTTTTTACCATCCGCTCCGTCTCACTCTAGTTCACACTGATTTTAGAGCCTGGGCGCCTTTGGGCAACTTGGGCGATACGGACGTGCTGGAGCGGAGCGAATTTTGACATATGATGAAATTCGTGCATTGAAACAATCTAAATAATTACTTATAGCAATTAATTGATTCCTTACTGAAATAGACTGATCTTTTAAAATAAAGAATAAATTTTCAGTTATAGAACCTAAAAAAAATCTCTTATTAACTAAAAGATCACTTATACCAATTAACTGATCCTTTACTAAAATAAACTAATCAGTTACTAGATCATGCAGTTAGCAAAGATAATATTAAAACAAAGAATAAATATTCAATAGCACCTAAACAACTTGTTATTAACTAAATGATCACTTATAGTAATTAACAAATTCTTTACTGAAATAAACTGATTCGTTATTGCAATTAACTCATCATGTATTCATCAGTGATAATATTGAAACAAAGTATAAAGAAAGTGACATTATTGATATAAGAAACAAGTAATTACATTTTCTGACTTCAAATAACATCAATACTATAACATAAAAACATAGTTATTTCAACTAAGAAACATCACAAAAACAAATTAGACACCCTTGATTCCTCACAGTCACATTCACCTTGAGAGAACATGTGTATGTCAAATGCAAGGTTCAAATCAATACCTACAGAAAACATAAGTAATTAGTTAATTCAATTAAGGAATCAAGTACCACAACACATTCAACGAGTTGTTAATTAACTCAGCTAAGTGATCAATATATTTTGACAAATGTTTAGTTAATTGTGTTAAGAGATCAATTAATTCAATTAGAGGAAACTATAAGAACGGCATCACCTTTCATATCATGTTTTTCTACAAAATCCCTAAACGCATGTAATAGATCATAAATAGTAACAAAATGAACATTTATACAATATAATTAGGTTGTTATCAGACATAAACTATCAGTTCTTATCTATACATTGCAACACTGTTATATCATCCACTAAGGGATCAGTTAATTTTGGCAATTCCTTTAAGGGATCAATTAATTCCATGAGGTGCAATTATAAGGACAACATCACCTTTCATCTCATATTTTTCTACAAAATCTCTAGATGCAAGTAACAGATCATAAACAGTAACAAAATGAATATTTATACATCATACATTCTCTACCAGTTCTTATCTATTACAACACTGTTATATCATCAATTGATTAATAAAAAAAACAAGCAATCAAAAGAGGAATATAGAAAATTTTACCAGAACCAGCTATTAGTGAATAAAAAATAAGTGATCATATAGGTGGATTAAAACAAAGAGTAAATCTACAATTTCAAAAAAGGTAAATAGAGAAATTTTACCAGAAACCAGTCACTGAAATATGAAATTGCATAGTGAATCGCTTGATGAGAGTATAATAGAGGAAAAAGCTTGATTAGAAGAGAAATACAGGAAATAAGAATGGATCGATCAAATAATCATCGAAATTTATTAGAGATAGAGAATGTCGCTGGAGAGTAGCTAATTAGGATGGATATGGCTTCCAATTTGGTCATAGAGGACAAACAAGAGTTGTTTTACTGAAAGAGATCTCAACAACATGGAGTAGATACGAATTCCTATGAGATCACCATAATTTCACCAAAGAGAGAGAATGTCGCCAGAGAGAAGGTGTTATGTTAGGAGAGAGTAGTTTAGATCTGGAAATGGGGGTAAAAGATTAAAAATATCATTTCTGCTTGATTAGATTTAGTTCGATCATTGTATTTTGAGAGTGTTTCGTATATTTTTCTGGCATTTCGGTTAATTTTCTTGTTTTAGTGTGTATGTGGTGTGTGTGGATTTCCACAGAAGATCTGTGTGTTTTGTGCTACAGGTACTCTCTCCTGTTTAGATCGATCGAATCTAAGAGTTGTGGTTTGATCTTCAAGAAGCTGTGGTGTAGATCTTTCCAAGATTGATGACTTATAGCGAAATCGATTGGGATCTCCTATGCACATGCACTCAAATATCACCCTAAGCAACCTTTGAAGTACTGGAGACCTAAAGGTGTTACAACTACTTTGTCGCATAGTGCATTGATTCATGAAAGATTGAATAAGATCCGCAATGACGTGCGATGCTTTAGATGTACTGATTCGGGTCATATTGCAAAGGATTGTGTTAACGGGTTGGTGTGCATATTGTGCAACAAATTCGGCCACAAAGCCGAGAGGTGCAGCGCCACTATTGATCCCCAGCCTTATCCTTCACCTTTAAAGCATCCATCGCCTACCTCTTATGAAACCTCTCCCATTAGTCCAAAGACAACTCCCACTAATCCAAAAAAGAGAGCTCAGTTCAAGCAATTGGAAGCCATGCCGAGGTCGATCTTCACCTTTCACACCACGCCAGGGACGGAGAGGCTTAACAACGCCTTCAACCTCGGTTTTTTTCTCCGAGATCCAGATCAATGGGGTCCAGATCAACTCCAGCGCGCTTTGCAACATCTCGCACCTCACCACAACTGGGTGATGCGGGTCTTTGATGATGAGCGCTATCTCATTCAAGCCCCCACACACATCTAGCTTGATTCAAATCTGGCTAGGCAATCAGTGAGATTGAAGAATCGAGACTTTGCTATTGAAGCTTGGGATCCATCCTATGATAAGGGTCTGAGAATGATTCCGGTCTGGGTCCGGATCAGAGGGTTTCCAATGAAATTTTGGCATTTTGAGGAATTTGAGCGCTTATTTGATGACATGGGCGGTGTTGTTCTAGATCTGGATCATAGAACAACAAACTATCTTGATTAGATGTTTGTTAGAGTTAAGGTTGGGATTTGTGACCCTCAGCTCATCCCTGCTAGCTCATGGATCAAGTACAGAGACCACCATGGCTTTGTTGCTAAGTATGACATCTTATTTGAGATTGAACACCAGGGTATCGTCTATGGTAATGGCAATAACCAAAGGGATCCACCGCCTCCTCCACCAGGTTAGAGCAATGGTAATACTAGGCCTAAGGGAAGGGGATCTGGTACTTCAGGAAGCAGCAATGCTGGAGCATGCTCTGGTCATACTGGTGACAAAGGAGGAGATTAGATGCAGATTGACCAAGGTTCATTGATGCCATCTAACCCTAGCTCTGCTTACAAAACTGCTGAAGCAGAAGATGTGTCCTTTGATAATCTCATAAGGCAAATTGAGTTGGAGAAAATGGCACTTCAGGTGATGGCACATCAAGGGTTCTATGTGGGGGAATCATTTAACTCAATGGACTCTGGCTTTTTTGATCTAATAGGGCATGCCTCTGAGACTGGCAAAGGAAAGGGGCCGGTTGGCTAAAGAGTACCAGCAAAACCTAACTAATCTGGGCAAGAATCAAGAAGATGATAGCTCTGGTGACTTGATTTTATATTCCTTTCCTCACTCCAAGCAAGGGATGATCTCTGAACTAGAGCCTCAGACAGAAGAACTGCAATACACTGTTAATATGGTGAAGAAGGAAGCAACAGATAGAGCTGAAACCTCTCCTAGCACCAATATGAGTGGTGGCAGAGCTCAGCCAAGGAGAAGCAATAGGCTGAGATTGGTGGGTGCAACTAGCTCCATACTTAGCAGGGCTCAGGACAAGAAAGCTCAAAAAGGAGTTGCTAGCAAGGGAAAAGGTAACTCTATCATCTCTAGCTTCCCTTTTAATAGATTGACAGATGTAGAAATTGCTGCATTATTTCAAGTTTATAGGATCAGATTAGGTGATAGTTTAGAGCAACAGGCTATGATTATTGATAAGGTGCAGCATATGCAAAGAAACTCATTTGAAGAAGTTTTACAAGAAGTGTTACAGAAAACTAAGGATAATACTGAAGGTTGTGTAGTAGTAGGATATGATAGTGATAGGGACCTAATAGTGATTAAATGAAGATATTATGTTGGAACATTAGAGGTATGACTGCCCCTAAAAAGAGGCAAATTCTAATTGATATTCTTAGAGATTACAATATAGATATAGTGGCTTTGCAAGAAACTAAGAAGGAGCATTTTACCAATAGGATTTTGAATAGTTTGTCTTTGCATATCAATGA
This sequence comes from Rhynchospora breviuscula, assembly GCA_027562975.1. Lineage (NCBI taxonomy): Eukaryota > Viridiplantae > Streptophyta > Magnoliopsida > Poales > Cyperaceae > Rhynchospora > Rhynchospora breviuscula. The sequence continues at coordinate 58,774,069 of CM050398.1, read as the reverse complement.
TTGGCAGTGGCTGCCTTCGAAAGGTAAATCTGGTGGTATACTATTTGGTTGTGATAGCTCTAAATTTGAAATGCTTCATTGTAGATGCTTAGATTTTTCTCTAAAAATTAGTCTTTTAGATAGACAGAATAATATCACTTTCTTGCTTACAATAGTTTATGGACCAGTACTGTCCAAATTGAAAAATAATCTCTGGACTGAATTAAGAAATATTAGGGACAACTGGACTGGCCCTTGGCTTGTGTGTGGTGATTTTAATGTGATAAGATTTAGAAGTGAAAAAAATAGTGATAATTTTGATATGAAGGTAAGTAGAAGGTTTAATAACTTCATCCATGATAAAGATTTAGTAGAATACAAGTTAAATCAGAGGAGATTTACTTGGACTAATGGCCATCAAGCGGCTTTACGGGATAGGTTCTTAGCTAGCAAGGAGAGGAAATGCATTTATAAAAATAGTATTATGCAGGATTTAGCAATCTATGGCTCTGATCATTATCCCTTAGTGTTAGACACTCTTAGTACTGTTAAAAAAATATATATATTTTCGGATTTGATCTCTTGTGGGTCAAAGATGAAAAATTTGTTGAATTAATTCACAAATGGTGGAGAAATTTCCCTTTAGATTATACTAATGTAGGATTTAGTTGGGCAGAAAAAATGAAATACATGAATAGAAAAATAACTATGATTGTGATAAAAGGAGATTGAAAAAACAAGCTTTTGACATAATTCATAGGTTGAATAAAATTCAAAAAAGTAGAGATTTGAATGATACTGAACAAGACCAGTGGTTGCATACTTGCATTATAAGAATGGTTTAGATAATATATATTTCGATGAAGAAATTTATTAGAAAAATAGAGCTAAAACCGAATGGTTAGAGGAAGGGGATAATAATACTGCTTTTTTCATGCGGTAGCTATTACAGATAAAAACAAAAAGTAAAAGTTATCATATGGATATAGATGGTGTAGTTAGTAGTGATAGTAAACAAATAGAAAGGCACATTTGGAGTGCTACTAGGTACTACTGAGATTCAAGGTGGTAGTTAGACTCTCATTTTTGGGAAGATGAGAATAAACTCTCAGTAGAAGATAAACTTAGGCTAGATGAACCTTTTAATATTCATGAACTACATAGAGCAATTTTTTATTCTTGCCTTACAGGTGCTCCTGGCCCAGATGGTTTTAGTTTCAGCTTCTATCAAAATTTTTGGGAGCTCATCTAGGAGGACCTTTTACTTGTTGTAAACATGTTCTATGTAGGTGATTTGCAACTCTCTAAAATGAATAAGTCAGTGATCAGTCTAGTCCCTAAGGCTCAGGATGCCTCCTTAGTGAAACATTATAGACCGTTAAGCTTGGTGAATTGTACTGTAAAAATTTTAACTAAAATACTAACTAATAGATTAGAGACTATGATTGATAAGCTAGTAGATAGAGCACAAACTGGTTTCATAGCTGGTCGATATTTGTTAGATAATGTCATTCTTGGACATAAGATTTTGCATAGCTGTCATAATACGGGACAGCAAGGTGCAGCAATTAAGGTTGACTTTGAAAAAGCCTACGACAGAGTAGGCTGGTACTATATGCTAGAAACTTTAGAGCTTAGAGGTTTTAGTACTAGATGGGTGAACCGGAATAGAAATATTTTTTATAGTTCTAGCACTTGTATCAATATTAATGGAGAGTTGACTGCTTATTTTTCTTATAAAAGGGGACTGAGGCAAGGAGACCCCTTGTCCCCTTTTCTTTTTTATTTGGCAGCAGACACGTTGTGTCAGATGTTTAATAGAGGGTCTATTGCTGGTTTGATTAAAGGTTTAGGACCTCCTATTAGAAATGGCTTACCCATAGTTAATATACATTATGCGGACGATACAATTCTCTTTTTTGAAGCTAGTAATGCTAATATAGAGAGGGTCTTTTGGACTATGATAGCTTTTGAGGCAATTTTAGGAATAAAGATAAATTTCTCTAAAACGGAGACGATTCTGATTAATATCTCACAGGATGTTAGTACTGAGCTAGCTAGTAGATTTGGTTGTAAAATAGATAAGCTTCCTATTATTTATTTAGGATTACCTATTCATTACAAAAAATTACAGTGTGCTGATTGGGGGTTTGTTTTAGATAAGATACCAAAAAAACTCCAATCCTGGAAGGGGAATCTACTGTCGTTGGGAGGAAGAATTACTCTTTTAAATTCAGTTATTAGTGCTATCCCCCTCTTTTCCCTCTCAGCTTTTAAAATTCCTGTTAAGATTAGAAAAATGATTGATAAGGTTAGATGTAGGTTTCTCTGGCAAGGTAATTCTGGTCAGAGGAAAAAAATATGCTTTGATGAACTGGACTAAAGTGTGTTTACCTAAAAAGTATGATGGCATGGGGATGTTGGATCTAGATAATATGAATAAGACTTTATTACTAAAATGGTGGTGGAAGCTTAATGATCCTCATTACTTTGCTGAATGGAAATCTTTAATTCGGTATAAATATTTTTCTAATAGGAAAGTTAGACAAGTCTCTTATTTTTGGAAAGGTATACTAGATGTGCAGGAGATATGAAAAATCTCTAGTTACTATTGTATTGGTAATGGTAGGAATGTTTCTTTTTGGCAGGATACTTGGCACTCTAATTGTTCACTAGCCACTGGTTTCTGCTTCCTTTATAATCTTTGTGAAACCAAACATTGCAGTGTCTATGAAGTAGTAGTGTCTAAAGGAGCTGTGTTGAAGTTTAATAGAACTCTTACAGGGGTTTTGTTACAAAAATGGCATGAACTCCTAGATATTATTTGCAATATTCCCCTCTTTTAGAAAGTGATGATGTCATTCATTGGAAATGGGACAATAAAGGGCTTTTCAATACTCATTGTACTTATCTTTTTCTGAGTTTTAGAGGGGTTCAAGTAGACAAAGCTCAAGCCATTTGGAAAGTAAAGATACCTCTTAAAATAAGAGCTTTTATGTGGTTAATGTTGCATGATATGATCTTAACAAAATCCAATTTAAGTAATAGAGGTTGGGTGGGTAGTACTAGTTGTGTCTTCTGTGGGGAACTAGAAACTCATAACCATCTTTTCCTTTTCTGCCCCTTTGCCAAGAACTTGTGGTACTGGTTAGGTGATAGTCAAAAATATTTGCAAAATTGGAGAAATGTACAAGATGTTAAGAAGTTTGCTTTATCTCTACCTAAGAGAGATAGAAATGCTTTTCTAACTATTTTTAGCGCTACAAGTTGGTGTATCTGGAAAATTAGAAATGATGTCATTTTTAATAATAGTCCACTTAAAAATATGAGACAAACTTTGCTAATTATATATCATTTGGCTATGTATTGGGTAGGTGTTTGGAAACAAGATGAAAGAGTTGATATGGACCAGTGGATGCCTATGGATTGGGATTTGATTCACCTGCAGATGGTGGCACCACCTTCTGGTATTGAAGTTGCAGTACATGATATGGGAGTGGAATGGCTTGCAGTTGCAGCGGCTTAGTTTTTGCATGGGCAATGAGTTAGGATAAAACTTGTAATAATGGCTGAACTTGGATACCATTTTGAGGTGCAGTAGGAAACTGCTATCTGATGTTTGTATGGTTTAATTTTGCTGACGTTTTGTAGTTGTTCGTTTGGTAAACCTGACTTGGATAAGTCAGTTTACAAGTTGGATATTTTGATAGTTTTTTCTTGAGATAAACCTGACTTGGATAAGTCAGTTTACAAGTTGGTTTTGTTTTGGTTTTTTTGTTGTATGGTTTCATTTTGTTAAAAATGAGACTGGGTGGCTCTCCTACCTTTTTTTCAAAAAAAAAAAAAATCTAGAAATGGGACCGTCTCGCGTGAGGTCACGTGAGATGTTGAAGAAATGGAGCGAAGGGCGAATAGAACATGTGATTCAATTGAATTCGACATGGACAGGATCACTAGATGGTGCGAATGGCACAAAAAAGGATGGTCTGAAACTATTCCCTTATAAATTTGTTAAATAAACCTCAATCGAAGACGCTTGTATGTGCTTATATTTATCAACATCTCTAAAACTACAAGTATCTAAATATAAAAGCTGTTGTACTAAATGACTCTTGGTTTGTCAATTACAAAACAATATCATTTGGCATTTAATAATCTTCTTTGAGTTCTTAATCTAGGTTATGATTTGATATAAAACCGATACATTAACTCAATAAATGGAATAGAAGGAAGATGAAAATTGAAGAATAAGTTAATTAAGTAAGACCAAGATTAAGTTTTCCTCATACTTGAAACTAGTTTAGGTTATATTATAAGGTATTGAACATCTTTTATCTCTTATAATGACCTATTTAACTAGAAAAACTCAAGTTTCAAGTGGTAAATTAAGTAATGGTACTTAACATTATTTAATGATGATAGTTGGTAACTTATAGGATGGTTATTGGCACCAAAATGGCTCTGGCTACGTTGCCAAAATGCAACTTTGCGTTATATAATGCAACAACAGTAGTTTTCATACTATAATACTCTTTAGAGTCTGTTTTGACCACTTTATGTTCCGAATTTGAAAAAACCCAAAACATGATAGTTGTATATCTTTTTGTCCTCTTTCCACTGATTTTTGAATAACCTTAGTCGGAGTTCAGAACAGAAATTTATGGTCAAAATTACATTGTGTAACGCGGTCGAGTTGTGTAACGCAAAATTATGTTGTGTGACATAAAATTGCGTTTTGTAATGTAAACTTGCGTTATGTAACGCATGAAAACTGTCATAACGTCTTGTTTCGCTACATACAAACCCCAATGGTCATATTGATGCGTTATATAACGCATGTACCTGATTTTTGCTGAAAAAAAACCCATTTCATGGCCTATTTTTTATCACCCTTTGTTTTATCACTTTGGAGATTTTTTTCTTAGCCAAAACATGTCCATATTTGAGCCTTTGAGCACTAGGGTTATTCCTAACTTGAGCTTTTCATACCTAGATCATTTTGAGGGATAATGTAGTTTCAAACACCACCACCACCTCGACATTGTAGCTAGGTATAGGTTGGAATAAGTTGAGAGCTCATATCGCTTAAGGCCGTGGTGTCATTTGTCTTTTGAGTTAGGTCGATCCGCCTCGGTTTGTTGATGAACGAGGTGATTCGGTTCAAAGTTGTAGTCATGTTCTTGTTAGAATTGAACGGAGTGCGCTTGATTCGAGGTTGGAAATTTCCGGAGACATACGACTAAAGTTAGCACATCCCTAGGGTCGGAATTCCGTAATTATATCGCGTGTTCAATTTCTCTCTCTTTCTCTCTTTATTTTCTTGCTATAGTTGAATTGCTTATGTGTGCTTGTTAATTGTTGAGTACTAATTGAATTGTGTTAGGGTAGTTCATGTTAGAGTTATGTCCTAGAAGCCAATCATTATATGGCTACTTCTATGGTTTATGTTATTGATGATATTTGATCATTTATTCCTTGATTTATTAATTGACAGATCATTCAGGTTGAGGATCTGAATTGTAGATCTCTGTAGTTCATTTATAATTAAATGACAATAATAGATCTAAAAGGTCCGTAATCTTGATAATTAACAAGGAATATTAATTATCGGATAAGATTAGTATGTAAGTTAAGTGATGATTAAGTTCTACAGATCATAGGTAAGGAGTTGCCAACTTAATTGCATATGTATATGTTATAGAACATAGTACAGGACACGACCCAATGAGATAAATATATGGATTGTGTTATGTGTCATTATTTATTTCGTTTGAGTTTGATTCTAAGTTTGAGATGGTTCAACTTTTCCACATGAGAATAGGTTCAATAAATATCGTCTACCGTTGATTCCTGATAAGGGCTGCTATACGGACTTTATTTATGTTCTCTTGAATTGTGCGGGAAAAGTTGTTCATCAAGAAAACCGTATGTCCCTCATTAATTTACTTAGTGAGCGATGATATCTGTTTGGGCCCCTTGATGGAGATGGATTGTTTGCTAGCAACTGATACAGTCATCTCTAGATCAAGAAACGTATAATCTGCAAGAATGACACATTCCTATCTTGGATTATACGATGATATCATGTGACATAAGAATCAGACAAGGAAATACTATTATTTCTTATGCAGGATTAAAATATTGTAGCAGTACACTATTTATGCGAATTGGGAATCATAACGTGTTGCTAGATACTGCTTATGATTATTGGAAATAAATAGCGATTTATTTTCCATGTCCAACAGAGCATAAATCCTCAAAGGGTCACACAAATAGGTTTTGACCATGCGTGCATTATTTATTTGGTTGTATTAAGGAATGCAACAATATGATATGTTGACTGATTAATTATGTACTGTTGCGAACCGTCATAATTAATTAATTAAGTCAAACGGATTATATAGAAATAAATTAATGCATATTCTAATCCTTAAATAATTATCAAAGTGTTGATAATTAATTTGTTCAACATGAATTAATTAAAGTAATTAATTTGAGCTAACGGGCCTATATTTAAATGGTAAATTAAAGGTCCAACTTGAGAGCAATTAATTGGGCCACTAATTAATTGAATTAGAGGACCAATCAAAAAATTGATGGAGCCCATTTAGGCCCATTTTATGGCTGCCCTAGTGATGGCATAGTTGTAAATTAGTTACAACTTTTTTGGAGAGTGGTTGGTCTATAAAAGGACCACTTTGGGAGCCAAAACCCTAGCCACCTTGCCTTTTTCTCTCTCCCTAATATTTTGGACGAAAATTAAAGGAAAAATTTCAGAATTTTTCTTCTCCACCATTGCTCTCTTAAGCTCATGTGTTGAGCACCTCTTGCCTCCATCCAATTAAATAGTTAATTAAGGCAAAGGGAAGGAAGGGATTAGGCTTAACCTCTCATCTACTAGCATAGATCGAGGTTTTGGTTAATACCTTGGTGGACTTGAGGTCGAGATACGCGTGGTGGTGCGCACAACCTCGACATCGCCGGATTCGAGCCTCCTTGTTGCGATACAAGGAGAGGTAGCCTTCCTAACCTCTCTCTCTTGTGTGTGAATGCTTGGACTAGATCCTTCGAGGTCTAAGTCGTTTGGATTGCTTATTAAATGGTTAATTAGCATACAAATTTGAAAACTTAGACTTCCTAACAGTGGTATCAGAGCTCTAGGTCGTTCTAAAGCATTTTAACACATAATTAGTTGAGAAATGATTAATTAACACATGGATTAGTGATGCACTTGCTTTCTGTCTGGATTTCTGTTCTGTTTTCGACATTGTTTTGGATTTTTCACTGAGAAAAGCTTTCAGAAAAATTCTAAATTTTATTGGAGGTTGTAGATCTGTGAGATGTGGTTCTTTAGCTACTAGTTTCACCTTTTTCTAAGTTATTATGAATTTATGGTGAATTAAACGGTAACGGTGCGCAGATCTGGTACTCTGCTGCACAGTTCTGTATTTTAGGCATGAAGGATTTATTTTTCGAAAATAACTATCTGTATTTCTTAGCTAGAAATCTTGTAAACTTGATGCTCTTTATGGACATGTAAAATTTGTTACATGCTTCGGATTTTATGTATTTGTTCAAGTCATGAGAAGTGAATCGGTTGTCAGATCTGGTTTTCCAACAAACTGATTGTTTGGATAAACTGTACTTATTGAGAAAACTTTATGAAAAAGTGTTTGAATAGAAAGTTTCTACTTGAAGTTAAGATTCTGTGAAAATTAGTTTCAAAGAATTTCGTTAAGGTTTGATACCTCAACTGAGTCAATAGTTTTTAGTCGTTAGTCTGTTTCAGAACAGGGTAAGTGGCTTGTTTGCTATTTATCTTGATGATTTTAAATAAGACTAGTTGGATTTCGTTTGATGAATTGGTAGCCAATAACATATAGTAGATTTGTTATGTAAAGTGTTTTCATGAAAATATTTTGGAAGATGATCCTACAGACCAAAAGAGTTAGACAAAAACAGAAAATCGGATAACGGTATTTCGCGCACAGTTTGACGATTTGTTAATTTTGTTTCTCTCTGATGGTAAGTGATCTCTCCCTGAATTTTTGACAGATAGTTACACTCATAATAGGGAGTATGCATGATTTATTTCATAAATTTTGGAGACCGAAAAATTTCGAATTTTATCGGGTCTCATTTAATATTTTAAATAGTTAAAGTATTTTCTAATTAATCAAATTGGTTGAATAAATTAATTAGAATACTCCATGATATTCCTCCTTTCTGTTTACAATTGTTGAATTGTCTTTTCAAATGGTTTAAGCAAATTAGTTGTTTAAAAGTTAAACTTTTATGCGGAAAGACCCGAACTACAAGCGATGTGCAAAGACTCTAATTCATTGTTGTTAATTAAGAAACAAAGGGACATGTGCTAACTTTGTTTTGTAGGAAGGATCGTGGGTTTAGTATGGCTCAAGAAACCAATGCCTTGTGTGTTGTAATTTGTGAATGCATATGATTGATTGTATGTAAGGCCTTTGGTGCCATGGTTAATTAATTAATTATGATTAATTTCTTAATGTAACTTATGAGGCTTGCATGCCCCTAAGGCTAGGAGAGAATTAGGGATATTTTCACATGTATTTTGTCCTTTAATTATATAGGATAGGATCCATATGATTAGTGGGAGGGACAATTAGATTAGTTTTGCTACATGGAGATGCGGCGGAACTAATGCAAGCGGGAGCCATACAAACCCACAACAATGCTTGAGATGCTTATTATTATGTGAATGTTTGTGGATGCTATGAATGTCATAGGATAGGTATGGGTGTATGATTACACGACCACCAAACAATAGTCACATAATTGTTTGTCCCAAATTTGATTAAGTCGACCGCCCTCCTTCTCTCTATCCCCTTCACGTCAATTGCCCTCTCATGGCTCGGTCCGCCCAAGCGGACGTCATGGTTGTCAATTTGATAGTCGGGGTACAAATAAATGGATTTGTAAGGAGCAAATAGAAAGATGTTACTTATCGATGGACCCAACTAGAGTTTGGACATCGGGGCGAAGTTCGCGATACGAACCAAGAATCATAAAGTTGTATGATTGGTTAAAGAGAACTTACCTTATCTAGTCATTTTGGGTGACGTGCCATAGCAGGTCCAACTTGACGAAAATAAGGGTCTTGGAAATTCATTACTTTTAGGGACTTATATTAAAGTAGTGAAAGTTTTACTTTATTTGAAAATAAAACAAAAGCATAATCTAATTGACCTTTAATTTGAAAAATTGTTGTAGATGTCTTCCTCATCCTTTTCGCTTCGCTCTCTTTTAGAGAAAGAAAAGCTCGCCTTCAACAGTGCCAACTTTCTGGATTGGCACCGGAACCTTAGGCTTGTCCTTAGGTTTGAAAAGAAGGAATACCTCCTAACCACTCCCATCCCCGCGGTTCCCAAATCGGATGCCCCTCAAGCAGACAAGGATGCCCATGACAAGCACGTCATGGACGACATGGAGATGTCCGTCCTGATTGTCGCTGTCATGGAGGCGGAACTCCAAAAGGAGTTCATGGATAGTGGTTATGGTGTGTTTGAAATGGTCTCTCGTCTCTCGAACATGTTCCAAACCAAGGCCCGCACCGAAAGGGACCGTCTCATCAAGGCCGTCGCCAATACTCGATTGGCGGAAGGTCATGAAGTCGGGCCACACGTCATGAATATGGCGGGGTTGTTTCGGCAGCTCGAAAGGCTTGATACACCCTTCCCGTCAGGGGCGATTCAAGACTTCATTCTCAACTCTCTCCCTCATAGCTTCACCGGTTTTGTTGTGAACTACCGGATGAATGGCATGGACAAGAGCATGGATGATCTCCAAAACATGCTTGTCGAGACGGAGGAGAGTCTCAAAAAGGAAAAAGAACCCAAAGATGTTCTTGCGGTGAGTGACAAGAGCAAGAAGAGCAAGAAAAAAAAGACCTGCAGAACTAGAAAGGACAAAGGCACGGTAACGCCCCAAGGTTCGGCCAAGGGAGCTCCCGAGGGTTCCAAGAGAAAGAAGAACCCGGCCACTTCCGAGACCGTGTGCTACTACTGTAGCAACAAGGGCCATTGGAAGAGGAATTGCCCCAAGTACCTCGCTGACAAGAAGGCGGGAACTGTCCGGCCTTCTACTTCAGGTATATTTGTCATTGAAACCCTTCTCGCTACCTCTAGTACAGACTGGATATTTGATACTGGTTCATGTGCTCACATTTGTCGAAATGTGCAGGCACTAAAGAGTAGGAGGCGGCTCGAGAAAGGCGAAGTTTAACTCCGCGTCGGTAACGACACGTGCGTCTCCGCTATGGCCGTTGGGAACATAGAACTCACTTTGCCTTCTGGTTTAGTTTTGGAACTAAAAAATGTTTATGTAGTTCCTTGTATCACTCGAAACATCATCTCTATTTCGTGTTTAGACTTGGATGGATTTGGTGTTGTAATAAAGAACAAAAGTTGTACTTTGTTGCGTGATGATGTTTGTTATTGTGTTGCGCATTTATTGAATGGTCTTTATGTACTTGATTCTAACGAACATGTTTTGAGTGTTGAACATGACAGTAGAAAAACGTAAGATCTCACATGAAAGTACGACTCTAATGTGGCATTGCCGCTTAGGTCATATCAACGAGAAACGCATCAAGAGATTACAAACAGTTGGTCTCTTGGATCAATTCGCTTTCGAGCCAATTGACACATGCGAATCATGTTTGATGGAAAAGATGACCAAAACGCCTTTTACCAACAAAGGTACAAGGGCAAGTGGCTTATTAGACCTCGTGCATACCGATGTATGTGGACCTATGAGCATTTGCGCACGAGGAGGTTATTCATACTTCATCACTTTCACCGATGATCATAGTAGATACGGGTATATCTACTTGATGCGGCACAAGTCCGAATCCTTCGAAAAGTTCAAGAAGTTCAAGAATGAAGTTGAGAACCAACTCAATCGAAAGATTAAAGTCTTGCGTTCCGATCGAGGTGGAGAGTACTTGAGCCACGAATTTGGTGATTATCTAAAGGAGTGTGGAATCGTTCCACAACTCACTCCACCGGGAATACCACAATGGAATGGTGTATCCGAAAGGAGGAATCGAACTTTGCTAGACATGGTTCGATCGATGATGAGCCAAGCCGACTTGCCCAAATCGTTTTGGGGTTTTGCAATAGAAACCGCAGTTTTTACATTAAACCGTGTTCCATCAAAGTCCGTTGAGAAGACGCCTTATGAGCTTTGGTTTGGTAGGAAACCAAGCATGTCGTTTCTCAAGATTTGGGGTTGTGAAGCTTATGTGAAAAGGCTAATGAGCGATAAGCTTGGACCCAAATCGGACAAGTGTCATTTCGTGGGATACCCAAAGAAAACTAAGGGTTACTACTTCTACAACCGCAACGAGAACAAGATAGTTGTTGCTCGTTATGGTGTGTTCTTAGAGAAGGAGTTTCTCTCAAGAAGAAGTAGTGGGAGTAATGTGGTCATTGAAGAAATTCATGAACCACCGCAAGATGTGCCTCAAGTAGGTAATCTAGTGATTCCCAATATGGTGCCAAACGAGGTTGTAGCCGAACCCGTTCCACAAGCCATTATGGAAGAAGTTCAAGAGTACGCTCACTCAAATGAGGACTCGAACATATCGCGAGTCGATAGTGTTCAAGACACTCAAACTTTCGAGGACCAAGAACCAAGTCCACAAGCCGTTGTGGAACAAGTTCAAGAGCCTCAACCCCAAGCACCGATCCTACGAAGGTCAACGAGGGAAAGTCACCCACCCGAAAGGTATTTGGGTTTGCACGATGTTCTCGTCATTGCGAATGACGAACCCTTGACCATAAAGGACATGAAAGATAAACCCGACTCCAAGGAATGGCTTAAGGCCATGGAATCCGAAATGCAATCCATGTATGAAAACAAGGTATGGACCTTGGTTGACCTTTCCGACGAAGTAAAACCCGTTGAGAACAAGTGGATCTTTAAGAGAAAGGTCGACATGGATGGCAACTTGAGCATTTACAAAGCACGACTAGTTGCGAAAGGTTACAAGCAAGTTCATGGTATTGACTATGAAGAAACTTTCTCGCCTGTCGTCATGTTCAAGTCAATTCGGATCTTGTTAGCGATTGCCGCATATTATGACTATGAGATATGGCAAATGGATGTCAAAACCGCCTTCTTAAATGGCAACTTGGAAGAGGATGTGTATATGACACAACCCGAGTGTTTTGTGGATCCAAAGAATGCTAACAAGGTGTGCAAGCTTCAAAGGTCTATTTATGGATTGAAGCAAGAATCGAGGAGTTGGAACAAGCGTTTTGATGAAGAGGTCAAGAAGTTGAACTTCATTCAAAGCGAGAAGGAACCTTGTGTTTACAAGAGAATTAGTGGGAGCGTGGTTGTGTTTCTCGTTCTATATGTTGATGATATACTCTTGATCGGGAATGATATCCCCGAATTGAATGCAGTCAAAGATTCATTGAAGAAAGTGTTCTCAATGAAAGACTTGGGCGAAGCCGCCTACATCCTAGGAATCAAGATCTATCGAGATAGATCAAGAAGGTTGTTAGGCTTGAGCCAAGATGCATATATTGACAAAGTATTGGAAAAACACAAAATGGCTAGTTCCAAGAAGGGTTACTTGCCTATGTCACATGGCATATTCTTGAGCAAGTCTCAATGTCCAATGACTGATACAGATAGGGATTTCATGAAGCGGTTCAAGTATCCATCTGTAGTCGGTTCGATCATGTATGCCATGCTATGCACTCGCCCCGATGTTGCGCATCCGATTAGTCTGACTAGTCGATACCAAGCTAACCCTGGTATGGCACATTGGACCGCAGTCAAGAATATCCTCAAGTATCTCAAGAGAACAAAGGATAGCATCCTCGTGTACGGTGGAGACCAAGAGCTCGTTGTAAGTGGTTACACCGATGCTAGTTTCCAAACCGATCGAGATGATGCGAAGTCACAGTCCGGCTTCGTATATCTGCTCAATGGTCGAGCCGTGAGTTGGAAGAGTTCTAAACAGGATACCACGGCTGATTCCGTCACCGAAGCAGAATACTTAGCGGCTGGTGAAGCAGCGAAAGAAGGAGTTTGGATTAAGGAATTCTTGACCGAGCTGGAGGTGGTTCCAAGCATCTCTGGTCCAGTGGATCTCTACTGCGACAACACAGGAGCCATAGCTCAGTCCAAGGAGCCTAGGTCTCACCAGAAGACCAAGCACATTCTACGACGATTCCATCTTATCCGTCAGTTTGTGAATGACGGATGGATCAAGGTCAAGAAGGTGGACGGTGCCGCGAACACAGCGGACCCTCTGACAAAGCCTCTATCTCGAGCCGCACATGAGTTGCACGTTGCATCCATGGGGATTAGGCGTATGCCTGAATGGCTTTGAGTTGTATCTTTTATCATTTGAGGCTTTAGTATGAGACATGTATATTTTGGATATTACATTGAGTACTATGCACTGGTTAGAAGTCACTGTTGATTGACTCTAGGCCAAGTGGGAGATTGTTAGAGTTATGTCCTAGAAGCCAATCATTATATGGCTACTTCTATGGTTTATGTTATTGATGATATTTGATCATTTATTCCTTGATTTATTAATTGACAGATCATTCAGGTTGAGGATCTGAATTGTAGATCTCTGTAGTTCATTTATAATTAAATGACAATAATAGATCTAAAAGGTCCGTAATCTTGATAATTAACAAGGAATATTAATTATCGGATAAGATTAGTATGTAAGTTAAGTGATGATTAAGTTCTACAGATCATAGGTAAGGAGTTGCCAACTTAATTGCATATGTATATGTTATAGAACATAGTACAGGACACGATCCAATGAGATAAATATATGGATTGTGTTATGTATCATTATTTATTTCGTTTGAGTTTGATTCTAAGTTTGAGATGGTTCAACTTTTCCACATGAGAATAGGTTCAATAAATATCGTCTACCGTTGATTCCTGATAAGGGCTGCTATACGGACTTTATTTATGTTCTCTTGAATTGTGCGGGAAAAGTTGTTCATCAAGAAAACCGTATGTCCCTCATTAATTTACTTAGTGAGCGATGATATCTGTTTGGGCCCCTTGATGGAGATGGATTGTTTGCTAGCAACTGATACAGTCATCTCTAGATCAAGAAACGTATAATCTGCAAGAATGACACATTCATATCTTGGATTATACGATGATATCATGTGACATAAGAATCAGACAAGGAAATACTATTATTTCTTATGCAGGATTAAAATATTGTAGCAGTACACTATTTATGCGAATTGGGAATCATAACGTGTTGCTAGATACCGCTTATGATTATTGGAAATAAATAGCGATTTATTTTCCATGTCCAACAGAGCATAAATCCTCAAAGGGTCACACAAATAGGTTTTGACCATGCGTGCATTATTTATTTGGTTGTATTAAGGAATGCAACAATATGATATGTTGACTGATTAATTATGTACTGTTGCGAACCGTCATAATTAATTAATTAAGTCAAACGAATTATATAGAAATAAATTAATGCATATTCTAATCCTTAAATAATTATCAAAGTGTTGATAATTAATTTGTTCAACATGAATTAATTAAAGTAATTAATTTGAGCTAACGGGCCTATATTTAAATGGTAAATTAAAGGTCCAACTTGAGAGCAATTAATTGGGCCACTAATTAATTGAATTAGAGGACCAATTAAATAATTGATGGAGCCCATTTAGGCCCATTTTATGGCTGCCCTAGTGATGGCATAGTTGTAAATTAGTTACAACTTTTTGAGAGAGTGGTTGGTCTATAAAAGGACCACTTTGGGAGCCAAAATCCTAGCCACCTTGCCTTTTTCTCTCTCCCTAATATTTTGGACGAAAATTAAAGGAAAAATTTCAGAATTTTTTCTCTCCACCATTGCTCTCTTAAACTCATGTGTTGAGCACCTCTTGCCTCCATCCAATTAAATAGTTAATTAAGGCAAAGGGAAGGAAGGGATTAGGCTTAACCTCTCATCTACTAGCATAGATCGAGGTTTTGGTTAATACCTTGGTGGACTTGAGGCCGAGACACGCGTGGTGGTTCGCACAACCTCGACATCGCCGGATTCGAGCCTCCTTGTTGCGATATAAGGAGAGGTAGCATTCCTAACATCTCTCTCTTATGTGTGAATGCTTGGACTAGATCCTTCGAGGTCTAAGTTGTTTGGATTGCTTATTAAATGGTTAATTAGCACAAAAATTTGAAAACTTAGACTTCCTAACAGTTCATGCCAAACTGATCTAGAACTTTAATTGCTTTCGCTAAACCTTGATTAAACTACCTCCTTTAAGGATAACAAAAGCGATAATGTCCTGTCCAAATTAAAACCTCCAATAGATGTTGTGCTTTCGAAGCGCAGTTGACTGATGCTTCTATTTCATAGTTCAAATTTCAAACTTTAAATGACCGATTCGAATGTTCAATTAATGTGTTCTTCATATTAAAATCATATTGAAAATCATCACAATTTTTTTTCTATTTTATGATTTAAAAAAAACCCGTTGTTATCTACTTCAAAATCATTTGATCAAGCGATTTTTTGAAAATCATAAAAAATATAAAATTTGATTTTCTTTAAGATTTCAACTTGCAAACAGTGAATAATTCGAACCGGTCATTTAAAACCGCACAAATTGAGATCTGGCGCTATTACGGACCAACCCATTAATACTTTCTGAACTACAATATTCATTTCTCTTGTTATAATATAATATAATATATATATATATATATATATATATATAGTTTTGCTATGGTGAGTTGCAACTCACCAAAGAGTCGGTGAGTCGCGCTCAAAACTGCTAAATCTAGTTCAAAATGACCGATCCAAACCGTCTAATATAATCTCCCTATTGAAATCTCCATGCAGACCAAATTTTATATTTTTTCAAAATTTTTAAGTATTTTTTTTTAAATTTTAGAAAATCGTTAATCTAATTAGTTCTGAACCGTTCAAAAACAGCAGTTTTTAAAAATCCGAAAAAAAATACTTAAAAATTTCAAAAAAATATAAAATTTGGTCTGCATTGAGATTTCAATAGACATATCATATTAGACGGTTTGAATCGGTAATTTTGAACTAGATTTAGGAGCTTTGAGCGCGACTCACCGATCCTTTGGTGAGTTGCAACTCACCGTAGCAAAACTCTATATATATATATGGTTCATCAGGTAAGTAATAAGTGTTATGTCTTCTTAAGGAGAGTATTGGATGTTGACCAAAACACCGTGTCTGCTTTATCTACAAGGAACTGAAAATAAACTAAAACGCTGATTGGGCAGATCCGCTAATTAATCAAAAGTCAAACACGAATCTTATATTTGATTATTTGATAAACAAGTAATATACATCGAGCAAGAGCATCAGATACCATGTCGCGACTACAATGATATCGCAGCAATCAAAGGATGTATCTTTAAATTCTATGGCCCTGATCAAAATTATATTTTTTTAACGTGGGATTTCATTTCATTGAAAAATTCTTGATCAAAATGAAAGAATTTGGTGTCATTTGGTTGGAATTCTCATGTAGTTAGATCCAACGAAATTCTATGAAATCAATTCAATTGAAATGAAATAAAATGAAGTCCCACGTAAACTTCATTTTGACCATGGCCTATATAATCTAATAATTATTTTATTATTGATCATTACAATTAGAATTTAGTAATTTCGATATAATTATTGTAATATTTAATTTTGTTTAAAAAAATTTTGGCAACATATCTAACGTCCAAAGGAAGATATTTTGAGTAATCTCATATATAGTCCATCCAAGCCGGCAGTATGACTGTATGATGCACTAAACTTTTTTTAATATATATTCGCAATATATGTGATGTGCGATTTAATTTGTTCAGTCAGTCACGTGACACACCACATGGCTGAGTTAATGCAGTGAGAATTTACTGCATTATGATAATTTAGAACCACATCTCCCAGTTGTTTTCACGTTTTCAATCCTTCTACGTTTCATAGTTCTTAGTAAATTACACAAATTATAATTGATGGACCATCTGTTTGTATTTTAGTCCCTATAGCTTAAAAGCTCCAGATTTGGCTCTTGAACTTTTTCAACATGGTGTCGCCAAATTGATTTAAAAATTTGCATTCCGTCAGAAAAATGAGCGATATTAATTAACGCCAAAAACGTAAATCTAAAATTTAATTTTTTATAAGTATTTTCTGAAACCAGAATCTTCAAAAAAAAAAAAAAAAAAAAAGTGCCCCAACGCTTCTTTCTTAATTACAAGTCTGGTCCTTAAACTTTGAAGATCTTCGTATGCTCGTCCCTAGCTAAACTTATTAGCACAGTTTTTGTTATATTTTTGGGAAAAGAAGGCTTGGCTTACTTCAGAATAGCGCCAATTGATTTCGATTTATGTTCATTCATATGCTTCTAATTCGATTGTGTAATTTTCTTAAAGGACCTGATCTCGGCACTAATATGTACCTTGTGTTTTTTAAATATCACCTGTTAACATCAGGCATTTTACTTTTTTAAATATCCTCTTTTCTTCTTTTCGTTTTTTCCTTTTTTTCTCTTGACAGCTCCTGTCAAGGTTTCGGAAAAAAAAAAACATCAGGCATTTTACCTCAACAACCTAAACTGCTGAATATTGCAATTGCAGGGTAGCTAGGTTGGCCCAACAGAAGTTAATTGAAGGATTAAATTTTGGTAGATGAATCGAATAAGTACAAACTGTACAATAGGGCACTAACACGTGGAGATAGATCTGTTGTAGAAGACATTAGATTCTGATTAAATAAATATATATAGTATTGTTGCATAAATGGAGTTCAGGCTGTTCAGCCAATCTTTTGTCCTATTATGCAGAAATTACAAAGTGAGTCTAGTTTAAGTTACATGGGATTTATCTTCCTGCGAAGTTGACTGTGGGAGCCAGAAAATTTTCGAATGGAAAATTCATGATATTAATTTTATTACACAATTTTTTTATAAATTCGTACATAGATATTGATATATGAATATATATTTATAATCACAAATAATGATGCAAAATTTCAAAACATAAATGAGGTTCAACAAAAATATCATATGATTATTTATGAGTTCAAATTACTGTGTGAATACACAAAATTCATGTGGTAAATAGATCTTTTATATCCGAAATATTATTTTTTTCAAAAAAATGTTGGGTCAATTGACCCTATTCTCAATGATGCAACTAACGAAAAAGCAAAGATCCCCCAAAGGCCAAATCTGATAGCCAGATTTCTTTCTTGCTGGGCCGCTTCTAGTTATCTTAAATTCACCCGTACTAGTCGTAGTCAGCCGAAAAAATTAATAATGACGTTACTGTTCACACAAATTACGATAAAAACGGTTAAAAATTCGGAATTTCAAAAATAACGTTGTTGGATCGGCGTTTGGATCGCCGAAAATACAGAACGCTTGGATCGGCGATTGAAACGCCGATCCAAGCTTGGATCGGCATTCCAATCACCGATCCAAGCTTGGATCGGCAATTGGAATGCCGATCCAATTAATATGCCGTTTCGAACTTGTTTTACTTGTTTTTTATTTGCAATTTTACTTTTTAGCCCTCAACTTTTTTATTATTACAAAACATATAATTAGTGATTAGTAATTAAACATAATTGAAACTTCTATAATGAAATATAAGTATATAATTAAATTATTTATGTTAAATACATAATATTGTATATGTGTATAATACTTATTTATACATATATATATTATGTATCATATATTTAATATATTAAATACATATTATTGTATATAATTAAAATATATGATAAATATTATTATATGTACATATATTTCTATGTATATTTATTTATACATAAAAATTTTTATATATTAATATCTACATTTAATGTATAACAAAAAAATTTTCTTAGACTATTTTGCAAAAATAATAATTTTAGGGTCATCGGCGAATAAATTCAATAAAATTATATTCAACTTTTTCGCCGACGACCCTAAAATTATTATTTTTACAATATAATCCAATAAAAATTTTTGTTGTACATTAAATGTAAATAAAAATATATAAATTTTTTTAATGTATAAATAAATATACATATAAATATATAAAAAAAATTTATATACATTAAATATACATACAAATATGTATGTATATTAAATACGAATGAAAGTATTACACATGTCGTAATATAAATTATATTTAATTTTATACATGTATATTATATTTATAATTATATATATTTGTATTTATATGTATATTTATTTATACATTAAAAAAAATTTATATATTTTTATTTACATTTAATATATTTTGTAGTAATAAAAATTTTAGGGGCTAAAAAGTAAATTTTGCATTAAAATAAAGTCAACTGAATTTTGTTGTTTGGATCGGCAATCCATTTGCCGATCCAAACAAAAACTTTCGCAACTTTTTTTGACTTTTTATTTTAATGCAAAATTTACTTTTTAGCCCCTAAAATTTTTATTATTACAAAATATATAATTTGTGATTAGAAATTAAACATAATTAAAACATCTATTATACAAATATAAGTATATAATTAAATTATGCATGTTAAACACATAATATTGTATATGTTTATAATACTTATTTACATATATATTATGTATAATATATTTTATATATCAAATGCTATTCAACATGCATAATTTAATTATATACAATAATATGTATTTAATATATAAAATATATGATACATAATATATATGTATAAATAAGTATTATAAACATATACAATATTATGCATTTAACATGCATAATTTAATTATATACTTATATTTTTATAATAGATATTTAAATTATGTTTAATTTATAATCACAAATTATATATTTTGTAATAATAAAAATTTTGAGGGCTAAAAAGTAAATTGTATATTAAAAAAATTACTCACTTTGGACTTTTTGGATTGAAAGTGACGTTAAGAAGTGCTGTGGTTTATTTTTGTTTGGATCGGCGATTGAAATGCTGATCCAAGCTTGGATCGGCGTTTCAATCGCCGATCCAACGGTTCTGTATTTTCGGCGATTCAAACGCCGATCCAACAACGTTATTTTTAAAATTTCGAATTTTTAACCGTTTTTATCGTAATTCGTGTGAACAGTAACGTCATTTTTAATTTTTTCGGCGTAGTCAGACTATTCCATGTTTCCTTCTTTCCTGGGTTATAAATGAATGAAAGGGATCAGGAAAACAAACAATAAGCAAGCGATGCTTTCTCAAAATCGTTAACCGTAACAGTATGATCCTTTTTGTCATTCCCAAAAAAAAGTAACTTCTTTCACTTAAGCGGAGCAGGAGTGCATAACGTCTAAAACGACCACGAAAATGATCAGTTGCGTTAACCGTTTCGTTTTGGACACGAAACTGTCTTCCAATTTAGTTAATCGTTTCATTTTGAACGAAACGATCGAAATCACGAAAATACATATGGATGAAACCGTTTCAAGCTTTCATTAACCGTTTCGTTTTTTAAACACAACCAAAATCTTTTACCGTTTCATTTCGTTTTGAACGAAACGAAACGAAAGAACGATTAAAACAGTCGCCGTTTTCACCCCTAAGGCGGAGTGTAGCCCGGACGGAAAGGTATGGTGGGGCTTGATTTCGTATCCAATGTGCGGCCACATTTATAGCCGCTTTATTATCTTATCAAGTTGCTTTCATCTTTCACTGTGGAATCACTATAGCTGAGGAAACGACATCCAGTGCCGCGCTGCACTATCCCGCACCGTCCGATCTAATCTGGACGGTCCCTAGAAAATACCAGATTGTAAGGCCCGAAAAAAGATAACCGTCCAGATCAGATCGGACGGTGGGGATTGTGCGCTGCACCGTGCCGCGTGGCACTGGATAAGGATTCATAGCCGAGGCCCATCTATAATGTTAGCGTTATTCTGTTATGGTCTAGCCTTCTCCGCGTGTATGACTGTGACTTTTGTCAAATCTTTTCATGGTAGAAGAGGTTGATGAGCCCAAGAAATAATTTCTTATATAGAGACTGACCCCGAAAGACCCACTAAAGATTAGTAATCTAAGTTTTAGGCTTATTACAGAAGGCCCAATATGAGCACCTTAGTCCTTGGAGATTATTTCTTTGAACAAACAAACGGACCCATTGCAAACACAGTCTATAATGAGCAGGTTTTAGTTTCTACTAGGTGGGGTAATCGAGCTTCACTCGATCCATGTATTTCTAATTAATAAATAATTTAAATATTTTTACATATGTATGAAATTTAATGGCTAATCAAGTTTCGCTCGATACATGAGGTTTTATTATATCAATTTTTATTTTGTTCTTGTAATTAAATTTTTTTTATTTAGCTGTAACAAAATATATTGACAATTTTTAACCTAAAAATATAAGAACAATGAGGGGTGGAAAAATAATTGGGTTTATGCATATTACCTTGTCTTTCTAACCATTTATCATTAAACCAGTCAGGCTATGGAACTGGTACAAAATGCTCAACAGTAGTACAATCAAAATAAAAAGAGCTACTTCAATAATAATAAGGCTTGATTATAGTAGAAAGAAAAAATATATACTCTTTCTCATCCCGAAGAAAACAATTAATCAATCTTGGCAGAAACGATTACAGTAGAAGAAAAAATATATACTCTTTCTCATCCCCAAAGAAAACAATTAATCAATGTTGGCAGAAACAATATCAATCTCTCTCAATTTTTCAATAATTTGTATACCTTGGTTCCTAAAATTACAATTAGGTTCACCAGGTGCCAACCTAATTCTTTTTTTTTTCTCTAGTGTAAAACAACTGTTGGGAACTTAGACAAACAAACTTCCAAACAATAGTAACTCTAAACCTGAAATGTCAGAAAATTAGCGAAAGAAATGTGAGAACAATGAACCAAAAAAAATATACAAACACTGTCATAAAATTTTTGGTAAAAAAAAAGAGGTCATTTTTTGGTGTAAAATGGATTATAGTAGAATTTCATTTTTTTTATTTCAGACACATTTTGTTTTGCTCAAAAATCTTCTGAGATTTTCATTTAGTTGCCTTTGTTCGCACCTTCCATTGCCAAATTTAGTGAAATGCCAAAAAGAATTATTTCTTTCAACTACAAATATGGTGGGATTACTGAGGCTCCATCCTATAAAGAAGCGCATATAAATTAAAATTAATGTTAGTTTTTGGTCAACATTTCTTTATTTTGTGCAAAAGTTGTAACAATCAGATTACATGTAACATATTCAGCTTAATCCTACATCTCTTGCAAATCACATAAAGGAGCACACACAACAATCAGATATGAGTTTAGAAAAGAAATAATCAAATATCTGGCATAATACAACCATGAACACAGTAGAATTATGGCGTGGTCAATTTAAATTTAAGCATGACAGGTGAAGCAATGAATTATTACTTTAATAAAATGAAAATACTAAAGATTGAGAAAAATCACTATTTACTTAATAAGGAACCTTGTTCTTAACATCTTCTCTGCAATTTATCCATAAAAATTTATCAATTTCTGAAAATGGCTGAGACACGTAGAGCATGCAAATTAGAATCAATAATTATATCCAGAATATCTAGGACAATAGCTATTTACAAATATGACTTGCTCGAACAAAATTAACCTAAAACCATGTTGATTATTAGTAGCTGAGAAAAGGAGAAAGTATAGCTTAATACTATTAGTGAACTAAACAAAATCATATTTGTGCTTTGGAAGAAAGAATAACTGAATTTATAAAATCCTAAATCTGTAATAGCCAACCTCCTGTATGATAAGAATGCATATCAAGAGGTGGAGATAGAAGTAAAGGAATTTTTCTAAGAAAAACAATGCTAGACACTTGTTCCCAACACACACAGTTGCTATGTAATATTAACAAAGAAGAATGGAAGTGTAAAACTACCTCTTTGTTGGCTCTGTATAATTGCTAGTGCGTTATCACTTATCACACTCGAAATGATCAATAGATCCTGCATTAAATTTGATAAAAAAATCAACAATTATTTGTTATATTGAAAAAATTGCATACTGAAGAAGACTAAAATTTCAAAATCACCCACGATGCGAAAGTATCAGCATCTTCTTGTTTTATAATAATTTTTCCTTGCTTTTTGTCATTGGGGTTCTTTCCTTCACCAAAAAGGTCAGATCTATTAGCTAAATCAGATTCTAAGATAGATCACAACTCTTATCATAATAGATCACAACTCTTATCATTTTATTCTATGAATTAACGGTGGTATGTTGGCTAATTTTTCAATAAAAATTCCTTCTCTATATATTAATACCAGAAATGCTTATTGTACAGATTAATGCGTATTCTCCTTCTTGGCCTGCGCAGATGTTTTTTCTTTCTTCTCACGATTTCAATTTCCTTTCCTATCATTCATCTTCGCTTCATCACAATAGATGAGACGAGCAAGAGAAGGAAGAAATGATTGAACTATAAGCAAGAGCGATCAAGCAAAACAATTCAGAAATTAACCCCTTAAAACTTTCCTTCGAGATGCCAAATTGACGAGAGGGGAGGGCGTACTAAACAGATGGTTCATCTAAACAAAGAACAGATCTAGGATTTTGTGTTGCACCGATCGGTCGGAGAAGAGGAGGAGGAAAGGAGGGAGGGGCTATCTTGACGGAAAATTCATGTCAGGTGAGGCGGTGCTACCGATGGAGGAGAAAAGAAGGAAAGGCGAAAGAGGGCCTCCGACAGGACAAAAAAGAAAAGGAGACGCGATGCATATCAAAATAGAAAGGGACGTAAAAATCTAAAAAAAAAAATAGTGCACTATTAAATAAACAGCTCTTGGTGAATCGGGTCAATTTAAGAATGATAATACTCACTATACAAATAGTTACGTAATTTCACGTTGTAGAATCCAAAAAAATTAAACGTACAGAAAAAAGTACTCACCGTGTCTATCCATATTTAAAAATAAAAGTTCCGACTCCCATGGATTTTTATTTATAATACTGATATAAGAAATTATTTCTTGAACGAAGGGCCCCATTTCAAAGACCGTCCATCGTGAGCAGTTCTGCAGTTGGTTTTTAGTTTCCACCTGATATCTACTTCCCAATCCAGAGCAGGTGGAATTATTCACAAAAAGGTTACCCCATGCAAAACTCAAAAACTAAAAAAAAAACTCATCTAATCGGTTCAATCATTAAAGTTTTCCTTCGGTTTCTAATTTCAGGCAAATAGAAAACTTAGCTTCCCAAAAAGTTCTTATTTACACACATCGCTATAAATTTAATTGTTGAAATTATATGACTAGATAGCCGCTATCTAGCTTTTTAAAAAAAAAAATATTGAAATTGTTGGAGTTATGTCCTAGAAGTCAATGATTTAATGACTTAAATATTAGTTGACTTTTGCACTAGATCCTCGCACTTGTTTGTGGTTAATTAAGTGTAATTAGCTTCAAAATTAAAATTTGTGCACTTTCTAACAGAAATTATATATGTTTTTCTTGACACTATGCTTTCGTGGACAAACACTAAAATAAAAAAAAAATATGGGTAGGAAATTAGAAATATAATTTTTCTGTCCTTGTATTGTGTGCAATAAAAATTTACCAATAAGTTGGAGCGCAAAATCTTAGAATCTCATGAGATTCAACACATGGAGTATTCAATAATAATGCCATGCATATATAACCATATACTTTCTGAAAGCAGCGACCTTTTTGTGATGACGACTTTTCCTTCAGGGGCACATGTGCAAAAATTACTTATGTTTTTCCACTTGTTTCAACACTTTGTCGTTACTTGAATTGCACCACTGGCACACTGCCGCCCAACTTCAATAATTTGTCAACTATAGTAATAAGAAAACAAACTTAGGCATGTTATTCTATCTTATTATTAGCATGATATGCTTATCAATACAAGCATTATTATCTTAAGCTAGATTCCATACCATCCATTAAACTATGGTTTTTTAATGACAAACAAAACCAAATTCTGTCGCAAGTAATCAGTTTCGATTAAAGATGAAAGACAGGACCTCGGTGGGCTAGGGAGGCATTTAGGTTCTTAGGTTGAATTTGGGGGCAATGGATAATAAAATATTAGTGACATACTGCTATTGGTCCCTTTTGTTTGTGACTTAAAAGGATGCATAACTTAAGTTATGCATCCTTAAGTCATCAAACACCTCTTACATAAGATGTCTTAAGGGTGCATAACTTATGCAACCTAAATAGGTCGCATAAGTAATGCACCGGTCCCCTTTAATTTTTTTTCCAACAATACCCCTTAAAAATAATTAACAATAATATTTAATAGTTAATAAATAATAATATTTAATAAGTAACAATAATTATTAAAAAATTTTAATTAATAATAAAGATTAATTATTAAAATAAATAATTAAAAATAATTTATAATATTTATAATATTTAATTAAAATTAATTATTAATATTTAATAATAATAATAATAATGATTTATTATTATCATTAATAATTAATAATTAACAATAATTAGTTATTAATAATATTTAATAATTAACAAATAATTAATAGTAATTAATAAATAATAATATTTAATAAGTAACAATAATTATTAAAAATCATAATTAATAATAAAGATTAATTATTATAATTAATAATTAAATAATAATAATAATTAATAATATTTAACAAATAATATTAATTATTAATAATTATGATTTAATAATAATTAATCAATTATAATTTTTATCATTAAATAATTAATAATATTTATAATATTTAATTAAAAGTAATTATTAATATTTCATAATAATAAAAATAATTTATTATCATCATTAATACTTAATTTTTATAATAATTAATAATTAATAATAATTAGGGCACAACGTATTATTAATACATAATACTAATTCAAGTTTAAGGACATTTTAGTCTTTTGACATGAACATATGCATGCATTAAGTTACTCATCATTACTGCACAACCAAACATCCATTACATAACATTACATAAACACTTAGGCATCCTTAACTTAGACAACCCCTTACTACACAATCAAACGCCCCCATTGGCATTAGTTTGTCAGACCTTGTCACAACTCACAAGCTTGCCTTTTGAAATAATATTTTTTTCGAGAAAGGATAAATCTTTTCAAGTAGGATTTACAATCGTCGCATCGAACCTACAGAGGTTTCTCTCGAGGAAAGGATAGGAAATTGTAATTTTTTTTTTTTGAAGATTAGGAAAAATTAAATAATGATTAAATAGTCTAGAATCCAATATCATACATTTTACTAAAATGGTTCTTACTAACCACAAGGATTAAATAGTCTAGAAACATATATTATTGGAAATTGATTAATGTCATCTGCAGTTTTGTCATCGCTTACCAACGCTTGAACAAAGTGAACATATAAAATAGACAAAGTGACCATATAAATGATCAAAGTGAACACATACAAACAAATAAGTTCAATAAAAATAAGTTGAATATGCATATAAAAATCTAAACAAAAGATGACAAAACTTGTTTGTTTGTATGTATTCAGTTTAATCATCTATATGTTCACCTTGTCAATTTTATGTATTTACTTTGTTCAAACTATGGTATGCAATGACAAAACTGTAGATGACAGTTATCATTTCTCTGTATTATTAGGCATCAAACCTTTTTCATATCAATTGCTTCTTAATTACTAGCCATAAAGTTGTAAAAAATTTAAAAAAAAAATATTTTTTGTCACAAGATTTCAATACATAGACGACACATATATTAAGTAGTTTACCATTAATTTTTGTATTAATATTTTATATTTTTACGTATTAATTCATAAATTAGTCGGGTACTGTTCATATTATTGATTATGAATTTAACTTTTCATACTGATCATATGGTTTAACCGAATAGATCGATTTAAATTTTGGCGTACTTTTCTTCAAAATTTTTGAACGACTTAAATCAATTTTTAATTCGGTTTATTCATTTACTGGACTATATCTCTTTATATTTATTCAAAACAGAAAAAAAATAAAGAAAATAAGTTTGTTTGGGTGCATCTTAGTTCGGTTCGATTGGAACCACGAATGAAAACCCTTACTGTTAGGTGTTTTAGCCGTTTGATCATGAAAATATCATGAAATTTCAGAAAAAATACGTTTCCAGATTTAAATCATTCGGGGGAGATGGATTTTTATTTAATCAAGGATAGAATTCAACGATATTGAGAATTTTAAATCATTTTAAGATATATATTAATATTAAAATCCAAAAAAATAAATGTATCGGTTCGTTACTGGACTTATTTAGTATATCTTTCAAATTTTATTAATTTTAATGTCGTTTAATGATAATACATTTAAATTTGTTTAAAACCCAATTGTTTAATGATATTATACTTATAAAACAATTGATCCAGTAATTTTATTGGATGATACCTATGATGAACATATCATGTCTATAAACAATAATTATATTTGATATATATAAGGGTTCAACAATTCATTTAAAGTTTGAGCGATCCAAAATTAACGGTTTTTGAAGCATTATAAAACGATACTTAATTTATATAAAATTTGAATTTTAGGCTATTTATATGTTCAGTAGTACACTGTACACTAGATTATTTAATTAGTATTTTTTTTGCTTCATCTAAGTCTGGAAAATCGTATTCATGGTTGCTAAGATATATAAGCATCGCTCAAGCGATCTCTCCTCGAATATAGAACATAATTTTTCTAAAATCAAATTTTTATTGTACTATTACGTGAAAAAAATATTATCTTTTACTGGGCTGCACACGATATATTTTCATATCTAGTTAACTAAAGCTTAAGGATTCATTGTCATTTGTCAGTGTATTAATATTTTTAGAATAAAGTTATATTAACAAAAAAACAAAGAAGTTATCCAAATTAAAACAATTAAAAGTTACAAACGAGTATTAAAACTTTAAAAAGATGGCACTACGTTACGTTCTTTAGGCCGTGCTCCAGAACGAGAAGACGGAGGGGAGATTAGGTGAGGCGAACCGAGAGAGTAAATGATCGATCTGACCGACACGAGTTTACTCGCTCCGCAACAGAAATGGGACGGAATAAGAAGGAATAACACGATGTGAGATAAGAAACGGATCGACAGAGACCTTTTTTTCTAATTCATAATCTCCGATTTGGGGTGAGCTTCACCCGTCAGTCCGTCACCCTTAATTTCCTCTCGCCTCATCTCCCCCTCTCTTCGCTTCTTGAGCACAGTCTAAGATGGAAAAAAACGGAGTACAAAAATGTTTTAAGAGAGCTGTTAAGCGCAAGCACATGTTTGATTTCTATTCCTCTTAGCGACAACACCCGTGGCTAATATTAATAATGAACTTTCTTGTTGTTTATAGCAATTAAACATTTGGGTTTTTCAAATGATTTCAACTAACCGATACATTTTTTTTTAATTAAATCTTTTTAAACTGATTTAAGATTCTCTATATCGTTAGAAAAATTCTATCCTTGATTGAATAAAAATTCATATATCCTAAATAGTGAACACCTACAAGGGTCGGACCGAATTTTCTAGAGACCGGGTGTAAAAAAGCCTACTTAAAGGCCGGGCCAGACAGGACTTAGGAAAGCTTTTGAAAAAGTCGAGCCTAAAAGAGTTTAAATATGAAAAATGAGTCTGGCCCTTCTCAAACTTAGTCTTTTTAGGTCCTCTGGATTTCGAGAGGTCAGACTTGAAGGGCCCGAAGGACTAACAGGAAAATAATATGTTTTGTAAAAAATTCATATAAATTGTATTTAAAATGTTAAATTTTGTAGTTATAAAAAAAATTGACATACTATTAATTATTTAAGTATAAATTATGCCATGAACCTTCGTAATTCTAGCCTCTCTAGACCATGGCTCTTCTTTAGCATGGCCTCTCTAGACCTCTTTTCAGTTAATATCGTGGCCTAGCCTCTTGAAGCCCTTGCCCTTCTTAAGCTCTTAGAGAGGCCAAGCCTGCCCTTTGTGTCATAAGGGATTGGCCAGGGTCGGGTCTAGGGCCAGAGGCCTTTGGATGGGAAATTGATTACTGTCTCTGTAGTTTTATCACCTCTTGAATAAAATGAACACATAAAATAGACAAGATGAACATATAAATGAACATACTGAACACATACAAGCAAATAAGTTCAATTAAAATAAGTTGAATATGCAAATAAAGATCTGAACAAGAGAGAACAAAACTTATTTTTTTGTATGCGTTCACTTTAATCATCTTTATGTTCATCTTATCTATTTATATGTTCACTTTATTCAAATGATCACAAGCGATGACAAAACTATATATTACAGTTATCATTTCTCTTTTGGATGTTCACTATTTCTCTTTTGGATGTTCACTAATCCCAAACGACTTAAATTTGGAATCATACTTTTTGTAAACTGAAAGTTTAAAATTTGAAACTTTAATGTTTGGTAAACCAGCCTTTTTAATTTGCAAAACATAATAATGTAACTTTATCTTACGTCTATTTCTAAGAGCGCCGACCCAATACGTGGATAAATTTTTGTTTGAAAAAATTCTATCATTATTTTTTTCTCGACTGATGAGTAATAATAAGTGATACTGATGTTAAAAATAAAGTGAAGTGGCATAGAATATGATTTAGTAAAATACTTTGTAAACAAAATATATTTTTGACGACAAACAAAGAAAACATATTGATCGTCATATTATTAGACTTGTCTTTTTATTTTCTAATAATTCATTACGGAAAAGATAATGCAGTCAATTGAGAATTTTATTTCCATTTAAAACAAAAAGTCAGCTTATATGACGATTCACATCTAGTCATTAATCAACAAATCAGATTTAAACGATCAATGGTTCAGTAAATATATAATAAAGCAAATGTTTACGTCTTTGATCTTATTATTTACACTCTTGAATTGATACTTTTATAAACAGTAAAGTAATAAGATAGATTAAAATGAAAGAAAATATTTGATCCGCTTACCAATTGTAAGAATCAGTAAATGAACAAATATTTTATGCTAATAACCACGTAAATTAACGGAACGTCCAGAATTTATTTTTGAAGCGTAACTTCTTAATTATTCAAGGGCTTAACTGAAAACTCGCACAGCCGGCAGCCCGGCACTACTAGTAGCATAGCGTTTTTTTTTTTTTTTTTTTTTTAAACTAGTAGCATGGCGTATTAGCGTTTACTCACTTAACCAAATTAGCAAAAGAACTGTTTAAGTCCAACACACCAAAAAAATAAAAAAATAACAAAATAAATAATAAAAAAGAAGAAACAAGGGAGGGGAAGCGCAAGAAGTCCAAACTCCAAAGGCTCGAAACAAGCAAGTAAAATAAGGCAAATAAGGAAATCATGCCAAAACAAAACGCACCAAAATAAATAAATAAATAAATAAATAAAGTCCCTTCGTCTCTCTTCTCGTCTCACACTTCGGCGTGGCGGATACGCTCAAAAGCGGCGAGAATCCCAAAAGTGCTGAGGCTTGTTCTTTATTTTACCTTTTTACCAGATCGAAACGACGAAAAGAAACTCATCAGTGACATTGACAAGCAAATAACGCTGTTTTTTGTCTTTGTTTCCTCTGCTCCTTTGTTCCCCAAGTGTTTGATTTTGAATCTTGGCATCTTTTGTGTGTGATGTGGTCCGTTAGACTGTGAGTTTGCCATGGCGAGGAAGCATGGGTGGCAACTCCCCGCTCACCATTTTCAGGTACTTACGCAAAATTCAACACTTGGTTCAATTTTTCGTTGAATTGCTACTTGTTGGTCAGTTATCTCTCAAGATTTGAGTAAAGATTGTAACTTTTATGTTTGGTTGGTGTAATGTGTTTACATTCTTTATTTAAGTAATGGGTTTTACTTGCGCAGTTTGATTTTACGTCTTTTCTCTTCTTCATGTTGTTTCTTTTCTCATAATTGAAGTAATGACTGCAATTGGTACCTTTTGCGTGTAATTAGTTTTTGACTTGTAGGTTGAAAAGGTTCATTTTACAAAGTATTTGTTTACCGTTTCTTTTCTAAGTGTGTGAGATAGTGGGTTGCAATTGATTTCCTTTTCTTTATGATTCTTCTTTTGTAGTGCTTTCATGTTGAAAGATTCATGTATTTGTGTACAGATACGTTGAATTGTTTTTTATTACAACTGAACCCCCATTGAGTCCATAACTAGATTTACAATGTGATCACTCAACTAATCTGAATTTATTATTTTTCTTATATTTTCCCTTTTTTTTTAAAACTGAGCATCAATTTTATTAATGTCGGAAATGTAGCTTTGCAGTACATAAAGTTCTTTCTCCTCTTTAAAACTAATTCTTTTGTGTGCTATTTTGCTACTATAAAATTTTCTGTTTTGAAGTATCTGTTAATTTGCTGACTGATTGTGTTTCTGTTTACCAGGTTATCGCCATAGCAGTATACTTCTTACTATGCATTGCATTCTACATATTTTTCTTGCCATTTCTTGGAAAAGATATTTACCAGAATATTGCTTTAGGCATCTACAGTTTCTTGGTTAGTTACTCTATCTTACTTAATTTTCTTGGCTTTTGTATATTAGGACAATTCTTTTTGTAATTATATCTCATCATGTAATTGAATTCACTTTCAGGCACTATCTGTATTCATTTTATATGTAAGGTGTACAGCAATCAACCCAGCTGACCCTGGTATTCTGATTAATATCGAAGATGATTTAGGCACGAAGTCTCAAAGTAAATTCAGCTTCTTTGACAAAATTACTTTCATAACCTTGATATGTACGATTATGAAATATTTACATGCTTTTTCTCTTGTTCCTTTTGTTGCTTTCTTTCTTTCTTTTTGTAAAGAGGGAGAAGATGATGTAGATGAGCCAGGAAAAACAGATATCAGAACAGAAGAGAATACTAAAAGTCAGAGGGGTTTATGTAAAGTTTGTTGCTTCCCTTGTGCAATTTTTGCCAAGGAGGATTGTAGAAAGAATTTAGAAGTTAGTGAAAATCAAGAAGGCGAGGAGGATGCGTTATTTTGCACACTTTGTAATGCTGAGGTATAACAGATGGCATTATATTTTGTAATGCGTTATTTTACATACTCTTATCATAATTATCAGTTTGAGCATTTGAAAATGAAAATTTTGTCCTTTGTATCACTTAGGTGAGGAAGTTCAGCAAGCATTGTAGAAGCTGTGACAAATGTGTTGATGGGTTTGATCACCATTGTCGGGTATTATCTCTCGAGTCTCGGTCACTCTCTGAAATGAATTTCTTTTATAGGTTCACAGTGTGGTGACTTTTTTTTTTAACAGTGGTTGAACAATTGTGTGGGAAGGAAGAACTACATCACCTTCCTGTGTCTCATGGCTGTAAGCCTTGCTTGGGTAGGTTAACTTAGATGTATATCTTTCATTTTGATTTGTGAATTCTTTTAGCTTACAAATTA
Source organism: Rhynchospora breviuscula (assembly GCA_027562975.1). Lineage (NCBI taxonomy): Eukaryota > Viridiplantae > Streptophyta > Magnoliopsida > Poales > Cyperaceae > Rhynchospora > Rhynchospora breviuscula. The sequence goes on along the minus strand of CM050398.1, from coordinate 58,741,683 downwards.
ATTAATGTGATATTGTGATACCTTTTACTAAATTAAATATAAGCTTGTGGTTGAAGTCGCTGTGGGTCTAGTGGTTTTCACAAGGTGCTTCAAGCAAAAGGCGGAGATTGAAGCTCATATTTCTGAGAGACTTGGAGAAGGCTTTTCAAGACCTCCATATGTTGTTATTGTGGTACTGATAATGCAATTTCTTAATTGGGTTTATTCCTTATTGAATTGTCCTGTTGCTGGTCTTACAGTTCTATTGAAGCCCAATTTGTTAAATACTTATAAAAAAACAAAAAATAAATAAATAAGCCAAAGTATCTGAAAATAATGATTGATATATCAGTCTAGCTTGGTACCAACTTGAATTTTTCAGGAATACCTTATGATATGGGAAAAATGCTGACATCATTTATATTTTGTTCGAATGGGTGATCTTTGATCTTACTTTTCCTTCAGTTGAGATGAAAATTTTCAAATTATTATATTCTTACTCCCATCTCATGATTATAATATAATCTGCATATTATTTTATCTTTCTAAATTGCTATTTCTAGGCACTGTGCACAGCTCTTTCTCTTTTGGCATCTCTGCCTTTGTGGGAGCTCTTCTGTTTTCATATGATACTCGTTCGTAAGGTAGCCCCCTAAAGTCACAATCAAACCCAGTCAATTTGATAAGTTGCTTATGACCAATTTTGCATGTCATCTAGGGAATCACTACATACGAGTATGTTGTGGCGATGAGAACACAAAGTGAACCACAGGACAATGAAGAACAACAGAGCCTCCCATCTTCTCCCATGAGCTCTGCCCCAACTGCTGTTAGTGGCAACTCTCTTGGCCTAGGGCTACAGTATAGAGGGGCCTGGTGCACCCCACCACGCATTTTTGTTGATCAGGTCCAACTTTCTTATAACTCAACTGTTCAAATTTTCAAAATTGCCCCTTTTCATCTCCTCATTTTTATTGTTGTCTGTCTTCTGTTAATATGTTTACTGATTAACATGGAAAGGACACAATGTGGAAGGAACCTTTTAATAGCCTAAATTATAGGTACAGGAAGAGTTACTTTTTAATAATGCATATGTACTGTTTCCCCCTTCTGTGTGATATCTTTTATATCTTCACTTGTTATGTTAAAAATCTTCAAATATCCTGCATGAGACCCCTTTTAGTGTGCATGTATGTCCTGTATTATTGAAGGTTATATATGCAAAAGAGAATATTCTTTAAGTTGCACGAAATATTTGGCACTCTTTAGCAGGATGAGATTATTCCGCACTTGGAACCAGGTCGGGTCCCATCAACTGTTGACCCTGATGACCCAGCATCAGAAAAAGGCAAGCGGGCCATACCGAAAAAGCCTGTACGTATCAGTGCGTGGAAGCTTGCAAAACTTGACTCAAACGAAGCCCAGCGTGCAGCTGCAAAAGCCCGCGCATCATCATCCGTGCTGAAGCCGATAGGACCACGCATCCATTCAGACACTGACCCAAATTCAAGTGGCAATGTGAGCAGCCGTAGCAGCCACATCAGCAGGGAATCCCGGCCTGCCTTCATGAGGTCTGTATCTCCACTAAGAGCTTCATATCCACCAAGCTGGGCCAGCAGAGGAGAGATCGAATCATACCCACAAACCCCTAGCAGTCTGAGCACACCTCAAAACCTTAATTCTGTCAACAGGCAGCATTTCAACCCAATATACCAGTCGAGTGTGAACAGGTCACCGTTGTCAAACCTGTCAGCTGGGGTCAACGACCCTTCAGAGAGGAATACTCTCACTGCTGGAAAGTCACGCCCATCGGTTCACTGGGACCAGGAGGCCGGGCGGTTTGTCTCATCTTATGGTATAGGTTCCGGTATTGGTGGGGCAACTAGTGCGGGTTCGAGGATAGCCCAGACTGAGTTGATGTATACTGGGCAGTCAATATTCTTTGGTGGACCCCTCATAAACGAGCCAGTAGGGAGGAGCTTTAGGGATGCAGGTGGGTCCAGTCAAAGACCGGGCTGGGCTGAGAGGGGACGGGCAGCCCAGCAACAGCTACCAGTGTTTGTTCCAAGTGATCCTTCCATTAGTGATAGATTTTCTGGACTGCAGTGAGAAAAAAGAAAACAAGGGAAAAGGAAAAAAAAAGAAAAAAAGAAAAAAAAAGAAGTGCTGGTTAGTTGTTTGTTTGTGCATTTCGTTTTCTAATCATTGCTTAATTTATTAGGGAAATAGTTTTCCTTTTGAATATCAGTTTTTTCTGAACAGAAGTAACTGTCCTAGGAATTTGGTGGTAACCAGGAGATTCGATGTATAGAGTTGATTTTTTTTACAAGTGGAATTCTGTTAATGTTTGCTTCATCTAAATTCAATATTCTTGGGGAAGAAAAATTTTAAAAATTTTCTCATGCTCTTGGCAATGCTTTATGATTTTCTATTTCATGAGTTTATATTGCATGGTTCGTTGTTTCTTTAAAAGATTCAAAATTTTAGTGTAAAAATATATACAGATAGATAAAGTAGGCCCCAAATTGGACCTGCGTCAAGCTCATTTACATCCGAAACAAAACAATAATTGTTTCTCTAATGAGCATTTGTTGCTGTGGGGTTTGTGGCAAACAAGACTGAATCTTGTTGCACTCACTTTTTTAAGTGCGAGAAAGACTGATAGAAGATAGAGATAGGGTTGGGATCCCCTACAATCCGTCATAAAAGATTGGAAAATTTTGGGCCGAGAACGTGGCAGATGCGAAATGGATAACATGATAATCATATCAATATCCGTTTATCCATTACAAGCATATCAATATCTGTTCTTTACGAGGATACTAAAGTTCAGATGCATATCCGCACGAATAATGATGGATATACCTATCAAATATTACAACCAATTTATAACCGTAACAATATGTCTATGAACTTTTTTCTATTTGATTTTATTTTATTTAGGAAACTATTGTCAAGGTTGTCAATGAATTCTCATTTCTCATATTTTTTTTTATATCTAGTTGACAAGTATACTTTGTCAGCATTCGCACTGTTTTATTATTATCAATACATGACCTATTTCCAGTACATAATGATTTGTGAGTCTTGACCAATTTGTATCTGTTTCAAAGAAGAGCTTACAAAATTTGCAAAAGGGGATTATTTCTTGTACTTGTCGATAACAAGGTATTAGGCGAACAGCTAAAGATCATTCAAATCAATTCAAACACGAAACTTTTATTATGCAAGTACGTACATTGATTCAGGTCAGTCGTAGACAATCTATTAGCAAGTAGTAACTTGACAATTGGATAAGATCCTGGAACCGCAATAGATGGGGTCTCTTTCAAATCAGAATCATCCACTTCAAGTACCAATTATCTTCTTATCCTTTAATCATGATAAACTAACCTATGTTTTCTTTTCTTTTAATTTTCAGTAAATAAACTGTAGTCTTTCTGTCATTTCGCATCTTACCTTTACTCCTTTCTTCGTGTCACTTTTTGTGTATCTTTTCAGTCTACTGGGAATACTGTAGTAGAACCTAGCTTTATGCTCTCTATGCTTTTCTTTTCTTTTTTTTTCATTTTCCTTTTTGGTATATTGCTTCAAACATACAAGACTGATATAACAAAAGTGACGAGTATCTAATATTTTTATTCCAAGCAAGATACGCTATTTGAAGAAGAAAGGAAGGATAAGGAATACTATGAATAACTTTTGACTTTAATAAAACAAAACTTATTGGCTACTAAACCTACTATACTGGGTAGAAACAAGTAACCTTCAATCTGGCTGTGACTTTGTTCTTGATAAAACAGTAGTACTGAGACCAACAGGCAACTAAAAGAGGAAAAATGCGTAGGGATACATTTATACACCATATCAAATATATCATCACGCTTAGACTAAAATATGGTTTAAAGCACATATAAATTGATGGTGTCCAGCTTTTCAGTTTGCATATTTTAGCTCATCTTTTCTTGAAATTGATTCGGCAACACAAAATTTATACTCACCACCTTGAGGTACCAATAGTAGTTGGCATCATTATATGGTACTGTTTTGAACTCCCTTTATAATATCTTCAAAAAGAGAACTATATAACAGAAATGGCTAAATATCACTTCTTAATCATTTTGGTCCTAAACTTTTGAAATCATTTATTTTGGCCTTGAACTTTTTAATTTGTAGCCAATTGGGAGGCTTGACCCCCAATTTATCTTCAAAAAAAAATTTTGTAGCAAATTAGTCCGACATTTAATATCATTGAGAAAGTAACATTTCCACATATTATAGCATTATTTTTAGCATAGGAACTAGTGCATATTTATTATTATTTTATTAGGTTATTTAGTCATACAAACAATACTCAAATGAGCTAATATAAATATCCATGACATCAAATAGCAATTCGTGCCATCGTAAATTACTTTAGAATGATATTTACATGCAAATACCATAAATATAATTGTGGCATAAATATCAACATGGATTTTCATCTAATCTTTCATTCGGTTGTGATAATATGACAATTTTTTTGTAGATTAAAATCTATTAAAGGACTAAAACGATGATTGTAAAAATAAGTTATACTTTGGGAATAATTTTGGTTTAATATACTAAAAGAAAAAGGGAACGCCCTTTTAATTAAAGAGCAAACTTTCAATCATCCCTTTAATGTCAGCCAGATAAACAGTGCTAGCTGATAACTGTTCATGGTTTTAAGAGTTTAGGCCCATAGTTTCTGTGCCTCAGTCTTGAAGTGAGCCTAATGAATATGACTTCCACTAAAACACCTTTCAATGTAGGTAGATATCAATCATGCTAGCAGTTTTTAGAATTCTCACCGAATTAGTAAAGAGTTATCCCATCAGAGCAAGGCAGTTATGTTAGGAACACATTTTTTAAATTTTCTTGTACTTTAAGAGCTGCTTCACTTGATCTGCTTTTTTTTTTTTTCCTGCTAACAAAAAAAAAAAAAATACAATATTGAGGGGAAGAGGGAACAGACATATGAGTGCATGCAATAATTAATAAATAGATGTATTTTTTTTTTTGGGGGGGACAATTGTCTTATGTGGTTGTGCTACTAGTACAAATTTCTGCTTTAGTTGAGCAGAAATGGAAGGCAAATTAGGTCGGATTAGGTCACTCACTTCTCAGTATGACAAAAGAATTTTCAAATGGAGATTTCCAGTGCAGATGTCAGGGAATGTGTTTTATAGGATTCCTTTTCTCATCGTAGACGGCCTTTTCAGTACAACTCATCAGCCTATGCATCCAAGAAACACTGTTAGGTAGTTTCCGAATTTGCCCTTGGTTATTTTGTCAAGGATATAAGACTGAATGATTATATTTGAAAGTGATGTACTTTCCTAAGCAAGCACATGCCTTGAGTACAACCGTTGTTCGTCCGGTAAATAGGAAAAAAAATGATAAATGATATAATTAATAAAGAAAAAGTGACATTATTTTTAAGCGGTTTTTCGGCCGTGTTTTATACCGGTAAAATTGGGAACCGGCTGGTCCGGTCGGTTTAGCTTCCAAAACCAGACTGTTAGCTAAGTGGAAAAAACCGGGCGTTGAACCAGTTAAATCAAGAAGAACTGATAATCAGACTGATTGGTTTAGTCATTTTTGGCGAACCAAACCAGTGAACTAGCCGGCATGATTTAAAATAAAATTTGAAACAGCGAAGTGTGCAAATTAGCGAAAAACTTTCACTGGAGTTGAGATCGAACCAAGGTTGCTTTGAAGCCGGTTAAGCCGGAAAGGTACTTAAAACCACTGCTTCTAGGTCTTAAAAAAGATTGACCTTGTGTAAATAAGTTAACGAATAAGGAATGATTATAGTGGAATCGAAAATAACAGATAGTGCCGTATATAAATGCTTCCTTTTTATACACGGTAAAGCAATAGTGATATTGTTCCCTTTTTAAGCATACATATTTATAACGCTGAAAAGAGTTTTGTCAAATACAAAAAAATAAATAAATAAATAAGAAATACAAAGATAGCAACCGGCACTTGCTAATTTTGCAATCCTAAGATTAGAAGGTTCCTCCATTAACTAATTATAAGCTCCCATAATTCCTTTCTCCCTAACTTTTGACCCAGGAAAATAGTCGCCATATATATTTAAACCTCAATCCCCTCACCAACAAATTACCAAACAAAAACCAAAAGAAAGGAAAAACAGGAATAAGTCTCTCTCGTTGTTGCCATGAGAACACTCCTTCAATTTGCTGCAACCACCTCTTCCTCTCAATTCCCTTTTCCGCCTCCGGCCACATCCACCACCATCACCACCACCGATGACACAAAAGATAGTTACACTGCAGATATAGTAGTTGTTCTCGCGGCTTTACTCTGTGCCGTCATTTGCATGGCCGGCCTTGCCTTGATCAATCGTTGCAACAATCTTCGCCGAGGCTCCTCCATCAACCCTCGTGCATCTAACACTCTGCAACAGCAGCAACAACAACAACACATCGAAATCCAACTCCCGATGCCGCCACCCAAGCGAGGCCTCAAAAAGAGTGCTTTGAAGGCTCTGCCCAAGATACGGTATGAGAAAGAGGATGATACCGAAAAACAGACGGAGTGCGTGATATGCTTAACTGAGTTTCAGGAGGGGGAGGAGATTAGGATATTGCCACAGTGTTTCCACAAGTTTCATGTGGGCTGTGTTGACAAGTGGCTCCGGGCCCAGTCGTCATGCCCATCTTGTCGGCGAGTACTTGTAGTTGTCCCTCCACCAAAACAAACAGACGAGAAGGGTGGTACAAGGAATAAGGCGGTAATCGGCGACGGTACAAGCACCTTCTTGCCGTAGTTAACCGAGTCGCTTGTTTCATATTCTTTTTTGTGTTTTTTTTCCTTTTTTTTTTGTAGAGACAAAATGAACCAAATTAAAATCCTTGTCAAGCAAATTGAGAATTGTAATATTGTGCTTCTTCTTAAAATTTAGAAGATCATACATACAATTTTTGAACCTACATGATCAGGTTCTAACCTTTAATCATGCAACTTCGGAAGAAATATGTGTTATACTACAATTGGAAAGGGATATGGATAAGCACAACTGCAGAAAGGAAGGATGTGATCCTGTGAGCTGAATAGTGGTTGGTACATTGTCATGTATATACGAAAATGCGTACCATACTATATTAGTATATACTATAGTGTACTTTACAGAGATATTTATTGGCATCTTCTATAATTTGATTGTATTGCCGGAAAACTGAACAAATTTGGGTGGTTGTTAGTTGGGCATTAGATTAGGCCACATGGTACCCTCTTATCCGTACATGTTGACTGTTTGCTTCTGAAAGCAATTCAATTAGGAGCAGACTAGCAGTTACATTTCAGAGACTATTTGTATGGAATTTTGGATTTATATATTATCATATCAGGTTTATAAATATAAAATTTTACCTTCTGTTGAACATATATAATTTGTATCTGTACGGATGAAAAACATCAGTGGTGCCCTATCCTAAGCCTGACTTCCTAATTGCTACTTGCTTCATTTCAATTTTGATTTGAGAAAAAAAAAAAAGAAGTTATTTGAATCTGTATACGAATGTTTAAATGAACCGGAATTGCTTAAGATCATCCCTAAAATTCTATCATTCCGTCATCCCCATATGAACGCATTAACAACAGACGCGTTAATTCTATTTTTAGAAAACGTGTTAATTCTATTTTTGGAAATGCAGAGGATGAGCGCTGGGAGGATGAGCGACGCGAATCAGAGGGGAGGGAAGGGGGGAGTGACGCGAATCAGAGGGGAGCGACGCAGTAATTCTCATTTATAACTGTTCTAGTTATTCTAATTAAATGTTCTAGTTAAATAAATAACTGTTCTAACTGTTCTAGTTAAATAAATAACTATTCTAACTGTGAATTTAAACAAAGCAGTTATTATAACTGTTCTAATTATTATAAGTAAATGTTCTAGTTAAATAAATAATTGTTATAACTGTGAATTCTAACTGTTCTAGTTAAATAAATAATTATTCTAATTGTGAATACTAACTATTCTAGTTAATACATATAACTGTTCCAGTTAATATAGCAACTGTTCCAGCACAATTTTTTTTAAGAACAATTAGAACAATTAGTAACATTAACTAGAACAGTTAGCTTTTTTTCAAAAACAGTTAGTAATATTAACTAGAACAGTTAGTTTCAGAGCTTGAACAATTATTTATTTAATTAGAACGGTTAAGAGGGAGGGTGGGGCAGGGGTTAATAATAGAAAAAGAAGGATGAGGTCAACGTTGGATGGAATAGAGAGAGGGGACCAGAAAAGGAAAGAAATGGAGAGAGGGGATGAGTTCTAGGGATTAATCACATTCTAAAAAAGAAAAACGGGTTAATAACTGCCAGGAGATGATGGGACGATTAATTAATCACATTCCTAATTGCTTGGAAGATGACGGAGATGATGAATCTTGGGATGATCCTTATTTGCCCCGTTAAATGAACCACCTATAAATTCCTCATTGATGGATTGCCGAACTCAACATGAAAGGATACTAGGTTTTCCCGAATTGAAATCAGGTGTCGCGCGACGCCTGGTGTCGCGCAGATCTTGACCGTCTGATCAAGATCGGATGGATGATGGGAGCCCCGTGCATGTAACCAGATTGTAAGGCCCGAAAAAAGTGAACCGTCCGGATCAGATCGGACGGCTCGTAGGTGCGCTACACGTGGGTGTCGCGCGACACGGGATTGGGATTGGGTTTTCCCCGTCTGTCCCCTTCGGAAAAATGAAAATAAAATCATTGATTGTGAGATCACGCGCTCTTGACCAGTAGTTGACCACTAAACCCCCACAAAATCTTCTACTCGTAGTCAACGCGCAAATATATGGGTCAAGTATTTACCTGCCATGTCGTAGGGACGTTATTTTATGCTAGTGCTGTTGACAGTCAATTGTGTTTTTTTTTTCCCCATTCTTTATTTTTTCTTGTGTTGGATTGCTGGTTTTGTAACCGTGTTTCCTACTTGATGCGAGATAAGGATTGAGTGTTAAGTGTGTGGCTTGAGTTCAAGAGGTAGGCAAAAAGTTACAATGGTTTGTTTCAATCTTGAGTTTGCTTAGCATCACCAAACTTAACTCCCTCCCCCTTGAAACACAAATGATGCGGAATAACAATGACTGTTATACTTTGTTATATATTGTAAGTATGATCAAAGAGAATTTATATATGCATCCCAAAGAATTACAAATTACAGATTATGATATTTGATTCCACCATTAAGGTGTACTAACCCCCAATAAAAAATGAAATAAAAAGAGAAAACTAGAAAGACAAAAAATCTACTTACATAACTACATCTCGATCCATCACTATAAATTATCAGATTCAAGAATTTATATGTGAGTCGTTAATCTCGACCACCCTGAAGTTTCATCTCGAAGTACTGACCTGAAAGAGGGGCCTTGCATCAATCGACTCTATGCTCTGTAGATATTTTGAAATCTGCCAATCTCGAGTTATTTCCTTAGATATTTCATCTCAGGCCAGCTTGAGCTAAAGCAGCTTCAACCTTTGCCGAGGCCTCCTCCAGAGTTCTTTGCTTTTTGACAGTGTTGAAGGCTTCGATTACATCTCCCTCTTCCCAGTCGTCAAAGTCATTTACTCCAATACCACATTCTTGTCCGACACTTATCTATTGTGTGTGTGAGATAGAGAAAGAGAGGAGTTAAAAAAATATGTGCTAATGATCGAGAAAAGAGGTGGAGGTTCTTTCTATACCTTATTTCTTAAATAAAAAACACATTTTTCTTCCTAAAGCTTCAAGATGCAACCTTGAATTCCATAGAAAGAAAGAGGTCAAAGGATGCTGTGTTAAAAGTCAACTAACATTTATCAAAGCGTAATGCACATATACCAGGTACATGTATCTTCAATCAAAATCAATAAAGATCTCTGATGGAAAGAATGTATCAAATGGATCATGATACAAGTGGGTTTACTTTTAAATTAAGCACTGGAAATGTGAGAAAAATACTAACCTCTTTGACATCTTCTTTGACCCGCCTCAATGAGTCAATCTTCCCTGTGTGAATTATCTCCCCTTTTCGTTTTACATGAATATCACAATCTTTTGTGGCTTTTCCCTCAGTAATCATGCATCCCGCAACCTTACCACTTCCTCTGCTAAATACTGCTTGCACCTCTGCCAGACCTATTGGTTCTTGCTCCTGGCCATACAACAATAGAAGTATAGGGTTCATAAGTTTGAAATTATCAATCAATCTTGACCAACTTCAAGTCCATGAAGTAAAATATAGAAATTTATGCAAACATCCTGGGAACCAAAAAGATAATAACGATAGCATAAAAATGGCCAAAAATACTTATAATGGCATGAAATGGTATACTGCAACTACGATAAGAACTCGTGCCAAATTAAATGGTATGAAAAACCTAAATTTGTTCAATAGAAAATTAAACGAATGGTCCTTAAAGTATGCCCTGCTTCCCATTTTGGTCCTTCACCTTTCAAAATGTATCAATCTGTACCAAATCAGTTCAATGGTATCACGGTTAGTTGGATGGAAATCCACAATCGACTATGTCATAATAATATTCAAGGTCAGAAGTAAACATTGTTTTTTAATAATTAATAATGACACATATGTCAAAATTAGTATTCGTTAAATTTATACGTGATGCTGTGGGTACGAACGTAGGTATCCACATCATATGAACTGCACTGGCTTTAAAAAGTAACATTTTTTTTTTTATCCATCTCACTGCTATAATGTTGATGTAATCAAAGCAGGAAAATTAATGATACATGTAATGTAGGGACATTAAGTAAATTTATTCTTTGTGCAAAAAGTGAATATATGTACAGCAGAAAGAGATTTCGGCCATCTTTATATAAGGGCAGAGAAGAGGGGGGGGGGGGGGGGGTTGTTGCATCAGATATAGCTAGTGTACTACTTACCTCAGCAGGTTCCAAAAGACCTTCCATGGATTTTCGCAAGTCATCTATCATATCATATATGACACGGTAGACCCGTATCTCCACATTGTTTTTCTCTGCGTAGACTTTAACAGATCCAGGAGCCCTTACATTAAATCCCAATATGACAGCCTCAGACGCAAGTGCCAGGTCAACATCACTGATTGCCACATCACCAGGTGCTTGGAGCACAAATTTCAAAGATACATTATCTTGAGGGAGGGCTTGAACTGCGTGCCTTATGGCCTCAATGGAACCCTAGAAGATAAGCTTCATTAAAAATGATGTCCGTGCATAGAGAGAGACAAGGGAGGAAGGAGGGATAGCAACAGTGAGGTATTTTTTAGATATTTGTATGGCTATGATTATACCTGAACATCTACTTTAAGAACAATGTTGAGTTGGTGCCTATCTAACCCAGGTTGCTTCCCACCCAAAACTTGAGCAGCAATGGCTGAGAGGCTGGCCTTGACCTCCCCACTTTTAGAGGATATCCGTTGGATCCGCAAAGCCTCGGCAGATTTCTCTGCCTTTGACCGTGCCACATCCAGCGATTCCACTACCTCAAACTCATCTCCTGCCACCGGCACACTACTCAGACCAATTACCTACCAACCAAATAAATAAAAAAATTATGCATTAGGAATTACATCATGTTTGCCCTCAAGAAGTTGGTATTCATCATAAGTATGTCATGTGACCTTTTGATATAACCTAATAGAGCATAATAAAAAATCTCAAAAAAAAAAAAGAGCATAAAAATAGCATAATTTCTCCAGCAGACCTAGTCTTTTGAATTTCACCAAATCTAGCCTCTTTACTTGCAAATGAAAGAGGCATGCAAAAAAAAAATCTAGCCACTTGGTAATTCGTCCGAAAATATACACGAAGGGATCCAGATTGCATGAGAAGTTTACTTTGGGAATTGGAATTTTTACTTATTCATTTTTTAGAGTAAGGTAAAATAACTAGAAACTCCTAGGTTTCTGAGTGATACAAATTTAAACCAGTCATATGCTAAATACAATAAAACATCCTCATGAAGCCCAAAGCGCCAAACTGGGAGTTGCTCCATGCATTTTACAACAAAAAGTAAGGTACAAATATCATTTTAATTTTTACAATCACATTCAGGGGACTCAGTGTGAGTACCTGAACAGCATAAGATGGTCCTGCCTCATCAACTCGGCTTCCTCTGTCATCAAACATAGCTCGTACCTGTTCATTTACAGTTCATATATATATAAATTCTCCGAAAGAACCTCCTTTCACTTTTTTGCTTTTTCATATACTTTTGGAATTGAAAGATTTCACATGAGGTATTAAATAAACCTTTCCAGAGGCTTCTCCACAAACAACAATATCTCCTCTCTTAAGAGTTCCATTTTGCACTATTAGTGTGGCAACGGGTCCCTTCGACTTCTCAAGCCCAGCCTCTACCACAGTTCCCTTGGCATTTCTATGAGGATTTGCTTTTAGCTCTTGTATCTTCAAATAAGAAAGAAACATAATTAAACCAAAGGATCAGGCAATAGCTTTGGGTAACTTAAATAAAAGATAAGCAACACAGGAACTAGTCTTCTTTATAGTTATAAGTTCTTTGCGATAGAATAAAAAAACCTTATGATGCAAATATACAAGGGACAACCAAGAAGATTTTCATTTCAAAGCTGATTTCTTCATTTTATTTGAAATATTTGTAATAAAATCTATCAGATGGTTTTTGTTTATAATACAGTGCAAACAATTTAAGCTCGTAACATAATATTGTTCTTGCAAAGTGTCTCGCACTTTTTGCTCATTTCTTTTTGCAGCATATTTTGGAGGCAAACAAAAAGAAGAGATTGTAATAATATGTACCTCAGCAACTAGCATGACTGTCTCTAATAATTCATCTATGTTCTCCCCCTTGAGAGCACTTATCTGAATTAGAAGTTTTTAAACACCATAAGAATTAGTTGATGGTTTACAAACTTGCAACACACTTAATTTTGTTTCCTAACATTTTGACTAAATCAAACCTTAACCATAGGCACATCTCCACCCCAAGCTTCTGGTACAACTCCAAAGTTTGCAAGCTCTTGCATTACTTTGTCAGCATTAGCCCCTTCTCTATCAATCTGAAAAATAAAATGGAAATATGAGCACTTTAGTAATTGAGAACATAATAGCATTCCCCAAAGTAGCAATAATTCAATTATCGTTCTCTACTTGGACTTACCTTCATATGCTTCTGTGTTTTAGTTACCTTGTTCCTAACATAATTTATATAAAAGCTGGTGAAATATTGAGTACCTTATTAATGGCGATGATAATTGGTACCCCAGCAGCTTTGGCGTGAGCAATCGCCTCGTTAGTCTGTGGCCGGACCCCATCATCAGCAGCAACGACTATTATTGCTATATCTGTGACCCTTGCTCCCCTAGCCCTCATTGCCCCAAAAGCCTGTCAAAGAAAAAAGAAAAGTTACGACTTTTCTACTATATATACACAATAAGAATTTTAGAAAAATTCATCACTAGAAATATTCCATCCTTGCCAATTCAATCAGAGAATTCAAACTAACATACATTTTCTCTAGAACAATAATATTAGCCAACTATAGGAGCTGATTAAGGTTTTCAGAGGAGGAATAGCACTTGGTCCTCCTCTTAGCATGTCCCTTTTATCTTAGGTTGATTCAGGAGTATAAATCCTCGTATATTTAACTATGCTTAGTGAAACCCATTTGTATAAGCTTAGATTCTCTCTTCTCATAATTCTTTCCATTATTGTAGATGTATATATATAGAGAGAGAGAGAATGGCTAACGTGTCATCGATGGCACGGAGGGTCCCGTGCCATCGAGTCATTTTTTGAGATCCAAAATTCAAATGATCAATCCAAACCGTTCAAGTTGTTCTCCATATTGAAATATCCTTGGAGACCAAATTTTATATTTTTTTGAATTTTTTTACTATTTATTATGATATTTTTAAAAACATTATGATTAGAGTATTTCAAGCCCCTTCAGGAAGCGAGTCACACGTCTTCTTTCAATGTATTGCATTCCACATAGGACATCTGTTAGATCTTTCAGTGACAAGGGATTATAGTGATCCAAATCTGCCAACAAACGGCGTAACTCTGCTGCATACTCAAGAACTGATTTCTCCCCCTAAACAGTAGCATCAATTCTTTCTTCCACATCTAACATCATCATTACACTCCCAACTTCAAAATACATCTTAACCAACGTCTTTCAAATATCTATCGCGGTTCTAATGGACTCCACCAAGCCAGTTATGGTTGGAGACACGGATATCAACAACCAAGAAATCACCAGAGAATTCATGTGACTCCATCTTACCCACGTAGTACTCATCTTGTTCACAATACCCGACTCGTCAACGGGTTCACTTCACTCTTCATTCACATACCCTTCAAGTCATTTCATCTGAAGGTTCGGCAACGCCCTTCAAGACCAACTCAGATAATTTCTCGTCCCCTCCAGCTTGACATCATTGGGTAACAATTCTATCTTCTGTATCACCTGTGACTGCTCCAACACAGATCCGGAAGTCTTACCGGACACATGCTCCTCAAACTTCACATTCAACAATTTGGCCATTCCTTCCATAACGGCCTTCAATTCCTTAGTAGTCACAGGTTCACCCATCTTCACAATCAAATCTATATCTCAAACACCAACAACACAGCTCACGGAACGAGATAAACAAATCTCAAATACAAACTGTGCGGACGCACACGATCACGGTTTTCAGCATCTACTAGATAGATCTAGAAAGTTAAAAGAGAAGAGAGCACCTGACATGAAGAAAAAAACTGAACCGGGTCAAACAAGTCACACAGGCAGTGCACAGGTGAGAAGCACCTGATCTCAATGGCTCTCGGTCTACACGCAGCGCACAAACACTTTGCATGTACACTTGTGGTCTTTGCGCCAACCTTGAGCGACTCACAAAACCCGGAGGAAAAAAATCTTTACGGAAGGGAAAAATAAGTGTGCTTTATGGAAGAGAAAAAAAATAGTAGAAGATAGGAGAGTTGGGCACGGAGAAGAGATATAGCACAGAGACGAAATTCTGCGCAGCCGTCAACCGGCTCTTGATACCATGATGTTTTAGACAAGAATTAGGGTAAAAAGTAGGGATTATGGCCTCTATTGCCAGAGGCTCCCTTTATATATTAATCAAGAATTGTACTTTTACAAATAAGACCCTAGACTTCTATAAATAACATAACCTCTATAAATAATATAATAACTAATATAACTCAACAATATATATATATATATATATATATATATATATTGAAGAAATGATTTTAGATTAACTGGCAATGCTAGTGAGTAGTAAAAAAAAAAAGTCTGACTGAAAATGATGTGTATTTTGTTCCTTCTTCAGATCTTGCAATTTTCATGTGGCAATACTTAGTTACTTACTGGACAATATTTTAGTAATAGTGATACTATTGTATTGCTGTTTACTAGCTGTTGACAGATAATAGACCGCATCTTTTAACAACATACATCAAAAGTAGTCTCTGAGGTACCTGTGATTGTGAAAAGTTAGGTGTCCAGTGACGGAAGGATATAGATATATATGGTATGTACCTCATGACCTGGTGTGTCAAGAAAAACACAAGTTTGTTGTTCACCATCAACTGGTACAAGAACTTTATATGCACCGATACCTTGTGTAATTCCACCTGCCTCAGATGCCACCACCTACAAAGCTCTACTTTCAGCATAAATTGTTCTCTTAAATGAGCATAATGTTAATATAGAAAATTATAAATTTATGTCATGTTGACTAGGCAAAGGAATACCTTGCTCTTGCGGATATAATCCAAGAGAGTAGTCTGCAAACACAAAAGAACCAGATGCAGAGAAAATTTATAGGACAATTGTAAATGTATACTGAAGTTGTAATTGGTACATATACACTATTCTTTTATACTTCCTCTATGAGAATGTTTACCTGCAAAGTTAACAGCTGCAGATGGTACATCAAATTTGATGTTATAATTTTACATGAACAAAGAAGCACCACATCAATCATTATTTCAATTCAAATTGGTCTTGTCAGAGATGGATATTCAATTTCTTTAATGGCTAAAATTTTGTTCCTATTCATATTTCATAGCATGTATGCACAAACTAGGTCTGAAGGGTCAATCGCAGATCTTTAAGGTACGGTACCCCGGATTACCATACTATCCAGCGGCAGTTACCACTGGTACCTGAACCTAACTCCTAAGGTATTAGAACTCCTGCATCAACCTAAATTTACTTGCTCATTTTAGGGTGACTTGGAGAATGGAGACACCATTGCTTTTCTAAGCCACAGTTAAATCACACATCCCTAAATCCAAGATGACAAACTATACTGTATACAAAAAAGGGGAAGATAGTTGGAAGCACATCACTCCATATTAACAACCCACCTTTCCATGATCAACATGGCCCATGATAGTAATAACAGGCGGCCGCGTCTCCAATGAATCCAAATCCTCTTCGTCCAACATCTCCTTCTTCTTGGCCATCTCCATAAATTTTGCACCTGCATCCAAAACCTCCACCTCATACTCCTCGCACACCATCTTCACCATGTCCCTATTCAAAATATTAGCTGTTTCCAGCGGTATCCCCCGAGTAAACAGCAGGTCAAGCAGCTCCACTCTTGTCACTGCCAAGGTCTCTGCCAAGTCCTCCAATGGCATTCCCTCCTCTCCTACCTCTATTATCTCAGCCTTGACTGGCTCAGCATCCTCTTCGCCCTGCCGCCTGGCCTCCCGGCTCATCATTCTCCTTCGACGGCGAGCCCCTCGCTTGGCCGGCATACCAGGAATCGCCATGTCTATTGGAGGAAGTTCCTCTTGGTCTATGTCCCTGGAGTTCCCCTGGAGTTGCTTGCGCGACACACGGTCTTTCTCTTCTGATTTTCGGTGGCTAGTATCAACTCGACCCCGTCTAGGTTGCTGGAGCTCCTTTGTTGGTTTGGTATGAAGCAGTTCTTCAGCTTCTTCTGGATCAAGTGGGTCAGCAGCTGGTCTTTTGGCTGCGTATTTGTCTATGAGTATTGGCCCCTTGCGCTCTTTCAAGGCATCTGGTTTCCGTACTGGTATTGGTGTCACTGGGGGAGCAACTGATGGTTTTGACTGTAATTTGGGTGGGGCTTGAGGCCGGGGGGGAAGAATCATGGGCGGTGGTTTTGCCAAGGAATTGGCAATAGGAATATCTTCAGGTTTTGGGCTCTCCATCAAAGTATCTTCTTTTTCTTGTTCTGGTTCTTGTACTATCTGAACCTCTCTCTGGATTTCAACTTTAGGAACTTCCTTCACAACCTTTTGTTGCACGGGGGCAACTGTTTCCCCCTTTCTCCACACGCTCTTAAATGCATTTGGGTTTTTTACAGGAGTATTGGCACCCCTTTGGCTGGTACCAGGTCTCGAAACAACATTGTTTCTCGAATTATTTCTGACCTCTCTTATGAAAGGTTTAACTGGGGGCTTTGTTTCGAGCTTTTCAGCCTTCTCCAGTGCCTCATCTAATGACTCGGCCAATTTTTGTCGATCCAATTCCACTTTTGGTTGCATTCTTTGTGGTGGGACTACAGGGGCTGGTGCACTGGGTCGTACCAATGCCGGCTTAGGAGCTGGCTTTAAGACAAAATCTCCACTACTCAAACCACTACTGTTACTACTACTAGTACTAGTGGTACCATTGCTACTTTCTCTTAAATCAGAATTTGACGAAACATTAATTGCTTTATCTTCAACCAAGCCAGTACTAACCATACAATTGCGCACACCACCCCGAACATAAGACCATCTCACTGGTAAGGTAGTGAAACTGACCCGAGACATGACCCGGTATCTCGGTAGAGCTCCATTGGAGGTACCAACTTCGAAAATGGCTGATGGGCTTGGCCTCACGCTTCCCAGTGAAGCGAGGGAAGCTGGAGAAGCCATCAATTTTCTATCTTAAAATTTATTTCTTTGAACCCACATAAAAATTGTCAAAGAGATAAGCTTTCGTAGCTTTAATGGAGAACCAATTCCTACCCACCAAAATTTGTAAACTTCTATCCAGGTTTGCCTCAAATAAAAGGAATTAACGAAATCAAATTCAGAAATTCGAACGAAAAGGCGCGGATGTAGCTGTTGGTGCGTCTATTGCCAATAGGAGCAGCTTAGCTCCTTGCGCTATTACGTGGGAAGAGAGACGAACGGTGGAGACTGGAGAGACAATGATGGCCTTGTTAGAACTAGGCAAGTTCTGGATTAAAATTTTTGAGAGGAAAAGATTGAGTGCTTGGGTTTCATTTTTCTTTCTGTTTTGTTTCGTGTGGAGTCGTGTATGGTCCGAAAGAAAGGATGGGGTTTTGGGAGGTGGAGTACGCTGCTCCAATCGTCTCCGTAGAATCTTTCGCTGGAATTGTTGATCAACTAAACAATCTGAGCAACTAAACAACCGTGCAATTTTTTGGATTTATATACCGATTTGATAAAGGTTAGATATAAACAAGGCAGTATTTTTTTTTATTTGCTCAATTCAAAGATTATAATGACCCCATTTATTTATGAATATATATTTTCGGGTTCTAAACAGCTGTAATGTTTAATAAAAAAAAAATTCCGATTTTAGATTATTATTTTATTTCGCAGAGCTTATATTACGATGCACATTCCTTGCGAAAGCATTCCGTAACGCCGTAACGGCCATTTTCCGACCCAAAAAAGGCCAAGTCCCAAAAGTCCATTAAATATTTTTATTTTTTTTTATAATTTCATTTATTCTTGGGCCATTATAAATTATATTCGAGAAAGATAAGTATCATCACAAGATTTTATCATCTCATCATCACGCGTGTTTCTTTTTTTTCGAAATATGATGGTCCTAAGCGCTAATAACTTTTTTATTTCTATTGTTGATTCCGCTATCTTTGATTCTCTGCCATTATCTAATGCGTACCACTCGTCTCTTCCTGACGCCTATACTTCTCTCCCTCTACCCACCTCATGCCGACCCCCCACCCAGCACTGAATTAATTGTCCTAGAAAGAATATTAATTGTTCTGGAAAAAATATTAATTAGCCTGGAAAAATTTTAATTGTCTTGGAAAAAAAAGTTTAATTGTCCTGGAAAAAAAATGTTAATCGTCCCGGAAAAAATTGTCCTAATATTCGATATCAGTAGTGTCGGACTTTGGATGTCTGATATTAGCTAATATCGGATTTTCAAAGTCGGATACTGTAATAATATTTTTTAAATTCGGATTATTTTAGTAATAAAATCGAAATTTTTTATTATTTTAATAATATTTTTAATTTTTTTCCGGGTACAATGGTTCCATAATCCCAATAATAAGGCCTAATTAGGCCCATTAAATGGTCCATTAACGAAGGGCCCGTTTTTTCTTCTCCTCGCAAAGTCGATGGCGACCTTCGCGAACCGTCGTCGCCCTCGTCTTCACTCTCTCTAGTACTTACTAGTGAAGAAGCGACGGAATACTGAAAACCCTACCCCTAAAATCACACATCCTTCGATAATTTTCTCGATTTTGATGATTTTAAGGGAACAATGGCGTCACTTCCAACGGCTCTCTCGGTTCTAACTACCCAACACCCGTCTTGTCCTAAGGTAGAGCACTGAACCAGCTGCCTTGCAATCTCAGTAGTTACATAGACATTTCATTAATTTTAGTTCTAATTCACCCTTCTTTTAGGTTATGACCCGTGAAGCTGTGTTTTGGAAGAGCAGGCATCTTTGGTTGGGATCTTACAATTTAGCGTGGAATTGTAGGAGATTGAGGTGGCATTGTGCGATTAATTCAAGTAATGTTGATTCTTCTAGTTCTAGTAACATTGTTCGACTGGAGAAGGATCGGCCAGAACCATCCCAGAGAAGTTTCGGTGCTCTGAAAGAGACAGTGCATGTTATGTTGCCGGTTGTTGCTTCGGTGAGCCCTTATCTTTTACATTTTTCCTACCTGAACTGAAGATACATTAACAGGTTTAATAACAGAATATTTCTTATGCCCAACATTTTTCCGTCGACAGGGCACAATAACCAAAAAAATAAAGAAAAAGATATTGTAACTGTATGCAACTGGTATTAATCTGGATCTCTGGTACATCTTCTTCACAGACCTGGCTGATATGTTAGTAACTTCTGAATAGATTAATCCTTGCTTGTAAATAAAAACTGAGTTTTGGTAGTAATGGTGAATGCTTAATTGTAATTTTTAAAACAATCTTAGTTTACTGTAATTACTGATTATCATCAAATAACAATTTTTGTCTCTTATTCCAAATTCTTGCAGGTTAGAACGAGATTTTGTTCTAAATTTGCGATGATGGTGTATGTCGCATCTGCGATTTTTATTATTATTGCCAGAAAAATGATGCCTAAACAAGAAAACCATGTTAATCAGGGCTCAATTGCTGATCTTGTAAGGCGTGGCCAGTTGAAATCCAACCGAAGAGGCTTGTATGTTTCTAATTGCATAGTAACTTAATTTACCAATTTCTGCAAGCTTTCATTATACCTTTACAAAACCCTCCACATTTCCATACACCATTCTGAAGATTCGTAGCTATAAAAAGGCAATACCATCTGTAGTTTTCTCTCTTCTTTTTTCTTTTTTTTTTTGGCTAAATAAAACCTAAACCACTAAACTCTATTTGTTTACGCTTTATTTTTCTTCAACCTTTATCATGCAGCACAAAGACTGGCTTATATGACAATCCTTTTAACAATGCATTTGTGAAGATAGATGAAAACAACTCCACAGCTCAAATGTTTGGCAAAGTGTACCGCCTGGCTCCTACCACTCTGACCAAAGAGCAACAGTTGACCCATCAGGAGAGGCGGGCCCGGGCATACCAGTGGAAGAGGCCCAAGGTTTTTCTCAAAGAAGGCGACCCAGTACCGCCAGGTGTAGACCCTGATTCAGTTAGGTTTATCCCATCAAACCACCCATTTGCCTCAACTTCTAGCGACATTAATGAAGAAACAGTTAGAAATAATGTGTACCAGAAAGGTGGTGTTCCATTTCGTGTCAGAGCTGAACATGAAGCATTGCAAAAGAAGCTAGAAGCATTACAGGACGTAAGTCTCTTATGCCTTCCCGAATGAATCCTAAAGAAACAAAAGCGAAGGCAAAGATAAAAAAAAATAATAACAACGAATATTTGTTTGACTTTTTATAGCACTATGCTAGTGTATCTCTGTACCTGACACTTGCAGAATATTCCTTTTTGAACTGACAACTAACCTAATATTTGGGATTTTTTAAGTACAAATCCAAACTAATCAGCCTGACCGAAAAGATGTCCCATTATTCGTTGACAACTATAACCTTCCCCCGGCAAGCCAACTTGTTTATCTAGAAGCAAATTTGAGCTGAAACCAATCAAGCAGATTTTTTTTCCCCTTTGGGTTATCTTGTATTAGTAAAAAACCATGGTCAAGATGAACATTGACAAGCTGTTTGGTCAGTTTATATAAAATTAACCTTTCTTTGATGGCTTGCATTCGTTGCAAATATTTTAAAGAAATTGTTTGGTTCTAGTTCCAAATGTGAAGAATATTGGTTGGTCGTTCGTCTGGTTGTTTGTTGCAAATCTGATAGTACTGGGTGTCTTTTGCAGTACAGGTTTAAATTGCGAGGATTTGCAAAAGATGTCATTGTAAAGTTGCAATTCTGAATCCTGGAAAAGTGTATTATATAGTTTACTCAAAAAAAAAAAAGAAATCATGTCTACCTATTTTTTGTTCTTTATAACTCCTTTCTCTTTTTTTTTTTTTTTTTTTTTTTGGTTATAGGAAACAAAATGTTTAGTTGTTGTTGTTGTTGTATAGGAAACAAAAATTAAGGAACTGGGTGTTGATTTGAAGAATCCGGAGTTTGAAGAGCCATGGCTGCAGCAAATTGAGCATAATGAGACGAAGAAACAAGATGACAAAATTGACAAAGGATCCAAATCCTCCAATGAAAATGAAAATGATGACTGCTTGAAGAAATAAGGACATCAATTTTGCTCATTGTATTTACATTTGATTCTGTTGCATAGTACTAGGATACAAGCTTTGTATATAGTATTTTCTCTTTCTTCGGCTCTCTTGGTTATGGCTAGAGTAAATCTCGTTTTCTTTTTTTTTTCTTTTTTTGCATCAATATCTTAACATAATTCTAAGAGTGCACAACTACCAAAACGAGGTGTTAAAATGAAACTTGCCAACAACTGTAATAAACGAATACCCACTTCACAAATATACCGACTTTCTAATACCTGCAATGAAATCCTAATACTTCACAAATATGCCTACTTCGCGTTTATAAATGATACAGGTAATATCATTAAAACGACAGCATTTGGAATTTTAAAACTAATAGCCTGCACTTGGAGAATTTAGAAGAAGGATAGCACGAAAAATGCATAGGTCCGCTCATCTATAGCACAGGAGTTGAGCTTAAATTAAAGATACCTCAACACTTTAGATAGTATGAAACTATGAATCTAATAGCCTGACAAACCAGTAGTAAGTACATCAAAGTTAAACTCAAAAAAGCCCTTTTTTATTTTATTAGACTTCCTCGTCACTGCTAGCTCCAAACATAACTGCCATTCTCATTGCAAGCTTAGCAGCCATCTCTCTCCTCTGAAAATCTGGCATGAGCCTCAAATTGTCACGCATGTTACCAATCTCTGACATCAGCCTCTCCATATCATCCAATCCATACTGTTCATCATCATCAACATTATCATTAATTATCTCAGTGGAATATGTGTCAATTTGTGACGTGTCGTCAATAGACAAATGACCATTTGAAGCTTCTTGATTTTCAGTTGAACCTGCTTCTGTAAGGTGGTCCCTGGAATGAGAAGTGGATGCGCCAGAAGCTCCAACAAAATCTGAATACTCAACCCCCTCTTCAGTCCCCTGTGCACTCAGATCGCTCACATCATGCCAAGCCTCGTCAGAACCATGGGACAGTGTCTCATACTCTAACTCAAAGTCAGATTCTTCATCTGTGCTGTCTACGAAAATTTATTGATAAAAAAAATTAAGGGAAAAGATATAAGCCATGAGTTTTGCAACAGCAGTCAAGCCAAGAATGATTTTTATCTAACCTTCTTTCTCCATTAAAAATGGGGCAGGAATTCTAGTTCCAGATTTCAAGACCATTCCAGGCCACATATGTGCGGATAATGCACCAAATAGCCTCTCCATTCCTTGCATATCCCCATTTACAGATAAGCCTGCAGAGAAACAATTACACACTTTTTGAGATTTAACGCAGCAGGAAAAAAAATATATTTCTACAAAATTTATAAAACAAGTGGTAATATCCTAAACTAAACTTTTTGTTCTCAAAATTTAAAGTTCTGTAGCTCAGCAATATATGGCCACAAGTTCTAAGCAGCAAACCTAACTTAGTTGAGTTCTTAAGAATACACTCTGACAAAAATACTTTAGCTCATGGCCACTATGAATGAATGAAAAAGATACAATTTAGAATAATAAAAAAGGTTCTACTTACATTTATCAAAATCAGCATTGGAAGCACAAGCCTCAATGTACTCAATATTATTTTCAATGCACCAATTCATGGAACCCTTTCTAGTCTCTATGCTTGGTTCTTCATCCCACAATAAACTACTTCCCTCTTCTTCATTTATCCCAAAATTGGAATATTCAGGGTGTGGATCACCAGACGACTCACCATACCTCTGCATGCGTCTCCTGTACTCAGCATGAGCTTGATGACCTGGCACCAAATCAGCCTTGTTTCCTATGCATAGAAGGATATCAAAGTTTTTTATGTCGATGCCTGAGACCCAATTTCGAAGCGTGCTGAAAGATAATTCCTGCAAACAATAGTAGGCAAAAAAAAGGGAAGAATGGAGTCCGTAAGCAACCTTGATTTACTGGTTCAAAATGAATCTCATAAAAGTCTCATGAAAAATTGTGAGGAAAGAAACAAAATTTGAAATTTGATTTACACAATCCACCAACCACACAGAAAAAAAAAAGAATAAAAAGTACTAAAAAGTTTTTGAAGAACATTATAGACAAACATTAAATTAACAATAATTACATATATAGGTAAGATCTTACATCACTCATGTCGAAAACCATCACAATGGCAGCCAGGTTCACACCATTTGGAAGTGAGCCAAGGGAGAAATCTTCACCGAGGTTAGCCGTCCAAACAGAAGTATCAGCCGAATAATATTTTGTTTCAATTGTCCACCTGACAATACAGAGAAAAAATTATATCTTTCAGCAGCAAAAATACAAAGATGTATATTACTGAAAAGATACATATGCAAATGCAATTTTAAAGTATTTATAGATATACCACATACCCTTGACAAAGTACACCAGAAGATAAGTCGTGTGTTTCTGGAATTTCAATCGAAAGCAATCCTGCGGTACAATAAAACATAAGAGGCTAAATTAAATAGAGGAAAAAAAATAATAATAGTTCGTCGGTATGTAATTACGAAACAAATGAGGAAGGGATGATAAAGCAAAAGAGGAGAAATAAATACGGGAGAGAATAGTCCGCTTCCCGACGTTCTGGGATCCGATAAGGAGGATTCCGGGTCGGGTCTCCAGTGATCCGCCAGTTTCGGCTGTACCAGAGGCGGCTCCGTTGGTAGATTCCATCTCCATGCCCATTGGATCTAGCTCAGTCGTCAAAAATCCTAATTAAACCTTAGACAGCCAACCTTGCGGAGATCAAGTCTCGGCTCTCAAGTGGTGTGCTTCTTCGCCATGACAGTGATCGCATCTAAACACCTGAACCTCCACGGAGACGAGATGTGTTTTTTACCATCAAGTGTAGCTCTTATGGTGCTGCAATCCGTATAAAGGGTCATTATTTGACATTACATATTGAAAATCAGACCCGGCATGTAGATGTTTATATCGTTCTGATGCCTGTTTTAGATTCGCCTTTGAGATCTTTGAGGATATTCTCGTCGCTTAATGGGCTAATTCTTCAGGAAATTGGTGGGCTGTATTCGGCCCATGCTGAATTTTAAGACAGACACACAAACTAGCCGAAAAAATTAAAACTAACGTTACTGTTCACTCAAATTTCAAGATTAACTGTAATAAATTCGAAATTTTAAAAATAATATTGTAGGATCGGCATCTGGATTACCAATCCTACAAATTGCTTGGATCAGCATCCCGGATGGATCGCTTTTTAGCCCTCAAAATTTTTATTATTACAAAATATATAATTTGTGATTAGAAATTAAACATAATTTAAACATCTATTATAAAAATATAAGTATATAATTAAATTATGCATGTTAAAAACATAATATTGTATATGTTTATAATACTTATTTATACATATATATTATGTATCATATATTTTATATATTAAATACATATTATTGTATATAATTAAATTATGCATGATGAATAGTTATACATATTATTGTATATAATTAAAATATATGATACATAATATATATGTATAAAGCTATTCAACATGCATAATTTAAGATATAAAAGATTTTTAATGTATAAATAAATATACATATATATAAGATTTTTTATATACATACAAATATTTATGTGTAAAATTAAATACAAATAAAAGTATTAAACATGTCATACTATAAATTATATTTAATTTTTTACATATATTATATTTATAATTATATATATTTGTATGTATATTTAATGTATATAAAAATCCTTTTATATATTTATATTTACATTTAATGTATAACCAAAAAATTTTATTGGACTATATTGTAAAAATAATAATTTTATTGGACTACATTTATTTATACATTAAAAATCTTTTATATCTTAAATTATGCATGTTGAATAGCTTTATACATATATATTATGTATCATATATTTTAATTATATACAATAATATGTATAACTATTCAACATGCATAATTTAATTATATACAATAATATGTATTTAATATATAAAATATATGATATATGTATAAATAAGTATTATAAATATATACAATATTATGCATTTAACATGCATAATTTAATTATATATTTTTATAATAGATATTTAAATTATGTTTAATTTCTAATCACAAATTATATATTTTGTAATAACAAAAATTTTGAGGGCTAAAAAGTAAATTGTACATTAAAAAATTACTCACTTTTTTTGACTCAAAACAAAAGTCAAAAACAAAAAACTGCCGTGTATATTTTTTTGTTTTGGATCGGCATTCCATTTGCCGATCCAAGCAATTTGTAGGATCGGCAATCCGAATGCCGATCCTACAATGTTATTTTTAAAATTTCAAATTTTTTACAGTTAATGTCGAAATTTGAGTGAACAGTAACTTTAGTTTTAATTTTTTCGGCACAAACTAGTAACTTTCGAGGCCTGTTCTAGGATTTATTTGAAGAGTCATTGTAAATTTGTCATTTGTCAGTTTTTGTGAGTTTATGATTTGAGACGAAGTTATAATAGACCAAAAAGCACAAAATGAAGTAACGTTGTTTCCATTTTATCCTAGAAAGGAGAGGGATCGCAAAATAGAGGTTTTTTTTTTTTTTTTTTTTTTTTTTTTTGAGGTATCAGGTGCGTATCCTTTTGAAATATCAATCGAGTCGACCAAATTGTGATAGAATAAAAGGTAAACAGCATGATGGGCAAAGGAATACTAGCAACTAAAACGTTTCAAATCACTCCCATCTTATTAGCGTAGTTCAGGTTAAAAAATAACTACAAAAATAAAAAACTAGCAACATTATCTCAAAAGCACTGAACTATCAAAAATTTCAAGACAAACTAGTTCATTTTGGCCTTCGCACCAACCGCAAAAAACTCCGTGATAACCTCGAGCGGCATGCCTTTTGTCTCTGGAACCTTCAAAAAGACAAACACAAATGCCAGTACGCAGACAACCGCATATATCCCGAACACACCAGCTAGCCCAATCGAATCAAGCATCACAGGCAGGGAGTATGTGACAATTATATCCCCAATCCAGAATGTCAGAGCACAGATCGCAATGCAGATGCCACGGACCCGGGTTGGGAAAATTTCTGCACACAGAATGTTTGGTATCGGCCCGAAACCCATGACGAATGTGCAGAAATAGATAATCACACTAACGGTGGAGAGCACCGCATGGGCTACTGTGCCTAGGCTGATGAGGTTGGACAGAACCAGTATGATCAATGATCCTATTAGAATTGGTATTGTAGCCAGGAGTAGAAACCTGCAAACAGAAGGCATAGTACAGGTCACTGACGTAAAAATTATTACAATATAGATGTAAGATGTGTAAATGAGAGAAAAATAAACTCTGATTATACTGAACTCAAAAAGAGTGTCATTACAATATTAGAATTGGTATTCTGGCTGAAAAAGAGTGTTATTTTTAAACTGAACTCGAAAGTATGAACCATGGAATGCAACTAGTGTAATAAACCAAGGATCCCAGAGTATGATCTTCTAAGAGAAAATTCTTTTACCTTCTTCCAGAAATATCCATCAGCCTCATGGCAATCCCAATACTTGGCAGCATTAACAAGGTTGTGACGGCACTGATAAGAAAGGATGCTGAGTCAGAACTAATGCCAATATTTGCCAGGAGAACCTCTACTCCAGCCTGTTCAAGAATCTGAGGTGTGTAGTACAGAACTCCATTTATACCAGCAAACTACAAAATCAAAATGAAAAGAAACGAATCACATTAAGTACTCGACAAACTAACACTCAATCTAAAATGTAAGAGTATAATTAAATACTAAAGATTATACACCTGCTGGAGAATCTGAATCCCAACACCGACAATTAAAGCTTGTCTTACTCCCGGCTCAAAAAGACTCTTCCACAGGGAACCCTTTACAGCTGTCTCAGATGGGTGCACCATTGCAGGCCCCACAGGATGTTGCTCTATAAGATCCTTTGAAAAAAGCGCCGGCTGGCTAACAAGTGCTGCTGCATGCACATATTCCCCTCCGTCGGCACCTTCAACTCCAGGTAACGACACTATTGATCCCCTCATCGAACCTTGGGTGCCCTCCTGATGCAAATAAATTCTCTTAAAACCACCTTCCTTTTTCCCATCAGGGCCTTCCTTCTCTGACCATTTCCATGCCAACTGCCAACCACCTCCTATCCCCATGCTGCTGACAGCCTCCCCTCCCATGAGACTACTATTCCGCCCCATACTAAACACGCTGCCATGTGGGCCCCCTTCCTTCCCCTCCACCCCAGTTGCCTCTCGACTGAGCAATGGGCTCTGCAAATGTTCTTCATAATCACCGCCAGCTCCGTCAGAAACATATCCGTCCTCCCCGTCGCCTTCATGATGCACACTCTCTTCGTCCCATTGGTCAGTTTTTGGATGCTGGTGATCAGCTCCACCTGCAACGCTGAACATGCTCCCGAAATTGGGGAATAGTGCACTACGCATGCTACCCATGGTTTCCGGAAGCTTCTCATGGACACTTCCGAAGAGGGTGACTAGTGGATCCATTAGTGGCATGCTGCCACGGCCCGCCAGGCTGCCCTGGCGGGATGCTAGGGACAAAGCACTTTGCCCGCCCTTGACTGGTTGGGCCACCCACGAGAGGCCCTCTTCAGGCCCGTAAAGTGTTATCCTCTCTTCCCCTCCTGGTGCATGATCACCTGCGTACTCGCTAGCAGGACCAATTATGTATTCCTCAACTGATGTATCGGGGCCAACAGCCAACCCTTCAACAAGGAGAGCCATCTCGCCTGTTGTATTGATTTTAAATTACAATAATTGGATATAATTCATGAACTTTCATTTTTGTCCTTCTTTATTGTTTTATTAGTCATTACTGTAATAAAAGCAAAATGGAAGAGAAGAAAACAAAATAACTGACCAGACACGTCTTCTCTTCCACGTAACTTCTGCAAGACCCGTTTGGCCTCGGCCATACGTCCTTTACTCACAAGCCATCTAGGTGACTCGGGCAAATAGAAAACTGTCAATAAAAAATACAACAATGAAGGTATAAACAAAACGCCCAGCATTATCCTCCAACTCGGGGAATCCATAAGCGACATCCCGAATACCATGCAATATGACAAAAACATCCCTCCTGAGCCATTGAACTGAGGCAGCGTGTTCAACAAACCCCTAATCTCAGAAGGGGCAGTTTCAGAAATATACACTGGAACAAGTGTTACAGACAAGCCGATGCCAAAGCCATCTATAAGTCTTGCGAGAAGCAACATGTATACATTTGGTGACCACAACATTATAAGCCCACTGATGAAGTAGAGAAGTGAGGAGATTATCAGCATAGGTTTCCTCCCAACAGAATCTGACACTGCGCCAGAGAATGTGGTGATGATCGTGGCACCGATTAGTGACATGGCGACGATCAGACCTTCTATTGTAGGTTCACTTTCTAGTTTGAATTCTTTCTTTATGTACAAAACAGCCCCTGGAGAAAAAAATAAAGGAATAGTCAAAGTGCTTCATCAAAAGTAGATGTATTCAAAATAGGACATGTTAAGGTACCATTAATAAAGGATGTTGACAGAACCAAAGTAGGATTTAATGAAAGTTTACATCAGATAGGTTCGCAAATCATCACACAGTTAAGAACTTAATTCAAATTTTCAACAGCAAAATGACTTAGGAGGAAATGATTTTTTTTTCCTACTTAACGAGATCCAACCAGACATAACTAGACCAAATTGTGTATGAGAAGATACAAACAAATCAAGAAAATACCAGCAATTGTAGCATTGTCCCATCCTTGGAGCAAATTACCAATTGAAGCAGCAATAGCCACTAGAACAGCACCTGCCATGTGTTCGACAAAATATCTAACCAAAAAAACCAATAGCAAAATATAAGCTGCAACTTGAGGAAACCAAAACCACTAAAGAAGAAACACAAAACCCACAAATCACCATTATATTTTAAAAAGAAGTTTTACAATTTGGACATATTTGGCTCTCTGCATTACAAATAACCATTACTCAAAATTACCAAACTGAAAATAAAATCGTGTATTTCAGAAAAATAAGCTAAAAATAAAGATTTGAGCCTCGAGGTTTACCTTCAAACAAAGAAGAAAATTGTAAAAAGAAACTGAAGGAGGGAATTTTGTTAAAATCAAAGGGACTAGAAAAGAGATGAAATTGGAGCTTTATTTCTCCCTCGAAACATAACAGACGGGAGTTACAGAACACCAAACGACTGACCTAACTCTAAATATCAAAATTTCACCACAACTTCTAACAATCTCGCTTACAGTGATCCAAAGGCGCCGTTTATTGCAATAGAAACCCAATTTGTTCCAACCAATCTGAAGTAACACTCACTCCTTGGAGCAGCTTAACTTCTTCTACAGGTGTACGGACAAAAGTCAAGCGCTGGCAAGAGAGCTCACTGCTTTGATAACAATCCCCAACTATGTTTCATCATTGGCACACTTTCCAACACTACTACGGCCCACTCTACCACTAAAATCTTTCTGTCTCTCTCAGAAAACTGTTAATAATAAAATATTGTTACTTGTAATAATTCGCAACCTTGTATTTTTATATACAATGGTGTAGGCCAGAATCTTGACGAAGAAGAGAACTCTTTGTTTTTTTTTAATTGAGCAGGAGGCTACAAGAGTAATGCCAAAGAAGTAAATAAAAAATTGAAAGCCACAACTAATCCAAATAACAGCTGGACCAGTCTGGCTTGAGAAAAATAACAGTACCTTTTCAGAATAGTAGAATCGGAATCTTTATATCCTCTAATTGTGTCCAGAAATGTTGGGTTTTAAGAGAGGGTAGAACAAAAGCTGTCATTACTCATTAGGTACTCTTGTCAGTATCTTTTGTCAATTAATACACTTGGTTGGGTAAATGAAGAAGGTTTTCATGAGGACAGACCTAACTGTCAAATTGGACTGGAAGGGGAGAGGCGAGAAGAGATGGCGCCAACACGCGTGTGCGTGAGAGATTGTGTCATTGTGTGGGTGATCGGTGAAAGGTGTAGAAAGCAGAGCGGTGTTCTTTGTTTGGTTTATAAAATA
This sequence comes from Rhynchospora breviuscula, assembly GCA_027562975.1. Lineage (NCBI taxonomy): Eukaryota > Viridiplantae > Streptophyta > Magnoliopsida > Poales > Cyperaceae > Rhynchospora > Rhynchospora breviuscula. The sequence continues at coordinate 58,710,683 of CM050398.1, read as the reverse complement.
GGCTTAATTTTTTATATGCCCTCCAACTCTTTTCTATTTGTTTATTTTTCCTTATACTTTTGTGTATTTCTTATTTGCCACTAAACTCTTTAAAATGATTTCTTATTTGCCCTCCAACTTAACCGTACATAGTTAACTATAGTTATCTTATAAAAAACTGAAAATTAATTTCGAATTAAATTAAAATGACAGAAATATCCCTAAATTATTTTTCGTTTCCCCCGTTTTTTCCCTTGCTTGCTCGGGATATTTTCCCGCTAAAACATGTCCCTTTATCTTCCTCCTTTCTCTTATCTGATTTCTCGTTCTTTCAACTTTCTCCCATTTCCTATCTAATTCTCCAAATACGCTGTCATCTCTCTCCAACCCTCTCTCATCTTTCTCTCCGTTCCAACATTAGCATGATATGTGTAATATTACAGAAACAATTGTCCAGTAGAGCCAGTACCATATCAAAGTCAATCGCATAGCACCCTCAATCTATTTTTTTAGCAATGCCATGTGTTTATTGTCTAGTACTCTATTACATCTAAGGGAACGAAGACCGATATCAACTAATGGAGGGGACACAATATTTACCAGAATATCAAGTTTGCTCTAGATGACAAAACATAGCATAGAAATGAAACAATACTGGAAATTAGTTCAAAATGGATTACTGCAAATAAAAAGTTCGAGTGCAGACTGAAAATGAGCTCGAGGGACCCTCCATTGCATAAATGGCTAGATGAATTTATTTTGTCGGATCTTAATATGTAGATACAATTGATTTTCATTTTCCTATTTGTTTTATTTTTCCCAAAAGAACCCATTCGCTAGAATGTAATATTACAGTGGAGCTTTGGGTTGCACAATGTGAGTGTGGCGCATGTCAAAACTAATTAGTGATTTCATGAGAATATAAGAATATGTGAGAGCTTTCTTTTTTTTCGATACAACTAGATAGAGGCTATCTAGAAAGAAGGGAAAGAAAAGGAAAGTAAAAAAACTAAAGCACTAAAAAGGAATTCCTTTTAACGAAATATGTGAGAGCTTTCAATAATGTAAATCGGTAGGAATTCCTTTTAACGAAATATGGCAGAAGAGGTACGCCAATTAGAGATTGTTAATCATTAGCGGGAAAATATTTCGGAGCACGGAAGAAAAACGAAAAATAGTTTAGGGGTATTTCTGTCATTTTAATTTAATTTAGGATTAATTTTCAGCTTTCTTATAAGATAACTATAGTTAATTATGTATGGTTAAGTTGAAGGGCAAATAAGAAATCATTTTGAAGAGTTTAGTGGCAAATAAGAAATACACAAGAGTATAGGGAGAAATAAACAAATAGAAAAGAGTTGGAGGGCATACAAAAAATTAAGCCTATAAAATATCGAAATACAGTAACACCTCACCTCATCATCATGTCGGTTAATAATTTTGGGAAAACATTGGGTTCAGCAAGTTTGGCTATTGCCATTCGACCGTATGGATTTCTTCCTGAAAGAATGGAATTTACTTTTTGACCTAGAGAGTGCGTTTGGATTGTTATTATAGAATAGTAATAAAATTAATTATTCAGAATTAGAAATGCTATTTTAAAATGATTAATAATAAAATTTAGTTTTAAAATTTTATTTTTAATTAGCATCATATTTTTCATTTCAAAAATTAATAGTAACTTTCAAAATTAATATTACACATAAGATGTCAATCGGTCTTTCTTTCTTTCGAAATTTAAATCCAACAAAATGAAGAAACGATCAATCGGTTCTTGATTCAAAATAATCCTCCATTTTTTTTTTTTTTTGGAATATAAGATGGGTCATATTCTTGAACTTCTTTTGAAATTTAAACGTCATAAATAATCCTCCAATTAATTTTAAATTTATGAGATTTATTTAAGATATCTTATCCTTTATCATTAGACAAGAACTAGTTTTTTTATAATTTTTTTTTGTCCAACTGCGTATGGCATGCTTTATATTAGTTCGTTAGTCTTTTTTTTTTCCGAATAATTACAATGTAGTTGTTTGGTTGACAAAGACCCGATAACAATCATCAGAATCTATACAAATGAAAATGGTGTCATGTCAAAACAATACAAGTGTTGATTGGACAAAATAGTGCGCGCTAGATAAAATGGTCCGACTGATACTGTTGTTCTACGTAATTCATCATCGTCCTTGATATACATAGTCATTTTATTACTAGGGATACATCGAGTTTTGATCGATACGGAAATTCTTATTGATATTTAATTATTGAATTTATTGCAATAAATCGAGTTTCATTTTACGAAGATTTATTAAATAATTATGTTGATTATTATTTGTAATAATTATATTACAAGTTAGATTATATAATATTATTTCAATTTTGTAAAATTTATCGCATAGGAATTTAAAACAACGGTTGAAGAGGCCAAACAACAATTAGGCATAAAGAACCTTAGATTTTCAAATATATTTAATTCTTAAATTAAATAATGATTGGTATGACTATTTTTAATATATTTAATCGAAAGAGAGAAAATTATTTTAAATTATAGAAAATGTGGTCACAGTTTTTAATTAATACTATAGATGCCCATTTCATTGTTCAACAGCGAGTACAAATACACAGTAAAGGTATAAAAAAGTATCAAGTAAAGCTATATTATGTCGTTTTCATTGTCATATAAAAAATGTCTTTTTCAAATTCATTAAAAAAGAATCTTTATTTTTTATATCTCCACGACTCCTCATTTTTTTTTCTTAAACTCCCAATTAAAAGAAATCTGAAACTCCAATGACAAATAAAATTTCTAGGTGTGCTTTATATTTATCATCTCTATATGCACATGGAAAATTAAGATATTTTAACTTTATTTTCATGGGAACCGAGAATTTGAATATTAAACGTACATAAATAGCTATAGCATTTTATTTTAGTAACCTTTTAATGCCAATCAGAATGGTCTTCAAATATAATAAAGTTTGTGTTGGAGTTATGTCCTAGAAGTTAAGGTTTTAATGACTTAATTTAATTTATGTTATTGATGGTATTTGATCATTTGTTTTTTGAGTTTATTATTGACAGATCATTCAGGTTGAGGATCTGAATTGTGGATCTCTGTGTTTCATTTTGTTAAATGATAATAATAAATTTAAAAGTCTCTGATCTTGATAATTAACAAGAAACATTAATTATTCACACAAGATCATTATGCAACTTAAGTGATGATTAAGTTTCGCAAATCATGAGTAAGGAGTTACCAACTTAATTGCATATGTGTCAGGACTTTGACCCAATGAAATAAATATATAAACTGTGTTATGCTTCATTATTTATTTCATATGAGTTTGATTCTAAGTTTGAGATGATTCAGCTTTTCCACATGAGGATTGGTTTTATAAATATTGTCTAACGTTAATTTCTAATAAGGGCTGCAATACGGACTCTATTTAAGTTCACATGAATTGTACGGAAAAAAGTTGTTCATCAAGACAACCGTTTATCTCTCATTAGTAGACCTAGTGAGTGATGATATCTATTGGGCCCTTTGATGGAGTTAGATCGTATGCATGCAAACTAGACGATCAACTCTAGATCAAGAAATGTATAATCTGTAAGAATGACACATTCTTATCTTGGATTATAGAATGATATCATGAAACATTTGAATCAAAACAAGGAAATTATATATTTCTTATGCAGGATTGAAATACTATAAAAGTATAATATTTATTTATGTCAATTGGGAATCATAACGTGTTGCTAGATACCGCTATGATTATTGAAAATAAATGATGATTTAATTTCCAAGCCAACATGATATAAATCCTACAAGGATCACACTAATACGAAACTCTTAACCAATGGTACATTATATTTAGTTTATTTGTAGTGGAGAATGTAAAATATGATAAGTTGAATAATTAATCATAAACCGTTATGATTAATTATTTTAAGGGATCATATGAAACTAAATTAAATGTAAAGTCTAATCCAATAATAATTATGAAGTAGTTGATATTTATTTTTGTCTAACTCAATTGATATAATTATGTGAATCATATTAATTAATTGGGATGTCATTTAATATGTCAATTTGGGCCTAATTTTAAATGCAATTAAAGAGATGAATTAAGATGAGATAAAAACCAACTAATATCGACTTGGAAGTCCATATTATGGCCAACCATTAGGTGGGGAGTGGCCTCCATTAGGGTTAGGTTGGGAGGTCTATATATGGACCACCTAATTGGAGAATTAGGACAACACATGTAGCCACATTTCTCTCCCTTCTTTGGAGGACGAAATGTCATGGAAATTTTGCCTCTTTCTATCATCTTATTGTATCTAATTAGGTTCTCATGAGTTGAGAATTAGATTTTCTTATTTAATTAAAGAGATAATTGAATAAGGAAAACGAAAGGATTAGACATTTTCTTTCAATTTGCTAGCACAAATTGATTATGATTTGGTTAATCTTTGTGTGGACCTAAAGTGAAAGGAGAAAAAGAGCAAGGGCACGCCACCGCCTCATATGCCGTGGTTCGAGCCCTCTCATTGCGATACGAGAGGAAGTATGAACCATTATTTCCATCTCTATGTAATTAGTGCACAAACTATACTTAATTCCACTAGTTCTTGTTGTATGTGATTTTAGTTGCTAATAAATTTGATTTAAACTGCACAAGACCAGTAATTAAAAGTTTCTTCAGTTTGTATGTCTGCACACAATCAACCAAATAGATATCTATCACATCTTCACTTCACTTTGACATTTGCGTTTTAAATTTTGAATCATCGAAGTTTTAAAATTGAAGGCATAATTAAGAAACTAAATAAAACATTTAAACTCTCCTTGATAATGATAGAAATTATATAATTATTTATAATATAATTAATCCTTTTCTACGTGTCTGATTGGCGAAGACACGGCAACAAGACACTTAAAACTCTTAATTGTACGTGTTTTCTTCTTACCCGCCTCCCTTTATTTTTGTCTCCTTCTGTCTCTTTGTTTATGTTTCATCGCTACCAGGAGCGAAACTAGAATTTTAGTATAGGAGGGGCCGAAAAGGAAAAGTTACAAGTCTAAAAGAATAAAAATGATTACTTTACTATTAATTTTTTAAAAAGATTATAGCGAAATAAATGCAAAAGTTAATATGCATGAGTGCCTAATTTGAAAAAATATATTATTTTTCAAAAATGTTTTATTAATATATTTTTTATTTAAAGAATATAATTATGTTTTCTTCTATTTTAGCTTCATCATACAATTTTTCTCTGAGTGCGGACATAAATATATCTATAAAAAATTTAAAGATGAAATAATTTAATTGCTACAATATCCTCATTGATAAGCATGTCGTAGAACAATTATTTAGTTTACAAATTTTTAATGTCGGAGGAATATATATATGCATGCCTCCAAATTAAACGCACATTTAAACTTATTATTTATAAAAATTAGAAGAAAAAAGATGTCTTTGTTTAAGATTAGCTGCATATCACATGCTAATATAATAACAAAATTTCAGAAAAGAATCTCATTCGATAGGAAAGAAACTCATTGGATTAGAGAAAGAATTCTTTTTTTTTTTTATTTGGGGAGGCCAAAATATCATTCCACGCTTAAATTAATCAAATAGTCTAATACTACATATGAAAACCTCAAATCTTAGCGTGTGCCAGGTACACCTTCGTCCCCTTGGTTCCGTCCCTGATCACTACTACTCCATCTCTTCCATGTTTATGACATTCTCACTGATCTCTCTTCCATGTTTAATTCATGCCTCTCTTCTCCCACCAAATCGCATCTCTGCCTCATTCTCATCTGCTAATCGCTTCCTGCCCCCAATCTCGTCTCCCACACAATGGCCTCCCCTCCTCTTCCTCCTCTTTCATATTTGCGTCTACACGACAACCAAGTTAGAATAGGTTAGAAAAAAAAAACACACCGGGATGAATGTCACCAAAGAATAATAATAGAGGTAGACTAAAATCAGCCACGACTGACGGATGGACCCGTCAGCCGCGATTATATTTCAATTTTTGGGATTCTAAAGACTAATCCGAACTGTTCAATGTGTTATCCATATTGAAATCTCATTGGCGACCAAATTTTACATTTTTCTGAACTTTTTTACTATTTTTTTGAGATTTTTAAAAATCGTTGTTATTGAAGGGGTCCATAATTGTTTAGATTAAGAATTTTGAAAAATACCAAAAAAATACTAAAAAATTTCAGAAAAAATGTAAAATTTGGTCTCCAACGAGATTTCAATATGGATGACACATTGAACGGTTTGGATCGACTGTTAGAATCTCGAAAATTGAGATTTAATGACAGCTGACGGACTCATTTGTCAGTTGCGACTGATTTTAGTCCACTAATAATAATAATAATCATAATAAAATAATAATAATAATGATAATGACGACAACAAGTAATAATAAATAATATAAAACAGTGCTGATATTTTGCGCGATGCTGACGCTTGATTCGTCTATTGCGGCACAATCAGTTATGCAAGTCACTTGGCGATCAGCAACACACCAAATCTACACCTTCATGGTGGGCCCCAAGATAACACATGGAGGAACGAAAGCGTCGTGGCAGTGTATGAATCTAATTGGGCCCCATCACGAGACAAGATATCAATAATTACACATTTCTCAATCGGTTCATGAGCAGAGGAGAGGAGAAAGCTCTGCGTCATGGATGGATTCTTAGGAAAGTTGCAGAAGCAACGGTGACAGTTTCTGCGTACCAACAAAAATAGGGCATGGTGTCAACAAAAATAGGGGATGGTGTCAATACATCATCTATCAAGATGCCGGACCTTCCAATAGACTAAGAGCAACTACAACTACAAGCTGGTGAAGGAGCTGACCAAGATTTTATTGGACCAACGTAAACCCAACGAGAGCGTAAAAAATGAAATTGAAGTGCCTGCGTATTGACATTAGATTAATCACTCGACGCGAATAGAATAGAAGAAATATTTTCAGCATAAAATTTTATTGAAAATATTTTCAGTCGTTTGCATAAAATTTAATCGAAATTAAATCCTAAAAAAATAATCTTCTAATTTCAAAATACAGGAAACTCGGAATTATAAATTCTTTTGTCAATTTTCTATATGATATCTGATTTATAAGAGGTGAAGATAAACATTGTAATTCAATTTATTTATCGGCCTGAGAGAAACACAGTGATTTCATTAAATATCTCAAACGTATGGGACGCAATTATTTTCCTCGGTCATAACTTTTCCTTTTATTTATTTATTGGCAGTACACGTTGAAATCGACAGATTTTGATATTCTGATCTTTTAATGAAGTACTTCTTTTGTCCGTTGTCGGTTGATTCCATTTTTTTCTCTTTATTAATTGAAAATGATTATGGTATCAAATTTTAATCATGTCTTGATTTTTTTGTCAAATTTTGACGATTAATTACCGATATATTTAAATTCGAATATAAATTTTATTTAATCAATGTATCATACTTTGGCTTAAATAACCATAACTTATATTTTACCCTTTATTTAAATTTTAAAACAATTCTAAAAGTATCTTATTTTGACTTACTTGATGGAAAAGCTAAAGGGCTCTTAAATAAATCCAAATTTCATATATGCCTCTTTTAAATACTCGTAGAGCTGCATTCATAATTTTTTTTTTCATTTGAACTATATCATCCATAGATTGTAATGCACGCTAAAGTATCTAAAAAATATTTATGACAATTAAGTCTCTATTAACTCCTTTAATAACTTTATTAAAGTCTTCTGCTTAAAGTATTTGGATCTGTTTATTACTTTATTATTATTATAGATTTAGATTTGTATTGATTGTGATTCTGATGGCTACGCACACTTGCATTTGTACTCCTAAAATAAAACAACTTTCGTTGTTAATCATATATATGAAAAGTAAGAAGAAATATCATCCTAGAATGAAAAAAGCAACGACCCAGAGGTCCAGAACTTGGCTACCAAAAGCTTTCACATTATATGTGGATAGATATTTTATGGTTTTGAATTTTAGAAAAGATTGCAAACTGTGCTACGCAAGATTCTGATATATGCATAAATTGGAAAACTGCAATAGTAAATTTATTCGCAGTATTTAGATTTGGGAAGCTTAAGTTATCTTGACTACAAGAGCAAAGAAAAAACATATCTTCAATTTGCTTTATAAAATTAGATTTTGTTCTGTATAAATGTTTGAAAATTTTTATATGAGTAGCAAATACTGATTTATAGAGTATTTCATTATAACTGATCTTATTATTCGGAAAATGAAGATAATATTGGAATTAATGTTCGGGATGTCTATATTCTTTATGCCCAGTTGCCCACTTTTAAAAATTCTTAAAATCAAATATCGGAAGAATCATTAGATGTGATCTATATATTACGTTGTCTACATGCACATAAAATAAGATTCAAACACTTAAAAAATCAATGTTGAAATTTGTACATCGACGTCATTCATTTATTTATTTATACAATTTTTTATGCTTCTCGAAACAAAATCAAAATATGGGAAATTTTTGCAAGTATGTAGGGAAAAAAAAGATATATATCGTATTTAATTAATATATTAGAATATTCAAACTATAAATTTAGTTACTAAAATCTTAGAAATAAAAAATAGAGTTCTCCGATCGTGCATGTCGTGTCAAATAAGATCGTGCTGGGGTCTCGTGTCATGTCGTATTGACACAAACTACTCTTTTAATCGTCTCATGTTGCATCGTGCTAGATGGTGAAAGGAGCCGACACGACATACATTCTAGCATGACACGACTAGCACATCGTATTGACACGTCGTGTTAATCGTGTCAGATTATTTTATTATTTTTTAAAAAGTTGAAGAAAATTATCAATAGAGAAAAAAAACTTTTACTTAAATGTAATAATTGATTATTTGATTGAGTTTAAAATTTTTATTTATATTTTTTGATAAAAATAATAATTAGATAGAAAAATATGAGTCAAATGATGGAAAAATAATATAATGTACAGTTATAACATGAATTTAAAATATTAATTTTGTTAAATTAATAATTAAATTCGTGGTCATGTCTCGTATTAATTCATGTTTGTGTTATGCTCGTGTTGTGTTGCATGTTGAATCATGTCATGGTTGAACCGTGTCAAACTTTTTAATATCCAAACACAACTGGATTATGATACGACGCGATAACACGTTCATGTCATACCACTTCTATATTCATATTGTGTTGTGTCAACACGCGCACATGTCATGTTATTTTGAAGAACGCTAATAAAGACTTATTGGTGATGAAAAGAAATAAGTCATTCAACGGGTAGCAATGAGGGCTCACTTTAGATTATATAGCTGACATACTTACCAGTCGGAAATTATATATAATGCATATCTTTTTGTCAAAAACTAATTATGTAATTAATAGTATCTAATCTAAATAAATAAGCTCCAAATTTTTTATTTTTGTAAAATCCAAACAACACAAGAATAAGAATTTTAGACTTATTCGGATCCAAATTTCTATTCTAACAAAATTATGGAATTTGAATAAGAAATATGGATAGACACGCATTTCTAAATCTTTATTCTTATTTCTTGTTCAACCCCTCGTCCAAACACACCCTAATTTATAAAAGAAATCTCGGTAAGTAATATTTTAGCGGTTTCTCTAGACAACTTGAATATTTTCTTCCTGAAAGTTGTTTGCTCAAAAATATCAGGAGAAGGTTTCTCAAGATTCCCATTTCAAAAGTTTTCATAAAGGTCTGATGATGCATACCCGATCATGACAATTGATTGACAACGCAAATTGACAATCAAATTTTGGAATATTTGGGGGGGGGGGGGGGGGACCAGTCGACCAAATCGCCTGCTTTTGTTTTATATTAAATATAATCCATCCTCCTCAACTCGTAATTAATTCAAGAGCTACACTCCCTTGGGCCCACAGCCGGCAAAGTGTTGCAGGGTTCTGCGAGTTTTATTTTTTTAATATTTCTGTGAGTTTTATTGTTTCAGTGAATCGTTTTTTTCTTCTGTCACAAATATTTAATCCAACTTTTATATCGCAATGGAATATAGGCTTCCTAATCATCTCTCCTGTGGATGTGTCAAATGTGTCGTGTAGTGTATATGACTTGTTTTATATTTTTACTATACTATTGGTGAACGTCATAAAAAACTTTAAAACGTTATAAAAAGTGCAAAAAACTTAATAGTGAAATAAGTAGTTATATCACGTTGTGTGCGCGCGCGATTGGAGTCTAATGACTAATGAGCTGAATTTTATTAATATTTATGTTGAGTAGTGTAGATTTGCACTCAAAAACATGTTCTTTAATCACAGAACATCTACAGCACGGTGCGGTGTATAATCAAACAGACTAAAAAAACATACGTTTTCAAATGTAAAAACAAACAAGGACTAGAAAGATCTTGATTTTTTTCAACGTCATTTAAGAGAAAATTTTAGTTTATTGGAAAGTTTTTTTTCAAACATCATTTTGATAATTTTTTTTTTTTTTCACTAAGGTTCTACTCTAGAAAAATGTGGAAAAATGGAGGTAGAGAATGGAAGATGAGGTTACGGGGGAAAAAAATTACCCTTCAAATTTATTGGGAGGTTGATAAATTTGTAACACGTACACAGAGATCTCTCTTTTTTTCTTTCATTCCTTTTCATTTTTACATTTTTTATTTTTGAGTATCGAATCAGGTAACGTAGTTGGGGCAGGGTGTGGTTACCTCCCTTTCTCCTACACCTTCCTTCCTAAATAAAGATATTCCAAATGTTCAAGGACTGATTTGATGACCTTTTTACACACCATTTACGGAAATTAATATTTCGGACAATTTTCAAGTAATGTTCTGATGTTCAACGGATTTTTTTCCCCCTGTGTTATGTGAACAAAATTGTCACTAATTTTCATAAAATCTACCACTTTTAATAGGAAAAAAATATTCCCTTTGAATTTTATTTTCCGTGTTTCACCTCCGTCAACTTTTATGAATGAATTATGGAAAAGAAAAATTATGAATTGGTTTTTGACCGCGACCTGAAATTCACAAAAACAAAAATATCCAAACAGATTTAGGATTGGGTAACTTTTTGAGGCGCAAATTCTCGCTAAGTCTAACCTTTTATGTTTTTCATGAAATTCGAATTTAAACCGAGATATATTGAGGAAAGCAGCTGTTTGGCAAATACGAGTCATGGAATGCAAGGATACATAAAAAAGAGAATCCAAACAATGGTTTTGTTTGAACTGCTATGTTAGCATTGAATACTAAACCAAATCACCACCACTTTATAAGATGTTTTTAGTACAAGTATTGTTCTTTTCGACCATACAGTCCAGTAGTTTTCTACTTTTGAACGCAACGTATAATTTCGAATTTGTAAAAAATTCCTTCAAATTCAATCTGTGCATTATTATATTTCTGAAATCGGAAAGATTAAGGCTTTGGTCAAAATGGTTTTTGCAAGGATTTTATTTGGTTTCATTTGATTAGAATTGATTTTTCAGAATTTTGTTGGATCTTATAAAATAGAAATTTCGATCAAATGATATTAAATTCGTTCATTTTGATCAAAAAATTTCTAATAAAATAAAATCCCATGTTACAAAAAGTGATTTTAATCAGTTCTTCTAATTTTTTCATTTTTGGCAATCCAAATTCGTTCCCATTTGTTAACAAAAAGTTGCACAATCCTATTCGAACAGTCGTCATTTTGTACAGACATCCAATTTTCATGGCAAATTGCCAATTTGACGACAAATCTAGTGCCTAATCCCAGTCAGGCCGTGACACGATCTGTACAAACGTCAAGGAAGCTGTCCAATTTTTGTTTATCTTTCTTTCTGTGGGGCCATATGATATTTTTTTTCATTAGGATGTGAACTAAATTATGATATTTTCCCTGACATAACTGTAAAATCACCACCAAAGGCCCAAAGCCCAATAATGAAAACCTTGAAAATTGATTAAATTAAAGGAAACTGGCGCCAGGGCTTCCAATGCTGTCTTCATGAGATTTTGATACGAGTTATCTATTATCTCCCATTAGAATTTAGAAACTTTGAATGTTAAAGTTAAAGCACTCATGGCCGCGGTTAAACCACCTTTCTCTATCTTTCTTCGCTCGAATTCAAAAATTCACCTCTTCTTCTTCTTCTTCTTCTTCATCTCCATCTTACATGGCATTGACCCAAGTATTCTTCGACGCTATGCAATCCTTCACGGACCCAGCATTTCTCCCCAGTGCACGAAAGCTTCATGCTCAGATTATCTCCATTGGCCTCTATTCTTCTGTATTCCTCCAGAACAATCTGTTAAATGCGTATCTGAAGTGCAATTCACTAGCCGATGCCCGTGGCCTGTTCGATGAAATTTCCAACCGAAATGTGATCTCGGGCAATATGATGATTAACGGTTACTGTAAAGTGGGGTTGTTGGGTGAAGCAGAAAAGGTGTTTGTTGCAATGCCTGAACGAGATGTCACCACTTGGAATACTCTCATGTCGGGTTACCACCAAAATGGGAAGTTCTGTGAGGCTATTAAGCTATTTGTTTCGATGTTTCCTTCTGTTGATTGTGAAGCGAATTTATTTAGCTTTCTTTGTGCCACTAAAGCTTGCAGTGCATTTCAGTGCAGTAAATTGAGCCTTGAGTTTCTTGGTTTTGTTGAAAGGAAAGAGCTTGGACAGGACCCTCAAGTCAGACAAGTTCTCATTGATATGTTTGTCAAGTGTGGAGCATTTGACATTGCCTCTAAACTTTTCAGCCAAATTTCAAGCCCTGATATTTCCTGCTGGAATAGTTTGCTTTCGGCTTACTCAAAGTTGCAAGGCATAACTCATGCTTTCGATTTGTTTGATAAAATGCCTGAAAGAGATATCGTGTCATGGAACACTATGATTTCAACACTCCTAAAAACCACAGATGAGAGAGAAATTTTTCCCCTGTTTTCAGAAATGCATAGAGGAGGTGTACAACCCAATTCAACTACCTACACATGCACTCTCTCTGCATGTGCAAGTACCTCTAACCTAGAGTTCGGTCAGCAGCTCCATGCCCAAATTGTGAAGACTGTACAAAGAATTGACGCATTTGTGAACAGTGCATTAGTTAATCTGTATGCAAAATGTGGCAAACTAGAATCAGCCAAAAGAATATTTGATAATTCATCAGAACGTAATTCAATCTCATGGACAGCCATTATTAGCGGCTTTTCTCTCCAAGGGTTTATTAACAAATCCGTGGAACTTTTCAATGAAATGAGATCAAAGGTGCTTAGCACAGACGAATTCACAATAGTATCCTTAATTAGTGCATGTTGTGCTCCACTTAATCTGTGCCTAGGAAATCAGCTACACTCCCTATGTTTAAAAAGTGGCCAAATTTCAGCAATTGCTGTGTCCAACTCTCTTATAGCAATGTATGCAAAGTGCAATACCATTAGTGCCCAATCAATCTTTGATTCGATGTCTGTGAAAGATGTAATTTCATGGACAAGCATGATCACTGCATATTCTCAGGTAGGAGATGTTACACATGCAAGGGTTTTATTTGATAAAATGCCTGAGAGAAATATAGTCACTTGGAATGCCATATTAGGTTCTTACATACAGCATGGTTATGCAGAAGAAGGCATCAAATTGTATCGTACCATGCTAAGGGAGGATAAGATACGGCCCAATTGTGTAACATTTGGGACTTTGTTCAAGGGTTGTGCTGATCTGGCAGCAATAAAGATCGGCAATCAAATACTTGCTCAATCAGTGAAAGTAGGCATTGACTTGGATTTGCCAGTTGCTAATGCAATTATTACAATGTACTCAGAGTGTGGTAGGATAGCTGAAGCTAGAGAATTTTTCGATTATATTGTTCTAAAAGATTTGGTTTCATGGAATGCCATGATCACAGCGTATTCACACCATGGTATGGGCATGCAGGCCATAGAGACCTTCCAGCTCATGTTGAAAAATGGACAGATACCTGACTATATAACCTATGTGGCAGTTTTATCAGGTTGTCGCCATTCAGGTTTGTTAGAACAAGGAAGATATTGTTTTAGTTCCATGACCAAAATTCACAAAATATCACCAGGCTTAGAGCACTACTCTTGCATGATTGATCTCCTAGGCCGGAGAGGGCTTCTAGAAGAAGCCAAGGGTATAATAGATAATATGTCAATTAAACCGACATCTGAAATATGGGGTGCTTTACTCTCAAATTGCAAATTGCACAAAAGTACTGAGCTAGCAGAACTAGCCGCCAGAAATTTATTTGAGCTAGATTCAAGTGATTCTGGCAGTTACATGCTTCTGTCAGAAATATATTCTGATGCTGGAAACTTGGCTGAGTCAGCTGGAATAAGGAAATTGATGAGAGATAAAGGGGTAAAAAAGAAACCTGGCTACAGCTGGATTGAAGTACAGAACAAGGTTCACGTTTTTATGGCTGATGAATCCAGCCACCCACATATTTCTGCAGTTAAGAAAGAGCTCCAGGATCTAATTGTTAAAATTGTTGGCGTGGGATATGTCAAGACAGAAGCATCAGAGGCAGTGATGCATCATAGCGAGAAATTGGCAGTGGTTTTTGGGCTCATGAGTTTACCAGAGTGGATGCCTATACATGTGATGAAGAATCTAAGGATCTGTACAGACTGCCATACTGTGATAAAGTTAATTTCTATTGTGACTGGTAGAGAGCTTGTGATACGAGATGCCGTTCGGTTTCACCACTTTAGAGAAGGGGTTTGCTCTTGCGGGGACTACTGGTGATAAGTTTAGGTAGCTTGGTTTTATTTTTCTAACCCATTTTTTTCAACTAACTACTGAGAGTTGTAATTGGATTTGTTACTTGAGGGAATAATATATTTAATTGGATTAACTAATTTTCTAGTTTTGCAACAGACAATGATTTATGAGTGCTTCAGTTGTAACAGATGATATTGGTTCAATATAGATGAGAGGTCACTTGCCCCAGGGAATTATCAGCTATGACATAGTTTATTCCTTGGTAGCTTCAATGATACTAACTACTAAAGATATGTAGTTGGAGTCGTTGCTTAAAGGAAGAATTTTTTATTTATTATTTTTATTTTTTCTAGTTTTTGCAAAAAGATTAAAAGATGCTGATTTATAAGTTGTTGTAACAGATGATATTGATTCTATTATAGATGAGGGATCACTTCCCCAGGGAAACATCAACTGTGACAGTTTATTCATTGTAGCTTCAACAAAACGACAGAGTATTACTGTTGCTATAATACCCATAGTTACTAGCTGTTGGAACTTCCAAACATATTGCCCTTATTATTACTTCAGTTATTGACATGCTATACAATTCAGACGCCTTCTTAAAACCGTCAAAATGGAGACTGTAGAAAGCAACAAGAACTCTGGGCCTCAAGGGGGAGTGTTGCTCGGAGAGTAAACGTGCAGTGCATAATTTTTATATATTATTAAAAAAAAAAAAGGGTCTAGCTAAGACTAACAAATTGAACAAATCCATCTCATATTTCATTTATTCCGTTTTCAAGTTCTACTCGTACAGATGTCGTTACATGCTCCCTTGAATAAGCACCAATAACAAACCTAATTGCTCCATAGTAGGCTTAGTAGCACCACTCATAACATACACCGCACCAAATCAGAAAGCAACAGAGCATTAAAGAAAGGAGGCAAAGGAAGAAAAGGGGAGTCCAAACAAGAACCAACCATCTAAAGCAAAGTCAAAATCTGTACAAACGGCTAGGACTCTACAGAGCACCAGGTGCATCCCTCATACTTACATTCAGACTGTTTCTCATCGTGCGTCTCCCCAACCCCATGTTACCTTTTGTCATCATGGCAACAAACTCACCATAGTCGATTTGCCCATCCTGTCCGACAAAGAAAAATGACATAAATAAACAAATAATATATAACACATAAAAGGGCACTGATTGAGTGAAGATTTATGCACACGGACCGAATCTAGCATTTGTTTTTTTAAAAAAAAACCAGTATATTAGAATAAGCCAAACTTTGTTTACTCCCATAGCATATCTAAAGGTCATTGAATGCCCTTTATAAATGTGTAAGAACATTGGTACATTGAATGCAATGTGTTTCTTCTGGGCACATAAGATAACTTTTGTACTATGGTAGTATGAATCATATTTCTTTTTTTTTACGACAATATACAAGGTAACAAAGAAATTTATCAAACAAGAAGAGAGAGAGAGGGAGAGAGAGAGAGAGAGAGAGAGAGAGAGAGAGAGAAGGGCTTACATTATTTTTGTCTATTTCCTTGATGGTGTCATCTAGAAAAGCATCAGGCATGTTATGCTCCCTACAAGCTACTTGAAGCTCATCAATAGTTATGTAACCGCTACCATCCTTGTCGAAGTATGAAAAGGCTGCAACCAGATGCTCTTCTCGGTCTAGCTTGTTCAGGTGTAGTGTTGCAGCTATGAACTCACCATAATCTATGGTGCCACTGTTATCTATATCAGCCTGCAATTATGATTACCAATTTTTTTATTCAAAATTCTTTAGATTTTGTAAGCCCATATTATCAAAATACAAAAAGCCAGGGTAACCCATATTAGAATTAACGTAAATCTAGGTGACAAATAACAGTAACCTTCTTTTTTGGAACAAAAATTAATCAACAAATGTCAGATATTACTGTAAATCTGCAAAATGGTGCAGCATGCCTGATGTAAAACCAGCAAATGTATCTTAGCACATGTTGGATAGCAGTTATCAAATTTTGATGGATTTAAGAACTTACCGCTTCCATAAGATCATGGATCTCAGTATCATTGAGGGTGGAACCATACTTTCTCAGGCCTTCCTTAAGCTCATCATAAGTGATGGCACCACTATTATCAGTGTCCATAGCTGTAAACATCTCTCTTAGCCCAGCTATCTCCTCTTCTGAAAGACTCTCAGCTATCACCTGTTAACAATTTAAAAATAAACAACTACTTAGAAAAGACTGGAACAGACAAGTTCATGCATAAAATTTAAAACAACAACACAAATGGGAAGATCAAGTAGGTTAAGTACCCGTAAAGCCATCTTCTTTAGCTTGTTCATGGCAGAGAAGTGCTTGAGACGAGAAAGGACAGCTGGATCAAGAGGACGGTCAGGAGCAACTCCATTCTCACAAACCCATGGGTGAGCTACAAGCAGAACATATGCAGTTAATTAGTAAATTTATCATAAAAGTTTCCATTATGCCCCCATAAGACATGAAAATAAAATTTACACCCCTTCAAAATGAGAAAACGCAGTACAAGATACCGTAAGGAATGACTAGTACTCCTTGACTTCTGAAATGCATAATATAGTAAGGATTATTCATTATATAAAATATGTCCTATGCTTCATGAAATATTTCCCTTTTAGAAGAGGACACATCATATTTCTTGCTTTGCAGGGTACATATAAGTAGCTAAAAAGGTACAGCTAAGACACTAACATAGAACTTCATGTGCCTTCAAGCGCTCAGCTGGCCGAGGATTAAGCATCCTCCTAATAAGATCCTTTGCACTATCAGAAATAACCGGCCATGGCTCGGAGTCAAAGTCAATCGCTCCCTTCAGAACTGCATCAAATATCCCTTGTTGTGTCTCTGAAAGTGAAAATCAACACAAAAAGAAGTTTAACACACAATGTAGCAAATGAAATTGATGTTATTAGGTTAAAACATTTAAGAAACATGAGTAAAATGATTTACCTGCCCAGAAGGGGGGCACACCGCTCAGAAGTATATAAAGAATTACACCAGCTGTCCATACATCAGCCTCTGGCCCATAGTTTTTGCGCAATACCTCAGGTGCAACATAATATGGGCTCCCTACAACATCACTGAAAATCTGACCTGAAATTTAGGACAGAGTTGGATGATTAGTCCAGAAAGAATTATTTTGATGCTCAAGGTGAAGCCTCAGTATTTCTCTAAGGAAACATGAATTATTAATCATGGAAGCAGAACTAAGAGGAAACATGATAAACATTTAATGATAGCATATTTTGCTGACTATATTCATCCCCTAGTTATGATGAGCATAAATGCATGGGTAACTTGCAGTACATGGCAAGAAAAAGCAAGATGTCATAGTACACATCATAATAATTATCAAACTCACAAATGAGAACCAGTTATCAAGCTTCATCAAAGAATTACTGTGGTACTCCAGGGTAACCTCATTAATTTTATCAGATGACATGAATTACAAATCATGGATTCATGGGAAGCGAACTAAAAGAGGAAAGATGTTAAACATATAAAGATAGCAACTTTTGCTGATTTTAGTCATTTTACCCATAAAACCGTCATAGTTCCCATCATAAAAATTAACTACAAATAAACGACCACCTGTTATTAAGTTATTGATCAAGGTAAATCAAACAGAATTACATTCAAAACCTAACCCAGATCCATGACTGCAAATTTAAATCAAAATCCAGCTGTTACCTGTTAGATAATGTCCCCCAAAACACTTAAAGCACAAAACAAAGCTAAAGCAAAATTTAGAAGATTCAATTCATCACCGTACCTGGCTTGAAAAACACAGAAAGGCCAAAATCAATGGCTTTGAGTGACAAGTCATCATCTTTATTAGACAAGAGGAAGTTCTCCGGCTTGAGATCTCTGTGCATGACGCCGAGAGAATGGCAGGCCTCCACCACTCCAACTATAATCTTAGTCAAAGCGGCCGCCTTTCTCTCACTGTAGTGGCCTCTTTGAATGATCCGATCGAAGAGCTCTCCTCCCTGGCAAAGCTCCATCACTATGTGCACATAAATCTGGTCTTCAAACGCACCTTTGATTTGTACGACATTCTTGTGACCAGACAAGTGGTGCATGATTTGGATCTCGCGTCTCACATCCTCCACATCCTCTTTCGCAATGAGCTTCCTCTTCGCAATCGACTTACAAGCGTAATCAATTCCAGTCGAGATTTCAGTGCACAAATAGGTGGTCCCGAATTGACCTTGCCCCAATTTGCGACCGAGGAGGTACAAATCGCGAATGTTTGGTGTTTTGTGGCCAAGAACATAATTCGTGTTTGGATCGAAGGCGAAGCCTCCGCGCTTCATCACTGCTGAAACAGGTTTGGGAGGGATAGCGGGTTTCGGGTTGGGGTTCTCAGGGTGGGTGCGGCCGTGGTCGTGGTCGTGGTCGTGGTCGTCAGTGAGTTTCTTGGTTATCGGGTCGTCGGTGGATGCGGATCTTTTAGAGGCGGTTCGATCAGCGAAGCTGAAGTACTTGCTCCTGATCAGAGACGCGCCGCCGCACGTATTGCCCATGAAACAGAGGAATCCGATCGCATCAAGTAGAAAACCCTCGTTGGAGAACTAGGGTTTTGACTTGTAGTTAGTGGGAAAGCGTCAAGTAGTGTGCGAGAAAGGAAGTGGAAGTACGATTAAAGGTGTTTTATTTCAAGAAGACAGAGAAAAGGGAAGGGGGAAGGAAAGAGGGAAGAGAGAAGGGGGCTTCATGGTTGCTTCTTGTGTGTTAGCTGTATTTTTTGGATTTCAGATAATTATTGATTGATCGCCTATTCACGTCCCAGTTTTTTCTTTTCTTTTCTCGTGATTTTAATTTTTTTTCTTATTTTTGTTTTCTTGTCTTTTCAGTGGGAGTGGCGAAAGGGAGGAAGGAGGGAAGGAAAAGGAAAGGTCCTGTCCTGATTGGCTGGCTCTGTCTGCAAGTAAATAAAGCGCTTCGTCGAAGCTCAATGGTTCTGCTTCTTAACTTCTCCGTTTCCTACGAACTGGATGTATCCGTTTCCATCCGTTGGCTCTTTTTTTTTTCTCCTCTCTCTATTATAGGAACAATTAACGAGATTGGATGCAGCCTGTTGCAAGCTGTTTTGGCATTATCCCAAAATGGGCGGTTGGATTAGGTGTAGTGAGGGAGATTAGAAAGAACGTAACGTCGTCTTTCAATCACGACCGTATATTTTGGAACTGCACCTAATCAGGTATTGGTGGAACAAACGCGGATAAGCGACTTTTTATTATTGGAAAATACTGGGAGAACCCGACAAGTATACCTGAGTCTGTATATGTATTTTCTTAATCATAAAGTTGCAAACATGACTTTTTAAAAAAGCCGCGGTGCAAATCTTACATCCATGTCGTCTGATCAATGATGGATATTTTGTAATTAATATCAAGTCAGTCAAGATTTGTACGGTCCGTAAAAATTTGCCCATTAAAATTAGATCGGACAGTCATAGATGAAAGATTTAGATTTTTAGTGCAGCTTTTTTTTTTTAGCTGCACAGAATAATGGTCCCGATAAATATGTCTGAGTCTGTATATATGTTTTCTTAATCATAAAGTTGCAAGCAACCAACTTTGGGTGTAAATATGCAATCCTATATCTAGGATAAATAAATTTTTTGCCCTAGTTATTAGGCCCAAGTTATCACTCGATTAAAGAGAAAAAGAGCATAAGCCTATAAATAATCCAAACACACTCGTCTAAACTGATACTATTAGAATTCATACCATTTACAATGGCACGTCGAGTCAAAAAGAAAATTCTTTTTTCCCTCTTAAACATTCCAACCTTCTAATGTTCTCCATAAACCGAGCGAACCGTCGATTCTAATGCAAAAAAATAAATAAAAAAAAGCAAACAAGTGAAACAATAAATAACACAGACACTTCTAAATCGGACATCAGCTGGAAACACAACCTTTCACCCATAAAAGAAGACACGAAACATGATTTTTTTTAAATACTATTTATGTTTTCGGTGTTGTAATTGGATTGTGTTTTCGGTGTTTGAATAATTATGATTTATTGAGTTGTGGTTGTTTGAACGTTAAGAATACTTGGTTGCGGAAATTTACTCTTCTCTTATTTTTAGTTATATCTCGAGTCTTAATATCTAATCGTATTTTCTATTTGTTCATTTTGTGTAACCTATAAAATATAACGTGGATTAAGCAATTCTCATATATTCTATTAGTACATCTTAAGTACCTCCTCCGATGAATTAAAAAAATATATTAAGAACGTGACGATAAAATTAACAAACACTGGTTTGGATTTTTTTTTTTAAGTCACTTACCACAAACTTCAACACGAGAATCTAAACAATATCTAAATGAATTTAAAAAAGAAAAATGCACCAACAATCCTCACTTTTTAAGTTTGCTGATTTCTCTTCTTTTATTTCTAAAAGCATGTTATCTTTATAGTTGAGATAAAACTAATAAGATTTTGTAACAAATTAATTATAAAATATAATAGCTAAAAGGTTTTGTACAAAACAGTATAGAAAAATTTAAGGTAAAATTATAATAATTGTAGTGCTTGTTAACAACAACCTAAACAATTATAAACTATAAAGCAAAACCTTCATTTCCTCCTATTGAGACGAGAAGCCGTTTTCTGAAACTGGACGGGTGTCATGCTGGGGACGAATCAAGAGTACCTGTAAAATATATTCTAATTTGGCTCCAGCCGACTTAAATGGCTGCTTTAAAGGGGAAGAGAGAGGGTACGCAGGAAATAGAAAAGGAAAATCACATGCCGGATTTCGTGGATACGGATAAAGCAGCAATCAATTGTGCTCTCCGAATCCAGCTCTGCTGTGACCCTGTGAGTGTTTGGGCTCGACCGGAGAGTTGACTTGTGATGGGAAACACGGAAATTACACGGAAACCGCGAGTTTGATCACAGAGAAAAGTGTCACCTTAACTAACTGTACAAAGTAATTGTGGATAATTGGATTTAGTTGGGTGAAATGACACAATCAGATTCCTTCAACGAAGTCTTATAATGTGTGTATGAGCATTGAGCAAGATTTAAGTGTCACAAACTTTTTGCGACTATATTTTGTTAATATTTTTTAATCTAAAATTCATACTAGAAACCAGAATTATTTTACTTTTGAATGTGGAATTCACTCACATCATTCTTTTGAAATTGTTTCATACAAAATTAATGCATTATAAATTAAACAGATCAAGTTAACTTTAGTGAATAAATTTTAGTGTGTTCATTGTTAACACTGCAGATCCTACGCATAATTATAAAGAATTCCAAAAATCATAAAATTAAAGTCACATTGTTTGAAATAAATGAGGTCAACTGTTCAAATTCATTGCTTATAATTTAAGATTTTAAAATATTAATATAGTAAAATATTACGCGAACTTGTTTGTCAAATTGACTTAAATTATTTATTTGTCAAATTGAGTTAAATTATTTAAACGGAACTCTCCTCGTTAAGGTTTTGTACTCCTGCGCAGCCGACGACATAGTACAGTTTTAAATTCATTATTTTTAAATAAAAAAATTAAAATATATGTGCCACGAAAACCAGCTTGGAATACTAGGAACGTCAACCTCAGGTAGGAAGTATATTGCAAGCTGGCGTGCAATTTTATTGGGCTTTATTTGTTTTGAATATTTGTTTAAAAACCTTTACCGTCATTTTCCGAACTCTGCTGTGTTCCAGCAATTCCTCCGCTGATAAACAAAGGCCCTGATCAAAATTCCATTTTTTTAACATGGGATTTCATTTCATTTCGTTGGAAAATTCTTGATCAAAATAAAAGAATTTGGTGTCATTTGATTAGAATTCCTAATTAGATCCAACGAAATCCTATAAAATCAATTCAAATGAAATAAAATGAAATGAAATCCCATGTTAAAATCATTTTGATCAGGGCCGAATAAATCCCAAAATGACAAACTATATAAACAATACAGCAGCAGCTAACCGGTTTGTAAGCACGTGTACATGGTTTTGATTAGGATGGGCCGATGGGTTGGGACAAATATCCTCTGGATGGTTTTTTTGTAACAGTAGTTTTCAAGAGTCAGCCGATCAAATTTCGACGGTTAAAATTTACGGATCATATAAATCTGATATTAATTAGGGCATTCATCATTGAACGGCTGGTTCTAATGAACCAAGAGGATATGGTTCCGATGGGGTTCGCGCAGTTGATAATCAAATAAAGGGTTAATTTTTTACACTAAAACGGGGGGGGGGGGGGGGAACTTTGACTGAACAAATAGACGAAGGATTTTTTTTCCCTCCATTACAAGATGAATGTGATCCTTTCTTTTTCCAGCTTTTCTTTCACCATTCCGAGAGCAAACTTTCTGTCTCGAGATCCAAAACTGCACATAAAACTACTGGAAAGGTCAGAGCCACGTTTTAATTTTGTTAATTATCAAAATCAGAGGACAGTGGATACTTACTTTTTGTTCTAGAATCAGGACCACTTCCGAAGGAAAAAAAAATGCTGATAAAAGTTGTGAAACTTTATAATTGACCCTAGAACAGCTGCAAATTAAGGCCCTGATCAAAATGATTTTTAGGTGGGATTTCATTTCATTTCATTTGAATTGATTTCATAGGATTTCGTTGGATCTAATTACATAGGAATTCCAACCAAACGACACCAAATCCCTTCATTTTGATCAAGAATTTTTCAACGAAATGAATTGAAATGAAATCATGTTGAGTTATATTATTATTATGCTATTTTGTATGATTGTAGGGACCTATTTGTAAAAGTTAATAAGAGTTTAATATGAAAGGGAGCCTCCTGTGAACGAGGCTAGTATCCCTAATTTTTCACTAATCTCTTCTCTAAACTACAAATCCCATGTTAAAAAAATGGGATTTTGATCAGGGCCTAATAGCTCTGCAAACAGCATTGTGGTAGCGTCTTTTTTTTGCATTATCGTGCAAACTAAGCACGTAGCCAATGTTACCTTACTACTTTTTTTAGTACACCCAACCACGACTGCTTAAGTAGAGAAAATAAAAGAAAAGAAAAAAGAAGACATAACTGGTATTTTCAACCATGTATCCTTTGTCATGGTTTAAAACTCTCGCGCGCTAATTTTCTCAGGAGAAGCTCATTCTTGGATCCCTGAAAAACAGTAAATGAATGGAGGACTTAGAATACCGCATGTGTTTTGCACATTTATATATTTGTTAACACTTAACAGAACAATCATACCTGGGTAACATCAATTCTGTATGGATAACATAGCTCCTTCAAGTAATCAGCATTCTACAAATAGTGAAATTGACAAAAAGGTTTAATAGACGCACTACACTTAGTGTAATTGAATGCATACGAGTAATCTCCGAACCTATTACAGTAACCTGGAGTGAAATACTATGGAAAAGTTATTTAAAATTTAGCTATAAGTTCAAATTGATATTTTAGAACCAAAATTGCAAAAAGTCGGAAACTACAAGAGCTGCCGTTTGAAAGTATGGCCGCCTTGGCTCTAAAATAACTGCCTTAATTTGTACAGCCACATCCACAATCGGATTACAGATTTCAGTGAATACAATGATAGGCTAAGGCCAGAATTTGAACGTATATAGTTGTGATATAGAACTGAGGCCCAATGATAATTCGAACTTTTTAGTTTCTGTTATTTCAATTATAGAATGTTAACCCAGCAAATTTGTCTCTACTAAAAGTTTACCTGATGCCAATGAACAAATTGATCAGGCGTAATGAGCAGCCCAAAATGCTTATCAATTGTTAACTATAATGCACGCTATGCAGTGGCGAGGCCAGTAGTAGGCAAGTGTGGGCACTTGCCCAGGCTTAATTTTCAGAAATAAGGGACCTGGTATATGCATATGTGTAGATGCCTACCCTTAAAAAAATACAGTGCCCACTCTTGATTTCAAAATTGGGCTTTTACTTGTGCATAGGCGCATAGCCCACTTTGCAATATTTTATTTGATGTTTGACTAGTCCATTCTCTTTGACCTCTTGGCTCTCGGGATCACAAAGTCACAAAAAAAATTAAACAGAAAAGAGGCAAAGTAAAGTTCGTAAAGTGTTGACTGGTGTGCCCATGCTTAAAAATTGGCTGGCCTCGCCACTGACGCTATGTGACCTTAAGTAACCATTCAATAAAACAATAATAGCAGACTAAGCTCCTACTTTGATACCATATGCATTAAAAGTTAGTATTCACGTGTCAGGAAGATTATTAAATTGTTAAATTAAAATGGGACAAAAGTACTTGTCGTGGCCTGTACTATATCCCACTGCTATTTGTTTATCCTGATTCTCTCTCTTTTTTATTGCTTGGGCTCCATGTGTGCTTAATTGCTTAATTAAGCCTTAACAATTAAAAACAGAAAAAAGACTAGCTACCCAAACCAGGGACAAAACACTTCACAGAAGCAGTTAAGCACCATGTGTTGCAACTGGCACTAGTATCATCACAAGCAACTTCCAGCCGACAGACCAAAATTACAATCTTTTCTTTAATTCGAACATGAATGTATGCATCTAATGTGTGCGCAAAAATTAAAATTCCTAGGAAAAAAGATAAATGAAAACTTACAGGCAGATAAGCAATTTCACTCGAGCCTTTCTCCTGATCGCCCTTGATCCACTTGAGATAATACACTGCCAGGTCATGTGTACCCTTATTGACTGAATCATTGTAGCTTTTGTAAATCAACTTCATTTTTTTCTCCCAGTTCGGTGCTATGACAAGAGAATTTACCACCTTGTCAAACCTCGACTTAAAATGAGAAAGATGAGGTGCGAAAAGCCGGTCCCACAATTCAGGCAGGATGCAACTTCGAGCTTGGAAAGGGGAACAAATAAAAACTTCAAGCAGATTCTTAGCTGATGCCTTCTCTTTTCTCATAATTTGATATACTACGCCAAGATACAGATTTGCACATGCAAGTAAGCGAGAATCAGTAGCACCATAGATTATATCTTTGAGTTTCAAAGCAGCTTTGTTTAGTCGATTCAAATCCAAATCTAAGGGGACCATTCTTTCAATTACAAGTATAACTTTTTTCAAATCAGCAAACAATTTTGTATCACTGGCTAAACAAACAGCACAGCTCCGATGAAGCAATGCACGAAATGCCTCATCTGTGGCGTAGCACTGGATATGTCCAGTCAGAATCAGCACCACTGCTTCGATTGCAGCTTTCTTCAACGAAGGCGCACTATAAGAACTCCTCATGGTGTTTACAAAATCTCTACTATAAATTATTTCGTCTTCGTAAACAGGATTGCTATAACTCTTATTATACTCGCATTTTAACTTCTTTTGAGATTTTACTCTGGCGTGTTTCTCTGTTCTAACACCGATTTCAGAACTCACCTCTTCGTAAATATCAATCGACCTGTCGTTACTCACCAATCGGTACTTACACGTACCACTCTTTCTTTCAGCCACAGAGGATCCCTTCCTCCCTTTCTTAAACCCTTCGGCTGCGAGAAGCTCCTTTAGAGACGCCATGGATGACATGCTTCGTGCGAGAGTTTGGGGAGAGAGTGTGACAAGGGCTCAACTGGAAAGGTGCAGTAGCATTGAATTGAAAGGCTATTGATTGAGATGGAGACATGGTGGGAAGAGAGCGAGATGGGGAAAAGGCCAAAAGGGGTGAATGCGAGTTTCTGAAATCGTGAAAGGCTCCCGGGTCTTCGGTCGGCGCTTGAAGGGCCTTTAATGGAATTGGTTTAATAAGATGTTGATGAAGAAATGGCACGACGCCAGGAGTGGAGTGGAGCGGGAAGTGAGGACTGAGGAGGTGGGTCATAGCACGTGATCCGCACGCTCTTCATTTAAGAACTTGCTTTTGTTGACAAAATAATTTTTCCTTCCACGAGCAATTAAGTATTTTCATAATTTCATTAAACACGTGTGCTTAGAATGGTAAAAAAAAATTACTGAAGTTAAAATTGAGAGAAACCAAATTAGACACGCAGATAATATAACTTGGCTTTTCTTGGCTAAACAAAAATTCATCTTTTTGATGAACTGAATGGATTCGATGAGGACATATGGACGCAGCACGCATACACTTAATTCTAGATATTAGCATTGTTAAACAATTAAAATCTAAAATATTCATATTATTTGTTAAATATTCTAAATAGGCCAAAAAAATTATTTTTTATTTATTTGTCGTGTTCTCACCAACCGTTTGAATTTGAAGACATTTGTGGCAGCTCAAAAAAAAAAAAATATGGCAATTGATCCGTTTTCTGAATCAAAAGGGAAATATTAAGTATTGGTTAACTACCGATAAATGTACCAAAAGTCGTTTTTGTTCTATATTATCGAGAACACGCTCGATCATTTTTTTTAAATGTTATATTATGATAATTTATATATATATTTTTTTAAAAAAATTATAGATTCATGATTATTCCTAATAAAACAGAATGTGGTAATAAAAAATTTGAACATCCAAAATGAAGAAAATTGTCTCGATTGATTTCTTATAATATTTTTGAGCATTCACATAAATTTTGATGCAATAACAAATTTAGGAAATCCCTCGAAAATTTTAAAAAATATATGCCATTCTTTTGGAATTTAAAAAACTTTAAAATATATAAATATTTTAAAAGTTGAAAATTAAAATACTTAATATTACTAAATTGTTTATATTTTTGTGAGCATGCATATATAATATATAATAAAATGAATTTAGGAAGACTTTCAAACAATAAAAAAAAATAATTTATTAAATTGTAATAAATCATTTAAAATATATCTTCAAAATTTAAAAAATAATGCCATGATTAGATTCCTTAATATTCGGCGAGTATGTACATAAAATGTTTAGCCAAAAAATAAATCGGTAAGTCCCTCCAATGACTAAAACACTAAATACATTTTGAAAATCTAGAAAAAAAATATAAGGAGATTCATAAATATATTTAAAAATTTAAAAGTCAAGATTTATATTATTAGATGCTTGTATATTTGTGAGTAATAGTATGCATATAAAAATTTACGTCAAAAGAAAATTTTAAAGGTTTTCAAATAATTAAAAAAAGTAACATACATTTTGCTTAGGGGAGCTTAAATGGAGACCGAAGCGATATGCATGACATAATTTTTGTTCAATTTTAAGTATTCTCTTTTATCCCACGACAGCCTCATTTGAAGACTTTGCGTACAAAGAGGCAGCTCGCGAGCTGTAGCCGTTCGAAATTTATTGAGTCGAGCATGATTTTTATGACGAGAAAAAAAATAATAAATTAACATTTGTGTACGGTATTCGTATTTTTGGATGAAAAGTTTCACCAATCGATGTTTCCTCATTAACCAACCTGATTCACAAGGTGTATTATTCTAAAACTTCTTCGTATCCTAGATATTATCCCCTAACTCGGTAGCTAACAGAGTTCTATTAAGCAATAATTTTTTTGTGCTCTCTAAACGCGCGCATTGTGGTTCGGTAGTAGTCAGATTATCTCCTAAACCGTCTTTCTCATGATACATTGCTTTCAATCAATGCTGGTTGGCTTCATTAATAATTTTACATACAATTTTATTTCCTTCAATATTTTAATTAACCAAACTTAATAATACAACTATCAAAAGTACATTTTTCTTTCCATCTGTTACATTCCAAACATTTTATAATTTATTTGTATTAAGCTTGTGATTAAATTTCGGCTATTAAAATTTTAAGTTTCAATTTAATTCATTTTCATCCAACTTTAACATATTGATTAGCTCGTAAACTATAGAAACCATGCATCATATTTTAATATTTTGACCGAATTTGACCTCTATGTTTGACTTTTTGACCGGATATATATGCATTTAATTAGCCTTATTCCCAACCGCCTTCATCCTTTGATTTTATCCGATTGTCCACTCATCCCTTTCCTATTGGACCAAACTTTTAAATATATAAAAAATGTGCACCGTGCTTAGGGACCAAGTATTCCATCCGTATAAATACCAAGCCATCCCTTATTGCGCATCAGACTTTTATCCAAATTCACTCAAAAAGTTTGGCTAAATAAAAGAAATTAGGAAAGGCTTAGAAGTTAGTTAGAGGCAGCATGCAAAAGATTAAGTTAGTCGGGAAGTCGCTTGTCAGAGTCGGGTTGGCTGATACGACTGAGGATTTATAGAATACTTGCTTGCTTGATTTTCAGGTGTGGATCCCACACAATTTGATTACATGCTAGAAATTATTTACGCATAAATGCATTGCATACTTTGAACTGATAATTGCACGCATATTTGGATTGTATCATATGACTTATATTATTTAATATTATTATTGCATGTTGAAATGATTCCGAATTGAATGGATTGTGATAATTGTTGGTACTCTTGTACGGTGAAATGACACTGGTTGGGTTAGGCGTTGGAGTCGCTCCCTGACGTGCCAGTCTCCGTGAGTAAGCGCTCATATCTGTGGTTTGACAGTGTTCACGTAATTAGTATCGTTTGCTTATCTATTTGTCTGAATTAATGATAATTGTATGGTATCGTATACAATATATGTTCTATTGTATACTCAGTCTCCTCTGATCAAGGAGAGATGGATCCTTCGGGATAATTCAGTTTTGTTTTGATTGATTGATATTGAACCAGCCTCAGCATTAAGTAGTTGACCAAGCTGAACCGACACTTTTGTGCTACCATTTGAATGTGCAAGTTCAAATTGATTAATGTGTCGGATTATTTGCATTGCATCTTCATATTGCCATCTTATAATGTATTACAAAATTGACATTTGACTTATACAAATTGTGTGTCTTTCTACCTCAGTCGGTAAATAGGTCCGAAGCATGTAAGCTCGTTCGTGTGGCTGGAACTGAATACCGCACTGAGATAAATTATATTTATCTCATTCTTTGCTTTTTGCATTGTTTCCACGGTGGTTGTGGGTTCCAGGTTGTAGTTCGAGCGCTGGACAACAAGACGACTAGTAAACCGTTGGACTGCATGGTTAGCAACTTAAAGCATGTGAACCAGATTCTTATAGCGCATGTCTTATTTTTTTTTTTTAGTGAATATTTTTCTTTTAAATTAATATTTGGCTTGTAACTTGAATGTTTTAATGAATTTTAATTAATTATTTATATTTTGAATTGACAATTATAAATAATTAAGTCCTGGTAAGCCTTGCGGGTGCAAGGGCATCCGCGGCGGGCACGCCGTCGTGCACCGTCCTGTCACGGGACGCGACGGGATGTCACACCATCGCATATAACCATCATGTGGAAAAAGAAAATTTTCAATCTGTAGAAAAATATAATCAGAATATCTCCATAAAAGGTTTAAAACAGCTACAACACATTAATCATGTAAAAAGTATTTTTTTTCCTTTCAAGAGCTCATATATAATATGCTCACATCATCCGAATGGGGTGATTTATTATTTCTAGATGGAGAAATAATGATGCCATAATTTTGTAGGTGTCACACTACTTGACACAATGAGACTGTCATATTTTGAACCTTTTCCGAGAAAGATAAAAAAATATTAATTTTGATACGATACACGAAAAATATATTAGCTGTAGACAAATTTAGATTTATTTTTATTTAAAGAAATTTCAAATTTTTTAAAATTTTAACATAACCATTGAGTTTGGATCTAAACTGGAAACAAACTTCAATGGTCTACGACTTATAGCCGTTGTTAAGAAAGCATCCTTTCCAATTTTAACATAAATATATTCATTTTGAGTATTTCAGTGCCACAAGTTTAGGGTGCCACAAAATGTCACAATTTTATTTTTTTAATATTTTAAATTTTAAAATATAAAATTTCTAATCGAAACCATTGATCTTCTTTGTTTTAACGAGCAATGTATTTTCATATAAGTTTTATAAAATTTTGAGTTGATTTGATACTTGATCCAGAGGTCGAACCATTAACGTATTATAATTAATCTGTCATAGTTAACCATATTCGTTCATTTTTAAACCTCTTGATTGAATATCAAATCAATTTTAAATTTTATAAAATTTACATGAAAATATATCACTCGTTAAAACGAAAAAAAATCCATAGTTTAAATTCAATATTTTTATTTTAAAATTTAAAATATTATGAAAAAATAAAATTGTGACATAAAATTTTGTGGCTGCTCATTCAGTTTTATCTCACAATTTTAACATAAGTATATTCATCAGGAACACCCGAGAAGCACGAATCTAGATCCTGTGTCGCGCGACACAGCGTGTAGCGCAGCACAGGACCGTCCGATCAGATCTGGATGGATGAGGGAACCCGTGCATGCAACCAGATTGTAAGGTCCGAAAAAAATAAACCGTCGAGATCTAATCGGACGGTCCGGATACTGCGCTACACGCTGTGCCGGACGACACAGGATCCGGATCCGAGAAACACATCCTGCTTTATGCTTTTCACCTTCTCGTCGGCAGATGCGACCAAAAGTTAATGCTCCTAGGTGTCTACTACACGTCTACACCTATTCAGATACGGAGAGTTTACTGCATGCGGGCCCCACTGGTCCCACTTAACTTCTGATGTTCTGTCGCGTCTCGTTTTTGCTGCAACGCAATACACAACGTCCGATTCCTGTGGCGCGCGACACAGCTTGTAGCGCGCGACACGGACCGTCCGATCAGATCTCGACGGTTCATTTTTTTCGGGCCTTACAATCTGGTTACATGCACGGGGCTCCCTCATCCATCCAGATCTGATCGGACGGTCCTGTGCCGCGCTACACGCTGTGTCGCGCGCCACAGGATTTGGACTCGTCTGAATTCTCTCCCGCGGTAAGGAGTTCCTCTGTAAACAGATTCTGATCGTTAGATCATCCTCAAACGATCATCAGTGATTTCGACCGCCAGATATAGGATAACGGTGTATTTCGACTAACAACCTTCTCATAAAATTGGACAGGATCAGACGCGAGAAATTATGGGCCCTACAGAACATTTTACAGCGTGAACTTTAAATTCATCTAGTATAAGCCCATAAACTTCATCAAAATTTCAAGTCGCCCACTACTCGGATCCCATCAGTTATGTATAATGGCACAAATGTTATATATTGAAAATTCCAACCTCATTCGAAATTTCCATTAACCCGCGCACCTCTCTTTACAAAAAAGCTTCTCCACTGCCATCTTTCCTTTTCCCCAGACCACAGTGCCATTGTCGTCACTCTCACTGGTAACACCACGGCCTCGACACTAAACCCTAGCTAGGGTTTCCCTTCCCCACCATTTCTCTCTCTCGAAACTGTCTCCAAACACTGAGGTTCGAAGAAAAAGCTCATGGCTTCTTCCTCTTCTGGTTCGGGGAAGGTGCCGGACAGGCGGCTGAGTCGAAGCCAGACAATGGGTAGCATCGGTGACCCGGTTAATGATAGTGAGCTCGTGCCATCGTCTTTTCAAGAAATTGCTCCGATCCTTCGTGTGGCAAACGAGTTGGAGCCGAGTAATCCTCGCGTGGCGTATTTATGTGAGTTATCTAGCGCTTCTCTCGGCCATTAATTTTTTTAGCAAGATTTGGTTTAGGGGTAGCAAAGTAGGGAGTTCATTCTGAATTTTAATGGTTGTGATTTTGTATAGGACTGATTGTTTGAACGAAAACCAATGATTTGAGGAACCGTGGAACTTATGTTTTCTTATCCGTATTGAGTGACTGAGTAGTGTTTGTGCCGAGCATAATCTTAGATGATGCATAATAATTCTTATGCAGCACAAATACACTGGACTTTTTAGATTACTGGCTCGCTCCCTCACAGTTACAGGGCCTATTAGTAGATGTTTCCTAATCAGTTGGTTTCTTACCGGTGGTAGCAGTTACTTAAAGTGATTAACTGAATACACACTATTGCGGTAACAACTTCTCTGGCAAATTTTGTACTCATTTTTTCCTATCCCTTTTAAATGTTTAATATATAGGTCGGTTTTATGCATATGAGAAAGCCAACAGATTAGATCCCACATCAAGTGGTAGGGGCGTTCGTCAGTTCAAAACAGCACTTCGGCAACGTCTAGAAAAGGTAACTTTTTTCAAAATGAATAAGTATTAGTTCGATAAGAGCTACTAGTTGCAAAGAAGCACCAGTAAAAAGCCTTGGGTTGCTGGTATAGTCTCCTGTTAGACTACTGGCCCTAGTAGAAGGCTTGCAAGTCAGAATGAGTTGTTTTATTTTGTTAAATCGGGTCTTTCGCAGTTGTATATTTCTTATCTTGGACTGATATGCAGATTGGTTGTATCAGTGTTTGCAATTTTGTTTTAAACCTGGGGATATCAGACAGATTTAAAATGAAGGATTAGAGATATAGATGGTTGCATTATACAATTTTGCTTGAATGAACAAAACCCACCTTTGGTTTATTATATTAAAATGAAAGATTGTCTACCTGTTAACTTGTTTGCATTGAATTGCTGAAAGGAGAGTGATCCTTCACTTGTGGGCAAGGTCAGAGAAAGCGATGCACGATTAATGAAAAGTTTCTACCAGCAGTATTACAGAGATTACATACAAGCTCGGCAGAATGTGGTTGATAAAGCCGACCGGTATGCTTCAGTGTCTCTTCCAAGTAAAATTATATAGCACTTCTATTTGCAGCTGACTTCTATTCTTTTTCTTTTTATTTTTTTTACATTTTTGTAGGAACAATATAGTATAAAAAGTTTCAGATTAAAATCTGGCAAAAATGATTTTTTTTTGAAAGACTAATGGAAGCTTAACTTTTCTAGAAGGCATGGTATTTGAATTTGTGTTTACTTCATCCAGGTTTACAATGCTAATTTTCCTATATTTGTAGTGCCCGACTCACGGAAGCATATCAAACAGCTACTGTTCTTTTTGAAGTGTTAAAAGCAGTAGTTCTCACCAACTACAGTTCACTTGAAGTTGATCGTGAGGTACTTGTTTATAAAATTTCCATTCAGCATATCTTGAGATCTTAGTTGCATAACAGTTCTTTCTTTTAAATCATAATTTACTAGATTTTGGAAAAGCATAAAAAAGTGGAGGAGAAGACAAAGATATATCTACCATATAATATTCTTCCTCTGGACCCTGGCAGCGCAAATCAGGCCATCATGCAATGTCCTGAGGTCCTTTTGACCTTGCTTCTCTTTACTCTGAAAATCAATAATTCCTTCATCAGGTTTCTGAACTCATATGTTCTTCCAAAATTTCCAGATTAAAGCAGCTGTAATCGCTCTTCGTGACATAAGGGGTTTACCATGGCCTCAAGATCATATCCATAAAGCTGACGTAGACCTTCTTGATTGGTTAGGAGTTATGTTTGGGTTTCAGGCAAGTCTGTGTAGTTAATCATATTTTTTTTTACATTTGGACTGAATACTTGTATGTTGAGCATCTTTTTTTTTTTTTTGCTATGTAAACTGTAACAAATCTTAAATTTGCCTCAGTTATACAGTACAGAATTTGTCCAGTATTGTTTTACCGCACATCTGAACTTTTACCACCATGAGGTTAAGTAATGAAGATTTTTGTAGCTTTTCTGTGTTTATTACTGGATATTAGCTAAGTAACTAAAAATCTTGCTAAGTAGCTGTATGGATAGAGAATTTATCAGATTCTGTATCAGTACATAACCAAAAGATTTGGTGTTGATATTTACTTTGAAAGATCTTCTTATACATTGATACACATTTCATATTCCCTCATGTGCAGAAAGATAATGTGTCGAATCAAAGAGAGCATTTGATTCTTTTACTTGCAAATGTGCATGTACGAAAATGTCCAAAGCCTGAAAATCAACCGAAGGTTTGCTTTGTTTTCCTATTATTTCACATCTCTCTGCTTTCTTTAGGCTTTGAAATCCGCTGAAAGTAATTTTCTGTAAAAGTTGGATGATAGTGCATTAAATGATGTCATGAAGAAGCTGTTTAAGAACTACAAGAAATGGTGCAAGTACTTGAATCGCAAGAGCAGTCTTTGGTGAGTGTAGTCCTCCATTTCTATGTGAATTATGGGCTGTCATTTTTTACTGAATTTTCATTCCAATTCACATAATGATTCAAATATCTTATATAATAAATATATCCTGAGAAATTTTATGTACGTTCAGGCTGCCAGCTGTTCCTCACGAGGTGCAACAGAGGAAGCTACTATACATGGGGCTGTACCTTCTTATTTGGGGTGAAGCTGCGAATCTTAGATTCATGCCAGAGTGCCTGTGCTACATCTACCATCATGTACATCTTTATCACTTCCTGACACAAAGAGAAACCCCTAGGATTACAATTTAAATCATAGACTGAAATTTGAAACCCGTCAGAGTATGAGGATCCACCAGGGGATTGGAATCTGTATCTGCATGATATTCAAATCTAGTGCCACAGTCCTCACTTCTAACTCCTTCCTTCTTTGTGAAATGTCAATCCAATAAGTGGTGGACTACATTCAAGTGATAAGGGAATGCCTATGGTGTCTGTTTGCCTTCCTAAAATTTTGCATACAATTATTTTCTTTTCAGATGGCATTTGAGCTTTATGAGATGCTAGCAGGCAATGTGAACCCAGTGACAGGTGAATATATAAAGCCAGCATATGGTGGTGATGATGAGGCATTTCTTAAGAAAGTTGTTACCCCAATTTACAACACCATAGCCAGGGTCTGTCTGTACATCTGGAACTTTCTTTCTGAGTTTCTTTTTATGCTGGAAGCTTTTCCTTTATTGGTTTTTGCTATTTGAACTCCTTTACAGGAAGCTGAAAGGAGCAAAAGAGAAAAATCAAAGCATTCTCAATGGAGAAACTATGATGATTTAAACGAATACTTCTGGTAAAATCAAAAGCTACTTCATCTTTGAGCACTAAAATGTTGAAAGTTTGAAACATTATCCTCTTCCCTTCATATCTTTTTTCTCATAATTAAATACCACCTCAGAAATTAAGTCAAGACGAACAAATCAGGACCAACGACAGTAACTACAAAGCCTTTAGTCGTGAACAAGTTGGAGTAGGCTAGAAATGAAACCCAATAAGATGATAGTCACCAAAGTCACCAACCAAGATATTTCACTCCTGTAGGAATCATGAAAAATTAAAGATTACATTGCTGATACATTTTCTGATGTGTAGGTCTGTGGACTGTTTCCATTTGGGTTGGCCAATGCGACCAGATGCAGACTTCTTCTGTCATCCTTTTGATTCTTTTTCTGAGAAAAATAATGATGATGTATGTGTGTGAGGCTGTCAGATTTGCTCTCATTGCATTATTAGTTGAGACTATAGTTTGTCCTTGGATAATAAAATCATTGCTTAGACAGTAATCATACTATTATGTAGTTTTATGTTTGATTGTTGACTCTTTTACGTACTTATTTGTGCTTTTGTCACAATGATCGATCATGCATGAAGTTTCTACAGTACATTTGTAATAAAATTTGTACTATCTTGGTTCAGGGGAAGAAACCTAGGGCTGACAGATGGATTGGAAAGGTTTACTTTGTTGAGGTGCGGTCATATTGGCATATTTTTAGAAGCTTTGACCGGATGTGGAGCTTCTTTGTCTTAGCATTACAGGTACTTTTGTTCACGCTTTCAGCGTTACTCTGAATATTTTGTTTATTTTCTTTTTCTAGCTGTCTTACATTTGTTCGTCCTCTAGGCAATGATCATCCTAGCTTGGAACGGGGGTTCACCAATTGATATTCTTGACCTTAACGTGTTCAAGAAAGTCTTGAGCATCTTTATCACTGCTGCAATGATAAAACTTGGTAAAGGTAATAGTACACTATTCACTTTCTTCATCAATACACATGCATCACTCTGTCAGATGTTGTTCTGAATATGTTTGCCTTAGACAAATAAGTTTGGAAGGCCACCTATAATAACATCATTATTCACAATCTTTCCTCAAATGAGGTTGCAATCTTTTAATGCGCAAAGAGAGAGAGAGAGAGAGAGAGAGAGAGGGAGGGAGGGAGGGAGGGAGAGGAAGGGAGGAGGAGAAAACATGACTTCTGACACTACTGGCAAAAATTGTTGGATGATATTGATTCCTTCTGCACTTTTTGTGTTATAGCTGTCCTCGACATTATCCTCAGTTGGAAGGCGAGAAGAAGCATGTCTTTTGCTGTCAAGCTGAGATATGTATTGAAGTTTGCTTTTGCTTGCATATGGGTCATTATACTGCCCATCACATATGCTTATATGTGGGATACTCCTAATGGTCTATCAAAAACAATCAGAAGCTGGTTTGGAAATGGTGGCTCCCAGCCATCACTTTATCTGGTGGCCGTGGTCATATATGAGACGCCTGATGGTCTTGCTTTTCTGTTATTTCTGTGTCCATGCTTGAGACGGTTTCTTGAGAGGTCAAATTACAGAATTGTGGGGCTGTTGATGTGGTGGTCTCAGGTACTTCGTTTTATAGACTGTCCAGTGGTACTTTGTTGGTTCATCATTCAACATTGTTGGGTTTTAATTAGGCCTGCAGAACCAAGCTTTGTAACCAATTTGAGTAATGTGCTGGCGGTGACTAGCTCAAGATTGCCTTTAATTTGTCTTGTGTTCTAGTCTGATTAAAATGATTTCTTAATTTGCAGCCTCGTCTTTTTGTTGGAAGAGGGTTACATGAGAGTACTTTGTCACTTTTCATGTGAGTACTGACCTATGACTTATCATATTTGGCTCATTTCATTACCAGTGATCAGCTGACAAATATGCTGGTTACTATTTTTGGGATTTATATGATGTTTCTTTTATTTTGAGGTTTGTTATTTAAGTTACTAATATGGACCTCCATTAAGTGCTAGTTGCAAGATGCCTTAATTTTCCCCCAACTTTGAATTGCTATCAAGTTCCTCACATTTCTAGTTTTTCATTGATAGGTACACAATGTTCTGGGTTATTCTCTTGTTTACAAAATTTGCCTTCAGTTATTACATCGAGGTTTGTACTTTTACAATGTGAAAATTTTCTTTCTGGTTCTGATAGCACGTTCCTTTTTTATGTTACTTATTTGCTATTTTAATATTTGAGTTCTGTAGAACTTCTGTAGCCATATACATAAATTGTATTAACATGATTTCTACAAATTGTTATTATTTCAGGTTAAGCCTCTTGTTGGTCCCACAAAATACATAATGCAGAACCCCATAACCACTTCCGAGTGGCTTGAGTTCTTTCCAAGAGGTATTTGTGTGTATTTGTTGTTGGAAACAGATGGTACAGCTTATACTCTTATTGGAGGTGATCTGAGATATATATTTTTATTATTATTTTCTCGTTGCAGATAAGAATAATATTGGTGTCGTGATTGCTCTCTGGGCTCCAATTGTTCTTGTAATTTTCTTCCCCCTTTTGTTTATTACTTTTGTATTGTTTTAATTCCTTTTAACACAGCTTTCTTTCCTTTTTTTTTTCCATAGGTGTATTTCATGGATGCACAAATTTGGTATGCGATATTCTCGACAGCACTTGGTGGCATTTATGGGGCTTACCGTCGTCTTGGGGAGGTTATTATAGTTTATTATTTTAGATTTGACAAGTTTACAGAATCGAAAGAACTTAGAAGTGATTTGAATAATCTTTGTATTAAAAACGTGTGTTTTTACAATCGGCCCTTGGCTCTTTTATCTGACCCCTATACAGAGACATGGAAAGAATATAACTTTACATAAAAACTGTTTCCTAAATCAATACAGTTTATTTCTAAAAACATATAGATTGATATCTTCTAATGAAATCTTTCCATAACTTGCTAATCTGGTGCCTTCTTTGAATCAATAGCCTGACACGCTAACTTTTCTGAACTTGAGTCACACGCTAATTTTGTTGAATCCGATCCAATATCCTCACATCTCCCCTCAAATTGATGATGGTGATTAACCAACATTAATTTGCTTATTAAGAAATTATGTCTTGCCACTGTAAGCGCCTTTGTAAACACATCAGCTGTTTGAAGGTTAGAGGACACATGAGGCAGTGTAATCAGATTTCGCTCTACAGCATCTCGAATATAGTGACAGTCAACCTCAATATGTTTTGTCCTCTCATGAAAAACAGGATCATTAGAGATGTGAATAGCACTTATATTATCAGCATGAAGGGATGTAGGACCAATTTGAGGAAAAGAAAGATCTTCAAGTAACCGTCTTAACCAAATAATTTCAGAACAAGCAGCAGACATAGCCCGATATTCAGCTTCAGTAGAGGACTTAGACACACGTTCTTGCTTTTTGCATTTCCAAGAGATAAGAGCATCACCAAGAAAGACACACCATCCAGTTGTAGATTTCCTCGAGTTTGGACAACCCGCCCAATCAGCATCAGCATAAGCAGACAATGTAAGATCATTTTTTATTGGAAAAAATAAACCAAGATCAGGTGTTCCTTTGAGATATCGTATGATACGATGAACAGCAGCCAAATGCAAGTGTCGAGGAGCATTCATAAATTGACTCACAATATTAACAGCAAAAGAAATATCTGGTCTTGAAATAGTGAGGTATATCAAATTTCCAACCAAACTGCGGTACAAGGTAGGATTGTCCAGTAGATCGCCATCCTCTTTGCGAAGTTTAAGATTAACTTCCATAGGAGTATTTGCTGTATGAGAAAATTGAAGATTGGCCCTGTGAATGATATCAGTCAAATACTTGTGTTGGTTGACAAACATTCCTTGTGAAGTGCGATGAATCTCAAGACCTAAAAAATATTGTGCTTCACCAAGATCCTTCATTTGAAATGAGGTGGTTAATGCTCCTCTAAGTCGAGCAATACTCTGCGAATCACTGCCAGTGATCAATATATCATCAACATACACAAGAGCCAAAGCTATACCATTGGAGGAATGAGAAAGAAACAAGGAAGGATCATTGAGACTCTGTTTAAAGCCCGCAGAAACCACAGTACTCTTAAAAGTACGAAACCATGCACGTGGCGCTTGCTTCAGGCCATACAATGATCTTTTCAATCGACAAACTTCATTTGAATTACCAGTAGCCAGACCAGGAGGAGGCTTCATGTAAATGACCTCATTTAATTTACCATGAAGAAATGCATTTTTCACATCCATTTGAATAATGGGCCATTGATGGGCAGCAGCTAATGCAAGAACAACACGAACAGTAGTCATCTTAGCAACAGGGGCAAAAGTCTGCAAATAGTCAATCCCATATTCTTGACGACAACCAAGTGCAACAAGTCGGGCTTTGTATCGGTCAAGTGTACCATCAGATTTCAATTTAACTGTGTAAACCCATTTACACCCAAGTGGTTTCACATTTTTCGGACACAATACCAAATCCCACGTATCATTATGAAGGAGAGCATCTAATTCAGATTTCATGGCAGATGTCCAACATTCATGTTTAATAGCATCTTTAAAAGTGGTAGGAACCGAAATGGTAGAAAGGGTAGTGAGGAACCCATACCGTAGTGGAGGTCTGTGGGATCGCAAGGACCTTCTAGGCTGAGCGAGATGATCGGGTGCCAAAAGACCAGAATCAGAATCTAGTGCGTTCTCAGGACTGTGATCGAATGCATGTACCAGAACCTCCGATGTAGTGTCTTGAGCGACACCTGTAGAGTCAATTGCATCGGCAGGAAAAGATGCAGGAATAGGCACTTCTGATGTATTCCCTGCATCGACTTGGACTTCTTCAACAGCAAGCATATCGGATTCAAGACCCGAATTATCAACAGCACCAATCACTTGTTTAGAAGATGGTAGTAGAACAGGATCTTGAGAAGAGTTTTCAGGATGATGCATAATGACTGGTCTCTTTTTGCGCTGTCTGACATAAACAAAACCCGGCTTAAATCGGCCTGAAGGAGTAGAAGAAGGAGGAAGTGTTGTATTTGGTTGAAAGAGATGTAAAATAGAACAAGAGACAGTGGGAGATACAGTATCACAGTGATGATAATAAAAAACTGATTCAGTGAATAACACATTACGAGAGATACGAATTCGTTTGGACTTGGGATCATAACAGCGAAAACCTTTTTGTCCAACAGCATATCCTAAAAAGACACACTCAACAGATTGAGAAGACAATTTTGTGCGTTCAGAAGGAGGAAGGAGGACATAGCAACGACAACCAAAGGTGTGCAACATGTCATAATTTGGTTGTTTATTAAACATCAAAAAATATGGAGACTGATTATGCAATCCTTTTGAAATCTGACGATTTATGACAAAAACAGAAGTACGGACTGCTTCATCCCAGAACGTGGGAGGAACAGTAGCTTCCAAAAGAAGAGATCTACAAGTGTCAAGAATGTGTCTATTTTTCCGTTCAGCAACTCCATTTTGCTGTGGTGTGCCTGGACAAGATTTTTCATGAAATATACCCTTCTCTAATAAAAATTGTTGAAATTCATTAGATGTATACTCTCCACCAGAATCAGATCGAAAAGTCTTGACACTCATTTGAAACTGATTTTCAACCATAGCAACAAAATATTTAAAAATTTGACAAACTTCTGATTTTTTCCGCAACAAATAAATCCATGTAAATCTAGTAAAATCATCAATAAAAAGTACATAATACTTATAACCCAAAGCAGAAATTATCGGAGAAGGGCCCCAAACATCAGAATGAATAAGCTGAAACCTATCTGTAGTCTTTGTAGTACTAACAGGAAATGGAAGTGTTTTACTTTTGCTTAAAGAACACGTTGAACAATGACTAGGAGAAACATTTTTATGAGGAACTAAACCTTTTTCAAACATATAAGACAAACAACTAGAATTTAAATGACCTAATCTACGATGCCACAACATCCATGAATCAATAGTACGAGGAGTAGCAAGTGCAGAACCAACGAAAGCAGAATTGTTTTGTTTAGTCGTAACAGGAAAAAGTCTTCCATCTTTATGCGCCATCTTGATTGTCTTCCCAGATACCTGATCCTGTATCATACATCCAAACGGTGTAAAAAGCACATGATAATTATTATCCACAAGTTGTCCAACCGATACTAAATTTGTTGATAATTTAGGAACAAATAAAACATCTTTCAACACCATATTGTTTAAAGGGGCTGTGCCAACACCAATAATTTGAAGATCAGTTCCATCAGCAGTCATGATTTTATCATTACTAGACAAGGGAGCAACATGTAAAAAATTATTTTGGTTCCCTGACATATGATTTGATGCCCCGGAGTCGACAAACCATTGAGAGGAATGTTTACCTGAGATCCCCATTGCAGACAAGGCATTTTGGATCATTTGCTGAATGACATCAGGAGTGACCTGCGCTGGACCTGTAAGAGACGCTGTGGAAGAACTTGTAATAGGCGCTGAACCTGAAGAGAATGCTGGAGCTATCGGCTGCTGGCCACCAATTCTGGTAGGCTGCTGGTCGGCTGAGGTAGCAGTCAGGAAAACAGTAGAAGGGCGCTGGTTGGCGTTGGTTGGCATGACCGATTGAGCACCAGGTTGAGCACCAGTCTGCACACCAGAAGATCGATTTTGTGGGCGACGACGGCACTCGGTGATAATGTGACCATCTTTCTTGCAATACTTGCAAAATTTCTTCTTGCAATTTTTAGCAATATGTCCAAACTCATTGCATGAATAGCACTTGACTTCTTGACCAACCTTCGAATTCTGACCCCGCGCCAAAAAGGCCAAGTTATGAGAATCAACCACTGCTTCAAGGGTAGACCGAGTAGACAAATTTTGTTCTTCCTTGACAAGCTCTCGAAAACATTCTGTTAAAGTTGGTGCAGGAGATCGAGCCATAAGTTGCCTCCGCAGGGATTCAAACTCAGGTCGAAGTCTCATAAGAAATTGATCTCTCATATTTTTTTCTTGCAACTCCTGAACTGCAATTAAGGCATGAAGTGGAACCTTGGAATACAAAATCGAATTATATTCAATCCAGAGTGTCATAAAACCCGAATAATACTCTTGAATGCCTTTTTGTCCCTGTGTGTAATCATGAATTTCCATGTCCAATTGAAATTTCCTTGCATCACTCTCATGATGGTATAATGTCTTTAAATAATTCCACATGTCACTTGCAGTTTGGTATGGTCTCAAATTAATTGCAATATGTGGTTCAACAGACCCAACGATCCAACACATGACACGCGAATCTTCGCTAATCCACTTTTTCAATTGTGTTTTGTCTTCATTACCATTTGAGTCCTTAACTACACCAGGATTTTTTTCACTACCATCTACATGACCCCACAATTCTTGACCTTGAATAAAACACCTAAGATTAAATTCCCATAAACCATAATTTTGACCATTTAAACAAACCGGGACAATAGCAGCAGTCTTGGAAGAAAACTCCATGAAGAACCACAAATAACAGAACCAAAAATTGTAAAGAGAATAGAGGAAGAGGATAAGATCACCAATTTACTTGATTGCTGCAACCAAAAACGCTCCACAATCAGAAACGCTCTGATACCATGACAAGTTTACAGAATCGAAAGAACTTAGAAGTGATTTGAATAATCTTTGTATTAAAAACGTGTGTTTTTACAATCGGCCCTTGGCTCTTTTATCTGACCCCTATACAGAGACATGGAAAGAATATAACTTTACATAAAAACTGTTTCCTAAATCAATACAGTTTATTTCTAAAAACATATAGATTGATATCTTCTAATGAAATCTTTCCATAACTTGCTAATCTGGTGCCTTCTTTGAATCAATAGCCTGACACGCTAACTTTTCTGAACTTGAGTCACACGCTAATTTTGTTGAATCCGATCCAATATCCTCACAAGATTATCATCATTGAAGGATCTGATCTTTAGTATTTATTATTTTTATTTGTAAAACCAGATTCGAACATTGGGAATGTTGAGGTCAAGGTTTCAATCATTGCCTAGTGCTTTCAATACCCGTTTGGTCCCAAGGGAAAACACCAATAGTAGAAAGAAGGGGCTCAGAGCATCAATATCCCGTAAATTTGCTCAGGTCCAATAATCTGTTTATCTTTTTGTGCTATTTATACTATAGTTAATTTGATAATTTGGGATGACAGATGTTTAAATGCTTTCACAAATTTGTTTTAGATGCC
The DNA here is from genome assembly GCA_027562975.1 of Rhynchospora breviuscula. Taxonomy (NCBI): domain Eukaryota; kingdom Viridiplantae; phylum Streptophyta; class Magnoliopsida; order Poales; family Cyperaceae; genus Rhynchospora; species Rhynchospora breviuscula. Next base: position 58,666,905 of record CM050398.1, on the reverse strand, counting down.
AGCTGTCGATAAGGAGAGGCAGGCTGCAAGGTTTGCACAAATGTGGAACAAAATAATTACTAGCTTCAGGGACGAAGATCTCATTAGTAACAGGTACTCAAGTAATTGATATCCATAAATTCCTTGGACCTGAATCACAATACTGAATACCAACAGTTGTCAGGTCAGGAAGAGTAATTTCTTACGCCACACCTTTGTGTTGATTATAAGCATACCATCTGTACTGGTTGATTATAAGCATTTTCCCCTTGTATTGTTTTTTTGCACCACATCTTTTGTCTCATTGGCACTGTAAACTTAGACAGAAAGTGTTAGGGTAAAACTAGGGATAATGGCCTACGTTGCCACCAGAGGCTCCTTTTATATTAATAAAAAATTATACTTTTACAAATAAGACCCTAGACTTCTACAAATAACATAACTTCTATAAATAACATCATATAACTCAACAGGCACAAACTATCACAAGCTTCTAATTCCTTACAATTTTACCCCGATTCATTAATATAGATTATTCTCTTCCCAATTATTGCAACTTGTATACATTAGGGTGTGTTTGGAACTCACCAAATAAGCCCTAGTTCAAAATAAGCTTATTCAAGTTCAAACTAAACACCCAACAACAATTTCAAATAAGCTATTGTTATTTCTCCTTTTTGGAGAATTAGATGAATAAGAAACCCAATTAGGCTATTGGAATTAGAAGAGAGAGAGAAACCCACCCATCTTATTTCAATTAGCCTATTCATAGTCTCACCCAAACACACCCATAGATATCTCAATCTTATAAATGTAAGTATGTAACAATAAAGATCTTTGAATTATTTCTTCATGTATAGTATAAACTAGCAATTATATGAATACATTAAACTGCTAAAATTAACTTGTAGTACATGATACTTTTTATCTAGTATGCAATAGTGTTATAACAAACCAAAGTTAGGTTACTGTGGGTTCATTATTATTAGTAAACTCATAACTGGCCATGTGTTGTAGTGGAAAAACTTCGAAAAGGCAAACATAATTTATATGAGTTATTTGAGATAAGAGCAAATTTTGTTTCATCATCTTTTGTGTAAGTGGAGTTAATTGATAGTGGGAGTGAATTGGAAGATGTTAACTCAAATTAACTAATAGAGTGACCTGGAGTTGAGAGTATTTGAGAAGTGCTGGGTGTGTTTGGGAGTGTTGTTGAGTTATTTATAGTATTATGTTTATCTATAGTATTATGTTGTTTATGGTATTTTGTTATTTATAGAAGTATAGGGGCTATCTTGTAAAAGAACAATTAGTGATTAATATAAAAGGGGACCTCTGACAAGAGAGGTTAATATCCCTAATTTTCTAACCTAAATTCCTCTCTTATTTCGTCTTGGTATCAGAGCCAGCGGCGCTCAACGATTTTTTCCCGTCGTACCATTTTTTTTCTCTGCTTTTTCTTCCGCAGACGTTCTTTTTTCTTTTCCGCCAGTGTGAGCCGCGTGTGCACCGTTGCTCTTCCGCCTGTGTGAGCCGCGTGTGCACCGTTGCTCAATTCTGTGCGCACGGGTGCACCGCGTGTGGACCGGCGCTGTCACGACCTCCACGAGCTCCTCTGTGCACCGCGCAAAGACTTTCTGTGTCTTCTCCTGTGCACCACGCAAAGACCCGGTCAAATCTGATATGTTCATGATGGCTGTTTCAGGTGTTATTTCTCTTTCTCTGCAGATCTGTTTTGTTACTAAATACTAAACCTGTGATCGTGTGAGTCCGCACGGTTTGTGTTAGAGGAGATAAGGTGTGGCTGGTACTGGGAGATCAAGCACGGTATTAGAATATGGATAAACTTCTTGCAAAGTTGGATCCAGAGGATGTGAAGACATTGCTCGAGCTCGTGAAGGTGTCGCACGGAGCCGAGACACATCAACCGTCAGTAAAGCTAGATCTTCCGCCGGTGGAGTTGAAACTTGATGGACCAGCCACATATCTGAGTTGGTCACGTAGGATTCAGGGTGCTCTGGCAGGTAGGAATCTAGAGAGCTTCCTGACAGGAGAAAGGAAAGAACCAGAAAAGAACACTGATGCTTGGAATGAGTGGAAGACCACACACATGTTGCTGTATACATGGCTTCTCAACTCGATGGTTCCTTCGATTGCTGTGACAGTGGATGGCATTCAGAATGTGAAGGATATGTGGGCAAAGTTGAAAAAGATTTATGCAGGAACTGAGAACAACATGCGGGTGTTTCAGATCGAACGCGAGATAGAAGCAGTGGTGCAGGGAGATAGGTCAATCCAAGAGTATGCCACAGATCTAGAGCGATTGTGGGCGGATTATGACTATTTCTCGCCGATGGCATGCTGCACAGACCCCGAATGTAGGAGAGGGGAGAGAGATGCTCAGAGAAGGACTATGCACTTTCTGAGGAGGTTGAACCCGGCCTTTGAGCACAGGACTGCAGTACTACTGGCTCAGACGAGAATTCCGTCACTTGATGAGGCCATTGCAGCTATGATGCAGGAAGAGAGTCGCATTAAGCTGCTCTCAGAAGCTAATGGTGTGGGTATGCGCTCGGCATTGACAGTCTCAAACTCTAGTATGACAGGAATTCAGGGAGAGACTCGTAAGTGCTATAATTGTGGTGAGGTGGGCCATTTGAGGCCCGCTTGTCCTAAGCCACTCAAGGAGAGAGATTTTGGTGGACGTGGACAGTCTGGAGGTCGTGGCCGTGGCCGAGGCCGTGGTGGCCGAAGAGGTGGAAGAGGAGGCTACCGGGCAAATCTGATGGTAGCAGAGGAAGAAGAAGACACTGGGGTGGTCTTCACTGAGGAGGACCAAGTGCTCTTGGAGGTACTTAGTCGGAAGCATAGAGCAGCAAATAATGGAGACAAGAAGAGTGTCACCGAGGATGCATCCACTTCATTCTTGCCTAGGGGTAACATTGCTAATTATGCTCATTCGACACAAGGTACTAATAACACACATGCTCTTGCCTCTATATCCACCACTAGATCACCAGAATGGATAGTGGATTCTGGTGCATCTCGACATGTGACAGGTAATGCTAGTGAGTTCTCTTCCTATACTCACTTAGCAGTGCCTGAGAGTATCCAAACTGCTGATGGTACAACACAACCAGTGGTCGGTAAGGGTACTGTGAATTGTACTGGTTCTGTGACTTTGTCTAATGTTTTGCATGCTCCCTCATTTCCAGTAAACCTTTTATCCATTAGTGCTATCATACTCCAACTAAAATGTGTTGTTTCTTTTGATATTCCAAAGGTGATATTTCAAGAGAAGGGGACAGGTCGGAGACTTGGGACTGACACTTGGCGTAGTGGTTTATGGTACTTGGATCGTGAAGGGCTAGATTCAGCATTAATATCCATGGTAGAGGGGACAGAAAAAATGGGATCTGAGATGAGTACTGAGGATGTGTTGATGCTCCATCACCAACGCATGGGACATTCCTCTTTTAATGTTTTGAGTCGTTTGTATCCAGTTGTATTTGAAAAGGCTAATAAATTAAAACTTGTCTGTGATGCATGTGAGTTTGGCAAGCTTACTAGAAGCTCTTATGTTAGTTCTGGTCATAGGAGTTCTTGTGTTTTTGACCTGATACATTCTGATGTTTGGGGACCTTGTCCCACAAGTTCTATGAATGGTTATAGATACTTTGTGACTTTCATTGATTGTTTTTCTCGTGTTACTTGGTTGTATTTGATGAAAAATAAAAATGAGGTGTTGGCTTGCTTCAAAGATTTTCATAGGTCTGTTCAGACTCAATATGGGGCCGTAGTGAAAGTATTGAGGTCTGATAATGGGACAGAGTATACCAATAGGGCATTCGCGGAATACTTGTCAGCTCAGGGGATACAACATCAAACAACATGTCCATACACACCAGCTCAAAATGGAGTAGCAGAAAGAAAGAACAGACATCTTCTAGAGGTGGCTAGAAGTATGATGATCTCCATGAATGTCCCAAAACATTTGTGGGGTCAGGCAGTTTTGACAGCTGCAGCACTGATTAACAGGATGCCCTCAAAGGTGTTGGAATGGAAGTCTCCATGTGAGATGTTGAAAGGAGATAATGCTGGGATTCTTCCATTGAAGGTGTTTGGATGTGTGTGTTTTGTGAAGGACAACAGACCTTCTGTAGGTAAACTTGATCCTAGAGCTGTGAAATGCATATTTGTGGGATATTCTGCTACACAAAAGGGTTATGTTTGCTGGAGTCCAGTGGAAAAGAGGCTGTTTGTGAGTATGGATGTGCATTTTCGAGAATTCGAACCATATTATACATTGGAGGTGACTTCACCTTTTGGTGACTTGTCTGATTCTGAAAGTATGAGACGAGAGGGGGAGAATGGTGATAAGATGGGAAAAGTGGAATCAATTCCTTTGTTGATTCCTACATTGGTTGAAGAACATGAGAATGGAGAAGAAGAAGAGGAGGATGATCAAGAAGAGGAAGATCATCATGCAAATGTCAGGACTCAAGCCCAACGTGAACTGCAAGTGTATTCTAGAAGGCCGAAAGAGGGTCCCGTGAATGCACCAATAATGCCACTTGTGCCATCGAGTCCCTTGTCCCGGTCTACCCCGACTCTTGAGACACCTACACCTACAGAATCCTCAGACTCAGAATTCACAGGTGATATGAATCCTCCCTCTTCTCCAATAACATTAAGGAGGACCTCTCGCAGTAATGCGGGACTTCCCCCTGATCGTTATGGTTTCCCACATGATATTGTTCAATTTGTCTCATATTCAAACATATCACCTGTACATGGAGCATTTATTGCATCATTAGACTCTGTTACTTTACCTGAGTGCTGGCAGGTTGCTAAGAAGGATCCAAAGTGGAAAGCAGCTATGCAAGAGGAACTCGGGGCTCTAGATAAGAATAAAACCTGGGAGATTGTATCACTACCACCTGACAAGAAGGCAGTTGGGTGTAGGTGGGTGTTCACAGTGAAGCAGACCCCAGAAGGAAAAATTGATCGCTACAAGGCACGACTGGTGGCAAAGGGGTATAGTCAGACATATGGCATCGATTATGATGAGACATTTGCACCAGTGGCAAAGATGAGTACTGTCAGAACACTTGTCTCCCTTGCAGCAAATGGAGGTTGGAAGCTACACCAGTTGGATGTGAAAAATGCATTTCTTCATGGAGATTTACTAGAAGAGGTGTATATGGAAATTCCCCCGGGAATTGGCACAGCTCAAACAATAGGCAAGGTATGTAGATTGAAGAAGTCACTTTATGGTCTGAAACAGTCTCCTCGAGCTTGGTTTGATAGGTTCAGGAGGGCTATGGTAGGCATGGGATATCATCAGATAAATGCCGATCACACTGTATTCATTCGACAGCATAAAGGACATATTACAATGCTTGCTGTGTATGTAGATGACATAATTATCACGGGTGATGATGAGAAGGAGATTGCTCAACTGAAAGTGCAATTGGGTAAAGAATTTGAGGTGAAGGATCTAGGCTTGCTACGATACTTCCTTGGAATTGAGGTGGCTCGTGGAGCCGAGGGAATCGTTCTTTCTCAGCGAAAATATGCACTTGATCTTCTTAAGGAGACTGGCATGTTGGGGTGTAAGCCTGCGGTAACTCCAGTTGATTCGAAGCTCAAGCTAAGTGCAGAGGCAGGAGAGTCAGTTGATCGTGAAAGGTACCAGAGATTGGTGGGTCGGTTGATCTATCTGAATCACACTCGACCCGACATCTCCTTCGCTGTAAGCGTAGTAAGTCGTTACATGCACGATCCAAGAAAAGGTCATATGGATGCAGTGTATCGGATTCTGAGGTATCTCAAAAGTACACCAGGAAAGGGGTTAATCTTTAGAAGGAATGATCATTTAAACATTGAGGGCTATTGCGACTCTGACTGGGCTAGCTGTGTCGATGATAGAAGATCCACATCAGGATATTGTGTGTTTGTAGGGGGCAACTTGGTTTCTTGGAGGAGCAAGAAGCAGCCGGTAGTAGCAAGATCGACAGCAGAGGCAGAGTATAGGGCTATGGCTTCAGGAGTTGCTGAGTTGTTGTGGCTAAGAGCTCTTCTGAGAGAGCTTAAGATGGGTCAAGGAGACCAGATGAGATTGTGGTGCGATAATAAATCAGCAATCAGCATTGCCAACAACCCAGTACAACATGACAGGACCAAACATATTGAAATTGATAGATTCTTTATCAAAGAGAAGCTGGATAGTGGACTACTCAAGCTAGGTCATGTGCCAACAAGAGATCAAGTAGCAGATTGTCTTACCAAGGGGCTTAGCTCAGAGGACGTATCAAGATTATGTGACAAGATGGGTTTAGCTAATATTTTTCGCCCATCTTGAGGGGGAGTGTTGTTGAGTTATTTATAGTATTATGTTTATCTATAGTATTATGTTGTTTATGGTATTTTGTTATTTATAGAAGTATAGGGGCTATCTTGTAAAAGAACAATTAGTGATTAATATAAAAGGGGACCTCTGACAAGAGAGGTTAATATCCCTAATTTTCTAACCTAAATTCCTCTCTTATTTCGTCTAGAGACGTGTGAACAAGGCAAGAACAAAGAATAAGAACTACCTTGGTTTCTGCTCCCCAGTTCTTGTCCGCTCAAAAAGGTGGAATTAGGAATAAGGCCCAAAAAACCCAGTTCGCTGTTCTTGTATCATGTTTGGTTCACACGAACTACTGCTGTTCGCAAACAGCCTGTTCGTGGCTCCTACCAAACATAGCCCTCAGATGAATTATAAAGAAGCTAACAATAACTAAAGAGGCTTAGACCTCTCAAACAATTAAAGAATTATAAAGTAACTGTGTCCATGGCAAAAAAAAGATGGGTGTAATTGTCACCTCCTCTGTTTTGTTATCTTTTCTTCCTATTTTTACTATTATCATTTGCTTAATTAGTCTTGGAATGATTGAGCTTTAGCACACCATGAAATCAGTTGCCATTGGTGACTATACTAATATAAATATGCAGCATTCTCAGGCAGTATGGTATTCCGTTATCCAGATTAGTATGTGGGAACCTAGTGTTGGCATATCACCATTCCTCCTTTAATAAGAATAGATGCGGATTTTTCAATTGTATCTATAGTATTCTCCCTGCATGCAGTTGAAAATTAAACTTAAGATGTGTGAACACAGGGAAATGGATTTGTTACTTGTGCCCTATTGTGCTGATCGAGATCTGGACCTTATTCAGTGGCCTCCTTTCTTACTTGCCAGCAAGGTATGCCCATTCTTCATTCGAATTTCACTGGGGGTTTGTAAAGGTACTGACCTTGGCTTTTCTTAATTAGATTCCAATAGCACTGGACATGGCTAAAGATAGCAATGGGAGGGACCGTGAACTTAGAAAGCGACTGGAAGCTGATAATTACATGTTTGCTGCAGTTCGTGAATGCTATGCTTCATTCAAGAGCATAATCAAGCACTTGGTTGTGGGTAAAGAAGAAACAAAGTAATCAGATAATTCTGTGTTTGTCTTTACTTTTACCCATCAAACACCCTTCTACTTTTTCTAATTTATTTATTTATTTGTGTGTGTTTGCTTCTGCAGTGTTATAAACAACATCTTCAAGCAAGTTGAAGAGCACATAGCTGAGAACAAACTCACAGATTTTAACATGAGGGAATTGCCAGACCTTTACGACCATTTTGTTAAATTAATTAAGCATTTGGTATGCACTTTTTGTGACATCCTCTGTTAAATTTTACTTTGGTCCTGAGTCTATACAGATAGACAACCAAAATTGATATTCTCAAATCTTAATTCAGGTGGATAACAAGGAAGAAGATAGAGGACAAGTCGTGATTCTGTTCCAAGATATGCATGAAGTAGTGTCAAAAGATATAATAAAAGATATAATGGAAGACCCGCCGAAGTAACTTATATTTTATTGTTGATGAATTATGATTTTTTTACAATTCAATTAAAATAGCAAGAATTATACATTCTGTTGACTTTACTTCTAACAGTATTTTAGAACCAAGCTACGGTAATTCTCACACTGGGCCTGAGGTACAAGGGTTATTGTTTGCATCTCCTGGTGCTATCAGGTTTCCCGTACCAAGCACTGAAGCTTGGAGGGAGAAGGTATGATTTTGACCACCAGAAAAGATGATAACATGTTGCATTATATCTTTCATGTTAGTGTGAGTACGCTTGGATAATCTTTTTATATGAAATTTTGTGAACTTCAGTTGATGCTTCAAAACTTCCTTGTAAAAATAAAGACTATGATAGAGTTAATATTTATATCAACTGCTGTACACTTGTACCGTTCCTATTAGGCTTTTTTTTTTCCTTGTCTTGCTTGCTATTCAGAAAATAACCTTTTATTTGGCTGTTAGTATTTTCCAGGTGATTATTTTTATATCTGCTATTTATATCTACGATTAATTGTGTAGTGACATATTTTACTTTTCTTTGTGTTCTAGATAAAGAGGCTTTATCTCTTGCTGACAGTCAAAGAGTCGGCTATGGATGTCCCTATAAACTTGGAAGCAAGGAGGCGGATCTCATATTTTAGCAATTCTTTGTTTATGGATATGCCCGATGCACCTGCAGTCCGAAACATGCTTTCATTTTCGTAGGTTCCTTAAAAAACAAAGTTTGCTTAGATTACTCTATTTACCTTCGTGATGTTTCAGGATGGCTGTAGTAGTGGTCTTGATGTGTTAAAAAACTGGAGAATGTTTCATCTAAGTACTTGTATTTAAACTGTAATGCTTTTTGCAGTGTTTTAACTCCCTACTACGATGAAGACGTTCTCTTCACTTTACAAAATCTTGAGGAGCAAAATGAGGATGGGGTCTCGATTTTATTCTATCTCCAGAAGATATATCCAGGTTACCAAGTTTATGCAGAAACTGGTGCTTTTTCCTCTAAATATTGAATACCAATGTTAAAATCCTTGTGCTATTTTATTATACTATAGATGAGTGGATAAACTTCCTTCAGCGTGTCAATTGCTCTGAAGAAGAACTTCGTGGGAAAAGTGAACTTGAAGAGGAGCTGCGATTGTGGGCTTCACATAGGGGCCAGACACTAAGCCGAGCTGGTATCAGACAATTGCTTTGTGTGATGAAAGTTTTGTTGGGCTTGTGTTCCCTGACATGCTAGATTTGGGGATGTTGAAACTAGCAACTGAACTATGTCACAAGAATTATACCATTAAATTTTGTTTTTAAATGTAGTAACCTTTTTTCCCCCTAAAATTTCAGTTAGAGGCATGATGTATTATAGGAAAGCTTTGGAACTTCAGGCATTCCTTGACATGGCAGAAGATGATGGTAATTTTTTGTACAGTTTTTTCATATATTAATATTTTTAATTATTCATTAACCATCCACTTAACTTTTCTTTACTGCAAAGATCTTTTGGAGGGTTACAGAGCAGCTGAGTTAATGTCTGAGGAGCAATCTGAACCAAAGAGATTGCTGTGGAGACAATGCCAAGCCATAGCTGACATGAAATTCACATATGTTGTATCATGCCAACAATATGGAATTCACAAGAGGAGTGGTGATCCCCGTGCACAAGATATCTTGAAACTAATGACAAAGTATGTACTTGTATTCTTTCTTTTCATCTTTTTTGTAGATTAAAAAATTGGTGGGAGGACAAATAATTATGGCCCTCTTTTTCTTACTACCATTGTTGTATTGATTTTGTTTTTTTCAGTTATCCTGCTCTCCGGGTGGCATACATCGACGAGGTTGAAGAACATACTGAAGATAGAAAAAGAGAAAAGTTCTATTACTCTTCTTTGGCTAAGGCTGCCATATCTAATGCTGATGGTTATGAAGGTGCAGTTCAAAACCTTGACCAGGTACTGCATTGCACATTACATGAATATTGGAACTGGTAAATAAATCTACTTTCCTGAGTAGCTGATATGATTATTCTTTAACTTGCCATGGCTTAGGTTATTTATCGTATAAAGCTGCCCGGACCTGCAATTCTTGGAGAAGGAAAACCTGAAAATCAGAACCATGCCATTATTTTTACACGTGGTGAAGGTTTACAGACTATAGATATGAATCAGGTACTATTAAAGTCTCTTGTTCATGGTTACTGCAATTCTTGAATTGGGCTACTTATTCTTATAACCATAATTTCTTAGGATAATTATATGGAGGAAGCACTTAAGATGAGGAACTTATTGCAAGAGTTTTTGAAAAAGCATGATGGGTCGAGGTACCCATCAATACTTGGTGTCAGGGAGCACATCTTTACGGGCAGGTGGGTTAATTACCTATGCTATTGTAGAAGACAATGGTTTAATTGTCTGAACTTACCTTTCTGTATTTCTGACACTGTTATATGCAGTGTATCTTCTCTTGCATGGTTCATGTCAAATCAGGAGACTAGCTTTGTGACTATTGGACAGCGTGTTCTTGCCAATCCTTTAAGGTAATATTATAGGAAACAGTAATGTCTGTTGGATGTCTAACTGGTGCATGTTACCTACCTTTCCTGAGTAACCCTCTCTAAAAAGGAAAATTCTTCTATTACAAAATAAACCATGTGTATCCTATGCAACATTGGCCCCATAAAATGCATTCTAGGTGAGTGAGATAGCCATCTTTTGAAGCTCAATTAATGTGCATTGCCTTGATTTCAAACTGTATTTTTGTATCTCTTCGGTTTTCGAAGGACTGAAGGTTCTATAACAGAAGTTAAACTCCTCTTTCCTAGGGTCCGCTTTCACTATGGTCATCCAGATGTATTTGATAGAGTTTTCCATCTAACAAGGGGTGGTGTAAGTAAAGCTTCAAGGATTATCAACCTCAGCGAAGACATTTTTGCAGGTATATTTCAATTTTTTTTTAGTTTTATGATTTTTATTTCCTCCTCTTGTCACAGGTGTCATTATTAACCATCTTGAATTTGGTTTGCAACAACATCACTTAATCTGTGCACTAATTCTTCCAACATGACGTGGTAAAAACAACAGTTTGGCTGGCTTTTTACAGGATTTAATTCAACTCTACGTGAAGGCAGTGTAACGCATCATGAGTATTTGCAAGTTGGAAAGGGAAGGGATGTTGGTTTGAACCAGATCTCACTATTTGAGGCAAAGATAGCTAATGGTAACGGTGAACAGACTTTGAGCCGTGACATGTACCGTCTAGGTCACCGGTTTGACTTCTTCAGGATGTTATCTTGCTATTATACTACTGTGGGCTTCTACGTCAGTACCCTGGTATAGTAGTTGACTTAACAATTATACTATTTGATACAATCAATTGTTGAGGCTAAGAGGAAAGAAAAATTACTGCAACTCTAGCAACGTTGCACACTGTCACCAATATTTCTGCTTTTAGTTGTACAGATTCATTCTTTGGTATCTTAATTGTGTCTTTATTCATATTAGGCAACTGTCCTTACTGTATATGTATTCCTTTATGGGCGGCTCTATCTTGAATTAAGTGGGTTGGAAGAAGGCCTTGTAACTGGTCGAAGATTCATCCACAATAGTCCACTTCAGGTGGCTCTAGCCGCACAATCATTTGTGCAATTAGGGTTCCTGATGGTTTTACCGATGATGATGGAAATTGGCCTTGAAAGAGGGTTCCGAACTGCACTCAGTGAATTTGTGCTGATGCAACTGCAACTGGCATCTGTTTTTTTTTACATTTTCCTTGGGCACCAAGACACATTATTTTGGAAGAACACTGCTGCATGGTGGTGCTGAGTATAGGTATGGATGAAACACAAGCCTGATTGAACCCTTTACAATCATTCTTGGTTGAGAATTTAGGGGGGGGGGGGGGGGGGGTTACATTTTGATGTTATGGATGGAATGTGCCCGTTCTGTCTTCCATCATTTATATGTACAAAAGTGCCTCCTAATCTGTAAGGTTTCCTGCAGATTTTGATTTTGATCACAAAATAATCTCTCCTATTAACTGAAAGCAAACATCCATCTATTCACAGGGGCACAGGTCGTGGTTTTGTGGTCTTTCATGCCAAGTTTGCCGACAACTACCGCCTCTATTCCCGCAGCCATTTTGTCAAAGGCATTGAGCTTCTAATCCTTCTTATAATATACCAAATCTTTGGCCAGTCATATCGATCTACGGCTGCCTACATATTCATCACAATCTCGATGTGGTTCATGGTTGGCACATGGCTCTTTGCACCTTTTCTTTTCAACCCCTCAGGTTTTGAATGGCAAAAAATTGTGGATGACTGGACCGATTGGAATAAGTGGATTACAAATAGAGGTGGCATTGGTGTGTCACCAGAAAAAAGCTGGGAATCATGGTGGGATAGAGAACAGGAGCATTTGAAGTATACAGGGAAACGTGGGGTGTTATTGGAGATCTTGTTGGCTTCTCGTTTTTTTGTCTACCAGTATGGGCTTGTTTACCACTTGAATATCACCAAAAAGACAAAAAGCGTATCGGTAATGTTCTCTTACATTGATGCCTGATACAAATTTGTGTTATTAAAAACAAAACAAATGTTTGTTTTGCCTTATATGTCTCATTTTTTTCTTCTGTTGTATCGTTAGGTCTATGGAGCTTCATGGCTTGTAATTTTGGCTGTTTTGCTTGTCATGAAGGTAAGTTGGAGCATTTTTCTTTGTTTTTGCTTGAAGTTCTGAAACTTACTCTGTAGCGGGCTAGTACAAACCAGCATCCGAGAAAAAAAAGGAATGAACTACTGACAAGTGGGTTTATACAATACATGATGCCATACAATGCCACTGTACTAATGTTGAACTACAACTTGCATCATTGGGTCCTGTTTGCTATTATTTTTCTTGCGTTTGATATGCATTTTAAAGCCTCTTACTAAACATTAAAAACAGCTATTGTTCTTTTCTATTTTCAGACTGTTTCTGTAGGGAGGCGTAGATTCAGTGCAAACTTTCAGCTTATTTTCAGGCTATTCAAGTTTTTAATATTCGTGACATTTGTTTCTATTTTGATCACTTTGATAGCACTGCCACACATGACAGTGCTAGATATAGTAGTGTGTATCCTTGCCTTCATGCCTACTGGATGGGGGCTGTTGCTGGTCAGTTAGCTAATCTCTTAGTTCTCTTTTCTCTGGCACAAGGCATTTGACTTGTTATATTATGATGTTTACATTTTTTTATCTTTCCTTTTTTTTTTTCTTTTGCCAGATCGCACAGGTATGTAGACCCATAGTAAAGTGGGTTGGGTTGTGGGGATCAGTACGTGCATTGGCACGAGGATATGAAATACTCATGGGCCTCATTTTGTTCACTCCAATAGCATTCCTGGCTTGGTTTCCTTTTGTGTCGGAATTTCAAACTCGCATGCTATTCAACCAAGCCTTCAGTAGAGGTCTTCAGATTTCTCGTGTTCTTGGTGGTCATAAGAAGGATCGCTCATCGAGGTCGAAGGAGTAAAATCTTTGCATGAAGGGCTGTCTGTTTAATAGTGTCGTCTTTATTTTGTTTATTCCCACCTGAGTATATTTGTTGTAATCATCTGTGGAACCCGAGTATAATTTCTTCTGTAACTAGTAATTCTCCCTGATTAACTTATTAAGGTTTTGAGTATAATTAAATAGCCAATTGAAAATCCGTTTTTAAGTTGTGTTGTAAAGCTCCTCTTATATTGTTTGAAACAATTAATTTCTCCCTGTTTAGCTAATGTTGAGACGATCAAAATAGAGTACTACACTGCCAATTAAAAACCCATTTTTAATTTTTTTTTTGTTTTTACAATGTCATTTGGAAATTCCAGTGGTTTGAGTGATCTGCCACGTATTCAAGTTGATCTGGTCATCTTGATTTTAACGTGATGGTGTGGAGTTTGTAGGAGAGGTGATCTTTGTTTCTGTAGTAGGAGGATAGCTAAGTCAAAGTGCCTACTGAAAAATTTGTGGAAACACCATGAAGGTATTTGCTACTTGCTATTATTGTACAAGCAGAAAGGATGGGGGGAAGGATTAGGGCAGGAAAAAGGAGCAATAGGTACATAGCTCCGACTAGGCCTGAAAATGGAAGTCCGTTTAACTCTTTTTCGTTTCATTTCGTCCGTACGAAATGGTTAACAAAATAATAAAATGATTTCGTTTGGTTGGATGAAACGGTTTTGTCCATGTGTGATTTTGTGTCAAATGAGATGTTTCATTTGCTGCTTATGGGAGGCACTTGAAAGATTGTTCGAAGAACCATGATAATGGAAATGTTTTAATCCTTAAAGTATTTGTCATTCAAACTATTTCGTTATCTCTAATTCACACTAGTAGTTAGATACTAGTCCATGTGCTCGCATTTAATGAAATGTGTAGGCAATGAAGAATAAAAGAATGTTTTTGAAATGTAAAATAAAAACTTCGTATAGGAAGTGGCTTGTTCGTCTAAGCCATAACCATTAGATACGTAGAGTTATTTTTACTAATGATTGTTTAGAAATTATATGTTGTATACCTCATTTCTTATATTCAAAAATTTTATCTCCATTTCATATAGATGATGGATGATCATATTTTGTAAAAGACAAATATTGTTCTTTTATTGTGGATATGTTTATATGATTTCATGAATCTTGATTGAATTTGCTTGAAATAGATAAACACGTTTTGAATGACAAATAGAATACGTAAGACTTCACGTAAGTATTTGACTTTCATGTGAAATGACCGCTTAAGTCATACATAAACGAGAATCGCATTATTAGAGTCTACGTAACGTAGAGCTCGTAACTCAATTCGATTGCAAATCAATTGAAATATGCGAATCATGTTTGTTAAACGATAAAAGTGCCTTTAATCTACGAAGATTTAAGGACAAGTGACTTGATTAGGGCTTAAACATGTCGATGTATATAGACCTGTAATCACTTATGAAATGAAAGGTTGTTGATACTTTACTACTTGACCGACGATCATAATAGATATTGACGTATCTATTTGATAAGGTATAAGTATGAATCTTTTGACGAGTTCAAAGAACTTTAAGAGTAAAGTTAAAAAATCATTCAAGAAAGGAAAAAGTCTTACAATTGATCATGGTAAATAGTCAAGTTATATGGTTTGATATGTTATCTAAAGAGTGTGAAAGTCGTTTCACAACTCACTCCATGATGAACATTATAATGATATGTCAAAAAATGAAGGTATCGAACATTATTTAATATAGTTCGATCGGTAATAAATCAAGTTGACTTATTCAACTCGTATTAGAAATTTGTGTTTGAGGACAATATTGTTTACACTGAATAAAGTTTCATTGAAGTCCATTGAGAAAGATATCTTATGAGATTTGATATCTAAATATGTTGTTTCTCAAGATTTGGTGTTAAGAAACTTATTTCAAAGTTTATTGATTGATAAGTTTAGACCTAAATTGGACAATGATAGTTTGTAGGATATCTTATACTAACCGAAAGGTATTACTTCTACGAACATGATAAGAACAAAATAGTTGTTGCTCATCATGACGTAGTCTTGGAGAATGATATTCTCAAGAAGAAATAGTGGGAGTAAAATGAGCATTAAAGAAGTTTATGCGTCACCACAAGAAGTACTCTTATGGGAAACTTGTCACTACATACATGATGTTTAATGGAGATTTAGCGAAACTTCATTCACAAGCCATTGTGAAAGAAAAATTTTCAAAAGTGCGCTCCTTTCGATGAGGATTTAACCATCTCACGAGTTGATGATGTTTGAGAAACTCATGAAATATATGAGGATCGAGAACTTATTATACAAGTCGTTGTAGAAATAGTTAATGAATCTCGGGCACTAATCCTACAAAGGTCAACGAGAGTGAATTGTCTAACCGAATGGTACATAGGATTCGCGATATCCTCGTACTTGGCATATGAGAATCCGTTAATAAATAAAGAAGCGATGAAAGAACCTGATTCCACAAGTATATTTTAAATCCATGCGGTCTTTAAATGCAATACATGTATAACAATAAGGTATAAATCTTGATTGATGTTTATGATAGAGCAATCCATCAAGAACATTTAGATCTTTAAAGGAAAGATCGACATGGACGGCAAGTTAACTATATACAAAGCACAGTTTCACGCTTGTAGCTATGTCTAAGTCGATGATGAGTTGACTATATAATAAGCACAACTTATTGCTTGTAGCTATATATAAGTAAATAGAGATCGTTCTAGCAACAGTTATGTTTCATATATATTGATATATGGAAATGAACATTAAAATCGCTTTCTTCGAATGAATGAAGGAAGATGTTGTGTATATGATACTGACCGAGAATTTTGTTTAATATATTGCTAGAAACATATACATACGTCAAGTATCTATTAATGGATTGAAGCAAGTATTGTGAAAAGTGGAATAAACATTTTGATAAGAAAGTCAAGGAGTTGAATTTCGTCAAAAAAGTATCTTGTATAGACAAGATATTCAGTGGGAGCATGATTGTATTATTTGTATTGTACAAGATAACAAGACATTAATTGGGAATAACATTAAGAAAATGAATATTGTCAAGATCTCATTGGAGAATGTTTTCTCAATTGAGAATTTGGGTAAGATTACCTAAATCGAAGGAAACAAAATCTATAGAGATACATTATGATGGATGTTAGATTTAAGCTAATGTGCATATAATGACGAAGTGCTCTTTAAACACAAATGATGGACTCCAAGAAAGGATGTCCAACCACGTTATATGGCATACACTTGAGTTTGACTCGGTTTATTGCAACTTGATTCGAGAAAGTGCATGAAACAGTTCAAGCATTCTTCCATTATGAGTTTTATTATGAGTGCCATACTTATGCACATGCCCAAATGTGTAGTATTCAAGGACCGTGATAAACAGATATCAAAAGGATACAATAGAGACACATTTGGACAATAGTCAAGGATATTCTCGAGTATCTTATGAGAAATAATGATATGTTTTTCCATCTGATAAGATTAAAGTGAGCTCGTGTAAGTTGTTGCACTAATGCTAAGTTTCGAAAGATTGATATAATCACAATTGAGCTAAATATCTTGCTTAATGATGGTGTTGTAAGTTTAGAAAGTGTTCTAAATGGAATATTGCAACTGTTTCCGTCACCAAAGCAAAATACATAACAACTTGTGAAACAACGAAAAAATGATGGTTTTGATCAAGAAATTCTCAGTCAAGCTAATATGGTTATATACATCTCGAACCATAACTTAGTCTTGAAGAATCCAATATTAAATTGGTGATCCAACTATGATCTATGACAATATCACTTGATCTCATATGATGATAATTAAGAATATATATATATATAGGAGTATATATACATATAGGGTCAAACAAAATTGGATAGGTTCGCGAACACAGCGAACACTCTGACATAACATCTAACTTAAGCAGTATACAAGATGCAGTTGTGCATCCATACGTGATGGACGTATGAGTAACTTGCTTTAAGCGTATTATTTCTTTCGAGATTCGAGACATGTATATATATGGATATATGACATCGGTCCAAATTCTTCACTGGCTAGAAGTCACTACTGATTGACTCTAAACCAAGTGGGAGATTGTTGGAGTTATGTCCTAGAAATTAATATTTAATGACTTAATTTTCTAGTTTATGTTATTGATAATATTTAATCATTTGTTCTTGGAGTTTATTACTGACAGATTATTCATGTTGAGTATCTGAATTGTGGATCTCTGTAGAT
Organism: Rhynchospora breviuscula; assembly: GCA_027562975.1. Lineage (NCBI taxonomy): Eukaryota > Viridiplantae > Streptophyta > Magnoliopsida > Poales > Cyperaceae > Rhynchospora > Rhynchospora breviuscula. The sequence continues at coordinate 58,649,253 of CM050398.1, read as the reverse complement.
CATTCATTAGAATGACAGTAATAAATCTAAATCGTCCGTAATCTTGATAATTAACAAGGAACATTAATTATCATAAAAGATTAGTATGCAAGTTAAGTGATGATTAAGTTCTACAAATCATAGGTAACGAGTTACCAACTTAATTGTATATGTGTATGTTATTAGAACATAGTACATGACATGACCCAATGAAATAAACATATGGATTGTGTTATGTGTAATTGTTTATTTCATATGAGTTTGATTCTAAATTTTAGATGTTCAACTTTTCCACATGATGATAGGTTCTATAAACATCGTCTAACGTTGATTCCTGATAAAGGCTGCTATACGGACTTTATTTACGTTCTCTTGAATTGTGCGGAAAAAAATTATTCATCAAGAAAATCGTATGTCCCTCATTAGTATACATAGTGAGTGATGGTATCTGTTTGGATCCCTTGATGGAGTTGGATTGTTTGGCCAATTTGTACAATTAACTCTAGATCAAAAAATGTATAATCTGCAAGAATGACACATTCCTATCTTGGATTATATAATGATATCATGTGACATATGAATCAAAACAAGAAAATACTTTTATTTCGTAGGATTGAGATATTATAGCAGTACATTATTTATGTGAATTGAGAGTCATAGTGTGTTGCTAGATACCGCCTATGATTATTAGAAATAAATAGCGATTTATTTCCATGGCCAACATAGCATAAATCCTCAAAAGGTCACACAAATAGAACTTGACCATACAGTGCATTATTTATTTATTCGCAGCAGTGAGTATTGCGAAAATTTGATTAGTTGATTAATTAATTATATACCGTTGTGAACCGTTATAATTAATTAAGTCAAAGAGATCATATAGAAATAAATTAATAAATTTGCTAATTCCAAAAATAATTATAAAATAATTGATAATTTATTTCGTTCAACATAATTTAATTAATGGAATTAAATTGAGCTAACGGGCCTTTATTTAATTGGTGAACTAAAGGTCCAACAAGAGAGCAATTATATGGATCATTAATTAATAAATTAATAGACCATTTTGTTAGGAACTCATTCCATATGCAATTTAAATTTTTATTAACATTTAACAAATAATTTACAATTGCTATTATACGGATCTAGATAATTATGCAAGTTGACACGTTAAGAGAACGGTAGAAGGATTTACCTCTTCTAGTCTCGTAACTAGAAGGCTCAACCTTTGCTTAGGAGTTGATGGCGTGCTCTCCACCACCACCTCGTCGCCGGCCTCGAGTCCATCTAAAGAGTTAACCAAGTTCTAGGCTCTTGTGCTAGCAAGAGCAAGAACAACGCTAATCCCTTATCGCCTTTCTTCACCAAATTAACTATTTAATTAGTGTCTAATATTCAACACATGAATGTCCTAATGAAAAACAATAGAGGAAAAAAAAAATTTCAGATCTGAAATTAATTTTCTTTGATGAAAATGGCGGCTTCTAAAATGGAGGAGAGAGGAAATTAAGTTGCCTAAAAAATCCCATGATTAGTCCATATATATATCACAATTTTTTTGACCTAATCAATTTTTTGACAAAACAAAAAACGTCTCCAATTTTTTGGCCGGCTATTTAAATGGGCTTTGGTCCATTATACAAATCTTAATTTGTATATTAATCAATTATTAATAGCCCACCTCAATTGCTTTTCATTTGGATTTAATTAGACTCAATAAATTAAAGTCTATACCTTTAATTTAATTCATCCAATTAAATTAAAGTATGTTGAATAAAATTCATTATCAATCTATTGATAATTATTTTGGGATTAGCATATGCATTAATTTATTTTTATATGATTCCTTTTGATTTAATTAATTATAACGGTTCGCAACGGTATATAATTAATTAATCAACTGATCATATTTTTCATTGCACTTACTGCTGTGAATAAATAAATAATGCACTGTATGGTTAAAACTTTATTTGTGTGACCCTTTGATGATTTATGTTATGTTGGTCATGGAAAATAAATCGCTATTTATTTTCAATAATCATAAGCGGTATCTAGCAACACGTTATGATTCCCAATTCGCATAAATAAATACTGTACCAATACAGTACTTCAATCCTGCATAAGAAATAGTATTTTATTATTTTTATTCTTATGTCACATGATATCCTTGTATAATCCAAGATATGAATGTGTCATTCTTGCAGATTATACGTTTCTTGATCTAGAGATGATTGCATAAGTTGCTAGCAAGCAATCCATCTCCATCAATGGGCCCAGTGGATATCATCACTCGTTAGGTGAACTAACGAGGGACATACGGTTGTCTTGATGGCCAGTTTCTTCCCGCACAATTCAAGAGAACATAAATAAAGTCCGTATAGCAGCCCTTATCAGGAATCAACGTTAGACGATATTTATAGAACATATCCTCATGTGGAGAAATTGAACCATCTCAAACTCAGAATCAAACACGTATGAAATAAATAATGACACATAACACAATCCATATATTTATTTCATTGGATCATGTCATGTACTATGTTCCAGTAACATATACATATACAATTAAGTTAGTAACTCCTTACTTATGATTTGTAGAACTTAATCATCACTTAACTTATATACTTGTCTTGTCTGATAATTAATGTTTCTTGTTAATTATCAAGTCTATGGACAGTTTTGATTTATTATTGTCATTTAATCATAAATGAAACACAGTGATCTACAATTCAGATTCTCAACCTGAATAAACTGTCAATAATAAAATCCAGGAACAAATGATTAAATATCATCAATAACATAAACTATAGAAGTAGCCATAAAATGATTGGCTTCTAGGACATATCTCTAACACATTTAACACATGATAAAATGGGTTCTTGAGCCCATTAAAATTTCAGCTAGGACAAGTAGCATGGTTGTAAATAGTTGCAACCTGTCATGAGGAGTGGTTGGTTATAAAAAGAGAATCATTTGGAGAGAGAAATCCTAGCCTCCTTCTTCCTTCTCTCTCTTCCACTTCTTCCTCCATGGCCGCCACCTCCATTAATGGAGAAAAATTGTTTTCTCTATTGATGGACTCTCTTTCAAGCTCTCATAATAGGTCTCATGTGTTGAGAATAGTTATTCCACTAATTAAGTGTTGATTGGAAGAAGAATAGCAAAAGAAATTAGTCTTTCTCTTGTTCTTACTAGCATAGGAATTAAGAGAATGGTTAACCTTCTTGGTGGACTCGAGGCGGCCAGCGGATTGATGGTGGTGGTGGAGACGGGCACGCCATCGACTTCCAAAGAGTTGGATGAGCCTCGCGAATACGATGGAATAGAGGGGAGGCTGCGGTTCTGTGGTATGGGACTGGGAATGGGGTCCTGTGGATCCGGACTGAGGCCCTCTAGGTCCGGAATGTGACCGTCTGCTCTGAATAATAGACTGGCTGGGTCGCGAAACATCGAAAAATATATCCCAATCATACAGACTAAAATCACCCTGTTATAGATAATAGTAATAATAATAATTATTATAATTATAATATTTTAAATAATTATAGAATATTAAACATAATAAGAATAATAATATTAATAAAAGTGATTGAAAAATATATTATACCCGCATGAACTGCTGCTCCTCAATACCCGGCTCTGGCGCATTATCATCCTCATCCGTATCAGGGATAGAATCGATGTCTGAATGAAAACCCTTCGACTTTAAGAGTCGAGGTAATCGATGAGGATCGCCAGCAATATCCAAGGACGTCCTGCACCCCCTCAGAAATTTCTTTCCAGCACGGCGAAATCTCTTCGTGACAGCCCATGCACATCATCGCAGCGCCTCTCTCAAAGTATGCTTGACCTGTTTATTTTTTGTTAGCCACTGAATTATTTGTTAGGCACAAAATTTTACATAATGTAACTTACCAAGTTCATGTGACCAGGCGTCTCACGAACGTACGACAAGTTGCCAACCGGACCAGTCGCTGTCTCTTCGGGAATCTGTACAAGATGCGCACCTCCATGTATCCTCAACCAGCGTTGGTAGTCACTCCAAATATCTTCGCTCCACGTCCAATTCTCTATCACTGTAACATCAGCAGTGTTCGCCTACTTATTAACCTCAGTCGCAAATATTGTATGCCAGTCTATGGCTCGATAGGTGCTATGCTGGTATGTCATTAATTGCTCCATTCTCGACCAAGACTGTTTTTTTCAAATGACAGTTAATCAACAAAATACAATTGCGAGAATTAAATAATGAAATTAGTATGTCAAGAGTTAAATATACCTCAGGTGGCGGTGGGGGAACTGTCTGATAGAGCATAAATTGATGCATGGCACGATCTACGTGATGCCACATCACGACCCAATAATAAATGCATGGGATGCGTAGAAGGAACATCCTCTGGTCAACCTGGGCACAACGAGGCATGCGGTCCCTGATGTGATCATAAGGCCTCCACATGATGTGCTCAGGCCTCATTTTCATGCAGACATCCCTCGCATAGTCTATCCCACTGCGAGTAGGGTCGGTCACCTTCTTCGATTTCTGTCTCATCGTCCAGTTCCTGCATTTCCATTTTGTTGTTTGTTAAAGTCAAATAAAATATATTTTAAATATTCCAATTAAAATTAAAGCAACATACCTCCCATAAGGCAGACATGAGTCAATATTTGGTAGACCCCAACCATCAAAATTTTTGGTGATCGTCGGCTGACTAAGTAGCAATCTCGCATATGACCACAACTGCAAGAGCAACCACGGAGCACCAATATGGATATTGTTATTAATGACGGCAGTGTCCAATCCTCGGTATAGCATGGCAAGAGTGGCCGCACCCCAATTGTAATACACCGAGTTACCAGAATGAAGATCCTGCAAATATGAATTTTTTTTTAGAAATATCATTAACTCCTTCATATATTTAATTTCTTACTAAAGTGTAAAAAATGTGAGATATTTAGAAATATCATAAGCGTGATTTTTTTTTCCCACAACATTATTTGTTGGTCAATCATTTTTTTAAGTACTTAATAATTACAAATGTAGATACAAGACTAATATTAAATTGCACATAAAAAGTTTCATTCATTTGTTTAGATTTATTTTTCATGCTAAAATATACTACACAAAAATATATAATTTTGAAACTCCTAAAATAGCTGTCCAAAAAAAGAAAATAAAAAAAAATTAATTGTTATGCCTAAAATATTAGTGTGATGTGCAATGAAGGCTTTATTTAAACGCTATTAATTACTAATGAAAGAATCAACAAATTAACAATAATATTGTTAACAAATTTTAGATAAAAATAAAATTTATATGACCAAACTACCATCTTTCTCTCTAAACAAATTTCACAATTAATGTATCTAATCATAAATAACTGCAAAAGTCATTTATTCAAAATACTAACCTGCAATAATTGGAGATAGAAACATGGAACCGAGTCGCCCGTGCTGTCAGAAAATAACTTGCACCCCAAAATCTCTAGCACACAAGCGCGCGTGTATCTATCGATCCTCGCTGCATCATTCGTGTCAGGCCCCCCAATCTGATTCCAAACCTTACGCAGTTTCGTGAACCTAACGGAATGACTTTTTCTGCATTACATTATTACTGTAATTTGATTGTAAGAACTATATATATGTAAAATTAACATAAAAATAATTTTTTTAAAATCTTCTTACTTCTGTTCTTTTTCCCTGAAGCACTTCTCAACTATCTCCGTGTCTGTATCCTCCAGCAACGCCCACTCCTGTAGTAACTGTATGGCGTCGTAATCGGTCCGTCCAGTCACGGGTCGGCCAGTCGTAGGTAAACCATAAAAGAAGACCACATCCAGCAAGTAGTTCAAATTTTATACATAAATAGTTCTAAAAAAAATAATTACAAATAAGTATTGATCCGTACCTCTAGAGTGACCGTCATCTCGTCAACGTGCGGAAAAAAGAAGGTGTGGGTCTCTGGCCTCCAGAACATGGCCAGACCTTGCAAAAGCGAATGATCGAGCGGCATATGACCCAACTGAACGAAATGTATCAGTCCAAGTGTCATCAGACGCTCATCCACCTCAGCAGTATGTGACATCTGAGCCCTATGTACTACCGGCCTCCAAGACTGTATATATTTCTTTTTTAATTATTTTAAAAAATACTACCAAAATGGAAATATATAAGTAAAAAAGTAAAAGAATAATAATAACTTACATCAGTGCCATGAAGTTTCAACTGATCCAAACGCAAGAGACGATCCGCATCAACAGAACCGGGGGAAAATAACAACGTCGGCTGATGTAGAAGCCTCGGCATCAACAGAACCGGTAGATGTAGAAGTGTCCGCATCTCCATAAAGTCTCGTAGATCTACGAGCTGGTGCCTATGGTACTCTTCTTCATGGTAGTATTTTTACTACACTGCAATAAAAATTATCGATGTAAAAAATCTAATAAAATTTCGGCAACATCTCCCCTATACGTGGAGTGTTTCCGAAAAAAAAACACACCCAAATCCCCTCTAACTACAAACCCAAATCTCCACAATTGCAATAACAAACACAGTACCAATCTCATACAATAACATTTTCTATTTTCTATTTTTTACATATTTTTAAATTATTTTTACAATAATTATTCGAATTTTTCATTTATTTACCTCAATATAATAAATTAATTAAATGTATAAATATTTAAAAAAACTCACCTCGACTAGAAGCGCTGCTTGTCTATTTTTAGAAATTTTTCCTACATTTAAAAAATTATTCTATCAATTTTTTATTATTTTATTTACTTTTTCTAATTTATAAGTAACTTATTCATAATTATAAAATATATAAAATAATTCTAAAAAAATTTCAAATTACATATTATAATTATTTATATTTATTCTGATTTTTTACTAAAATTTTAATTATTTTTACAATATTTATTCTATTTTTTCTATTAATTACCTAATTAAACTAATTAAATTAAATAAATAAAATAAATATGAAAAAAAAACCATACATGTCTCTGTCTGAGCTGCTCACGCGAGAGAGAGAGAAGTGGGGAGTGAGATGGGGAGATCGCTTATATAGAAGTGGACTGCCGGATCGGGATGCCGATCCAAGCAATTTGTAGGATGCCGATCCTACACCATTATTTTTAAAATTTCGAATTTTTTATAATTATTTTCGAAATTCGAGTGAACAGTAAAACTATATTTAATTTTTTCGGGTTAAGATGGAGAAATATGGACCAGTGGGTGATGCGGGAATCTTTGCTTTGGGCTGCCCAAATTGTCGGCTCATCGCCTAGTTTTATGTGGTCGTATCGATTTTGGGGATCATGTTATTTTTATTAGCCAGTAAAAGTCGATTCAGACGTTGCTAAGCTTGTAGTCTGTATCTAATGAAGCAAAAGTGTAAAGTATAAAACCTATTACCTAGTGAAATGGAATCTCCAGTTTCCTGGTGCATATCTACGGATAAGTTGGTCAAGACTCTTTCATCAAAAAAAAAGTTGGTCAAGACTCGAGAGGCTTGAATGCTTGATGTAGTCATGTAGAGGCTGGCAATCCGTGGCTCCTACGGAACTGATGTTGCTCATTTCAAAACCGTGGTCCCCCATGAACATCATTTCTATCGTACTTCCTGTACTTTTGCAAGATTTATGTTGTTCCTCTGTAGTTATTTTATGTGTTGCACTGTATGTCTGACATTCCAGTGACAACTTCTCTTTCCGGATTTCTACTTGGCAATTAGAAGAAGCGCCTTTGGTTAATGGTTCGATTTATCACTGCTCCAAAATTTTACTAGAAAGCATATAAGCAATCATCAACGATTTTGACCAATGTAACATTAACTTTTAGGCCTGATTATGAAGGAACACATGTCACTAATTAGTAACAGAAAGGCATATATATATACCTTTTGGATATATGGCATAGGGATCAAATTACAGAAGTTATACGAGGCCACATTATGGCACAATATGCAACAAAGGTCAGTTGATAACAGAGCCGGATTGATGTACGAGGAGGTCACAGAGATTACGTGACGAGTAGAAGAAGTCTTACGTGGTAATAAAAAATGGAAAAACAGTTACGAGAGGACAGCGTAGCACAGCAGATGGTGCTTTTCTTTTTCATTTTTTTTTGGAGTAAATAGCAGGAGGTTTCTGCTGCTGGAAAGTGCTCCTGCCAGGCTGCCAGTTCATACATGAGTTTTTTAGGATGCTAAGCTATTGTGCATTTACTTTTGAGGAAGTAGGTCTGAATAGCTTTTCAGAAAATAAAAGTAGGTCTCAAAATGAATCAGCCTTATCCAACAAATTTAATTATTTTTTGGGCATGAACAAATCAACGCATAAAGTCAAAATAAATGGCGTCTTATAGATTTGTGTCCTTTGAACACTTTTCGAATGGTTAAAATGGTTCGGGTCTGTTGATTTTCTTTTCAGCCTCATTGTTTATTCAAATAGTTAAAATAATGCAACTCTTTAAATTAATCCTTGTTCCATTTGAGTAATTTTATTTTTGTTAATTTATAACTAAAAAATATGCTGTTGAAGTCGAAGGAATTTTACTGAAATCATACTGAATTTATAAAGATTTCTTTTATTTTACAAAACGTTTCTTTACTGTGAACAAAAAAAATTATCAAATCAACGGATTAACACCACTGGTCTTATTCTTATACTGTGGCGACCAATTACAAACTAGATAATTTTTCCCTTCTCTTTTTAATTTGGAACTAGCACACAATTAGACTCGTGTGATTAGAAAGGCAAATGGGGCGCTGATAAAGATAAGTGCTAGTATCCTTCGTTAATTAGAGAAAAGCAGATAAAAAATTCAGTGTGATTCTTGTGATAATGCTGAAAAAATAATGAAGGGAAGAGCTTCTCCAGGTAACATCTGAAATTGCTTCTAGACAGCTTTAGCGGATACATGTCAAGCTTCATTCACGGGACACCGTGTTTCAGTATTCTCAATTCTCATTTTGCTGCCAAACAATAAATTTAGGCTTGACAAGATTTGGTTTGTTGGCTTCGTGCCTCAGCACGGAAAAAAGCATATATGAGATGATAAGGCAAAGGCAAATCTGAGATCCTTTCGGTAAAGACTTTGATAACTCGGCAAAAACTGGAAAACCCTTGGAAGTCAAAGTGGTTTGTCTTTGCATCCCTCCAAATCCCATGATCTTGTTTTGCCACAGTTTTGCTCTTTTTGGGGTCTATCATTTTCTTTAGTTTTGCATTAAATTTTCACGGCGGTTTTGCAAGTCCGGATTCTCTGTTTGTCTAGGATTAGACTTGGGAGGTTACAGATTAAAAATGTCCTCTTTTTTACAGGGAAAATTAAGCTTTAGTTATAAATATCTTTAAAAAAATTAAGTTGATCTTTCAATTTTTATCTGTACTAACTTGGTATCTAAATTTTTAAAAAGAACAAGTTAGCTTTTTATTTTGAAGAATTAATTTATTTAAAAAATATAACTAATTTTTTTGTTTCAATTTAAGAGGATGTAAATAAAAATTAGATGAACAACTTAACTCCTTTTTTTAAAAAAAAAAAAAGAAAAGAAAAGACAAGACAAAAAATTGAATTCTCTCTTCCTTTTTATAGGGCCACACTTTTTTTTTATCTTTGATTAGTTTCTTGATGCGCAGTAATTAGGTAGAATTTACAAATGATATTTATAGTACTATGTTATGATAAATATTCAACATAAAATTTGGGAGATATAACATAATATAGTACCTGGTGAGGATCCGTGTAGCAGACACTGTTCAGAGAAAAAATGCCGTAAGAGACCCGAACCCCTCGCCAGCTATATTGGACCCACATTTCACTTTTTAAACAGAATCCTTCCCTTTTTTGTACAAGTAATGGAGATGTCCTTGATCAAGGATCTAGATGCATCAATGATGATTATTTCTATCTACATTGAGATCATAAGGTGAAAGCTGTTTTAGTGTATTTTTTTAGGTAGACTAAAATCAGCCACGACTGACGGATGAACCCGTCAGCCGCGATTATATCTCAATTTTTGATGTTCTAATGGCTAATCTAAACCGTTCAATGCGTTCTCCATATTGAAATCTCATTGGAGACCAAAATTTACATTTTGTTGAATTTTTTTACTATTTTTTTGAGATATTTAAAAATCTTTGTTATCGAAGGATCTAGAATTGTTTAGATTAAGAATTTTGTAAAATACTAAAAAAATACTAAAAAATTTCATAAAAATGTAAAATTTGGTCTCCAATGAGATTTCAATATGAAGAACATATTGAACAGTTCGGATTGACTGCTAGAATCTCAAAAATTGAGATTTAATCGTAGCTGACGGTCTTATCTGTCAGTCGCGACGGATTTTAGTTTACTTTTGTTTTTTGTCCCTCTTTTCAATTTTTCAAAGGCTACCGATCTATTGATTTTTTTTAATATTAATGATGTATGGCACATTAAATTTGTTTAATTGAACTTATGGTGATTATTTGTGGTTTCAAACTTTCAGTCCAAGTAGAATGGAACAAACAAATCTGATTCTTTTTAAAAAAATTAAATTTTGCAAGTCTTGCATGCAGATGCTATTTCAAAACTTAATAAGCAAGCGTTACACATAGTGAAGTGTACATTTTACAATTTTGACGAACAATGAGTATATTAAAAAAAAAGAAACAATTGTTTAATATAAATAGGGAAAATTCTATCATGACAACCAATTTCTGAATCGAACTTTGATCGCAACCGTTCATAAGTGCTAATGAATTAATCCTTCTTGGAAATGAGCAGTTGAGATTAAAACCCGATTCAGAAATTGTACTCATGGAAGAATTTCCATAAAAATAAATATATATTATGCAATATCCAAGTGTGTATTATGAAGTAACTAACTGCATATTCTAAGGTGAGGATTATGAATATGAAAACTGTTAAGAACTGTCGAAATATTCATAGGCAAACCGAGTGGAATATTCAAAGCTAATCCATGAAACAGTTATCTTGCTAGTTGAATAAAACAATTTGTAAGATTATAGTCTTTTATTTATACCCACCAACTTATTAAAAATTGCATATCTATTAAATTAGACCTTTATCAATTTTCAAAGTTTCTTTGAAAAGAAATACAAGGTGTTCCTAGACTTTACAAAATTCAGTACTCTGATCTAACAAGAATTCAAGAATCTCTCCGGCTTTTGAAGGAGTGGAGAAGATCCGACTCAGAAAGGTTTTCTTTTTGGCTGGTCAGAAGAAATTCACAAGTTCTCAGTGATGTAAACTGGTTGACTGAACTTTCTCCCAACAAACCATCTGATTCTTTCCTTTTCTATTGTCCCTGATAAACCGCCTTGCATATCTAATTTTTATTGCTTATAAACAAACTAAGGTGATCTGATCCCTCCAAAGTCCAAAGCATTTTGAAAGTACAAAAATTTGTGTTAAACAAACATGAAGAATATTATCAGAGTAAATAAATAAAAAAATCTAAAGGAAATCATTTAATTATAGCCCAATTTTTAAACAAGTTTTTTTAACTGAGTAATGATGATCCTATCAACTGCAAATTTTAGTTTCATCTTAAATAATATGAAATTAAATTAAGGAGTTCCAAAAGTCAACTTCTCTCCCAAAGTCACGGTGTGTGAGCACGACCTCCTCCATGTCTCCGTGCGTGCACTTTTTCTTTTCCCTTTTTGCACTTTTTTCACTTTTTTTGAATGCTTTTGTCTCCATTCTCCAGAATCTACGCTGCTCTCTTATTGGGTTTTAGGATACTGGGTCGGGTTTAATATTCAATATCCATTGATAAATCAATCATACTTTATTAACTTCTATTTTCAAATTTGATCCTGAACTGAATTGTTTATCTGCAAACTTACCGGAGCACCTTGCCAGAAAAAAATAAAATAAAAAACCGCCACACACGTACGCCTATATATATTATATATTATATAATGACAACTGTGAAGTGAGTTTTCGATGAAATTCAATTCTAACTTTATACTTTACATTACCGACCAATATACTTGAACGAGAAGTCATAATATTTTCTAATGTCGTTGTACTATATCACGTCCCAAAGTATTTGAACTTTGTTGTTTTCTTTCATCAATTAATCTTGTTCGCTCAAAAAAAAAAAAAAAAAAAAAACAGTGACCTGCTTATTTATAAGTCGCACAACACTTCAATAAAAAAGTTAAAAATAATTTATGTTTTTATCTTTCACTTATCTTTGTTTATTTATTTTTATTGGAAGTTAGCACATCTTTAAGGTTCATAAGTCGCACTCTCATTTGTCAATTTGTCTAACGTTCAATTTTAGAGCATTCTAATTCGTATTAGTGCATTATTTAAGGTTCATCCTTATGATTTTTTTATAATGATGTAAATTACTCTTTATTTATCGTAAGTTAAAATAAAGATGATAGCTTGTGAATACAAAATCAAAGTATAGCTTGTCTAGACTTACAAATAGAAGTTCAACGATGAATTTATATATCGATATATAAATTCAAGAGAGGCTCCACTCGTAAAATTTTTGTGTGGTTTTCATGGCCAATCAAGAGGCACCGTCTACTCTTCAATACAGACGAGCATCACGGTAAGAAGTAATAAAGAAACAAAAAACAAAAAGTTTAGTTGGTGAAAAGTTGAACTTACTTTCCAAGTTTCCATGAACTCTGTTCAGTTTTAACTCTTTTATGCAAAGTAAATTCAACTTTTCACCAACTTAAGAGTAAAAATACCCTAAAATTAGAAAAAATTTCTACAAGAGTCACAAAAGATTAAAAAAAAAAAGTTATATTGAAGGCGCTTGGAAGTGTGAGGATAAAAGAGACAAGATTAAATTTACTTCAACTATCAATGTGGAGTAACTTTTTTAGATTAAATATCTCCTTTAGTTGTTTAATTTACCGAAGTCTAATTTGTTTGGTAGGGGTAGAGTGAAGGTGCTATTCTATTTTAGTACAACTACCCATGAGGCCATGATGAATTAAATTCTATCCACAATGTCAAAATTTTTTAATCTTCCAACATATTTGTTCATCTTCCTTATATGTATCTTTAAAATTGATCGTGTCCTGTTGTATTTTACGGAATATTTATATTCCTGTCTATATTACATAACATCGAATTATATTTTTTTTTACAAAAATTAAGAAAGACTCGTCCAAAAAAAAAATGTATAGACGAATTACATCATCTCAGTTCTTGAAGGAAAAATTTTATCTGTTAAAAGTTTATCTCATTCGATCTTAAATAACTTTTTGTAAAAAAAAAATCAATTAATATAATTTATATCATGCGTTTTTTTTTTTTTTTGCAAAAGAATAATTTTTTTAATGTATCGTGTCCTGACTACTTTAATATAATAAATTATTTAATTCAACTTTGAGGAGCATCAATATTTAACAGATATTTTGATTAATAAACAATACAATCCTAATCTCAATGTCGTCTGAATGGCTGAATGGAACTCAACAAAGAAATAAAACGGGTCGGATCAGGTTGAGACAGCAAAACTAGATCCAAGGATTTCTCTACAGTACCCAGTGGTAATTCCAGTAAAACTCCAGTAAAAGGGGCCTCAATTCCTAAACCCCTCTATAAAAACAGCGCACTCAAAGCACTCCGACTTCACCCGCTCTCGTTCCATCGTCTCTTTGCCTCCATTTCTCCTTCAAAGTTCAAACCCCCGAATCCTAACGCATAAAAATTCAAAACCTGATACTCTGCGCCGGGAAATGTGGGATGTGGCCGTGGATGGGGAGGCTAATGGCAGCGTGCTGGGGCCCAGTGACCAGAAAGTACGCGTGTATGACGAAGGATGATTCCGAGCCCAATGTCGATCAAGAGGATTGCCTCGTCTGGTCCCGAGGCCTCGGGAAGCACTCGGCTGGTGAGTACTCCTTTGCAGTTGCTCAGGCCAATGAGATCATAGAGGATCATAGTCAGGTTGAGACGGGCTCCGCCGGGACGTTTGTCGGGGTTTATGATGGCCACGGAGGCGCTGATGCGTCGAGATTCGTGGCTGATCATCTGTTCCAACATCTTATCAGTAAGTGTCTATTTATTTGATTAAATTTGAAATTGTTTACTTTTGAGTTTGTTTATGAAAAGGCCAAATATGTGGTTTGTTATATTTTGGTACATTGATATTGATGTTAAGAAAGATTGTACATGATTAGGTAGTGCTTTTGATGAATTGAATGCTTGGAAGGCTCACACAGGCATTTGATTGTAAAAGAAAACAATAGTGCTTTTGATGAATTGAATGCTTGGAAGGCTCACACAGGCATTTGATTATAAAAGAAAACAATAGATATTTTTATTGTTTTATCAGAGAAAGCAAATGCAAGGGAACGTCTGACTTTTAATTTTGGTAGGAAAATATCATTTAAGTTGAAGTTGATTGGGAAAAATATATTTTGGACAATGCTCCATTTGCACTACCAACCAAACTTTGAAAATTCCTAAATTGACCTCATACATGATACTCCAATCATATTTGTTCGGGTAGGTAGTACAGGAAGTACATTTTGATAAAGTTTAGAAAGCTATCACCTCCATACTTATAATTTCTTGCATCTATCCAGCTATTTCAATATTTTTCTGTTGGTCAAACTAGCACTTTATTATACAATCAACTTTTGCATAATGTTTTGTTTAGCCTTCGTGGTATTTAACTAAATTATAAGAAAATATATAGTGGCGGCTAGCAAAAGTAGTTTTCCTGTTGCCATGGGCAGATGCTTTTTTATTTGGTATAGTTGTGGTTTGAACAAAAAGTCTTAAAAGAAAATAATATGACTTCTTTAATTTAAGTTTTCTGCCAGAGATGTCCGAGCTGTCTCAAATGCATCAAACTTTTAGATCTAACAGATTATTGGGTCGGTAACTTAGCGTGTTGATCATGGCAAACTTTATCTTCTCGTTGTCATTCCACTGTGACACCTATGTGAACTGAATGACAAACTTTACATTTAATTAGATGGAAATGTTCATTTGTATATTTGTGATTAGAAGATTGGTAATAGATAAACTTCTGTTACTTTTCCTAAAGATAATGTTAGATTTAGATAACTGATGTGACATCTAGACTTTTTAATTTTGGGATAATATCATCTGTCAATGATCTACCTTAACATTTTTTATTTTTCGAATCAAATAAAAAAAATTCCAAACTGCAAAGATATGGGTATTATTTATCAAAAGTCATATTCAAATTCAAGTGTTGAAAACTTGAAATGCTCAAGTCACTATTAAATGGTCGAGCTTCCCGAAGTACTGTCCGTTTTCACATGGATTAAATTTATGTTAGATGGATTATCTCCTTATAATCTCAGACTACTATTAAATTGGAATTTATTTTTTATGATTGCTGAGATTTTCAAGTGAGGTCCATTGTCAATGGGTCCTGACACTTTCTTGGTTTTTTTGTAACCAACAACAATTATTTTAACTCTTTAGAGCCACTATTTAAAAAAAATGAAAAAAAGGGGGAAAAAAAAAGTTTGTGATTGATGCAGCTTGTCAATTTCATGTGAGAGACTATGGCGCCAGGACCAAGTTCCTCCTTGTAAGAATTCTTAGAGGTGATTGTTAGAGTAATCTTTTACTGTGCTATTTAAACATAAAGCAATGGCTTTTATGCAACAACAAAAGGGTCCTGGTATAGTGGGAGTATTCTGGTTGTTGGAGCCTATATAATGTTTGAAAAAGAATATATTATTAGACTTTTGTTATACATTAGTAAGTTCATTCTTGCTAATAAGCCGAAAAAAATCCATTTATATTGTGTTGTCATTGCTCTTGGAGTCATAATACTAATCCAAATGTCACATTCTGACACCATGCATCTTTATAGGGAATGCTCATGAAGCAGGTACAATATCTGAGGAGGTTGTCAGAAATGCCTTCTCTGCGACTGAGGATGGCTTCTTATCACATGTGCGAAGAATGCATCCATTCAAACCTGTTATAGCTGCCGTTGGTTCTTGCTGTTTAGTTGGACTAATTTGGAGGGGAACTCTCTACATTGCTAATTTGGGAGATTCTCGTGCAGTTGTTGGTTCCTTAAACCGGTCGAACAACAAAATCATTGCGGAGCAGATAACAAGAGATCATAATGCTAGTGTGTCAGAGGTCAGGCAAGAGCTCAGGTCTCTTCATCCTGATGATAACAACATTGTTGTGCTTAAGCATGGGGTTTGGCGCATCAAAGGGATTATCCAGGTGGGCGATAATATTGTATTTTATGAAACTGTTAGTGTTATCCTTCTGTTAGTTTAGTAATACGTTTGAATCATGGTATTTTTTTTCATTAATTTCATTTAAAGTGAACTACATAGCTGTTTCTGAGACAGGGATGCTGGTAGCCTGATTCCCATCCATTCTAACGTGGTGTAATAGGTTTTCCTGAAAATATGGTATAACAGATTCCTGATAAAGAGAGGAGACTGAAATACGCCAGTAGGAAATTGAACTAAATTGAGAATAAGAAAAAAAAAAAAAAAGAGGGTGGGGTTCACAAGCACTGGTAAGTGTGATAATATTGGGCACAGATATACACATGCTGATACTATAATTTTCCGAGAACTTGGTTGTCCCTGATTTCCTTTATTTATTTATTTATTTATTTTTGAAACAAAAGAAATTTGTCTAATCTTCACGTTCATTCAGGTTTCAAGAACGATCGGAGATGCATATTTGAAAAGGCCTGAATACTCCATGGACCCGACGGTGGCTCGTTTTAAGCTCTCTGAACCTCTCCGCAGGCCTATCCTATCGTCTGAGCCATCAATCATCACACGAGTACTCCGCCCACAAGATCAGTTTTTGATCTTCGCATCTGATGGTCTTTGGGAACAACTCACCAACCAAGAAGCTGTTGACATTGTCGCCAACAATCCAAGAGCAGTACGACCCTCGCCCAATCTTGGGCCAAAACAAAATTAATAATAAAAATCTTTACCAGCCATGAAGATGATATTTTTAGCAATCTGGAATTTGGGAAAAGGATAGAGGCTACTTCACAAGACCAAGTTTAAATGCCCAATTAAACAGGCTATTACACAAAAATTTTGCTTAGGACACCATGTTTGAATTCCAAGTTCCTCATCTTACAAATGTGTTGTTTACATAAACAGGGAATAGCAAAGAGACTGGTGAAAGCAGCTCTGAAGGAGGCCGCAAGAAAGCGGCAAATGAGGTATGAAGATTTGAAGAAAGTGGAGAAGGGCATTCGCCGTTTCTTCCACGATGATATCACTGTTGTTGTCATCTTCATTGATCACAGCTCACTGGAAGAGGCAGACGAATCTCTGCCGGAGCTCTCTGTTCGTGGATTTGTTGATTCTATCGGTCCTTCTAATTTTTCTACACTGGATGGTATGGTATGATCTTACCTGAATGGGATATGTTCTTGTCTACTCTTTTGACTGTCCAGTTTTGAATTTTGGCATGAGACATTCGTCTCTCCTTTGTATTCAGTATATACACTTTGCTCTTTCTTGATAATTGTAGGTAGGAATTAAATATTCTGTCCTTGTTTTGCCTCCTTAGATGCCCCTACCTCCTAGGTTGGATAGGAACAATTGGCGTCTGTGTGTGTGGGTGGGTGTTTGCGGGGCTTAGTTTTTGCTGGTTTGCTATATGTCAGAACATGCAACAGTTCTAGAGGCCTTTTATCATGAGAAGCTTTAATTTTTACTGTTTAATTCTATTGTATATAACTATGTTACTCATTTCATCATGAAGAACTTCTAATTCTGCCTTCACCAATCAAAGATGGTTCGTTGTAAAAAAAAAAAAACATGAAATTCAAAACTGATCGGCCTGAAGTGTCTAACTTCTCTTCTAAGGAAATGACGCATTCAGAAAAATTCACAATGAGTTCAATTAATTTGTTCAATACTTTTTCTCTGTTGATAAAAAATAGGGGGCTAGCCACTATCTTCCATGAATTAAAACTGTTTTTTTTTTTTGAATGAAAATAGGGGTCTGGCCCCTATCTTTTTTATTTAAATAAAAGGAGTTTACAAAATTTAGCCAGTAGCTAAATCAAAGAGTAATCGAAAATATAAATTGCAAAAAAAAAGGAAAAATCAAAACTGAAATGTAAAACAGCTCTCGCAGAGATGAACTATTGCTTCAAAAAAGCAAGAGTTTTGTTCGGGATCGTCCACTCTGCTGCAATTTTGTCCAAGAGATTAATTGGCAGCACTTATTTCTTCTGAATATCCTAGAGTATCTCTCTCTCCATGTGATGAAGCAGGAGAAGATCTCTTTCTGAGAAATTGTTGCAGGGAGCGAACTATTGCTTTGTAGTGATTTCTATCCATATCATGACAAATTGTTGAGTTTCTTAAATAAATCGATGAAGTAGGAACATTCTCTGAATAAGTGATTTATTGATTCCTCGGCCCATTTGCACAAACAACATCTATTAGGAAGTTGCCAGCCTCTTCTTTTCAAGTTGTCCAGTGTTGCTATCTTACCATGTAGCATCTGCCAAATGAATATTTTAATCCTTGGCGCTATGTTTAATTTCCAGATTTTCGAAATATCTGAAGATTGTTTTGGATGTGTTTTGAAGTTGTAGAAAGAGCTTCTGGAGAAGGAACGTATGATCTAAACGCCATCTTGTTGAATCTTCTTGTGCTTGTGACAGCCCCTTCTTGCTGTGTCCAACTGAGGAATTAGGGGGGTAAATTGATCCATTGCTGAGCTTGAGGATTGCACTAGTGGGTTGAAAAGTTGAGCCCCATCTTGCAGTGCATTGAGAAAACCATATACGGTGATATATGGATCAGTTGTGAAGGAAAAAAGATCAGACATTGTGTGTTTCAAGATGCCATACCCCCAGTTGTGATGCCAAAACGAGGTCGAATTTCCATTCCCTAATTCTATCATAGTGTTGATGAGTGGCACATCAGAGATTTTGCTCCACGTTTTTAACAGAAAACCAACCTGTGGATAAGCTGATGGGAACCTTTGGCCAAGTGCTAAAAAAAGCTGTCTTAGCCATGAAGGACCTGGTTAAAACCATTTCGATAGTCTTTGCCAGCAGTGCGTCATTCATAACTGTCAAATTCAGAACTCCAAGACCCCCAATGTTTTTGGCATTTAAAATTGTAAAGTCAGTATTACATGTACTGGCATTTAACCAGATGCAATTTGTTGAATACTTCAATGAAATCAATAGTAAAACTGTAATGAATTCAATTAATTTGTCGAATACTTTTATTTTGTCGATAAAAAAAAATAGTGGTCTAGCCACTGTCTTCCATTAATTGAAACTATAAAGTCAACCAGATGCAATTTGTTGAATACTTGAGTGAAATCAATAGTAAAACTGTAAAAAAATCCGTTTTTAATCAACTTTGGCAAATAATTTTGTCCAAAATTAGACCAAATTTCATTTAACTTGTAGTTCAAAAATTGTTAATTGCATTTTACGACCAAAATGATGCTCATTTCCGGCAAATTACAACATGTTTAGGACAAATGTTGAAGCGAATTGGAGTACCCCATAAAATTTGCAAATAGGTAATGCAATGCATTTGAGAATTGTAACCTCGTGAGGAACACGAAATTATCGTCGTTTTAATTCGTTTGCATACCACATGCCATTCTTGAATACTACCGTTACGTCAATGAAAATGAAGTCCTAAACTTTGTAGAGAAGTTTCATCCATGGGGACTGGGGAGTTTTCACTGAAAATAAACTTTCCATTAGGCCGGTTCTTCAATTGGGCCCGTAATAATAAGATGCTGTATTTATTAAATCCAAATCCTGTGGCGCGCGACACAGCGTGTAGCGCGGCACAGGACCGTCCGATCAGATCTGGATGGATGAGGGAACCCTGTGTATGTAACCAGATTGTAAGGCCCGAAAAAAATGAACCGTCGAGATCTGATCAGACGGTCCGTGTCGCGCGCTACACGCTGTGTCGTGCGCCACAGGATTCGGATTCGTATTTATCCATGAGGCCTGAAAAGCCCATGCAGTGAATTCTTAAAGAAAGCCTCGCAAACTTGGGTAACTAGTATCTACCATCCAACGGGTTTATTCCTTCAATATGGACCAGCACTAGCCCAGCCTTCCTCAGTGTCTATATCTACCCCTCTCTAACTCCAAACCCTAACCACAGCCAGAGAGAGAGGGGCGAAATCCTAGCCGCAGCCATGGCGACTTCTTCGGATTCCGACGCGTTTCTCCTCGCCATCCTCTCCTTGCTCCCCACTCGCGTCGCTGCTCGCATCTCCGTCCTCTCCCGCCGCTTCTGCCACCTCTGGAAGGCCTGCCATGACGTCGACCTCGGCCGCCATCTCTAGTTTTGAGGCCATCACCAACGGTGCCCTCCTCAGTCGCGATCTGTCGAACCCTCTTCTCCACCTCTGCTTTCACTTGTCAAGGAGCAGTCGCTCGGTCTCCACTACCTCATTCTTTGCGGCACGCATCGTGACCTTGGATCTATATATTTCTGTAATGGAGTGGTTAGTGATCATATGTGTACAGTTAGTTTATGTAATGGAGTAATTAGTGATCATATGTGTTCAGTTAGTTTCTGTGTTGTTGGTTTTTTTTTTATCATATATGTTTCGTTAGTTTCTGTAAAGGAGTAGTTAGTGATCATATGTGTTCGGTTAGTTTCTGATGAATTATGAAGTTGGTATGATTGCTGCTTCAAAATCTGTAGCTTTGTTGTTACAATTATTTACTTCTTTTGCGTATGTGATTGGATTAATGTCAGAATTTACCATGATATTTTATCGTTTTATAGTTATCGAAAAGTCAAATTCTGAAAGCATTTAACTGAACACATAACTATAAATAACTCATCCCATGAGGGATTTAACTGAACACAAAAACTTTTTTATATGCTTTCCTGAAGCCTTTTAACTGAATACTTAAATGTAATTAACACATCCCTTGAGTTGTTTAACTGAATACAAGACTTATTTATCTTATTTTCATAAGACATCTAACTGAACACTTAAATGGATTTAAATGATCCTTGAGTTGTTTAACTGAACACAAAACCTGTCATTTTGATGACGTCAACGCGCGATTTTTTCAAAAAATCGTGATGACGTCAACGAACGATTTTGATGACGTCAACTAGCGCAAATCCATGACGGCGTCAGAAAAAATTGGTGTATGCTGAATTTTTACACCCGAACCATCCAGAATGGTCTAATTAGATGGTTTTTTAATGGCCGGTGTATATAAGACCCGGCAAACTTGTTCTTTCTATTTCTCTCCGTGCATGAAAAAGGACCGCAGAAAAAAAAAAAACACAATAGTATATATTACGTAAGATTTACCCCAGTTTTCGTAATTGTCGATTTACCGGCGCTCTCTTCACCACCAGAAATTTAACAGAGATTCAAAAAGGGCTTTTGAGATAGAGAGATGGGAGAGAAAGTAGAAGTGAGGAGATCAAAAAAAAAAAAAAAAAAAAAAAACAAGACAGAAATTCAAGACATCTTTTCTCAATATTACATAGGCAAAATTGGATATAACCCCTACAATCTTCTTCATCTTGATATAACCCCTACAATCTTTAAAACTGGAAATAACCCCCTCTAATCATGTTCATTTTGGATATAACCCCTTTATACTATATTTAATATTTTTAATTAAGAAAAAATCAGTAGTATAATTTTATGACCAAATTACCCCTCAATGAGCGTTTCATCTCCCTTCTACATCACCACTCTCTATCTTTCTTTATCTGCTGAATAAAAATGGAGAATAGAAAATTAAATAACGATATTTTTGTCACCCTTGGTTATTCAACAAAGTAGTTTCTAATGAAAGATATTCCATTGACGATTTAAAAACCTCCATAAAAATAGAAGATGAGAAAATAAAAATAAAATATCACGAAAAATTAAGGTAAGCATTGTACTCAGGATTTGCTTATGCTCTCGATATCATTTTGGATTCTGAAATTGATGACGTAATCTCAAGTTTTTTATTTGGAGTTGGTATAAATACTTTACTTGCCTTTTACAAATTGACAATTTAGAATGGTTTTTTTTATAAAATAGGTAGCTTTGTGTTAATTTGAGTCGTACAAAAATATTATGGTACCAATGGTGCTGGTAATGGACATTGAGAACCTTTTTTTGTCTAAAAACAAAAATCGGCCCGGTACAATCGATATTAAGCAACTGAAGTATAATACATACATGCTAGTAAATTATTACATTGGCAGATAAAAGGGGAGACATAGTAGCAATTTAGAAAAAAAAATTGATATTATCAATATCAGAAAGAAACAAAGAAAAAAAGGAGATGAAACGTTATTGAAGTGAGGGTAATTTGGTCTTAAAATTATGTTGCTGGTATTTTTTTAATTAAAAAAGATTAAAATCAGCGAGAAGGGGTTATATCCAAATGAATATGATTAGAGAGGGTTATATCCAATTGAAGAAGATTATAGAGGTTATATCCAATTTTGCCAAAATAAATAATGAGTTGAGTTTTTCCTCTAATCAAGAAGGCTCTTTTGACTTGTCGATTTTATTAAGAATATTCATATGCAAGAAATATAGATTTGCGTAGACTTACTTGAGTGTATTTAATATTTCTTTAATGTTTCGTTATTTACTCCATTTTACTTATTTTGTTGACCTCGAGAGATAGCAAAAGAAAAAAAAAGACAATTTTCTTCAGTTTTTAATAAAATGCTTTGTATAGACTTAGTAATTTCAAAAAGGTCATCTTTACAACTGACAAATTACTTTTTACAAGTTATACTACACAGCGATGTAAAAAATGATTGCTTGCAATAAAATAATTAACTAATCAAGTAGCAAAGGTGGGACCCTTTTCTTATACAATTTTTTTCCCTTTTTCATTTCTTTTGTTTTTTTTCTAAAATACTAGGAAAGGAGAGGAGAGCATTTGATTCCTTTTTTCCATTTTTTTTGCATGATCTATCCATAATAATAAATGTTTAACCTCTCTATTTGGTCTAGAATATGATTCATATCTTATTTATTCAAAAAGATTGGATTATACATAATAATCACGCATATAAAGTGCAAATAATGCTTATTCTAACGATCATTTGAGCATTTCAACCGTTTCTGAATTCATTCAAAGTCATTTCATCACAATGATCAAACTCTCCATACGATCTACAATATGATTCAGATCATCCTTATTCAAAAAAAAAAAGTAGATTATGAATAGTTATTATGTCTATAATGTGCATATAATGCATATTCTGAGCATCATTTTAGCATTTCAACAGTTTCTGAATTCATTCCGAGACATTTCATCACAATAATCTATATTTAAACTCTCCATATGATCAAGAATATGATTCAGATATTACTTATTCAAAAAGATTGGATTATAAATAATAATTACGCATATAAAGTGCAAATAATATAATTATGAGTATCATTTGAGCATTTTAATCGTTTCTTGATTCATTCTAAGTCATTTCTTCGCAATAATCTACATTTCAACTCTTTATACTGTCTAGAAAATGATTCATGTATTATTTATCAAAAAAGATTGGATTATACATAGTAATTACACATATAAAGTGCAAATAATGCAATTATAAGTATAATTTAATCATTTCAATCATTTCTGGATTCATTCTAAATCATTTCTTCGCAATAATCTACATTTAAACTCTTTATACTGTCGAGAATATGATTCATATCTTATTTATTGAAAAAAATTGGATTATACATAGTAACTACGCATATAAAATGCAAATAATGCAATTCTGAATATTATTTTAGCATTTTAATCGTTTCTGGATTCATTCTCAGACATTTCTTCGCAATAATATACATTTATACTCATTATACTGTCTAGAATGTGATTCATATCTTATTTATTCAAAAAGATTGGACTATATATAGTAATTACGCATATAAAGTGCAAATAATGTAATTTTGAGTATCATTTGAGCATTTCAATCGTTTTTGGATTCATTCTAAGTCATTTCATCACAATAATCTATATTTCAACACTTAAAACTGTCCAGAATATGATTCATGTGTCATTTATTCAAAAAGATTGGATTATACAAGGTAATTAGGCATATAAAGTGCAAATAATGCAATTCGGAGTATCATTTGAGCATTTCAATCGTTCTTGGATTCATTATAAGTCATTTCATCACAATAATCTATATTTAAACACTTAAAACTATCTAGAATATGATTCATGTGTCAATTATTCAAAAATATTAGATTATACAAGGTAATTACGAATATAAAGTGCAAATAATGCAATTCTTAGTATAATTTGAGCATTTCAATCATTTCTAGATTCATTCTAAGTCATTTCATCACAATAATCTACATTTAAACACTTAAAACAGTCTAAAATATGATTCATGTGTCATTTATTCAAAAAGAATGGATTATACAAGGTAATTACGAATATAAAGTGCAAATAATGCAATTCTTAGTATAATTTGAGCATTTCAATCATTTCTAGATTCATTCTAAGTCATTTCATCACAATAATCTACATTTAAACACTTAAAACAGTCTAAAATATGATTCATTTGTCATTTATTCAAAAAGAATGGATTATACAAGGTAATTACGCATATAAAGTGCAAATAATGCAATTCTGAGTATCATTTGATTATTTCAATTGTTTCTGGATTCATTCTAAGTCATTTATCACAATAATCTATAATTAAACACTTAAAACTGTCTAGAATATGATTAATGTATCATTTATTCAAAAAGATTGGATTATACATAGTAATTACGCATATAAAATGCAAATAATGCAATTCAGAGCATCATTTGAGCATTTCAATCGTTTCTGGATTCATTCTAAGTAATTTCATCGCAGTAATCTACATTTAAACACTTAAAAACTGCCTAGCATATGATTCATGTGTCATTTATTCAAAAAGATTATATTATACAAGGTAATTACGCTTGTAAAGTGCAAATAATGTAATTCTGAGTATCATTTGAGCATTTCAATCATTTCTGGATTCATTCTAAGTCACTTCATTACAATAATCAACATTTAAACACTTAAAACGGTGTAGAATATGATTCATGTGTCATTTATTCAAAAAGATTGAATTATACAATGTAATTACACATATAAAGTACAAATAATGCAATTCTGAGTATCATCTGAACATTTAAAACGTTTCTGGATTCATTCTAAGTCATTTAATCATAATAATCTACATTTGAACACTTAAAACTGTCTAGAGTATGATTCCATGAGTTATTTATTCAAAAAGTTTGGATTATACAAGGTAATTACGCATATAAAATGCAAATAATGCAATTCTGAGTATCATTTGAGAATTTCAATCATTCCTTGATTCCTTCTAAGTCATTTCATCAAAAAAATCAACATTTACACACTTAAAACTATCTATAACATGATTTATGAGTCATTTATTCCAAAAGAATGGATTATACAAGGTAATTACGCATATAAAGTGCAAATAATACAATTCTGAGTATCATTTGAGCATTTCAATCGTTTCTGGATATATTCTACGTAATTTCGTCACAATAATCTACATTTAAATACTTAACACTATCTAGAACATGATTTATGAGTCATTTATTCCAAAAGATTGGATTATACAAGGTAATTACGCATATAAAGTGCAAATAATGCAATTCTGAGTATAATTTGAGTATTTCAATCGTTTCTGGATTCATTCTACGTCATTTCATCATAATAATCAACATTTAAATACTTAAAACTGTCTAGAATATGCTTCATGTGTCATTTTTTTTAAAATATTGGATTATACAAGGTAATTATGCCTATAAAGTGCAAATAATGCAATTCTGAGTATCATTTGAGCATTTCAATTGTTTATGGATTCATTCTAAGTTATTTAAGCAAAATAATCTACATTTAAACTCTTAAAACTATCTAGAATATGATTCATGTGTCATTTTAAAAAAAAAATTGGATTATAGAAGGTAATTTTCCCATATAAAGTGCAAATAATGTAATTCTTAGTATCATTTAAGCATTTCAATCGTTTCTGGATACATTCTAAGTCATTTCATCACAGTAATCTACATTTAAACACTTAAAACTGTCAAGAATATGATTCACGTATTATTTATTCAAAAAGATTGGATTATACAAGGTAATTACGCATATAAATTGCAAATATTGCAATTCTGAGTATCATTTGAGCATTTCAATCTTTGCTGGAATCATTATAAGTCATTTCATCACAATAATCTACATTTAAATACTTCAAACTGTCTAGAATATGATTCATGTGACATGTTTTCAAAAAGATTGGATTATACAAGATAATTACGCATATAAAGTGCAAATAATTCAATTCTGATTATCATCAGAGCATTTCAATAGTTTCTGGATTAATTTTATGTCATTTCATCACAAAAATCTAAATTTAAACACTTAAAACTATCTAGAATAAGATTCATAAGTCAGTTATAAAAAATATTGAATTATACAATGCAATTACGCATATAAAGTGCAAATAATGCAATTCTGAGTATCATTTGAGCATTTCAATCGTTTCTGGATTCATTCTAAGTCATTTCATAAAAAAAAAATCTATATTTAAACACTTAAAACTATTTAGAACATAATTCATGAGTCATTTATTCAAAAAGATTGGATTATACAAGGTAATTACGCATATAAAGTAAAAATAATGCAATTCTGAGTCTCATTTGAGCATTTCAAACGTTTTTGGATTAATTCTAAGTCATTTATTTACAATAATCTACATTAAAATACTTGAAACTGTCTAGAATATGAGTCCTTGAGTCATTTATTCAAAAAGATTGGATTATACAGGGTAAATACGCATATAAAATGCAAATAATGCAATTTTATCATTTGCGCATTTCAATCGTTCCTGGATTCATTCTAAGTCATTTCATAAAAAAAATCTATGTTTAAATACTTAAAACTATCTAGAAGATAATTCATGAGTCATTTATTCAAAAAGATTGGATTATACAAGGTAATTACGCATATAAATTAAAAATAATGCAATTCTGAGTCTCAGTTGAGCATTTCAATCATTTCTGGATTCATTCTAAGTCATTTCATCACAATAATCAACATTTAAACACTTAAAAATGTCTAGAATATGATTCATACGTCATTTTTTCGAAAAGATTGGATTATACAGGGTAATTACGCATATAAATTTCAAATAATACAATTCTGAGTATCATTTGAGAATTTCAATCGTTTCTGGATTCATTCAAAACTATTTAATCAAAATAATCTTCATTTAAACACTTAAAACTGTCTAGAATATGATTCATGTTTCATTTATTCAAAAATATTGGATTATACAAGGCAATTATGCATATAAATTGTAAATAATGCAATTCTGAGTACCATTTGAGCTTTTCAATTGTTTCTGGATTCGTTCTAAGTTATTTCATCACAGTAATGTACATTTAAACACTTAAAACAGTCAAAAATATGATTCACGTGTCATTTATTCAAAAAGATTGGGTTATACAAGGTAATTACGCATATAAAGTGCAAATATTGCAATTCTGAGTTATCATTTGAGCATTTCGATCATTTCTGGATTCATTCTAAGTCATTTCAATAAAAAAAATCTACATTTCTACGCATAATACTCTGTAGAATATGATTCATGTGTCATTTATTCAAAAAGATTGGATTATAAGAGTTAATTACGCATATAAAGTGCAAATAATGCAATTCTGAATATCATTTGAGCATTTCTATCGTTTCAGGATTCATTCTAAGTCATTTCATCACAATAATGTATATTTAAACACTTAAAACTGTCTAGAATATGATTCATGTGTCATTTATTAAAACAGATTGGATTGTACATGGTAATTACGAATATAAAATGCAAATAATACAATTCTTAGTATCATTTGAGCATTTGACTCATTTCTGGATTCATTCTAAGTCATTCAATCACAATAATCTACATTTAAACACTAAACTGTCTAAAATATGATTCAATGGGTCATTTATTCAAAAAGATTGGATTATACATGGTAAATACGCAAATAAAATGCATATATATAAATTCTGAGTATCATTTGAACATTTCAATCGTTTCTATATTCATTCTAAGTCTAATCTACATTTCAACACTTAAAAATGTCTAGAATATAATTTATGTGTCATTTATTCAAAAATATTTGATTATACAAGGTAATTACACATATAAATTACAAATAATGCAATTCTGAGTTTTATTTGAGCATTTCAATCGTTTCTCGATTCATTCTTACTCATTTTTTCGCAATAATCTACATTTAAACATAAAAATTGTTTAGAATATGACTAATGTGTCATTTATTAAAAAAGATTGGATTATACAAGGTTACACATATAAAGTGCAAATATTGCAATTCTAAGTATCATTTACGCATTTCAATCGTTTCTGGATTCATTCTAGGTCATTTCATGACAATAATCTACATTTAAACACTTAAAATTGTCTAGAATATGATTCATTTGTCATTTTTTAAAAAAGATTGGATTATACAAGGTAATTACGCATATAAAGTGCAAATAATGCAATTCTGATTATCATTTGAGCATTTCAATTGTTTCTGGATTCATTCTAAGTTATTTAATCAAAATAATCTATATTTAAACACTTAAAACTGACTAGAATATGACTCATGTTTTATTTATTCAAAAAGATTGGATTATATGAGGCAATTACGCATGTAAAGTGCAAATAATGCAATTATGAGTACAATTTGAGCTTTTCAATCATTTCTGGATTCATTCTATGCCATTTCATCATAGTAATCTACATTTCAACACTTAAAAATGTCTAGAATATAATTTATGTCTCATTTATTCAAAAAGATTTGATTATACAAGATAATTACGCATATGAAATGCAAATAATGCAATTCTGAGTATGATTTGAGCATTTCAATCATTTTTTGATTCATTCTTTGTCCTTTTTTCGCAATAATCTACATTTAAACACTAAAAACTATTTAGAATATGACTCATGTGTCATTTATTCAAATAGATTGGATTATACAAGGTAATTACGCATATAAAGTGCAAATAACGCAATTCTGAGTATCATTTACGCATTTCAATTGTTTCTGGATTCATTCTAAGTCATTTCATCACTATAATCTACATTTAAACACTTAAAACTGTTTAGAATATGACTCATGTGTCATTTTTTTGAAAAGATGGGATTATACAAGGTAATTACGCATATAAAGTGCAAATAATGCAATTGTGAGTATCATTTACGCATTTTAATTGTTTCTGGATTCATTCTAAGTTATTTCATCCCAATAATCTACATTTAAATACTTAAAACTGTTTAGAATTTGACTCATGTGTCATTTTTTCGAAAAGATGGGATTATACAAGGTAATTACGCATATAAAGTGCAAATAATGCAATTCTTAGTATCATTTACGCATTTCAATTGTTTCTGGATTCATCACAATAATCTACATTTAAACACTTAAAACTGTCCAGAATATAATTCATTTGTCATTTTTTCGAAAAGATGGGATTATACAAGGTAATTACGCATATAAAGTGCAAATAATGCAATTCTGAGTATCATTTGATCATTTCAATCGTTTCTGGATTAATTCTAAGTTATTTAATCAAAAAATCTATATTCTAACGCTTAAAACTGTCTAGAATATGATTCATATTTTATTTATTCAAAATGATTAGATTATACATGGAAATTACGCATATAAAGTGCAAATAATGCAATTCTGAGTTACAATTCGAGCTTTTCAATCGTTTCTGGATTCATTCTTAGTAATTTCATCACAGTAATCTACATTTAAACACTTAAAATAGGCGAAAATATGATTCTCGTGTCATTTATTAAAAAATATTGGATTATACAAGGTAATTACGCATATAAAGTGCAAATATTGCAATTCTGTGTATCATTTTAGCATTCCAATCGTTTTTGGATTCATTCTAAGTCATTTTATCACAGTAATCTTCATTTAAACACTTAAAACAATAAAAAATATGATTCACGTGTCATTTATTCAAAAAGATTGGATTATACAAGGTAATTACGCATATAAAATGCAAATAATGCAATTCTAACTATCATTTGAGCATTTCAATCGTTTCTGGATTCATTCTAAGTCATTTCAACACATTAATTAATATTTAAACACTTAAAACTGCCAAGAATATGATTCACGTGTCATTTATTCAAAAAGATTGGATTATACAAGGTAATTACGCATATAAAGTGCAAATATTGCAATTCTGAGTATCGTTTGAGCATTTCAATCGTTTCTGGATTATTTCTAAGTAATTTTGTCACAATAATCTACATTTAAACACTTAAAACAGTCAAAAATATGATTCACGTATCATTTATTCAAAAAAATTTGATCATATTTGGTAATTACGCATATAAAGTGCAAATATTATAATTATGAGTATCATTTGAGCATTTCAATCGTTTATGGATTCATTCTAAGTAATTTCATGACAAAAATCTACATTTATACTCATAATACTCTCTAGAATATCATTCATATGTCATTTATTTAAAAAGATTGGATTATAAGAGTTAATTACGCATATAAAGTGCAAATAATGGATTTCTGAGTATTGTTTGAGCATTTCATTCGTTTCTGGCTTTATTCCAAGTCATTGAATCACAACAATCTATATTTATACACTAAAAACTGTCTAGAATATGATTCAATAGTCATTTATTCAAAAATATTGGATTATACAAGGTAATTACACATATAAATTGCAAATAATGCAATTCTGAGTACCATTTGAGCATTTCAATTGTTTCTGGATTCATTCAAAGTCATTTTCATCACTATAATGTATATTTATACACTTAAAACTGTCTAGAATATGATTCATCTGTCATTTATTCAAATAGATTGAATTATACATGGTAATTGCGCATATAAAGTGCAAATAATGCAATTCTGAGTATCATTTGTGCATTTCAATCGTTTCTGGATTCATTTCAAGTCATTTCATCACAATAATCTACATTTAAACACTTAAAACCATCTATAATATGATTCATATGTCATTGATTCAAAAAGATAAGATTATACAAGGTCATTACGTATATAAATTGCAAATAATGCAATTCTGAGTTATCATTTCAGCATTTCAATCGTTTCTGGATTCATTCTAAGTTATTTCATCACAATAATGTATATTTAAACACTCAAAACTGTCTAGAATATGATTCATGTGTCATTTATTGAAAACGATTGGATTATACAAGTTAATTACTCATATAAATTGTAAATAATGCAATTCTAAGTATCATTTGAGCATTTCAATCGTTTCTGTATTCATTCTACGTCATTTCATCGCAATAATCTACATTTAAATACTTAAAACTATCTACAGTATGATTCATTAGTCATTTATTCAAAAAAATTGACTTATACATGTAATTACGCATATAAAATGCAAATAATGCAATTCTGAGTATTATATGTACATTTCAATCGTTTCTGGATTTATTCTAAGTTATTTCATCACAATAATCTACATTTCAACACCTAAAACTGTTTAGAATATGATTCATATCTTATTTATTCAAAAGGATTGAACAATAGATGGTAATTATTCAGAAAAATTGCAAATAATGCAATTCTTAGTATCATTTGAGCATTTCAATCATTTCTGGATACACTCTAAGTCATATCATCACAATAATCTACATTTAAACACTTAAAACTGCCTAGAATTTGATTCATGTGTCATTTATTTAAAAAGATTGGATTATACAAGTTAATTACGCATATAAAGTGCAAATAATGCAATTCTGAGTATCATCTGAACATTTAAAACGTTTCTGGATTCATTCTAAGTCATTTAATCATAATAATCTACATTTGAACACTTAAAACTGTGTAGAATATGATTCCATGAGTCATTTATTCAAAACGATTGGATTATACAAGGTAATTACGCATATAAAATGCAAATAATGCAATTCTGAGTATCATTTGAGAATTTCAATCGTTTCTGGATACATTCTAAGTCATTTCATCACAATAATCTAAATTTAAACACTTAAAACTTTCTAGAATATGATTCATGAGTCATTTTTTTTTAAAAAAAGATTGGATTATACAAGGTAATTACGCATATAAAGTGCAAATGATGCAAATCTGAGTATCATTTGAGCATTTCAATCGTTTCTGGATTCATTCAAAGTCATTTCTTCAAAATAATGTATATTTAAACACTTAAAACTGTGTAGAATATGATTCATGTGTAATTTATTCAAATAGATTGGATTATACAAGGTAATTACAAATATAAAGTACAAATAATGCAATTTTTAGTATCATTTGAGCATTTCAATCATTTCTGGAGTCATTCTAAGTTTAATCTACATTTCAATACTTAAAACTGTCTGCAATATGTTTCCTGTGTCACTTATTGAAAAAGATTGGATTATACAAGGTAATTGCGAATATAAACTGCAAATAATGCAAATTCTGAGTATGATTTAAGAATTTCAATCATTTTCTGATTCATTCTTTGTCATTTTTTCCTAATAATCTACATTTAAACACTAAAAACTGTTTAGAATACGACTCATGTGTCATTTATTCAAATAGATTGGATTATACAAGGTAATTACGCATATAAAGTGCAAATAATGCAATTCTGAGTATCATTTACGCATTTCAATTGTTTCTGGATTCATTCTAAGTCATTTCATCACAATAATCTACATTTAAACACTTAAAACTGTCCAGAATATGATTCATTTGTCATTTTTTCTAAAAGATGGGATTATACAAGGTAATTACGCGTATAAAGTGCAAATAATGCAATTCTGAGTATCATTTGAGCATTTCAATCGTTTCTCGATTCATTCAAAGTCATTTCTTCACAATAATCTAAATTTAAACACTTAAAACTTTCTAGAATATGATTCATTTGTCATTTTTTTTAAAAAATATTGGATTATACAAGGTAATTACGCATATAAAGTTGAAATGATGCAAATCTGAGTATCATTTGAGCATTTCAATCGTTTCTGGATTCATTCAAAGTCATTTCTTCAAAATAATGTATATTTAAACACTTAAAACTGTGTAGAATATGATTCATGTGTAATTTATTCAAATAGATTGGATTATACAAGGTAATTACAAATATAAAGTACAAATAATGCAATTTTTAGTATCATTTGAGCATTTCAATCATTTCTGGAGTCATTCTATGTTTAATCTACATTTCAACACTTAAAACTGTCTGCAATATGTTTCATGTGTTACTTATTGAAAAAGATTGGATTATACAAGGTAATTGCGAATATAAACTGCAAATAATGCAATTATGTGTATGATTTGAGCATTTCAATCATTTTTTATTCATTCTTTGTCATTTTTTCGCAATAATCTACATTTAAACACTAAAAACTATTTAGAATATGACTCATGTGTCATTTATTCAAATAGATTGGATTATACAAGGTAATTACAGATACAAAGTGCAAATAATGCAATTCTGAGTATCATTTACGCATTTCAATTCTTTCTGGATTCATTCTAAGTCATTTCATCACAATATTCTACATTTAAACACTTAAAACTATCCAGAATATGATTCATTTGTCATTTTTTCGAAAAGGTGGGATTATACAAGGTAATTACGCATATAAAGTGCAAATAATGCAATTCTGAGTATCATTTGATCATTTCAATCGTTTCTAGATTAATTCTAAGTTATTTAATAATAATAATCTATATTCTAAAGCTTAAAACTGTCTAGAATATGATTCATGTTTTATTTATTCAAAATGATTAGATTATACATGGAAATTACGCATATAAAGTGCAAATAATGCAATTCTGAGTACAATTTGAGCTTTTCAATCGTTTCTGGATTCATTCTAAGTAATTTCATCACAGTAATCTACATTTAAACACTAAAAATAGTCAAAAATATGATTCACGTGTCATTTATTAAAAACATTGGATTATACATGGTAATTACGCATATAAAGTGCAAATATTGCAATTCTGAGTATCATTTCAGCATTTCAATCGTTTCTGGATTCATTATAAGTCATTTCATCACAATAATGTATATTTAAACACTTAAAACTGTCTAGAATATGATTGATGCGTCATTTATTGAAAATGATTGGATTATACAAGTTAATTACGCATATAAATGGTAAATAATGCAATTCTAAGTATCATTTGAGCATTTCAATTGTTTCTGTATTCATTTTACGTCATTTCATCGCAATAATCTACATTTAAATACTTAAAACTATCTACAATATGATTCATTAGTCATTTATTCAAAAAGATTGACTTATACAATGTAATTACGCATATAAAGTGCAAATAATACAATTCGGAGTATTATATGAGCATTTCAATCATTTCTGGATTTATTCTAAGTTATTTCATCACAATAATCCACATTTCAACACTTAAAACTGTTTAGAATATGATTCATATCTTATTTATTCAAAAGGATTGAACAATAGATGGTAATTATTCAGAAAAATTGTAAATAATGCAATTCTTAGTATCATTTGAGCATTTCAATCATTTCTAGATTCATTCTAAGTCATATCATCACAATAATCTACATTTAAACACTTAAAACTGTCTAGAATTTGATTCATGTGTCATTTATTTAAAAAGATTGGATTATACAAGGTAATTACGCATATAAAGTGCAAATAATGCAATTCTGAATATCATCTGAACATTTGAAACGTTTCTGGATTCATTCTAAGTCATTTAATCATAATAATCAACATTTGAACACTTAAAACGGTGTAGAATATGATTCCATGAGTTATTTATTCAAAAAGATTGGATTATACAAGGTAATTACGCATATAAAATGCAAATAATGCAATTCTGAGTATCATTTGAGAATTTCAATCGTTTCTGGATACATTCTAAGTCATTTCATCACAATAATCTAAATTTAAACACTTAAAACTTTCTAAAATATGATTCATGAGTCATTTATTTTTAAAAAAGATTGGATTATACAAGGTAATTACGCATATAAAGTGCAAATGATGCAAATCTGAGTATCATTTGAGCATTTCAATCGTTTCTGGATTCATTCAAAGTCGATTCTTTACAATAATGTACATTTAAGCTCATTATAATGTGTACAATATGATTCGTATATTATTTATTTAAAAATATTGGATTATACATAATAATTATGCATATAGAGTGCAAATAATGCAATTATGAGTCTCATCTAAGATTTTCAATCGTTTCTGGATTCATTCTAAATCATTATTTCACAATAATCTACTTTTAAACTCTTTATAATGTCTAGAATATGATTCATATCTTATTTATTTAAAAATATTGGATCATAGTAATTACGCATATAAAATGCAAATAATGCAATTCTAAGTGTTATTTCAGCATTTCATTCGTTTCTGGATTTATTCTTTGTCATTTCTTCACAATAATCTACATTTAAACTCTTTATATTGTCTAAAATATTATTCATATCTTATTTATTCAAAAAATTTGATTATACTTAGCAATTACACATATGAAGTGCAAAAAATACAGTTTTGAGTATCATTTGTGAATTTCAATCGTTTCTGAATTCATTCTAAGTCATTTCCTCGCAATAATGTACATTTAAACTCTTTATACAGTCTAGAATATGATTCGTATCTTATTTATTCAAAAAAATTGAATTATACATAGTAATTATGTATATAAAGTGCAAATAATACAATTCTTAATATCAATTGACCATTTCAATCGTTTCTGGATTCATTTTAAGTCATTTCTTCGCAATAATCTACATTTAAACTTTTTATACTGTTTAGATTGTGATTCATATCTTATTTATTGAAAAGATTGGATTATACATAGTAACTACGCTTACAAATTGCAAATAATGCAATTATGAGTATCATCTGAGCATTTGAATTGTTTCTGGATTCATTCTAAGTTATTTCTTCGCAATAATTTATACTGTCTAAAATATGATTCATATCTTATTTATTTAAAAAGATTGGATTATACATAGTAATTACGCATATAAAGTGCAAATAATGTAATTCTGAGTGTTATTTGAGCATTTCAATCGTTTCTGGATTCATTCTAAGTCATTTCTTCGCAAATAATCCACATTTAAACTCTTTATACTGTCTAGAATATGATTCATATCTTATTTATTCAAAAAAATTGGATTATACATAGCAATTACGCATACAAATTGCAAATAATGCAGTTCTGAGTATAATTTGTGTATTTGAAACTTTTCTGGATTCATTCTAAGGCATTTCTTCACAATAATGTACATTTAAACTCTTTATATAGTCTAGAATATGATTCATATCTTATTTATTTAAATGATTGGATTATACATTGTAATTACGCATATAAAATGCAAATAATGCAATTATGAGTATCATTTGAGCATTTCAATTGTTTGTGGATTCATTCTAAGTCATTTTTTCGCAATATTCTATATTTAAATTTTTTATACTATTTAGAATATGATTCATATCTTATTTATTGAAAAAGATTGAATTATACATAGTAACTACACAAATAAAGTGCAAATAATGCAATTATGACTATCATTTGAGCATTTCAATTGTTTGTGAATTCATTCTAAGTCATTTCTTCGCAATAATCTATATTTATACTCTTTATAATGTCTAGAATATTATTCATATCTTATTTATTTAAATAGATTGTATTTCAAATAATGTAATTTTGAATATCATTTGTGCATTTCAACCGTTTCTGAAATCATTCTAAGTCGTTTCTTTACACTAAGCCACGTTTAAACTCTCTATACGATCCAGAATATGATTCATATTATATTAAAAAAGATTGGTATATTTCTAGTAATTATGCATATAAAGTGCAAATAATGCTTATTTTTAGTATCGTTTAAGCATTTCATCTTTTTTTCTGAATTCATTGTAAGGGATTTAATCACACAAATCTACATTTAAGCTCTCTATACAGCCTAGAATATGATTCATATCTTATTTATTTAAAAAGATAGGATTATATACAATAATTACGCATATAAAGTGCTAATAATGATTATTCTGAGTGTCATTTGAGCATTTAAATAGTTTCTGCATTCATTCTAAGTCATTTTATCATAATAATCTATATTTAAACTCTCTATAGGTCTCGGATACGATTCAGATCTTACTTATTAAAAAAGATCGGATTATACATAGTAATTACTCATATAAAATGCAAATAATGCTTATTCTGAGTATCATTTGAGTATTTCAATCGTTTCTGCATTCATTCTTCGTCATTTCATCACAATAATCTACATTTACACACTCTATACGGTCTAGAATATGATTCAGATCTTACTTATTCGTAATGATTGTATTATACTTAACTATTATGCATATAAAGTGCATATAATTCATATTCTGAGGATTATTTGAGCATTTCATTTGTTTTGGCATGAATTCTTTGTCATTTCATCACAATGATCTACATTATGATTTTATTCAAAGATGTTTCTTGTTGTCTCGAGTTTGCTGTTTCTAATAAAATTATATTACTTTAGAAATTGTAACTTTTTTCCTTCAACAAATAAATAAAATAACACTCAAGTTGTCCCTCAATTTCTAATATTTCTTCATAATCTTTTGAAGTTCCTTTTGATAATCTTCAAATGATATCGCACTTTATAGTTTGACAGTGCATTTTGTTGAACGTTGGCACAATGCTCATTATCAACCATATGATGGATCCACTTATAAGCAAGCCAAACTATGAAACTGATAGATTAGAAAGATTTTGATTCAATTTGGGAACAACTAATATTCAAAAGCTGAAATAACTCCTTGAAATCTTCATAATTGGAAATAACTCCCTGAAATCATGTTCTTTAGGGATATAACCCCTTTTCATTAATTTTTCATTAAAAAAATTAATTATATTATTTTGTGACCAATGTACCCTCCACTACCAAATACAAAAGCCTTCCCTCAAACGATTGCTAATGTTCCATTACAAAGAAATTAAATAAATCAATTGCATAAATTTGGGCCTTTTGCTTCATAACTGATGTTTTTATTCAAAAGATGCTTCTTTAAGTCGGTATGTCTTCCCAATCTACTTTGTTTAAATTTTTATGTAATTGTTATTTACCATTTTTAAGTTCCCACCCATGGCGTTGGTGTACTAGCGAGGAAAGAAAATCCATGATTATAAAATCAAATTGGCCAATCCGTTATTCCATGTGAGCGGAAGTAATTTGAATAACTTCTCTCTAAGAAATGTTGCATTTTTAAGCACCTTATCACAAGAAATGACATTATTAATTTAAAACAACTAATGCAAGAAAGAAAACTTTCAAATATTAATTGTCAATTAAATCAATCTAGCATGCCTTGGCATCAACCAATTGGGCGATGATTGAACCCATTTATGCTTGACTAGCTAAGTTATTTTAACGAATTGAGAAAAAGTGTAGGGCAAACAAACTTAAATATCTTGGCAAGGTCGGTGACTTCATTTCTTTGAAGCAACCAGACACCTTTGAACAAAATAAAACATTTGGAATCGTAAGAGGAAGAAGAAAGCATTTGACAGGGAAGGGTACTTCCGTCACAAAATTTTGAAATTACATTTTTATAGTAAAAATATGATTAAAATTAATATAAATATAAAGGGCTTATATCCATGACAAATAAGATTTTAGGGGGTTATTTCTAATTTCAAAGATTTCAAGGGGTTATTTCTAATTTCAAAGATTTCAAGGGGTTATTTTCAATTGGAGAAGATTATTAGGGGTTATATTCAATTTTTCCTATTACATACTATCCGGATCTATAGTACACGAGAGTTGAAATTGTAGGTAAAAGATATATATGTATTTTTAAATAAATTTAGGTAAATATCGGCACAGCAGCTTCGTTGGCCCAATAAGAGCTGGTTATTTTCAAGAACTTGTCACGAAAATAATGTTTATTTATTCTCGTTGCTTACTGATTCAAATTGCACCCTGAGTCAAATCATAAAAATTGTATAGTTAAAAACAAAATATTAAGATTATTCCGAATGCGCAAATAATACTTTTAGCATAGCAGCAAGGACAAATGCCCTACCCTGATTCAAGATATATTTTAAACATTTCTTTTGTTTAATGTAAAATTTCATTTAAAGAAGAAATGGATATGTTTGCAATGAAGTTAATTAATTGCTTTGTATTACACTAGCCTACGCGCCCACCCAATGTGTGGGTAAAATTTTAAGAGTGTTAGTTACTGCTTTGTGATTTTCTTTGATATACTCTTGATTGATTTATATAGTTTGATCAACATAGAGCTTAACAGTTTAATACCCAAATAACTTCAAAGGTAACATTACTATACAGAGATATTACACAAGACACCTATAGGTGCAGGATACTCAAGAGCAGTAGCAATAGGAGATAATAATAGCTAGCTATCCAGAGGTAACTGTGCTTTCCATGGTCCAATTTTTCTTGTACAATAAATAAAAGCATTGTTGTTAGAAGGTCGATCAGCAAGAACTCAGTTTGACAGTCCATATTTTAAATCTTTCCTACATAAAAAAAAGGTCTAACTTTGAAAAAACCAGATAAGGTTTGTTATTTACTCTATCAAAATGTAGAAACCTTTATTGTTGAAAAACATAGTTTGACAAGAGGTCCATATTTTTGCATATTTCTTCTCCAGTGGCCTTGTTGATGATAACGAAAGCAGACTGGCCCTCCAGTTAAAATTGATAGCTGTTAAACAACCTGCTTAGGTCGATTATTAAAGCATGTAAATTTTCATGACCTGTTTACCAACAAAATGGAACAACCAGAAACCCTAACAAATATTTCTTATCTTTTTTCAAAAATAAAAAGGAAATTCCCATGACGAGTGAGAATAACACATTTTAAAATTAGCGAGTAAATTGAGTAGCATATTTGGGCAGCGCCGCCGTCAAGGAGAGGGAGAAAGAAGAGGGTTGGTTCAAATGATATTTCAATAGGAGAACAAACCGTAGCTTTGTTTGGAGGAGGGGGCACGGCACGCTTCCAGCGTGTTTGATTTTTTGCAAATAAAGTGCGGAGGAAAAATGGAAAGATATGCAAGCAAATTGGGAGAGCAAAGGGCCGAAATTTTTGAATGTAGGAATTAGATTAATTAAAGTTACAACCTTAGGAAGATGCTCTTTAGAATTACAAAAATAGGAATGAAGTTATTGATTTCCGTGCGGACCATGCATATGCTTATCGTCTTGTTTTATTATCCTTTCATCAAGTCGTTTGTTTTTTTTATTGTTTCAACCCTTTCTAAAGTTTTTTCCGAATCAAATTTTATGAGAATACTCAGTAAAATATAAAAGTTCCATGGTATAATTTTTTTTTTTAATTACAGGCTATGTAAATAATTTTAAATAATTCTTCAAATGTTTAGGATATTATTTGCTTTATAGAATTTTAAAGATAACCCAATATGTATAATTTGTACACATTTATGAACATGTTTAGACACCAGAAATATTTTAAAATTATTATATGAGATCCGTCAAAGAAATTTTAGGGAGTTTATAATTTTATGAGAAATCATAACGTAGAACATTTCTATGTTTCATCCAATTCCAATTAAACAATTTAACAAGAAATGCTACAAATCAATAAAATTTTCCAAATCATTGTGTTCACTCAAAATAATCTATAAGGCTTTCATCAAAATAAATTGTACACAAGATTTCATTTCATTAGAATTGATTTCTAAAGATTTTGTTGGGTCTAGTAACATAGAAATTCCAATTAATTAGATTACATCAAATTCGTTCATTTTGATAAAAAAAAAATTTCTAATGAAATGAAATTTTGTGTTAAAAAGAAATGATTCTAATCTGGGCCTAATATTTTCTCTGTCCTAATTAACACGTTTGTAATGATGCACAAATATATCCAAATATTTGTGGTTCAAAATTTCATAATCCAATAATGCTCTAAAATTTTCAAAACTAATTTGAAAATTTATGTCGGACTCTAATTAAACATTTTATATGAATGCATTCTTTATATTTTTCTTAGAATGCTCGCAAACATTTCATAAAGAAATAATATTTGAAAGTCCCACACAATTATAAAAAATAAAGTATAAGGAACAAACAATCGGGAATACATCTCTTCCCCGTAAACCAAGGAAAAAAGAGGAAGAATAAGATCTGTGTCCATCCGTACAAATTCCATTCCTATTTTCGTACAAATAGGATCTGCATTCCTACACCCGTATATTAAATTCATATAATTCCTATATAAAAAAATTTCGTGCAAAGGGGAAAAAAATGCGAGCAAAAAAGTAAATCTGCCCAAGCGGAGGATCGAACCCAAGCAAATTAACGGAGAAAATTTGTTAACAATCTATTACCAGCGACCAGACACTTTCAGACCCAAGAGTCTTACTCTTTACTAGAAATACAAATCTAAACCGCACATCATATCAAATTGCACAGATCAATGGTATATAATTGATGTTAACACATGTTTCCACCCCTAGTGGTTGGAATTCATGACCTTTCTATGGCTGCTTTTATAAGTAGTAGATTATATCATTCTATATAGCTGAAGTATCTCTAGCAGTTATACTAATTTTTTATTTATTATTTTTTTTTATCTCTAGCAGTTTTTTGGCTCTGCTCTTGCCGTCTTGCGTAGCAGCCACACAAATTAATTTCTACTCCCTGCGGCTGCGTGTAACGAAAACTTCAGAATTTTTTTTTTTTTTTAATGGTCTCCCGTAGGAAAAACTTCAGAATGACCCGATCCTGTGTAGCGCGGCATCTGTGTAGCGTACCTCTCGGACCATTCGATTTGATCTCGACGGTTAATTTTTTTCGGGCCTTACAATCTGGTGGAATTCACGGACCATCCATCATAGATCGAATGGTCAGAAAGGTGCGCTATACGGGTGCCCCGCGGTACCAGATCTGAATTCCAGAACTTGCGGTGACAATTCCTCCAAACTGCCATATAATTTTCTCTCATCTTCCTCAGAGAAAAATAAAACAAAGAAAAACAAGAGCAGGTGAAAAGTGAATGTGGTGGATGTGGGTCTGACCAGGCTGGCCAGCAATGCAGAGTTGAATGCGGTGCGCTATTTAGATTTCGTTGTGGTGACTGTGCAAGTGCAGCCTTAATAAACAAGCATCCAATCCCTTGTTGTCTCTACTCTGTAGTGTTCAAACCTTTT
The DNA here is from genome assembly GCA_027562975.1 of Rhynchospora breviuscula. Lineage (NCBI taxonomy): Eukaryota > Viridiplantae > Streptophyta > Magnoliopsida > Poales > Cyperaceae > Rhynchospora > Rhynchospora breviuscula. The sequence continues at coordinate 58,607,062 of CM050398.1, read as the reverse complement.
CCTTTTTTTTTTTTTCTTTCCTGATGACTGTGCCCACTAGCGTGTGTCGGTTTCTTTCTCAGCGCCACGCGTAACCAATCCAAAACTTGCGTGTATTTTATATCTTTGCGGATATTTTGTTAGGTTTTTTACCCAAATCATGCCGTCCTTTTAATTAATTTATTATTTATTACTCCTCTAGGACATCAAGTGCAAATAAGGACCGAAATGTCTCTTAGCCTCCATGTTTTTCTTGTTTTGGTTAAAGGACCAGAAATGAAATACCAAATATATATCCCCTCCATTGGCTTAATTGAGGTCTGAGACAGCACTGCTTTTGTTGCTACTAATAGGCTGGATATACTAAATTAAATCTCAATATTTTTTTTTAGGTAAGCTGCCAAAGTGCCACGCTGTGCCTAATGCTAATAGTTTTTGGTTTGTCGTGGATGTGGGAACTGTACTAAGATCTAAATTAGCATATGCTGTTTATTGTCCATCATACAACGAGATCTAAATCATTAAAGGTTGATCAATCACTTGACAATCCTAAATCATTGTTCTTTAATTTTTCTAAACCTCTAATGATTGTACATGTCGAGTTTTAAAATTTGAAATTTGTGTTCATAAATGATGAAATGATCTAACTCTATATAATCTAGAGCCTTTTATTTAATTGAAATTTTTTATCTGCATGTAATAATCAGTGAGATATAATTTAATTTAAAAGTCGTGCACATTATTAAGCCAAATGCAAACTGTTAAAAATATTTAAGCTTCGTGAGTTTAAATCGGATCCTATAACTTGGTTAATTAATATGAGAGAACATAAAAATATTTAAGCTTGGTGAGTTTAAATCGGATCCTATAATTTGGTTAATTAATATTTAAGGTTGGTGAGTTTAAATCGGATCCTATAATTTTTTATTTACATTGCATTTTTTTTAGTATATTTTGTATAGTTTATGAACTTGAAAAATCAAATTTTTTTGCATGTTTATTTCCCGATAATTCTTAACTACTTGATCATAAATGGGGTGCAATGTCACCCATTTTTTTTTTCCATTCAAACATATTTATATATGTTTTTATTGCTATATGAATAATTTTCTTAAAAAATCACTATGTGAACCCTATAAAAATGCAAACATAGTTCTATTGATGACCCCCGTAATTAAAAATTAAATTTTTTGACATAAAAATTTTTATGAAATCGATAAAACATAATTGTTTAATCTTTATTTATTTTGAATGAACCCCGTTGAAAATTATTCTGGCCTCACCACTGCTTGATCTCATACCAAACAAGCACAAACAATAAAAAATTGGTAGAAAGACCCATCCAGTAGATCAGAATTAATGATTCCTATTTGTTGTTTAATATGAATTCGATTGTACTTTTTGTTAAGCTCGTAATTTTTCTTGGTAAGTTTAAGCTCAAATTCGCTTGATGCTGACATGATATATCATTCTTTAGGATATCTATAGCGTCTATTCATTTTTTCTAATGTAAGTATTTTTCTTAACAGTCAATCGCAAATCTAAGAACTAAAATTTAAAGTAGCGATGATTAACCTTTTTTCTTTTTTATTCACAAAGGGTATTTTCTTCCGTTTGCTTACTAGCGATTAAAAAATAATTAAAATCAAAGATTTTAAAGTAGCTATTGAGATCTTAGATTTGTAATATAATTTTTTAATCAGAAGTACCCAACTTATTATTATTATTGGACGTTATTTTTCTACTCTTTAAAAAATAACTTATTATATGCTGAGAATTTATTTTTAAGCCAAAGAAGAAAGAACCCCAAGAAGGGGATCCGAATCATTATTCTGAGAATTTATATTCATTAGATATGGCATATGTATTAACATTTTTCAACCTGTTATTATGATTTTCTCCTCGACCTCAATTTCTAAGTCTGTTTTGCAAATTCCATTAATCACTTTAATCTGATTTTTGGACGCAGATTTTGTCAATTAGCAATTGACCTGTTTTTCAGGCCCGTGCATGATTCAACTCCTCTACCTTATTACTGTCGGTTTAAGCAAATTTGACCAATTATTATGCTTATTAGAATTAAAATTACACGAATATACCCTGCAAGAATTTTGACTGGCCGTATCATTTTCACTATTATACAATCATGGTAGTTAAGTTTTAATAGCTGCATACTTATTTTCTGTAGCAAGTTTGAATACATATTACTATATACCTGTCTTTGCTCCGTGTGCTGGTTAATAGAAATGCAACGATCCTTTTTCTTTCAATGTGAATTTATAAAAAGATACGAGAAGTTCCTATTCAAATCACAATCTGCTTTCGCGACAGTCTGCTATCTGATAAGTGTAAGGTTCCGCTACCAACATGTTTATTGCCCCAAATGTCAATATTTTACTATTAAGTTATTTTTAAAAATTTTAAAATTCAAACGTTAAATTCAAACCGTTGATCTTATTTAGTTCAACGAGCGATGCGTTTTCATATAAGTTTTGTAAAATTTAGAATTTATTTGATACTTGATCTATAGATAGAAAAACAAACGAACCTTGTTAACTATAATAGATTCGTTCTAATACGTTTATGTTTTAGCATTTGATCGAGTATCAAATAAAATCTAAAATTTACAAAACTTATATGAAAATACATCGCTCATTAAATTGAATAAGATTAACGGTTTGAATGTAATATTTGAATTTTAAAATTTTAAAAACTAACTAAATAGTAAAATGTTGACATTTGGGGACAACTAAAATATTGATAGAGAAACCTTATTCATCTGATAAAGTGATAATACAAATATGACAGTTCCCTTTTGGACGGTATGAATTAAATTAATTAATATGATACTGCAAATATGAGATAGTGCGAATGAGCTGTGGTATTTGATTTTTCCCCCTTAATTTATACCTGAATTAACCCGGCTAGATTAACTGGTTATCAGTTCCTCGTTTTACAGCAAATACGGCATGTCCAAATACTACACGGAAGTGGTACGATACGGCAAGAAACAGACTCAACACGGAATAAGAACTTAGACGTATCGTCTCTGACTGTAATGACATAAACATGACACGACACATGAATTATTAAACATGACACGTCACAGCACGAAATATGGCATGGCAAGAGACACGATATGAGAGATACAACAAATCTATAATGTTTGGCAGTGGCGTGAACAAGGCAAGAACAAAGAACTGGAGCAACCTTGATTTCCGCTCTCTAATTCTTGTTCCCAGTCCTTGTTCCGCCAAAAAGGAAGAAATGAGAACAGCTCCGTAGTTCGCTGTTCGCCAAAAATTTTCCGCCGTTTGGTTTCGCACGAACAGCTAGTTCGACGCTATACAAAACATAGCCAATGAGAACTAAAGATTATAAATTTTATAAATAACCAGCATATCTTTATATTCTCAATTCTGAATAATATTTTTATAATTTAAATGTCAAATTCATCCATAAATATAAGTATATAATGATGTTTCATGAATTTGTTTTTATCGAGCTTTGAGCTCATACTAGATAAATTCATATGACATATACCATCTATATATGAAGATGATGAATTTTACTGTGCACGTCTGTTGTTCATTGAGCAAACTTTTCGTACTCTACATACAAATTTAGCGTTCCTTAATCCTTGTTAATTAATTATTGAACTACTAAAAATCAGTCTATTCTTTACACAACAAGAAATTTGTAAAGTAAGTTTTCGGATCGTTTTAAAATATCGTAACTGCAAAATCAAATGGTTTTTATTTTTTTAACAAATTTCAGAAGCATCTTCGTCTCCTTTAAAAGAAAACAGTTAGTTTTGCAATTTGTCTACATAATGTGCAAATGTAATTACAAATCATTTAATGCTCACATATATATAAACATTCGCAAGAAATAAAGTATTTTATGTACATTGGTTTTTAATTATTACTGTTATTGTTGTTATTTGAGTCCTAAATTATGCTCGAACCAAACCACAGCATGAAAATAAGCCGGAAAATGAATTATGGCATATTGCTTTTTCCGGTAAATAGAACGAAATAGCTAAAAACAAATTTAACGATGGCAGGTTTAATAAATTAAATGGCTTGCAGGCATCCTCCCCTTACTTTTTTATTTTTTTAGCTTTTGTTTTCTTTGGGTTTGTTAGCCGCTGGCTAATTGTTACTTTTTATTTCCTCTATAATTGTAACTTTTATTTTAATATATATAAGATAAGGGCTCGATCCTTGTTTTTCTCCAGAAAAAGGTTTAATAAATTAACCATCCCACGAATCCTATCAAACAGATAAAAATAAAATAGAACTGATAATAAAAATGAAAAATAATAAAATCCGATAACATTTTTAATAACCGTCTTTTTTTTTTCCAACGGCACTGAAATCCTGGGACCTACATGCATCACATTAAAACATTCTTAAACGGAGAATTTAATTTGTGGGAGGCTGACCGTAATGACCGACCCGACCGTTACAGCTCATAAAATTATGGCAAAATCAGCCGTATACCCTTCAATTTTTTTCTAATTATCTATATAACCTCCTATTCTTTAATATTAGTCGTATATCCGTCAAATCATCATTATTATTACTATTTACCTTTTTGGTTAATTTAAATCATTTATTAATTCTAAAATTTATTTTTTAAAAATTAAAGTCTAAAATACCCCATCTTTGCTTTCCCTACTTTTCCTACAAATCGATTGAGAATCGCTAGAGAGATTTGATCGTAAAATAGAAAGAAAAAAAAAAGGAGGCTAATAAAAAAATATTTCTCAAATCAATAAATTATAGCAATACAAAGAAGGCTAAGCACTCATTTTTTTTTTCCATGTACACTGAGAATGGCATCAGAAATTTTACATGATTTTATATTCCAGGTGTCCCCTCCTCATTTTTAGTCTCACGCCTAAGACAAGCATACACAATTTTTGTTGAGTTTAATTTATCAATACTTTTCAAATTACAAAAATACAAATGGACAAAAACCATTTAATTACTCAAGAATACAAATTTTTCATCATAGCTCCAACCAGTTCCTAGTCCTTTTTTTTTTTTTTGTCAATACAAGTAACAATTGGAGCAAAGGTGAGTTTAACGAGACTTGGCTCTATGACTGTTGGGGACTGGGCAGATGACGAGAAGAAAGAAGAACAGGGCTCAGTTAATTGTACCCACCGATTTAAAGGGACTCGGGCCTATTTACGGTGGAGGTTAGGAGATGACAAAAATTTGAAGGATGTTATGAAGAGATCAGCGTGTTCGAGTATTAATTAAGAAGGAGAAGCAGGAAGACCACAAAGGTCTGGTATTTTCGTCTTAAAATTTTAAAATTGAATTTTTAGAATTAATATATTATTTAAATTAGTCGGCAGGATAAATAGTAATAATACAATGATTTGAGGGATATATTATTAATATTAAAAAATAAGAGGATATAGTATACGACTGATTTTAAATTATTAATTAAAAAAGGCAAAATTGGATATAACCTCTAATCTTCACCAACCAGATATACCCCCTCTAATTTTCAAAATTGGATATAACCCCTTCCAATCTCATCAATTTGGGATATAAACCCTTTTGCTTTATTTCAACCATATTAATTAAATATAAAAAACTTTTTTTAAGTTTGGACAAAAATATCCTACATTTGTTTGCTATGCTTTTGAAGTGTGCGAGCTCTCTCCATGGCAGATTCGTATTGCCGATGAAATTCAATTTGATATTTGTATTTCAACAAGCACAGAAGCACTGTGCTATACAAGCTTCGCTAGCATTTACCCTCTCGAAGAGCCCGCTATACCTTTTAAACGTCCACTTCAAATCCAAATCTAGTGGCGCGCGACACAGCGTGTAGCGTGCCACAGACCGTCCGATTAGATCTGGATGGATGAGGGAGCCCCGTGCATGTAACCAGATTGTAAGGCCTGAAAAAGATGAACCGTCAAGATCTGATCGGACGGTCCGTGTCGCGCGCGACACACTTCTAACTCCATAGATCCGAACAGTTCTACCCATTCAAACGATTTCATGTTGCAATGGTGTGTAAATGTTCCATAGGTCATAGGGATATAAAAGGAGAAAAACATTTGTGGTGATCGACTGGGTCCTACTACTCAACGTAATTAGCTATTTTGTTTTAACTTTTCTTTTCCTTTTCCTGACGTTTCCTGGTCACTGTTGACGACTCCAAAAAAGAAAGAAAAAAAAAATCTGAGATTGATAGGAGGGATTAGAAATGTCTGGGTAGGAGAGGTAAAGGGCATTTCTGTACAAACTTATCAAAAATGTTTTTATATCTAATTAATATGATCGAAATTAAGTAGAAGGGTATATATCCAAAATTGATAAGATTATAAGGGGTCATGTCCAGTTTTGAAGATTAGAGGGGCTACATCCGGTTGGTGAAGTTTAGAGGGGTTATATCCAATTTTGCCTAAAAAAAAAAGAAATAACAAATCCCACGTCAGACAACTCCAAGAGGCTGAAACATGTGGTCAGCAAATTTTCTGAATTTTCTAATACCAGACTAAATTTCTTGTGGCTGTGTTCTCGTTGCACCGTCGACGCCTCTCCTATTTGCCAAACACTTTGTGCAATTGTGCTTGATCCTTTTTCTGTTATTCAATGTTTGCGCAGATCAAAGTCCGAAAATCTCAAGATATTCTCCATTCCGGAAGCTCCTCTCTAATTTGTCTGTAAAAGGAGGGGGGGATTTCTGTCTCCAAAGATATTACCCCAATCATTTTTCTCAAGCTACGAGTTTAAAATGTCTGTAAAATCTTATTGATATGGATAATAAAATATTATCATTTACGTGGTATTCAGAATTACATTTATATAAATCTTATTGACATAAATTATAAATTGGTGATGATAAACAATAAAAAATATTATTCAATTGTCAACTTCAATATTATGTTTGTTAAATCTTACCCGGAATATAATTAAATCAATGATTATAAAATATAAAAATTATCATTCAAACATTGTGTTCATTATTCGTATTTGCTTCATCGTGTGTTAGAGTTTATTGCAATAAATCTATGAAATATTATTATAAAGCAACAATAATTTTTCTTAAAATTATTTGTTTTTTTTAACCATCAATAGTAGTAAACATGAATTTTAAAATAAATTGTATCTAAAAGTGTATACCTATATAAGATAAAAATCATCTAGTTAATATAATGTAAAAATTTAATGCTAGCATAGAAGGGAGGTTACTTCACGTCAAAGTGTCAATTAAATATATCAGAATATCAAACTAAATATAATTAACTCAAGGTGTATAATACATTAGCTCGAACTTATATTGAGACAATTAGTAATTACAACAGATGCATGATTTTTTATGTACAACGAAGAAATAACTTAAGTAGAGGTGATTTTGTGCAATCAAACATTACTACAAATTAATTTTTAATGTTGAAATAAATTTTCTTGCTTGGTGCATTCATTTACTAACGACCAAGATGAGCTAATCCAATCAAAACCACAGCCCTTTGTAGAAGGAACACGTTAGGCACCTCAGCGCTAGAAGCAACAACGGTGACGTGTCAAGACCACACAGAAACTTGGTGGGTCCGCTTCCATCCTCTAGTATTATCCTGTTCTCTTTGGTGCACTTTTTCAAATCCGCATCTATTGGTTCTCCCCCCTTTTCGATTTTTAGCGGCTCTAGATATTTTCACAATTTTTTTTTAGCCTACAATTGGCGATAAAATTCTAGCCATGAATTCTCCGTATGCTCTGGAACTCTTGCCAAATCTCTTAAATATTTTTTTTTTTGAGAACAAATCTCTTAAATTGGAGCCTAACACTTCAACAGTTCTTTTTGAAATATCGACCTGCCATCTTCTTGTAGTAAAAAAGTTTAATGAGATATTATTTAGCACTTACCTCTCTACTATTGTTGTCTTTATATTTTTACTTTTAATAATTAAATTCTAAACTCGAATTTAAAAATCATCTAACTATGATGTATATATTTTGTTGTATGCGCACTTGATGTTACAATATTCGCAACTTTATCTCGACTGAAATCAAGAATTTGTAAGTTGTAAAAATTTAAAATTTACAAAAATTTTGTAAACAACGTTTTTTCTAAGTTCTTAGACATATTAATTCAAAGTTGAAATTACAAAATTGCTTATATGCATATAAAAAGATAATGCTTATTGATGTTTATGTAATTTATAAAATATTTATAATTATAATTAATTTTTAAAAAATAAATCAATGATTTAGGTATGGAAAATAAGAACACTTAAGACCTATGATGTAATGATTGATCGCAGAGTTCAGAGAGTAGATATCACGGATCTAAAGTTGGTATTGGAGGAATTTTGTAGATACTTCAAGTTGAAAAATAAATTCCTTGGTGTTTTTTCAAAAATAAATTAAAGTAATTTACTTTGGGAGTCTCTAGAATGAGTATTTGTCTCTCCATTTTTAATACAACAAACGGATTCGAAAAAGTACATTACAACTTGACATACGGTAGGTTCTCGGATAAATTTTGTGTTGATGACTATATAAACAAAGTAAATAATGAGAAAAAAAAAACAACATTTACTTGTGTTCTCTGTAGAAAATAAATAAATGTCATCCACAGAGGGAGCATGGGCTGATTCGATCGATCAACACAGATAATTTTACCGCAAAAGGAAGATATATAATAGTGTACAAAAATACAAAAAGAAATGACAGCAAATAATATCCTGTCATTTTTACTTGGTAATCCTTGCTTATCCACTAGGGGAAAAAGGTTAAATGATAAATAAATCAGCGGCCGAGAAGTAAAGAGAGTAAGCAGATCCGGATTTCATGTGGCATTTCAAAATCTTATTCCATATGGCAAGTTCTAAAGTGCGGCCTTCAGAGGTATTAAGAGCCACAAGTTCGGTTACTCTCCTAACATTAGGCCACAGGCACTTAGTGACGATGACCCGCAACATAGTTGACAACTAACATAATAACGAGGAGTTAGGCTCATGGACGGAGATATCAGATATGTAAGTACGAGTCGGACCGCCACGTGGTCGACCCGTGAAATGCCAGCCACAAGAAGCGAGCGGATTCTGGAGTTTTCCCTGGAATAAAGAAAAAAAAAGAAAAAGCGATACAAAAGTCCCATCCGACGTGGCAGCCCCTTTTCTTCCTTCTCTCGCCCTTTTACACGCTTCACCACTATTAGCCCCTATTTCTATTTCTATCCCATCTCTCTCTCTCTCTCTCTCTCTTTACTCTCAGATTAATTAACACACGAGATTTTTCGCTCTAATCGGAAGAGGTTAGAGTTAGCTGTCTAGTCGAGGTGGAATTGGAGCGCGATTTCTACACCACTTGAATCATACAATCCGTCTCATCTGGCTTAATCGGGTACTTATTTGTTTTGATTTGATCCGTTTTCTCGATTTAGGTTTGTAAGTAGTTGATTGTTCCTATTTTGGATGATTAGCTTGAGTGAATTTGAATTTCCGTGGCTTAATTTGTGTATTAATCGTGGAATTTCGTCGACGTTTCAGGAAATATTTAAAATGAGGCTTTGTTTACTATAGCAGTGTCGATCTCCGTCTTCATCGGCTAGTGGATTTCAGTTGTTTTTAGTAAATAATCTTTTTTCATGTGGCGATAAATGGAGATTCAGGTACTTATGATCTCCTTTTAATACACTTTGGGATATGCTAGGATTCATCTGTTGTTAGTATATAGTACCATTCGTTTTCTCAAGCAAACGTGTTCTTCTATAATTGGGATATACCATTGTTATGCTAGGGTATCGGAATTGATTGACCATTTTTGTGTTTTATTAAATGCAATTAGTCAATTATGTCTATTTTTGGTAACTACTGGTGCTTTCATTTCACAGTTTAATTCCTGAATTGGTATATATTTTCTAGTGCTTTTGACACTGAAATGTTGTACTCCTGGTTCTTGGATGTTTTTTCCCCTCTTGATTTTGGCTAACACATACACAGTTTGATGTATTCTCAAAAACATAATGACTGATCTGGGAAACTGTTCTTTTCATAGGAGAAAGCTTTATTTCTGACAGCCGCCTTTGAGAGTGATTTATTGGTAGATGAGACTTTACCTAAGGTAACTTGAAGTTGTAATACATGGTGCTTGCCATGAATTGAGTAAATTCTACTCGACTTAGACTAATGTGTATTTTGATCTGTCTAAATATAGGCAAGGAAACCTTACACAATTACCAAGCAGAGGGAGAAATGGACAGAAGAAGAGCATAAGAAGTTTCTGGAGGCTTTACAACTTCACGGGCGTAATTGGCGCCGGATAGAAGGTTTTTTCAAATTCCATTGAAATCATTTTTTAAATATATTACATTCAATTTCTAACAAACATATAACTATGACAGAACATATCGGCACCAAGACGACAATCCAGATTAGAAGCCATGCTCAGAAGTTTTTCTCAAAGGTCAATTGTCCTTCCTCATAATATAATTATCTCTGCCCATGGCCATACTTAGCTAAAAGTAAGTCATGTATTCATGGCAAATGAGCGTTTAAATTGTTCTTGCTGTTGAAGATTCGCTCTAAACTTCCTTATGTTACTTAGGTTTCGCGTGAATCGACTAATAAAAATGATGGCACAAGCAATTTGATACCAATACATATCCCGCCGCCTCGGCCAAAACGAAAGCCAACACGCCCATACCCACGAAAATTGGGAAGTGTAGAAAGCAAACAAATGATTCCGGCTTTGAAGAAACCAGAGAAGCCCTCTTTAAAACAAATGGTTGTGGACCAACAAGAGAATGGATCACCTACTTCTGTCTTGTCCAATGTTGCGTCAGAGTTGGCGGGGTCTGGATCGTCAACTGTTATAAGTGGTTGTGCGTCCCCTGTGGCATCTATTGTTGGATCAAATGAACAGGATACTATGGCCCAGTTATCAGGATCATCGGTTGAGGAACAGATCAGATGCACTACACCTCAGACAGATGTTACTGACTCGGTTCCAAAATCGCCATTGCGTGAGGTAATTCTAAATTCTTCCAATGATGAGGTTTTCTTCTTTTCTAAATAAGGAATGATAAACAATTACCTGTATAGGCAGCAAGTGAATAGATTTATGAATTTTACATACTTGGGATAATTTTATCCTTTTGCAGGAGTCTGTACAAAGATCTGTGCATATTGCAACTTCTTTAGAAGAAGATATGTGTGTTGAATCAGATTCTCCTGATCTTAAACTATTCGGCCGGACAGTTGCCATGAAAGCTGTGAATACATTGAATGTTAACACTGATAACAGTTCTTCAGACAAAGAAATGGCAGCGAAGCCCGAAAGTACCCTAATTGGACTACCTGTGGCTGAAGCTACAGGGAGTTCATGGCATCCCGGCATGCTACCATTTTTGTACTATATTCCCCCTCTTCCAGGGAAGAATAATTCATCAGTTGCTGTTGCCCCTTTTCAGCTGTGGGGTCCTTATGGAGTTATGCCCTATCCACTGATTAAACCTGGGGACTTATCTCCTAAGGCCCAAGGCATTTGTTCAGATGACTCGGCAACCAAAGATTTGAGGAGGATGGGATCTTTCTCTGGGTCGAGTAGTGGTTCTAACTGTGGAAATGCTGCTCTTGTTGAATCAGGTAATAACTTAAAGGGTGATGGTTTAGGTTTTAGTAGTGTAAAAGACTCTAATGAAAAGCCCGTTAGAGGTTTTCTGCCATATAAGAGGTGTGTTGTCAAGCCTGAGAAGATAGAGGTCAAGGCAATGGCAGAGGATGGCGAGAGCGAATTAACTAGGCTGTGTCTGTAGCTAATTTTTCACGGCCTTAGGTTTGCCTCCATTTGGTGGTTTCTGTTGTTGTATGTTGTTAATTATAACTATTTTTCAAGGAAGATGTCTGGCCATTGAGTGTTCAGACGTATAATTGTTGTAACTGTTGTAACTTGTGACCCGGCAGGTAATGACCCGCAGGGTTATTACATATTCATGAAAATTAAGAATGTATTATGAAGTTTCCAGTGGCTTATTCCATTTTTGTTTGGTTATTTTTTCTTTTGATTTTTTGATGTAATTTACTATGATAGAGTGTAATTAATTACTTGAAATTTCAGAAGTTCGTTTTACGGGCTTAATTAGGTTTTCTGTCATTACAACCTCATTTGGGATATATATGGTTCAATTTTGCCAGGGGCCTCATTTGGTCAAGGTGCAATGTGCGACGCAGCTTTTGCTCAGTGGTTTTAGGTTTTATGATTGAAGAGAAGCATAGCGCACCATGCAGATAGACAGGTGTGTTGATGGAATACATTGAAAAATGTTACGATGTAACGAGCTCAGATTTTAATACTCAAGATTAATCAGCTAATGTGTAACTGTTATTACATCTGGAGTTTTGAAAGATAACTAGTTTATACTGGGCTTTTTTTAATCAGCAGGTAGAAGTCTTTATCTGTACTTTAGATGATTGTTCATTGGAATCAGAAAAAATTGGCATGGATAATTGCGATTTGGTTTAAATCCGAATGATCAAATGAAAAACGTAATTGCAATGCAGACGAAATTTGTGATCCACTAACATTCAACGGAGCTCTTTAAGCAAAGTTATATACCAGTAATAAGAGAATAAAGAATAGTGGATGGTAAGACCATATCTCAGGAATAAGTTTAGTAGGTACTGATCTAATTATGAGGGAGATACATTTACCAGATCTCTCACTATTCAAATAATTTATCTATGATTAGAGGATACATCTAGTAATTTCCTGTACACTAGTTGCAATATTAAAACTGCTGGAGTACTATCGCAAGCAAAACTGCAAAATGTCAATTGGGAAGAACTTTTGTCAAGACAAAACTGCAAAATGTCAATTAGGAAGAACTTTTGAAGCGTCTTGACAGGTCTTATTTACACTGCTGATATTATTAATCAGTCAGCTGGATCATGTTGCTGTTAGTTCATCAACATTGTGCTTCTGCAGTGCTGTTGCCCCGTGTTTCTGCCACCATTTGTTTGCTGCTTCTTCATTGAAATGCTTCTGGCTGAGCAAAGGAAGGAAAAATATCCAGTTTAAAATGAAGAAAGAGGTGATTGATTAATAAATTAACAATAGCTCATAATTTGAATCACCGTTTCTATCAATAATTATTCTTGCATCTTTCTGAAATTTCTGCGATCCTTTTGCAGGCTCAGGGGCATCTGAAAAAGTCATGGACAGATCCACCATAGGCCTTTCATCTAGGGATTTTACACTAGACGATCTACGGATTGTTTCCTTCATTGCATCTGCTTGACCCAACTGTGCCACTGGATTGCCCACAGGAGTAATTTTAACGCCTGCCTGTTTTGCTGACAGTTTCTCAGGCAATACATCCTTCTGCACAGAATGTGAAGGTACAGAGGGAATCAGCATTAAGGTTAGAGATTATGGAAACACTATTTGTTACCTCTAGGCTAAACAAGCTGCTTAACATGTCACATTTGTTACCATTTGGCAAATTGACTTGTACATTGTAATGCTACATGCTGACATAATTAGATTTAATATATTGTTTGATTTGCTAAGATTTAGGCATTGTAATGTTACATGCTGACATCTTAGGGTTTGGAATTTTTGGGCCAGATACTTCCATTAAATAAAGAACAAGTGAATGGAAAACAAAAGAAAATATCATTATGGGAAAGGCTTTTTATCCTGAGCATAAACAGCTCAGCATGATTTCATTTTTGAGGCATGAACTCAGAATCACCTGATTGGACAGCAACTTAATGAGATCATCTAAAGCTTTACAATTTGCAGCTTCATCTCTTGAAAAAGACCATATGTCCTCAATTTTTCTTTTGAAATGCTGTATTTTCAGACTTTTTTGCTGGCACTGCTTAAAAAGAATAGAAGCCTGCATGAAAAGAAAGTACTGGTTACATGAAACAATTTAATGTCACTAATAAGAAGGTACAAAATGATTTAATTAATTTACCTCTTCAGCTAGCCGGCTTATTTCTTCAGAAAGTAACTTATCCACCAAAGCCACTTCTGACTTTGATCCAGGCACATCAGTTAGTTCAGAATTTGACACCACCTCTTTTGTCATGCCCACAGGCTCTTGCTTATTGTTTGAGCAAAAAGGATTGATTTCATTGAAGCAGCTCGCAAATTGTGCAGGGCAATTCACTTGGCCCCATCTCCTCTGAGCTCCCAAAACCCTATCTACCTGATCCAGTCCTTTCTGGTCAACACTTTTAGTTGACCTCACATTCTGTTCAATTAAGCTTGATTCCTTAAATATGCGTGAAACCTTAGGTGTGTACGCTCTTATTTCTGTCAAAAGTTGCTCAACTTTCCTTGGTCGCACTGTGGCAGTCCCCTTGCTTAAGATTGGTCCAGGGTAATGTTCAAGCTGGCTAAAGCATTGGTCACAGACCCGGTACCTTTTGCCTCTATCTGGTGCCAGTGCTGCTTTCAAAGCTTTGTTGCTGCTACATGCATGGCAAAATGTAGACCCACAATTGTAACAGTTATGTTTCTTTCTGGTGAAACCAAAGACAGTTTTGCACCCGGTACAAACAGACTGATCTCTGCTTGAAATAGACCTGTGCAAGCAAACTGCTGCTGTGAAATTAGATCCACATGCTATACTTTCTACTTTCCTATCTTCCAAAGTCTCCACGAAGACGGGACACCTTCTATCCAGGAAATCACCTAAACCTAGCTGACCATCAGCACCTTTTCCCCATGTAAACATTTTGTCGTTCGAGGTCAAAACTGCCACATGAAAAGAGCCTGAAGCTATCTCTTTCACAAATTCAGTTTTGAGCAATCCATCAACTCGAGTAATAGAACCATCATGTGCCCTTGGATTTCCTAATTGACCATGCATGGCACCACCCATGGTAAAAACCATGCCTGAAACTGTTAGTGCAACTGTTAAAGCTGCACCACACGCAACTTGAAGAAAATCACAATCTACAAGAGATGCCACGCAAGTGGGGATATGTTTTTTCTCTTTATCTACATGGCCTAATTTCCCTCTGTCACTGTCACCCCAAGTAAAAAGCTTCCCACCAGGAGTATTACTTTTAAAATTACAGACTACAATTTCCACTATTGCAGCTGTGTGCCATGGCCCACAAGCGATTGATTTCACTCTCAGCCCTTTTAGTGATTCCACCTCTTTTGGCTTAGAGACACTCTTTGTGTCTCCATGACCTAGCACGCCAAAAGTCCCATCCCCATATGTGTATAATGTACCAGCAGATGATATAATAGCAGTGTGCCAATCCCCACAAGCAACCTTAGAAATGCAAATACCATCCAAGGGTCCAACACAAACACGGTATGGAAACCAAGACATATTTTTGTCTTTGTTGCCACTTTCGCCCCACTCGTAGAGTTCACCAGAAGTTGTTAAGGCACAAGTGCAATTTGCACCTAGAGCAAGCGTGTTTACACGCAAATTAGAAAGTGACCCGATAATTTTGGGATTAGATATATTGATATTGGTTCTGTGTCCCAGTCTGCCACCTTTTTCCTCACCCCAAGAGAAAACCTCACCTTGTTTCGTGACTAGAGCTGCGTGTGTCTCTCCGCAAGTGATTTTTTCAACTTGAAATGTTTGCACTGAATCTAATAACCTAGGCAATGACGGGTCAAACTTAATTCCTTTTGTGCTTTCTAATATGCCTCCGGGAACTCTTCCCCACATGAAAATATCCTTTAAATTGTCACATTTATCCATGAGAAGAGATGTTTTGTCCGGTGATTTTAATTTAGGTGCTATGCTTATTCTCCAATCTCTGGATACATCAGAGCATACCATGTTACTGGTACCTTTTGAAACATTAGATTGTAAATGAGGAATGAAGTTCTCCAGGAATGATTCAATTTCTGAATGGTGCCTCAGTCTCGGAGAAAAGAAAATTTCAGAAGATGAATCTAGTGCGTTATCTTGAAAATGCTGGCTTTGTGCACGCTGAGGGCTACTATATAAGGATCGTACCTTAAATAAGGAAAAGAAACAGAAACAATTAGTAAGGTTCTATAATTAGCTAGAAATTTTAAGCAAAGTAAACACCTGTACCAAGCCAAACAACCCAAGAAGAAAAAACAATAGATAACTCAACAATAGATTAAAGAGGAAAAAAATGATGATGCAATCTGCCAAATTGGTGCCTCAATGCAGATGCCACATAGATTAAACACTATATCAATTTCCAGAAGGTTGCATTATAAAAGCAATGTTTTTTTTTTACTGACCTGAGAGAATTTTACTGGTTCCTGTATTGCTGCTAATCTATGCTTTCTTCGAATGAAGCTAGCTGGGCTGTATATGCAACTGGTTGGTTGTTGGTTATGCCTAGAATCTGTCAAAGGTCTAGACTGGCGCGAACCAAATATTAACGATGACAGGCCAAGAAACCAAGTGTTAGCTTGCTCCTTATCCTTGCATATCTGAGCTCCATGCCATTGCACCACAGTTCATAAGAGATGTAGTGAAGGCTTCGTTAAATTTATAGGACAAAAGCAGAGTGTTACTGATTTAATTGGACCCGAACACTGAAACCTCTCATCTATATATGTTATTAAGCAAAGCAATTTCTGTAACTTGAGACAGCATGTGTATCTGGAACCACATTTTTGCAATTTAACTTCAGGCCTTCAGGGTGTAGATTACAGATTAATATTAAAAGAAAACAATTGAAGCAAAAGAGAGTTACCAAGTCAATGGAGCATTCACCGTTGTCATAGATTAGTGATAGGGACTGTGGCTCTTTGTCGGGCCGCCTTTGTCGGAGAAAATTAACCTGCATAATTTATCAAGTCCTGAAAGTTTATCGGGAAAGTTTGTTTACGAACACGAGTTTAAAGAAATGATTTTATCTACTTCAACTTGCAGGAACCAAACCCAGACAAGGTGGGATTAATACTACAGTGACCATTTTTCAGTTTCTTTCTAAGAACTTTTTGTTTAAGTTCAGCATTAGTTATCCTCAAAATATGAAATGAAAAATGCCTTTATAAATATAAATTCAAAATCTTGCAAGTGGCCAAATATATAAAATGAAAAAATTGATATCCGACTGATAAATGGCTGCTAGTACTTATTACATACTGATATCACCACAGAATAGTGGGATCAAGGATTAGTTAGTACTATTGGACAATTGTAAATTAACAAATTAGTTTACTAATCTAGAAATTAGACTAACCTCATGCATGTCAAACACACCCTAAGATTACAATTGAAATTTTATTTCTGTCATAATGTAGGATCTTCATACCGTCTTTTGACCGAGAAGAATGTTCGAGACAGTGCTCAAATCTAGATGCTTCTCCTTATCTGCTGAGTACCAAACTAACAATTTTTCATCCTGAAATAAGATTTGAAAAAGAACTGTAATATAAGTGTCACATAATGTATTTTCAAATTTAATAATGTAATTTGCAACAATGATGGGTACCTCCTATTTCAAGGAACTTGATAGCGCATAATTGGGATGAGGTTCAAAATTACTTACAGCAGAAAGCCTGAAAGGACACAGCTTCGGCTTGCCTCTCTTCCCACATTTCAATAGATGTGCACCTTTCTTTAAAGCTACAATTGCCTTTTAGCTCAAAAAAGGATATAATGCAATGTAAGAAAAAGGATCAGAATATAATGTTGATTGTGAAAAGTAATTCGATAACAATATGAATTGTTCTTAATGAACAGTCAAACTAAAGTAATCTATTTTCAGAAAGGCATGACAATTCACAACTTTCTGAGATGAATTTCTATGTCCTGTAGCAATACAGGGACAACATAGGGTCTATTTCTAATCTTCAATCCAGACATGATAAGCATTGGAAGTTGGAAATAGCAAAAAAATAAAATAAAAATAAAAAATAAAGTAAGAATGAAAGAAAATAATAGAAAAACAAGAAGAAGGAAATGATCTCATCATTTAGTAAATGAAAACGTATATAGCTATCTAATTAAAAAAAAACATATATATTTGCTTTAATATATATATATAGTAAACAATATTTAAGGAACTAAAATAAACGACAACCAATAAAAAATTCCAGGAAAAAAAAAAAGAACACCGTCGCAGCATCTTACATCCTCTGTTTCACCCTGCTTTTAACAAAAAACTTACTTATGCTATATAAGTAATAAGTATACAACCCAAAAACTCCATTGCAGGGGGAAAAAAAAGTATATTAACCAATAACCAACTAATTATCCAACATGCATTTGTTATCTACAAAATTAAAAAAATAAATAAGACTAAGTGGTAATGAACTGAAACCTGTTCAATGCCTCTGTTTGAACGCAACCTCTCTTCAAAACTTGGTTCCATCTCCACCCAAAACGACCTGGTTTGAAATTAAATTTGTTTTCCAGTTCAACAAAGGCGAAACAAAGCCTTGCTGAAGTGACCGAAAGCAAAAGCAAAAGCAGCTTGTGAGACAGAGAGAAGCAATGAGTTCGGGATTCTTGCTCCCAGAAAAGGAAACAGTGTCGCTTATGGCAAAAGAAGAAAAGGAATCCTGAAACCGAAGCCTTGTTCGCAATTCTAGCGGTACGATTGCTCTGCTTTTCACGAATAAAAGTGAAAGGTTTTCGAGAGATTATTGCTATATGTGTGATAGCAACAGAGCACAGACTACAGTAACACCTCTCTCTCTTCTGCTACACAGAAGAAGCAGTACTCTCTGTTCTAATCTCTCTCTCTCTCTTAAATTTTCTCTACTCTGTCATTTTTGTCCTTCCTAAACAAACTCTGTATTTAAATCGCCTAATAAAGACTCCAAAAGGAGAAAGAGAGGAGGGTTTAGCAAGTTTTTATACTTTCACCCCATCAAATTTAGTGAAATTAGTGTGTGGGCCCTCAGACTCTATATGATAAAACATCAGTGGTTAATGTTAATAAACTTTTTTAAGGGTTCGGAGAAAGAAAAGTACGTTAAAATTTTGAAAAAGGAAAAGAGAAGGTAGAGCACGTGTGCGTCGTAAGCTGTCTTTCTTGCCAGTCGGCGTTGGATTTTTGTTTTCTACCTTTTTTTCTTCTAATTAATTTACTGTCGTTTATCGTCCCGCCTAGCTGGAAACCCAACGCTTCTTCTTTCCTCACGAGAAACTTCTACCAATCACGCTTATCTTGACAATAAGTTGCGGCTACTCATTGCATGAAGGCTGAAGTAAAAAGTCGTAAACTTTAGAAAGTGCAGAATGCATGCTTGTTTAAAAAGGCTGCTTGTTAGGGGCCTTTGAGAGCGCGCTATGAAGAGCAAGTGAGAACCAACTAAAAGCGGGTGGAAAGTATTAAATTTCTACAAAAATTGACCCGGTACATAAATGAAACTACAGCTGAAGAAACAGAAAAATTAATGGAGGCGAGAGAAGTGGGCCGGAGGATCCGGGGACAGTATGCCTGGGAAAGAAGGTCCGATCCACGAGCAGATTTCGTAGGGATTAGGTTGCGTAATGCGTATGGTGTATTACATTTTTATTCCATTTTTGTTTATTTCTTTAAATATTTACCATTTAAGAATTCTACGAACGTACCCTATGGGCACAATTCTAAAATTGAAAACTGCGTAGCCTTGTTTCAACCGCACATGCATGCATTCATGGGAACTTGTGTGTTGGTGTTAGGTTTCCATGTCGCGATAAATAACCATGGCGGCATGTTTTGGCAATTTTTATGAGAGATGAGATGAACACCAAGTACCACATAAATGACATTGTGAATCAGGGTGTCAAACGTGGAAAACGGCAGCGGAATTGGTTTTTTTTTTCGTTCCGTTCCAGATAACGAAATAGAAACTGTGTTTCGTTTTGTTAAACGAAACGGAATTAACGTTCTGTTTTGGTTCCGCATTTATTTTTCATTGTAAATTTCGGAGATGGGTGTTTCGTTTTCTAAAACGTTGTTATGTTTACATTTCATTTCTGAAAACGAAACCCATCTGCCATTCCAGAACATGTGCGAAATGACACGGTATTGATACCCCTAATTGTGATAAATGATTTTTTTCTAAAAATATTAACTCGATACCAGTATGTATATATCTTATTATTTTCCCAGGTTTGAACAAAAAAACAAAAATTGTAAGATTTAATTGTTAATTCATCAGTGTTTTTCAATTGAAGAATGATTTTTTCGCCTAGTAAAATTTCGTGCAATACATACAGTCATGGTTTCTTATGAAACGTGACCTATGTTAAAAAAAATAATTTTAGTTTACCATTTTGACATGTTGTATATAAAAAGATTAAAAAAAGACATTTGAAGAAATTTGAATAAAATTTTCTGAACGACAGTTACCAAGATTTTGTTTAATTAGGATACTAATAAAATCATATTTGTTTGCTTCAAAATACGGTGACAATTTAACAACATTATAATTCTAGCTTTCTAGATGAGTTTAATATATCATACCAAGCATGGATTTGTGAAAGGGAAATTATTTTGGTGTCGATTTGTATATGCCCATTTTTTTTTTCTTTGAAAAAGGTGCAAGCTAATTACACGTGCCATGAATTTGTCACAGAGCAATTCTCCCCCAGGACCACATGCACGATTGCAATGCATGTGGGTTCAACCATAAACCAAATTTAAACAATCATAAATAATTTAAAAGAAAGAGTAAGAGATGCAATTTAAGTTTGTGACATTCACGTACGATAAAATTGAAAGAGTTGAGTGTGATAGGGTAGAAAGTTTTCAATCTAAGGTTCTGAGCCAATCTGGAATACATGTGCCACATTGTTGGATTCGCTATGGCCATAGACTTTGGTAGACAGTGTGGCAGCAGCACCTAATGGAAGCAGCAATTTATATTTATTATAGTTTTTGGTGAAAATTTATTTGTTAATTTCAAGGAGCCTCTTATACGGATTTTGGGTACTTTCCTAGAACAATTTCCAGTGAATCGTACTAATTTCAAGGCCTGTTTTAATGGATTTTTGGTAGTTGTCCTAAGGTCATAGAAACCCACCTCAGAAAATATTAGATTACCAATAGGCATGGAAAAACTTGGACATTTGGAGTTATAGCCTTATAGGCATCTAGAAAAACGGTGCATGAATTGATTTTCTGCAATTTGCTGGGGCACATACAGTAGAAAGTCTCCTATAATTGAGGTGTGTAGTGTACCAGGGTTGTTAGAATCGCTATCCGGTGCCGCGCGGCACCGTGTCCGAACCGTCCGATCTGATTTCGACGGTTAGATTTTTTCGGACCTTACAATCTGGTTATATGCACGGAGCACCCATCATCATTGAATTTAATCTGGACGATTCGGATTGCTGCGCGGCACTAGATTTGGTTTCGGGTTGTTAGCATGTATGTGAACATGTGATGTCCCAATCTAGGTAGGATATGTCATCTGCTGCCACGCATGTACTTTGGATTTTTAAAAGAATGCTGAATTGCTGATACGGTGATACTGATATTATTTAATATTAATTTATTTCACTACTTAACATTTTAAACGATTAATCTCGTTTATTTATTTACATTTTTTTATTAATGTCAATATACGTACGTACTACGTACGATAGAGTTTGGATATATCCAATAGAATGCAAGTCTACAACTACTATTGTTGTTACAATAATCGCAAGCATTTATTAAGTGAAGTAAATTTAATGTAAAATATATTAATTAAGTGTCCTCTCATTTCATACAAGCAAAATTAAGATACCCTAGTATGAGGGCAACTAACAAAACAAAGTAATTGATATTATTTTTGTTTTGTATAGAATTGTATTTGTTAGACAAAATTCAGATATTGTAAAATCAATAATTTAGTCCTTTTTTATTTTAAATGAATAGTTAATTTTTTTCATCTAAAGCTCCGATAATCAGATTTTAAGAATGAATGATCCATATATATTTTGTTATGGTATGAAATTTTTTAGACCCTTCAATTAATTGGCGTTTTTATAAGTAATGGGAATTAATTAGTAAGTGAAATGATAAGAACAAAAGATGTCAAATTTTTTGCTATCATAATTTAATTTTAAATGATTATAGCAGTACTTATAAATCACTTTTATAGTTTTATTGCTATCTTAATTAATTTCGTTAAAAGCCTTCAAATACTTGGATCTCCACTACTATTTCCAATTTAGAAATAAATATTTTGAACTTAATTGGGTGGGTACCAAATAAACATACGTGTACTCTTGTAGGCCCTTTAAACATCAAAAGGAAATAGAAAAAGGTAAAAAGCCATCCCCACAACTTCTAATGGCAAAAAGCTCATATGTGTACATTTGTGTGTCCTTTAAAAATTTTAAAACATAAATTCAGGACAAATAATTTACCTGAAGTAAAAGAACCATGCAGAAACAATGTAAAACTTTACGATTTTCCGTTCTAAAATTTGAAGTACAAATTGTGTTATAATTGAGGTTGTCTACGGGTTACCAACTTAAAAAAGAAAGGCATAGTAAAAAAATAAAAATAAATTTTGAGGACCTTTATTGTTTGCAAAATAAAAATGTTGAATGCAGTATTTGGAATCAGCAGCGTGATGGATGGAGCCATGCTGGTGCCTCCTTTCCAGAGGCACGTCTGACAATTCATAAAGCAAGAAATACTCAAGCACCTGTTTTGCGGGACCAATCCAGAAATTGAAATAACTTTTATTTTGTAGGGGGCTGTTTGACAACCCTTAATAATAATAATAATAAATTAAAAAAAAATGTTTGGTTCGATATGGATCGTCAGTGGTTCTGTTGTTTTACTAGATAGAACTGTTTTTTTTTTTTAAAAAAAAGATATAACTGTTTTTTTTTCAAAAAAAAAGATATACCTGTTTTTTTTCAAAAAAAAGAAGAAGATATAACTGTTTTAAACTCTATTAGAAGTGAAAGAGAAATAAAGCATGTATTCACTAAATTAGGTCTCTCTAAAAAAATTTCTCTTGGTTCAAAAACAATGTTAGAGAAAAAAAAATAGTACTATTTTTACTTTAAACTAGTGAATTATGGAAACAGACTAAGTTTATACTATTCTTAAACTCTGTTATGTATTTGACGCCAAATTCAAATCGAAATTAAATATTACTCCACTTCTATCACTAGAATTGACATCGCCAAAAAGTTCTCAGTTGACCACTAAACAGTGGATCCATTTCATTACAGAGATAGCTTGTTTCTTAATTTTTTCTTGCCCTGCCATATTGGGCATATATGCGTAGACCGTATTTTGCTAGTATTATACATTAGAGCTTTAAAACTTTATAGATGATTAATAATTATAATTAGAGGTATATTAATTTGTAAAAGTAAAATAGCACACTTGTTTCGAAGTTCCAACCTCAATTTTCATATCTCGAACAACTTTTGAGCTACACAATATAGTTTGCGTATTAAACTTGCCCGGACCAAATTTAACATTTTTTTAGATAATAAAGGAACAACTGGTGTTTAGCTCGACTAGGATGTTGCCATTGCCTTTATCCTTGTAAATTTCGACAACGTTTCAAACTTGGTTAAACAATGGCGTAACCTAATTACCTAAGCGTTTTTTCTTTTTTTCTTTTTGAAGATAAGATGGAGGTCAAGCCCTCCAGCAAGATTTCGAACCCGCAACCTTTACGGTCTGTTTGGTTTTCGGGAAAAGGACGGAAAATCGGAGAAGGGAAGGAAAATATTAAAAATACCTCGTTTGGATAGCGGAGAGTCAGAAGGAAAGAAATTAACCTACAGAAACAAATTAACTTCGCTATTTTTCTTTTCTATACAAATTTTTTTCCCCCCGATTTGGGGTGTAACCAGGCGGAAGAAAAATGGAAGAGAATCGGAAATTTTACGGCTGGACCATGCTGCCCTCTCGACTTCTCTTTTTGGCGTGATTTCTGTCAATTTTTTTTCCTCGCGACTTCTCCTTTTGGCGCAATTCATCTCTGTGCCAGGTAAATTTATCGAAATCCTATAAAATAAGTCCTCTGCTTCCTCTCTTTGCATCATCTAGGGTTACTGGTACCGGTTCTTCAATTTTATTGCTGGTGATTTTCTATTCCTCTCCTTTCTCCAATTTTCGCATCTAATTCTTCAATTTTCGGATCTAATTTTTCTAAAGACAAAAGGATTAAAGTTTATGTACATGCTGTTCAGTTTTCGCATCTAATTCTTAAATTCATCTAATTTTTCATTTTTCGCATCTAATTACTGATGGTGCCATGTTAAACTTCTCATAAGATTGTTAATATTTGCAAAGATTTTTATCAGACTTACTTTTAATATGATGTGGAGCTTGTTAGTCGATAATAAAAATTCAGTATAGTTAAATTTAAAGGTTTAGTACTTCAGTTGTTCTTCTTTTCATTTGGCAATTTTTTGAGGACCTTTTTGCTTATTTTTGTGTACCTGTAAGGTGATAATAAGGTTTCTAAGCTCTGGAGCTGAGTTGTTGTGCATAAATATTGGTTCTGATTGGTGCTTACTTTACTCAATTGGTACAGAGGCAGGTATTGGGCGGTATAATTTCAGGAATTCCATACTTTCTATTTCTATTTTCTCATAACCTTTGTTTGGTATAACTTATAAGCTTTAGTGCTATTTTTCTGGGTGTGGCAGCTCGTAAGAGAATGAAATAGTGAAAAGAAGAATAAAGCAATAATAAGCTTATTCCTATGCTTCCAATCGCATAAATTCTGTCAAATATGATATGAGCAGGCACTTGAGAAGAGTAATTCCATTCTCTCGTGATGTGATTTTAATCATGAATTTCAAAAATTTCAGCACGTGTATTGAACAGTTCTATTTTATTTGAAAGTCCTGGACGGGAGGAATTTCACAAATTTCTAGCAGGCAAACAGGTCTAAGATAAAGTTCCACTGATATTGTTACATTTGTTTGCGATTTTCAACTCTCAACGAAATTCTGACGAGATTTTTTAACTTGTGTGCTGGTACACCGTACCTATATAAAGATATCTTTTTGGTTTACGTAATAAGATTTTCGAGATGGGTCTGAACAAGCTAATGAGTCCAAGGTCATAATGGTCATTTATTTTTTTAATTAGCCATATTTTACCTCTATTTAATTAGAACACCCAAATAGGAGAAAAGAAGGGAAGAGAAATTTTTTTTTTCTTTCCTTTCATTAATAAACCAAACATATAGATGTAAATAATTTTCCATTCCATCCTATTTCCATTCCATCCCTTACCCAAAAACCAAACACGCTGTTAGTGAAAGTGTGTTGCTCTTTGCCACTGGATCAAGAGTTGATTCTCAACATAAAGCGTCTTTCGAAGTCTCCTTTTCCTTATTTTCAATTTTTGGTAGAACTTTGGTTAGGGTAGTTTCTCTTAAGTTTCCTTTTATTTTCTTTTTCTTAACCTGATGTACTTGTATTTGTTTATTTTAATGAATTGTAGGAGTGGCAATCGCCACCTAGCATTAAAAAATATATATTTTTTATATCTTAACCTATTTAATTTGGATGAAACCGTAAATACTTGAAGATCCATATTGTTTATATCAATGAATTATCTTGACATTTTTTTTAAATCAATCCAAATAAAATCACAATAAACAAAATACATTCATAGGTACAATTTTTGGTTTATTGATAGCTTATAAATCAAATATTACATTATTTAAATATTATTTTGGGTAATATAACAGGATAATTAAAATTCTATATGATTGAAAATAGAAATCACTTAATGAAAATAAAAATATGCATCACATCTCATATATGTTTAAAATGATTAATGCAATGATTAATTTCAATTTTAAGTTTTACTTGGGACACTCTTTAAGATTTTATTTTTATGCATTTCAATAAGATTATAGAAACTATTATTATTTTCCATTTTAACTTGAAGTAACGATTTTCTAGTTTTCCTTTCTCTTTTGGTTTCCAAGACTATAGGCACGGCCGCACGGGTTAATAGGGTAGGTGTATCATGGAATGGAATAGTATCGTCAGAATTGTAGTGGGACCATCTTTTGGTTGGTGCATCGCTGGGGTGTCGCGCTTTTCTAAGGAGTACTTATGATGCTTCAGGAGTTGCAACTTGCAAGTCCAGAACAAGTAGAAGGGTTTAAATGTGTTTGCAGTTGTGCAAATCACGAGCATTCTTGGACCACTTCGCTTATTTTTGTCAATTTTGCCCTCTCTCTCTCTCTCTCTCTCTCTTTATCGACAAGTGAAATATCTTATTTTTGTTATTCTCCAAAAAGAAATATCTCACTTATGTTTAATAGCCAAACATCTCACATACAATTTTTATGAAAAATTTTGAAGCCAGATATTTAGATGACCGTGTTACTTCATGAAATATTAGGAGTTTGATACTTCGAGCTCATATCTCGACATTCAAACTTCAAACGGCTAATCAAAACTATCATATTCGATCTACATATTGAATTTTATAGAAAATTAAATTTTATATTTTCTAAAAAAATTAATTTATTTTCCATTGTTTTGAAAGATAATAATTTTCGGACACAAATATTTTGAAAAATTGATAAAAAAATATCTTTAAAAAATATAAAAGAATTGGATTTTTTTTTAAATATAATTAGTTCCTTCAAAATTTCAATTTATATATGGATATAAAGATTCGCCGTTTGAACATTGGATATAGAGATTTGAATCTAAAAGTACCACACTCCAATACTTCGGGTAAAATAGTCATCATCCTTAATAAAATATTATTAAAATGTGAATAATGATGAATTACTGTGTAATATGCATGGTAGCATTATTCAAGAATTCAGATTATAAAAATGAGGACTCATCAGTATGATAGTTTTCGTAAACCAAATGAAACTAAAAAAAAAAAAGCATAAATAACATTTAGAAATTTTAGAAGAATATTTTGCTTCGATCTAAATTGTGCAATTTTATTTTGCTATTCCATTTATAAATTACTACACAACTCCTGTAAATTGATTATGATTCAACGAATGATTAATATATTATTATTCTGAATTCGGTCATAAGGAATAGAATTTACGCTTATCTACAAGACTACAACGATATTTCGTAATAACATCCTCATTTTGTATAGGAAAATTAAAATTCAACGCTTGCGGAGCACCAACAGTAAATTGTTTTTAGTGGTGGTTGGATTCGTCCGGGGCAAGACAAAATTAATTAACGTATCCCTATTGCAAATTAAGACTTGCTTTAAAACGGTGGTTAGTGATGATTGTTCTGAAATCTTTGTCGTTACTAATTGCATAATTGGTTTGGATAATGCAGCAAAGTTGGCAGAATCAAATCCCCTAATATGATTTTCAAAGCCCCTATACCCATGTGTTAGTTCTAGCTAGTGGAATTAAAAGAAATTAACAATAGACTAGGTTGGGTGGAAATGGAGTTTTTCCCATGCTACATCCTTAAGATAAAGCTGCATTTTTAGAATAGAAACCAAAAGAAATAATAGGCGGGAGTTCTCTTACAGGCATGTAAAGTGTTAGTTTTGTTTAATAGTCCGTAAATTGAGCAGATTTAAACACGTTCGCACAATCACAGAGAAATTAATATAATTTGGAGTCAAACAGCATTTTCTGGTCAGCCTAAACCGGTGTATATTTTAATTTTTCAATATTAATAGTAACTATTTAAAATTGTTTTAGAAATTTATAAATTTAATAATGTATTAGACTTAAATATTTAATTTGAAAATGATATGACTAATTGTAATTTTGTGCGCTCATGCTAATCTGATCGTCTGAATTAGTGTTTCTTCATTTGTATCATGCGTTTCATTCTGGCTCGTTAAAAATACAAACAGTTTACCTTTTGTACTTTTTTATATTTTTTGAATATTAATTTACACATAATTACCAAATGCTTTTGGTTATTGAAGGATTGAGGCATGAACAAGCAAAACAAAAAAGGGCACAAATTGGGCCAAGCCAAGAGCATGATGGCCTGAGAGGCATGCAGTGGTCTCCCCTCGCACGGGCATGGCCACGTGTGACAGGTATAGGAGGGGCTAGTGGGGAAACGATCCAATAGTAGCGCGACACATTTCGTTTGTGTGGGTCCCTACTTCCATATGAGAAAGCTCTGTCATATAAAAGCGATTTATTTTGTAGGGTATTAGTATTATCAGTTTATCACGCGTTTAATGGGTAATATAACTTTGATCTAATCCTACCTTCTGAAGGCAGGCTTAGAGTGATGATATTAATTTCAACACACGACAACAAAAGTATCCATGTCAACGCACTGTTTTTTATCATTCATTTTATTTATTTTGGTTGTTGGAGTGATATCTAATCGGATAAATTGGATTGGATCTTTGAAATAGTGATCTCGGAAGAAATTCACATATTCATATTCAGATCTTGTAATAAGGCAATTTCCACTATACAGGGCCTAGATTAGAACACGAGAGTGGGTACTAAATATTTCTAAGCATGTCAATAGGCCTTGTATTGGTTAGTCACTTAAGCCCCAAATTTTCCATCTAAAAAATATCGTTGCCGTTAATATTAGCGGGATTCAAATTAAATGCTGTTCTAATTTATCTCAAGAATTCAAATGTTTACGGTGATTGGATTTACTTTTAAACCAGGGAAGAAGTTAAACTAGCAATAAAGGCCGACAATAAGGCGAGTTTCTATATAGTTCTATTTTTTGGTTTTTTATGACTCATTTTCCTTGATCTGATATTGTGTTATAAGCCTTTGATCTGATATTGTGTTATAAGCCTTCAGTTGACATTTGTTTTAGAAAGATAAAAAATGATATATGATTCTCGCCATTGAAAAACTTGCTCTGACCTCTACTTTTTGCTAGCCCTTGCTAAGTACAAGGATGACGTTGTAGGTTATAATAAACCAAATTGCAAAAACATTCTCCCTAGTCTCTGCCTGTATACCAGATTCCAATGATAAATTCATTTTAGTAATTCTGAAAAACTTAAAGAGTGTACATCCATTGCCATAGATCTACGACATGATCGAATTCTTGGTAGGCTATTGCTGCCGTCAGATTGAGTTCTACATGATTGCACATCCCTGATCAGAATTCGTCTATACTGCTTTGAAACCCGAGCTTTACTCCTGATCTAAGTACAGGCTATATGTTCCTCTTGGAGACTGTATTTACCTTTTTTTTTAATGAGTTTATCTACCTTGGCGCTAATTATAAAGCTAGCATGAGAGGAGCCGGCATAACTGCAGTAACATACAAGAAAAAAGTTCATTCCGATCACTAGTAACAAAGTTGCATACTGGTAAGAAATAGACAGATTTATGATCCCTTCCAAAGAATATCATGCTTAATTATAACCTCTTCCAATAATACTAGTAATGAAGTTAAATCTACCTAGTACCTACTTGTATGCTTTGAAATTGTCCAATTAAGAAATACAAATTCAAAATCACTCAACTTCTCAAATTTAGAAGGTTGTCGCGATCCCGGCGAGAAAGGTTCACTGAATGATTTGAGGGAGAAGCTTCTTAGTTTGAAACTTTATGTCTTCTTCTCAAAACTAGGAAAAAAAATTTATACAAAAGATAGTGGAATAATGCCGTTCGAATTTATACAAAAAAAAAAAGAAAATGTAAATTTGCCACATATCCAGTATTGATACAACAAAATCAACACATTAACCTTATTGAAACTACAAAAGGAAAAATAGATATTCAAATCAAATAAAAAAAATTCCCAGAAAAGGGGCCAATGAGCAAAATATACTACTGTATTTTAAACGGGCAACAAGAGCAAGTTAAATCAGAGAATCTCGACTCTCTCTTTTCAGGCCCATCTTGAGTAAGATTTCCAGCCCCTATTCCAACTGTTCTGATATGAGATATAATGCTCCAATCTTC
Organism: Rhynchospora breviuscula; assembly: GCA_027562975.1. NCBI lineage: Eukaryota > Viridiplantae > Streptophyta > Magnoliopsida > Poales > Cyperaceae > Rhynchospora > Rhynchospora breviuscula. The sequence goes on along the minus strand of CM050398.1, from coordinate 58,577,294 downwards.
CCCGGTATCCCTCTGACATCTCCTCTCCAAATCAGGACAACCATGAATCCATAACCCCTCCAATCTGCTAAGCCCTCTCAGACTGTTTGGTAGGGATGTTAAGTCTGCACAGTCATCAATTGACAAGTGCTGCAGAGACTGGATTTCTCCTATTGAATCGGGTAATGATGTACATGAAATGTTCTTTAATTGCAAATCTTTGAGTGAAGTAGCATTTGACAACCCATCTAGTAATGAACCGAGATCGCTGCAACAACAAATAATCAGATAGTTACCCATAATCCGTTTACTAGGCTGGGGATGGAGTTTGACCTCCCCACTGTGAACAATTATTGTTTGTAAATTGGTGAGATGTTGGAGGAAGCTTGACAAGTTGACTTTATCATTGCAAATCTCTATGCTAAAGTCACTCAGTGAGCTCAACCCTCTTATTTCCGGTTCTGTCCATGAGGTTACATTCCGGCAACCGACAACAGTCATGGATCGTACACTGGCAAGACTACTCCAGTTTTGGGGCAATGAATTCAAATTTTTGCAATTCCGGATGTTTAAATTTTGGAGGCAAGTCAGTTGTGTGGCATTTAATAAAGCTAAAGAATTCAGTTCTGGGCAGTCAGCAATCTCCAATGATTGAAGTGCGACAAGTTGTTCCATATCTTTTAATGGCAAACACTCAAGTTGCTTACATGAGGACACGAGTAGCTTTTTCAGAGAATTTAAACCAAGCAGCGAACGATCTGGCAAAGATGTCAACCCTTGTATGTTGTTTATCATTAGAGAGGAGAGTACTGGTAGGTTCGTTTTGTTTGCTAATGATGCCACCAATGAGGAACTACAGTCAGAGAGGTCTAATTTTTGTATGCTTTTAACCCATGGGATGGATCTCAATGCACCACACATCCCAATGGTTAGCATGATCAATTGAGGAAATGACATTTCTTCCACAGACCACTCCTCTAGCTTTGGCATGTTAAAGAATGCAAGTTTCTCCAAAGCTGGGAACCCTTTAATAGGTCCAGTACCATAGAATGCACCGTTAATTTGTGTCACTTCATGCATGCCAATTATCTGGAGAACTTTAAGAGATGCAATATTACCAAATGAGGGCAGATGCTTGCAATTTGTACAGTAAGCTAGTTTAATTTCAACTAGGTTTGTCAGTAACGAATTGGATAACCAATGAGGGAATTCGAGCCCATTATAGTTGTGGAGATGTAGTTGCTTCAAGTTCAAGTGAGGCCTTAGCATGTCGAGCGCTCTTTCATTGTCATTGTTTGAAGTTGCATTATCGTGATGATCCCATGTTAATCGCAATGAAACAAGGTTTTCTTTACTTGATAAAATCAATTGTTCAATCTCTGTGGCTTCAAGTTTGAAATTTTCAAGGTGCCAAATGAATAGCTCTCCACAGAGGTTGAGCTCTTTTAGTTCTTCCAATCCACAGCTAGTCTTCTTTCTACTGACTACAAAGTCAGTTAATGTCTGTAGCTGTGTCAATCTTCCTATACCAATCGGCATGTTCAGAAGTTGACATCCCCTGATGTCTAAATGTCTCAAGCTCTGCAACTTTCCAAGACGTTTCAGTAATTTCTTAAGTTTTGTCATTGAGAGATTAAGTGCCTGAAGGTTTAGGAGATACCCAATCGACTCAGGCAATGACTCTATTGGGTTACCTGACAAGTTTAGGTACCTCAAATGTATCAAAAAGCCAATTGAATCAGGTATAACTTTGATTCCACTACTTCTAAAATCTAGTACTCGCAAGCATCTCAACATAACAAAAATTCTACCCACAAAACTCTTCTCTATTGGATAAGATCTTGATACAAGCAAAGTCCGTAAAGATTTGGCTTTCTTTGTTTCCTCTAGCATAGTCAAATGTGATGACCATTGATCAATCAACAGATGATAAGTTCTTTTATAAATAGAATCCCCTTTAATATCTTTCGTTATCATGCAAAATTGCTTTCCAGCCACTAATCGGGCCAGGTCATGCATCAGATCGTGTAACTTACATTGTACAACCTGTCCAACTTCATTTTTTTTAACCTCCACAAAGAAAGACCTCCACCATAGATCATTGAAAACTTCATGACCAACCTGTTCATTCAGCACATATCCATTGGACATCCATTGCTGGATTAGGGTAGTCTTTTCCAATTCATAGTCTTTTGGAAACAAGCAACAATACGCAAAACATTGCTTTCCTTGTAGGCTTAGATGATCATAGCTTAATCTAAGAACAGGCATGATCTCACCACTTTGAGAATCAAATAACTGCCACATCTCACTGTCCAATACCGACTTCCAACCACTCAGTTCCTGTTTGAAATGTAATAGGCTCCCTAAAGCCTTTGCAGCTAATGGATTGCCCCCACATTTCTTAACTATCTCTTTACCAGTTTCCACAAAGTTCTCACCGGGAATTGTCCCGGCTTTAAAGGCTCGTCTCTGGAACAATTCCCAACATAGATTATCCTGTAAAGGACTCAATTGTAGATTTTGAGATGAGTTTACAATTGAGGAGACTTTTAGGCTACGGGTCGTTACCACGACCTTACTACCTCGGGTACCAGACCTTAATAGATTTTCTAATTTCTCCCACTTGTGTGGTTCTTCATTCCACACGTCATCTAGAACAAGCAGAAACCTCTTCCCGTGAAGCACCTCTCTGGTCTTTTTTTGCAATTGATCCAAATCATCAACCTCACATTTCTTTTTCGTGGCAGATCCAATCAAAGATTTCAAAATTCGAGACAGATCAAAATCATCTGATACGCATACCCAAATTTTCAAGTCGAAATACGCATGGACACTTACTCTGTCATTGTACGCCAATTGACCAACGCTTCCTCTGTCATTGTATGCCCATTGAACAAGAGTGGTTTTCCCAATCCCTCCTACTCCATGTATCGCAATAACAGATATATTTGTACTAGTTGCTCCGTTATTTAACAACATTGCAACAACTTCCTTTTTTTCCTCATCTCTCCCAACAACATCACTTGATTCAACAAAAGAATGGGTCACACGCTCATTTTGGACTCTAATTAATCCCTCTGAGCCACCTTGTCCGAGATTAAACTTAGACACCTCCTCACTGAAAGAGTCCATTTTCCCTCTAAGTTCTTTAATCTTATGTGCCATCACAAGCCTAAATTTCAACTGGTTATTACCAGAAAAGAAATCACGCACCTCCCTCAAGCAGCATTGACTGGATGCCGCGTTTCTCCTTGTAACCTCAAAATTAAACTTATCTAACACATCCTCGGCATGGCAGGCCACATCTGTGAGCTTTACTAGCCAGTCTTGAAGTGCACGGTCCTTCAATTGCCGAGTCATCGCATCGTAGAGAACACTCTCGATCCTTGTGAAGATGCTTTCTAGTTTCTCCAACTCATCTTGGAAGCCAGAGAGGAGATCGTATTCTTCACGAAGAAGAGGGTACAACACATTCAATATGAAACTGAATGTGGTTGCTACTGTCGCAGATACTATTGCAGTCTCTATTGAGGAACTTGTCGCCATGAGGATCGATTTCTTCTTTATCTGCCTTTGGAAAGAGGAAGTGAGTTGTTTTGACTTGACTTTGAGGATAAGGGTTAGAACTAGGGATGAAAACGGATCGGATACGGAGCGGATGTTGGTCTTCTCGTATCCGCATTCATATTTTTTTTCGGATACGGATACGAATACGGATGCGTTCGGATACTGATACGGTTCGGATATTAAGCGGATACGAATACGGTTCGGATATTATCGGATACGGAGTCGAATACGAATATATTTTGTCGGATACGGATTGCATTTTGATCGATTATTTTTTATTCATTTCTTTAATCATTATTTATAATTTATGATCTATATTAATCATTATTTATAATTTATATTTATAAACTATATTAATCTGTACCAAAATTTTCAAATTAGATGGCTTGGATACATATAAAGATATACAACAACCAACTTTATCACAAAAGGTTTATTAGTGTGGTGGTTGAGGTGATGAGTCCTTACCGAGGAAAGGGATGAAATGTGGATGCGGGTCTGGATTATGGCCATGAATTCGGATATCCGTTTCGCAAATAATTGCGGATGCGGATATTTATCCGTATTCGCATCCGTATCGGCACTAAAATGTGTTCACATATCCGCATCCGTATCCGATTAAAAAATCCGAATCCGCATCCGCATATTTTCGGATACGGATACGGATCGGAGCGGATATTATCCGATCCGTTTTCATCCCTAGTTAGAACAATAAGCTTTGAGCAAACAGGACTTGCAATTAAGTACATGATAGGAACAGTGCTGGTATAAAGTACATGGTAGGTAGCTCCACCAGCTAAGAATAATAATTCTCTTGCAGGAATCCCTACCAGTCTTCCAAAACTCAAGGTCAAGCAACGCTATACTGCTGATTTTATTATACTAACATATTTTTATATTATTACTATAATTAGTTGTCGTAAGCATGAGCGAAGCCACGTAGAAGTTGGTGCGTCCATGGACCCACCTCAAAAAAAAAAATTAATTCATATTGCATTTGTTTGTAATTAAAAAAAAATCATAAAAAATTAGGGATCCATCTCAAAAATTTGAATGACTCAGCTGAACATGTCATATTTGATTTGAATTGCATAACAACTCCTAAAAAATCGTATATGGACCCATGTAGTATTTGTTCCTGACTAATCGTCTTATTTCTTCCTCCTAATTATTCTTATTAAGACAAATTTTAGAATAGAATGGAATATTTGGATGAATAATTATTTGTAGTATATATATACAAGCGCGAATCTCGTGCATTGCGTGATTTGTTAGGACATTATAAACAAAAGATACCACAAAAGATCAAAAATACAATTCAGATATTATATAAAAACTGCCACTAAAAATACTAAATATTGTTCACGTCAAAAAAAATTCCAAACACCACAAAAGATCAGAAATATTGTGGTTTGAATAGTAACCGAACTTCTTCGTATGCCTCCCATCTTTATATATCTATAATATAGGGAAAATTGTTAGAGTTATGTCCTAGAAGCCAATCTTATATGGCTACTTCTATTGTTTATGTTATTGATGATATTTGATCATTTGTTCCTTGATTTATTTATTGACAGATCGTTCAGGTTGAGGATCTGAATTGTAGATCACTGTAGCTCATTTATAATTAAATGACAATAATAAATCTAAAAGGTCCATAATTTTGATAATTAACAAGAAACATTAATTATCAGATAAGATTAGTATGCAAGTTAAGTGATGATTAAGTTCTACAAATCATAGATAAAGAGTTACCAACTTAATTGTATATGTATATGTTATGGAACATGATACAGGACATGACCCAATGAAATAAATATATGGATTGTGTTATGTGTCATTATTTATTTCAATTTAGTTTGATTCTAAGTTTGAGATGGTTCAGTTTTTCCACATGATGATAGGTTCTATAAATATCGTCTACCGCTGATTCCTGATAAGGGCTGCTATACGGACTTTATTTATGTTCTCTTGAATTGTGCGCGGGAAAACTGTTCATCAAGAAAGCCGTATGTCCATCACTAATTTACTTGGTGAGTGATGATATTTGTTTGGGCCCCTTGATGGAGACAGATTATTTGCTAGCAACTTGATATAATTATCTCTAGATCAAGAAACGTATAATCTGCAAGAATGACACATTCCTATCTTGGATTATACGATGATATCATGTGACATAAGAATCAGAGAAGGAAATGCTTTTATTTCTTATGCAGGATTTGAATATTCGTATCAGTACATTATTTATGTGAATTGGGAGTCATAACGTGTTGCTAGATACCGCTTATGATTATTGGAATTAAATAGCGATTTAATTCCATGGCCAACATAGCATAAATCCTCAAAGGGTCACACAAATAGAGTTATAACCACGCGGTGAATTATTTATTTATTCGCAACAGTGAGTATTGCGAAAATATGATAAGTTGATTAATTAATTATATACCGTTGCGAACCGTTATAATTAATTAAATCAAAGGGATCATGTAGAAATAAATTAATGCACTATCTAATCCCAAATTATTTATTAATAAGTTAATAATTAATATTGTTCAACTTATTTTAAATTAATTGAGCCATTCGGACATTTATTTAAATAGTTAATTAAAAGTCTGAATTTAGGATGGTTAAAAGAGAAATTAAATGAATTAATTAATGGGCATAAAATACAATTGTTGCAGTCCATTATTGGCCATTTCCAAGGCCGGCCATAGAGGGGTAAAATGGTCCATATGTAATTTTGGAAGTTAGGTAGAGGCTATAAATAGGGGTTTAAGTTTGGAGCAAACACTAATTAACTTCCCTATTTTCTCTCTCCCTCTTGCTGGCCAAAAATTCCCAAGAGAAGAAAATAATTTCAGATTTTCTTCTTGCTCTTTTATCCCACCCTCTTGGCTCATGTGTTGAGCAATCTACTTCCACCATTAAATAGTTTAATTGAAAGCAAAAGGGAGAAGGGATTAGTCTTGATCTCCAGTCGCTAGCACGGTTTTCAGATCGTGATTAATCTCTTGGTGGACTCGAGGTCAACCATTGGAGAAGAAGGAAGAAAGGCGCAGCATCCCATCGACTCCTACGCATCGGATCGAGCCTCACGACTACCAATTCGTGAGAGGTATACTCGTCCTATCTTTTCTCTCCTTGAACTCTTGTGTTGAAAGGCTATTTGTAAGATCCTTGATGTTGTTTGGTTTTAATTATGGTTAATTAATAGTAATTAACGGAAAAAATTAAAATTGAGCTCTTACTAACAAAAATAAGTGTTCAATAAGATTTCTAATGAACTTATTATGCAAAATTATGAGAAAAATAAAAATTCAGAGGAAACTATTGTACTTTTTTATTGTCTTGATTTTTGAATTATTATTTTTGTATATTTAGTATATTATTTTAGATCTTTTTATTGTTATTATAATATATATTTGATTTCTCATGAATTTTTTTATGTAAGATTATTTTAGAATTGTTTATTTAAAAATTATTATTATATTATGTCTATATTAGATGTTACATCATACATATGTTTTCAGTAAAAAAAATTTACGGACCTTACTGACACGAAATTCTAGTTTCGCCACTGGTCGTATGTAGACGTGCTGTCAACTACAATACGCAGGCAAAAATATCCAATCAGAGCGTAATAGAACAAAAAAGCCTTAAGAGAAAATGACTACCTAGGCGTGAACATGTTGTTATCTTTTTTATTTTATTTTTATTCGACGATAGTATCAATTTCTTGAAGCAAATCAATTTAATGAACAAACAGATCGAAATAATAAACATATTGCATCAAATTAAAAACTAGCTTATAGGCAGACAGATTTATTAACCAAACAATCGGAAAACATGAAAAATGAACATCCTCACTGTAGCAATACTAGGCATGATGAAACATAAAAAAATTCAAGCAATTCTTATTAAGAGGGCCTCTAATTAAATATACAGATAGTCATAATAAGCTTTACAACTTCCATTTATTATGGCATAGGGAAAAACTTTGCTGCTATAACTTCCTCATCTGATTATCAAAGAATCACTATCACTACAGTTATGGATACAGACTCTCCACTAATCCAAGTAGAGTTAGAGGTGTACATCTGCTAACTATTCTCCTCAGAGCATGATAAGTGAAGGTTGTCTCAGCTTGTACTAATCACTTTCCACTTTTCAAAATCAGAAACAGTCAGCATGAATGAACTTGCATTGCGATGTCCGCCGCCACCATATTCCTTGAGAAAGATAACATAAATGTTCCTTTTAATAAGCCAAAGTCCTAATTGCATGATAGGACATCATGCCCACTCTTAAAAAGCCAAAGTCCTAACTTGTGTTTCTCGTAAGGTAACAAGAATATAATAGAAATTCCTCGATAAAATATAAAATGCTATAAGGTAATTCTAACAAACTATATGGTCGCAAGGCAACGAGACAAAAGTTCTCTTCACATTGACATCATAGTATAGGATACATAAAAAAATGTGTTATTAAAGCTCTTTATCATTTCCATTTTCTATTTTGTTTGTCAAATTAGTTGTTCAAGAGAGATGTGAGCTAATAGAGAAAGAAACCTGGGATATTGGAGTTGTGTCTTCTGAATCTAAACTCCTAAGACTTATCTTGAGGATTTCATTGTTCTTTAGCTCTGGAACCTTGTACACCACTGCCCCAATCCCTCTGAACTTTATAGATCAAAACATCATGAATAACATGACTTGTATATACAAAAAGATGCAGCCATCAAAGGAAAACTAGGAAAAGGAAGCAGTCTCAAATTTAAGAGAATGGGGCAACGAATAAGGAAACTCATGACCTTAGATTTCGACTTCGGCTTTTTTCAGCAAGTTGATTTCCAAGCTCACTCCTCAGGTTTGAAATGGAATCAGCCTCGACAGCCTGAAGATTATTGATAAAAATAAGAAACTAATTCCATAAACAAAAATATTAGTTTAAGTTGAACAAGGTCAAATTGTACTTGCCAGGCAATGCCCAAACTGACCAGAGCCCAAAGAAATTTCATAAGACTTATCAAGGCATTCATCTATTAACTTCTGTTTATGTGCCAATGAATCTTGTCCAAGAGAAATTACATGATCAGGATCTAAATCCAATAACTGCAAATAGAGGATTAAAGAATTTTGAAACAAAACGGGAATAAATATTAATAAACCAATAGAAAAAATAATATACAAGAGGCGCGGAATATTCTCACCTGATTAAATAATAATGGGTTGATATTCACATTGAACTCAAAATTCATATCTTTTAGGCCACTACTGAAGGCCTTGCTATGGAGAAGTTTCCACCTCCAAAGATCACCGTCTTCTATAAACTTGAATAGCTTTTCTACTTTCTCAAGCTTGCTATCAGGTACAAGCTTTATATCAGAAGTAGCAGCACTCGATAATTTATTTCTGAAGAAATCAATCGCAATTGTGGCACCACTTCTATTCATATCTATGATTTTCGTTACATTCTTTCCTGTTGCAGCATCATCTGATAAAGCTTCTAGTGCAGTCTTATGGTGATCTAGGATGGTCACACTGAGAAGGTTCCAAGTCAACGAATTAAAAAAAAAAAAAAAACCTTTGGCTAGAATGTAATTACAAATAGAGGAGTGAGAAAGAAGGGATGCCTATCAATTTTGGAGGATAACTCATTGACAAAACCAGGGGGTCCAGCAAAATCAAGGAGGTAAGCCTCGCTTATTTCATCTAAAGGGAGAGTATCACATCTGAAACGATACAAGAAAAAAAAAGAAAGTAAATTTCCTATAGTAGCACAAAATTGAGAAACAAGGTTGTATTAAAAACTTTAGCAATATGACAGTTGTCTATACAATCACAGTATAAATCAAATCATTGGTACTGAACCAGTAAACAATAATGCTTGATTCTCATGTTGTACCCGTAACTGATACGTGGCAATTATTTTCATTTTCCTAGAAAAAGACTAAAGTTTGATGCTTGAGGCTGAAGGAGGAGTACCTAATTGGATCATAGACGGTGTTGGGGAAGAAAAGAGCAGGAGAGGAGACGGCGGAGAAGTAGAGGTGCGCCGCCAGCGCCGCGAACGCTCCGTCGGGGCAGGGGTAGTGGTAAAGGACAGCTGGTTTCTTCACGCTTCCCATTGAAGCGGTGCTGAATAGGTGGCGGCGCCAGCAGCGGATAGCGCCAGCGGCTCCGGCTGCGAGGGAGAGCGAACGAGAAGGATTTAGGCGGCACAAGTACATTTATTTGGACTTTAATCAGTTTATTTTAGACCCGAAGTTGTTTAACTTGGTAGACCCGATCCAAAAATTCCAATTGCAATTGAATATGAGAGCAAGGCGACTCCGATCAGATTGCATTCTTCGCCGTGTTTCACTGTTTCGTTACGATCAGGGATCTAATTCTGACTAATTATCTGCTTCTCTCATGGGTTGTTAATTCAACCCCGCCCAGACTTTACGGGCCAGATGGTCCAAAGCGAAGATGGATAAGCACGGAACGAAATCTTTTTTTTTGAAGCATTATATAATTTTATAAATACATGAGTATTAATTTACATTCAAAAATATTATAAACCTTCTGGACATGGAATTAAAAATTAATATGCTTTGGAACATCTAACTCTCGTGTGTTACACATAAAATCACAAAAAAAAAACAAATTGATAATTATATTCGAAAAAACATATGATAAATATGCAAAAAGAATATTATTTTGAAAAATAGCAAGAAAATATTTATGTTTCTACAAACAAAACTGTTGAAATGAATTCAAAGCGCAAATACACGCATTCATTGATATTTGTAACATTCAACTCGTAAAATCACTAAAACTTAAAAGATGTTCTCCTAAAACTGTTTGCAAAAAAATATTTTTGGAAATTGTAAAAATACTTTTCTTTGGGCAAAACAAAGTTGTTGAACTCTATTGAGAACACAGTAATCTTTTGATGTTTTCTATTTCGAGCCTTAAAATCTTCAAACTGAAAAATATGTTTATTTTTTTACAAATAAAACTGTTGTTTTCTTGTCATAAGAAAAGAAGTACAATTATATCGTTTTTTATGAAAAAAAATAATTCCGAATTATCAATAAAAACTGCATCACATATCATATCACGGTTAATGATTGTCAGGTCGTAGCCAGATGGCCAGATCTGCCTTAGTAAGGACCGACCAACCCCGTGCAAGACTATACTTTTGCACCCTGTCATTGCTCCTTTGAACTTTTCCACGTTCCAAAAAATCACATGCGTCCCTTCCACGTCATCGATCCGCGCCACTGCACACCGACAAATCAACACCCTTGATTCCAATCCAACCGACCCAAACACTCAACCCAGCATCCCATCCCACTCCCAATCCCAAATTGAAAGTTCAAAACCCTTCCCAAAATTTCGCAATTTTCATCTCCGCGCCATTTCCCCCAATCCCAAATTCAACCCCTTCTTCCTTTATAAACCCCACATCCTCTCAATCCAAATCTATCCCAAGTTCCCAACTTTCAATTACTTTCTCTCTCAACTCAAATCTCTTAAATCCATCTTCAAACAATCATGTCAGGCCGTGGCAAGGGAGGCAAGGGTCTCGGAAAGGGAGGTGCCAAGCGTCACAGGAAGGTTCTCAGAGATAACATCCAGGGAATCACCAAGCCGGCGATCCGCCGTCTGGCTCGTCGTGGTGGCGTGAAGCGTATCTCTGGCCTTATCTACGAGGAGACACGTGGCGTGCTCAAGATCTTCCTTGAGAACGTCATCCGTGACGCCGTCACCTACACAGAGCACGCCCGTCGCAAGACTGTTACTGCCATGGACGTGGTGTACGCACTCAAGCGCCAGGGCCGTACTCTCTATGGCTTCGGCGGCTGAGCTGTGGGGTTTTAATTTTAGGGATGTATTGGTGTTTTAGGGTTTGATTGGGGTTTTTGTGCGTATTGTGTTAGAATGTTCTAGATTTTTAGAATGCTTGTATGATCTGGATCTATGTTTTTAATGGAATATATATGGTATAACATTTGATCAAATGCTTTGTTGATGTGTGCTGGTATTTTATTTTGACTGAATGTGGTTTCACTGAATTGTGAATTTTATGCTTAATTATAGAATGAACTAAAGTCGCATTTAAATGCCGACTTGGTTTAAAGCAGATTAATAAAAAGAGATTAATTGAAATGTGGTGTATATTGTGTAGCGGAAGCCCTTATTCGGAATTGCTAGTTCCGAAGGTTGCCAAATACATTTTAAAATAAGCCGAATAGCTTATTCAGTTCCTTATTCTTGTTCTAATAAAATGTTGGAACTAGATTGGAACAAGGTAATCATCCAACAACAAATCATTATTTTATATTTTTTTTCTTATTCTTATTCTTAACTAACTACTCAAACAACATCTCTTAATTTAAAAATAAGCAATTATTTAACATTTCTTATTCATCACTCTTATTCTAAAATAAGTTATTCTATTTTTATTCACCACACTTCCAAACACACCCATTAAGCTAAGAAAATTGTATCATTTTTACAATTGCAACTCAATTGTAAGCAACATTATTAAATGCCGAATTAAATTGTTTTGTTTTTGACAATTTTTGTACTACACTATATAGTTGAAAATATTATCTGGATTTGTTTGGCAACACAAAGAACATTTGTTGAGCGATTGTATGTATTTTAATTGTAGTATAGTTTAAAAAATAATTCACCATTTGTTGAGCGATTGAAAAATGAGTTAAATTCTTTATTATTTGCGAGATCTAATCGTTAAATTCTTTGATCTGAGCTGTTAGATTTAATCTAAACGGTTAATGCGAGCTTTGTGCATAATACCAGTTTGATAGGCCCGAAAATTTTTAATCGTCTAGATTAAATCAAACAGTTTGAATCAAAAGTTGGCACCCTACCAGAGGATACTCTCCCTGAATATCCCTGCCTACCTTTTTCTATTAGAACACCTATTGGGCATGGCTACCAGTATCCTGTGGTACCTGGTGGGCGGCTCTACTATCTCTTTACCCTTTATATTTTATAAATATAAATTTGTGCAACAAAATAACAAAAAAATTCAGCAAGAAGCTACTAAATTATCACACGCAAATTTTTCAATATAATCTTTATCTCTATCTCTATCTCTACTCCTTTATAAAAGCACGGATCGAAAAATTACACACTATATCTAGCGTGTGAACACTTATTTGTATTGTTCGATCGATTTGATCTATGGTTAGATATCAATAGCTAGATGAAATAATAACATATTTTGATTTTTTTTCTAATAAAGAAAAAAATGAATAACATATCTACCTACTTGTATCACTGCTAGATTGAGCAATATTTTTTATTGGCTAACAATTATTTTGTTTTTTATTTGCCGGCATTTTTGGGGAGTTGATTTGGACACAAAACTTTCCTTTCGAATCATTTCGCTGAAAATTTTTAAATAAAGCAAAAAATCAACCATAGGCTTTGTCGTTTCCTTCCCGTAATTATTTTTCCTTTATTGAATTATCATTACACAATAATAAAAGAACTTTCTTACCTCACATTTGATCTAATTCTTGGGGCCGTTTGGATCGCTTAGGAATAAGAGGAATAGTCTATTCCTAGGCGAAAAACATTGGGAGGTGTGTAACTTTGTGAGAGAGATTTAATGTCTAGGAATAGCCTATTCCTAGGAAGAGGCTATTCCTAGCCCCATCCAAACGGCCCCCTTAATTATTTTTCTTACCGAGAATTTTTAAATATTCATCTGCACTCTTGAAAAGTTAATTATTTCATCTAATCCTTACTCCTTATAAACATATGTATTCAAAAGTGTATCACTTCTAGATCTAGCGTGTACCCACCTTCAAGTACCATTCGATCAATTTGATTTGTGGCTGGATGTCAATTGGCAGACATAAGATATTTTTATTTAGTTTTACATCTAGAATGGAAAAATACATTGATTAAAATAATAATTTTTTTTGGAATAATTAGATATATGCCACTATGAAAAATTGATAATTAGAGATATACCATTCTTAAATTGTAAATTAGTTTTATGCCTCCATAAAACGGTTATAATTAGTTTTATGCCATTATTATCGATCAAAATTAGAGATATGCCATTCAAATTAGAGAAATACCACCCTAATTTTTTTTAAAATGTCCAAAATACCCTCTCATTAAGAAATGACATAGAAATTTATTGACATGAATTAAATTTTAAATTTCAATTTTTGAATTTTAAGATTTACAAATTTTGGATTTTAAAATCTTAAAAATTTTGAACTTTCAAATTCAAAATTTTTTAAAATTTCAAAATTTCGAATTTTAAATTTCAACTTTTAAGATTTTAAATTTTAAAATTTTGAAATTTTATTTTGTTGATGGCGTAAAATCACTTATTTACTTAACAGTGACGTAGTTCTAATTTTAATATTTTACAGTGGCATATTTCTAATTTTATTAATTTATAATGGCATATTGAAAAGGGTATAATGGTCAAATTAATTATCCGGTGGCATAAATCTAATTTTATCATTTAGCGATGGCATAAAAATAATTTGTCATTTAGTGATGACATTTCTCTAATTTTTAGTTTTTACAGTGGCATAAATCTAATTAACCCTTATTTTTATGTTTTAGAAAGAGAGCACATATGAAATTTTTTTTATCACCTATAATTTATCAAATATTTCTGTTATAAAGAAGTTTATATTTTTATTAAATTATGTTTCTCACGTTGATGTTATTATTTTAATTTTTATTGAAGTATAAATATTTTTAAATTTGTATTTACCCACACATTCCAGTTAATTTAAATATATATTTTTTAAATTTATATTTTCATAAGGTCACAAATTAGACCAGCCACAATAAATAATTATCAGGCATATATTTCATAAATATGTTGTTGGGCAGCTATTTTTTTTTTTTGCAAACATAAGTCCGTAGGAAAAGTTGGACAGCTACTTAAACTCAGTTTTGGACATAAATTTGTCATGTTGATCCAGAATTAATAAAGTGACTAGTCATGGACGTTTCCGAATGGGATCGGGAGCGCTCGAGAACAAAATTGTCATTTAAAAATATCGGAATGCTCCGAGTGAAAGTTTTTGTGCCCAAACACCTCCCCATTAAGTAAACAGAGATGAATTTTGTGAGTTATGAAATTACCAACCAAATTAATCTCTCTTCTCTTGGTCGTCCAGCCTCATCCGTACATACACCGACGGAGCCGGTTAGTTCAACCGCACAACCAAACCAAAATTTATCACCGACTTTGATTGCTTTCGTATATTAAAATAAACAGAAAAAGGGGGGGAAAAAAAAAACACAAACAAAAACAAATCCTTTCCTGACCTTTGTTGTCCCATTCCCATCCGCAGTGACGGCTCCTCGCTACCAAGTGCTTGTTGCAATCAAGCACCGACTCTCCTCCCCATTTCCCAACCATCCCACCCAATCCTCCGCGTTTCTCAAGTCTCAACCCACCCCATTAACCCATCCATGATCTCCTTCTCTTCCGGGCCCATGGTCTGATCCAATGCTTCCCTCGGCCCAGCTCGCCATCTTCGCCGCGTCGGTCGTTCTCTTCGTCCCCATGGGCCTCGCCGGGCTACATCTCAGCCGCACCAAAATGCTCTTCTTCAGCGGCATTCTCTTCATCTTCCTCTTCGTCGCCGTACACCTCGCCCCTTATTTCCTCTCCATTTCCCACCTCCTCCTCGCCTCCATTTTCTTCCCCTCTCCACCCCCTTACTCCCTCCTCCCTCCTTCCTCCTGCCTTCCTTTTCTCCACCGCATTTCCTGGACCCACGTGCCAGATCCCGCCTGGTCGTGGGACCCATCCGCCCCTGTCCGTTCCTGCGGCTTCCAGTCCTTATCCAACCCGGACGCCTCCATTTTGCTTAATGGGTCCTGGATTCTTGTCGCTGGTGATTCGCAAGCCCGGTTGTTGGTACTTGCCTTGTTGCGATTGCTACTCGACCCGACATCTCTGGCCTCGGTTGAGCCTGATCTGTTTAAACGGCACAGTGATTACCACATTGCCATTGCCGACCGAGGGATCAAAATTGATTTTCTTTGGGCACCGTATGAGAGAAACATAACGGATCTACTTGCTCGAAATATCCAGCCCGTGCCGCCGTACCCGGATGTTATGGTTCTCGGGTCAGGTCTTTGGCACATGTTACATTTCACCAACTCGTCGCATTACGGTGAAGCCGTGAACGGTATCAAGGAGGCAGTGTTTTCTCTGCGCTCACCGGTGCTGCCGCACATGTTCTGGCTTGGCTTGCCAACATTGATTAGTTCAAAATTGAATACCCCCGAGAAGAGAGAGAGGATGACCGACGCCAGGCTGGAGGCTTATGGGAGAGAGGTGGCTAGGACGAAGATCCTACGCCAGTCAGGTGGACCCCTCATGTTGTTAGATATTCGGTGGTTGAGTCGGGGTTGTGGGTCCCAGTGCACAGATGACGGTATGCATTATAATGGTGTGGTGTACAATGCTGCTTTACAGATCATGTTAAATGCTTTGGTGATTGAGTCCCAGCAAAGAATTGAATAATACTTTGGCATTAGCCTTGTGATCCTTCAATGAGGTTTGCCTGTGTTGGAATTTTAGTATTATTTTTCTTATGTAGAGTAGTGTGGCATTGCTTTCTCTGCAAGAGCTTCTATTTTTGTTTTTCTTTTTGGTAACCAAACTTGAGCTAAGCTCATGTGTTCATAATTATTGTACTAACTTAAAATTGTTATTTCTCACGTTAACATAGGATTCATGATGTTTTTTGTCTCAGAAATTTTCTTAGCAGATAAATTTTGTTTTCAATTCCCAACTGATGGTTCCTTCAGAAGTTGTAACCACTGATTTCTAGTAAACTGTTGACTTATACTTCCCATTGTAAATTTGTAATAGTGACTTCTATGCTATTACCATAGTTTACCAAACAATTGGTATTTTAAAAATTAGTGATTGTTAAAGGAGCCCTGTGCAGATTAAATCACTGAAAAGTTAAACTTACCTGTTTACAGTCATATCCCAATTATGTACATTAATAACTAATTATTAGGAGAAGCGCAATTTACACTTATTTGAACCTTACAGGACAATTTACAGTTAGTAATTACTGAGTACATGGACATATTGTAAATACTTCTTTTGTTTGATGATAGGACGAGCTTTGCCTGCTTCCAGAAAACAGAAAAAAAAAAAAGATTACATTGAAAATTCCTAACTGTAACATTGGTAGAAGCACGTTATTAATACACGAGAATAATTCAAGTACTCAGTTTCAGTCATTGGGTCTCATGATTTGTAATTGGAGAGTAAAAGCCTCGTACCCTAATTGCTTCCTGGGGACCAGTTAATATCAGAAGGTCTAGATCCGTATGGTATTATAGGGCTCGTTTGGTAGTGTCAAGTTTAGCTTGACTTTCGGGTCAACGAGCTAACCTATGAATCTTGCATTACCAAACAACTTTGGGGTCAACAAGATCAACACTAACTCTCTAACGTAGCAATTTTGTATTTGAGTGTTCTCCAAACACAAAAAAAAAAAAAAAAAAAGATCGTACCTGAAGAGAAAAATCTTGAGAAGAAATCGCTGTCACTTTCAAATTTTAAATTTCAAATTTCAAAATTTCAAAATTTCAAATTTCAAAATTTCAATTTTCAAATTTCAAAATTTCAAATTTCAAATTTCAAAATTTCAAATTTCAAAATTTCAAATTTCGAATTTTCAAAATTTCAAATTTCAAATTTTAAATTTTCAAAATTTCAAGATTCAAATTCTAAAATGTTGAGATTAAAATGAATGTTATAAGTGAATGCATTCACTTTGATCGCTAACTTTAACCTATCATGCCAAACAACAATTACTAACTTTAAGTTAGTACTAACTTTTATTAACTTTAATCTCAAACACTAATCCAAAAATGCTAACTTTAATCCTTGATCTCACTAAACTTTGAGGGGTCGTTTGGCATCATCAAAGTTTAGTGGGATCAAGGGTTAAAGTTAGCATTTTAGGATTAGTGTTTGAGATTAAAGTTAATAAAAGTTAGTACTAACTTAAAGTTAATAATTGTTGTTTGGCATGATAGGTTAAAGTTAGCGATCAAAGTGAATGCATTCACTTATAACATTCATTTTAATCTCAACATTTTAGAATTTGAATCTTGAAATTTTGAAAATTTAAAATTTGAAATTTTGAAATTTTGAAATTTGAAAATTTGAAAATTTTGAAATTTGAAATTTTGAAATTTGAAATATGAAATATGAAATTTGAAATTTTGAAATTTGAAATTTGAAATTTGAAATTTTGAAATTTGAAATTTTGAAATTTTGAAATTTTGAAATTTGAAATTTAAAATTTGAAATTTGAAATATGAAATTTTGAAATTTGAAATTTTGAAATTTTAAAATTTGAAATTTTAAATTTGAAATTTGAAATTTTGAAATTTGAAATTTGAAATTTTTAATTTTGAAATTTGAAATTTTGAAATTTGAAATTTGAAATTTGAAAGTGGCAGCGATTTCTTCTCAAGATTTTTCTCTTCAGGTACGATCTTTTTTTTTTTTTTTTGGTGTTTGGAGAATACTCAAATACAAAATTGCTAAGTTAGAGAGTTAGTGTTGATCTTGTTGACTCCAAAGTTGTTTGGCAATGCAAGATTCATAGGTTAGCTCGTTAACCCGAAAGTCAAGCTAAACTTGACACTACCAAACGAGCCCTGAATTGCCAAACGACCCCATATAATTGTTTAGTACAATTGGAGGCACAGAATTCCTGACACTCAGGCTTGTAATTAACAGTTGCAAGCCATTGTCTTTGGTTTGGCCGTACACTTGACTTTATTTTAACAAAAAGAAGTTACTGCAATAATTTATCGTTTTAATTAGTTTTATTCAACTTCTTTTAAGTGCACCTTGCTATTTACCATAACCTTTTTTTTTAAGATAAATTGAAGATCAAACCTCCTAATTTATTTCTAAATTAAACATCCACAATAAGTTCCTAGTCTGATTTAAACTTTTCATTTTATTGTCAATTATCATTAGACCAAAAAATGATTCTGTGGTAGACCAAAGACTAATCCTCACCACAGATTTAAATTTGCCATTAGACATTTTTAGCGCGGCTCCTAATTCAGTCTATGCTAGAGGGCATCTACGCATGAAAACTAAACTATTTTCCATTTTTCCGACTGCCCAAGTCCTTTTCTCTCTTAGCAAAATGTGATGGAACTGGCTACCAAAATGTGTTTTTACTAGTTATTAATTGCTTTAAACCAAAGTATTATGATACATTGGCGGTCTTGTGAAGCATCAGATTAAGTGAAAGTGCCAAGTGGTTGAAAGCTCCTCTTATCGTATTATGATACATTGGCGGTCTTGTTACCAAAATGCGTTTCGATCAAGTCAAGTTGTTTCGTATTTTCTTTAATCTCATACTCCCTATGTTTAGCAAAATAATAATAATAAATAAAAAGAATCATAGGTTAGAACCTCAGCGTGGCCCAAATATGCACTCTGGCCCAGTTCTCAGAGGCCTAATACACTTATGTACAAGTATAACACTAAGATCATCTTGTTTCTAATTTAAAATTTAAAATGAATTTGATTGATAATTTAATATTCATAAAAACAAAAAGAAATGAAGCAAAATTCCGAAAAAAAAAAGGGACGCCAAGATAGTCGTTTCAAAATTTGAATCTATTAAGCTTTTAAGAATTTGAACATGAGCAGTAACTTTTCGGCATTACATCTACAACTTTATTCA
This sequence comes from Rhynchospora breviuscula, assembly GCA_027562975.1. Classification (NCBI taxonomy): domain Eukaryota; kingdom Viridiplantae; phylum Streptophyta; class Magnoliopsida; order Poales; family Cyperaceae; genus Rhynchospora; species Rhynchospora breviuscula. The sequence continues at coordinate 58,557,991 of CM050398.1, read as the reverse complement.
GGTCCGGATTGGTGATGCATCATTATTCTGGTCCCACTTACTAACAATCATTTATTCAGGTCAGCTTACATGCAAAGTGAGATATTCTGGTCATATAAGCAATTACATTTTCTTTTCTTTGAACTTGAAATGAGAGCACTCAAAATTGAATATCCGGGCGAAACCGCCCATCCGGTTTTTAATTTGCATCTACAGCATTGCCTTAGCCAACTGTGTTAGATATTTCTAAGCTTAATGGATTCTGAAGGTGTTCAAATAAATTTATCTCCATCACATTGTATTCTGAAAAGGGAAGACCCTACTCCCTAATAATCAAGAAAATTGATTGTGAAATCAGTATCACTAGTTCAATCAAATAATCAGGGACATGGAAACAACGCGACCGCAGTTTCAGTGGATCAACCAATCATTTCCAGAATAAATAGATATAAATACAATAAAAATAGAACTTTTGCAACAAAAACTACATAAATAGGACCTACAATAATGGCTACAAAAAACTCAACTCCTCACAGCTTCTCTCTAAAAAGGAAACTGCTTCCCCACGTATGTTTTGCCGAAGGACCAATCCTTGGGTGCAACATTGTATGATGTCAGCGTGACACTGTCGCTGCTGGTAAGCTCAAAAGAGAGAGGCTGACCATTGAGGTCGGCATTTATGTGCCAGATCTGGCCCCAGCTTCGGCCCATTTGGAGCCATCCTGTTGTTGAGCCCTTTATTTTAACCGATATAATATCCCCTGCTCCAGCAACATTGCTTATTAATACTGTATAGAAGAACTTGCGCCCATCAACGGTAAACCTAATGCTACCATCCCGTACACACTTTACCCTACATTTCCAAAATTCTCATTAAGATTGCTATTTTTTTCCACTAATCAAAATTAAGTTAGCAGATCATACAATACCCTACCAGCACAGATACATTTTGTCTAAGTTTCATGGCACCAGAAATGTCTAATTTGGTTTCTTTGTTTTTATGTGATTGACAAAATCTATGGATGCCTTAACATTGGCCTTACCAACTATATCACGAAGCAGTTGTTTCAGTACCATTTCTTGATCAGTAACAGTAAGATTTGAAACTACTTGAAAGGGTCTTGCAGGCTAGAAGCTCAGGTTATCTCCAAATTGAGATGCACACTTGTTTACATAACTTAAATTCAGCTCTCAGGCTTCAATCTGCTTTACTTTTTAATTGGTTCAAATTATGCTACATTGTACATTGATAATTAGTCCAAATATATCAACTTTTTCCATGCCAGTTTTACAGGTACAAACATAATGAAATACTTATCTATTAACTTAAATTTTATTTGAAGCCCCTTAGTTACCTTAATGAAGGTTTCTGAACCCTCGTCTATAATGTCAAATAAATCATTATTTAACTTTTCTAAAAGTGGTTATGTTAAAAAAAATGAATGATGCAGACCTGTTAACGGTATATACCCCTCCAATACAAAACACCAAAATAATTTTTGTTGGCATTTTCTTCTAATGATAACACATTAGATGATATGTGGCCTAAATTTTTAATTGAAAGGCAACTATCCCTTTCAATTGGGGAAACCCACAAGCTAAGGGTAGATGGTCTTGTCCTATTTAAATGGTACTACAAATGATAGCTCATTATACCAGACAAGAAATCTTCATTAACTGGGGTCCCCATTCCCTAATATTAAGTTTTACAATTCAAATAAATATTTAGCTCTTGATTTTATCACCATTTAGCAAAGTTAATTCAAATTTGCAATAAAAAGTGAAAGATTTTAATTTGAGCCAACCACCTTTGTGTTTGGACTGCCAACTTTTGTCCAATTGAGCATAACTTTTGTGACTTTGTCAATTTGTAATCGTCTGTGGTATCTTCTCCTCTCTTTAGCACCTTTTAGCCAAACTGATTTGATAGTTCTAAATTTTGAAGTAACCAATTTCTTTTATTTTTTATTGATATTCAAAACACTCAACAAACAACAAAATAAAAACTAAAAATTTAAGTAACATTAACCAATACCTTCGGTACTGAATTGGCATAACACCAGCCTTCCAAATTGCAATCTTTTCAAAGGCCTGAATTGGGAGCAACAAATGGTGATTTGGAGGATTGCAGACGCCACCAGCCTCAGCCGGGAGACCGTAATTGGGTGCACAAAAATTTGTGGCAGTGACCACAATGGAAGTACCGGGCAAACAGTATTTCATCTCGGATACACACCTGACTTCATAACACCCACCACATGCCGCTCCCTTTTCAAACAATGCTTCACTGAGCCCGGCTGTCGCCATGCCGTAGCCTTCCTTTCCCAAATTCCCAAACCCACATGCACCACCTGTTAGAACAAAAAAGTTGTACAACCGTTATAGGAGTATGTATGGTGGTAATTTCCTTTAAAGAAAGGTTTTGATTGGTGGTGAAAATACCAATGGCGTCTTCTGGATCGGCAGCGTAGTAGGAGGCATGAGCTGGTCGCCACTCAGTGAGGGCTGAGGAACCGTAGGTGGAGGATCTCTGGTGGGCCCAAGAACTGGAGAGAAGGGATGATGCTAGAAGGAGGAAGTGGAGAAGGAGAGGAGATAGACGGTGGAGATCTGACGGTGGCATTGCGGTTTTGATTCTGGGTTCTTCTAGTTCGCACCGATATATATTTATTTTGGGAGAAAAAAAATTTGATGAGTGTTTGGCTTTATTTGCTTTTGTCTAGGATGGTATGGGATAAAAAGAAGAAAAGGAAAGGAGGAGGTGTTTCCGGCACTCTGTAGACTGTGGAGTGTGGAACTGTGAACTGGGAAGTGGGAGGCGGAGTGAAGACAGAAGGCCAAAGAGGAGTCTGGATTTCTGGAGTTTTCGGTCTATTGAACTTTATTGCTTTATCATACTTAATTAAGCACCACATTTTACTAATCGCCCGGGATAACCACCGGGCTTAATGCCTAAATCTTTGTATGAATGAATTTTTTATTCTCATTTTGTGAATCTTTTTACTTTCGCAATGCAGATTAGTTTATTTTATTTTAGTTAGGACAGTTTTTAAAGCTGTTGTGTCATTCTTTAAACATGTAATTATCAAAATCTTACATTGTTCGATATTTTCTTGTTTTTACTTATCTAAATCAGTAAATCAGGCAACTCCTTATTTTCTTTTTACAATTGATCGGTTATTTTTAATTATTTAAGTGTTTAGCATTTAAAAAAATTTTTGCCCAAAATTCGATGAATGCTAATATTTTTAAATTATCTTATTTTTTAAAATTTTATTCAATAGTTAATTTTCATTTCGGAGTGAAGTTCCGAAACAACTTAAGTATCAACGAACTTTTCACTGACTAATGTTTTTGAGACTTCTCCCTCCGGGAAAAGAAAAATTACATTGTTCGAACAGAAGATACAAATTTTAAATAGAGACGGAGGCTATTAATAAATACAACATAAAAAAATGCACAAAATTTTCGGCACGGGATTGCATAATATCAAGCTTTTAAATTTCACCGAAATAATACCGTTATGACTTAAAAAACAGATTTTTGGAGCAAAACGCATCAACGTTACAACAACCAAGCACGAAATAGCAGTAGCGTTATATTTCCGAAAAAACGACGATATAACTTAAAATTTTAGCAGTTGGTTGCGTAAAAACGGATGGGTCATTCAACTTACAATTTTTTTTTTTTTTACTGAATACAAATCCATACCAAGCCCTGATTCGTTTAGCTTTTAAAACTTTGATTTTGTCTATTTTGATTTTTGACTTGTTAATTTCTTATATTTTAATTTTTCAAGTAATTGATAAGATAGGTGGTAAATGGTTTTCATACCTAGTATTTCCACCATTTATAGGTCTTAATTTCATGCATTTATATGTGATTTCTGACATTTAATTGATAATTTAGATTAGAAGTTAGGTACTGTCATGATTTGCTTCATTTTGTACAGGATCTATGATAAAGCTACTTGACACGGCGATTTCTGCACCAATTAGCGACCCACCGACTTGATTGGCGACCCACCGACTTGATTGGCGACCCATCGAGATCACCAACGGGTAGAAGATGAAGACTGGCGACACAGAAGATCCCAGCCCGCCGCTAGGTTAAACAGCGGGCCGTTGGGAGATGAGAAACCGACTGTCAAGAATAGCACATCTAGTTTAGCACCTTCTCAATCTCGTTTTGAGCTATATTTGGAGCCTCTATTTGCACGACCTCCACCTTCTGAGAGCCGACAGAGACCAATATATAAACCCCACGCCTTGATGCCAGATGGGACGCAATTAGAGAGAGAATTTACTGCTAAGTGAGACAAGCCACATAATCGCCAGCGGGTCGCCAGCCTTACCAGCGGACCGTCGAGAGAGTAGCTAAGAGCAGAAAGATTGAGTCCAAATTGCATTCTGTTGTAAACTTTGATTCTTTCTTATATTTTTTTTTTAGGAGTAAAGTTCCAGTGCCATAAGTTTAGGATGCTACCAAATGCCATAACTTTATTTTTTCGTTAATATTTTAAATTTTAAAATACAAATTTTGAATCTAAACCATTGATCTCCTTCGTTTTAATATACGATGCATTTTCATATATGTTTTATAAATTTTTGAGTTGATTTGATACTCGATTCAGAGGCCAAACCATGAACATATTATAATTAATCTGCCATAGTTAATCAGATTCGTTCATTTTTGAACCTCTTGACCGAGTATCAAATCAATTTCAAATTTTATAAAATTTATATGAAAAATGCATCGCTCGTTAAAATGAAGAATATCAACGGTTTAGATTTGACATTTATATTTTAAAATTTAAAATATTAATGAAAAAAATAAAATTGTGGCATTTGATGGCACCCTTATCTTGTGGCACTGGAACCCTCTTCTTATTTTAGATGCCTGTTTGTTTTGTTTGATATATATTCGTGAGTAGATATTTATTTAGGGGCCATGGTAGTGAACTTTTAGTTTATGATTAGATAATATACTTTTTAGCTAATTTTTTTGTTGCATGTTGTGTTTTATGCCTTGTTTTAATTGTTTAATCTGATTGTGTTTGAATTGCCTAAGTTAGTTTACTCGCATTCATTAAGTATAGGCCTTACTTGATTGTTAAATGGTTAAGCTCAAACCTAACTTAAGTTATTAGATACAATTGTACCAACTTGAAGGTTGAAATCGAGAGGTTAAAACCAGAACTAATTAACGAGAGTTAAGTTCTTTCCAAGAGTGAAAACTCAAGGAATTCATACGTTAGAAAGGTATAAACGTGTAGAAACTAGATCACGAAGCGAGAGTTGAAATCTAGGTTCTGTTCGAAGGAATTTGGGTTATTGATTGTTAACCAGACCTAAAACGAGAGTTTGATCTGTAAACCTTCAATCTAATCACAATTCCCTACACAAAAGCGACTTCTAAATTAGCTAAAAGTTGAATATGCACTAATCCTGACGGGCCGCCGAGTGAACCAGCGAGGTGGTCTATACCCGCCAAGTAGCTAGCGACCAGTCTAATAGGTTAGTGACCTGAGTTCTTTCAGCGGGCCGCTAGAACTGGAGTAAACTAAATAATTAACTTACCTTAAACCCCTAAATTTTAATTAGTTGTTTAATCTCTCATTAATTGCGATCTGTTAATTTAGTATTTATTTAATTGTAACTTTTACTTATCTGTTTTACTGTCACAAACTAACTTTTCTTGCAATCAATCCGTTTAGCAAATTGAATCGTGTTAAAACTTGATTACTCCAAACCGTCCTTGTGGTTCGACCCCGAAATACTTAGACGATTGTCGTGCGCTTGGGACTGAAATTTAGATAGATCAAGGTATAAATTTAAGAGTAGGAAAATCCACATCAATAGGCTAGTTGTACAATTATTTTTTTATACACACCGTTTTTTCTTCATTATTTCACCGATATAACACCGAATTGCTAAATCAACTCTGTACCGTTATACCGCAAAAATGACATTTTAAAACCTTGCATAATATAGAAAAAATATTTTTCTATATTGAATGCGGCAGATGAAATATTTTCATTTCAGTAAATATGACAATATTCCACTATTAGATCTAATGATTATAAATATTTGATAACGTGATTTGTGTCATATAGAAACGACCTTTATGTGCCATAAACTCTGTGAGAGTTGCACAGCTAGTATCATTGGGCTCGTTTGGATGGGGCTAGGAATAGCTTCTTTCTAGACATAAAACTCTTCATAAAGTTACACACTTTCCAACGTTTTCTTCCTAAAATCCTTATTCCTTCCTTATTCCCATACGATCCAAACGAGCCCATTTAAAATTTCGCTTCCATGCACCACTTTGGATTTTAGATTTTGAATTATAAAATATTATAATTGATTTTAGCCATTTGATTTACCAAATATGAAAATAATCAAAGAATATTTGGTATTAGTTCTTTGGTAACAAACCTAGTTGACTGGCTTGTGATGATTAACATCTTAGAATATACACAGTGTCCAATCAATATTATCTATAAGATTGGTTGCAAATTATAGTGTTATTAGGTTACTTTTTGACTTTATATTTTTATGGTTGGATTTGATGACTGTCTAGGTTTAATTTTTTTGATAAAAGATCAACTGATATTCAAATTGTGCAAAATTTGACACAATTAGTATATAATATGTCATAATTTTTTCTATTTTCAAAAATGTTTTGACATATTTTGAAATAAAATGTGAGAAATACTACGGTCAAAGCGATATGGACAGAGACTTCCGTCAAACTCGATTTTATCTAAAATTCGGAAGTTCAATAATTGATTCGAATCGTTCAATGTGAACTTCATGTTAAATTCTCCTTGCCAATCAAATTTTATATTTTTTTTACTTTTCTTTTACTATTGTTTTAGAATTTTTTAAAAAAATCTCGATTTAAGTAGTTTTGAACCCTCCCATAACAATAGTTTTTAGAATAGAAAAACTTAAAAGGTTCGAAAAAAAATATAAAATTTGATCAGTAAGAAAATTTCAACATGAAAAACACATTAAAGCGACTTGGATCAGTCATTTGAAATTTTGAGTTTGCGATCTAATTGGGTTTGTCTGAGTGATTCGTCAAATTACTTTGACCGTAACATTTCTCATAAAATATTATTACAATTGTCAAATTAATTTTCATAATAATTTCCTGCATTTCATTTTCCATAATAAATTTAAAAATAGTATTTTTTTTTTTGGTTTATACAAAGGACTCAGACAAATGAATAGGATCGGTTTACTTTTTTATTATCTCAGTCGAGCTCAATTGTTCGATCAATGTTATTAAAGTTTTGTATAAAAGTTCATTTTAGAATATTCAAAATCAACTGGTCAGATTGGCACCTAAAGAGATGTGAAATTTCTTCACGGAGGTATACTTGTTACCGAAGTTACTGGATGGCATAAAAGTGGCCATTGGCCTAATGGCTAATGCTGGCGTGGGATTGTCGCTTTTGCCATGTGATGCCGAGTACAGGAGATGATTCCTTTAATCCTTTTACACCGCCGCATTGCACCAATTACTGCATTAAAGGCGAGTTTTATTTATTGTATCCTTCATCGTACCTGTCGCATTAACTTCGTTCATTTAATTGTCTGAAAGTAGTCAAACAACGTAAGGAATGCTTATGTGTGGGGCTGTCAAAAGTGGATGAAACACACGGAACAGATTGTTTCGTTTGCCGTTCTGTTAAGGAACACGGTATAAGATTTCATTTCGTTAACTGTTTCATTTTTGAAACGGTATAGAATATCATTTCGTTATTCGTTCCACTTCAGAATTTACATATAAAACTGTTTGAAAAGAAGCGAAACGGTTCGAAACTGTATGATTCCACGTTTCATTTACCGTTTCGTTATGGGAACGAAACCAAGATGGGTTATGTTATTCGTTCCGTTTCGCTTAACCGAAACGGCAACACGTGCTTTTTTCTGCCGTTGATAGCTCTACTTATGTGAGCACAGATGATAGTCGGACGGAGAGATTCATATTAAGTTTATTAATATAGAATTTATTTTTGTTATGATTTATTCTTATGAATATTCTATTCTTAATAAATTGAATGAATAAAAAAAATCAAACCATGATTTGTAAATTATTTTATAATTTACACGAGCTCCGCTCTATGCCTTTATTTAATTATTTAATATTTAATAAACCGAAGAAAATTTTTTCCTCGTAATCTATTGTTCTTAATAATACATGTCTTATTGAATACCACCGTCTGTTTATTAATATTATTTTCAATTTTCCATATATGAGTGTTTTGAGTATCTTGGGTACTTGTTATGTAATGATGTTAAAAATATTTGATCGAATACTCAAAAACTTGATTGCCAAATGCCAATGTAAAAAGAAAAAAAGAAAGAAAAGTAATCAAATCTGTAGCTAGAAGGTTTGGGTTAGCAATGATGCAACACTTTCGGTGGGCTCATTTCGATTGTAAGCCCAACTCACGCTATTTATTGGAAGCCCAAATTAAAGTCAACCGAGAAGAGTGCTGCTTTGGAACTAGTTTGAGACTCAACCAGCAAAAAACTACTTTTGTTTTGAAAAGAATAAAATTTAAAGAGTATTTTGAGAATTAGAACAAAATTAAACAAAAGAATCGGATTTTTAAGTTCCATTTTGGTACACTGCAATTTCAAAATAACGCCTAGTTCAGCCGAAAAATTTGAGCTTGGACTTTGAAGGCCAGATGGCCCAGGTCATTCTTGTTTTTAAATTTTTTTCATTTTTTTTAGATTAAAAAATTTCAAATTCATGCTGGTGCATTTATGTATTTTTGGGTTTGCTTTGAAATTACTCCATGAGAAGTTGCCTACATATTTGCAGTTAATCTTGCTGCACCTCGAATCGTCTTCGATAGTGCTAACCACTGACCCCAATTAAAGTATACGTATTAAGTATTATTGATGTAAATAAGTTAAATTCAGGTCATTAGTTCACTTGCTAAAGCAGCGTGTCAATTTCAATTGTGCCAAAGCCAAATCCGAACAAATGAACAATATAATCAAGGACTAGTGCGAATAAATGTAAACCTGAAAAATTTGAATGTGTTGATTGGATATATGCATGCACCAGCAATTAATTATCTTTTTGGCCAATGCTTCTACGTGCGTATCTTTTTCTTTTTTTAATACCTATTTCCGTTACAAAGAACAAATAGGTACTTTGTTACTCCTATGCCATTTTGGAGAGCCTGAAACAAAATTTAGTTGCTTAATTTAATTATTAGTTTTCTTCTTCTATCTTTTTGGTACAAGCATCTTAGCTAGTTAGTGCCTCAAATTCGCTTTTCTTTAACGTCATATATGTCAATTTCTTGACCAAGAGCTTTGAAAATTGAAATTCTTTTCCCTTTTCGGAATAAAAGTTCGCATGCAACAAACAGACCAAAAATGCCCAGTTAGCAAAAGTAGTAATTTTGGGTTGGCCATCTTTCGGTTGATCCCAATTCCCTAAATTTAAGTAGGTGAATACTTTAACTCCAAATAATGGACAATACTTGCTGAAATAATTTGAATAGTGTATCTGTCGCCTACCATGCAATATTTCTTAGGCTAAAGTAAAGAACTTCCTTTTGCCATTTTCAGACGCCAGCCGCTACAGCAATTGCAGCAGTCTAAGTATCGATCCCAATTCCAACCGATAAATATTCCTAGTATATTATATTTTGTCATTTGTGGTTAGCAACCATGCACTGTCTATTTTTATAGTTGACAATGTAAATGATTTTTGTGTTCTTCTGTGTCCTTCTAATTGCTTCTGCAGTTATTAATTAATTAATTAATTCCTTCGTTCTTACAATTAATTATAAAGGCATTTATTTATATTATTAACTAATTGGAGAACAAATTAAATGATATCTATTAGATACCAATCTTAGAATCTAACTAGTCCGCATACCTAGACCTTACCAAGCTGGATGATTAATTATGTGCTGTACAATTAATGCAGTAAAATATATTATAAGGAATGCATGTCCCCGTTATTTTTCATTTTAATTAGCTTGCTCGATAACTCTATCATTAATTTTTTACTTTGCCGTTCCTGTATTGGCCAATATATAGGAAAATGTGCAATTTGTGTATCGTAAATTCGTAATAGATAATTTGGTGCTGTATAAACTATTTATTAATGTTATTTAATTCAGACACGTTAATTATTGGCATATTATGCGAAATATATATTATTCGCATTTTTTTTATATATGACATGTGCATATATTATATGTAAATCAAGTTTACAATTAATGCTGAATTTCAAATTTAAATGAATAATTAATGTTTTATTGATTGTAAATATTAATATATATATATATATATATATATATATATAATTAGTAATTAAGGGGTCGTGTGTCCTTACTCCTTGCAGGATTATTATTTATTACCATCCGAATTTACTAAAACGTTAATACAGTATATATATCTCAGACTATCATAATCCAATCAACCCGTTATAGCAGATGCATAAAATAATCAGACTGCAAAAATTAGCCAAGTGTCTGGAAATAATTAATCAAAGGTTTCTTAAATTAGTTTCTACGATGAATAAGATATATATAGAGAGAAATTAATTTTATTTAAAAAATAGTAGTACAACAGTTGGTCATGGTCTGTTGGAGGGAGAAGAACAAACTCAAAAAAGGAGGAAAGGCACCCAAGATAGATTAGTGGAAGATGCAAAGAGAAAAGTGACATGGAATAATATGGAACTATGGAAGAGGATTGGTGGGGGGCCAACTCAAGGAAATAGTAATGGCACGAGGAATGTGTGACTGAGGGCTCAAATATTGTGTCTTGGAGTCTTTTTTTCGACAAATGCATGAGACGTATATACGTACGTAAATCAGACGAGCACATGCTAATTTAGTAATTAAGTGGTTGATGGGCAAAGTTAAAAAGAAATTACAAGTTACAACTGTGCTTTTTTTTTTTGCAAGCATGCAGGTCCATAATTTGGTAAAATAACTTGATATACTACTATAATTACAAAAATACTATTGGAAGGCAATTAAGTACGATAATTTATTTGACCAGCCAATTAACTGTATTAACAATCAATCTATTGGAAGGCAATCTAAATATCTAGCGGTGTTCTCGTCAATAATATTTAGAAAAAAAAATACACAACATAAAACCTAAATAATTTGAGTGAGATTATTACATGTGAGAGACCAATACTTACTTGTCACGTACTTAGTAAGATCTAAATTGGTACAATGACTGATAGTAAAAGACACAATTTAATAATGTCAGAAACGAATTTGTATTACAATTAAATTAATGCAATTATATTTAGAGAAAGTTTAATATGCACCATAGTGCATATGGAGTTCTATGCACCGCGGACTTTTTCGGAGGTATTTTTGTAAATTGACAAATCTAATTTAATCAATCTAATCTACATATTGAAATCTCATAGCAAACCAAATTTTACAAATTTTGAGATTTTATTACTATTTTTTTCGAATTTTTTAAAACCTGTCATTTTTGGAAACAAACTACTATTTACAAATTCCAAAAAATAGCAGGTTTTAAAAAAATAAAAAAAATAGTAATAAAATCTCAAAAAATATAAAATTTGGTTTGCTATGAGACTTCAATATGTAGATTAGATTGGTTAAATTAGATTTGTCAATTTACAAAAATACCCCAAAAAAGTTCGCGGTGCATAGAACTCCCTATGCACTATAATGCATATTAAACTTTCTCATTATATTTATACATTATAATTTGGTGAGTAATAACACCTATAATAGCTATCAAGGGTGTAATTTATCATGACTAGCTCAGACATTTCTCTTATGAAACTGATAACTGTTTGGTCCGATAAAAGTATATATAATAAAATTAAATGAATCATACTTAACAAAACTATAAATTAAATGAACCACATTAAACTTTCAAACAATTGACAAATAAAATAAAGAGCACCACCATTTATAACATTGTACGCATTAAAGCTGAGTCAAGAATTATAATAACATTGCACCAAGTACAAGAAGTACTAATTAGGCACTAAATAAGTAGGAAGATGAAACTTTGTCGATGGATCAACACATGAAAACAATCCCAACAACCTCGTAGATTCAGATCAACATCGGGAGAAGTGTGTGAAACTGACGTCATTTATCAAAGTAGCTTGTTGGTACTTGACCCATCTAGCAAATATTTTGTCTGGACCCACAAACCAGCAAATTGAGGCCTGCCACGTACACTTGTAGCGTGGCTGCATGGGGTTTCATTGAGCATATCTATGCATTTACGTAAAGCGACAAGAAAAAGGCAGAAAGCAAAAGGCAAGAGCTTGTAGAGAACGGTAATGAGAATCTTCACAAAACTAAATAGGAAAGATATATTCATCAAGGTTATATATTCATCGGCAAGCATCGCCTATCTCCTCCCCCTTTCTCTCTGTTGTCTTCTTCGCCTCCATTGTTTTCGCTTTGGTATTGTTTCCTCCCTCTACTCTCTCTTCACAACCTTTTTTTTTTTTTATAATAATAGATTGCTTATAATTTTTTTTAGCAGGTATTTTGTAGGATCACAAATACCAAAGGGAAGGTTTTGCTTAGTGTTTGATAGATACCTCTCTTTGTTTGTGCTGAGTGGATTTAAAAAAGTCGAAGATTTAAAAGATATTATAGGAGACAATGTCGCCAGTTAGCTTGCCACCAGGATTCAGGTTTCACCCGACCGATGAAGAACTTATAATGTATTATTTGAAGAGAAAGATTAATGGGAGGTCACTCGAGCTTGAGATCATTCCAGAGGTTGATCTCTACAAATGCGAACCATGGGATTTACCAGGTATTAATTGTCTGCTTTCATGTATAATTTTCTTTTCTTTTGATATGTATTATCTAGGTTATATTCCATGCACATGTTTCATATAATTGCATGGTTTTTGGTTGAACTGAAACTGCCTTAAAAATGCAATATGTCTTCATTGAGAATGTTCATATATATATATACATCAAAGCATTTACTAATTTATGCAGAACCAACCATTTGTGTAACTGAAGCTAGCTTGTAGTTTTTTTAGACATTCAGCTGAAGCTCGTAGTTGGATAAACCGTAACAAACTTAGATCCTAATCAAAATCTTATTTCTTTAACACGGGATTTCATTTCATTAGAATTTTTTTTTTATCAAAATGAACGGATTTGGTGTCATTTGGTTGGAATTTCTATGTAATTAGATCCAACGGAATTATCATAACTCAATTCAAATGAAATGAAATCCTGCATAAAAAAACATTTTGATCAAAGCCTTAGGCTGCATATCCATCTAATATTTGTATATTCGAAGGAACTGAAGGAAGGAAATGGCAAAAAAATAAGGAACTATATATATTTCTCAGTTTTTATTTATGGCGGGAACCATAACCTTTTCTTCGATAACACTTCAACCACCCATGTTATACGTATATAGAATATAGATTATTACAAAGAAAAGATTCAGAGGATAAATATATAATAAAAATATGCCAACTGTCTATATCTATATATGCAAGGGAATCAAAACAATCCGTTCTCTCGCAACATATTAATTAGTTTTCCTATTGTTGCTAAACATCTAACTTCATTATCTTCATAAATATTATTCTTAATTAATGTAGCAAGTTAGCATGCATATTTATGACTAGATATTTTCTAATTCATGCGATGTGTTATGTGAGTATTATTACTTCAAAGTGTCAACATTTTTATGGATATAAAATGATCAAGATAAATACAAAATTACTTCAAAGTGTCAAGTATCTACTTTTCCTTTCTTATCTATTTAGAGGAGCTTTCTGTAGAATTGCAAAAGGAAAAAAAGAGGAAACCCTATTTCAACTGGTATGACTAAGTCCATGGAATCATGACACCTTCACATCTTTTAGGCCACATTTTAATCACCGACCTGAAAGAATCAGAGATTTTCATGTACCGTAGTCGCACTTAGAGTTGAAAAATACAAAGGAGGGTGCATTAAATCTTCTTTTTCCTTTATGCTTCTGAGCTTTTTGTTGATTCGTTATTGCTTTTGTCTCTTTCTCATAGATCTAGAAGTTCGCTTTACTCTTTATATCTCATTGATGTTTATGCAAATTGTATTTTCATATAAGACAAAAGTATGTCAGTGGGCCCTACAAAATATTAAAAAAAACGATAAGGGATGAAGTCCTCAATTTTCAATAGCATTACTTATCTATCATCGCCTTCCGACTTCATAATATTCCTCTTTATAGTGTGAACTTTTCCTTTATACCTAAAACCCCAGTAGTCTTTGTCCTCTAGTTAGCTGCAAGTTTATCAGAAGTATTAAGCATAGTTCTGCTAATAATGTCGAAAACAGGCATATATAAACATTTAAAACACAAGGTACGTAATGACATGTTTAAAAGTACCAGAAAAAAAAAAAAAGCTGATTAGTTAATCTGATGATTATGCTTTTAATTATTCTAGCTCCTGCAGAAGGATGACATGCAGAACTTTAGAAATGTTGTCGATTGTTATTCAAAAGATGATCCATTATATTATTATTTTTGTGCATGACTTAGTAAATATATCCGTATGTTAAAGAAAAACACCAAAAATTATGCATACACGCATATATAAGTAGCTAGATTACTAATAATGCTTTGCCACGTAATCCTAATGGATGTTTGGTCATATTTAATATCAGAAAAATCATTCTTACCAAGTAAAGATCTTGAGTGGTACTTCTTCAGCCCTAGGGACCGCAAGTACCCTAACGGTTCCCGAACAAACAGGGCGACACAATCCGGTTACTGGAAGGCAACTGGCAAAGACCGCAAAGTGAATTCCCAGAAAAGAGAGGTCGGAATGAAAAAGACACTTGTTTATTACAGAGGCCGAGCTCCCCATGGCTCAAGGACTGATTGGGTCATGCACGAATACCGTCTTGATGATAGAGAATGTGACTATCCTGCCTCTGGATTGCAGGTTTGCACTCTAGATACTCTAGTTCATGCACAAGACATTTATTTATTTTTATTTTTTAATGTTTACTTTCATATGCTTGTTAGATAAAGGGTAATTAAAATTCCTACCATCATGTTTAACCACTGGTTAAATAAAAAGAGACTTGCATATATAGTATGAGGCCGTGCTGGCAAGCGGCAAGTGGCAACCATACTCAATGTGTATTGTTTTCGTATTCCTAATTAACAGATTCTACATGTTGTTGGCTTTCTTTTAATTAGTGGAAGTAATGTATAACAGTATAAGTGAAAGTAATTTACGCAAGTTTGCTCTTTCTAGGATGCTTACGCTCTATGCAGAGTGTTCAAAAAAAGTGCACCAGGTCCTAAGATAATAGAGCACTATGGGGCTCCAGCTCCATGTGTAGATCACACAGGAACAGGATGGATGAGTTATGATCATTCTTCCCCAGCACTAGAGATTTCCTCTGATGGGAGGGGAGAAGACCTGGAAAGTTCTAGTTACTCTTTTCCACCTGAGATGAGACCACCCGTAAAGTTTCAAAGATTTGAGCCGGTTGATGCCAGTGTCACCACCGATGATGGCAAGTGGATGCAGTTCCTGACTGAAGACGCATTTGATGCAACAACTGGTTCATTCATTGATCCAACAGGCTTCCCATGCTTTCCTTCTAAGGTACAATTCACATGAGTGAGGTCTTAAATATTCTGTAGGGATCCCATTAAAATAACATCTTAGTTTTGCACTGATGATTTTAAAGGGCTCCAGTATAATATTGCCTTGAATCAATTTTTCCTTTTGCAAAATTATCAAATAAGAACTGTGAATTGTGGACTATGTTTGTAATGTTTGTTTGCATTATTATCTCCCTGGTGGCAACTGGCAAAGCTGAGCGAATTTAAGATTTCATTGTCCTGACTTTCTTGTTGCAAAGTTATTGGCATATTGTTATTTGTCATCATTGAAATTCTATGCCTTTCTTTTTTCCAAAATTTTTGCCAATCATCTTCTACAAATAATATATATTTGCACCAACAATAATTTTGCAGATTACTTTGTTGATCAAAGGATAAGCCAAAATTCTCAAAACTGTCAAAACACATAATTAAATTAACTATCTCATAATTAACAGGTGAACGTGGCGTTAGAATGTGCAAGAATACAACATAGACTCTCCCTCCCTGCATTAGAATTTGATGAATTCTCTGAAATAGATTTCACCAATTCAACGGCCCATCAAACGGGAATAAATCAACATAGTGGCAAAGAAGTAGATGCCTTGCAAGAGATCCTATCAGTTGCATCTGCCTCACGGGAACTAATAAATAACCCAAGCTACACTGATCCATGGCCTGGAAGTAGCTCTCACTTTGATGAAGTTTCGATTATGTTAGAACACAATAAAATAAAAAATGAGCCACTGCAATTCCCAACAAATTCATTAGGATCCACGTTTAGCTTCCAAATAAAATCAGGGAGAGAAGATGAAACAGCTCAGTTGATAGATATAGGTGGTTTGGAGGAGGAATTCAACGAAGATAAGATTATAGCAAATTCAGGGCATGTGGCACAAAATGAACTAGGGGAGGTAGGATGTTTTTTATTGACAATGTTTTTGAAATTCTTAATTAATTCAATTGTTGAAATAGTGCAAAATCATTTTTTTTTATGTAATTAACATCCTTTATTTTTTTCTCTAATCACTAGATATTCTTGGAGGAGGAAGAATGCAAGCAGACAAAATCCCATGCTGATTCTGGTCTTGTTGAAGCTAGCCATGTTGAAGGTGTGCTTTGATACTGTTACCGTTACTGCATTATTACCTCCTTTAGTTGCTTAATTCTTCAAGTTACCAATTATTGAGTAAATATATGACAAAGGCATAATCAGTATATGATGTTAATGTAGTTGTTTTCTTACGTTTAAAAGTAATCCTTACAACGTAAGTTTGAAAGAAACTAGACATTGAAAAAAAAAAAAATGAGCAAAAATAACATCAAGGTCCCAAGTCCAAGTGCATAGGAGTAGACGGAATTAGACTTGAAGGATATTGGGCCTGGCCCAGAAAAGGATCCCCAATTGGATATTTGGAAGTCAAGATAGACCAATTAGTAAAAAAGAAAAAGTAATATATTTACAATCACAATTATTTTTAGTTGACAAATTAACCACAAAAACTTACCAATACTTACAATTTTTTTTATTCACAATTATTTAAACTATAAAAGCATGTATAGTATTTTTTTATTTTGAAGAAAGTGAATGTAGAAAGACAAATTTTACTAATAGTTTGTGCTTGTTGATTAACTCGGAGTTAGATTGCAGGAGAAACTGCACACCTGACCAGAGAAGCTGACACCGATGATGAAGTCGAGCTGAAGCCAATCTTCTCACAGTCACAACCTGACGACTTTGGAGTCAATTTAATCATAGATGTAAATTCCCAAGATCTTTACCAAGATGATCAAGTTCATGATCACAGTCCAAATGAACCAAATGAACCCAAATTGGATTTCTATGAGGAGAAACCCAGTGTTAATCATGACCTATGCGTCTCGAGAAGAGGCTCTGTCGCTGAGACTTTTTACTTCCAAATGGAGCCTCCGAAGAAGATAACCATTCATTTGAATCCCAAAACTAACAATAATGAGGTAGTTAAACACCGAGTTACGGGTTCAGGTTATGCAAGGATGAAAAAATGTTTGGAAAGATGGGTGATAACACAAGAGGTGATCTCAACTCAGTCGTCCAATAAGTCTACTGGAAATTTAGTTGTGCATGAGTTTCTGAAATTGATCAAAACCATGTTCAGGTCTCGCACCTACATAACTTGGGTGGGCATATATCAGAGAAATATGGCTGTTATAATGATGTGAATATTGTTTGGGCTTCGATGTGTACAGAGGAAAGGGCTTTAAACAAGTGGGGCAGTTGTTTGGTTTCTTTTCTTTTCTTTTTCACCTTTTTTCTAACAATTACTTAGGGCTTAGTATTCCATTAATTATTAACGTTCCCATGTAACTTCGTTATTTTCATTTTTTATTATTTCATCAACGCTGTAAACAGTGACACTGTGAAATAATTATTGTAACATGTAAGTATTATTTTAATGAATAGCTGTATCGTGTTGCTAGTCTGCCATTTGTACAAAATTTTCAAAATTAAGTACTGGATTGACCCTGATGCCCTTATTGCAAAAGCTGAATTTTTTTTTTTTTTTTGATTTAGATGAAGGTTTTTTATTAAAAAATTGACAATTCTGGATTAAGTCAAACTAGAAAGAAAGATAGAAGAAAACAATGGCATTATTTGCATCTCTTTTTTTTATTCCAACAATAGGTGAAATTGATTCTCTGTTAGCCCTCAAATTATTTGGAATCCTGAAGCCTCTTTGTAGCTGAAAATTTAAATTTGAATTTGAATTTGAAGAGGCAAAGTTCTCCCGTTCGGTGGGTCCGGCTGCTAGACACAGAGCAAAGTTAGATGTGTACATTTCACTCAGAAAACTGCGTAAAAGAAAAAGAACTTATATTCGGAAAACGTGTCAAAAATCTTATGTTAGAGATCCTATGCAGTTGATTCTGTCACAAGTAACTGGAAAAATGGCCCTTCCAGCATCAAAACTATCACAAGATAAGTTTTTGAGACCCATCTGTCAGCACTTTTGATGTATTTTTAATCCTGAAATCTGTAAAGAGAAGTTTCGGCTCTACAAAGATGGGGGGCAGGTTTGAATTTGGGCCCCATTTGAATCCAGAAAGTGCAGACACAGCATTTGTTTTTAAAAACAGGCCATATTTCCAGGAGTAGGATTTATTTGACTTGTCGCTCCATTATAAATTACTATTTACTAATACACTAAAATAGGGGTGCATAATGTCTAAAACGACTACGAAAATGGAGTATTGCGTTAACCGTTTCGTTTTGAATGAAATGATCGAAATCACGAAAATACCACGAAAATACACATGGACGAAACTGACTACGTGTTGCGTTAACCGTTTCGTTTTTTAAACGCAACCAAAATCTTTAACAGTTTCGTTTCGTTTTGAACGAAACGAAACGAAACGAAAGGATGGTTAAAACAGTCGCCGTTTTCACCCCTACTAAAATAAAAGTTATGGTCCCCTTAACAGAGGTCAATGGTCAAATAGTGCTTGACACCTCAGCAGCTTAGCCACTAAATTTCTGGTTAACATGCTTGATTAGTTTGGTTTTTGTTTTCTGCTACTTTATTTTTCATGTACAAATCTACAAGTTCAATAAGTTATCGTAGTTGTCAAAAATACAAGGTATTACTAGATACTAGATAGATCCACTTATCAGTGACTCAACAACTTAATGTTATTAAAAAAAATTAAGTTGCCGCATTGAAAGTCTACGGAAGTTCAAGGACCAATTCGATGCAAAAAAAAAAAAAATAAATAAAATAGCGAGCAATTTATTATTATTATTTTTTTATGAGAGTTCAAAGGCAAAAACCTGAAATTTTTTCCCTTTTTTCTTTGGGCATTAGTAGGAGTTTTAAATTAAGATTCGTTGAACGGTATAGTGATGGTGGTCTTTCTTAAGAAATATGTTAAGAGCGAAACTGGTAAGTATCCAGTTTCCGAATGGATGTGTTTTTCTTAATAAATAATAATAGAAAAAATACATCATATGTTAAAATTGGAAATAGGGAAATATCGTTTTGAATGGAGTACTCTTGAGCATGGTCTTTATCCTCGCACCGGCCAAAGTTGCCTGTGTGCCACTGTTTTACGGTTGGTTGTACAACAATTTCGGTTAAATTTGTTTTTTATTAAAACACAAGAAAAACCTTGTAAAAAGAAGTGGAGTCGGCTTGAGTTTCCAAAGGAAGGAGCACAATTAAATGGGTCAAATAAGAATACTAATCCTTTATTTTATTTTATTTTTTTGGCGATAATTGGCATTTCCGAAATAGAAAAAGAATCAGTTATAATAGTAATAGCATAAATAAATCACTGGTGCCACCTTTGTAGGGAAATCTAATCAGGATACGAAAGGGAGATTATCCAGAACCACGCGGCCAATTTCATCATCAAACAAAGATTTCCACGTTTTCTTTAATCTTTATTCAAGGAAAAACTGTCCCTTTCTTTGATAAATCATAGTTATCCCCTTTGCCAGCTAAGTTAACATTAGGCGACATGGACCCGGATAGGATAAAGGCCACTAATTTTTTTCTTTCGTACTTTTATTGGGCCCCACGTGACCCCATCCCCCATTGTGGGGAGACAAATCAGATGAGGGAAGATTCGGCTGCAATTTAATTAATTAGTTATATATTATTTATCCAAGGACATGTGGTTGGTTTTTATTGATTATTATTGGTGAGTTATCACACTTTTTTTTTTTGGATGGTGCTACTATGCAGATGTGATTTGTGTTTGAACGATTGTTAGACCATATGTGGTTTGGTAGGGCATCATTAGAAAATTGCACGTCGATTATGTTAATTATTATTCTATTAATTACAGGTTAGTCGGTTAGTCCCTTGTGATTTGGTAACTGAGATTTTCATAAAAATTTCTTTAATGAAGCAATTTGTAGGTCCATATTGTGAACCTACAGTTTACATAAGTAAATATAGACATGACAAACGGACGTCTTTAAATATTTGAAATGTTGTAGATGACAAGCGTTTTAAAACCATAAGTCATGAATCATGATAACTCCTATATATAATTATATATTATTATTATAACAAAATTATCATGAAGAATTTAAACCATTGATTTAATTAATTTTTATGGCCATATGTTCGTCTGAAATTTTATCTTTTAAAGCTCATTTTATGTAATATTAGGACAAATAAACGCATCATATAGACTCTTGACTTGTGCAAACTAACTAAAAATTTATATAAATATTTATTTAGATATTGGTTTTGTAAATCAGCAACATCTATCAATTTGAATTCATTGTTTTGGATGTGTTTATTTTTTAATCATTAATACAAAATGCAAAAAATGAGCACTTGCCAAATCAACAAATTATTATTATTATTATAAAATTTAAATAAATAATAAAGGGCGTGTTTGGACCACTAGAATAAGGCCTTGTTCAGAATAGCTTATTCAAAAGGTTACCAAATCTTTTTCAGAACAAGTTGAATCAGAGCCTTATTCTAGTTCCAACGAAAAGTCGGAACTAGATTGGAACTACGCTCCGTCATTCTTAAAAAAAATATTAAAATATTCCTTCATCAAGATTAAAAAAATAGAGAAACGGAGAGAGAAATCATTTTCAACCCTTTCCTACCATTGCTTGTCTCTTCCGTAATTACTGCTAGAAATCAGCGATCTGAGGAGAAATCGGCGAAGTGGTTACCACCGACGAGTTCGTCGTCGATCGCTGAGTTGATAGAGCTACGTTCTCTCCAAACAAGTAGTACCCTACATTCCCCTTCTTCTCCTCTCAAACCCTCTCCACTACTTCTCTTCCATTCTCTCCTCACTAACCTTCTCTCCTCCCGTTTCTTCTCTAGCCGCCGTGCCTCCTCCAACGCCGGGCGAAATGAGAAGAGCTTGGTTGAAGACGAGGCTGAGCTGAGCGATTGAATTGGCAATTTGAAGACTGATTTGTTGAAGCTCAGTTTGTACAGCGAAAGTGAAGATGAGTTCAATCGGAGGAGTGATCGTGTCTCTAGTAAATTTAAGGGGACAAAGAAAATCAGGGCTGGAGATAGGAATTTGTAAAGTTCGAGGGGTTCAGTGAAAATGAGAGGCTTTTATAGTGATGAGGATGGAGATGAGGAGGGGGATTTTAGTGAGGGGTTCGCTTCTAGGGGACTTTAGGATGAACTAATTACATTTTAACAGAAATTAGATACAAGTAGTTTCTAGAATCAGTGAACATCGGAAGATAGAAAACATCGTTGATACTGGCATACTAGAATTGGTGCTGACTAAAATTAGTTTACAACAACTTGAGTTTTGTTTACCAGTAGCGTTAATTTCTTACTACTACATGTTAGAAAACAAGATTGATGTTGTATTAGATGACGCCAGAAAGAAGATAGAAGGCAGTATAAGGTAAAAGTTAGATGAAAGATAAAATACAACAAATTATTATTTTATTTTTCTTCACTTGTTCTTATTCTTAACTACACACCCAAACAACTACAAACAATTCATGAATAAATAATTCTTCACAATTTTTTATTCACCACTCTTGTTCTTGAACAAACTATTCTATTTTTATCCACCGCACTTCCAAAAGACAAATCTCTAATGGGTGTGCGATTCTCCCATATCATGACATAGTCCGGGTGATTAATCCCATTGAGTTTATTATTACTGGGTGCTTGTTTGTTTTTTGTTTTCGCTATACGCGGCCTGATTTGATAAAGTGTCATCTAGTAATGTTATCAGACTTGTTTTTTTTTTTCCCCCCCCACCATCGCATTACACTCGCATATTTTACTCTATCCATGGATGAAGAAAGAGATTTGCTACTTTCTGTCAAATTTATTGACCTTAATATGTAAATAAAATATGCGTTGCCAATTTTATTAAATTGAGTTGTTATTATTAATCAAATTTGGATTGATCTCAATGTCCGGTAATTCTATTCATTATGTATGATAACAATATTCCTACTGTTCATTAATAACATTCAATTATATATTACTGTTTTGTTATGCATACAATATCGTCTTTGAAGTCAACTTAATTGCATATATAAAAAATAGTTAATTTGCTCGTATAATCGATAAAAATTAGTAAAACATTTTGCATTGTATCATGCTATTAGGAAAGAAAACTAATTTTTTTTAAATTTGTTTTTATGTTACAGTCAAATAATTATTCTTGCATAATTTGTTGAGTATGGGACTGTTTGTACAAATTAATTCGACAGCTTCATCTGTGAGAATCTGTTCTATATAATTTCACAACAATCGGATAAGACTTGATAAATATATAATAGAATTTGTACCCCGTAGCTATAGTAGCAGCAGTTCACACGCACTTTTAGTAGTATAATCAAAACATATATTATTTCACAGAATTGGATCCGCCTCCGAAACAACTATTGGCGAACAGTTCTCCCGACAGTATTTCAATCCTGGCCATTCAATCTCTTCTGCGTATCCTGGCCTTTCGATCCAACTCTTCTCCTTCGTTGGATACATTTCTTCTGGAGACTTCTCAGCTACTCTTCGCTCTCTCCTCTCCTCTCTCACAGAAGCGCTCGATGGACCGGGCAGGTGGCGTCGCCCATGTGGCTCGAGTACGGACGCCCTTCTGAGGACTGATCCTGGTGTATGCGCCCTGCTTCTCTGCCTTATTCTTGCTCCTGCTACGGTGTTTGTCTGCGGTGTTCGGTTGATTTCTCATATGTTCGTGCGCGCACCTGTTTTTGTGAGCTGATGCGCTGCCGCTCTCCTATTTCCTCTTGGTTTTCTATGGTGGCGGTCTATCCAATGAACTTCGCCAATTTGCCCCTTCGATTTCTGGAGCGACGACTCTTTATTTTGTTTTCTTCTCCACTCGGTTTTTATCTCTCTTTTCCTGATTTTCTTCGTCTATTTCAAACGCTCTCATTCCCGTGAGCATTCTTTGTTTTCCTCATTAATTTGGAGTTTTTCTTTTCTTGCAGTTGATTCCTTCCAATTCTGCTCTTTTTCTCGATCTAGCCTCAACGCACAAGGTACGAATCTGCTTCGTTGTCTCATTCTCACATATGAAAATTTTCTGTGAGCCTGCAAATGGTGTCAAATTATCATCATACCTATGAACTATTAGAGACATTTTATTATGTTTCTTTGACAGTATCAAAAATTTAAATTGTTCCTCTTTTTCTAGAATCTGAGTTTGATCTACGAGAAGGTGCTTTGGTTAGCTGACATACCTTAGGTACTCCTTTAACATAATGGCATCTTCTCTCTACTATTCTGAGTTATATGCTTTGTTATATTTTATTTTTATCCTTTGATTCTAACTTTTAATAATCATTAATTAGTTGTGTATTATTATATTTTTCTCATCTGAATCTGATTATTACTTATCAATTTTTTTTATAGGATTCGTGACAGTGTGATACATGAGGCTGTTCCTCAAGACTTATGCAAACAGAAAGGGAGAAGCTAAATACTAATGATCTATTTTTGTCGGTAATACATGATTTTTCATATCGTATCGCTTACTTTTTATCGATAGTCGATTTATTGTTAAATTTATATCTGATCATTAGTTTTATGTGCTCATACATAAATGAATATTAAAATTTATTGCTGTAGCTATGAAAATTTTAAAAAATTGAATTGTGTATGCGTTGTAGGTGGGGAAACAGTTCTATCAAGAGATGACAAGGAATTGTAACATAAATGAAGCATATCAATGGAGCTCTCTAATTGAAATTTATCAAAGGTATAATTGTACATTATGTTTTGCACTTATAACTACATCTCATTTAGGAAGTCTTCCTGGTGCTTTATGTATTCCTTTTTCGACATCAATTTTTATGATCTTGGATAATTTCCTATGTTATATATGTTGATAGTTCAGTTTCAGATTCCTCATTGAAAAATAGTACAAGTAATTAATTTCTTCTTGCATTGACATTCATGTTTTATAATCTCAAAATTTCAATGGCATATTTAAAAAATACCAATGAATTTGCTAGCTGCCATTTTTTCAAGTGGAAAGGGATTAGCTCACCTTACTAGCACCTCCCCAAATGTTTATTCATTTTCTTTCCTATTATTTTTCAGGCAAAGACTAACCTACTATTGCTTGCTTCTTGAGGTAATTTCTTACCTTCTATTTATAATTTGTGTTGTTCTCGCTAAGTCTTACTTATGTAGCTATATGGTGAATTTGATATAATAAAGTCAAGTAAACAATGTAATGAACAATGAAGGATCTCTTACCACAAATTTCAATATCTTACTTATGTTGCTAATATGTTTAATTATTTTGGCAATCTCCAGCTTCAAGCATGGCCTTAGTTAGATCTTTTTTCTAATAGCCTCTTATTCTCTACAATTGAATACTATTGTTCACTTCAGCCAAAGAGCACACTCAAGTGACAACGTATTGTGGTGTTTTCCTTTCCTTTTTTTTTTTTGCTATATTTTTTCCCGTCCTTACAAACCTCATTTATTTTCTCATAAATTTTCTTTTCTTAGCAAATATTTCTTCTTTTTTTAAAAATTCTGTTCATTTTATTACAATCAATTTAAGATTTTTTAAAAGTCTCTTTTTTTTTTTTTTTTTTTTTTTTTTGCAGACACCAATGAGTATAGATGGTCTTTTTCTTAACTGCAGAATTGCTATTTGTTGCTGGTGTGCGATACCTATTGAAGATGAGGATATTCTGCCGTACCAGTTTTGTACCATACAGTAAGTAAAGCTATGGATAGATATTCTAACTTTTTGATGTTTTATCTATTTCTGTTTTCCAAATAATAGTGATTCAGAGAATATAAATTTGGATGTGTCGCTTTATATTGCTACTTATGCACTGGAGCTTTTGATTAGAGAACCAAAAAGAGAAATGGGAATTTTACTTCTTATAGGTGTATTGCATTTCTCACCATTTTTCCAAATAATAGTGATTCAGAGAATAACATTGGATTAATATGACCTGTACATATGTACTGAATAATGAAAAAGTTTTGACAGTTTTTTATTCCGTTCAATATCGATTGAGGCTTTTAATAAAGTTAACAACATTTTGTTTCAGAATTTATAGTTTCTATGGATCCACTTAATCTATCAGTTGACTGCAGGGACATTTCAAGACAAATGAAGCCAACAAATGAGGTATTGTTTTATCTGTTGAACAAACTTAGGCCCTAATTAATCATAATTGGTGTATCATTGGACAAAAACAATTGCAAGGTCTGATTGCAAGGTCAAAATAAGAAGCAATTGCAGAAATCATTTTAACAAACAGATGCATCAGTCTAAAAAATCAATCAGACTTGATAGCTGTCAATCAAAAGGGAACCTGGGATGCAGCCATGACTTGATAGTTATTAGTTGGTTTCTAGCACGGAACCTACTGTTATCTATCAGTTGACTACAGGGACATTTACAGATTGTTAGTTCAATTCATAAAAAATAAGTTCATCACTAAGTCCTTAATTAATAATTTCATACACTAAAGTAATGTTTTTTAAAAAAAAAATTTGAGAAACCTAATTTTTGAAGTCTAATCACTATTAGCTTTTACACTGCTTTGCTATTCATCTACGTATTCCTTTAAAATATTGGTCCGCACAATGAACAAATTATTACTGTATCAGAAGGAAGGATCACATATTCTTCTCTAATGCAATGTCTTTCCTGTTTTTCTTTTCTACTTAACAATTGCAAATTGTTTGTATTTCTACTTAACACGATCATATTTGATTTTCTGTACTTATATAAATGATCAGGTAGCAAATCTTAATTAGTTAATGGAAGAGAGAGTTTCATCATTCAACGTGTGATGGTGAAGAAAGGCTTTCTTATGCAGTGATAGTGATATTCCTGTGAGATATATTTTCTTTCTCTTGGTACTTTACTTTATCCAGAATCCTAAAAAATGAATCAAAACATGAGTAATTGCACTTCAACTATTGTTGAATTTTTGCTACATTCCCAAGAAAGGAAATTATTTCCGTTTTTACCCCTGGTCTAGCTAATATGGGGTTTTGCGCCTATTCAAGATTCAATTCTTCTAATTTTCTTCCTCTCAGGATCACTGCCATCCAACTGTGTTGCCTTCTTCTCTTGGGGTCTTCACTAAAGTGTTTTATACGCATTTGTTGCTTTATTCAGCTCAGTTCTCATGAAATTATCAGTTTATGCTATTGGTCTTCTCTTGCCTTTGTTCAGGTCAGTATTTCCAATTATTTTCATATCATTTCATGGTTGAATTGTTGTTTAGGGCTTAAATAGGATAACCAAGTACAGATGTGATCTCATCATAAATTGGTTGTGTTCTGGTATTCTTACATGCACTCATGATCAATTTTAAAAAATTGGCAAGAAATGTGTTGTTCTTTGACTTATGATCAATTTGATCTCTTTACAATTTTTGCTTAGTTAATATTTTTCCCATGTAAATTCTATTTTGTACATTCATAACCACTAAAAAAAAATTTTACCTCTTCTTTTATAGCACGAAAATTCAGGTTAATGTTGTTTAAAAATAAAAGAAGAAAGACCTAATTAATGGTTGCAAGATTTTGTTGTATGTGCAGGCCATATAGTTGATGCGAACCTTAATGATTGTTCTTCATGGATGCAATATTTTTGCTTGGTTCTTTGGAGACCAAATTATTATTAACATATTAGTACTAAAAATTTTTTCCTCATAAAATTAATTAGAAATGCTTTCATGAGGATTTATTTATCTAATTTGATGCAATCATTCTGTTTACTTTGTCATGTGAGGTTTATATGATGCTTTATCATCTGACACATATAGGCAGAGAGTAACAGCAAGGCAACAAATGGCTGAGGTTTGTTCACCGTCTCTTATTATATGTGCAGTTTGATGTTGTTTACCGTCTCTCATCAGTTGAAAAAGTTGACATTGCCACTTTCTTCTTTGATATGGCACTTAAATTGAGCAGATTCTTTGTACGTTACCTCACTAATTCAATCTCTATTATAAATCTCTTCTCTATTAGGATTCTGATTCATGGTCGAAATACATCTGCTGGACATTGCTAAATATCTACATATGTTGGTCATCAAGTACATCTTTTTTTTTTAAGGTTTCAAATTATTATTAATTTTTTTCTTAGGATTTTTCTTAAATTAATAGCTGACGACCCAACAGCCAGATTGAAAGCCCATTTTAAATTTGTCACATGTTTAAGTATATAAGCATTTCTCTTTCTTCAAAGATACTGACACTAAACATTTGGTACTACCAGTTGTCTGGCTTACCTTTTCGCAAAAGAGCAAGGATAGCTGAAAGCATCTACATGGTGATAAATTTATAAAAGAATGGCTACAATGAGGCCGACTGGACATTCATACTCTACTAAAAGAGGTTATATCTCCGAAGTTTTATTTTTAATGAGTTTGTTTATTATGATAATATATAAGACATTTGATTTGTTAAAGGTACCTGATTGTACATCTTTTGTTGAGGAAAAGTACGTATAATTCATAGTTTTTATGCAAAATACCCAGTGGTAAGTGAATAGCCTACAAGACTTTGAACGCATTTGGATTTGCTTGGTTGCTAATGTTAGATATAGTACTTTGGCTTCTCTATGGATTGCTGGTGATTGTAATAGCTTAGAAAGAAAGTAGAAATCAGTTACAAATATTGTTGATTAAGTGACAATCAATTTGCTAATGGTTACGCGCTTCTAATTATATTTTTCATTTTTAATGATTGTTTTCATCAGTGTGGACTGCTGCAAACATGGCAAAAAGTGAAGAGTGATCTGCAAATTATTTTTTAGTATTTGCATGTCGATAATCAAAACTATACTACATGGTACTTTTGAAAGTTAGTCATTGATTTTGCCTTTCATTGTAATATATTTATCTGTGAATAAGTTGTTCTATATCTCAACAAGAATTCCGTTATTGCTGATGTTAGAATATATTTGTTGAACACGATCAATAATTCAAACTCTAAGTTGATGAGGTATTGAGGGCCTGAAAATGCATTTTTTATTTTCTATTTTCTTTCTCAATTTCTCTTCTATGTGTCACCTATAATCCTATCAAAATTTGTGGTATCGTGTTACTGCCGGTACTGTATAAAACTTCTTACATGAAAGAGTAAAGATCTATTATTTCGTAATTTTAAATGTTGTAGGACAATAAAATTGTATTGTTTATATTTGTACCTATCAATAGTATTTGAAAAGAAATTACAAATAGTTATCATAAACTTCTAAGGAAAAAAAATAGTTCGCGCAACGCGCGAAAAACCCACTAGTATTAATATAATGTAGTATTTTTCAATATTTTTTGGTATGAAACAGTATTTTTACTGTTGGAATATTTGTCCACTGCCGCCGTCTTTTTAGCAGGGCTTTTGTATTAAAAAAAATTTCGAAAAATACTTTAGCAGGCCTTTTTAGCAGGGCTGCAAATTCCATTCAATGTTTCTGTACAAATATAATACGACGATGGACCAGCAGAAACAAAATATATTATATATTTTTTGTTAGGATTCTATAATAAAAAAAGGGTATTTCGTAATCAAGCTTTTCCTTTGGTTGGTGGAATGTATTCCGAGACAATTATAATGGCAAAGGAATGAAGGATTAATACAAAGAAAGTCATATTATTTGATATAAGTGATAATTAATTTAAATTGTTATTTTTAATCATAAATAAATTAATTTGATTTGCACTAAATTTGACTAACCAACTGTATGACACCTATTTTTTAAATATACAAAATAATTCATAAATTGTTGCAGTCGATAAATAAGCTAGTCGGCAACGTTACTTATCTAATAAAAAAATGTTTTATCACTGACGTACAATGCTTTCACAGTTTTATAATAGGAATGACACCATTGGGAAACTTTAACCAAATTCACAAATTTTTTTTGAAAATGTCGTTAACTATGTAATTTGGTAAAAAAAAAAAAATTGTCGATAAATTATTCCTCCAAAATAAAAAAATTCATCGGTAAATTCTCAAGACTCTTTCATATGACAAGGATAACAACGCTAAAATTTACCTACAATAATCCAACTTACTAACTTAGTACGACACAACATTGATAACAATCAATAAATAGAAAATAATAAAGTATAAGTAAACATGAAAAAGGATAAAGAATAAAAGAGAGCCCAAAAAGAGGGTGAAAGAAAAAGAGTAATTACTATTTCAGTGTACCAATCGACCAAGAATGAATAAAGCGTGTCTGATCAAAATGAGCCTAGTAATGGGATCATAAATGCCAAATTTACCGCTAGCAACTGCTGCCTACGTGGTGGGAACGGGGAAGCGATGTGGAAGCCTTATCCACTGCTCCATCTATTCTCTCCTCCCCAGTACTAAAATAAATAAAAAAAAGATAAATAAAATAAAAAAGAACAAGAGATAGCCGAAGCAAGCACGAGTGGATAATACCGAATCTTATATTTATTTCTTCCATCCAGCAGCTAGCTCTTAGTCTCGACTTCCACCCATTCTTATCCCTACACCTCTCTTCACGTTATAGGCCCACCATCCCCTTCCCATAATCCCATCCCTTCTCATGCTTCTCTGTCTCTCCTCCTCTCCCCTTGATCAAAAGCAAAAAGCCACACTTCGATACACTTCAATTCATTGAATCTTCTCTACTTCTCCAATCTCCTCTAGTGCTATGCAACAACATATGGATACTTCTGTAATGATGCAACGGATGGCTGAGGAAGACGACGACATCGGGTCCATGTCGTCGTTCTCTGATCATGAGGATTCGAGCAATTCTGTGGGTTCCTCGGTTTCGTCGGAAGTTACCGAGGATGCAAGCTCGTCAAATTCTTCCCTTTCTTCTTCTTCTTCATTTCAACCACCTTCGACGGATGATCAATTCAACCAGGGACCTCTCTTTGAGATGTCTGATCTCATCTCTGACCTCCCTATCAAGTATGTTCAATGCTTATATCATGTTCTCTTTACTTTATCTTTGAATTACCGTTTTTTTTTATTTAACACAAATTAATGATTATTTTTATTTAATTTCAGGAGGGGTTTGTCAAAGTTCTTCCAAGGGAAATCACAGTCCTTCACTTCTCTTATAAATGCAAGGAATTTAGAGGACTTGGTTAAGCCGGAGAGGCCTTACAACAAGAGGATGAAGTATTGCAAAAGTTACGCCGGAGGATTAGACCGACAGAAGTCGTTGTCTCCCAAGCATCCAACGAAAGGTGCAATTATGAAGAAGGCATCGTCGAAGGGTTCTTTCGGTTCTTTTGGTTTGAAGAAAAGAAGCTTTTCGGGGCTTAAATCGTCAATGCCACCGGTTCCGAGATCAGGCTGCCTCTCTAGTCAGGCTCTTCTATTTGCCTGAAGGGTTTGGTCTCGTGGTGGTCTTAGGAAGATCAATTGACTAATCAAATATGTTGATTTTTTTTGTTTCTTTTTATATAAAGTTGCACGTTAATTAACAATCTTTGTAGTTTCAAAAAAAAAAAAAAAATCTTTGTTTTTTTTTTTTCAAGAGGAAATGCATGTGCTTCCTCTGCAATGGAGTTTTGCCTCTTGAGATTTCTTTAGCTATGTATGTCAATTATGGTTGAAAAATGGTGATGGTTCGTGGCTTGACCATTACTTAAGTAGCTTTGGGCCTTTTGTAGCTTCTAGCTTGATGTACAGGGGGAAAAAAAGCACATCGACTTTTCACAGTTTCAAATGTCTATATGTTTTTCTTTCTGCATTAGCTTTTTTTTTTGGTTATAAATAGTTTTATTTTCTTTTGAGGAACGTGAGAAAGTAAGATAAATTAAAGCAAACATTAAACATGGCATAATATAATCGTTGTTTCTCAGTTTCTGTCTATATGTGCAAACAGAAGATCTGAAGATGGAAAAAAAATGCCTCCTATATTAAATAGAAGCGATTCTTCAAATTTCAATACACAACATTTGATGAGAAATTGAGAAACTAATTTAGCCGTCTGATTATATAAGTATAAGTAAATAATATTTTAAATAATTAAGGTCTGTTTTCTAGTTCTTTTAAAAGAAAATTTTCACCAAAAATAAATTTTGATCAATTTATTTTTTTGCCATTATTATTAGAATAAAAAAAAATGTAGTACCAAATGAAATGAACATGAAGTATCCAACAAAATGCAATGTTTTAAAACTTAATATAATTATTGTTTTGTACGGACTATCCAAACCGATCTTGTTGAATTGCTGGTCAAGTTCAGTGTTCACCTGACCTGTTAAAATGCGAAGTAACGTCAAATACTTTAAAAGTACATCAGGTTCGAATCCCGGGAACATTTCATGATTACTTATCTTATCCTTTATCCTAAAAAAGAAATATAGCCTTATCCTTACTCCTATTTCCAAAAAGGTAACTCCGGTTGTTCCTGAATACGGAGACTTGGTAAAAAAATAGGATTAGATTCTTTTTAAAAAAATAGGAATAGATTTTCTCCGGTTTTTGGACCAATCGACATGATCATGTCCCGATGCAACGTCTTCAACAGAGATGCAGGAATAAGCTCTGTTTTCAATACCCTACCGGTTACCGAAAAATTCTGATAATATCAGATATTCGGTAAGGTAATCGAAACAACGATATTCGATATTAAAAAATACCAGATTTCAGCTATTGGTGTATGGATGCCGGTAGGTTATTGAAAACATTTGAAATAAGTGAAATCCTTGCTAGCGTTTGACCAAGGGAGACTTTTTTCCCCTATCTAGCCAATGGAGAATTCAGAATTGGAGATTTATCTGTTGTTACTTGTTACTTGCTAGGGACTCTAAGAATGCCGCATCGTGTATTAGGCAAACACAACCCACTGCGCTAGCGGAAGTAAAAGGAATCGGCTTTAACAGGGGAAAAAAAAAATGTTGTGTTCATGGTGTGATTTAAATAAGAAAAAACCTTTCGACAAAAGTCAAAGCAATCCGGTGTAATTTGGTATGAATCCGACCCGAAAAGAATCAAATGAAGCTGCCTTATGTTATTTACATATGCTCAATTAACAGTTGGCGGTTACTGTCAAGAATTTCGAAAAATAAATATGCTTTCAATTGCAAGTATATTTAGTAGTGGACAGATATTAAATAATAATTCACATGAATTACTAGGGGATGCATTAGCAACATTTAAGTCATTGCTATAATGGATTTCTTCTGAACTCTTATGTCACTCTGTCAACCAATTAGATTGAAAAGTCATTATAACTGAGATTGCCCTAACCCATCTTTGTCCTTCCCCAATTCAAAGATGCACTCTGTCAACAAATTAAATCACCTTAGACCTTATTAGCTTCAATTCCATTAAGGTTAAAAATAAAAAAGAAAAAAGAGCTCAACATTGCAAGACTGAAGACAAAAAGAACCATGGGCCAACAAAGATATATAGCGGCCCACCTAGGAAATTCTACTCGTAGTTCCAAACCTAATAAACTCGTGGGCCTGAGTAAAAGGGATCTTTCTTGCCAGATTCTTATTTGTTTATTTTACGGTAATTATACGTGACATCGCTGCCATCGCTGAACTAAAAATAGAAATTTCGCTCTCCTCTCACGCGCTCTCCTTTCCTCCTTTCCTCTCATACGCGCTCTCCTTCCCTAGCGCATTCATCTTCTCCGCCTCCTCTACCACACTCCCCTCTGTCCCTCTTCACTCTCTTTCTACCTCCACGCCTCCCCTTCTCTTCTCTCTGTCTTCTTCCCTCTACCTCTTTCATCACTGGTTCCTTTTCCATCAAATAGTGAGAATGTAAAACAAATTGAGCACATAAAAGTAACAAAGTGAACATATATACATAAACAAAAAATTTTATACATAGAAAACAAGTTGAACATGTAAAAGCAACAAATTAAACATGTGAATGAACAAAGTGAACATATACACCAACAAAGCGATACATATAAAATAAACATAAACAGATTAGACAAATAAAAAAAACGCTTATAACAATAAAGTGAACTAATATAATAAACAAAGTGAACATTTATTATAATAAAATTAACAGATATAAAAATATAGAATTAAACAAAAAGTAAAGAAATAAAATGAACAAATCGACTAAATAAATTGAACATATATAACAACAAAATGAACCAATACAATAAACAAAGTGAGCATTTATAATAATAAATTTAACCGATATAAAAGATAAAATTGAATAATAAATACAGAAATAAAATGAACACTTATAATAACGAAATTGAACATATACAACAAACAAAGTGAACATATATAAGCATCATAAAACTGATATAACAAATAAATTGAACACTTATAACAACAAAATTGAACATATAAAAAAAATAAAGTGAACATTTATCACGACACAGAAGAAGGAAAACACAAAAGAGAACGAAAAGTGGGAGAAAAGATTCTCACCTCTGTTAAGAAGGAGATGAGGAGGAACGAAAATATGGCTTGGGAGGGGGCAATAGAGAAGAGAGAGGGGAAGGAGATAGTGCTGGGTGAAGAGAGATAGCACGCGTTGGAGCGATCGCTGGGTGAGAGAGGACAAGCGAGGGGAGAGCGCTTAGGAGGGAGGGTGCGATGAGGGGTCCACTCGGACAGAGAGGAGCGCTGGATTGAGCGATGGTATGCGATGGTAATTTGAGCGATGGTGTTAATCAATTTTCTTTATTTTATTATATTTTTTAGGAATTACTGAAAAATGAACGGGTTATTTCCTTCGTAGCAACTAGCAAGAGTCACACTTTCCTTTCCATCTTTCCATCCCGCCAGAAGCTGGGTTTTGCATAAGACAAAAACCTTCTCACCATCACTCACAATGGAAGAGGTGGATTTGCCAACCGCATCTCCCGATTAGGCCAATCTTCTGACACTCGTCGTTCATCTGATCTCACAAAAGGTCAAATCCATCGTCGACTACGTTCGATTTCGCGCCGTCTGCTCGCCGTGGCGCTCCGCCTCTCTTCCGAAGCCGCTTCATCTCCCTCCTCAACTCCCATGGCTGATGATTTCCTACGACTCCAATCCAGAAGACGACGGGATGCGCCTCTTCTATGATCTCTGG
Source organism: Rhynchospora breviuscula (assembly GCA_027562975.1). Taxonomy (NCBI): domain Eukaryota; kingdom Viridiplantae; phylum Streptophyta; class Magnoliopsida; order Poales; family Cyperaceae; genus Rhynchospora; species Rhynchospora breviuscula. The sequence continues at coordinate 58,523,361 of CM050398.1, read as the reverse complement.
CAATCCAAGATGCACAAGCTTCACCTACCAGAGGTCGTTGGGAAGAAGTGTTGCGCCTCCTGCAACGGCTAGCTCGTGGTTGCGGCGCCTCGAGGTAAAGAGGTCTTTTTACTGAACCCGTTAACCCGGGCTCGCATCCAGCTTCCCCCGTTTAGCACTCCTGTCAAAGTATTTGGGGTTGAGCAGAAGGATTCTCACTTTGGAGGTCACCAGTGGTTTGAACTTTTCGCTAATGATTTCTTGATCAACAAGTTGTCTTTCTCGACCGACCTGACTGATCCGAACTGCCTGATAATGGTATTTTTTCAGAAAGCCCACCAGATCATGTTCTGTCGGGTCGGGGATCTGTGCTGGACAATATTCAAGATGCAATCTCGGGATATAGATGCGACATACCATAATGGACGGTTCTATTCCCTCTCTTCTGATGGAATAATGAGGTCTTATGACCTAAACAATCCTCAGAAGTGGCTTGTCTCATACCACCCAGAGTTCAATTTTGTCACTAAGTTTTTCCTGGAAGGAAAATCTGGACTGTATGTAGTTGTTGCTCATGGCCTTGAAGAAGAAGATGTAGAAGAAGAGCAGTATCCAACACATGAACTGGACAACACTGAGAAGGGCACTAAGAATGAGACTGAGCTATACCTGCTCGACGAGGTGCTGTTTGGGCTCAAGCAGATCATCGACACTGGCAACACAACTATTTTCTATAGGGATGATTACTACTGCCTGGCTGTCTGTTCTGATGATTAGGACTCGCTCGATGGGGGCTATATATACTTTGAAAATGTATGTGTGTCGTCAGAAGACAAGGGTGACGCATGTTATGGCATCTATTTTGACAAGCTGGGTGATGATGAGTTTGAGCTGGGGGTGCATGACCTTAGTGAACAGCTACAAGTTTTGCCTGCTACAATAGCTATGTGGCATCTATTTTCGTCAGAAGGATGCTATTATAACATGCTTTTGAGGTAGAAAACCTGTTTTTTTTTGGTTCCTGGGTTTAGCTTTCAAAGTTCTGTTAAGAATTATAGTCCAACAGAAATGTTCTATTGAATTGAGGTGCTTAGTTGATCTGTTATTAGAATTGAGGCCAATTGTTGGATGTTGGTGTTTATGGTATGCTATCTCAGTTGATTTGTAGTTATTACTACAAGTTTCGAGAAATTAATTTTCTTCTAATGCTGATAATTAAACTTTGCCATCCACAATAGAAGATAGTTTTTAGTGCTCTCAAGGATCCTTGTCCATGTTTATATTTCTCCAAATCCAATTTGTTATTCGATCACAAGCTGCACACAGAGATTAGGATATATATCGGTCGACTATCTCAAGGCAATTTTTTTAGTGAACTGAAATATACTTTTTATAATGGATGATGAATTCCATTTATCTGAATTTAATGCTCAGAATAAAAAGAGAGATAGAATCGATTTGGTCATACATTGAAAGATTGAATGGAGTTTTTTTTTTATTTAGATTGGCTAAATTTGTTACAGAATTGGTGTAAAATGCAGATGCAGGAACTTAATTGTTTAGTTAAATTTGTGATCAATCTAATTTGCACTGTTAATTACTCATTATGATGCATAACGAATGTGATTAGGTGAATGGCTAACTTCTAGCTCAAATTCAGATGCACTGTTGTAACAGCTTTTCTGGACATATTGCTGTTAATAGATTGTATAGGATGAGAAGTGCTAGTTACAAATTTTACATATTTCCTGGATTATTCTTGGGGTCACCCTAAAAGCATTATTGTACGTTCAATACTGAGTTGGTTTTTATTCCTTATTAATGAAAATCAGTTCTAGTTATGCTTGTTTCTTACACCCAGTTAGCAAAGCTTCAGTGAATTTGACTTTTGAGCCTCTTATTATATGGTCAATAATCTTTCTCGATTTCAAAAGAAAGGCACAACTAGGCTTGATCTTTCGTGTGTTCAGATAGTTCTGGATAAAAATCTAACCAGTATTCTTTTATTTTTTGTTGTATGTTGGGTGCATCTATGATGTTATGATTTGCACATTGATTTATATGAAGTGGGAGTTTCGATTGATGTACTGTTGAAAGTTCTTTTCGAAAGCCTAATATTAAGAAAATGTGTTGCCGATGTATGGTTAACTAACAACTATTGAATTGGGGTCTCAGGTAATCCCATCCAAATGCATGCTGGTTGGCTCCAAAATTTAATTTATCATGTTACTTTGTTCTCTTTACATTATTTTATCTGAGGATGGGAACTTGTTGAGCTCATGATTGAATTTTGGCCTAATATTTACACAAAACTGACAGGAAAACAATATTGTTCTGTTACATTTGGACTTTGATGTCTCTACACTTTCGTTGTGGTGCAAATGGGTGATTCCTGTAGCAGCGCTTATACAGTTATACTATAACAATTTGTAAGTACTGGTCACTTGTTATCAATGCTCTTAATTCTGTTGTTTCAGTCAATATGCATTTTTATCTGGGGCTTATTAAGCCCTTGCATTTTGGGGGATATGTCAGAAATTGGTTCAGTGTTCAGAAAGATATTCTGCAATTGTCAGTAAAGAAATAATGTAAATATGTATAAAAAATTATGGATTTGCAATGACTTCGTCTTGAGCCTGGTTTAATCTGACTTGTTCTCTTTTTTGTTAGAGAAACCTGGTAGAAGCAACCAAGTATTCTAACACAGTTATTAAATGCCAACATGTCCAATGGCATTTCGATTCACAGCTTCTAATAAAATGAAATATTTGGTCACCAAAAAGTAGACCGAAATAAAATTGAAAGGTTTTAGCCTTCTATTTTTTAGTTTGATGATGAAATAACTGATTTATGTATCTGATGCAGTCCCATAAAATAAATATGTTCATTAAATGAGGGCAGATGTCAGAAGAAATGAAGTCATATACTCATATAAGAAATTAGAAGATATAACCGGTGAAAGCAAACCACCATTTCTATGGACATCTAAAGTTGTACGATCGACTATGAGGTTTTATTTTCCTAGATTCCTAGTATAGTTTGAGGTTTTGCATTTTAGTTATTAATTTTTTTTTCCTAAACAAAGTATGGTAGTTGGTCTATGAAACTAAGTATGCTTCTCTCTCTTTTATGACTTTCATTTTTCTCTCTCGATTCCTCCGTTCTACTCTGCGCAAACTGTACGTTATCAGAACAAGTAAGGACGACTAGCCAAGATCATAAGTTTGTTGAATTGATCAGATTTCTAATGCATCCTGTTTTAAAAATCACCTTGAAGTGCGGAAAGCTTAAAAAAACTACAAATTCTGGGGCCTTAAGAAGAAAATGAGTATAAAACATAATAAAATGAAAAATTGTTTTATCAAGTCTCAATTCAAAACTTGAACAGCATTTTTTAAGGCTGATTAATTAAGTTCTAAGTCTATAATAAATTAAGTTCTCTAAACAAATTTGAGACTGGTATCGCCTTGACCCAAGCCTTGTCCTTACGCTTTCAAAACTGCACTCTGTAATACAACCAAATCACCTTAGCCCTTAGGTTTATGAGCTTTTGCTCTCACCGTGGAAAATAATATTTGTAGGCCTAAAGAAAATTAACAGAATGGCCCAAATGAATTTGTGGGCCATATTAAGTAGTTGTTTTGGGCCATTTTTATAATTTTGCTTTTTCACTTTGGGAGAAAACTGAGGAATAAACATGTTTTTCTCAGTCACAGCCTCACATGCGGCCGGCGGGAACAGATCCCATTTCATCCCGCCAGAAACTGGGGTTCTGACTTCTGCGTGAACCAACACAAACCTCCACCGACGAATTCCCATGCACTGGCCACCGACCTAACAATTTCTGTCTCCAGTTTTTCAAAATCACACAACGGAGATGGAAAAGGTGGATTAGCCTCAGCCAACCGTGTCTCCCGACTGGGCCTATCTCCCTACACTCGTCGTTCAGCTGATCTCAGAAAAGGTAAAATCCATCATTGACTACGTTCGATTTCGCGCCGTTTGCTCACCATGGTGCTCTGCCTCCCTTCCGAAGCCGACTCACCTTCCTCCCCAACTCCCATGGCTGATGATTTCCTACGACTCCAATCCAGAAGACGACGGGATGCGCCTCTTCTACGACCTCTGGCAATCCAAGATGCACAAGCTTCATTTACCAGATACCATTGGAAAGAAGTGCCGCGCCTCTTATCGCGGCTGGCTTGTGCTTGTGGCGCCGGAAGGTATAGAGGTATTTTTACTAAACCCGTTAACACGGGCTCGAATCCAGCTTCCTCCCTTTTCTAGTCCGGTCAAAATATGCGGGGTCGAACAGGAGGAGTGTCTCCTGTAGATCATTACTGGCACGAGCCTTACATTGATGATTGTATGATAAAAAAGTTGTCTTTCTCTACTGATCTGACTGACCCGAACTGCCTAGTAATAGTGTTCCTTCAGGGAATGCAGGAGATCTTCTTCTGCCGGGTCGGTGACCCGTGCTGGACAATGGTCAAGATGCAAGAGGAGTTTGATGCGACATACCACAATGGACGATTCTATTTTTTCTCATTTGAGGGAGCAATGAGGGTTTATGACTTAAACAATCCTGAGAAAAGGCTGGTCTCTGTCCTGCCAGAGTTGCAATCTGTCCCAAAGTTGTTCCTGGAAGGAAAATCTGGGGTTTACATAATTAGGTTTGTTGTCCGTAACCCTGAGATGTCAACAGTAGCTCAAGAAGAGCAGCATGATCCAGCACATGACACAAAGTACATCGTGAAGCCCTTCGCATATAAGATTGAGTTGTACCAGCTCCTAGAGCAGCCATTTGGGCTCAAGCATATCACTGACACAACAAACGCAACAATTTTCTATAGGGGTATCTTTGACTGCCTGACTGTTTGTTCTGATGACTGGGACTCGCTGGATGGGGGCTGTATGTACGTGGTGCACACAGGTGCATTTTCTGTAGGTAAAGACAATGGTGGAGAATGTAACATAGTCTTTTCTACCAAGCTGGATGATGGAAAGTTGGAGCTGGTGGTGTGTGACTTTGGTGAAGAGCCACTATGGCCGGGTGCACCAGCTATGTTCTTTCAGCCAAGCTTTGCTTAACTGTTGGGACTTGGGGAAGCATGCTATTACAACATGCATTTGAGGTAAAAATGTCTGTCGTTTTATTTGATTCCTGAGTTCAGCTTTCAACCTCTCTTAAGAAAAACAGTGCTCCAGAACTGTACTTTTGAATAGCATGAGGTGCTCAGGTGCCTTGTTATCCAAATTGATGCTAACTCTTGGAAATTCTTGTTCATACATAGATGTTGATTAGATGATTTATAATTATTTTTTGAAGGTTTATTTGCTTTGTACCAGTAGCATGTATTAAACAAGAATATTCTACAAAGATTACAACTGACAACAGAAGATAACCAAAATTAACCAGAGAAACCAAACTATTAAGCCACAAATGGAGACTACAGTGGACACTATAAATGGAGAAGATCAGCTCAAAAGGAATCAGCTCTCGTTGCAACAGACTCCATTAGCTGGCAGTACAACGCATTAGTGGTCCTCCCTTCATTCTTCCTCATCTATCACTGTGTGACACTTGTTAAGTAGTGATTAGCTAAGGAATTGATGAATGACGCAATAGTGTATCTTGCTTTCTTATATATATAAGACAATGCATAATGTAATGTAGAGAGAGACTTTTTAATCAATACAAAATGAGAAGTTCTAATCAGTGTTTATCAGTATCTTTCATTTACCAGTAAATATCAGTTCTACATTTTTTGTTTTATGGCATCAGAGCAATGTCGGCTAACGCCACAACCTCCATCCCCATCTCATCTTCTTCCTCCTCTACACAATCCATTGATTCTATTGTCCCTTTAACATTACCTATTGCCACAAAACTAAACCGATCTAATTTTTTAGCATGGCAGTCCCAAATTGTGCCCTTACTCCATGGGTATGATCTATATCGGTTTGTTCATGCTCCAAATCCACCTGCTCCTTTCCTCGTCTCTGACACCACCACTACTCAACCCAATCCAGAGTATCTTCTATGGCACAAACAGGACCAGCTTTTGCTGGGATGGCTGCGCTCCTCTCTATCGGAAGAGTTACTCGCACAGGTGGTGTCCTGTACGACTTCTGCTAGCTTGTGGTTGATGCTTCATCAAACTTTCTCTGCCACCAGTCAGGCTCGTCTCATCGATTTACAGAAGCAGCTCCAGTTCATCTCGAAAGGAGGCATGACTTGTGCAGAGTACATACAAAAGGTCGGATCTCTAGCCGATGAGTTGGCTTTCATCGGATCTCCGGTGTCTGATGCCCAGTTAGTGAACTACATGCTTCGAGGACTAGGGTCTGATTTCAATCCTCTCGTCATCGCCATCACTACCAGGTCTGATCCGATCTCTCTCTCTGAACTTCATTCTCATCTTCTTACTCATGAAAATCGTCTCAACTCGCAACATGCTCCTCCTGCTTTACCTGCCGCACCAGATCCTATAGCTTTCTATACCAACCCCAGGATCCGCAACCCGAATCCGAGACCCAATTCATCTTATCAACCCCGACCCAATACTCCACCTACCGGGTTTGCTTCATATCCCAATCCGAGACCTTATAACCAGCGTCCTCCTTTTCCCCAAAACTATTTCCCACGGCCCAACTATTATCAGGATCGGCCTAACTATTATCCACCCAGACCCAATCCTAGACCTAGGCCACCTCCTTTTCCTCCACAAACGTTTCCACCAGCCCGACAATCTTTTCCCACATTACCTGCTCCTTTACCAGCAGTTCCTTCACCTGTACCAGTCGACAGACCTCCTTGTCAGATTTGTGGAAAATCGAATCATCAAGCCAGAACTTGCTACCATCGGTTTGAGAACAGATATCTGGAACCTGAGCCTCTTCTCCCATTTCCTCAAGGTGCAGAACCCACATACCATGCCCCACCACCGCCCTTTCAAGCCTTTGTAGCTCAACCTTCCTCTCTTCCGGCTCCTCATGAATGGTGCATCGACTCCGGCGCTACACATCATGTCACACCCGACCTCAACAATCTGTCCTCTTTCTTGCCATATGAAGGTCCAGATTCTTTACAAATTGGAAATGGTTTAGGTATGCCTATAGCACACATTGGTTCTTTCTTCTTTCAATTTTCCAATTTCACTATTACCTTGACTAATGTTCTTCATGTACCATCTTTTACTAAAAACCTCTTAAGTCTTTCGAAACTACTAACTGATAATAGCTTAATTATTGAATTTTCTTCTTCCTTTTGTCTTGTCAAGGACCGTCTAACCAAGACCCTTCTTCTTCAAGCTCCTCTTTCTAATGGTCTCTACCTCTTACATCTTCCTCTCACCAAACCGCCACCTCAAGCCTTTCCCCGCGTCCCCGCCACCTCCCTATTCAACTGCCCTGGCTGATGCTGCCTTACAGATTGGACGGCCTCGATGACTACATCCGTCACTTTTACGATCTCTCCTCTTCCAAGATCCACAGGCTCCACCTCCCTGAGACACGCGGGGCAAAGGTTTGTGGATCTTCACATGGATGGCTTATCCTCCATAAAGGCATGGTCACATCCCTCTTTAATCCTATTACTCGTGCCACAATTTCCCTTCCTCCTTACACTGCAGTCCCTTCCCATCTTGGGATTTCTCCGTATTATTCGCCGAATCGTGTGCCCTTTTTCGATAATTGGGATGCTCATGACTTGGCTGTGAGCCCTACTGTGAATTTTCGTGTCAAGAAGGCTATCCTGACATCAAGTCCGTTGGATAACGGTTGCCTGGTGTTTGTTCACACCAGTACCTTTTGGGAGTTTGCATTTTGTAAAATTGGGGATGAACGTTGGACTGTTATTGAATTTGCAGCTCCTTTGCCTTCGGAGGAGGACTTTTGGGACTTCTCCTACTGCAATGGTTATTTGTACGCAGTTCATCCATTTGGAAATGTGACAATGTATAACCTTATTAATCCTACAAAAATTTTCTTGCATTGTGGAAATGGTATAGATGACACGTGTCTGGTTGACGGGGTCAGTAGCGATGCACTTCTCATCTCTCATGGTAGACTTAACTATGATGATGATGAAGATGGAGTTGTTCAAAGGGAGATTGACTATACTGTGTATAAGTTCAGCAATGATGGAGAGCCACAGTGGATTGAAGTGACTGATGTAGGCCAAAAATGTGCTTTTCTTTGGTGGTAATAGGCATGCACTCTCTCTTTCCAGTGCTAATCTGCAATTGCCAGATTGGGGTGCTAATAGTTTGTGCTATGACTCAATAAAGATTGAGCAGTGGGACCAACAACACGATTACTACTCCACATGGCGCAACCACTACTTGAAACTGGGTCGGCTAGATAATGGGACGGTTGTTGATATAACTAGTGATTTAGGTTCATTTCAATGGAACGGGCGTTGGGAGGAATCCTTGTGGTTGACACCCAGTTTGATTTAGCATTCCTTAATACAGAGGACTGACTGTTTTGTTGGTATCAAGCTCTTTACCTTTTGTAAGTCATGTTGGAATATCACTTGATATTAGCAGGTCCATTAAACTCTGTTACATTTTTGGAATATTACTTGATTTCACTGTTACTTAATGTTGATGTATTATCAATGCTAATTTTGTTCTTGTTGCGTCATATTTCAGTAATAGTAATGATTGGCTGGAAAATGTCCATTTTAATCTTTTTAATTTTTCTCGTAGCGATATTCAATTCATGCAGTGCACTAATTTCTCATGAGTGGTTAACATTCTTAAGAAAAAATTGAATTGTGTTTCATGATTATGATTTTCATGCTAATTGAATTGTGTTTCCTTCTTTATTCAGTTCTTAGTCTGAAAGAAAAGACTTACAGGATGAAGTGAACTGGTATACCTCTTTAATAGCTTGAAATCAAGCAAATAAAAATAACTTGCATTTTGGATTTTCACATCACTTCACAATATAGAAGGATGTAGAAACTTACAAGATATACCTGATTTGTATTTATTAATGATCATTCTATATTTCTATGCTTTGTGGTACATTGTGTAGAATTTATGGTTGCACCCAGACAATAAAATGGCAATGCTGTGAGTTAATATTCAATGCTGCATGGACATTCCTTCTCTTGGTAAAGGTATTCAATCTTTTTATTGTATTAGTTATTGTTGTTGTAGAAATGGTATTGGATGCACTCTATATGTAACTCAGCAAAAATATTTGCAGAAGTTTCCAATTTGTGGTTTATTAGCTTTCATTATCCCATTCAGTTGAAGTCAGTCTTCTTTATTTAATACACTATAATAAGCATGGGCAGCACAGCCTGAAGCCTGAATACTAGTGTAAAAGCAAATTTAATTGTTATCCATTGGGCCAAGTGCTTGAAGATCATATCTGCCGAAAGAAACCAAATAGCCTCGGTGAGGTACTCCATTCTTCCACTTCGTGGTTTACAATATCTACTTTTTTTGGTTTATAGTTGATGATTTTTCCTCAAATTTCATCTTTATTGCAAAACACATGAGAGTTCCTTCTCTTCCAGCTCCTCAGGAATATTAAGGATTCCAATGTGATTATTCGATTATCAAATTAAATTCATTAAAGCTTTCTATAAAATAAAAGCCCAATAATGTGACTCTAGTTAGTCAAATGCTGTAAGGCATCAGCTTGCGAGCATGAAAAGTCTGCTTTCAAGGTTTACTCAAAATATATGTATATTTGAAGAATTTATATTTTTGAGTAAAGAAACCTTCAATTATAATGAAACTCACAGGTCTGAACTCTGAAGATAAGCAGAGTGGGGTAGCTTAATTAAACCACTGTCATATCTGTTGTTATTAGGAACAATAATGTCAATTCTTAAAAAAATTAATAAAATCTAGAGTGAATGCTTCCAAGGAAAACCAATGTAATGATGTTTGGTCAGTGAAGCATAATAAAGCTCTGAGTGGAACCAATCAAAAAGGCTTCCATTCAATTCAATATATAAGGATACAATAAAATGGAGATAATTTTAAAATGAAATCTCTTGGTCTAGTGGTCAAGATTGATCAGAAGAATACGACTGTTGCGGTAACCTAGAAATTACGGTTGCAGTACTGATAGGGGGAGATGATCAGGGCACAACCATACTTAATCCAAACGCACCAAACTTTTTATTTTGACTACAATACCCTCAGTCCCTCACTGTTGGTTTTGAAAAGCTGTGCGGGTCCAGAGCTTGAAGTTATTCAGAGAACTTTTACTCACCCAAATCAATGAAACTGGTTTTACACATACACAAAGAATACAGAGAGATACATGGTTCTCCAATTGTATATCTTTTGCTGGAATATTATGAGAAAGAACAAAACAAAGAGCTACACATGCTAAGACCCCTGACAATGTTAATTTACTTATGATACCATGGATTTAGAACATAAATTATGGAAGGTACAGTAGAGGACGTGCCACAATTGTGCTTGTAATTATTTACTATCACACTATCAGTTACGAGTAATTAGTTTGCTTTTAAATTATTGTTATTTTTATGCGTTTGCTGTGCATAGTGAAAGACGGTTTTTAGTCTCAAGGATCCTTGTCCATGGTTTTATATATTTTAATAAACTTATTTATTTTTTATTTGACCGCATGCATACAAAATTTAGTTATGTCTGTTGACTACCTCTGCAACTCTTTTATGTACTGAAATATCTCTTTTATAATGGATGATGAATTTCATTATATCTGAATTTGGGGCTCAGCATGAAGAGAAATGTGTGATGGTCATAGATTAAAAGATTAAATGGGGTTATATTTTGTTTTGATCGGCTAAATAACTAAATTTGTATAGAGTTGTCCAAAAAAATACAAGCAAGTGCAGGTAGTTCGTATGTAACAGTTTAGTAAATCTTCTGGTGATTTAGCTGGATGCTTAGTTTCTAGCTTCATCCGTTACCTTGTTGTAACAGGAAATTACTGTTAATGTTAATAGATTGAGAAATGCTACTGAGAGAGTTTTTATAGTTCTTAGATTATCTGTTATTGGTACCCTAACATTTAGTAGCGATTACTGAAGGTCTCTTTTAAATGCGCTTGTTTGTCTGCGTAGCTAGAGCTTCTGCGATTTTGCTTTTAGAACCTCGAATGTTACAAAATAATCCTTCGTCTTGAAAAATAGGCACAACTGTGCATATCCTTTCTGATGAGCTCCGGAGAAAATTTAACCAAAAGGTATACTTGCATTTTTTTTTTATTGTCTTTATTGTTGAACAATAAAGACAATAAATGAATTTTTGATATGACAGAGCTATTGGTCGGTCCCCTATCAATTATTTATTTATTTTTTATGTGGGAATTAGGACTTGCTGAGCTCATGAATGAATTTTTATGGAATATTTACAGAAACACTACACCAAAAAAGATTTTTAGTACCAGACTATTAGTACCGGTTTTTAAGAAAACCGGTATAAATAATACATGGTGGCAAATTGGTAATTGTCAGTATATATTTTTAGTACCGGTTTTTTAAAAAAACCGGTACTATATTTCCGGGAAAAGGAAAAGAAAAAACGCATATAGATTAGTACCGGTTTTTTAAAAAAACCGGTACTAAAAATATATTTGTAGTACCGGTTTTTTATAAAAAACCGGTACTAAAATATAGCCGTTTTTTTTACTTTTTCGGCAACTATTAGTACCGGTTTTTTATAAAAAACCGGTACTAATAATCCGCAGAATTTCACATCTACCTCCTCCTTCTCCACTCTATCTCCTTCACTCTCTCATAAACTGTTCTTGGCCTTTTCTTTTCCCCTCTAAAATCGAGAATATTTTTGTGTTATCCAAAAGCACATAAAAAATAGCTAAAAATAAAAAAAAATTCCGAAAAATAGAAAAATCAGAAGGGAAAGCAAAGGAGATCTACGAGAAGCTAAAATAATTCTCATTTTGAGGTATATTCTTTGTTTTTTCTGTATTTTATTTATAACTTTGTAATTATATGCATATTTTTTATTTTTAATTGTTTTTTTTAATTTCAATCTAATAAAATAGAAAACGGAAGAGAAAGAGAAAAAGTTATTTAAATCGAATAGGAGGAAAAGGAAGAAAAGACAATTTCGGTAATTTTTTATTTTAATCTTAATTAATTTTAATTCGATAATTTATCAATTTGTACATGCATATATATATCGTTAATTTGGCATTTGCATTTATTAGTTGTATTGTCATATAGGACCAAATTGTCGGAATTTGAACTATTTTAGGTCGTGCCCGTCCGAGATTAATCCATTAGGGATTAATCTTGGATAGTACTCCCGGTCGGGAGTACTGCTCTTTGGATATTCTGTCTCATTTAGGAAAGCGAGTTGTACGTTAGATGCAGTGTGTTGTGTGAGAAAAATTCGACAGTGTTTTCTCTTATGTTCCCACGGATACGTACGCACGAGCAATCGTGTGTTAGCGTATTCAGGGAACATAAGGGGAAATGCTGTCGAATTTTTCTCAGACAACACACTGCATCTAACGTACGCTCGTTAATGAGACGGAGTATCCAAAGAGTGGGCTAGGATGGTAACCGGTCCAAAAACCTATTGTGATGCATGCATTGAACCTACAAATCATAAATCCTGACATTTTTATATATATTTCTATCTACACAGATGGATCTGAGGGAGAAATACATATATGAGTATTCGAGAATATCGGATGAATTTGTTGGAGTTGTTGAAGAATTCCTTAAATGTGCAGAAGACCATCGGAAGTTGACTGGAAAGTCCAGAATATTATGTCCTTGTAAAAATTGTCTTAACTTTGAGAGACAAGATGGTAAAGTGATTAGAGCACATCTGATTCAACGTGGATGGATGACAACACCTAAATACCTCCGGTGGGTTTTACATGGAGAAAAATTGAAAGAAAATTTAGATGCCGGAACGAGCATTAATGTATCTGATATTTTTGAAAATACTGTACAAAATAATTGTATGGATGATGCAGGGGATAATGTAATTGTGGGTGATGATATAGAAAATTTAAGTGAACAACAATATCAATGTGATGATGATAATAGAGAAAATGATTTGGATGAAATGATGAATGAATTACCCGGTGATTTTATCGATGATGTTCCTGATGTGTTTGAAAAGTTGGATGAAAACTCTCATATACCCTTATATCCCGGTTGCAACGAAGATAAATTTTCCAAAATAAAAACAGTTTTTAAGTTATATAACCTGAAAGCTAAGAATAATTGGAGCGATAAGAGTTTCACATCTTTGCTCGGTCTTTTGCGAGAAATGCTTCCAGCAGATAATACATTACCCGATACAACTTATAAGGCTAAAAAATTACTATGTCATTTGAAATTGGAAGTAGTGAAAATTGCAGCTTGTCCGAATGATTGCATACTATTTCGTAATGAGTACGAGAGCCTCCATAAATGTCCAAAATGTAATGCATCTCGGTACAGACAAATGGACGGTGAATTGGATAATGAAGAAGATAGTGGTAAGAAGAGACCAGCTGCGAAAATATTGTGGTATCTGCCAGTAATACAAAGGTTTGAGCGTCTTTTTAGTAATTCAAAAGATGCTAAACTGTTGAGGTGGCACGCGGAAGTCAGAAAGAAAGATGGAAAACTCAGACATCCAGCAGACTCACCCCAGTGGAACAACATAGATAGTTATTTCACGGATTTCGGCAGTGAGCCTAGAAATTTGAGATTGGGATTATGCACGGACGGAATGAATCCTTACGGCCTCATGAGTACAAATCGAAGCGTATGGCCTGTTTTGTTGGTTATTTACAACCTTCCTCCATGGTTATGCATGAAAAGAAAATATCTGATGATGTCGTTACTCATTTCTGGTCCAAAACAACCAGGAAACGATATAGATGTGTATTTAGCTCCGTTAATAGAGGATCTTGATATGTTGTGGAAGGACGGAGTAAGGGTTTTTGATGCACATTCCAAAAGTTATTTCACCTTACGTGCGATGATATTTGCACAATTAACGACTTTCCGGCATACGGAAACTTATCGGGTTACAAGAATAAAGGAGAAAAAGCATGTCCTGTTTGCATGGAGGAAACACATTCGATATGGCTATCGAATTGTAGAAAAACAGTATATTTGGGACATCGTAGGTTTCTTAGCCGTCATCATCCCTATCGCCGACAACCTTATAAAAATAAATTTGATGGCAACACCGAGACCCGTCGGGCACCTATACCAAAAACTGGAAGACAAACTTATGAACGGGTGAAAGATCTTAAAATTCAATTGGGCAAACCATTTGCGAATAGAATTCCAGAAAAGTGCTTTTGGAAGAAGAAGTCTATATTCTGGGACCTTGAATACTGGACGTATTTAGATGTCAGGCATTGCTTGGATGGGATGCATATCATCAAGAATATTTGTGAAAATCTGGTTACTTTAATTTTGAATGCTCAAGGAAAAGTAGATAATGTTAATGTGAGAAAAGGCATGGTAAAAATGGGAATTCGATTGGAACTAGCTGCAAAGGAAGATAATAGTAAGAAACGGGATTGGTTACCTAATGCTGTTTATACTTTAACCAAAAAAGAGAAACTCAGTTTGTTGGAGTGTTTGAGGTCTATTAGAGTTCCAACTGGTTATTCCTCAAATATTTCACGGAAGGTGTCAATTAAAGATATGAAATTGATTGGAATGAAATCACACGATTATCACGTGTTGCTGACCCAGTTGCTTCCTGTTTCAATTAGAGCATGTTTTAAAGAAGAAGTTCGAAATTCTATCACTAAGTTGTGTTTTTTTTTCAATAAAATTTGCTCTAAAGTGATCGATCCTGAAAAACTGAATCAGTTAGAAACCGATGCGGTTCAAACCATATGCGAGTTGGAGATGCATTTTCCCCCCTCATTCTTTGTTATAATGGTGCATTTGACCATTCATTTAGTCAGGGAGATAAAACAGTGCGGTCCGATATTTCTGCGATACATGTACCCTTTTGAAAGAGCAATGGGTCAATTGAAAGGGTTAGTGAGAAGCAGATATCGACCCGAAGGAAGTATGGTTGAAGGATATGTGGCAGAAGAGGTTATTGACTTTTATAATGATTATTTAGATGGAGTTAAACCGATTGGCCTCCCAAAAAATAGACACGAAGGTAGACTTCTAGGGAAAAGCATAATTGGTATGAAAGTAATTACAATGGATCTTGCAAAAAGAAAAAAAGCACATCTTAAAATTCTCCAACAGATCGCCGTTGTGTCTCCTTATGTGAATGAACACATAGCCGAATTGCGAGAACAGAACCCTCAGAGATCAGAAAATTGGATCACCAAGGAGCATAACAAAAGTTTTGTAAAATGGTTTACAAATAAAGTAAGACAGTCCAGACCTTCAAATGAAACGGTGAAATGTCTTGCTAGAGGTCCTAACGCCAATGTGCAAACCTATCAAGGGTACGACCTGAATGGTTTCACTTGGTATACAAAGAAACAAGATGGAAAAAGCACAGTACAAAACAGCGGAGTCACAATAGTAGCCATATCAAGTGATGGAACATCATCAGAGCCGTATTATGGGTGGATTGAAGAAATTTGAGAGTTTGATTATAATGCATTTAAAATACCAGTGTTTGAATGCAAATGGATGCTGAAAAGCGGCGTCAAAACTGATAAAAACGGATTTGTAACCGTTGATTTCAAAAAGTTAGGATATGCTGATGATCCTTTTATACTTGCAAACAAACAAGCAATGCAAGTTTTTTATATTGCTGATCCGGCTGACAAGGGACGACATGTGGTACTTCCCGGAAAAAGACGCATTGTCGGCGCTGAAGATGTCGTGGATGAAGAAGAATATGACCAATTTGATGAAATAGCACCATTCTCTACAGGTATATATAATTAAATATAAATCTAGCAAAATTATTGAAATTAAATGTAATAAGAAATTTCACCAATTTGTTTCGTCAACGATTCAAATGTGTGATTCCTGTTTCAGTGCTTATGAGTTATGCCATTATAATTTGTAAGTACCGGTGGTTTGTGTATTCAAACTTTACCATAAGCATCCGTCTCATTGCCTTCGCATATTGTGAAGAGGACATACTAGCCGAAGTGTATATGGACTATATATGGATTCTAAGACACAGTATTCTGGTTGGTTTATTCCTTATTCCAATATGCTTATCACTTTTAAGCATAGAAAGAAGTAAAATAATATATAAAGTTTCTAATTAAAGAAGATATATTTTCAGCGCAGCCTATTTATTTAGATTTTATTTCAGGGTAATTTGGAAATTATTGAAAATAATGACAAGTTTGGTGATGCTATTTTAAGGTCAATGTAATTAGTTCCTTAAAAAAAATTAGAGAACTTAGAGAGAGAGATGCCGAAAACGATGGGATGCCGGAGATAATAGGAGATAAATCCAGCCCTAGTGTTCTCCAAAATGACACGACACGATCGTGTTGGGACGACACGATGTACGTGTTGACACAACACGACATGACAAGAATACAAAATTGGCACGACACGATGTAGGTGTTGACACAACACGACATGACACGAATACAAAATTGGCACGACACGATCGTGGTATCGTGTCGTGTTGGGACATTAGAAAGTTTGACACGATTCAACACGACATGATTCGACACGCAACACGACACGAACACAATACGAACACGAATTAACACGACACCTCAACACAAATTTAATTATTAACGTTGATTATTTAAGCAAAATTAATAATTAATTTCAATTTATAATACTACATCATATTATTTACCATCATTTAAATCTCTAATCTAATTATTACTTTTTATAAAAAATATTAATAAAAAGTTTAAAATTAATCAAATAATAAATTATGACGTTTAGTAATTTTTTCCTTACTTTTAATTTTTTAATAATTTTTTTATTTAAAAATAATAAAATAATCTGACATGACTAACACGACGTGTCAACACGACACGACACGATTAAAAAAGTAGTTCGTGTCAACACGACACGATACGAGACTTTAACACGATCGTGTTTGATACGACACGACACGACACGACACGCACGATTGGAGAACACTACCCAGCCGGCATATTCATTTATTTATTTATTTATTTTCAAAACAGAAGGGGAAGGACGGAATCAAAACAGCAGCCGCCAGACATTAACCCTCATCTCTGTTTTTTATGTCGCGGGTCTCTCAAAGTAATAGCTTCCCAAAACGACGATCAGGCGACGATGGGGCCAAATTGGTGTCTTCTTCTGCCGGACCTCCTGCAATACATCGCCGAGATGTTCACCTCTGTTGCCGACTACATCCGATTTCGTGCTGTCTGCCGTCCCTGGCGCTTGGCTGCTTCCCCACATCCCCGCAACCTTCCTATTCAGCTCCCCTGGCTGATGCTGCCTTATAAATCTCGTGGTACCTACGATAGCACCCGTTTCTTTTATGATCTCTCTACTGCCAAAACTCACAGGCTCGACCTCCCCGAGACATGCATGCCTGATTTCCCATTACTCGTGACACGATTTCCCTCCCCCCTTACACTACACCTCCCTCTACTCTTGGGATTGCTCCATTAGATGATGTGCATTTTTTTGACAATCGGAAAGCTGATAGCTTTGCAATGAGCCCTACTAAACCATTCTTTATCAAGAGGGCTATCCTGACATCGAGTCCACTGGATTCCAGATGCATGGTTTTTGTTTTCACGGATAGCAGTTGGGAGTTGGCATTCTGTAAAATTGGGGCTGAATGTTGGATAGTGATTGAATTTCGCGACGATTCAGATTCGGATTCGGATTCGGAAATTTATGACTTTTCCTACAGCAATGGTTTCTTATACACTATTGATTCATTTGGAATGCTTACCATCTATAACCTTACTAATGCTTCAAGAACATCATTGGATAACGGTATTGGTCAATATCACATGTCTCTAGTCGACGGGGTAGATGAGGATGTACTGCTTATCACTTATCTCTATGTAGATGAAGTTACTGAAAGGCAAGCCAAGTATACAGTGTATAAGCTCAGCAATGATGATAAGCCTAAGTGGATTGAAGTGAATGATATCGGCAAAAATGTGCTTTTCCTGGCCCCTGGTCGCCATGCACTCTCCTTCCCAAGTGCTTATCTGCAGTTGCCAGATTGGGGCGCTAACTGTTTGTGTTATGACTCAAAAGAAATCAAGCAGTGGAATGAAAATAAATCAGGCAGATTGTATAAAAACAAAATAAAACTTTCGAGGCTAGATAATGAGACAGGTACGGATATGACTGGTGATTTAAGCCTTTTTCACGATTACTTTTGGTGGGAGAAATCCTTATGGTTGGCACCGAGTTTGCTCTAGCATTCCCTAAAAACGGGATACTAATTGTTTTATTATCCTTTTTCTGGTAAAATGCACTTTACTTTTGTAGGTGATATTGGAATGTCACCAGATAATCCTCCCATTACTGATATGTAAGCTTACAAAATACTGATGTATTATTCCCTAAAGTAGATAATTTGGTTCCTTGTTGCTAAATTTATTACAGTACTTTACTATTAATGATTTGGCTGGAAACATGTCCATTGAGTCTTTTATTTTTTGATCAGCGATAGTCAATTCATGCAGTGCTCAACTTTCTCGGGAGTGGTTTACTTCTTCAAGAAGAATTTTTGGCAATGAATGAGGGTAAGTTTATTTTTCATGATGTTCTTGTTGAATTGTACTTCCTGCTTGATTTTGTTGTTAGTTTGAAAGGAAAGGTTTACTGGATGAACCTGTATACCTCTTTTAACAGGTTAAATTCAGCCTAATAAAATAACTTGTCCTTTGAATTCACCCTTCACTTCACTTCATGGTAGTAGTTTGTACGAGAGTGGGGCAGCCTAATTGAGCTACAAAGTAATTTCTACTGTTATTAAAGAAATAATGTCCCTCTTTAAAATTAAATAAAACTAGAGTGGAGTGCTTCTGAGGTCCATGGATAGCAAATGTAATGATGTTTGGTCAGTTAAGCATATTAAGCTCTGAGCAGAACCAATCAAAAGAGACGATTCAATAACTCATCCACACTAGTATGCTGCAAACTTTTAAAGGGCTGCTGTTGTAATGTAGAAATTACAGTTTCACTACAGAAGTGGCTAAACAACTTGTACAAGTTGGATTTTACGGATCATCCATGTCCATTGAGGAGAAACTTTGGAAAATTTTTCATTGTAGACTAGGTAGTTAGATTTGGTCGACTTTTGCCGCCTCTATGCTGACAACATCACTGAAGAGAAGAAGAGAATATCTACAACTTTTACTCTGACGAGCAAATTCAAGTCCAATTTCTTGATTTTCACAATGATTCCATCATTGAACTTTCACCTTTCTAAATCATGCAAAATCTTCTTAATTCCAATTACTAATTTCCTTTTGGATGGTGAGAAACACTCAAATGCAAATTCTCAATAGCAATTGAGCGGATGAAAATTAGATTCTGTTTAGAACCTAACTATAAATAATAGATGTTTGGAAGGGGAAATAATATATGTTCTAGGTGATGCTGAGTAATCTTGTCCATCGTGCTAGTGCTAGATCCGAAATTTTTATTTTTTTTCTAGGGTAGGGTGGGGACCACGCCTATAAAATTTTATTAACTTAAAGAAAATTATTTACAGGAAACAAGCAAATCATAAAAACTCTGGTACAAACACCAAACTGGTACAAACTAAAAAGAAACTATCTAAAACAGCCAACTAAAGAGCTATGCCGGCAGTAACCCTACAAAGGAGCTATATCATTACTCAATTCTCAGCAGTAAGCTTTCCACAAGGATCCGAAATTTTTATCATTTCATTTACTTTGAAGCTGATGTTTTGTGCACAATTAAGCCTTAAACTAGGTTGCACTGATACTTCCGAAATAATGTCGCATCCGCACCGGATTCGCACCCGATACCAATTCTCATTTGATACTCGTGCGATTCACACCCGATAGTCCACGTGGAAAACCTGATTATTTTAATTCATTTGACTAACTGATACTCGTATCGGGTGCGCCACGTGGCGAACCCGATTATTTTAAACTCCAAAATATTACAATATTAGTGAAGCTTTTAATGAAAAATCAAAACTTTCATATCAGCGCACCAATTCTCATTATGTTTAATGATATTTATATATCATTAATTAAATATTAGATTGAAACAAAGAAAAAAATAAGAAATTTTCAAATTTTCAAATACACCAATTCTCATCGTATTTAAAAAAGTTAAAATATGTATATATCTATTGCCGCACCTATATCGGAGATTTTTTAAAATTTCGAATCACCGCACCGGGTATGGTTCTCAAATCCGAATCCATGTAACATAGGCCTTAAGTAATCCTCAGGCCTCAGCAATTCAATTCAGTGTGCCTCACATATCAGTCAATATTAGAAAAAGGGGGGATGATGTCCGAAAGTTCATCCAACCTGCTTGAATCCTGCAGCTCCTGTTTATTTTTAGTTTGAAGAGTATCATCAGAAGTTGATGTTTCACTTTTGAGCTGAAAGAAGCTAAATTCTAAATGCGGCATGTTAAAGATGAACTGATTCTTAACAAGTGTAAACATCAACCTAGAAACAGAAAACGAAGTCCAAATGTCGACAAAACATTTTTTTGCTATTATTCATTATTTTCTAGAGTCACTTTTAATGGCTCCTAAGCAATAAATGTGAGATAAACAAAGTATCAGTGCTTAACATTAATATGAGGGATACAGGGTGGAGATTATTTCGTTGGAAGACCGACCCCTTCGCTCTTTCGAAAAAAAAAGCGAACCCAAAATCCTTCTCCCTCAAACCCTAGACGGGGGAGGCGGCCGCCGCCGACCTCCCCCACCCTCTCTTTTTTTCGTTCTTCCCTCCCTTTCTGCTACAAGTACAGCCTATATAAGGCGGTGATACGTTGATTCGGCGGCTCGAGCGCCGAGTGTCGTGCGATTGTCAGTCGTGCGTCATGGAAAAGTGATTCGTTGTCGAGATTGTGCAGTCGAGGTGCAGTGCGGCCGCCAGAGGTGAGCGACCAGATTGCGGCGCCGACCTCCCCCCGCCAATCCTTTTTCACTTCTTCCCTCTCCTTCTCCTGAAAGCACAACCACCAATAGAAGGCGGTGAGATCTGTTGATTCTGCTGTAGCATCGGATGTCATGCGATTGTCGGTCGTGCACAGTGGAGACGTGATTTGGCTGTCAGGGGAGCACAGTCGAGATTTGCGGCACGATCATCGTGGATGTGCAGCCCATGTGTGGTGCGACCGTTAGGATGCACGGTCAAGGTGCACCGCGGCCATGTGGTGCACAGTCGAGGTGTGGTGTGGCACGGACGTCATGGATGTCCAGCCGAGATGCAATGCGGCTACGAAGTATGCACATGAGGTGTGGTGAGAGGCGGTCGTCGTAGGTGCACGGTCAAGGTGTCGTTTCGGACTCCACTCCAAATCTGGATTGAGCCTTAGTGCAAGTCGGTCTGGTGAGACCAGAAGCATTGATACTCCTTTTTGTTTGCTTTTCGATGGTGTTTTTTGCGGTTCTGCGTCAAGCGTAGTTGGTAAGCACTTGGTAGGTTCTAGATTGGATTTGGATGAGTTGACATCGGTGTTAGGTATAGACATTGTTAGGAGTTTATATCGTTTATTTGTTGTGTTGTACCAGTTTTAATACTGGTATTTGTTTTCAGCTTTTATTGATATGTAAACTTTTGTTTTTTATTAATGAAAAATTGTCAGCAATTGCTGACCCTCAAAAAACATTAATATGAGGGAAACATGAATTAGAAATTTAGAATAATCATGTTACTGTATAAACAAGACTAGAACTATCGACAAAAAAAAAAAAAAAAACGACCGTACAGTTACTCGTCCGGACTTAGTTTTCTTTTTTTCTTTTTTTTTTTTTGAATGGTTCCGGACTCATGTTAAAGAAGTTCATCATACGAGGGCACATGTCAAACAAATGATTGTACGGAACTTAGAAAGTATTCCGTGAAAGCAAACAACCAATTTATTGACTGAACAGTGGCCGACTAAAGATTTACGGACTCTGAGGTTTTACTTTCCTAGTAGAGTTTCCACATTTAAGTTATCATTTTTCTAAAAAAAAGTATGGTAGGTCAAACAAATTGTATTTTAGCTATATGAGAAAAACTGAAGCTTTATATTTTACGGCTTTTATGTACTTTCATATGCTTATCGATCAATACGGCACATAAAACTACGAGTATAAATAAACTCTTTTAATTTGCTCGTTTATTATTATTATTATTATTATTATTGTTGTTGTTGTTTGTTGTTTGACATATGTTGTAAGCAGAGATATTTTTAGTTAGGGAAAATTGGAATTAACCTCCTCAAATCTACTCTATTTGGATATAACCCCCTAAAATTGTCAAATTTGGATATAAACCCCTATAATCTTGTTATGGATATAAACCCTTTTTCTTCAATTCAAATCAGTTTTAAAATAAAAAAAAAACGAATTTTAAAGATTTATGACCAAATTGTCCTTACGGTGATTATGTCAGATTAAATTAACGAAGCTAACTAGCTCCAGAGCTCCATGATGCAAATGCCAAGTTATATGGTAGCCTTGAGTCGATTTTACTAATTGATGTTTTCTTCAGTAACTTTTTACTAATGTGACATAAACTATTATATGATTTGCAACTACTTTATGGCATTATGGGAACCCGTGGGAACTCAAAGCATGAAAACGATGCACCTTGTACTTTAGTCCTTTTTGTTCCTTTCTTTAGTAATGAAATACTTTCGATAAGCAGTTTTGTCGACGAACAATTATATTTTATGTAATGAGTAAGTTGAGTATTTTTTTCCCCTTTTCTACTAAACGGATATCTTTGAGCTGTGTTGACCTGCTTATGTCAAGAAATAAAAGTCATTTTGGATCTGCAGGTTTGAAATGGTTCAGTCAAGCAATTCATTTAGGTTTCTACCATAAATTTGCTATTAAAGGTTAATGTAAGTAGACACAAGGTCTAACTTCTAATATTGCTAGAAAGGATAGAGCGTGAAGGAAGAGGAAAGGACGGTCTGGACAAAGAGAAGGGCATTTTTGTCATAATTTTATAATCTGATTTTTTAATTTAAAATTGGAGTAAAATTAATTAGAAGGGGTTTATATCCATGCTTAACAAGATTCTAGGGATTATATCCAAATTTAAAGATTCTGGGGGTTATATCCACATAGAGAAGATTTGATTTGAGGGGGTTATAATCTAATTTTCCCTTTTAGTTATGTTTTGCTAGTTATAGAGGGACGGATCTTTTTGTCATTTAATTTTATAGATAATTACTTAATTAACGTGATATATCCTATAGAATAGTAATTCATAAAAACATTTATTTCTACTCATTATAATTAAATTTTCTTATAGATGTTTAAAAAAATGAAAAAAAAAAATAACATCTTCACAAGAAAATGTGCCAAGGCACTTTCCATATATATCCTATCAATTAAGACTAGATACAATCTATAAAATATAACTTTTTCTATAATGATTCAAAATTATAGTGACACATATTTTGAATGGCAAGTTGGCAACTAATTAAAAAATTAAAAACAAACGAACTGGGGAGAGAGATATTGCAGACGACGGGATATACCGGAAATTAGAGTGGATAAACCCTAGCACGTGTCACGTGAGAAAGGAAAAATTAATTTGGGTAAAAAGGGGCAGGATAGAATTGGAACGAGAATTTTCAGAGAATCTTAATAGCTTGGGGTGCTAATCTGCAACTGCCAGATTGGGGTGCTAATAGCTTGTTCTATGACTCATTAGGGTCATTGCCGTACCGACAACAATGTATTGGCCTCATGGTTTAATCAACACATAAAATTGGCCAGGGTAGATAGTGGGACGGTTGCTGGCATAGCTGGCCAGTTAGGGCCATTTCAGTGGAGTCATTGGCAGAAATCCTTATGGTTGACACCGAGTTTGCTATAGTAATCCTTAATATGAGACTGATTGTTCTATTAATTTTCTGCTGTTATGTAGTACTTTACAGTTGTAACTCATATTGGAATATTGCCGGATATTAGGCAGGACCAATCTCTCTTACTGTTATGCTTCTTCTTAGTGAATATATTCGTATCAGTGTTACTGAATGCTGATGTATTATTAATGCTAATTTTATTCTATGATGCATCATATTTCAGTAATAGTAATGGTTCGACTGGAAACATGTCCATTATAGTCTTTTATTTTTCTCTTAGGGATATTCAATTCAAATAGTTTGCGACTTTCTCGTGATTGGTTAACATTCTCAAAGAAGAATTTTTGGGGATCAATGTATGGGACTTCATGTTTCTTGATATTCATGTTAATTTAATTGTGTTCCTGCTTTGTTAATCAGTTCTTAGTTTGAGTGATAAATTTCAGTGCGCTACAGAGTACTGCCAACTTGAGATATCTGTTAAAATCAATTAATTGAACTAAGTATAACCAACAAGAATGAAAATTCATCAGGTATCACCTTTTTTTTTTTTTTTTTTTTTTTTTTTTTTGGTGTATTCCATCCATAATCATCAATAAATAAAAAAAAAGAAATTGAGCAACTGTGATATTAACAGTAGTTTAATTTTGTATGTTACTTCGTTCCCTTTCAATTTTCTATGTGAGAAATGAGAATTGGGACTTGTTGGGCTCATGAATGAATTATTGTGGAATATTTATAGAAAGCTGACATAAAACAATATATTCTGTTACATTTATCCTTCGAGGTCTCACCAAAAACTGATATGATGTTTTAATTATTTCACAATGATGATTAGATTATTTGATAATATGCAAAACGGTTAGTACAAAATGCAAGACATTGATGCTGATTGGAGTAACGGAAAATATTAAAGAAATTTTGAGTTTTCTCATAATATATTCAACACAGATTGCCAGTTATTGTGCAGAATTTTGAATAGGGAGGAGCTTTTGGAAGCTGTTCCATGGCGATGTTTCTTCCAAACACAGGATGCTATTGAATTGTTTAGGGGGAATAATTTCACCTATGTTTATAGTCCTCGAGAGCATAATTTAATTATAAGGCGCACAATTTGGCCAATTATGCTGGGCTGAATAGAGTTTCAGGAATTTTCGTATTAACTTGCGTGCTTTGGATGTACTAAGTCTAATTGTAATACCTCGGATTAATGGAAATTTGCCTAAGAGCTTTTATATGCAAAAAAAAAAAAAAAAAAAAAAAAGGTGCCAAAGAACATCAACGCATTTGTCTAATGTTTGTTTGCAATAGACTTGAAGTGTTTTAAAAAAATATATAAAAAAGCATCTCACAAAACTGTACCAAAGGTATTTTTTATCATTAATTACACATACTTTGAATGGCAACTAAGCCAGAAATTAAGAAATTGGAGAAACGGAGAGAAAGAGGTATATAATTTAGAGGAGGGACTGGAGAATAGAAAAGATAAACCCTCGTCTCTCTAAATAACTTCCAAAGGGCAATCCGGCGATGATGGACCCCGACTGGTGTCTCCTCCCACCTGAGCTCTTACAATGCATTGCCGAGAAGGTCACCTCCCTGGGCGACTACATCCGCTTTCGCGCCGTCTGTCATCCCTGGCGCTCTGCCTCTTCCCCACGCCGCCGCCACCTCCCTATTCAACTCCCCTGGCTGATGCTGCCTTACAAATTGGACGGCCTCGATAACTCCATCCGTCTCTTTTACGATCTCTCCGCTTCCAAAATCCACAGGCTAGATCTCCCTGAGACACATGGGGCTGAGATTTGTGGATCTTCACATGGATGGCTAATCCTCCACAACGGTCAGGTGACCTCGCTCTTTAATCCCATTACTCGCGACATGATTTCCCTTCCTCCTTACACTGTGCCTCCCTCTCATCTTGGGTTAGCTCCATATGATTCGCTGGATGATGTATCTTTTTTTGAAACTTGGGATCCTAATGAGTCCCCTATGGACTATGTTGAGACTCTCATTGTCAAAAAGGCTATCCTCACTTCAAGTCCGCTTGATACCAGTTGCATGGTTTTTGTTCACACCAGTAGTCTTTGGGAGTTAGCATTTTGTAAAATTGGGGATGAACGTTGGACAGTGATTGAATTTCAAGCTAATCTGCCTATGGAGTATGACATTTGCGACTTCTCCTACAGCAATGGTTTTTTATACACAATTAATCCATATGGATCAGTTACAATGTATAACCTTATTAATCCTTCAAGAATGTTATTTCTTTCAATATTTGGTCTAGAGCGCAAGCATCTGGTGGACCAGGTAGATGGGGATGTACTCCTCATCTTGTATGGTATTAGACGTAACTATGATGGTGTTTTTGAAAGGGAAATTGAGTATAGAGTGTTTAGGCTCAGCAATGATGGAGCACCAGATTGGGTTGAAGCGACTGATGTTGGCCAAAATGTGCTTTTCCTTAGCGGTGGTTGCCATGCACTCTCCCTCCCAAGTGCTAATATGCAATTGCCAGATTTGGGTGGTAATAGTATGTGCTATGACTCATTAGAGATATTGCCGAACCAGCAACGAGGTTATTGGGACTCATGGTTTAATCACCACATAAAATTGGCCAGGCTAGATAGTGGGAGAGTTACTGATATAACTGGTCAGTTAGGCTCATTTCAGATGTCCAGGGATTGGCAGAAATCCTTATGGTTGACACCAAGTTTGCTTTAGCATTCCTTAATATAAGAAACTGCACTGTTTTGTTAATTTTCTGCTGGTATGTAGTACTTCACTTTTGTAACTTATATTGGAACATCACTAGATATTAGGCAGGACCAATCTAGTGAAATATATGTATATCAGTGTTACTGAATGCTGATGTATTATTAATGCTAATTTTCTTATGTGCTGCATCATATTTCAGTAATAGTAATGATTTGGCTGGAAACATGTCCATTTTAATCTTTTATTTTTCTCTTAGGGATATTCAATTCATACAGTGCTCGACTTTCTCATGATTGGTTAACTTTCTCAAGAAGAATTTATTGGGATGAATGTATGGGACTTAATGTTTCTTGATATTCATTGTTTATTTAATTGTGTTCTTGCTTAATTAATTCAGTTCTTAGTTTGAGTGATAAGATTTATATGATGAAATTAACTAGTGTACCTCTTTAACACGTTGAACTTAACCAAATAAAAATAAAATGCACTTTCCAATTACTTCACCATATAGAAGGATGTTGAAATCGGAAAAATAGATATGTTATGTATTTATTAAAATCGTTCTATTTTTCTATGCTTTGTGGTTCTATGGTCGCATACTGATGATAAAATGGCAATATTGTCAGTTAATATGCAATGATGTGCAATTGTGCATCAATCGACATTCCTTCTTAGTTCAGTTACTTTATCTTTCTATCATATTAGTTATAGTTGGTGGTACTTTGGTAGTGGTATTGGATGCACTCTGTGTGGTATGGCCAGACATTATTCCTAAATGAAATTGGATCTTCTCCGCCTATTGTATGACAGTATATTCAGTAACTCGTTTGCAAAAAAATTGCAATTGGTCAGATATCTGCTTTACAATGCATAAGTGCCACAACACGGATTCTTATGTGTCAAAAGAAATCAAATGCCTCGATGAGATGCTCCATTCTTCTTCTATGCGGTTTACAAAAAATGAGCAATATAGATACTTGTATTAATAACAATAAGCTGTGGGTCAATCCACTGGTAGGTGGTTATCAAAATACTCAAGACTGAAAAAAAAAAAAGAATCCAAAACAATTTCAACATGGGCCAAAAAGAAGATCAAAAGGAAGATTCAGATAAAAAAAAAAGATTATCAATAAATGCGTGTTTTTAATAATTTTTAATGAAATTCTAAATTTTTATGGAAAAATTGAATATAACCCCTGTAATCTTCTCCATCTAGATATAACCTCCTATAATCTTCAAAACATGATATAACCCCCTCTAATCTTGTTTATTAAGGATATAACCCCTTATTGTTAATTTAAATTATTTTTAATCTTAAAAAAAATCAGCAACATAAATTATGACTAAACTATCCTTCTCCTTTCCTTCCTGATGATATTCACGACACCAAGTTCTTTCTATATCGTTGGGCTCAGTCTCTCTTCCCCTCGCTCTCTCACTCCCTATTTATTTCTCAATAATAATTTAAGTAGATTAACTCTCAGTTGAGTCCTGACTAATTGATCTTAACATCCAAAATCTAATTGGTCTCAAATACTTTTGTCTTGAGTTTGTTTCTGGCATCAATAATAGATTCACAAGAGAATTATAAAAAGCTTTTGAGTCTTCATGACCTTGTTTCATATTTGCCTTTTCCTAAACCGTTTTTGTAATTAGCTCTTATATATGACTTTTTTGTTTAAAAAAATTGCTTTCAGGTGCTTGCCATGGAGAATTGAAAAGGAAACAAAAAAGAAAATAGTGTCCTCATTTAATTTAGTTGTCTCTATTCTTATTCAGCACATAGAGATTAGAGATAAAGTAGAAATTAGAAGAATTTCGTTGATTTCAGAAAAAAGAAGATGAGGAATATAGAAGAAATACTGTATCGTAACTACAAGAAAGGAAGGTGAAACGTTCTTATAAAGGAGGGTATTTTGGACAAAATATTTATACTGCTGATTTTTTTTCAATTAGAAAATAACTAAAATTAATGAAAGGGGTTATATCCTTACGAAACAGGATTGGAGGGGGTTATATCTAATTTTGAAAATTAAGGGGTTATATCCAGATTGAGAGGATTATAGGGGTTATATCCAATTGTCCCAATTTTTATTTACTTCTTATATATGCAAATTTTATCGGAACGCGGCTACGCGACATCGTTGAGAGAAATAATTTAGGTCGAAGGGGCACGGATTTCACTTCATTTCAGCATAACAGCAGATGTGAAATGAAATGAAACCCTTGTTTCTCTGTCGGCCGACTTGACTCAGAGCGGTGGCTTCCAAAGTGGCGATCCGGCGACGATGGACCCCAACTGGTGTCTCCTCCCGCCGGAGCTCTTACAATCCATCGCCGAGAAGGTCACTTCCCTCGCCGACTACATCCGCTTTCGCGCCGTCTGCCATCCCTGGCGCTCCGCCTCTTCCCCGCGTCCCCGCCACCTCCCTATTCAACTGCCCTGGCTGATGCTGCCTTTCAAGTTTCACGGTAACGACGACACCACCCGTCTCTTTTACGATCTTTCCGCTTCCAAAATCCACAGTCTTGACCTCCCGGAGCTACGCGGCGCTGAGATTTGTGGGTCTTCCCACGGATGGTTTGTTCTCCACAAAGGCCAGGTGACCTCCCTGTTTAATCCCATTACTCGTGACACAATTTCCCTTCCCCCTTACACTGTGCCTCCCTCTGATCTTGGGATTGCTCCATTAAATGTGGAAAATGCTGTAATATTTTTTGGAGATTGCTGTGTTAATAACTCTGCTCTATGTTCCACTCATAATTTCTCTGTCCTGAAGGCTCTCCTGACGTCAAGTCCCATGGATACCGGTTGCATGGTTATCGTTCACACCAGTAGCCTTTGGGAGTTGGCATTTTGTAAAATTGGGGATGAACGTTGGACAGTGATTCAATATCATGAGATGGGTCCTAATAAGTTGTATGATATTTGTGACTTGTCCTGCATCAATGGTGTTTTATACACACTTAATCCATATCGATTTGTTACAATGTATAACCTTATTAGTCCTTCCAAAACTGAACTGGATTGGGAATCAGATGCAAGATTTATATATCTGGTACAAGGGGTAGATGGGGATGTATTGCTCATACATTATCATGGATTTGTTTATGCTGATGAAACTCTTGACAGTGAAATCCAGCATATGGTATATAAGCTGAGCAATGATGGGGAGCCTATGTGTATTAAAGTGAATGATGTCAGCAAAAATGTGTTTTTTGTGGGTGGTGGTTGCCAGGCATTCGCCCTCTCAAGTGATCATCTGCAATTGCCAGGTGCTGCTAAATGTGTGTACTATGTCTCAAGCTGGACTGAAGAGAAGCAAGATTATCTGGCATGGTATAACCACAAAATAAAATTGGGAAAGCTGGATAATGAGACTGTTACTGATATATCTGGTGATTTAGGCTCATTTCAAATAAATGGGAATTGGCAGCAATCCTTGTGGTTGACACCAAGTTTGCTTTAACCTTCCCTTCATTCCTTAATTGAAGGCGACTTAACTATTACAGATTTACAGTACTTTCTGTTAGTATATAGCATTTTGATTTTGTTGGTGATGTTGGAATATCCGCAGATAATCCTTCCATAAGGCAGTTCTAATCTTTCTTGATGTTGTCATGCTTCTTAGTGAAAATGTAAGCTTACTGAATATTGATGTATTTTCCCATCAGGCTACTTAGTTTTGTTTTCTGTCGCACAATATTCCAGTAATAGTAATGTTTGGCTGGAAACATGTCCATTTAGTGTTTTATTTTTCTCTTAGTCATAGTCAATTCATACAGTGCTCGACTTTCTGAGTGGTTAACTTGCTCAGGAAGAATTTATGGATAACTGCTGGGAACTTCATGTTTGATGATAATCATGTTAACTGAATTGTGTTTCCTGCTTAATTCAGTTCTTGGTTTGAAAGGAAATATTTCCTGGATGAAACAGGGCTGGTATTGGACAGGATAAGTCCGTGGGCCTTAGGGCCGGATTGGTTCATTATAAAAATTGGACCGGGTTTTTTTCGGATATCCGGTTCGGTCCATTGTATCTGATCCCTATCTGACGGAGGCCCTTCAATCCCTATTCGAACCTTAGGGTCGAATCGAGCACTGAACCACCTCTCCGCCTGACTGCCTCCTCTGAACCACCTCCTCTCCGCACGCAACCACCCTTGAACCACCTCTTCTCCGCACGTGACCACCTCCTCTCCGTGGACAGTCGACTCCTTTCGACCTCCAAGTACTCTCTCTCTCTCTAGACTCTGCTGCCTTTCTCTCTCTAGGCTCTGTTGCGTTTTGGGTTTTGGGAATTAGCCAAGTACTCTCTTTCTCGACTCTTTTTCTTTTCTCTCTCTCTAGACTTTTCTGCGTTTTGGGTTTTGTGTAAATTGCTGGACTTATTTCAGATCCTACTGTTCAGTAGCTCCTCTGGCCTTAACTAACATCCCTTTAGGTGTAAATTCCTGAGATTAAATTAGTGAAGTCTGCAGTGAAACTTTAGGTTTTACCAATGTTGACTATATTTATTGGCACAAAGTATATTAATCTTTCACTTATGTTTGGTGCTTTGTGTATATAGGGATTACAATACAAATGGGGTGATTTTAAACTGAGGATTGGAAAGTGTTTATACAATCCTAATGAAGCTCTTTGAGGAATTGTAATGGAGGTAATTAACTGTACCTTTTTTATTTGCACATCTATTCCTCTCATGTGAATCTTTTACCCTCTTTCTTTCTCTGTTATTAAAAGTACATTCTTTGAAAATTGTCATATTAGTTTTAAATATGTATTCTCTGTCCTGCTCTAGTCCAAATAAATATATTGCACTTCATATTATCAGTATATGGTGGTGACCTGATACTTACTGATAGTGACTTTGAGTTGGTATTATTTCACATGTTTGAAACAGCATCCCTCAATAAAGCAAGCTAATAAAGCTTATTCGAACCATATAAACGAGAGAGGCTCACCATTGTTTTACTTCATTCCAAATTGCAAATTCCAACAAACATAATCAATTTTCGCACCACCACCAACCAGTAGCAGAAACACATCCCTTATTCCGCCTCAGTTTTCTGTTCTAGTACTGGTATTGTATACAAATTGTTAATGATTTAGTAGTACTCTTATTAGAAACTTCAAGCGATCTTATCTTATATTTTCTTTTTCTTGGAACAATTTTCAGGTATAAATAGATTCGAATTGCTTCTGGGTAATTAATTAATCAGTTGTGACGTATATCTAACGAGCTGCAGAACCTAAGCAATACAGGTAAACCTAAGCAATACAGGCCAATATAACATGTTTATTATTTTAATTATTATGTGTTTTTGTGCTGATCTTCTTGAATAGTGTTCCAATTATATTTTTTTTATTTTTCTTTTCTCAAGATCATTATGTTCTTTTCATAATATGATTCTGTAGACATTGAGCTGAACTTTGAAATAAGTATAATAATTAATCTTGCATTTTGTAATTACAGGGTTGGAAGTATAGTAGATGTACCAAGTACCAACTGATGTTTCACATTTAAGGTAACCAAATTACTTCTTTGCTACAACTTTTGTTTTCTTTATGTAGTTTATGGTGCCTAACTCTCCTTCAAACTATGTCAGATTTATGTCATTAATTGAAGGTAATGCTCATACGTTTGTATCAGCAAAATTAAACCTGGTTCAACTATTTCCAGTAATACCCCTGGATTTCCTGCCAATTGTTGTTTTTAAACAAAAATCAGATTCCCTAAGCTGAAAAGATGATACCAGAGAGTCATATCTAATGTATACAACCTTCTTGACTTATTTAAACCTTCCATATGTCTCACTGACACAGTAGGCCAAGACTTTACTATTTTTCACAAAGGTAATAGCTAATGAAAGGCTTAACATAGCTAACACACAGAATTGACATACCTTGCTCTTATTTTACTACATGAACTTTATCACATAGGAAAGAGTTATTCAGTTAGGAAATGAGATACAATACAGTCTGGGTTCCAACTTGTCTAATTATTCAGAGTCATCCCAACTCAACTTGTCTAATGCAACCTCATTAAACAAATAAAACTTTTTTCTGTTATAATGTGAGAATTTTATTATTTTAGGTGTCTGAGATTGTAGAAGCAGGGAAGGCTCTTTTTAAGGACTACATCTTGTCTTTTTAATTTTAGACGTTTCATGTTTTTTTTTGTTCCCCCTTTGTGATGATTTGGAATCAGCTCCAACTTTTGTAATTCTGAAGAGTTGTAAGCAGTCTTATTTTAGTTTGTGCTGGGTTTCTGTAGGCAAAGGCCCATGGGTTTTGCTAATCGTTTGGTCACACTTGGATTGCTTGTAAAGAAAAATGTTAGATCAACATGCTTCCACAGGTGTACTGGGATGCTCAGTTGCTGCTGAGTATTGAATGTTTCTTATGGCATACTTAATTATTGACGAGCTCAGTTACTGTGGAGCAGTTAATGTTCTTATGTTCTACTAGTAACTTCTAGGTGCTTGATACTGCGTTCTACTGATAAGCATCCAATATTTTTCTGGCGAGGTTATATTAAATCAAGATTGAATTACTACAACTACAGCCTACAGGCTTCCCTTTCTCTTAGAAAGTGGAGTACGCACAAGATGACATCTGGATTTATTCATCCCAAAGTGGTTAAATTTAAGCAATTGTATAATATATTGCATATTAAAATCTCGCCGAGTGGCTCACGTCAAATGGTAAACCATGGCGTCACCGAAAAGTTCTATGTGGAGAACAAAATTGGCCAATATCGCTATCCAAAATAAATCAAAAGAAAAGCACTAATAATAAAGAAAGAAATTCAACTAGTTTTACATCATTAACAGCTTCATAGAAAAAAAAAAAAGACAAACTAGGTATTTTATCATTCATTGCCAGCTTTAGAATGGTATAATATAATATAATAGACAAGACGTTTTAGTTCCTCATCATATACTGTAGAATTACAAAGCCCCTTCAGAATTACTCCTAGAAATTACCAATATTGCGTATTTGATGCCTGGCCCTTCTTTTATTCATGGCGTGGCCCGAATGGGCCTATTTGGACAGTCCGATTTTAACATACGGACATCGAATCGAATCGAGTATTAAAGGGTGGACTTTGGGTTGGACGGAAAACTTAATTAAGTAGGGCCAAACCGGGTAATCCAGTCCAAACCCGTCCGTTCCCACCCCTAGGATGAAATGAACTGGCTTACCTCGTTTTAACATGTTTAACTTTGACCAAATAAAAAAATAAAACTAGAGTGAATTGCTTCCGTGGAAAACTAATGTAATGATGTTTGAACAGAATAAAGAATTAGATAATGAATTTTTTTTTTCAAATTGTTAAGGTTGATCAGAGTAATTCAATGTTTGTGTATTAAAAATCTTCCACACTATTTTCCAAATTTACGAGGATTGTTGCCATAACAAAGAAGTTACGAATTCACCACTGAAGAGGCAATTTTTTAAAGTGATTTTATTTTATTTTTATTATTTATTATTATTATTATTTTTGTTTTTTGAGGCCAGTTAGTGAATTGGCAATGGAAAGAAGAAAAATATTACTGACTGAAGAGTTGCAGTTTTACAGGCTTCACCACATAAGCATCAAAACATCGGAGTAGAACTTCATGAACTTACTGTAATCACAAAAAAAAAAAAAAAAAAAAAAAAAAAAACTCAATGAAACGTGTTCTCTCTTACCTATTGGCACATTCAGAACACTGCTTGCTGGTACCTTGGCACAAAAAACTCAATGAAACCTGTTAGATTCATTTAGAGCTTAACTGTACATATTCTCAGTTATTCCATTCAGTATGCCACAAAATATAAGTGATATTAGAAAGGGAGGAAATGATGTCTAAGAGTCAATCCAACCTGCTTGATTGCTTGAACCCTGCACCACCTGTCTATTGCCAGTCTGAGCAGTCATTAGTAATTGATGTTTTACTTTTGTGCTGAAAGAAGATAATACTTAATAGGGGCATGAAAAATGATAAAATGAACTGATTACTGTTAAGTGCCAACATCAACCTGGTAATAAAACCAAAGTCCAAATGTCCAGAACACAAGATTTGCTATAATTAATTACTTTAGAGTCTTTCCATGGCTTCTGTGCAATAAATGTGAGATGTACAATGTATTAGTGCTTAAAACGACACAAAAAGCATGAATTAGAATAAATCAGGTTAGTGTATAATCAAGACTACAACTTACAATGATGTGTAACTACCTATCCTAAGAGGAAAGAGAGAGACAGAAAAAAAAAAAAAAAGGAAAAACAGATGCATATACACATTAAACTATGGGCCACTGGCAAGTTATCAATGCACTGGTCATTATCGATTGCCACTTCAGAAAATAGGGATGAACGTTCTCTGTAAAGTTTCCCCAGTCTTGGTTTTGGTGTCAGCTCCAAAAAACCACCTCATGGCTTTGAAAAATGACAACCGAAATTGAATAATTTAACATTTTTTTTCTGCAAATTATGTTTCGCCTCCCTTGAACCCAAAGTTATTCTCCAGCCATTTTACATGGACCTGAAGCTCTGCATCACGGAATCTATTCAGCACAGACTCGTATAACCTTCGGTCTAGCTCTGTCCCTTCACGTTTCATTTCTCGTAAGAGCTCAATTAAATCGTTATACCTACTACTCCTTGAAAACACACCAACCATTATACCTGCTAAAACTCTATCCACCTTTCCTCCATTCGCCTTAAACTGTCGATACAATCTAATACATTCATCCAAATCTCCTGTTCTGCTATATGCGCCAATTACACTTGTGTAACTAATCTTATCTGGCATGATTTTTCTTCTTTCCATCTCCTTCCATAACTTCTCAACTCGCCTTGCATTCATTAGTCTACTGAACATATCTAATAGAGAATTATAGACCCAAAGATTAGGTTGACATCCCTTTTGCTTCATCTTTGCTAGTAGCCGCATTGCATCTGATGCCCTTCCACTCTTACCATACATGGAAATCATGTTAGCATAGGCAACTACACATTTATCAAAACCCTTCTCCAACATCTCTGAGAACAGAGCCTCAGCTTCTGATGTCAGGCCTAGTCGACAACAAACATTAACAACCGATGCATAGGTCACCTGACCAGGTTCGCATCCTATAGTGATTAGCTGATTGAATGATCTTAGAGAAGCATTGAGACCTCTTTTCTTGGCAAATCCATTTACAATTGCAGAGCAGATGCAGTCTGATACTTTCATACCTGCTGCCTTCATCTGCTTCACAACCCATATAGTC
Organism: Rhynchospora breviuscula; assembly: GCA_027562975.1. Lineage (NCBI taxonomy): Eukaryota > Viridiplantae > Streptophyta > Magnoliopsida > Poales > Cyperaceae > Rhynchospora > Rhynchospora breviuscula. Next base: position 58,487,462 of record CM050398.1, on the reverse strand, counting down.
TTCCCCAATAATCCAATTTCAACATACATGACAACCAGCTTTTGACAGATATCAGGGTCTTTCACCGGTTGCTTGTCCATTGCCTCATTGAACAAATCTTCAACCTTCTCGACTTCCTTTTTAGCCACAAATGAACTGATTAAAGAAGAATAAATTGAAGAACTTGGCAAAAGACCCTCATTTTCCATCTCCCTCATGTACCTGAGAGCCTCAAAAGGCTTATCCCCTTTTGCCAACGAGTTACACAAGATATTATAAATCTCAATTGCATCATTTGAAGCATCAAATTTGTTTGATTTATATTCATGAAAAAGAGAAATCACCATATCTAAATTGCAGATCGCACGATATGCTTCCATGGTCGAGAGATAGCAGGTTGAATCCAAGGGCAATTGTGCTGCTCTCATACGATCATACACTAAAATCGTGCTACGATACATATGAAGCTTGTTGTAACCACGCAATGCAGAGCTAAATGCAGCTCTGGCCACATCCCCTTTTTTTGCCTCAACTACCTTTAGGAAAGATTCCATTAACTTGAACTTTCGAGCCTTAATACAACCCATCACCAATGAAGAGCACATTGGTACATCTGGAAGCACATTGAGAGAATGGAGGTCTTCTATGAGATACCCAACTGAGCTCCATTGCTTAGAATTGAGTAATTTTCTAAACAGAGTGGTTAGTGTCTTCAAATCAGGCTGAAAATTTTGTTTGTCTCTGGCTTTCCTGTAATACTCGAAAGCAATTGCTTCGGTCTGCGGATCCTCGCACAAGTTTCGAATGAGCTTATTAGAGATTGTAATATCTGTGACTGGAGATGGTTGTAAAGAAATGCGCCGGAGCTCAGTAGGTGAATGGTTTTCAAGTAGAGGAGAAGAGCAGGCAGTGGAGAAACTAACGAGGGGAACTCTCTGTTTTTTAGAGAGGAGGGCTATTGAGGAGGTGTAGAGAATGGAAATAGAGGGTTGAATTTTAGTGAGAGATGTAGAGAAAGGGGGTAGAGGAGCAAGAGACCAGTCTGAGCTCCATATGGCCATCATCAAGGGGAGATTTTTAGAGGAGAGGAAGGAGGGAGATGCTTAAATACGCCTTATCTTTTCTTTCGGAGGATATTTTCTGAGGCGGAAATCAATTTGGATGAATGAGAAGTGAACTCGTGGACCACACTGGAGCCTTTGGATTCATCATTTTCTGGGAGAATAGTTGTAATTCATGTGGGCTACTGGGCTTCTGATTGTTACGTGGACTTGTAAGTGCCTTGAATTGTGGCAAGGGATCAGAGCCGCCTCAGACTCCTCTAGTTCAAGTCGTTCACGGCCTTTTTTGTGTTGGAAAGAAACTAAACGGAGAAAACTTGGAAAATTCCAGAATCGTCCGATCAAAAATCTTTTCAGTTTGTGCTTTTTGTAGAAGAAGAGAGATACGAGCAGCAGGAAGGACGAAACCCAACGGACAATTGGACTTGAGATGTTTGCCCACGTGTCACAACTTGCGACAAAAATCGGAATATGAGTCAGTATCCGCTTTTTTTACAGATATCAACCAACGATTGTCAAGATATTATAAACTTTATTAATTTTGGTAATATCGTTCAATGCTTAGAGCATGATTTCTAAATTTACGGACTAAAATTTATATATTTCTTCAAATATGAAGTTTAAATACTCTCGCCAACTAACATTAAAACAAAAAAAAAAATTTAATATGAGATCAGAGTTGATAACATTCAAAACTTCCAATAACAGTCAAATGTGATTTCGAACAACTAAGTAATTATAGTAGATGCAGTTCTCAATTTGTTGACCATGATAGGCTATGGTACTTTTAAAAATACTATAAAATTGAAAATTTTCATACCCTCCAATTTTAAAATATTATAATATATAGCGACAAAATTCTAAAATAATATAAATTTTGGTTTCAAGGAGATTTTAATAAGAAAAAATATAGTCTGTATCGGTCATTGATGTTCGAATTTCAAGAAACAAGACCGAAGTAAAACCAGTATTTTTAATACCATACCGGCACCTCTACCGACCTTGTGATAGAAATCCAGTATTTTTTTAAAATTTCTGGTATTTTCTCTCATAGAATTGGATACCGCTATTTCAGTCACTATTCCAGTATCCGGTATTATTGGAATTTTCCAGTAACCGATAGGGTATTGAAAACACTGAGTAAAACTAACATATTACTTAGAAAAATAACCGTAGCCCATCTCATATTAGTTTATCAATTTATTTTGAACTTTTACTTAAAAAATCTTTATACATTTAGGACAAGAGAGAAAACTTTATGCCTGTATAGCCTAAAGGCAGTTATATTATTTGATATTTCAGCTGGTTGAGGCACACTGTACAGGTTCGACTCCAAGTACAGTTCAGGGGATTTACTTATTTATGCTTATGTCACCAACTATATCTTGCCCAACGTTGTTGCGCAAAACTTTTTTTAAAAGAAAACTATGTATTAGCTGCTTTAATTTTCATCAACGAATAAAAAAGAGAGATTAAATTCATGATGTGAGAAATAATTTACAACGATTGGAAAACAAAACCAAATTATTGCAATTGCTAGTTAATACAATTCACACTTCTTGAATGGTCCGGACTTTTCTCTCTCAAGAAAAAGCAAAAAAAAAAAAAAAAAAAAAAAAAAAAAATCGTCGGTGGCTTTGAGTCAACTATACGCCGATTGGGTTAACGAAATGGAGTGCTCTATCAAGGACGGTCATGCGCAACCAAATTATGAAAAATTAATGTTTAATCGTTGTTTTAATCCTAAATTGATGATAGTAAAAATTATTCATTACAAATAAAAAGTGCCTATAATACTACAAATATATGAAATCTAACCATTGGAACTAAGCAAAAAACGAACGATTAATTTTATTTCAAATTAATGAGGATTCTATGTAGTAATTTTAAAAATATATTTTGTTACCAAATAACACAACATTAGCGCACTATAGGAAAAAGTCTTTAAGTTCTTCGTTGAACAACATCAGCACAGACTGGGACTAAACCACATCGATTTTGACCATGTGGAATGAAATACCCCCAAATTGGGATTGATTTTTTCAAAACTCAGGTCTCCCACATTGACTGACTTGATTGCAACATTGAAAAGATAACCATCTTCATTCCCACAGACAGCCTTAGTGTTGTATGGATGAAACAGTCGATTCCCCTCCATCCGATCTCCAATTGGCCCCGAGCGGAATGCATAAACAGGAAGAGAGAAACACTGACAACTACAGTCAACAAAAACCACGGTTTCACCAATTTCATGACTTTCTTCCCATTTTCCCTTCACTCCATTCCTAATCAACTTATATACTATGATGCCTCTTCTTTCACTCCGGTTGTGATGATCTAACAGCATCAGCAGCTCTCCTGATGCACTTGCAACCAAGTAGCAGTGACTGCCATCAATTGGCACCACTGAATCAATTATTTCCTTCTTACAACTCTGAAGATCATATACTGCAACCTTTCCATGTCGGTTTATCGAATAATACAACCCGTTGTGATAGGTTACACCTAGCACAGCTTCACCAATTTCATCCCTTTGTTCCTGAATTTGATCCCCACCGAGAACAGTCCAGCATTCGTCCCCAACTCGACAAAAAACCAGGTTCCAGTACCGGACCAGAACCATGACAATGCAACCCCGGTCCAACGACGGATAAGATGTTAAGATAACATTAAAAATGTTTGGTTCTCCAGTGTCATATGTTAAGCGGCTTAATACAGTAGGAGGGTAAGGTGACAAATCATCCTCCAATGGAGGGAAATGTAAGATGTTAGGAGGGGTAGTGAAGGATGGCAAGCGAATAACGGCTTTAGTTATAGGGTTTAACAAAGAAACATTGGGGCCATCCTCAATGATTAGCCATCCATGTGAGGAACCTACGACTCGCTTCCTGCTTGTTTCTGGTAGGTTGATTTTAAATGTCCTACAACTAACAGAATCATAGAATAGACGGATAGAGGTATCATTACCAGTGCATGGATTGGGATTGTATGGGAGCATGAGCCAGGGAAATTGTGGTGGAGGTTGATGAGAGTGGCAAGGGGAGAACGCTGAACGCCATGACACACAGACAGCCCGAATGCTTATATAATCGGCGAAAGAGGAGATCTTTTCAGAGATGAGGTGAAGGAGTTCAGATGGGAGGTGAGACCAGTCCCGGAACCCATTTGCTGGAGGATGATTCATTCTCTGCCTCTCTATGTCTATGGGGCTGCGCATTTGAAACTTCTATTGCTGTTCTAGACTTCTAGTTTCTATTTGGGATAACACTACCATAGTTAGTTCATGGAGATAATTGAGCTTAATAACATACGCAGTGGCGTCACTAGCGACGTCATTAAGCTAGTCTTTATTAGAAAAGTAGTTCCACTCACTTTCCAATGTTTTACTCTCCTGGACTCTTTCCCACTTATTATTGTGCCTAGCTTAGCCTAATGTTTTCTTTTTTCTTTCAATTTTTTTTTAAAAGGTACATATGACCGAAATATTTAATATTAATAAAATTAATATTGAATTTAGATGTTTAGAAATTTAAGCTAAAGCATTAAAAAGAAAAATATAACAATCAATTCTTTTCTTCCCGATCTATTTTGTATAACACAAAGAACTGCTAAAAAGAGAGCGCAATTGAAGACTTTAGTTGGTTATCCATCCCAATCAATGATCGAATAAAAAGAAAAGAGAGAGCATGATGTGCTCATGTATGTATGTGTGTGTTTGAGAGTGCTTGTGTACGGTGTTCGCATATGTGTATACTACATGTATACGCAATCACAACACCTAGAATTTTCAATAGCAACAATCACAAACTTTCCAAAAAAGAAGGGACTATCAAATCGGATGCCATTGTTTTATGAAATAGCAAGTGTTCATCTTAGCATTTTTTTTTTCTAGTTAAATAATTCATAGAAAATCTTGTGGAAACCTCGTCTTTTTTCATTATCTAAGAACAAATGTTACGAGGTAAGGACAACATTCAAAGAGAGCATAAAAAAATATTTCACGCTGGTTTCCTTGTACTCATGTACACTCAACAGCATAATATCACCTCCTAAAAACAAAAAAAGAAAACGGATTCCCTCCCAGCTCTTTCTTTCAAAGAGATGCAGTAACCTCTTTGAAGCTAACATTTCAGAGGTAAAATGCTTACGACAAAAAATCATCCTCACCTCTCAGATCGGCCAATGTAACAATCAATTATCATATCCAAAAGACCTTCGCACCTTCTGCATATGTTGCCACTACCCAGGTCATTGAAGCAGATGTAAATCGCAACTTCAAACAGCACGATAGTCGAGGAAATCCAACAGCTTCTGTACAAGAACAGGACGTGCACCAAACAAGGGCTTTGCTTCACTGATCCAGTTCTTATCCAAAACCATCGACTTCGCACTTGCTTGCATATCAACCCAAAAGGCTGACACAATCTGATAAATAGAAGCCCTAAGGACATCTGCCATTGCATAAGCCTTGTTGTGCAACTCACATTGCTTTTTAACTGTAACTGCAGTTACACGGTGGTCTTTTTTTCCAGTGCTCACTGTTGCCCATTTCATGCTTGTTGGGCTTAGGAATTGTGAGGTGGAGGGCCCACCCGTCTTCTTCCCTAGACAGGCCTCCACTGCTAACAGGGCGGTCAGTAGCGTGCTAACTGCAGCTGTGTTGCAACTGGAGAGCTGAGCAACTCCATAACGGTCCTCACGGCGTGACCATACTGTTAATGCAGCTAAACTCCTGGAAGACCATGCACATAGCTGTAACATTGGAAAAACTCTATATTAGATTCTAATTGATTTCATTTTTAGCAAAAAGCTAATAAGGATAAGATTGTTTCAGTTTTATTTAGCAAAATGAAAAGGAAAGCAAATTCATCTCTTGCAAGTTTATTACAATGCATCAATCGTGTTTGGATGCATGTTGAATAAGGAATAAGCTCCAAATTCCTTATTCACGTGAAACCAAACAACACAAGAATAAGGAATTTGGGCTTATCTGGGTGCTTATTCATATTCTAACAAAACCCAAGAATATGAATAAGGAATATGAATAGGCACAAATTTCTAAATCCTTATTCATATTCCTTATTCAATCAACATCCAAACACGCCAGAGTCATCAAGTTGCAGGTAGGCTGTACATTATTTGAGGTCAATATATTCCAGGCATAACTTCGATAGAAAAACTTCCATAACATATACAATTATGCACTTTTTTATAGCTCCAACATATGGAGATACATGATGAACTATGAAAACCTACAATAATAAATCTAAAAGAGAAAACAATTCAGGTTTTGTACAAAATTCCCCATGAATAAGACCTCAGGACTTGCACTGATCAAATGAGCAAAAGCACCACACAGGACGAAAGGGCTTTAGAATATAATATAACAAACCACTAATTTACTGTATTTGAAAGTGACTCCAACATTTGTTTTCAAATTTGAGATACTTGCGGTCAGCACTGACTAATTAGCTCTGTCAGCTCAAGAATTTACATTTCCACCAATTACTGTCGTAAGTTCCTTTTTCCTAAATAACAGTAGAACTGAAATAAATAAAAAATGAGTTTGCATAATCGGTCCCAAACTTTAATCGATATTTGTTCATTTTCATTTTTTAATAAGTAATCACAGTTTTACAACAACAGCTATTTTGGCAAACAAAAAAGGTTAGGAGTAATCCTGAACGAGCTATTAATAAAAAATAGAAGAGATCTTTCTTGATTTAGGTAAAAATAGTAAATATCGGATTTAATTTGCAAAAGTAAAGGACGATTAGAGTCAAACCTCATAATCATCAAAAGCAGCATTAAGCTTTGAATAAGCATGAGAATCCATGGGCAGGCTCATCTGCTCCAAGAACAGATCTGAGCATTCTCCGTACCTCCCTTCTAAGCCCTCGACAAGCTTAGAGGTGAAATTCTCAAGAGGCCTGAGGCATGCTCTGATAACCCGTCTATATGTCTCACCACTCTCCTCGAAAAAGGCTGCCCTGCGCCATGGCTCAGTGTTGTTTTCTGAGACTATACACAAATCGAGGTATGCAAGATGTTGTAGAAGTGATTTTGGAGGGCTTTGTTCTAGTACTTCCAGAAGGGTTTCGCTGGGGTTTGTCTCTACAGCAGCTGAGCCTTGTGGTGGCGCAAAAATGCACCTCCTTGTGTGCACCACCTGAAATATAAATAGGAGAGGATACTAGAAGAAATAAAATACACAGGTTTGTACAAAGAGAATAATGAAACTAATCTTATTATTGTACATCTATGCAGGCACTTCTCGTTTTTTTTTAGAATGCAACATTATCAGCACCAGGTGCAAATAGAAATTTGGACGCACTTAATATATCTTGTGTATTATTACTTATTTGCATTAAAGTAGTTTTATAAAATAAAAAGAAAATGCTACACTATAATAATAATAATATGAAAGCTGACCTGGAGTAAGTGATGGCTTATTTCCCAACAGAATGAGACGGTGAAGATCCCCAAGAGAACCCTTATCTGGCTAATCAACCGTCTACCTATTGTTCCTTTGATTTGGTACTCGTCAGGTAGAAATAAAAGCAACATGAATGAATAGACAAACCCCTGAACTGACATCTTCAGAGCTCTGGGAAACGATGAATAGAAACCTTTCTTAAAGCTGTAGAAAAGTGGCCGCTGCAACATAAATAAAACAAATTCACAAAAGCGATTAGCATCTATGAAATCATCAGATGAACTTAAGTCAGGTTTCCTGTCCTATTATTCATCAGTTCTATGACTTTGGGCATCAGACATGGCATGTTATTGTTGTACCTCAAGAAAGACTATTGATTTAAAATGTAACCTCAAAGAGAGTGCACTAATATAACAGTGTTCTAGCTGGCTTCAAAGCTAGAGAATGCACTAATATAACAGTGTTCTAGCTGGCTTCAAAGCTTGAAGCTATCAAGCATTTGTCCATGTGGATTGAAATCATAATATCTTCAAAGACATTCTCAAATGTCTTCACAATCTATGCGGCAAATAAAAATGTCATGGCCACTGGTAATTCAACTCTTTAATGAACCAATATCTCTTATGAGAATTGTACACAAGTACAGTTTCAAAAATACACACTTAACAAAGTGACTCATTCCTCCTAAAAATCTACATTTCAACTCCAAAAATCATTTAGGGGTCTTAAACGTGTCCTATCATTCCTCTAAAAGGCTAAAACCTTTCAGGCGGACACACAACTGGAGCTTGAAACGAAAGAGGAACAGAAGAAATACCTGAATAATAGGGAACTTCAAGATCCATCTCTTCCTAAAGAGATAATGAGCACCATATACAAGACCAAACACAGCCCCTCTCAGACCCAGTGCATAAGCCCCCTCATCCGAGTCCCAGCAAGCCGCGAAAACAGAAAAGATCCCAGCCACAACACAAACAACCAAGAAGAAGATCGATTTCAGAGACCTCCATGCTCTGGAAACTGAGTCTCCAGTAAAATCCGGGCCAGAGAAGCCACCGATGGCGCACTTCAAGGCGGATTTGAGGAGAGTAGTGAAGAGCTCAGGAAGCGAAGCGGCAGGGACAGGAGAGGGAGACAGTAGAAGAAGGAAGGAAGAGGAGAGGAGGAGGAGGAAAGATTGTAAGGCGAGAAACGAGAGCAGGAAATCGGAGAGGGAGAAGTGGCGGCGGCGGAGGAGTGGGAGAGAGAGGAGAAGGAGAGAAGAGAAGAGGTAAACGGAGGCGGTAGATATGGATTGCCAGATGAGAAACCCTAGCCGTCGATCTTTTATAACGGACGGCGGGGATGGAGCGATTGGGGCCGACGACATGGCCGCCAGAGAGAGAGAGGGGGAGGAGGGTTTTGGAAGTGGCCAAGTGAGGTTTCTGGATTTTGAATAAGTGACGCGCTGGACGGTGGTTTGTGTTTTTGGGATTGTGGATTGATGTTATTTGATGGAGTGTTGCTTAGGAATTAAGGAGTTCAGTAGGTAGATGCCCCGAAAGTAGATATGAATTCCGAATTGACTTAAAGACTTTTGATCATTTTTTTAGTACAAGTTAACAACTCTAAATTTGATATTTTTTTTTTCTGGAAATTTTGAATTTTTTAATGGGGTGAGTAGTTTGGTAAAAGCTGTTTTAGAGTAGTTTTTGAAAGTGTGAGAGTGTAGTGAGTGAGAAATTTCTACCTTGACTATCGGCTAGCAAAATAGCTGAACCGTTGGATTAAATAAGATGATGATCTGATCAGTGCCAGGTTGATCCCACGGCTCACCTACTCATCTACACTCTGCACTGGTTTGATTGGAAGGAGGTCTGAATGCAGCAATGCAATGGCATGACATATAATTTACATTTTAAACTAATAAATAATAACAAAATTGATGTTGTCAAATGTCAATATAAAACATAGTTATTTTATGCATTATTAGCCTCATGCTATGAGACAAGCAATTAGATAAAAGGATATAAAAGATGTGTTTGGTTGTCAAAGAATAAGGAAGAATTAATGGTGCACCATCAAACATGGGATAATAAAACATAGAATAAACCAATTTATCCCATCTTCCTTCTACGAATCAATGATGATATAAGCCTTCTTCTTCTCTCTTTCCTTACTTTTAGACAACCAAACACACTAAAGAAAAAATATATCTTTGTTCGTAAGTTTCTTATCGAATATAACAGAAGTCAGATGTTCCAATAAAGGAATTTAATTAACTCTCTTGTCTATTTTAATATGCGGTCTATCAAATTTAGACAAAATCAAAATTTTGTTTAGCCATTCACATATTTGAAAAATTCGAAGGTAAGGTGTTATGGCTTTCTAATGAAACGAGCAATTGAAAATTTTAAATGAGATAAAAAATATTTTATCAACTCAAATACTAATTAACATTCTCAATCCAAAATAAAGTACTCTCTTCAATAAGACGAGGTACTTCTATTTGTGTAAGAGTTGATAGACGTTATCATTAATTTTACATGTTTAAAAGATTAACACGATTACCAGGATCCGTAAATCATATAAAATAACAAAATCATGAGTTTAGTACTTACAAATTGAAGAACATAAATCATTAGTCGTTAGGCGGAAGCATTAGTACTGATCTTCAATGATTTTTCTTAGACATAATGATGGTCTTTCATTAGATGTTTTATTCCCTCAACTTAATTCTGATTTTCTTTAGTGGAGATGTGTGTAAAATTATTCACACCCTTTAGTGGAGATGTGTGAATGAACCACACCACTTGGCAGAAAATTATGAGGTATTTATAAGACTCTAAGGCAACCATTGGGATCAAATACAATAAATCTAGTCTATCAGAATTCCCATCAAATTTTAATGCACCCTTTAGTTAATTTCATTAAATGAACTTGATTCGCAATTAATAATATAGACCACATAAAAAAAATTTCAACATTCTCCCACTTGGTATATATTGAATCATCATAATGAAACACAAATTTAAAATTGGCCAATATTATCTTAAACCTTGTTCAGTTAGAAATAGCAAACTAAACTAATACAATCAAAATAACTATAATTGTTATTTGATCCCTTTTAATTATAGAAGTAGTATTCTTTCCAACAAATGGTTGATACAATTCAATTGATCCACTTAAGTAGATTTGCTTAAATTAAACATAATGCGCAACATAAGAAATAACCAAATTTCATAATTCAAGGTCAAAGTCATAATTTGAAGCTTCACATCATAACTTAATACATAATTCAATACAACAAATCAAAATTTAGCGACCAGACCCATGCTGGCAAAATTGGGTGGTAATACTTTAGTGAGAGAATTATTTATAATAACTCTCAAATTAATATGTTGTATTGATATAATATCATCTTTGACTTTGTCTTTAACAACAAGATATTTAATGTCTATTCATTGGACACGTTACATAATTTGTTGTTTTTAAAGGACAAAATAGCAGTCGCATTATTACAAAAATAAGATAAGTGGCCTTACAATATGCCACAAAAATTCTGCTTGCATAGTGGAAGATGACGCAATAAACTGCTCAGCACTCTTCCATAAAATTATTCATTATATATACAAGCATAAATAAATAACCTAATGTGAATTTCTTATTGACTAATAAAATATCATCCACTTACAAAATGAGAATGATAAATTACTCCCACTAATCCTGAGATATATACATTAATTTATAATATTTTTTTTTAAATCCAAACTTGAATTTATCATATTTGAGATATAATTTAGAAAAATTAGTATTTCATCAGCGTTGCCTTTATTGATAATTGCAGCAGAATCTTTTCATAATGTCTGGTTTAATTTCAAAATACCAAGACAAATCTCAATTGGTTCTTTTCAAGTTGGAATAATTAGTTTTATCCAATGCTGTAAAATTCAGGAAAAATAAAGTGGTTAATAGTCAACTAAAATTCACATAGCATAATCAAAGAACTAATAATTAATTAAACTGAAATAGTTAATAAAACGCCAATTAAATTTCAGTTTCAACATAATAGTTCTTCACATTTTCAATTTTATATCACCGTTGGGGAGAAATAAATTGAAGTTATTGAGGCACTTCTATTTAATAAACTATATTGTCAATTAAAGTTGTTCAAATTGACATGCTTAATGTTTATTAAATATAAACATTATAGTGATATGTAAAGTAAAATATCACAAATAACATAATAGAATTGAACAATTATAAAAGAAATAATAATTCGTCAATAAATTCAGTTTTGACATGATAGTTGTCCCATAAAAATCAATTTGCATCACCGTTGGGCAGAAACAAATTGAATCATAAACAAAAATTCCATTTAATAAACTATATATTGACAATTAAAGTTGATAAAATTGACATGTCTAATTTATTAAATGTAAACATAATAATATGCTAACATAATGTATAATTTCATTAACTATAATGGCAATTAAAGTTGTTAAAATTGACCATCATAATTTATTAAATGTAAATCTTTATTGTGATACATAAAAAATATCACACACTTCCTTTTAATAAAATGGTAATTACAATTAAAAGTTGTTAAAATTGATAATGATCAAATCATTAAAAGTAACATAATATGGTTTAAATTATTCATAAGCAAAATTTATAACAAACGTATGCTAAGCCATTTGTATACATAAGTGCCTATGAAACCACAAATATGTTAAATATACAGAATATTAACATAAAATGGATCCCCACGTATCGCACATAATCAGAAAATAACTATGTCTTAATTCTTAATTCATCATTCAAATAAAAATTAAAGATCAGACGGAACAGGGGAAAAAAATTACATTTAAGAAGCGAAATAATAATTATGGAGTAACTATGTATTGATCCCATCATCCAGCGTGAATGGCTAAAGAAATAAAACCAAGTAAAGAAATGATATAATGGGATCCTGCTTAATCATAGCCCACTCGTGCCTAATTATAGCATGTACAGTACATAAGAGGGGGAAAAATAATTCAAAATATTTTTCTTAAATATGGAAATGAAATCCCACATAATCCTTGTCTGATCAAAAAATGAATGCAAATAATAGGGTGCGAAATCCGTTTGATTCAATCAAACGGAATTATAACAATTCAATCAACTAAGAATTATAACAACTTCAAACTGAGCAACTCGTTTAATGGTTGGTTAAACGGAACCCTAATGAGTGATTCAATTAGTTTATTTATTCAATTGCTTTAACAATTAATCTAATAAAATAAAGCCCGAGCAATTTGTTTACAAACAAATATGTGTTTAACAGACATCAAGCGAATAAACCTCATTCGCCGAAATGAATTTGTAGAAAAATGAAAACAAATTAAACGCCATTGAGCGAATAAACTGATGAAGGCTTTAAACCCGGTATCAAATAAATTTATATCTTGTTTTACCTCACTAGTCGTTCTGGTAAAGCTAAGGGTCGAACCCAAGAGACGGTACAATTGATTACTAGACTTTACTTTCTCATGAAAGCTAGACAATTAATTTTTATGGAATTTTGGATGATTAAATCTAAAGATGCAAGTAACTAAATTATTTTTGGTTGATTTTCAAGGTTTTCTGAACTCAAACAGATGCAAATGAATATCCTAAGGTTTTGGGTTCATTTAGTTTAGCTCTTAAGCGCTGTTATCACGTGTTTTCACACGTGATACCAAAAAATTCGGAACAAAATATATAAATTTCGGACCGAAATTTATATATATTTCGTGCCGAAAAGTGCTCTAGACTCTCTGTTTTGACTTGATATTTTTATACAATGTTGTGTGAAGGTTACTTGTCGACCAGAACTAAGTCCTACCCTCAGCCGTCGCAATTTTGGTTTGGACTTGATTTGGAACTCGGTTTTCACCACGTAAGTAAACTAGTCCTAAACTTTCGTATTGGAATTTAGTCACTTAAGTTTGTTAAGTTGGATTTCCAGGGGTATCTAAGTCCTTTCAGATCGTTTAGAAGCTACATCTTTCGATCGTGAACTAACCTCCTCTTTCGAGCGTTTGGTTTATCCCAAATACTTAATAAATTAAATGATTGTTCTAGTTTAAAGCCCTACAAATGCTGCGGTTCATCTATAGGTAAACATCAAGCAATCAATTAATCAAATTAAGCATAACAATTAATTCACAACAAAACAAATTACATAGCATAAATAAATCCATCAAGTCATCACAAATACTAAACTAAACTACTACCTAGCCGTAAGACATAAGAAATTAGTCTAACATGCAAGAAAAATAAGATACAAACTCCATATTCAATACAAGCAAAGAGAGAAGAAGAGATACAACCAAATAATTATGCTAAACTCATGTTTGCATGGCTCTGGAATCGTGGTTGGATTGGTTCTACCGCTGTCGCGTCCAGAATCGCTCCAAGATTGCTGCCATGGTCGTGCTCCGCTGCGAGAGGTGGAATCTCACGCCTTTCGGCGTGAGAACGGTAGTGGAAAAGGTGAAAATTATGTTATGGAAGGTGTGATCCTTTCCTTTCTGTTATTTCGTGCATATATGGCCAAGGGAGAGACTTGGGAGGCAGGCTAGGTCAAGAAAATGTGTCTCTCTTTCATTTCCTTCTCTAGACTTACCAAAATTCCACTTTCCATACATGAATTTCGGACCGAAATCTGAAAATTTCGGTCCGAAATCAGAGAATTTCTGACCCAAATTCCAAAATTGAGCACTGATAGTATTTTGACCATAATTTCTTTATCCGGACTCCGATTGAGGTGATTCAAAGATCGTTGGAAAGTTCAGGATGAGCTCTACAATGCCATGAATTCTATTTAGTCATTTTCTTCCAAAAAATTCTTCCATTTTGTGCAATTATTGTGTCAAATCCACCACGTTCCTACAAAACAAGTCAAATTACACGGCAGTACCCAATCTTGCAAAATAAAGCACAAAAACACATTGAGTATCACTGGTTTGGATAGTATTTAGGTGCTAAGTACGGTCAAAATACATATATAAATAAGAGATATCATAAACTTCATTAAAATAAATGCCGTAAATGAATTGTTTAGACAAATAATCATGCACATAAATTCACTCCACCCGTAATGGTTCCATTTATAAAGTTTAAATGGCTACCTTTGTCATAACTTTATATAAAACTTAGTACCATCTAAACCGAAAATAATTCTAATAAAAAAGTAAGAAAAACTTTGGTAAACCAACTCTCGTAATAAAAAATTACGTCCAAATTTATGAGGAAAAATTATATACACTCATAAATTAAGTTTGTATTTAATATGAATTTACGATCGGCTCTGGTACCAAATGATAGACGTTATCATTAATTTTACGTGTTTAAAAGATTAACACGATTGTCAGGATCCGTAAATCATATAAAATAACAAAATCATGAGTTTAGTACTTACAAATTGAAAAACAGAAATCGTTAGTGATGAAGGCCTATGACCTAGGTATCAAATAAAATTTATAAACCTAGAGCTAACCTCACTAGTCGTTTGGAGTTAAGCTTTAGGGTTGAACCCAAGGGACAGTACAATTGATTACCGGACTTATCTTTTTTCCAAAGCTAGACGAGAATATTTTTATGGAGTTTTGAGTAATTGAATCTAAAGTGCAAGTAATGTAGATGTTTTTGGATATTTTGGTTGATTAAAATAAACTAAACAACTAAGTAAAGTTTTGGAGTTTTAAACAATATAAAAAGCGTCTTAGGGTTCAGGTTTCACCTTGGTTTGGACTCTAGAACACAGAACTTATCACTTTCGTGCATCGAACGGTGTTTTTCAAGCGATCAATCCTCAACTCGGTCCGAGTTGAGAGTGAAAGTGTGCGGTTTTGACTTGTTTTGATACTTTATGCCTTGAATTAGGGTTTGTTGGCTAAATCTAGATTTACTAAATCTAGATTTACTAAACCTCAACGTTCGCTTGTTGGACTAGAAACTGGCTTAATCACAACCTAACCTAATTAGACTAATTAAACCACAACTTTTGGTATTGATATTAACTAATCTAAACTTGTTTGTTGGAGTTCTTAAGGATATCTAGATGTCTTTTGAACTATCTAAAAGTTACACTTTTGGTGTCAACTAACATCCTCTTTCGGATCTATGATTTATCCCAAATACTTAATTCAAACTAATCTTGTTTATCCTAACTTAGACTTAACTAGATGCGGCCGTACAACTAGAAAGTGATTAGGAAATCACAAGGAATTCAAACAAGCAATTATAATAATTCTCAACAAATCAAGTCAACAAAACATATTATAAAATAACAAGTCAAATCACAACATCCAAACCTAAGTTACTACCTTACTCCTAAGACTACATAAATTTAGCCTAACATCGTATCAAAACACACAACAAATATCATAGAAATAACAAGATACAAACCCATGAGAATTAGAGATAAAAACATAGGTAGAATAATCGAATAATCCCTCTATGCTCGATCTTCAATCTTCAAAGGCGATGGGGGCGTGTCACAACTTCTCATTGCTGCTGTCGCCTCAAGAATAGATTGCCTTGATGAATATAGTGGAAGAACAATGAAAATTATGCTTGGAAAGGTGATTTGAGGTGTGGAGGCTTTGATATCCTTCTAAGGCAGAGAGACAGTCTTAAATATTGGTTCAACACACAAGGAAAAAGGTCTAGGGCGCCAGGGCAAGAAAATCTACCAAAACAATCAACTTCCTTGTATGAAAACTTGCCATATGAGTCAAGGCGGCGTCCAACTCGGACCGAGATGGAGATGTGCGCATCTGAATCTGTTTGCTACAGTAGCTCGGTCCGAATTAGATCCATCTCGGCCCGAGTTGAAGTCTGAAAAATATCTTCTTGTGCTAGGAATGAGTCGTCTAACATTCGTCTTGTGTCGGAAACCTTCTACTAGCTCGAACATCACCAGAAATCATCAAAGTCCTGTAAAATAAGAGAAGAAACGACGGCAAAGCCAAATCCTTGGAAAACATAGCAATCTATTGAATAATTTAATGGTTTGAGTGTCATTTGAGTGCCAAGTACGGTCCAAATACCAATGAATAATAACGATATCAAATCCCCCCAAACTTAAACTTTGCTTGTCCTCAAGCAACGCCCTAAGTTTAGAAATTTGGACTGTACTTAAATCTAGAATCGAGTCGTTTTTCAAACCAATAAATTTTGTTAAGAAAATCTATTGCTTTTGTCTAAAAATTTCTCACACGTAAATCAAATAAGTCAAACCAAAATTCGATTTCAAGAACCAAGTTGAGTGTTTTACAAATTAAATCATGCAACTCTTGGTCCTAAATGAAAAGTTTTCTCAAATTTAAGAACTCTAGCTTCACTTTGTTAATTCAAATGCGATCTCAATTTCAATTACCCGTTCTCTTCCATATCTCACAAAAATTTGTAAAGGCCTTTATCAAAGTAAAAAATTTTATGATGAACTTTTTCTCAAAATTTCACACATTTTCAATTTTCACCAATTTTTATTTGTGCAAGTCGAGTTGTGGGGCTTTACACCCTAGAGGATTTAATGCGAGTCATTGACCTTGCAAAGATGCTACTGGCACATGTCGTACCAGGGAGGTCGGTCTGTTTTTTACGCATTTTTTCGCTACAGACCACTACGGACATTAAACATTTTTCTGCTAAGTTCCTTAAGCCTCCGATATTTATGGTTGAGTTGGTGGAAAAAGATCTCGACGCGTCCTCGTTTTCACAACTATTTGAATTTTAATCAATTTAGATTTGCTTGTTGGTGATTCAAGCGATTAAAAAGCAATTTCAACAAGGCAAAGGTCATCATATAATTTTCAAAATTGATAAATTTCTTTTTGAACAAAAGTTTGTGAAATACAAATTCGTTCACTCGGTAAAAACTTGTGAGAACCGACTTAGAGTGTTTCAACAATTATTAAGCATCCGAAATTGAGTTCTATTCTTGTGAAATACTTTCAGTTTGGCCTATTGGTGTAAAAATTAATTCGAGATATCAAAACATTCTAGGGTCCTTTGAGAAATATTTTGTTTGACTTCAAAACAATTTAATCAGTGTGAGTTTCATCATTTAAAATACAAATTGAGAATAATTAAGCATATTCAATTGATTTCCCAAGCAAATTCCATTCAAAACAGTGCAAAAATCAATTTTTAATATCTCAACTCGGACCGAGATGGGTCCAACTCGGACCGAGCAGAGGGTCCATTTTTCAGAAAATCATCCAGAAACTTCATCTCGGTCCGAGTTAATCCCATCTCGGACCGAGAAGAGGTCAGAAAATTCACGAAAAAAAATTCAAATTAAATTCAGTTCAACTAAATTTTCGATTTTTGCTCCTATTTCCCTCACACTGATGGAGATGTGCGCATCTGAATCTGTTTGCTACAGTATCTCGGTCCGAGTTGGATCCATCTCGGCCCGAGTTGAAGTCTGAAAAATGCCTTCTTGTGCTAGGAATGAGTCGTCTAGCATTCGTCTTGTGCCGGAAACCTTCTACTAGCTCGACCATCACCAGAAATCATCAAAGTCCTGTAAAATAAGAGAAGAAACGACGGCAAAGCCAAATACTTGAAAAACATAGCAATCTATTGAATAATTTAATGGTTTGAGTGTCATTTGAGTGCCAAGTATGGTCCAAATACCAATGAATAATAACGATATCAGTTAGTCGTTAGGCGGAAGCGTTAGTACTGATCTTCAATGATTTTTCTTAGACATAATGATGGTCTTTCATTAGATGTTTTATTCTCTCAACTTAATTCTGATTTTCTTTAGTGGAGATGTGTGTAAAATTATTCGCACCCTTTAGTGGAGATGTGTGAATGAACCACACCACTTGGCAGAAAATTATGAGGTATTTATAAGACTCTAAGGCAACCATTGGAATCAAATACAATGAATCTAGTCCATTAGAATTTCCATCAAATTTTAATGCATCCTTTGGTTAATTTCATTAAATGAACTTGGTTCACAATATAGACCACATAAAAAAAATTTCCAACAAGAGTACGAATAAAGTTCTTTCATAAGTATTATATTAGAACGTAATTTTTTAAAAGCAAATTTTATAGAACGCATTGCTAGGTTTTAGCGAAATGTACTGAATGAAATTTCGAAAATTTGTATAAAGATGAAGACGCTACGCGTATAAAAAGAAAATGTTAAGTACACAGCCAAAATTGAATAAAATGTCCATATAATCGGATTCTTTTAAAACAGTATGAACTTCAGGAATGCTAACTGGCTCTCTTTAGATATCTTAATGGAGTATTAATAAAGTCTTTATGGAACTGTCATACAATATTAATTTCTTTTGGGGCGTTTAGTTGTGTAGTAAAGGGTTACATAAGTTAATGATGTCTAAGTGTTTATGTAGTATTATTTAATAGTTGTTTGGTTGTGTAGTAAGGATGAATAACTTGATATATGCATAAATTCATGTCAAAATACTAAAATGCCCTTAAATTTGAATTATTTAATTTGAATTAGTATTATGTATTAATAATACATTGTGACCTAATTATTGTTAATTATTAATTATTATAAAAATTAATTATTAATGATGATAATAAATCATTTTTATTATTATGAAATATTATTAATTATTTTAATTAAATATTATTAATTATTTAATAGGGAAAATCAGTGGTATACCCCTCAAATCATAGCTAATTGGAAATATCCCCTGTAATTTTCAAATTTGGAAATATCCCCCTCTAATCATACTGTTTATGGATATTTACCCTTTTATCATTTTTTCAATAAAAAAAAAATTTTAAAACTTTGGACGAAAATACCCCTCAATCCCCTCATCTTCCATTCTGTTTAGTAGGAAAGAAATCTTCTCCTCCCTCTTTCAATCATTTATCTTCTAAAATTAGATATTTAATTGGAAAAAAATACAATACTTTCAGCGATTGTGTTTCTCTTTCATTCAAATAGCTTTACAAAAGAAATATACAGTACTTCTGTGCTTGAAAACATATTGCATACCAGTATCGTATATACTTAAATTAAGAACGTCCCTTGACTTAGTACCATCCGAGTTATTGGTAAGTTTATGCTTTGGCCAAATGAGAGTTTGATCCAGGGAGGTATAGAAGCATTCTTAGCAATTTTAGGGAGAAATCAAGGTTTGCTTATCACGGTGATCTGAGAAGAGAAATGGTTATAATTAAGAGGAAACATAAGATTTTCTATCGATACTTTTCTTAAACTTGGGAAGACGGATCGTCAGGGGACTGAGGGGTATTTTCATCTGAAGTTTTAAAATTTAATTTTCTTTTATTGAAGAAAATGATAAAAGGGTAAATATCCACAAACAATATGATTGGAGGGGGATATTTCCAAATTTGAAAATTACATGGGATATTTCCAATTAGCTATGATTTGAGGGGTATACCACTAATTTTTCCTATTTAATAATTTAAAATTATTATTTATTAATTATTTTTCTTAATTAATAATTATTAAATCGCTATTTTTTTTTTTGAAGAAAGAGGGAGGTCTTTGCCATCCAATTTTTTCTGAAATTAAAGGTGCATGCGGGGCTTGAACCCTTGACCTCTTGAAGGCCAGTCTAGTGCTCTTACAATTGAGTCACTAGGCCACATTAAATCGTTATTATTAATAATTAGTATTACTTGTTAAATATTATTAATCATTATTATTTAATTATTAATTATAATAATTAATCTTTATTATTAATTATGATTATGATTTTTTAATAATTCTTTTTATTTTTACTTATTAAATATTATTATTTATTAATTATTTGTTAATTATTAAATATTATTAATTACTAATTATTGTTAATTATTAATTATTATAAAAATTAATTATTAATGATGATAATAAATTATTTTTATTATTATGAAATATTAATAATTACTTTTAATTAAATATTATAAACATGATTAATTATTTAATAATAAAAAATTATTATTGATTAATTATTTTTAATTAATTATTATTATTATTAAATCGTTATTATTAATAATTAATATTACTTATTTAAATATTATTAATTATTAATATTTATTAATTATAATATTTAATCTTTATTTGTTAATAATGATTTTTTAATAATTATTTGTTAATTATTAATATTATTATTAATTATTTCTATGGGTATTGTTGGAAAAAAAATTAAAGGGGACAGATGCATAACTTATGCAACCTATTTAGGTTGCATAAGTTATGCACCGTTAAGGCGTCTTATGTAACGGACGTTTGGTGACTTAAGGATATATAACTTAAATTATTCACCATTTAAGTCACAAATAAACCGGGCCTTTGTCCAACGGTAACGGAATGGACCATTCCGTTTACCGTTCTGTTCCATCAACGGTATGACCATTCCATTTCGTTTTTCGTTTTATTTTCAAAATGAAATGTCCTTTCATTCCTTTTGTACGTTTCGTTTGGACGGAACGGAATGGAACAACATTTTTTGACACTAAAAACTGCACTATTTGTCGAAACGGGAGCGAAATGACACATTCCGTTTACCGTTCTATTTTAGCAATGGTATGTCTTCTCATTTTGTTTGTCGTTCCATTTTTTAGAACGAAATGAATTTTTGTACTGTTATATGTTCCGTTCCAATGGAACAGACACGGAAAACGTATAACGGTATACCGCTTGCACCCCTAAATTGCCAGGTCTCCTCCTTATGCCTCGTCTAATTGATTGTTTGATGACGACTTCTACTGTCGGTAGCCCGGAAAGACCTGTCAATGTTGAGACGTATAAATGTTTTAACGTTTCGTATTAGCCGAACGAAACGTTAAACGAAACCCAAAATCCTGACGTTTACTAAACGAAACATTAAACGTAACGTTAAACATGAAATAAACGTTAAATATTTAATGTGCATTAACAAGAAAATCCCGTAAACGTCAAACGTAATGTTAAACAAGAGAAAAAATATTTCCGTTTCCTAAACGTAATGTTAAAAGGCCTTTAACGTGGACATTTTGCATGTTTGACAGGCCTAAGCCCGGTATCTTGGATTTGGAATCAAGTGCGACTGGAGGCATGCTTCCAAGATCTCATTCAATCAGGTTTAGGGCTGAAAACGGAAGCTGTTTCAACTGTTATTTCATTCCATTTCGTCCAAAACGAAACGAAACAGCTAAGGAATAAGGTTGCTTTTCAAAAACGAAATGGTTAACGAAATAATGAAACGGTTTCGAATCAAGAAAATTTCATCGATTTTGATCGTTTCGTCCAAAATGAAACGGTTAACAAAATTAGTGGTCAGTTTCGTCAACAAAACGAAACACTCTAGTTTCATTACCATTTCGACCGTTTTGCAGCCCTACTCAGGTTCCACGGGTGGGCTTTCCTAGGCACATTTTTCGACCCTGCAGCAGGCCCTTTTAAGATTTGACGTCCGAATTCGACCATTTCGTCTATATACTTCCAAGCAAACGGTTACCCTTTGATTTATAGCTGGCTGCTGTCACTAGCAGGTTGAAACTTAGAATTATTTTGGATTACTTAATATGTAAATTTGAGGTAATCGACTTAGAGGTAGAACGCAGATTCGTTATTTTGAACATCCACTCTCACAGTTCGAATCACCTTTGAAATACACCCCTAATCAATAATAAATACATCTAGGGTATGTTTGGGAGGCGCTTAGAATAAGGGCGGAACTAGGGATTCACGAGAGAGCTGTTCGCGTATTCGCCGAAAAGAGAGAACTCAGAATATAGGATTTTGTTCGCTATTCGCTCATTCGACGCCACGTTTGGTTCAAGCGAACAATGTGTTATTCGCAAACACGCTTGTTCCGTCCCTGCCAAACATACCCCTAGAGATTGTAAAAATCAGAGTAAACTATTACAAAATCTTAGTAATTCATTTGTTCTGGAATGTTGATAAAAACAGTTGCAAGATTAAAGGCTTAAGAATTTAGAGGTAAATATAATAAAATTTGGTCAATTCGTAATATTTTTTTTCTTTTAAAGGTTAAATAAGATTCTGATTTCCGCGAGACCCAACGAGAACATCAATGATTGTCTGAACTTGAATTAGGAAATCAAATAAAGATAAAATAGCCACGCATAGATCAGATACTTTCATAAAATTACTCTTGCATCTTCTAGATCTTTTTTTTAAAAAAAAAATTAATTTAAATCGGCCTGCAACATCAAGGAAATGTACTGAACGCCGAAAGCTTGACTCCTATAATGAAGCATAGAATTATACTTGAGAGAAAAGGAGGGCTAGTGGATAGATGTCATAAATATGTTTGATTATATATAGGCCCTCAAATTGGGATTGGATTATTCTTATATTAAAACTGTCAAGTCATGCAATCAGTCAGATTGACGATTCATACAGTGAAATGTAATAAAGAAACAAGGCAAAGATAAATTCATGTTCGATAAACAAAATGTTAATATCAATGTGACTTTTTTTGCAGATAAAATATTTGCAATTATTAATTGAATTGGCTAGATAAGAAAACAAAAATCCTCTTAAAAGATAAAATATATGTTTGTAATCCGTTGGGGTCAATACAATAACTAATTTGACAATTTGTCTTGAGTCACATTATTCGTTGCATTATGTCATTATGCCGACGAAAGCGCACCCGGTTCTACCGTGTAACCATAACCTTTCTTTTTTAAAAGTGGAATAAAGTCATGATATATAGGTCTCATCGGGCCTGAGATAGTTCCTTTTCAACAATTTGAAATGATGTTCTAATAAAGGCAAAAAAGTTTTTTTTTTTTTTGAGAGTTGGAACGCCCGTAAATTGGAATCTGGTGGCGCGCGACACCAGTGTAGTGCGGCTCACGGGCCGTCAGATCCAAATCGGATGGCC
The DNA here is from genome assembly GCA_027562975.1 of Rhynchospora breviuscula. Taxonomy (NCBI): domain Eukaryota; kingdom Viridiplantae; phylum Streptophyta; class Magnoliopsida; order Poales; family Cyperaceae; genus Rhynchospora; species Rhynchospora breviuscula. Next base: position 58,464,135 of record CM050398.1, on the reverse strand, counting down.
CATATTTTTTCCGAATTGTAAGGCATGGAAAAAAATTGACCGTCAGATCCAAATCGAACGGCTCGTGAGCCGCGCTACACGCGTGTCGCGCGCCACGGGATCCGGATTGGTACGCCCGTAGGCTTCTCATTTTCAGAAACTCTGCCTGGGTGTGTCCTATCACTGTTACACTGATTCGAAGCAGAGCGAGGTACAACAGCAACTGCTTCCGTCGGTACATTTTCCTAATTTTGTTTCTACTAGCAAAAGTTGCCTCTGGGTAAATAAAAAATAATAATTGATATTATTTTTGTTTTACAGAGAACAATATAGGTTAGACAATAAATATAAAGAGCTCAATCTACCAGTGTAGATATATTTTCAAAAATAAATTGTTGAAACTCTTTGTGACCCTTTTCTATCAAAGAGTCAGAGCTTTTATCTAAAATAAACATTTACACCACATATAATATTAGATCACATCACACAAATCAATGATCCATAGTTGATACAAATATTGTTTTCGCCTCTTTAGTGAAATTGTTCTGATCTTTTTGTGAATATTTTTATAAGTTGTAGGGATTGGAAAAATATACCGTGGGAATGTTAATTAAATTCGGAGAAAATTACAAAAAAAGTACAAAGGTTCATAATTAAAAATTTCCCCGAAATTACATAAAACCATTTTCTGATGTTCCGCTACAACCCCTTAAATTTGGGTCCTACTAGTAAATTATGCTATGGATTATGTATTTTAGTGACTTATAATGTGGGATATGAATTATATTATATATATATATATATTGGTGAATTTGGGGCCGTCACAAAGTTTGATACGGAACTGTGGGCCATGAATTTAGATTGGATTATTATTATTATTATTATTTAAATTAATCTTGTCTTCTGATGAGGATACTATAAAATTTCTGATTTATATAATAATTGAAAAATGGAAGGCAAATGTTAATTTTTTATCAATATATTTTGTTGGGGCCATTTTTATTATTTTGTTTTGGAGTAACCGATGAGGAGACCAAAATCATTTTTATTTGTTCAACCAATATAGCCTACCAGTAATTATTAAGAAAAAAACAATATGTTTTTTTGGAACATGACCAAAATTTTTCCTAATAAGTTTCGCATGTTCCCATAGCAATAGTGCATAGGCCTCAGGCCAGCCGAAACAGCGTAACCTTTTTGCAATATGAAAAGATGTTCAAGAAAATAAAAACAAGTTTTCCTCAAAAAGGAAAAGTAAACTAAGTTTGGAATTCTGCATTGCACCCGCCTGGGTGTGTCCTTGCTGTTACACTACTGATCCGAGGCAGTCAAACCGAGGTGAGTCCCGTGAGTGTATATTTTCCAAATTTTGTTTTTAACTTCTTATTGGGAAAGGATACCGCAAGAATGCCATTTAAATTAGGAGAAAATTACAAAAGTTTGTAATTGAAAATTCTCTTGAAATTACATTACAGCAGGATGCCGATGGCAATCCTCCTTTTTGATAAGGAATAAGTATACAGTTAGCAATACTAATTCATAGAATTATAGAGTTAGTGAGTTCGATTCAGATTAGCACTAACTCTCAAAATTTATTTGGTGATTGTAAATTAACAAATTAGTTCACTAATAAAAAAATTAGAGTAACATCATTCGTATACTTAAGGCATTTAAATAGCATAAAGATGTGCTTGATTTTAAACTAACCAAAGATTGTATTTAGAGTAACATCTGTACATGGTGCATTTCGACTTTACCTTCTTATTTTTATAAGTATAATTTGACATAAAAAAAAATATTTAATTTACCAGGCCTCTTTGATATGAGCTTTCTAAGGAAATTTTTGCATGTGGGATAGTTTTTATTGGTTAGTATTTTCTACACAAGCTTCTCAAAATTATTTTTATATTTATACTTCAGTCTACTCAAATTATTTACAAATGACAACACAAGCTTCTTGACGACGCTCTCGTTCCAAATCACCGCTCCGGTAGTGGCGGGCGGCGATAGCTGGTTTAGTGGAATTAAAAATCACAAAGAAATGCTAAATAGCAAAGAGAAACTCAAAGAGCTCAAGTAAAATTTCATTAATTAACAGCCGCCATTTACAATAATAAGCGCCCCTTTATATAGGGAGGTGTCTTGGAGTCCAAGCCAGTACATTTCAGAAATAATATCTTAAAAAGAAAATTTGTAGAAATAGAAAGAAAATATGAAAATTACAAACATAGTAATGTCCTAAGATAAATCCACGTCGGATTCCGAGTCAGACTCGGATGAGGCACCCTCTCGGATTCGGCTCGCACTGTGCTTGGAGGAGGTATCCTCGGGTGAAAGTAGTGAGGTACCCTCGGGTGGTGAGGTACCCTTGGATGGTGAGGCACCCTCTCGGATTCGGCTTGCATTGTGCTGGAGTGAGGTACCCTCGTCACTTCTCAAAATTATGAAAATTTCTCTTACATCATATCTATTCGTTATGATACAAAACAATTTGAAATTAAAAACTGTGTTTCAAAAATCTTTCACAAAATGAATTTAGATAAAAAATGTTTTTCATTATAATTTTCATAATGCTATTGAATACATATTTTTTTATAATTCCCAAATATTTTAAATCCATAAATCTCATAAATTAAATATAGAAAAATTGTATTTATGAAATCTAATATCGCAAAAATAATTGGACGTACCTATGAAAACGGGATTTTGCCGACGTGCCCAATTATAATGGGAATAAAAACAAGGAAATACCTTTTCGGTCCATTTCTCGATGCACTTGTACGGAAAAGGAAAGTCACTTCGCCTTACCAGCTTACCTTACCGCGCTGCTTTTACACTTCCTTCTTTGCTCTCAGAATTCAAACAAGAAGGAAAGAACTTCTGCCCTTTTCCCTTTCCCTTTTCCTGCTCTCATTTTCTCGATCAACTACTAGAGAGAACCGGGGATAAAGAGGAGAGAAAGGAAGAGGCGATAAGATCAGAAATGGCGGAATTATTCATGGATGGAGAGAGAAGGAAATCTCTCAAGGACATAGTTTTCTCTTGGTCTCTTCATGACGTCATGAACGAAGATCTCTTCAGACACAAGGTCTTTCTTTTCTTGTTTGATCTTTTTCTTGAATTAGGTAGTCACCTTTTGCTTCTTGGCTTGATTCTTGTTAAATCCATGCGTAAAATTAGGTGAAGAAAATTGAGAGTACATTCGATTCACTAAAGGAGTACTTGTCATCGTTTACTCTCCCTCTGATCGAAGAACTACGCGCTGACATGGCCTCTGCTCTCGAGACAGCACCCAAAAACCCCTTCATGAGAATAAGCTCACTCGATAAAGACAAGATGTCAAAAGAAAAAGTTTCGTACAAAATCTGTGTTGAAAGATCACCTCTAAACCATATACCAACCGCTGAAAAAGGGGATTACATTCCAAAAAAAGGTGACATTTTTGTGTTGTGTGATGCGCGACCAGTGCATTTCTCTGACCTTGAGAAAAATGGAGCGGTGTATTGTTTAGCCATGGTGACAGGGGGAGGGGATGATAACTCACCACCTGGTATATATAATATTAGTACTTCTCGTACAATAGAAACGGCGAAATATAATAGGAGGAACAGATTGAGAAGCACTCTCTTTGGTGTCTATTTGGTGAATATGACTACATATAGTCGGATTTGGGCTTGTCTGGATCCTAAGGTGGCAATCCAAAGGAATTTAAATCTGATCAATGGAGCTATTGCAGAGTTACAGGTTTGTGTATTTTACTCAATGTAGAGTGTAGTAGTACTGTAATATCATACTCCTTTTGCTAAAAAAGGCATATAATTTAATACAAGGCTTGGGAATGTTGATAATTGTAACAGACTACCTACAACAATGTCATTTTTTTTTTGTGAAATATAAGATTCCTTTTCCGTACCAGTATAGGTGTAGGATGTGCATAGTTGCAGACAATTCCACAAGATACCTATTTTATGAGACAATATACCTGTGGAGCAACTAGATTATCTTTTTCAAATCTCATCAGTCGACAATATTTTTGAATTCTATTTCTTCTGAATTTGGCACCCCAAAAGATTCATTTCATTCAATACTGTGAAAAAACTCAAAAAAGTATGAATCTGATACCATTGATGTGATGTGAGTCTAGTCTTACATCCTGAGACTGATTACTTTGTACACTTTATATTATATATAATGTCTTGCAGAGATTGAGGGACAACTACCGGGAAGTAGTTCGCATCAATGGTGTTGAAATACAGAGCTGGCTAAATGAATTTGACCTCAATGAATCCCAAATCGCAGCTGTGATGAGTTGCATCTCATCCATGTATTGTGAGAGCAGAAACCCATTCAATCTCATTTGGGGTCCACCAGGGACTGGAAAAACGAAAACTTTAAGCATCTTTCTTTGGCTGATGGGAGAATCTGGTCACCGAACGGTTGCATGTGCACCGACAAACACTGCTGTGATACAGCTTGCCTCACGCGTACTCAGTCTGGTTAAAGAGTACATTGAATCTACAATGCTTTCTCTAGGAGACATGATACTCTTTGGAAACAAGGACCGAATGAATGTAGATGGGGACGAACTCCAAGAGATATTTCTGGATTACCGTGTGGAGTGCCTCCAGGAATGTTTCTCATTCCATGCTGGATGGAGATCTTGCCTTGAATCGTTGATTGAATTTCTTGAGCATTGCCCTCATTTGTATGATGTGTATTTGGAAGATGAAGATGATGATCCCCGTCTTAAAATGTCCTTTATCGACTTTGTGAGAAAAAGATTTAGTGATTTATACAGGGTTTTGGGAAGATGCTTCGGCATACTAACATATCACATTCCTACAGCTTGCATTAGAATTGCTGATTTCAAGAATATCAAATTGCTTCTCAATGTACTTGAGAAGCTCAATTCTCTTTTTCACAGAAGAGATGCCAGTCACAGTTTGCAAGCCATTTTCTACTCAAACAGCTATCAGCATAAAAAGCGCGTAGCCTACTCTAGAACAACATTGTCACTTTGTCAAACTCGAACGGATTGCCTTCTAGTTGCCATTAATCTGAGAGGGTCATTGGAATCATATTTACCTGTGTGGGGTTCGAAAGGGACAATAGTTGATCTATGTTTGAAAAGTGCGAGCCTTATTTTTTGTACTGTGTCGAGCTCATACAAGTTGCACAAGGTGGATGACATGTGGCCACTTGATTTGGTGGTGATTGATGAGGCTACTCAATTGAAGGAATGTGAATCTCTGATTCCTTTACAGCTGTTTGGGCTAAAACATGCAGTTCTTGTTGGAGATGAGTGCCAATTGCCAGCATTGGTTCACAGCAAGGTATTATTTCTTTGACTTCAAGTTTAGTTGCCAATAGAATTCAATGTGATAATTTTGTTTAGTAACAAAGACAGGGATAATCATGAATCAGAAGTTCAAAACTACAGGTAAAACATCAAATTTCAAAGAAGAAAAAGAAAACTGATAAAAAGAATATTTATTGTCCCGTTATGAAGGGTTCATAGCTATCCATGTCTATTAGTGATTTCAGCTCAATTATTCTGGAATTTACAGTTCTCAGCATCTCAGATTCAATATACTTGTTCATTTATCTAATTATTTCATTTACCTTTTCATGGCTTAATTAGGTTTCTAGAAGTGCCTTATTTGGGAGAAGTCTATTTGAAAGGATGAGTTTGCTCGGGCATGAGAAGTTCCTTTTAAATATGCAATACAGGATGCATCCGTCAATTAGCCTATTTCCTAATGCCAAGTTTTATAATAAACAAATCCAAGATGCACCTAGTGTATTACGAAGAGCGTATGCCAGAAGGTATCTCTCAGGTGCCATGTTTGGTCCATACTCATTTGTCAATGTCGAAACTGGAGAGGAGGATTCTGACAATTCTGGCCACAGCAAAATGAATATGGTTGAAGTAGCTGTCATTGTTCAAATCTTGAAAGATCTTTCTGAAGGTAAAACATATTTTAGTATTTACACAGCTAAAGTTTTGTTAATCAAACTTCCATTACTAACTTCTGTTTTACTGTCAATCAGTCTGTAATAGGATGCATAAAGCAGTTAGTGTTGGTGTGATATGCCCATATAATGCTCAGGTTTCGGCTATACAAGAAAAACTGGGGTATGTGAACCTGTCATGCCAAGTTGATGTGAAAGTAAATTCTGTTGACGGGTTTCAAGGAAGTGAGGAAGATATTATCATTTTATCTACAGTGAGGTCAAACAATCATGGTTCAGTAGGTTTTCTTTCTGATCACAAGCGCACGAATGTTGCTCTCACCAGAGCAAGGTACACATGTAACTACTGTTTTCAATATAATTTGCATATAACATCTAAACATTTTTTGAAGTTCTCTGATTTCCCAAATATTTTTTGATATTTACAATTTACTCCTGAGTTTTCTGTTTTATTTAGCAATGAGATATTACTTAAATGTAAAAAGGAAAGTTCTGTCAAACACAAGTTGATTCTCTTGTTGAAGTTCTCAATAGTCAATCAATACTATTATCCAATGTGCATCGTACTTCCTTGAAATTCAATCTGTACATTTAAGAAACCAGTAATTAATTTTATATAGTCTGGCCTTAAAAAATGTGCTTGTTAGAATTTGGGATGGAAATTTCTGTATTTCTGGAATACATGATACACTAACCAAACATTTTGGGATTGTTAGAAATTATCTCAAATACCTCAAACTCATCTTGAACTAAGGTTTCCGATTTATCATTGGTTCCAGCGTGAAATGGTACAATACTCCATTCTGTTTTTTGAAATTTCAGGCCTGATGAGCTTTTTCCCTATAAAATAACAACACAAGATGTTGTTTGATTCCACCTTTCAGTAGTATTGGGGTTATTTGCAAATTTGGTAAATACTGGATGTACTTTGCAAATGAGCCAGCTATATCAAAGTCGTTCCTGACAAAATTTTTAACACTGCTAGCATTCTCTTAACTGCTTATAGGTAACATCCTCACATTTTCTTTTGAAGGTTACATCCTCACATTTTCAATTTCATAAATTCTCAATAGGTACTGCCTTTGGATTATTGGCAATGCAGCGACTTTGAGTAAAAGTGGCTCCATCTGGGCAGCTTTGATAGATGATGCAAGGAATCGTCGGTGTTTCTTCAACGCTGATGAAGAAAAATTCATTTCTGATGCAATTTCTGTCTGCTGCAGTGAAATGAGGAAAGAAACATTTACTGCGAAGGGAAGGTAAGTTGTTCGTGCATGCGCTCATGTGAGAATTTCCATCTTTGTTTTAAGAAACTATAATCTTTCAAATCAGTGGAGATGAAAGCCTGAAAGTAAGCAAAAGTACTGCATTAGTACAAACCAAATGCTTTTATATCTTGGTTTTGTGCAGAGCAAGATACCTCTATAGAACCCCTGTGGCAACTTGGCACTAAAACCAGTTATTGAGGGCCAAGAGCTTTCAAAATAATAATAATAATAATAATAATAATAAATAAATAATGCTGACTGAGCATTCACTTGCACGGACACCTATGTGCATAGTGTTAATTTCTTATTGAATTTTGTTTTGCAGAAATGAAGTTGCAAGGATACCTATGTTAAGAAGACTAAAATCTGTTGTTGTCACTAATAGTTGATATTTCATCCACGCCAAATTTAAGGCAATCTAGATCTTCATCCATGGATTTGCTATTGATAAATTTGAGAAAATGATGCAAAATGTTGTATTTTTCTGCTTTCTGACTTTTTTGCATGCTACAATGGCCTCTGCTTTTATAGGCGATTTGCCCAATTTACTGGTAGATTATAGCCTATTGTAGAAAGCATACTATCTATATAGAATCTTTTGCTAATGCAGAAATTAGAACGGCACGTTTTTCTAAATGTTGCCTAAGTAGTTATTGACGGCTAGCTGATGGCTGGTTTCTAATTGATTGATGATGCAATTGTTAGGATCAATTGCTTATTCTCAACACGATGAAAAACCTTTTAAGAACGAAATGCGTCCTTTACAATTATTACAATGTTTTTTTGAAGTTGTACAATTATCACAACTTATTAGCTGCTTTTTAGATCTGTCTATTGTCATATTACTTCTCATATATACTAAGAGTTTTTGTTTTGGGTATTCCATATGTAATAAGTATTTTGACTATATACATGTATAATAACAAATCCTGATTTCTTTTTAAATCAAATTATTTTAATTTTCACATATTATTATTTACAAATTGAGACAAATAGTTAAATTAATATTAATTTTAACCCTACCATAAATGCATAATTAGACAAATTTGTTTAATTAGCTATATAATATAATAAGTAACACCAATGCTTATCTGTTCGTAAAGATGATTTTCGAATTTTTAACGACGGCTGGATAGCGCTGGTGTCTACGACTCTACGTCATATATTCTTGGACTCAATTTTTTTTATGTTTTAGAAAGCTTCCGCCATTCAAAATTCGTTTAACAAATATATTACTTGGAACAAAATAATTTGCACGAAGGTTCGGCGCTTGGCATGCACGTTGTAAACTTAATTGTAATAATAATAATATGAATTACGGAGCTGCATTTTCTTTTAATACACTCGGCGGTTTTAATTAAGGACACTTTTGCTAAGAAAAATTAAAGGAACCGAGTATTGAACAGACGGCTGTGTTAAGTTGTTAACCAATGAGCGCTCTCTGCTATCGACGTCGGTTGATATTCCCCAAGAAGTCCGTTCAGTAAAACTCCCTTAATTAATTAATAATCAGGAACCATCATATCTTCGCTTCTTTTCATATACTAGCAATCAAGCCCACCCAATGTGTGGACAATTTTTATTTGATAAAAACATTATTATCTTTTAGAAAAAAAATACAAAATACAAATGATTATATAAATGTGAGGAAAAAATAATTTCATGATCCTATTCAGAATTTTTTTTATGAGTCTAACTGTTTAATCTTTATCTTTACTACTTATAAACGCATCCATGGAAAAGACGTAAACTTTCAGATAAAAAGGAGTTACACCCCTCTAATATCAAATATGAATCATTGATTTTGTTAATCTAATATGATCTGTGGTTTAGATTTAATTATCTCAACCTTTTATTTGCAAACTGTCTGGGCGCTGGTTGCAGACTAAGTTGAATCATTCGCTTGAGCGTATAGTATAGGTTTGATTCTCCATAGACAACTTTTTTTTATTTGATGCACCCCGTGGCAGCAGCCAGCGCCGCCTCTTTTATTTTCTTATTTCGGCTCCAGTTCTTTCCTTATGTGATGTGGCTTCTTTTTCTTTTTACCAGCGCACAGAAAACCTAAGAAAAGACTCAGACCAACATTTCCCTCCTTCGCTAACCCTAACAAAATCGCCTCCTTCGACTCCGTCGCGGCATCTCCCTTCTGTTGCGGTCTATGATCGAATCGTGTGCCTCTTCGCCATCGACCTCAATGGAAGCAAGCAGGAAGCGGTGGGGCTCACAGGTCAGACTCTGCTCCGAACTCTGGTCATAAATTAATCACCTCGATTTTAAAAAATTCCATAAAAGAATCGGTGTATCTCAAACTTAAGGTGCGTCGAAGGGAGGTAGAAGGAAGGAGCTTACCAGCTGGTCGTAACTGGTACAATTTCCAACCCTCTTTTTATTATTCAAATGTTACATTGTGCTGTGTTGCATTTTTTTCCTGAATTGTTTTAAATTGTGCAATAATCAGGTCATTTTAAGGGTTGTAGATAGAATTAGGTTTGCGAAATTATGGTAGCAACAATGAGATGGTGCTTGAAGGAAGAAGCTAATTCCCCCTAGCATTATCTCTGACTATGAACACAAGTTGCACAAAACAAGAGGTATGGGTTTATTGTTTAATTTATCTATGGCTGAACATATTTGATTTTCCCTATTTTTTCTTATGAAAATAAGAATCTCAGTTCTTTCTTTTATATTGCTAGAAAATTTTGGCAGGAACATGGCAGCCGGCTTGAAGTGAAACTTTACTTGACGTCAAAAAATGTTGAGATGACGACCTGATAAATCATGATCATCTCCCAAAAGTTGCTTCCATTCAGTCGGATCTTAGGTTATTTGGGTTTGTAGTTCATGTTGTTTTCTTTCAATTTAGAACTCCTAAACTGATTAGATCTGAATTGGCAATTCTTGTAGTTGACTCGAAATCCCAGGACCGCCTAACAATTTAAAAACTGTTATAAAATTCCAATTACCAGATTTAATTTGACTCGAGGCTCTAAATTTTAATCTATCACTTTTTTCTTAAATACATTTTTATTGCTTATTAGTATAGCTTGCAAGACAATATTGTAAACCCCCCATTAGTCAGTAATGTGGCATGGAACTTAGTGTTTACATCTGTCCACATTTTTATTTGTACTTTTCAATTTTCAATTATGTTTTGAAGAGAACTCATGAGACATAATTTTTATTCTTTGATCTGATTTTGATTGTGTAGAAGTTATTTTGCCTTGGTAATAATATCTAACCTTTTATGTACAATTTCAGTTGTATTTTGATGTGTGAAGAGAAGAAATTGTGGTATGCAAGTTATTGACATATCAACAATTAAATCTAGATATAATCTGTTCCAGGAGACGAGGCAGCCTTGATAGGTGTAAGTTCTCTAATTGAGGTTATTTACTAACAGTGGTTTAATAACTTGTTGTATCCATCCAAGCGTTACTACTGAATATTTTTTAAGGTGTAAGTTGTCATTTTAACAAAAATGTAAATATTTTTCGTTTGTTCAGATGGAGTTATATTGAATCAAATTGGAAAATTCAATACAAGATAAGAAGAGATCGAATATGTCCTATGCTTTTCTTTCTCTATTTCAAGGTTGTCCCTTTGATTGGACCTGAAGTAGTTATGTACAAGTAAAAAGATTTTGGTTATAAGCATATTGATGAAATTACTTTATTTTTCGATAATTGTTTGGCTTGTTCAAGTTGGCTCCTAGATCGAAGGGACTAAGCTTACACTCCACATGACAAGAATAGAAGTATATATGTTGAAATTAGGTTGACGTAAATTTATTTTTTCAATTTGAAGCTGTGGTTTACAAAGTTTTTTTTTATCATTTTGTTGGATTTTTTTTCTTTTATATAGAAATGGAGCATTCATTCGAAAAAAGGACAGATCATCAACATGGTTCTTTTGGAGCTTGACGGGGGCACAACTGGACCAAAAACAAAAAGTATTCCATGTAAGAGTCAATTTTAAATCCTAATCATCTCATTTTTTGGTGCAAAATCTTTGCACAAGTTTTAACGGAATTTCGCAATAACTTTTCTGAGACTCAATTGGTTTGGTAAAACTGATAAGAAGATACCGTGACAAACAGGACTAAAGGCAAATTAACAAGAGAAAAAGCAAAAGATCACTAAGTACAAATTGTATTATTTGATTGCGTAACAAAATTGACAGGGAGGCAATATAGAACAACATATTTGAGCGAGCCGGGAGGATGGTCAAGATCGAGCAGGGGAAGCATTCGATCAATGGACCTGATCGAGACTCTGCTAGCAGTGTTCCAAATGGATGAGATACTCTACGAACCGAGAGACTATTCTGTTGGGCTAAATTGACCTGCCCATATCTTTTTTATGATAAAATTCTATTCTATCAGTGTATAGGTAAATCATAACAATGGTACATGTTCTGAATGGCAGTGAGCCAGTGATACATGTTTGATTAAAATTCGCATATTGTACATCTCCTACATGTTTGATAGTATATGGTAATAAAATAGAAAGTGAAGGATCTCTTTCAGTAAAAAGTCATGAAAGACTTGTCAAGCACGATAAGCTCATCATATATTGACCTTTTCTTATTTAATTTAAATTTTCCTTACCAAAATTGTAGTTGAAAGTAGACTTTTCATTTGAGTTTTTTATATTGGTTGAATTGCAGAAATGGAGACATGAGAATGATTTAGGATGATTACCAGATACATAATTCTCGCCAAAAGCAAATGATTACTATATTGTTTTGCGTTTTTTTGCATATACTTCTCACTGCAAAATATTGCAATTTGATTAGAAAAGACTATAAAAACGAGACAACACTAAGTTGTTTACTAGCATTGATTTGGAATAAAAGGTTCATAGATTGCCTAATTCATTTTTATAATTTTTCTTTTGTTCATATGTTTATGTTTTTTTTTTTATTGAAGTATAAATTCAATTAGGGATGCTATATTTAAATATTAAAATATTAATGTGAAGGACAATTTGTTTGCACAATGTTATGCACGTGTTCAAATAATTTCAGAGTTGAGCATCTTGATTTTTCATTCAGATGGTTTTGGTTTTCACATTAATTAACCATATGTTCAAACATCACATTTTCTAATTGTTGTGTCCGAAATCAATAGCAATTTCGATATATAATTATTGTAATTTATGCATAATATTATTTTAGTTTGCCCACACATTGGGTGGGCGCGTATGCTAGTATTAATAAAGATTAAAGAAAGAGCTCCCTCTAAATTTACAAAGTAAGATATGTTTCTAGCTCAAAGGTAAACTCTATCTATTGATGTATAAACCAGGCAAATCATCCTCTCTCGTCTAAATGATTTTCCAATTATTTTCCCGAGTATAGAAAGTAACTCCCTGTAAATATTGTTTTCAATTCTTGCCCCAATCTCTTAAATTATACTTTAATTATTTCTATAACCGCTCTCCTTATTAATGATAATCGGTGCAGTGGTGCTACAACAAATTAAAGAGGTAAAATTAGTGGTGCGCACATGGAGGTACAAATTTCTTTAATTGATCCGTATTGATTTTATTTAGGCGGAGATATTGTGTAAATTGGAAATATATACCTTATATGACTATTTTTGTGATTTTGATTGATGGCATGAAAGGAAGATAATTATATCTATAGTACAATTGAAATACAACCAGCGCCATTTCCATTGGCTCTACTGAATATTTTCCTTGTTAGGGTATTTAGTACTTAAATGAAAACTTATTTTTTTCTTATCTAAATAAATAAATAAGGCAGAGAAGTATAAAAAAAATACAAACCAGTAAGTTCCCTCATTTTTGCCTGGTACGTTGGTGTATAAAATTTTCAAATTCAAAGAAAACAAAATTTTCATACATAAAAAGTATAATAATTACACTGATGGAAAGAAATATTTACCATACATTGTTAAAACTAAGTATTTAATTCACGAGAAAAAAAATAAAGCAAATTCCCTACAACCTTGCTTGCTCATTTAATTTTCATGTATAAACGTCAGTTTTTTTTTTTGTACAGAGAGCCAAATAAAACAATAAAAATAAAACTAAATTGGACTCGAAATATACATGATCATATCTCATCAAAATCAAACCAATTAAATCCAAATCAAAAACCAAGTCAAAAGGTCAGAAAACAGTAACTTGAGAAGTTTCTTGCTGGAGTTAATCAATGTTGTTTTTGTTCGCTTGAAAGAAAAAAAAAAGAAAAAGCAAACAAGTATTCTAGAATTTGAACTGCATCATGAATGAAAATCTTCTCGCTAAAAAATAGCCTATGAAAATTTTTTACTCCTATTAAATCATAGTATTAATACTAATCAAATTAAAACGGAACTGAACCAATTAAGTATTCAAATCCCGAAGAAGAGAAGAAAAATACAGTAGTCAAATGTGTTAAGCTTAAAGAAAAATTTTCTGGTACACATCATTTCAAGCAGTAGCTAATGATCTCTTCATGTCCCTTGCAAAGCTAATACAGCTTTTCCTACAAAATTGAGAAGACCATGTAGTAAATCAGACTATTTTGGTCATGTAATTCAGGTAAGAGGATATTTACAATCAGATACAGGTATACAACATATATAAAAGAAATTCTAATTAGGGTACTGTGAACCATGAAATTTTATTAAAATTTTGTTTTATTTGTATTTAATTCACTGGGATGCCAATTTCGATAGGAAATACATATTGAATTTGATGCATCTTACTCCTAACAACAAAGCATTGCCAGATCCAGTCCGGGCCATTTAACCTGAAATTTTGTAATGTAAGAACCATATATGTATGTCTAGATACTGCACAAGCAATAAAAATTGGCATTGTACTGTCAAATACAGTTGAAAATTGAACAGAAAAGATTAGGTCGGTCTGCACAAGAACTTACCATGAATCAGATACTGATTCCTTTATCATACCAATTCCGGGTTTAGCTCTGTCGGCGTCACCACCAGCCCACCACCAACGCTTTTATTTCATTTTCCAGCTATTTCTCCCGCTGGCCTTCCTTGGTGTACCGCCAGGCTTCCCAGTCTTCCATGGTTTACAACAAAAGCCAGCCATTGAGATATATGAATAAATTAAAATCCTAACACTATTAATCTCTGAAGACAATTAGATTGCAGTTGGGCAAAAATATATTTAAATTTAAGGATAATCTGAACCAACATAAAAAAAAAAAGAGTACCTGATCTCTTTCCACGAAGCATCCCGTAAATTTTGTTGGCATTATCTTCAGCTTTCTAAAAAGAGCACAATTAAATTGAACCAAATTCAACTAACCCATACATTTTCGATGATACATCAGAATTATCAAGCTGCATACTTAAATATAAACAATACAAAGGATCAACTGAACCAGTTTTTTACTATGGATTGAAAATAAAATGCAATAAATCTAATTGGCCAATTTCCAAACCAAATGCAATGCTTATCTCTCTGATCAAGAAGTATATATAAGAAATTAAGAGAACATGAACCTAAACGTTCTCGAGCAGATGATTTGCGGGCCTCTAGCAGCTCTTTTAGTTTCTTGGCTGCCATGGCCGCCTCTTCAATCATTCTCTGGACAACGAAATTAATATTTTTACTCAACGCCAAACCTAATGATGATTTCTAATTGAGGCGCCGAAATTTTCATTTTTGGCTTCGTTTTGGAGGTGGCGGCGGCGCAATTAGGAGAACAAACCCTAAGTTTAAATCTTACTTTTTCTGGCCGAGATGTGGGTACGGAGGAGCCAGCAGGGGAGGGAGGAATTAGGAAAGGGGAGTAGTTGAGCGATTTTGCAACTTTCCTTTTTTTAATGAGAACTGAGAATGGAAGAGGAGGCACCAATTAATTGTCCCAAAAAAAACAAAAAACTGGTGTTGGGGTTCGAACTCGCGATGCATGGCTACAGAAATTTGTTTAATACCACCAGCGCCCTGGCTTGTTTCTATAAAAGAGTCGACTTCTTATTTGAAATAACAATCCAAACCGTACATCATATAAATCAATGATCTATAATGATGTTAATAAATGTTTGAACCCCCTTTTGTGAAAATATTATGATCTTGTTTTGGATGCGTTTATAAGTAGTAGAGATAACCTGGTGCCGTGTATAACACCTAGCATCTACAAGTTCCTTTTCACTTTCCCCTTTCCTATATTTTTCTCAGGTGAGAGTTTGAGGAGAGTGAACAGAAAGTAGGCTTTTTGAGAGGGAAGATGAGTGAGGGAGCTGCTAAAGGCAAGACGAGAGTGGAATATTTACAGGATGTCGTCCTCTCATGGTCTCTAGAGGATATCTTGAATGAGAATTTGTTCATAGACAAGGTGCATTTTTTGGAAGTAACTTCTTTATTTGTTTCATCATATCTGTGTGAGCTATCTCCTCTTTGACTATGAAGTTGTAGTACAGCCGCATTTATTCTTGTTTTTTAAATTTAATTTCTTCTAGAGTTCAAATATTTTGAATCAGAGAAATGCAGAAAAAAGAACTTGTCATTATATTTTTACTGTAGTTCTTTCATATTTCAGTTTTGTATCCAGTAAAAAGTTTGCTGTTCTATGTATATATATATAGATCAGAATCTTAGGTTTTGGTGCCCTGCTAGAACATCGACATGTCATCATGCCAAATTTATGGGCAACTAAATAGTATTAATTAGAGCTCTATGCTTGGACTCTATTCTGAGTAGTCCTAAAAGAATAAAACACATGAAGAAGGATCTTATTATTTTTGGCTTGCTAAGTGTTGTGCACATGCGTGTTCTCATTCAAATAGCCTAAAGAGTTCTTAATGGCTGATTGACTTTCTGTTAATTCAGTTCAATTTAAAGAAAAAGATAGTAGGAAGAAAAGCAACTTTCATAATAATTAAATTGAGTTCTTAATGGATTTATTGGTGTTAGTTTGACAAATAGAAGGAGGGGATAATACAAAGCAAAATAAATTAATAAATGTAATTAAGAGCTAGATCATTGTACAATTAGAAGTTTAGAACATTGACAGAACTTTTTAACTTTTGTCTTATGAAAAGGAAATGAATGATTTCTCTGCTCTTATGCATTACTTCTGTTCAAGAACCAGATAACTTTATTCATGTAACTGTATTTTAAGTATTTATATGCACTTTGACTGATACTAATTCTACAGCATGCTGAAGTTTATTAGTTTTAAAAAGAATGAAAAACACAATGTGGAGAAAACTTTCCTTTTAGGTTTGTTTTTGAAGGCTATTCCTTTTTGGTTTAATATATGGATTTGGTGAGAACTAATGCACACTACTAATTACATTACAGGTTAAGGAAATGAGCAACACATTCAGTGGTGTTGAGAGCTATTTCACATCTTTTGAATTTCCACTAATGGAGGAAGTAAGAGCAGATATGTCAGCTGGCACTACACCAAAAAAGAGCTTTAGTACCGCCCCATTAATACCTGTTTTTAATAAAACCGGTATAAAAAATAGTCAGTGGCAATTTCGTAATTGTCAGGGATTATCTTTAGTACCGGTTTTTTAGAAAAACCGGTACTAAAGATAGACAGAATTTTGATTTTTTTGAAAACCCTTTAGCACCGGTTTTTTATTAAAAACCGGTACTAAAAATAGTATCTTTAGTACCGGTTTTTCTAAAAAACCGATACTAAAGATTAATTCAAATTATTTTTTTTGGTTTATGCCGCCAAAATCCTTGACTCAGCTTATATCTTCGCACGAAATTTTCTAAGTACTCCTCCTCTACACAGCCTCTCTCTCTTCTCTTCCAAAACCTAAGCGCCTCTCCCTCTTCTCTCGACTGCCTCACCGTCTCTATTGCCTCTCCCTCTACACTGCGCGCGCATCTCCCTCTTCTCTCGACTGCCTCTCCCTCTCTACTGCGCCACCTCTCCTCTCACTTCTCTCTCTCTATTGCTGCCTCTACTCCTCTCACCTCAATCTGCTACCACTGCTGCCTCTACTCCTCACTGCTATCACTGCTCATTTGTGTAAGGCACGTCGATCTCCCTCTCATTTGTGTTAATTTTTGTTAATTTGTGTTAATTGTCTAGGATTTGTATTAAACCGAAATAAATCCTAAATCTTAATTAGGATTTCTATTGATTTGTGTTGATTAAATTCGATATGTATTATTGTATGTGATGCGTATATATACCGACTGGTATATCGATATTAATTGATGGCTAGCAAAAAAGGGCGCTAGCCCCAGAAACAAATTTTTTTTTTTTATAATGATCTTTAGTACCGGTTTTTAACAAAAAACCGGTACTAAAGATAGTAAATATTAAAAAAAAGGCAGAGATCTTTAGTACCAGTTTTTAACTAAAAACCGGTACTAAAGATGATATCTTTAGTACCGGTTTTTAGTTAAAAACCGGTACTAAAGGTCTCCGCCTTTTTTGCCGCGATTTCCAGTGCGTTTTTAACACCGGCTTTTTAGTACCGGTTTTTAATTATCTTTAGCACCCCCTATTATTAGTACCGCTTGACAACCGGTACTAATAATTTATATTTAACCGGTACTAATAACAAAAAATGGCGTAGTGTGGCTTGAATACTCTCTCATCTCTTCCATTTATGACAATACAATCAGTTGATTACCAAAAAAATTCAAGAAAGTTCATATACAAAATTGAGGTACCTGTCAGGGGGAGCAAAGAGTACATCCCAAAGAAATGTGATGTAATCGTCATATCTGATGTCAGGGCGAAGCATGTTTCTGATTTGACCAATAATGGGAGATCATTTAAAATTGCACTGATTATTGAAGTACTTGGGGGTAGTAGTAGAACGCACAGATGCTGTTATTTGTATACACCAAAACGGAAGGATATTTCAGTTTCTAGCATGGTGAAGGAGAATTCGAGAAACAAGCTGCTTTATGGGTTTGTTCTGTTGAATATGACGACCTATGAAAGAATTTGGTCTTGTCTTAATTATAAGTCAAGACTAACTGATCAAAATCTCATAAAAAGAGTGATGTCTGTATCATTGGTATGTATATAAACACACACACTAAAACTAGCTACTTGCTTCTGGGTTCACTAATGTTGGAAGAAAATAATATATCTAAAAGATTAAAGGTAATGTGAACAAGAAATGTGCAGTTTCAATCTAATTAAAAAATTGTTACTTTATCAAAACTTCTTTTCTTGGGAAAATATCAGCTTGATTCATTGATTTTTTTGTTTATACGTCAGTAATTAAAAATGCATGTAGAAAAAGTTGGTTACAGTTTTGTTTGACTATCTTTGACATCATTTTATAGGTCAACAGAACAAAAGAGGCTCCGTCAAGTGAAGTAGGTGAGACTTCTGGAACAGAAATTAAGAGCTACCTGGTTTCAGCACATCTCAACGAGTCTCAAACCACAGCTGTGATGAGTTGCATATCAGATATACAATATCATAACAGGAACCCTGTTAGCCTTATCTGGGGCCCACCTGGCACTGTAAAGACTAAAACAACAACGTCACTGCTGTGGTTAATGCGAAAATATGGACATAGAACACTCACCTGTGCCCCCACAAACACAGCTGTCAAGCAAGTAGCCTCGCGCTTACTGAAATTAGTTAAACAGAATTCTCCATATGGAAATTTAGCCTTAGGAGACTTGCTGTTGTTTGGCAACAGAGATCGGCTGTGTTTGGATAGTGATCTGGAGGAAATATTTTTAGACTACCGCATCGGAAAGCTTCAAAAATGTCTCTCCCCCAGATCTGGATGGAAGCACCTCCTCTCATCAATGGCTGAACTTCTACAGGATTGCCCCTTACTTTACAGCAGACAAGGGGGTACGATGTCATTTACTGCTTTCCTTAGAAAAGGATTTGATACTCTTTACCAGGAACTGGCCACATGCTTTAGGTTATTGTTCCAATATCATGCCTTTCAGAGGCTGACTCTTCAAGCATCATTCGCCTCCTTGCTCTGCTCAATGAATTTAAAAGTGTTATTCACAGGAAGGAAGTTGATGGAAGAATAAGGGGTATTTTCTTATCTTACCAGGTGGATTTTGGATCTAGTAGTACAGAAAATAGTCCATATTACAAAAGAGAGGCCTTTAGATGTAAATCTGATTGCATTACTCTCATAAAATCTCTGAAACAGTCACTGAAGCTTCCTGTAACCAATAAAATGTCAGATGTTAAATATTTCTGCCTGAAAAACTCTTGCCTCATATTCTGTACGGCTTCCAGTTCATTTAAAATGTATCAGGTGAAAAAGGGCAAGCCATTGGAGTTGTTGGTGATTGACGAGGCGGCACAGCTTAAAGAGTGTGAATCACTGATCCCCTTGCAACTACCAGGCATAAAGCATGCTGTTCTTATTGGCGACGAGTGCCAATTGCCAGCATTGGTGAAAAGCAGGGTTGTTTTTCTTTCCCTTCTTCTTGAATCAGTCAAATTTCTGGTCTAGTAAATTGAGGTGCTCAATCATATTGGCTTTTGTACGCAATATTTACATTTTTTTCTTTAATCCTAAAGTATTTATAGTAGACAAAAACCTTACTGTGGTTTTGTTGAATGAAAACAGGGTACAGGATTTCAGAAAGAGTTATAAGGAAAAAAGAAAGCAGAAAAAAATTTAAACAAAAATACATTAAACCATAAATAAAATAATTTTTAAACTTCATTATAAATGATACAAATACAAATCCTGCTTACTGCCCTTTGTACATTAAGATTGCCTAACATTATCTTGCACTGAGCTCTTATGCCTCAAGATATTTTGGAAAAGACACTATTTTGCCCTTAAAATATAAGCTTACTGTCTGGATGTCAGTTTATTATGTCTTACTTTTCAAAGATAACTTTAGATGAAGAATAATATTTTATATACTATAAAATAATTTTGTGGTTTCACCCGTACTTTATGCATGCGTTCCCTTTTAGGTTTCAACTGATGCATTATTTGAGAGGAGCCTGTTTGAAAGGCTGAATTCACTCGGACAAGAGAAGCACCCGCTAAATGTCCAGTATAGGATGCATCCATCCATTAGCATATTTCCAAATATTAGTTTCTACGAGAAGAAACTTCTTGATGGGCCAAATGTCCTAAAAAAAAGAGCATCAGAAAGAATATCTCCCTGGCAAGTTGTTTGGTTCTTATTCATTTATTGATGTTGGTGTTGGAAAGGAGGATTTTGATGATGTTGGCCATAGCAGAAAAAATATGGTTGAGGTGGCTGTCGTTGTTCATATATTGAAGTCCCTTCAAAAAGGTAATTGGTGCCATTTATATACTTGTACTGGTGGCTTAGGGAATAAGATATTAAATGTAATATCAATCTTATTACATTCAAAGTTTAATAGGGAAGATTGGAGTTTCTGGTTATATATATATAAAAATACTGATCTTGAAACCTAACATGTAGTCATTCTTCTTTTAAATTGTATGGTTCTTGTTTTAATCATGAATTCAACATCCATGTCATTTAATTAGTGCTTTAATTTATATTTGTCCTTCAGATTAGTCATCTAATATAATAATATTTATCACCTAGAATGCGGAACTCAGAAAAAAGAAGTAAGTGTCGGCATCATTTGTCCATACAGTGCACAAGTTGCGGCAATTCAAGACAAGGTGGGGAGACTATTTGAAAGGAGCACAGTTTCTGTGAGAATTAGCTTTGTTGATGGGTTTCAAGGGAGTGAGGAAGATATTATAATTCTATCCACTGTAAGGTCAAACCACAGTGGATCAGTTGGATTTCTTGCTGATTCTCAGAGAACTAATGTCGCATTGACCCGAGCAAGGTGATCTAATTTCAGTGTCTAAAATTATAATGGTCTATTGCTATTTTTATTTTTTAATTAAAGTATTCACTTGTACTGATCATACGTTTGTTCCTGAACTTTGAACTTCAGATACTGTCTTTGGATTGTTGGGGATGCGGCAACTTTGTGTAAAAGTGGTTCAATTTGGGGAGACTTAGTTGAAGATGCAAAGACTCGAAACTGTTTTTTTAATGCAATTGAGGATAAAGAACTTTCTCAGGCAATCTCTAATTGCTTGAGTAAAATTGGGAATAACTCTGTGGCAAAGAATGATTCAAATCGCCATACAAAGAAAAAGAAAAGTCTATGTGTTGGTGTAATGGTGCTAATCCTTTTTTTTTTTTTTTTCCTTCTTTTTACTGTCATTGAACATAGGCTGTAGCAATCTTTCTACCTCAAGAAATAAAAATGAAATTTCTTATGAATTATATTGTTAGTTTCTATAGCAACTAAATTTTCTACTACCAGAAATCAAAGCATTCCCAAGCTATGGAGCTGCGTAGGAGGTTTGGTTGGCTTAATTTTGAAACTGACCCCGATAATTCAGCAATTGGGAAGTTTAACTCTGTGGCTAAAAATGATTCTAATCATCACCTGAAGAAAAAGAAAAGCGTATGTGCTGATGTAATGTATCTAATGATTGTATTCATTCTAGCTTTGTTTTTTTTTTTTTTTTTTTTTTTTTTTTGTTGCTGCCTTTAAGACTCCAACAACTCTTGTTTTAAAGTTTAGTTCAGGCAAAAACAAACAAAAATGATATTGTAAGTTTATAATGCAACTTCCTTTTCCATTACCAGAAATCAAAGCATTCCCAAGTCATGGATCTGTGTAGCAGGTTTGGTCGGCTTAATTTTGCAACGGACCTTGATGATTCTGGATCAAAATTAAGGTAGGTCTTCTACAATTGCACAAAGTCAATTTTACAAAACGACTGCAAATTAGATTCAATGCTCAAATATGATACATACTGCATACTTGACTAGAATTTTAAAGCGTGGTCTTTTGGCTAATTTTCTTGAGTTTTAGGGAGTTTAAATAGGTTTGAATGATAAACACATTTATTTTTTTGCCATATCTTCTCCCTGCTTTTATTACCTGGCTTAATTAATTGAGTGCCAGTCAGTTTGTTATCTCCAAATAATAGGCCTATCAGGTTAGAGCTAGTTTTTCACAGTAGGCTGTGTTGTATTGTGTAGCAACAATGCAGATCATGTTAATTATTTTCAGTGCTGAGCAGGCAAAGCTGATCTTTTTGTTTCATTTCTAGACTGTCCCAACTTGTTTGGGACTAAAGACTTTGCTGTTGTTTTTGTTAAGAGAAATCCATGCAAATGATCAGTAGCTTTGTTTCTTTTCCATGCCTTTTATTTTCTATTTTTGTTAAAATTCAATTTTGTCAATGTAGGACTTTTCAGCGATGGTGGAAGTACAAACAAAGACCTCACGAAGAAAAAGAATCGCAAGTTGTATGCGAATATGCTAATAATTTAAGCACATCGTTGTTGTACAAATATTCAATGTTCTCTTACCTGATTTTCGTCATTATTGATTTTTTTGAAGATTTTTCGTCATTATTTGATATAACATCATATAGCTAATTGTAATGGAAGAAAATGAAAATTTTTCTTTTAGTAACTAAAGAGAATTTACTACTTTTACAGAAAGAAGGCTGACAAGCAATGCCCAAGCCAAGAGATTGATAACTCTTCTATTTTGTGCCCCAATGCATGTCTTCTTGAGAGCACAGCCTCAGAATTCATGTAAGTTGCATCTTGATTAGGTATCATTATCATAAATTCCATGAAAATATCTATCAATGAACTTATAGTATGTCATGTATTCCTCTTCAGATTGGAATTTAAGTCGCTTGAAATTGATACTGATTCTGATTGTTCTTCTGCTTCTATTGGTTGCAACGATTCCTGACTGTTCTTAATTCCTGTGAGTTATTTCACAATTTTGAAATACATTTTTTCTGCCAGTTAGGTTGAACCCGATAATTCAACAAGCTTAAATTTCTAGATATTGAATGAGCTCAAATTTACTACCCGTCTAGCCCAATTACTAACACCATTGGGTCATTAAGCCATAGTTCTGACTGAAATTTTTTTTAGGATCCATTGGGCTATGAATCTTAGGCAACTTGTGACTCTTCTCCGGATTTTTTAATTAATAAATATAATTATATTTTTTATTTTAAAAAATAAATATTATAATAAATAAATTTTATAAATAACATTGTAACTTCGGGGTTCAAAACCCAGGAATGACCCGGTGACCCATTTCGGGGTTTGAAACCCCGAAGTTATGACGTGGTAATTTTTTTAATTTTTTTAATATTTTAATTTAATTTATTATTAAATAAATAAATAAAATAACTAAACTTCATGAAAAATTCAGAAAAATATATTAAAATTAGAAAATTAAATTAATTATTATTAAATAATAATTTAATTAATTATTATTATTTTAAATAATTTAATTTTAGTTATTATTATTAGGTAAGAAAAAAATAGATATACTATGAAAAAAATATAATAAAAGCATATTAAAAATTCAGAAAGTATATTAAAGTTTTATGTATTTTTTCAGATTTTTTAACATAGTTTATCTATTTTTATTTATATAATAATAAGTTAAATTTTAATATTAAAAAATAAATTAAATAATAAAAAAATTAATCAAAACTCTTTTACATCTTTATTATATTTTTCTGAATTTTTTGGCATAATTTATATATTTTTTCTATTTATCTAATAATATATTAAATTAAAATACTAAAAAATAATAAAAAAATTGCCACGTCATAACTTCGGGGTTTCAAACCCCAAAATGGGTCACCGGGTCACTCCTGGATTTTGAACCCCGAAGTTACAACGTTATTTATAAAATTTATTTATTATAATATTTATTTTTAAAATAAAAAATATAATTATACTTATTAATTAAAAGATCCGACTCTTCTCTCTTTTCCTCTCTTCACTATTGAAAATTTGAAATCCTAACTGACAAAACCCGTAGAGCTTCAATATTTGTGGATTCACTTTTAGGCCTGTCAAACGTGTGAAACAGACACAGAATGGGCCATTTTCGTTTGCCGTTCTGTGTCTGTAACGATACAAGCTGGAATTTCCATTGTCATTCCATTTTGACGGAACATGACGGAACGTCTAAATTTTAAGGGTGTGTTTGAATGGAAGTCGGATAAGAATAAGAATAAGAAATTTTTAGAATCTCGTGCCAATTCTTATTCTTATCCAAATTCCATGGTTTTGTTAGTATAAGAATAAGAGTCCAAATTTCTTATTCTTATGTTATTTGGGTTGTACAAGAATAAGAAATTTGAAACTTATTCTTATTCAAGCCTTATTCTACTCCATCCAAACACACCCTAACTGTATTTCACCTAAACGTATGACGAAATGCATTTCATTTATTGTTCCATTTTTGAAACGAAACAAAATTATGTTCCATTATAAATTCCGTTTCGACGGAATGAAATGGCGAAATGTATAACAAATATATCGTTGACACTAGACAGCCCTATTCAATTTAACCTAAAGGTTGGAGTTTACCAAAGGCTTTTGACTTTTTCAAGTGCACCGTTCAACTTTTACCTATTGAAATCCTAACTGATAAAACCCGTAGAGCTTCAATATTTGTGGATTCACTTTTACCGAAAGGTCGGTCGGAGTTTACCAAACCTTTTGACTTTTTGAAGTGCACTATTCAACTTTCATCGAGTGCGGAAACATTGACTTTGCAATTGAGAAACTTAAATTTGTTATAAACCTATATTGTATGATAATAAAAAAGAGTCATCGTAGCTAGTCACTTTGATTTTCCCTCTAAACAATAAAGTATCCTACTGACTTGAGTAATGTTGTTAGTATTTGAGCAATCAATCTAGTTTTCCTTTTTTTCTTTTTCTTTTTTAAATGGTATATGGAACTTTTGACTTGCTAAAGCTAATTAAGAAAAATTTGTATTAATAGAGTTTCTAAACTTTGTGCAGGTAACACTACTACTTAATAAAGTGGAGTCCTAACAATCAGTTTGCGCAGCTAGCTTGATTTTTGTTGGATAACTGTTCGGTTTCTTTTGCCTTACTAAATAGTAAATAGTAGGGAATATTCTGCTTGCAGTACCTCTTGCAGCTTCCTGTTAAGTGGTTTGTTAGACTATTATTTTACTTTTGTTGAAACAATGTCAGTTTGATTAGTTCTGTCATAACCTATTTTGTGTTGATGTAGTTGTTGAGTTGCTTAAAATATTTCCTTATAATTATTGAAGAAAAAATAAATAAAATGTTGTTTATGGCACAAATATTTTTCTCATTTTTTTGCATTTATTTTTTTGTGATAGAGTGTCATGAGGGTATGTATGTCGTGTATGTCTGCTGCAATCAGACCTTCAGAATTGGAGAAATTTAATTACGTAGTAGCTAAGGATGATGAAGTCTGTTTTTACTGCTTTGCTTTGTTTCATTCAGATTCCTCATGTAATTAATTATTGCAGGAAAAGTGTGTAATTCAATTTATTTTTTATTAAAGTTATTTTGATGGCATGGCTCTTCGCCATCCATCCTTTCAAACAAAGAATACAACTGTGGCACAAACTTGAAACACTCCAAGGGGGCGTTTGGATGGTGTGGGAATAAGGAAGGAATAAGGAATAACGTTGGAAAGTGTGTAACTTTATTGGGAAGTGTGTAAATTTGTGAAGGAAATATGAAGGATTTATGCCTAGGCGGAAATTTCCGCCCAATTCCCCTTATTCCCACACCATCCAAACGCCCCCCAAGTAATTTGCAAGCACTATTTTTATTGAAACAAGAATACAACTGTGGCAACGTACCGAAACATTGCCATGATGAAGAGTGAACACCAATGCAATTATAGCAAACTTAAACGAAACAGAATCAGGGGAAAAAAAATTGTCAACTATGTAAATTGATGCGGGCATTGAATGGACAATGGCGAAATTACCTAGGTAGTGCCATCTCTCCAATCACAAGACACAGACGCGTCATCACTCCTTTAAGAAACTGTTATATTAAAAGAATCTTCATTAGCATTTGATTGATTAATCTATATACGCAACCCTGTGCAAAACAACAATTGTCTAATTATCTTAGTGAGAATTAATTAGGATAATTTATGGTGCATGATTTTATATTTAACAAGTATTGTTAACATTATTTTGTTTTTTCCTATTTGTGCATACATTCACCACCATATAGATTGGTGGATTTTTAAATAAAGTTAAGTCAAATTGAAACTTATAGCTACTATTTCATTGTAAAGTTGTAAATTAAATTCTAATTTATATAAGAAGTTTCAAAATATTAAATGATATATTATGAAGCATTGATCTTAATCTTGAACTATAGACCCTAATAATGAATATAATGTAAATAGATAGAATCAAAACCACCTTTCATCGTGATACTAAAACATTAAGCCAGAGCCAAGCAGCTTCTGCTCAATGAGCTTGTCTACCCTTTCAGCCATGTCGGGTGTGATATGATCTTTCCAATCCCCTATCTTCCCCTTCCTAAAAAAAGCCGAGTTCTTGAAACGTACAACAGCCCCATGTTCTCCTTCTTTATTTGCGTTGACATTTTTCATCGTTTCAAAATCACACAATTGAACAATCTCCTCTACCACCCCTCTTTCCACCTCCTCGACAGAAAATGAGCAGCCGAGAAACTCAGCAAGCTTTTTTATATTCTCTGCTAGATCTTCCTTAAGATCTTCGTATTTCAGAAACAGCACTTTTTCTGGTGACTTGATGCTCTCCCTCCAGTACTCCAGCATTTGGTCCCAGAATGGTCCAAATGGAAAAACCCCTTGACAAAACAAATCGAAAGCCTGATCAAATGGAGTCATCTCACATCCAACCGGCTTCATTTTGTCAAGGTAATGCCTAAGTGAAACAAAGGCGTCTTTTGGATTGCGACAAAGGTACACCACTTTGCAGCCTGACTCGGTTATTGATGTAGGCAAGTGTGAGAAAGGCACGTGCACAGCCAAGAGGCGTGGGGATGGCATGGAGTCGAGTTTATTCTGGTTGTTTTTCTCGTAAATTGAGTGTATGAAAGGGAAACAGTCATGTGGGCTTGAGTTCAGTAACGGGTGATTCTTATGAGTATTGGTATACAGGTGACGGTTGACAACTGCGAAGATGATGGCTTTTAACCAAGTAGTACCAGATTTCATCATGGTGGCAAGGATAATGTCAGAAGGCTGTGCTTTGAATGTTGCTCGCATGTCCAATGTGACGGGGAGGAGGTGTTCAGGATACCAGAAGTTCTGGTATTTGTAGTAAGGAGAAAAGCCTAGTCCTTCGCTTGTTTGTATAATTGAAGTCGTGGCTTGGAGTTGGAGGTTCGTTTTTTCTAGGCAATTGCATGATTCTTGAGTATCATGGGAGAAAGTCTTCATGGAAGTAGAGCTAGCTAGCTTGGAAGAACAATAGTTACTTTCTTGATTTGGTTGATGGTGCCGTCAGTAAGCAAATCATTTAATATAATTGCTCCCCAAAAGATAGTACTACTGTACTAGTATCATATCATAATAATATAAACGAAGTTGGAGCGATTATTGGTGCAACATGCTCATCATTGGCTCATTGAGAGTAAAAAACAATTGGTGCTAGGGTCATCTTATATATATTTAATTGCTAATTATTAGGCGTATTAGCTATTGATAGGTACGTTGAAAATGATATCGTTTTTACAAATGTGGAAATGTGCTGATAATCATGATTTGGGTGCCCCACACCTGAAGATCATCGCCGGTGTCGTAATTTCTCAGTAGTGGAACTTGGAAGTATTCTGTCATTAATTCTGTCATTAATTTGTCAATGCTCCCAACTCCGAAGTCCCAACAGAGTCTTCAGAGGCCTTTCAAAACCTGAAGGGACCATTGCTGAACTGGCATTGAAACAAGCTACACTCTTCTGAAAGCTACCATGACTTCGACTACGTAGCTAGTTTTTAGCATGTTTTTTTTCCGTTCTTTGTTTCCCAGTTGGCAGCTCCTGTCAACTTCTCAAAAAAAATAAAATAAAATAAAAAACTCCCAAGTCCCAACTGAGATAATTAATTTCTATTTTTGACAATCAACTAGATGCAATTCTTCACCATAATATCATCCAAAATTCCGCGTAGTTTTAAAAATAATAAAGCTCTTGAATAAGTTGAATTCCTGCTCAATTATTGTTATAGTTCTTGAATTTAATATTAGTACTTTAACAAATAAAACTAACATGCACCTGATTAGAAGAATTATTTCTCCATGAAAATCGGAATCGGAATTTCGATTTCATCAATTTCTCTGAACGAAACGAAGAATGAGGCAAGAAGAATCTCATTCATTGTGATTTTGCAGGGTGAAATCACGTTCTTTATTTCTTTCAAAAAAAAAAAAAGAAAATTCAGTGGAAATTTGCTCACATTCGTCTGATCCACTGAGGGAGGACGTTGGTTACGACTCCAATTCACTCTAATCCCACCGTCCCTTTATCGTTCTGATTAGCTGATGGGATTTGAAAAGATTTACGAAATCAACTGTCCTTTCGACTCCAATCAACGTAAATCTCATCGCTATCCACCTTTGTTCCGATCAGGGTAATGCTTTTAGAGAGAATAAAAATTCTTCTGCTAATTTCATTATTTCATTATTTCTCTAAGGTAATATACTAATTAGATTTTTTTTTTTTTTTGAGGGTCACTAATTAGATTATTTTAATGCTGGCTTTGATGATACTACTTTCACTATTGCAATTTAACAATTTTCATATTTTGATGATTTTGTGTTTCAAAATCCATATCATTATATATTTTTTATATCTTATAAAAGTGATTTGGAATTTCATTTTTATATCATTATAAGAACCCTGACGCGATGAATAATCTGGAATCCATTTCAATTAATTAATAACGTCTTCCAATTGTTTTGCGATTGATTGGTGGAAATGATTGACACGCCACGTATTCAAAACTCTAATTTAATTGTACTATTTGTCTTTTGTTTATAGAAAAACTTTATTATTGCTAACCCATTCCGCGGTCGGAATTCAAAACTCTTATTATGTGTACTATTTGTCGTTTCTTTTGTAACAATCGCAATTTTTTTTTGAGGTGAATCAACCACAAATTTTAAATTTCCAGTATATCTCCAACTATAACTGTTCAAAATTGTTTTCACTCTATCATGCTATCTACCCTGCTTTTTATTAGTATAATAGTACTTTCGAATCTGCAAGAGAAGTAAAGTGTGTTTGGAATTTGAATCCATGTTTTCAGATCGTCTGGGGAGAGAAAGTTTAAGAACACAAAGACAAACACATCATTTGTGTTCAAATTCTGGATACATGCATTCGTATTGTAGTCACAGTTTTGCTATTTTTATTAAGTGGGACTGATAAGGACGATCACATATTTTGATCATCCTCCTCATCACGCACTATTCAATTTCTATTTTTGTACTAGTTGTCAGGATCACGCTTTTTGTTTCTATCATATTTTCCTAAATATGCATTGATCTTCTGTTTTCCCTCATCTTACTCTCCCTCATGACTCCTCATGTCGCTGATCCCCTGCCACCCACCCTCTCATCTCCTCTGTCCTCATGTCGTCGACTCTCCTCCTTTCCTCAATGCGTGCATTGTTACTCAAATTATCCTGTTTATTACTCTAATTGTGCTTCTTGTTGTTTTAGTTGTCCTATTTGTTGCTCCAATTGTCCTTGTTGCTCTAATTGTCCCGATTGTTACTTTAATTGTCATGATTGTTGTTCCAGACTTCCGGTTGTCATGGTTGTTTCTCTAATTGTCCTCGTTATTACTCTAGTTGTCTTGGATATTACTCTAATTGTCCTAGATAAAAACACTAATTGTTCTAATTATTGTTCTAATTGTCTTGGTAGTTACTCTAGTTGTCCTTATATATTAATTGTTGTTATAGTTGTCATGATATTGCTCCAATTGTTCTAGTTATTACTCCAATTATTTTGGATATTATTATAGTTGTCATATTTGTTACACCGAGAGAACCAGCTCTTGATATAGCGGCAAAAAGCAATGCATCTTGAGTGAAAGGTCGCAGGTTCGAAATCCGGATGAAAAGTCTTTCATAGACATTTAATTTAAAAATAAGTTGGGAGGCTTGACCCCAATTTATCTTCAAAAAAAAATTGTTACACCGTATACTCATGACATATTTGACGGATTGATTGTGTGGAGAGGGGAGGGGGGGACAGAGGGGGTGGCGGGTCAGCGGGGGAGGCGGGTCTGATCGGCGAAATAGATACTAGGTAGATGCTGGGATAGACGATAAATGCTGGGGAGATGTTGGATGTTTGGTAAACACTAGATATAATAAGTGCAAAGTGGGCTAGGATGAGAGCTATGTTGCACGAGTGTAGGGGTGCGGGTGCGGGTATCGTATCCGATATGGTGCGGGTGAGGGGATACGCTATTTTTAAAAAAAATTAGGATACAAGAATATCTATAAATTAATTAACAAATTTAAAATAATAAAATATAATAATTATATAACAAAATTAAGGGCAGTAAATAATTAAGAAAACTAATTTATTTTCGGTGCATACAGCAAAATTAGTCCATAAAATTTCCGAAAAATATTATTTCTTGTGCTTCTTCCACATTTAAATAAAACATTTCGTCAAAGAGAGGGATAAAAGGGGTGCCTTAACCTTTGTTCTCAATTATCAAATAAAAAAAAAAACTTTGTTCTCTTTTGACAGCATTGAGCAGCGGCGTGGCGTCCAATAAAATCTGCCACCATGTCGTTTTCTATACCATGCCCCTATCATTCCAGGGCCACATGCTCTCTGAATTCCTAGCCCAATAGCCCTAGCTGGATGATAAACTATATTAAATAACTTTTAATGTAACCAAAGTCTAAAACATATCCGTATCCCAACGTATCCAGTCCGTATCCAAGATGTATTTTGACCGAATTCGGAAGTCAAAAACATTAAAATAATCAGATTCGCCATGTGAAGCATTGGGTGCGTATCGCACGTGTAT
This sequence comes from Rhynchospora breviuscula, assembly GCA_027562975.1. NCBI lineage: Eukaryota > Viridiplantae > Streptophyta > Magnoliopsida > Poales > Cyperaceae > Rhynchospora > Rhynchospora breviuscula. The sequence continues at coordinate 58,433,086 of CM050398.1, read as the reverse complement.
CCGCGTCGAATACAGGATACGCTGTACTTTTGAAGAATCCGAATAACATAGAATGAGAGAAAACGTGTGATGATAGTGATGATGATAACACTGTGATGGTCCTAAACAATTTCCTTCTAAATTGTAAATATTGTTGTTGGTCTTTATTAACACATAGCCAGCATAAAATAGGAAAGAAAAAAAATCTAGCCTTTGGAAAATAATTCATATGAAAAATTTGGTAATGCTAGATTCAAATATGTTTGACATTTGAGCCTGTCAACACATGATCGAATCTAAATTTTCAAAATTACAGCGCGCAATCCGAACCGTTTAATTTTTTCTCCACAATGGAATCTCCTTGGATGTCAAATTGGTTTATTTTTATCATTTATTTTGAATTTTAGAAAATTTTCGACCTAATAAGTTTTGGATCCTTCAATTTCAAAAAATAAGAAAAAAATAGTTAAAAATAAAAATATATATATAAATTTGGTTTCCAATTAAATTTCAATATGGAGGTTATATTTAACGGTTCGGGTCGACCGGTTGATATTTCAAATCGCATTTAACTCTAGCATTACTCGAAAAGTTTTGGAAAAAAAAAAATAAAGATCAGATTTGATGCTTGGGCTGCTGTTGTTGGCATTTTGTAGAAAATTGGACCCGCATTTTGATATTATGGTGGGAACTTCAAGTCCTGTCCCGGACATTAAAATTTGAAACTTCGGACTTTTTCGTTTTAGAACATTAAAATTTAATTCTGATTTATTAATTTGGTGACCTATTATATATGTGAGAAATTTTTTAAGTCAAAAGTATTCCCTCGTAAATCCAAAGCCTGTTTCTGCGCACATCTGAAAATTCTGTTTTTGTGAAGAGTCTTCGAGTTATTATCTCCTTTTATTTTTTCGAGCCTTATAAACTTTGAACTAGGTCAATCAAGCTGATGACCACCATTCTGGTTTCATTCTTCCAGGTTCATCTCTTCATGTCATTTCAATTGTTTTTTAACGCCTCGTCAATTACTCAAATTACTTGATTTTAGCTTAAGAATGAAAAATAATAGCGGCTGCGATATATTGATATTCATGTCATTTTATTGACGGAGAGTTGGATCTCTCCAGCCACACGTTTAAAGCAACAAAGAAGCAACCTGCAGATCAGAGATGCAGACAGGAGCAATCTCTCCTATATATGATGATATGACTAATCAGTTGGGGTTGTTTGGCAACATCGAAATTCAGTGGGATAAAGGATTAAAGTTAGCATTTTTGATTTAGTGTTTGAGGTTAAAATTAGTACTAATTAAAAGTTAGTAATTGTTGTTTGGCATGATAGGTTAAAGTTAGTAATCAAAGTAAATGCATTTACTTATAATATTTATTTTAATCTTGACATTTTAGAATTCGAAAATTTTAAATCTTGAAAGTTTAAAATTTTGAAAATTTAAAATTTAAAAAAATTAAATTTTAAAAATTTAGAAAATTTTAAAAGTTGAAATTTTAAAGTTGAAAAATAAAAATTTAAAATTAGAAAATTTGAAATATGAGATTTGAAAATTTAAAATTCGAAATTTGAAAATTTGAAATTTGAAATTTGAAAATTTAAAATTTGAAATTTTGAAATTTAAAATTTGAAATTGCAGCAAGTCTATCAAAAATGCATATTCAAAAAATGGGAGAATTATTATTAGAGAGAGAGGGGAATGGCTAAGTTAGGGAGGTAATGCTAATTCTGTTGATCCCAAAGTTGTTTGGCGATGCAAGATCCAAAAGTTAGCTCGTTGACCCACGAGTCAAACTAAACTTGTAATTGCCAAACGGGCCCTAAGTTAACTGAGTGAGCAACTAACCAGTAACTAATTACAATTTTCTGTTAGCTCTATCCAACTGATATAGGCCTATAAACAATCTATTGTGACATTCAAACTAATAAATAGTTTCTTCTACATTATATTAGCTCATTCACCTCTACGGGTTTAGAACATCCCTGGTCTGTATGCAGAGCATAGAGCTTCAGTATTTGCAGAAAGAAAAAATGGAAAACAAGAATTAAGTTAAAACTTCAGGGTTCATCAAATAGAAGTGTTACATAAAGAAAATAGTTCACTGATTTGCTTCACTATGCATCTTCAAATCAGTGCCAACATTTATTTCTTACTCCAATATCTGGACATCTAAGAGAAAGAAACCTGATTTAACTTCTCAATTCGAGCAAAAGTAATATACCAGGCAGTACCTGATCTACAAAACCCACAAAACACATGCACCAGCATTACACAGTGCACACCATTATCAACTCTAGACCTATGGTCTGACAAAAAATCACAAAATAAGATCAATCTAAACATACTTTTTCTCCCACCTGTCAATCTGCCTCAAGAGACAATTCTCAAATGTCCCTTGCTTCACCTCCGGTCCCAAAGAGCATAATGCTCGACATCCCATTTTGCAAAAATGTCTCCACCTCAAATTTGCCTCCAGATATCTCCTTCAATTTCCGAAACACCTCTTTTGCCTCATTGTCTTTATCCATCAAGGAATAAACAACTCCCTGTGCAAAATACGGCCTATAGTCCTCTGGATCCTCATTTCTCAATTCCTCGAAGCTCTTCAGTGCATCCTCCAATTTACGTTGCAAAATCAATATCTGCGCCTTTATGAATCTAATCTCCCGCACCTCACGCTCCCTATTTTCTCCCTTTGCAATCTCCATCGCTTCCTCTAACTTTTCATACACAGCCGAGTCTTCCTTGGCCATGTGCATCACAACTGCAAACTCATGCAATGCCTCGAGAGATAACGGCTCTTTGGACAGAGCCTCTTCTAGAATCTTCCTCGCCTCTCCGTATTCCCGGTTATCAGATAGGAGCTTTACTGCTAGCAGCTTCCACTCGACCTCAGACGGACGGCTGGAAATCACCTTGCGAAGGAGGGAAAGCGTCTCCTGATCATCCTCAGCTGACTCGAGTTTAGTATAGATTATCTGACGAATGGCCTCGCTTATTTGTTCATTAGATTCCAGCATTTGAGACAGAGTAGAGGTAGAGGATTCCATTTTAGAATCAGCCGTTTCTGATGAAGGAGCGATGGTTTCTACAGTGGAGGGAGGCGGGTCGGAGGGGTCGGCGCGTGCCTTCCCGGAGAGAAGAGCGGCGGAGGTGGCTGTGAGGAGAACGACGCTACTGAGGGTGGTTCGGAGTGAACGGAGAAGAGGATTTGGAGCTTTCGAGGATGCAGAGGCGAGAATAGGAAGGGTTTTGGTTTTGCGGGGAGGTACGGAGATGGAAGGGAGGAGGAAGCGGTTGGACGGGATCGGCGCGGCTCCGACGAGGAAATCCATGGTAGGGTTTTGGGGGTTTTGGTACTTGGGATTTTGGAGGGATTTGGTGGAGTGAAAGGAAAGGATGGATCAGTCCAGATACCGGATCGGATCGAAGGACGGACAAGATTCGGATATTTGGACTTGGGCCTACGAGCCTGCCTTATTGGGCTGTTACACTAAAAGTAATGTAGGTTTTCAGGTTAAGTTTTCGTAGACACGGATTATTATACGAACGGGGCTGTCGGGCTGATAAGCAATTCTGTTGTAAGAATAAATGAGTAATAATAACTAACGTTTGATTAATAGTTTTAGTTTGTAACTGGCAAGGTACTACAACGATATACAAGTATACAGCTCCTCAAACTGTATCTGTGGACACCATTTTTTTTTTTTTTTCTTTTTTTCATTCTTTTTTTCTTTTGGAAATTGATTACTACCATATATAGTTTTGTCATCCCTTGTCATCGCTAAATAGAAATTGAACACATAAAATAGACAAGGTGAACATATATCTTTTAATGTAAGTTGCATCTTGAAATTGATACTGGTTCTAATTGTTGGTTCTGATTGTTCTTCTGCTTCTAGTGGTTGCAATGAGTCCGGCCTAAATCCTTTTCTTTCTTGGCTTTAATTGTGCAGGACTCGCAACAGATGTATCTTCTCAGGAGAAAATATTCCCATTTGGCTACTGTTGTTGATCAGTATTTTTTCTAATGTAGAATCTTGGAAAAAGCTTGCTTAATTTTCTTTTTTTAGATGCTTTGTATAGGTTTTTTCTCTTCTTTTTTGTTTTCCTTTTAACTTTGTAATTATTTTATTTTTTTATTAATAAAAAACCATCGGTGTGGTGATTTGCCACCTTGCCCTCAAAAAAAATTTCTCTGAGTTATTTCACAATTTTCAAATACATCTTTTTTGCTAGTTAGGTTGAACCCAATAATTCAACAAGCTTAAATTTTTAGATATTGCATGATCTCAAATTTACTAGCCCAATTACTACACCATTGTGTCAAGCCATAGTTCTAACTAGGGGTGTCAAACGTGCAGAAACGGAACGGAACTGGTATGTTCCGTTTTCATTCCATTTTCGGTAGCATAACATAATTTCATTTAATAAAATAGAACAGTTTTTCGTTTCATTTTCTGTTTTGTTCTTCATTTTCCATTGATTTCAGTCCAGTTTTCTGTAAATGGAACACTAACATTTACCAGTACCTATTTTGTTTCCCTTCTGTTTTCAGAAACGAAATTGATTTCCCTTCCGTTTTTGTTACATTTTAGACAGAACGAAACGCCTAAAATGGAACGAAAACGTGCGAAACGCCACGGCATTGACACCCCTAGTTCTGACACAAATTATTTTAGGGTCCATAGGACTATGAATCTTAGGCAACTTCTCTCTTTTCCTCCTTCACTATTGAAATGATTTCACATCCTCTGCGGACCTTTTGACGTCTGCATAGGACGGTCCTTTCATCCAAGCCGTTCGATCAATGATGGATGTTTCGTGATTAATACTAGGTTCGTGGAGATTCGTACGACCCATAAAAATTTGCTCGTCGAGATTAAATCGGACGGTTCAGATCGAAAATCTTTGACTTTTTCAAGTGTGCTGTTCAACTTTTATCGAGTGCAGAAACCTTGACTTTTCGAGTGAGAAACTTAAATTTGTTATAAACCTATATGACATAATAATAAAAAAAAAAAGGTCATGCTACATAGTTACTTTGAATTTCCCTGTAAACAATAAAGTATCCTACTGACTTGAGTAATATTGTTAGTATATGAACAATCAATCTAGTTTTTCCTTTTCTTTTTTTTTAATGGTATATGGAACTTTTTGACTAGCTAAAGCTAATTAAGGTAAGTTTGTATTGATAGAGTTTCTAAACCTTGTGCAGGAAACACTACTTAAAAACGTGGAGTCCTAAAAATCAGTTTGCGCAGCTAGCTTGCTTTTTGTTGGATAAGGAATAAGGAACTGTTCGGTTTCGTTTGCCTTGCTAAATAGTAAATACTAAGGGAATATTCTTCTTGCAACCTCACTACACCAAAAAAGAGCTTTAGTACCGCCCCATTAATACCTGTTTTTAATAAAACCGGTATAAAAAATAGTCAGTGGCAATTTCATAATTGTTAGGGATTATCTTTAGTACCGGTTTTTTAGAAAAACCGGTGCTAAAATGTTGGCAAAAAAAAATAAAAAAACGGTTTATCTTTAGTACCGGCTTTTTAGAAAAACCGGTACTAAAGATACTATTTTTAGTACCGGTTTTTAATAAAAAACCGGTACTAAAGATAGACAGAATTTTGATTTTTTTAAAAACCCTTTAGCACCGGTTTTTTATTAAAAACCGGTACTAAAAATAGTATCTTTAGTACCGGTTTTTCTAAAAAACCGGTACTAAAGATAGACAGAATTTTGATTTTTTTAAAAACCCTTTAGCACCGGTTTTTTATTAAAAACCGGTACTAAAAATAGTATCTTTAGTACCGGTTTTTTCTAAAAAATCGGTACTAAAGATTAATTCAAATTTTTTTTTTGTTTCTGCCGCCAAAACCCTTGACTCAGCTTATATCTTCGCACGAAATTTTCTAAGTACTCCTCTACACTGCCTCTTCCTCTTCTCTTCCAAAACCTAAGCGTCTCTCCCTCTCCACTGCCTCTCCTTCTTCTCTCGGCTGCCTCACCGTCTCCATTGCCTCTCCCTCTACACTGCGCGCGCCTCTCCCTCTTCTCTCGACTGCCTCTCCATCTCCATTGCCTCTCCCTCTCTACTGCGTCACCTCTCCTCTCACTTCTCTCTCTCTACTGCCGCCTCTACTCCTCTCACCTCAATCTGCTCTCACTGCCGCCTCTACTCCTCACTGCTATCACTGCTCATTTGTGTAAGGCACGTCGATCTCCCTCTCATTTGTGTTAATTTGTGTTAATTGTCTTGGATTTGTATTAAACCGAAATAAATCCTAAACCTTAATTAGGATTTCTATTGATTTGTGTTGATTAAATTCGATATGTATTATTGTATGTAATGCGTATATATACCGACTGGTATATCGGTATTAATTGATGGCTAGCAAAAAAGGGCGCTAGCCCCAGAAACAAATTTTTTTTTTTTATAATGATCTTTAGTATCGGTTTTTAACAAAAAACCGGTACTAAAGATAGTAAATATTAAAAAAAAAGGAGGAGATCTTTAGTACCGGTTTTTAGTTAAAAACCGGTACTAAAGGTCTCCGTCTTTTTTGCCGCGATTTCCAGTGCGTTTTTAACACCGGCTTTTTAGTAACGGTTTTTAATTATCTTTAGTACCCCTATTATTAGTACCACTTGACAACCGGTACTAATAATCTATATTTAACCGGTACTAATAACAAAAAATGGCGTAGTGCCTCTTGCAGCTTCCTGTAAAGTGGTTAGTTAGACTATCATTTTACTTCTGTTGAAACGTTAATTTGGAGTTTGATTAGAATCTGTCGTAACCTATTTTGTGTTGATGTAGTTGTTAAGTTGTTTTCCAAAGAAATTAACACCCTGATCGAAATGGTTTTAAGTCAAGCAATCAGTGATTAAAATGAAAATTTTCGTTAATTAATTTTTTCCAAAAATAGAAATTGCGTCTCACTTCTCCTTTTTCCCTCCCCCTCACCCCGCTTAACCCCTCTTTCTCACCGTGTCACTTTTCCCTCGCGCCTCTCCCTCATCTCCTCTACCCGTCTCCCCTCTCTCCCTCATCTCTCTCTCTCCTTCATCTCCTCTACGACTCACCTATCTCATCTTCGTCATCCCACACTCTCCTTCTCGTGTCACACTTTTATAAATAAACTTGCTTATCAAAATATAAATACTTCCTTAATACAAATTAAATACTCCCTTATAACATACAACTATGTGTGATTTATATAACATACTCTCTTATGAAAATATATACACTCCCTGAGTCTAATTAAAATACTACCTTGAACTTATTAATTACTCCTTTAAACTAATTACTTACTCACATAAATAACTGCTCATTTTAACTTATTAGATACTCACTTCATATTATTAATTACTCCTTTATCATTAATTATATATTTCCATATAAAATATAAATAATTGCCCATTTAACTTATTAGGTACTTCCTTGTTAAATATAAGTACTCACATAATAAAGATAAAATACTCCCTTACATACTTCTTTTAATATTCTTATTAGTTACACCATTATACTCATTATTTACTCTCTTATAGTTATTCAATTACTCCCAAACCAGATCTAAAATGTCTTTTTCTCTTCTCACCCTTCTCGATCTCTACTTCTTTCTTCCTATACCAGATCTGATCGTCTTCCTATCAGATTAGATAAAAAAACGATTGGAGCAAGAAGGGAGGGAGAAGTTGAGCCAGGGTAGAGAGCGTAGCAGCTGTCGTCGCGACAATTGGCTGTAGAATCACCGAGCACGAAGAAGCGCAAGACGAAAAGAGGCGGAGCGACGGTCGGAGAGGTGGTTGTGATGGTCTCTCCTTCGTTTGTCCAACTCATCTCTTTTTCTTCTCTTTTGGTTTGTGCGGAGGAAAGAATAGGAGGAAAGAACAAGTTAAAGAAGAGAATAAGGATCGGGAGTAAAGAAGAATGACGGGAGAGATCGTGTGAGGAAAGGGAGACACGCTCTCTTTTGATTACTTAATTATGAGCCTCTCTGATTGCACATAGTAATTATCTGTGCAATCATACAAATTTTTCACTGCTTTGCTCTATTTCATTCTGACTCCTCACGTAATTAATTATTACATGAAAATTGTGTAATTCAATTTATTTTAATTAATTTTTTTTTATGGCATGGCTCTTCGCCATCCACAGTGGCACCGACAGAAAAGGACAGTTCTGATCTTATATGGAAGAATCTCAAAGAAGATGAAAGAATTCTTGGAGATATTTCAGAAAATGAAAGAATATGCACAAGGAAGGTGATGACTGATTGTTGAGAATCTGATTAGATTATCTGAAGATGTGTTTAGATATTCTTCTATTTCTTATCCGATTGTGTCTTGGGAAAGAAGTTATTATTTTTCTATTTATTCATCTTCTCTCCTTGTGTTGTATCGACTCAGATTATTTAGAAAATAATAAAAATAGTGTGCGTGTGTATGGAGGACGTAGGCACCAAGTTGGTGCTGAACCTCGTTAAATCTTGTGTCTATTTTTATTTTGTGTGCTTAATTAGTTTCTGAGTTCATTGTATCGACATTTTCAGGGGCACGATTCGTGTGTAGATGACACTCGGACCGTGCCTCCCTCGACCGACCTGATGAAGAAATTATTCTGTTGCGACGACTGATGATATTTTAACATGGTATCAGAGCCATGTTCGCTCTGTCCACGTCGACAAGGTGTTAGATGAGTTGGCGATTTGTTCAGCGACCTAACCAGTGTTGCTATGCTCTGGTTTGTTTCTGTGCACTGCGACAAAGCTTGATCACGAGAGAAGCAAGTAATCATGGTATCTGATCTTGTTTCTTTTGGCAGGTTTTATTTTTCCTATTTTATTCGGCCCGAATTATCACTCATGCACTTTTGGCAATTGATTTCATTTAGAGCAACAACCAAGTTTCCAATTTCTCATTTTTCCATTGATGTTGTGCACGCCTTGGCAAGTCACGATAAATTTATTGAGGAATCTAAATTCTAAAGTCCAAGCTTGGTCAAAGCATGTCAATTCGGTGTACCAGTGCTTCAAGTAAATCGAAAATTTTGGTAGTTATCTAAATGGAAAATCATTTGTTTGGATATCATTTGGCGAATCTTGTGATTTGCAATCTGCTCGCGAGTGATGGTAATTAATATGGCAATTCCTTGTCTCCATTTTCCGATGGTATGCACTACGTAAAAGGAAAAAAAATAATTTGTGATTTGATGGTATGATCTAATTGATTACCGAATATTTCTAATTTAAAAAATTCGATCTTTTGGTGCGTGGGGTTGCATAATGCTCTGTGAAGAGTGCACGAGATTCAATTTGAATTTACTGAGATTCAATTGAATCTATTTTGAATAAAATGACCAAGATGTGGATTGTTATTGTGTCTGGTCAAGGGGACAACCTAAATCGGGTCAAAAAGGATTTTCATAAGTCGGAAAATTTGTTGTCTTCAAATCGAGGATATTTGAAGTCAAGAAGAGAAATGGTGTATGCAAGTCATCAAATATTCCTTTCAGGGGGAGAGTTGTTGTGAAAGAAATATTTGGTGTCACTAGAAAGAATATGATCCTAATCGGATCATGTGGTTTGAAATAAAGACTTCTTGACTGTTATGGTGAACAGATGGTGTCAGGATGGACATTGACCGGGCATGTGTGGGACGGTAGTGTTACCGGTTTGGAACAAGAACTTGAGACCGATGATTACCAGTCTGGGCAGCAATGTATGTCGTTGCTTTGGACCATGAGTAAGTACTTGTGGTTTTTGAGATTTCTCTGTGCAACTTACCGCACAGTTGACCATTTTCTTGTGCAAGTTACCGCACAGTTGACCTAGTTGCCGGAGTGGATCGTCAATAAGTCTGTCGAGATGATTTGGCAAAGGTTGCATTGTGTATGCAGCCATGGATTGGTCAATTGATCAGTTTTGGACTTCATCACTTCTTAGGGAGTCGTGTGAAATCTGCTCGTTCTGGATCTGAAGTTGAGAGAGTTGCGTATCCAGTGGTGAATGGTTACTCTCTTGAAGACATGATTTAGAGTTGCTTGATGGAGGAGTCAAGATGGCGAGTGCAACATTCAGCGACAAACTTGGCAAGTTGTCATGACGAGACTGTACATGTCAACTTGAGGGGGAGTGTTGGAATATGATGCCGTAGAATATCGTACCTGGGATCGGATGCATAGCATGGATAGACACGGGTTGTGCCGCATAAGATCGTATTCCGGATCAAATGCATGGCACCGACAGAAAATGACAGTTCTGACCTTATTTGAAATAATCTCAGAGAAGAGGAAAGAATCATTGGATATATTTCAGAAAAGGAAAGAATATGCACAAGGAAAGTGATAACTGATTGTTGAGAATCTGATTAGATTATCTGAAGATGTGTTTAGATATTTTTCTATTTCTTATCCGATTGTGTCTTGAGAAAGAAGTTATTATTTTTCTATTTATTCATCTTCTCTCATTGTGTTGTATCGACTCAGATTATTCAGAAAATAATAAAAAAATTGTGCGCGTGTGTGGAGGACGTAGGCACCGAGTTGGTGCTGAACCTCGTTAAATCTTGTGTCTATTTTTATTTTGTGTGCTTAATTGATTTCTGAGTTCATTGTATCGACACTTTTAGGGGCACGGTTCGTGTGCAGATGGCACTCGGACCGTGCCTCCCTCGACCGACCTGATGAAGAAATTATTCTGCTGCGATGACTGATGATATTTTAACACTTTCAAACAAAGAATACAACTGTGGCACGAAACTTGCAACACTCAAGTAATTTGCAATCACTACTTTTATTGAGACAAGAATACAACTGTGGGTACCGAAACATTGCCATGATGCAGACTGAAGACCAACTGCAATTATAGCAAACATAAACGAAACAGAATCAGGAAAAAAAAGTTGTCCATTATGCGAATTGATGCAGGCATTGAATGGACAATGGCGAAATTACTAGATAGTGCCACCTCTCCAATCACGAGACCGATGCGTCATCGCTCCTTTGAGAAACTGTTAATCTGTTATATTAAAAGAATCTTCATTACCATTTGATCATGTTGATTAATATAAGCAACGCTGTGCAAAACAACAATTGTCCAATTATCTTTGTGAGAATTAATTAGGAATTTAGGATAATTTATGGTGCATGATTTTATATTTACCAAGTATTGTTAACATTGATTTTTTTTTTAATTTGTGCATATATTCACCACCATATAAATTGGTGGATTTATAAAGAAAGTTGAGTCAAATTGAAACTTATAGCTACTCGTTCATTGTAAAGTTGTAAATTAAATTTGACATAGGCTAAAATCAGCCACGACTCATAGGTGGATCCGTCAGCTGCAATTATAACTCAACTTTTGCAGTTCCAATGGCTAATCTGAACCGTTCAATGTGTTCTCCATATTGAAATCTCATTGAAGACCAAATTTTACATTTTTCTGATTTTATTTACTATTTTTTTTTTAGAATTTTAAAAATCATAGTTATTGAAGGTTCCAGAATTGTTTAGATTAAGAATTTTGTAAAATACTAAACAAATACTAAAAGATTTTAGAAAAATATAAAATTTTGTCTCCAACGAGATTTCAATATGGAGAACACATTGAACGGTTCGGATCGACTGTTAAGAATCTTGAAAATTGAGATTTGATCATAGCTTACGATCTCGTCCGTCAGTCGCGACTGATTTTAGCCTACCTCATTAAATTCTAATTTAAATAAGAAGTTTGAAAATATTAAATGATATATTATAAAGCATTGATCTTAATCGGGGCGAAGAAAGCTGGGCCTTGGTGGGCTTGACCTCCCTAGATTTTTTAATTTGACTAATATTTGCATTTTGCAAGCTAATTTTGGTGAAAGTATTAATAAATAGGTAAAACGGCCACTGATCTTAATCTTGAACTATACCCTAATAATGAATGTAATGTAAATAGATAGAATCAAAACCTTGCATCGTTACGTGATACTAAAACATTAAGCCAGAGCCAAGCAGCTTCTGCTCAATGAGCTTGTCTACTCTTTCAGCCATGTCGGGAGTGAAATGATCTTTCCAATCCCCTATCTCCCCCTTCCTAAAAAACGCCGAGTTCTTGAAACGTGCAAAAACTCCATGTTCTCCTTCTTGATTTGCCTTGACATTTTTCATCGTTTTAAAGTCACACAATTGAACAATTTCCTCTACCACCCCTCTCTTCAGCTCCTCCGCAGAAAATGAGCAGCCGAGAAACTCAGCAAACTTTTTTATATTCTTTGCTGGATCTTCCTTAAGATCTTCGTATTTCAGAAACAGCACTTTTTCTGGTGACTTGATGCTTTCCCTCCAGTACTCCAGCATTTGGTCCCAGAATGGCCCAAATGGAAAAACCCCTTGACAAAACAAATCGAAATCCTTCTCAAATGGATTCATCTCATATCCAACCGGCTTCATTTTTTCAAGGTAATACCTAAGTGAAACAAAGGCATCTTTCGGATTGCGGCAAAGGTACACCACTTTGCAGCCTGACTCGGTTATTGATGCAGGCAAGTGTGAAAAAGGCACGTGCACAGCCAAGAGGCGTGGGGATGGCATGGAGTCGAGTTGGTTCTGGTTGTTTTCCTCGTAAATTGAGTGTATGAAAGGGAAACAGTCATGTGGGCTTGAGTTCAGTAACGGGTGATTCTTATGAGTATTGGTATACAGGTGACGGTTGACAACTGCGAAGATGATGGCTTTTAACCAAGTAGTGCCAGATTTCATCATGGTGGCAAGGATAATGTCTGAAGGTTGTGCTTTGAATGTTGTTTGCATGTCCAAGGTGATGGGGAGGAGGTGCTCAGGATACCAGAAGTTCTGGTATTTGTAGCAAGGGCAAAATCCTATTATAACCTTGCTTGTTTGTATAGTTGAACTCATGGCTTGGAGGTTCGTTTCTTCTAGGCCATTACATGACTCTTGAGTATCATGGGAGAAAGTCTCCATGGAAGTAGAGCTAGTCTGTACAGGGTTTTTTTATTTGGTTGATGGTGCCCTCAGTAAGCAAATCTATCTATATTAACAGGCGTTCCACTCAGCTACTGTAGTTAACACTGTTGATCCACAGATGGGTCCCGCTTGACACAACCCGGATCCTCAACAGCCGTAAAAAGAACTGCTCCAAGCAATCCTTTTTTTTTTAATATTTTAAAATTTTAAAATTCAAATGGAGAATCCAAACTGTTGATCTTATTAAATTTTACCGGCGATGCGTTTTCATATAAGTTTTATAAAATTTAAGGTCGATTTGATACTTGATTAAGTGATCAAATTATGAACGTATTAGAATTAATCTAACCAGATTTGTTCATTTGTTGACCACTTAATCTAACATCAAATCAAATTAAAATTTTATAAAACTTATATGAAAACGCATCGCCGGTAAAATTTAACAAGATCAACGGTTTGGATTCTCCATTTAAGTTTTAATTTTTTTAAATATTAAAAAAAAAGAAAAAGACTGCTTGGAGCAGTTCTTTTTATGGCTGCTGAGGATCCGGGTTGCCGCTTGACAGACTCGATTTTTTAACATCTTATTGCTGTCACGGGTACTCTAATGGCCAAGGGACAGGTGGTAATGACAAGCTAATGTTCGCCCTAATGGCCAAGTGACGGGTGGTAATGACAAGCTAGGGGGTGGGGCCCATGGATGGGGTGGACACACGAGACGAGGATTTTCTATGTATTAGAAGCATATATCAAACACAAATAATGAAATAAATGATAATTGTTAGAGAGGATTTGATGCGTAAATCCAACTATGTGGGTGGACCACGCGGTTTTTATGAATTTTCAAGATTTTCTACGATAGTTGAAGCAAAAATCAAACACATATGAAAAATAATGGTCACAGAAAATTCGATTCCTAAATCCAACCATGTGGGTGGACTGGGAGAGTATCATCTGCCAACCTTTTAAGGTCAGTAGAGTGCTAACTTTTGATCCGAACCGTTCGATCTAATCTGGACGGTTAAAATTTTTCGAGCCTATCAATCTGGTATTATGCACGGAGCTCCCATTAACAGTTGAGATTAGATCTAACGGTTCATATTAAAGGTGAACACTCTACCAACCTTAAAAGGTCGGAGAATATCATTCCGGGTGGACTCCACGCGATTTCTATATAACTATCGCTCAAATAAACAGTATTTATTTATTGTCCAAATAACTATCGCTCAAATCAAACACATCTTATGGTCCTTCTTACATCACTTTCCTTGCTTTAAATCCAGAATATTCCACGCTACCATATATCTATGGAAGCGCAGGCATCCCCAGTCTCCCGTGATCCCTTGTTCCTACCACACAAAAAAAAAAAACAAAAACTTATCCTTTTTGTTTGGCAAAACACAGTCCACCCAATTATGATCATTTTTTTTTTTTGAGAGAGAGAGTTTATCAGCCCTTAGGCATTATGATCATTGTTTTTATAACTGTTTTTCTTCCTACGTTTATCGACACCACTAAGGCTGTCAATGGATACGGTATGGTACGGTAAAAGATATTTTTATATTCGTATCTGTTAAAATTTTCTTTACCCACATCCTATCGTATCCGTTAAAAAATGACTTTACCCGTACCCGTACCCGTACCCGTACCCGTACCCGTACCCGTTAAAGATTAACGGTAAAGGTAAGGTAACGGTACATAATGGGTAATAATAATATTAATAATTTAATAAAAAATATATAATGGCTAATAATAATATTATTAATTTAATAAAAAATATATAATGGCTAATAATAATATTATTAATTTTTATTAATTTAATACAAAATATTATTAATAATAATAAATAAATTGCATCAAATAAATATATAGATAAAGTACAATATTTAGAAAATACTTTACGTATAACAAAAATCATGCAACTTGTTCTCATGTCAATTGACATTCAAAAAATCTATATAACTAATTATAAATTATAATATAATAGAGTGCAAATTAATTTTTTCATCAACATAAAAAAATTTCGATGTAGATCAAAACTAATACCATATCTTATGAAATATGTTATTTACATGATTATATATACATATATGTTTGTAAAAATTTACCCGTTAGATAATGGGTATGAAATAGCCCTTATCCATACCCGTACTCGTTAAGTTAACGAAATTTTTTCTTTACCCATATCCATATCCGTTAGTCTAATAAAAATAAAATCTTATCCATACCCGCCTTATTGAATGCTTTCCCATCTATTTCATCAAAAAAAAAAAAATGCCATCTATATTTACATTCCATAATCTCTGCCACAAAATCCTTTTCTTCTTCTCCAATTACACCAACAAAAATTATACGCGCTTCCATCTATTTACTTATAAAAAAAATTTTATCGGGCAACGCGCGAATAACCACTAGTCATTTAATATAAGAGGAGTGTTCTGGTGCCACAAGTTTAGGGTGTCACCAAATACCACAATTTTACTTTTTTTAATTAATATTTTAAATTTTAAAATGTAAATGTCGAATTTAAACGGTTGATCTTTTTCATTTTAACGAGCGATGAATTTTCAGATAAATTTTATAAAATTTGAAGTTGATTTGATACTCGATCAAGAGGTTTAAAAATGAACAAATATAGTTAACTATGGCAGATTAATTATATATAATACGTTCATGGTTTGATCTCTTGATCAAGTATCAAATCAACTCAAAAATTTATAAAAGTTATATGAAAATGTATCGCTCGTTAAAACGAAGAAGATCAACGGTCAAGATATTTTAAAATTTAAATATTAATGAAAATGTAAAATTTTGGCATTTGGTGGCATCCTAAATTTGTGGCACTTGTGAACACTTACTACACCAATATCAACAGATAGAAACATAAGCCAAATAAAAAATAAAGTGATAGTGGATAAGGAAGCACAAATCATAAAATCGAAAAATCATAAGGAGATAGCTCGGGAGAGAAGAGAAGAGAGCGAAGATAGCATGCGTAGAGAGAGCATTGGGAGAAAGGATGAGAGTCATCGTCGCTGGGTGAGAGAGGGTGAGGAGAGCGCTTCGGAGGAAGGGGCGCGATAAGGGATCCATTCGGAGAGAGAACGCTAGCTTGAGGGATGGAAAGCGATGGTAAAATGTAGCGATGGATTTGATCAATTTTCTTAGTGTAGTAGTACTTTCGAATCTGCAAGAGAAGTAAAGTGTGTTTAGAATTTGAATCCATATTTTCAGATCGTCTGGGGAAAGATAAAGTTTAACACAAAGACAAACACATCATCTGTATTGAAATTCTAAATACATGCATTCGCTGTTGTAGTCACAATTTTGCTATCCTTTTTAAGTGGGACGGATAAGAACCATTACATATTTTGATCATCATCGTCACCACGCACTATTCACTTTATGTTTTCATACTAGTTATCAAAATCACGCTTTTTGTTTCTATCTTATTTCCCTAGATATGCGATGATCTTTTGTAAGCATATTATCCCTCACCTTACTCCCCCAGTCCCCCTCCTGAGTCCTCTCATCACTGATTGTCTGCCACCCACCCTCTTACCTGCCCTTGACTCCCCTTCTCCCTTCAATTCCTGCATTGTTACTCAAATTATCCTAGTTGTTACTCTAATTGTCCTTCTTGTTGTTCTTGTTGTCCTATTAATTTGTTGCTCCAATTGTCCTAGTTGTAACTCTAATTGTCCTTATTGTTGCTCCAATTGTCCTGTTGTTGTTCCAGACTTCCAGTTGTCATGGTGTTAGACCCTAAATTTTGTCGATCGACTGTCAGATTCTGTTCAACAATAATTCAAACAGACCAGGCCAGTACCTAGAATTCTAGAACAAATAATTTGAATAATTCTCAAAACATCAAAGAGAGTCAAAAGTACAAGGTCCCCAAACCTCAGAAATGATTTGAAATAATACAAAGAACAAATAAAATTGAAAACAAGCATATTTTAGTATGGGGCATATAAATAACAGTTAGGAGGAAGAATCGCCATTTTGGTCAGTGAAGCGGGTTCATCGGGCTGACTTGTCTAGCAGGTAACTTCCTTAAAACAATTAGGACCAGAGCTGATGGCAAGAGCTCAAGAAGCTGCATAGACCAATAATTTCATCAGTAAACAGTTTCCGAATTTCAGGAATTAAGATAACAGAAGGAAACAATACCAGGTAATATGTAAAATTAAGGATTGCATGGTTTGTGACATCAACGTCTACTGGCCGATAAAATGCAGCAAAACACATCTGCAGGACAGAACAACCCACATTTATAAATGGAAAAGAAGCAAACATATAGATTTAGAAAACAATATAAAAGATACTTACCGTTATACACTTCCCCATGAAGCAAGCAAAACATATTGTTGCCACAGAAGCGACCTATATTAATAATATTAAGATATGAGAAGTTAGATGTAAGGTTTTCGTTCAAAAGCTTGCAGCTAGCCAAAAAATTCAAAAGCAAGATAAAAGTGTTCCTTTAATTTAATTAATTATTTTATTGTAAACCTTTTCCTTCGTCATTATTGATTTTTTGCGTCTTATTCCTCCTTTTTCTTTACTGTAGCATGTATTGTGTGGGCATTTGATTTATTTTCATTTTTTAATTTTATTTCTTGTTGGGAAGAGGGGGGAGTAAGGATAGCTGATACCTCTTTCATTTTGTTGGCCCTTCCTTTCGACTCTGCCGGATATTGTCGTAACATCATGAAAAGCCTAGCAATATAGATAGAAAAAGAGTGCTTATATTATTGACAAGGGATTTATGCAAAATGCAAATCCAATACTGCATCATTGTCTGCATATAACACCCAATATTTCTCTGATTGCAGCATCCTTTCTATTTTCAGAAATAATGCAAGACTTTCTTTTGTCCGGTAATAAACATGTAAAGAAAAAGTGACAAATTAAACAAGCATTTCCAGTGTTAGCTCAATTAGTCAATCAAAAGTCAAAACCAAGACTTGCACGCACCTGCTATAAAAAAATCTATAGTATTTGGCCTATTTTTAGTCAATTTGGAATTAAGTAAAAAGATGATGATGAGAACAAAAATATAAATAAATAAATAATGTTCAGCAAATTTAACAACCCTACACTGCACCAAATATGGTTCTTTTTTCAGAAAGTCACAAAGAAACGTTGCGCATGGCATGTGAGTAGAAGAAATAACGAGCATGTATGCAAATTTGGTAATATTTGGTCAAATTTGTCATATAAACCTACTTTCTACGTCTTAACAATAGTAAGCACTGGCATGTGAGTAGAAGAAATAAAGGGAATAAATGCAAATTTGGTAATATTTGGTCAAATTTGTCATAGAAACCAATTTTCTGTCTTAACTCTTAACAAATAACAATAGTAAATAAATAAGCAGCAAATTTAACAACCCTACACTACCAAATAATTGGTTCTTTTCTCAGAAACTACAAAGAAACTTCACACACGGCATGCAAGTAGAAGAAATAAAGGGTACAAGGTTTTAAAATGTGATTTGTGCGGTTTAGTGGTTGGGTGGTGATTTAGAGTTTATCGGTGATAAAACTGCCATAAAACGGTTGTATGGTGATAAAACGGATAAAATGATTGTGTGGTATGAATGAAAATCTAGATAAAATGGCGATAAAATTGAAAAAACAGAGTTTTTTCAAAGCTTAGAAGGGTATATATGCAAAGTTGGCAATATTTGGTCAAATTTCTCAAAGAAACCCATTTTCTATGTCTTAACAATAGTAAGCACTGGATAGAAATGATAAGCCAACAGAATGTAATCTAAATACTAACCGCCCTCCATAGAGAGCAAAGCCAAAGGCCGCCAACAAAGATACACCTGATGTAATGGGAAACACAAGAATGTATCAATAAAAAGAAAAAAAAAAAATCATAGTTGAAGTAAAGGTAATCATTCTTAATAACATGAATGGATCAAACACTTCACCAGAAAAGAAAAGCTTGCACAACACTAGCATTGGATGAATCGGAATCCAACATAGTAACAACCACAAGGCAATCTGAATCATTTGACAAAAATTTATCAAACAAACATATAGCACTTGTAATGCAATATGAAATTTATATACTCAAAAACCTGTATTGAATAGACAACTCCATTGATCATGTAGAAAGTGGGTCTGAGCCCATCTGTAGACATTGCTCGAGCCTGCACAATTTAAACTCAATGAACAAAAGTGGATGCGTACCATTTGAAAGATGAAAATAGAGATAGAATGTGAAGACAAAGCAAAATTGGCTTAAACCTGATAGTAAATCTCAGCTTAAGAGAACTAAAAGTACAGGAGCAACATTTCAACAATGAACATAGAGAAATGAAAAAAAGAAAAATTGGTCCGAACCTGATAGTAAATCTCAGCCCAGAAAAGAACTAAAAGAACATAGGTCGTGAAGAAGGCCAAGCCAGGCAAATCAAGAAGAACATGTTGAAATACCTAAAGGCCAACATTAGACAACAATAAAAAATTATATATGAGTTTGAACTCTGATTTTAACAATAGCAAATTACATAGAGAGAGAGCATAATTTGACAATAGCTGACGATCTTCTTTTGAAATAGCTTTTTATTTTTTGAATTATAAAATAGGACAATTATAGAGGATTGTCATAAAATAATCTGATATACACAATACGAAAATCATCAATAGAATTGATGATGAGATTTGTGCATGGTATTATTGAATAATTTGAAAATTTCTCTGGTCGGTAAAACAATTTCATATCATATGTACTTGTTCTGCCAAGATTGCCAATCGATGAACTACACAATGAAGACCTTAAACCAATGTTTTGCTCCACCAATATTAAAAAATAACAGAAATAGAAAAGTTTAATCAAACAAACCTCAGGCTCTATTTTCTGAACATCCCGTCTGAGCGCAAAGACAATTGACCGAACTAAAAAGGGAAACAAAAAGAGTAACACTATTATTGGATGCCATAATTGTAGTAATTTCACCCCAATGCAGCTAAAATTAGTACATACCAGCACTGAATAAGAAATTCAACAAGAAGAAAACCTTTTGCGTAGTCCAACCAAACTCTGGAACTCTGTGCTCAATCCTAATTAACTGAATCTGCAGTTACAAAAACTCAATTAAACCTCTTTCTCAAAACAACTAAAAGTCTTAAACTTTTGGGGGAAAGTTGCTCCAATATCTTAAACCTTACAAGAGCGACAGCTCCAATTAAACCATAGAGCGCAGCGAGGGAATAGTAGATCCGATCCTGCGCCGTGGTGGAGTTATCCAAGTCGTCCCACCAACTGGAGACTCCAGTTAGAGCGACCGCCGCCGTCTCCGGCAGCAATAAATCCATATCCACAGCCTGTATGTTTCGAACTGGAGACGATTAGGAATCAAATTGGAAGAAAGAATAGGAGGGATGAATGAAGACACCTGTTCCGGCTGTCCAGAGTCCAATAATTTACCATCAATTTTAACATTTTATGATTAATTAATTGATTACTCGGTGAGCTAGAAGCCTAGAATATTCTTTCCCGGTAATTATAAGTGCCATTGGCGAAAAAACCATCGCGCGCCATCGCTCAACAGACAACGCGCGCGCGTGAGTTTCTGTCTTGACTAGCAGGTGTCTGTTACAAATGTTCAGTTTAATAATAAGAAGTGTTCAGTTTAATAATCAAAAGTGTTCAGTTAAATGCGTCAACTAATGGGCAGAGTTGCGCCAGGGTCAGAACGTGGGTCAGAGAAAGGTGCGCCAGGGAGCAGGGGTAGAGTCGGAAAAAATTTAATTTGAACCGGATCGGTTCATGACCCTTTCTAATTTTTTCATGTGCTTTTTGTCCGGTTTGTGACCCCTTCGCTTGGTTTAATAATAGCATTTTTTTCTTATAACATTTATATTTTCTGTTGCAACTAACTGAATATTTATACTTAAATAAAAGAACATTTGTACTTATTAAACTAAACATTTGGATAAAAATAAAAATAAAAAATAAAATAAACATACTAAACACAGCGAACACTTATAACACAGTGAACAATTATAATAAAATGTGAATATTTATATATAATAAAGTGAACACTTATAACAACAAAATGAACAAAAAATGCACGTTGGGTGAGTACAGGTCAAGGGAGAGAACGCTGGCGCTGCTCAGCGAGCGATGACATGGATGGTTATTCTGCCGATGGCAGTAATCAATTTTCATTCTTTCCAATAGGACCAACACAGCTTTTCACAACATTTTTGGGCTATCAAATTGTTACTTTATGGCCCATTAATATTATTACTAGGCCCAGGATCCCATGTGTTTCATAGCCCAGTTATTAACATGTTGTTATTTGGATTTTGGTTTTTGAGTGGGCGTAACGACTAACGAAGTTCCGTTTAACCATTTTTCATTTTCGCGCCTTTGTGGAAGGTAACTACTATAGGTAATTACTATATACCATTCAAAGAAATCGCATCCAAAACATCCACGGACTGAGCGTGCCTATTATGGGCCCAGCCTTCCTCACTTGCATCCGAAGCAGGGGCAATTTAGTCTTTTTAAAGAGGCGCACCTCTTCTCCCGTCTCTAAACCTTAGCAGCAGCAGCCAGCGAGCAAGAGAGAAACCCTAGCAAGACACTATGCCAGCTGGACACGGTCTGAGGTCGCGCACGAGGGATTCCTTCTCTCGTCCTTTCCCTCTCAGCTAGGGTTTCATTTTCGCCTCTTTTCACAGATCCGCCAAATCAGAAAGAACGACAAAGAGAGAGATCGGAAGAGACGAAGATGAACATCGACATAAAGGCGTCAGTGAAGCCGGAGTATCCGGTGATCGATCGGAACCCTCCGTATACTAAAATCGTTGCCAACTTCAGCACGCTCGACTACATCTGTCTTTCCACCGTCACCGCCTTCTCCATCACCGTCGGCTACCTCTTCGGTAACCCTCTCATTCCTTCTTATTTAGAAATGTTTCAAGATCGGATTATCAAAATTAGCGCGATTTTGTTTGGGGATTGTTGTTTTTTGGAGTGGCTGAAAGCACTCGAGATCCAAGAATTTTCTAGGGTTTTATTCATCAATTCATGGTGTTTTGTCCAATGGTTGATTTGAATTTTATTTGATTGAAGAAAGGGGATTCATTGTAGCAATTGGAGCTATTTGGAATGATTTTTATAATCTAGTTTGGTTTATTGATAACCGTGACCAGTTTTACCATAACATCACTGGCATTGTTTTACATTCCTTTGCTGGAGTGTAATGGTACCTTGTTGCATAATTGAAGTTCAATAATTTTGATTAAGTGCTGCTTGGTTGTACTGATTGGGTTGGCTGGTACCTTGCTGGTCTGTTGAGGTGAAAATGGTATTTGGCTATTTGCACATTCTCCGAGTGTATACTCAAAAGTGAATTGTTGTCTTTCAAAGTGAATTGTTATTGTTAATTTCTTATTAATGGATGCTATTGTTAACAGAATTGTTCAATTTGTTGCAATAATGGATTCAATTGCTTGGAAGAGAAAGAAGGTGGCTCGAATCAAAAAATATTTTAATTGGTTGCTGATTATTTCCTTTGTATATGTGTTCAGTTTATTGTTGTAAATATTTGTTTTGTTGTTGTAAGTGTTTAGTTTGTTTGTTCTATTTGTTTATGGTGTTTAATTAATATTTGTGTCTATTCGTTTTGTTATTGTAAGTGTTTGTTTTGTTGTTTTAAGTGTTCATATTTATGTCATATCAGAACTAACTGAATACAAAAACTACGAAATCAATTTTCTGTTGCAACTAACTAAACACATAAACACTTTAAATTGATCCCTTAACGTGTTAAATTCAACACAAAAAAACTACAAAACTAAATTTCTGCTGCAACTAACTGAATATATAAACACTTTAAATTCATCCCTCAACGTGTTTAACTGAACACAAAAATACGAAAATTCAATTTTGAAATGCATCTAATTAAACACATAATTCATCTAATTAATCCCTTGAGATGTTTAACTGAACACAAAAACCTAAAACTTCATGTTATCACTTCATCTAATTGAACACATAATTAGTTTAACTCATCCCTTGACGCATCTAACTGAACACAAAAATCCGTCTATTTGATGACGTCAGCAAGGAAAAAAAAGTTTAAAGAAAATTTTTTTTCTGAAAAAATTTTGATGATGTCAGCGAGCGAAATATCATGCTCTGGGCTCCCAGAAAGCCCATTTTGTCGTCTCTAGTGATGGTGGATGTTTTGGATATTTTTTTGTTAGATGGTGCATATCACACCCGACTACTATATACTATCTAGTGAATAAGCATCCAAGCATCCACAAGCTCCAAACAGATTTTTATGGGCCCAGCGACTGGCCCAGTTTATTTATATCGCTCTAAACCTCTCTCTCATTCCAAACCCTAGCCGCAGCTAGAGGAGAGAGAGAGGCGATTCTGCACGGAGAGAAAGGCGATTATGTTCTCCCGCCTCCGTCGCTACCGATCCGCCGCTGTGCTCTTCCTCCTCCGCTGGCGCTTCTCATCTTTGTCGAACCTGATCCAGCGTCCGCCTCTCATCTCCGTCGCTCCGCCTCTTCTTCGCCTATCATCTCCCTTACATAGTCACACGAGATCGGCCTCGCCGCTCTCCTCGCGCCGAAGAAGTAGGAGAAGGCCGAGAAGAAGGTCGACTATCTCAATCTGCCATGCCTCATCCTTTTCGAAGAGATCCAGTGCGAAGCCTTGAGTGAGTCGCTCTTTTTTGTTTTTTCTTGTTTCGATCCGTTTTGTTTATCTGGATCCCTACTATTGTGTTGTCCTGTGGTTGAAGTCTAGGTATCGTTTGATTTGATTCAATATTGCAGTGTCGTTGAAGCCCGAGTTGTTCGATGGGTTGCGGTTTGACTTCACAAAGGGTTTAAATCAGAAGTTCTCTCTCAGCTACAGGTATTAGAAAGTTATGTGAATCTGTTAATTTTTTTTATTACCTGTCATTGTTTTGGTCTGAGCATTGTGGTTTGATTGGCAGTTTTGCTTCCCGCATGTTGGCTTGGTTTCTCAGCCACATAATAAGTGCTTCTGTCAGTTTTCATGTAGTTGGATTCAATTGCTTGGAAGAGGAAGAAGGTGGTTCGAATTAAATAATGTTTTAATTGGTTGCTGATTATTTCTTTTGTATATTTGTTCAGTTTATTGTTGTAAATATTCGCTTTGTTGTTGTAAGTGTTTGGTTTGTTTGTAGTATTTATTTATGTTATTTTTTTATTTAATTTATATTTGTGTCTCTTCATTTTGTTGTTGTAAGTGTTTGTTTTGTTGTTTTAAATGTTCATATTTACGTCATATCAGAACTAAACCGTCATATTACCAATGCATCTAACTAAACACATAACTCAATTTAATTCATCCCTTGAGGTGTTTTAATTGATTCCTTAATCAGTTTACTTGAATACAAAAACTACAAAATTAATTTTCTGCCGCAACTAACTGAACACATAGACACTTTAAATTCATCCCTTAATGTGTAAAACTGAGCACAAAAAACTACAAAATCAAATTTCTGATGCAATTAAGTGAACACATATACACTTTAAATTCATCCCTTAACGTGTTTAACTGAACACAAAAATACGAAAATTCAATTTTGAGATGCATCTAATTGAACAAATAGTTCATGTAATTAATCCCTTGAGATGTTTAACTGAACACAAAAATCTAAAACTTCATATTATCACTGCATCTAATTGAACACATAATTAGTTTAACTAATCCCTTGATGCATCTAACTGAACAAAAAAATATGTTCATTTGATGACGTCAGTGCACAAAAAAAAAAGAAAAAAAAATTGATGACGTCATCACGCGAAAATGATGATGTCAGTGAGCGAAAAATTAGGATATGGATTTCCAGAAAGTCCATTTTGTTGTCTCTAAGTGATGGTGGATGTTTTGGATGTTTTTTAGTTGGATGGTGCATATCATGCACACCCGTTTGTGGAAAAGGAGTGGAATTTGACCTTGTGGAAAAAGGGGTGGAATATTTCCATGGTACAAATTCTACAAAATTACGAAGCCAATTAATCAGCAATTTGAATTTTAATTACGATACCCTTGTCTTTTTCAAGAATCACTTTCAATTTGGAAAGATGAGCATCTTTTTTCTGACAATTAATAATCTATTATCTTTCTTCTTCTTTTTTTATTAGCTTTTATTTTTTTTTAAGATAAATTAGAGATCAAACCTCCCAATTTATTTTTAAATTAAATGTCTATAAAAAACTCCTCAGATTTATTAGCTTTTATTATATACATCGGTTCCATTCTTACAAATGTTTTTTCTCTTTGTGTCACGTCTTTGTCAATTGATTTGATTTGAGAGAAAAGAACATGGCATATTCTCCCTGACCAGGACAAGATATTTTGAACATTTTCAATTTGATGTTTAATTCTGTCGTTCTCAGTGGTCGAGAAATATCATCCCCTTTTGGCTATTTAATATAGAAGTTTGATAAACTTGCCATGCTAATAATTATAAAAAAGAAAACAAGACCATTTTTTTTTCAACGAGGAGAGGAGAAACGCGTGCAGAGTTGGTGACGTAGTGCGAGTTTGCGACTAGTGTCTCCTATATATAATTTTTTTTTTTCTCACTGTGGTGGATCTCGTGTAATGAACTGTGTTTTCTTTTAATTTCCATCTTAAAATATTTGTTTTAACCCGTTACATGGTCTTGAGAACAATATCAGCTGAAAAAATAACGATAACGACCTATTGATTGTTATTATTTTTTTGTCATATCACTTTTTATTATATATTGTTCCTTTCCTGTAGTGTAATTTTAAGAAATATTATTCCGATATTTTGGTTCTAGTTCTAACATTCTAAAAATCAGGATATATAAGCCCTTATATGTATTGTTGACATAATTTTCTTAAGTGTGTATTAGATTGATCTTCAAATGTGCATCTGCACAGTAGTCAAGTATGTTTTTTAGTAGGTTTGATTGCTGTTAAAACATATTTCGACTACATGTGATCTAGTTGCTCAGTGATAAGAGCATTAGACTGACTTTGACTTGGGGCCAAAATCAAATTATACTGGTACTAATTGTGTTATAACTGAAATTAGCAAGTGTGGTCCGATACAAAATACATAATGCTCGTGATTTTATATTTCTCC
Organism: Rhynchospora breviuscula; assembly: GCA_027562975.1. NCBI lineage: Eukaryota > Viridiplantae > Streptophyta > Magnoliopsida > Poales > Cyperaceae > Rhynchospora > Rhynchospora breviuscula. The sequence goes on along the minus strand of CM050398.1, from coordinate 58,406,987 downwards.
TTCTGAAGGAAAAACAAAAATCAAGTCAGTAGTTCCTGCTGATAGTTCATTTGAATCTCATGAATTGCCCTTGGAGAATGCAGCCCATCCTGAATTTAATATTTTCCATATAAGAAGATATTTAAACATGGTCATGGTCATGACCTCGTTCTTTTCATTAATAAAAATTTGAATCCAATTTCACTCAGACGAGTAATGTGTAGGAAGTTATGAGTTATATATTAGGAGACACCGAATGCCGAATGAACACAAAGAAAGTGGATTAGTGAAAGGGTAGTAGAGTGTCGTGCTTCGCCATAACCACTAACCTAATTAAAGCAGGCATGCGTATAACATTAATTCTCCCTTATTTTTCGATCCATTTTGTTTATATTTCACCAATCTAGGCTAGATATATTCTACATGATGACACAGGCATGGACGTTATCTTCATTAAACATCCAGGCTGCTTCATCATCAATGATCACAGAATAAGCCGGATCAGCATAGTAACCATGCATTGTGGGGTTGTACCCATGCTGATAGTAATTGTGTGTAGAGATATACGTATTGTCATCTAGGTATTGTATTGCAAAAGGGTAGAATTCCGAGTCATACGGGAAAGGCCAGTACTCGGCCTTCCTCCCAGTCCGTCTTACTGCTTTCAAGACCTTCTGCTGATCCACATATCCCGTAACTGTCACTTTTTGCTTTTCCATGTCAATTTCCACATCATTGACCCCTATGTACAATATTTCTTGTTAGTTTCTAAGACAACCTTGGTCTAGGGAACCGAAAGTAATATAGGTTCTATGCAAGCAAACAGAACTTGTACCAAAATTTACAAACTGAACTAATTACTTAATCAGTCAGTTAGGTAGTGAATTGATACAAGTAAAAAAGATGGTATCCTTGTTCTGCAAAAGAATTCATAACGTCATCAATCATCAATGTTGTGAATGCAAAATAGTAATTTTGGATTTGATTTTGATGTATCATAGGCAAAACAGATTTTAAAATTAATTCATACCATCCAGTTTAGTAATAGCTTTTCGTATTCTCTTCTGGCATCCATCACAGTCCATATGAACATTTAGCTCAACAATCTCATCAAAGGAGAGGAAACAATTTAGTTAATTAATGAGGACCAAGTAGAGCTTAGTAATGTTAGTTCCATTTTTCTTCTCTTTAACTTCATATTTCTGTCATAGCTAGAAAACTTACAGACATTGCATCAGAAATGGAACCCTTCTGCTCCCAGAACCGAAACATTATTCTATTGCAAGCAGTAAGGAGCACCAATGCTGTATAGAGTAGAGACTATATAACAGTGGGAAAAGTGATAAAATTGACGAGAACCTAAGAAAAAGTGAGATACTCGGATGCAATTTGTTTGCTTTAGCTTGAAAATCGACATTGTCAAGACCCAATTTGGAGTCAATTAGTAAATAGACAAGATTATGTTATGTATTAACTTTACATGACACATGCTTCTCATGGAACTATTACTAATTACCTTGTATTCATTAAATTAAGGTTCTCTTTTCTGAATAAGTTGGAATCAATTACCGTGAATCGATCTAAAACTGAGATAAACTTATGCTCCAAGCTTCAAGTTGATTCTCTCTAGTGGTAAAGAGCACATAAATCAAGTGGAGCAAATTCTGCAATTGATATATCCTAAAATTTTGCCACCCAAACAAATCAATATCACTTTGATTGATCAATTTGGAACGGAACCACGCTGAGAGTTAAAAACCACAAACTATATAAGCTCAAATATTATCGGCCCTAAAAAGCCTATAATGACAGAAGATCCAAACTTCAGGTCCATAAGATCATCTCATAGAAGTTGGGCCCGTGGGATTGAAAAGAATCGCAAGCGTCCTATACGGCGCAAAAGCAGCTGCCGTAAAAACAATGTTTCCTTTTTCAAGTGGGTCATTTGTTACAATTTTTTGATACCATAAATACTACAATTTTTCTACTTTATTAATATTTAAAATTTAAATTTTGAATTCAAGCTGTTAAAAATCTGTTCAATATAACGAGTAATATATTTTCATATAATTTTGTAAATTTTAAATTTCATTTGATACTCGAACGAGAGACCGAAAAAGAACAAATTATATTAACCATGGAAGATTAATTCTAATATGTTCATGCTTTGAACTCTTGATCGAGTATCAAATGAACTGTACAATATACAAAAATTATATGAAAACACATCACTCCTTACATTGAACACGATTGACGGTTTGAATTCGAAATTTGAATTTTAAAATTTTAAAATATTAATCAATTAATTAGATAAGTCGTTACATTTGTGTGAAAAAACCTGTGGTAGTGTAACCTTTTCTTTTTCAAAAACATGATCCATCCTCTTATCAAAATAAATAAATAAATAAAAGAAAGAAAAGAAACATTTTTATTTTAATGAATACAATGACAAGTACCACAATAATTATATGTTGTGTTAAGAGAGTAACACATAGATGCCAAATCTAATTTGGGAATATAGATATCTTGTGCCTATTAATACATATCTCAACAAATAACAACCGTCTGATTAAATTAACAGTGTCCGTTTATATTTACAGAATTTTTTTTTCGTTGAGGACATTCAACCTAATAAAAGATCATACAGAAAAACAAATGGTAGTTGGTGGTAATTAAAAGTCAGCGCATAATATATACATGGAAACCGCACCAGCTCCGAGGCACTGCGTGACTGCGTCCAGTATTAAACAAAACATTACATTAAGCACGAGTAACAAAAGTTATTATCTAAACTTTTCAACTGAAATTGTCATCCACTGCCAGGTTTCAGTCAGAGTAGGCAGGTCACATGCGCCATGCCATCATCGCATCATTGCATCCCTTTTGTCTCCGCCGAATTCACTTTACACCTCAAACCACATGGTAGCCAAGCCCTGCCCCCGTCAGGTTTACGCATAAAAAACCACAAATTCCAAACTGATGACACACTTTCTCCTCCTTTATGTATCTTTTTTTTATAAAGTTCATTACAAAACAATAGTAGATGAGAAGCACAAAGTAGTGGGTCAAGGCCTGCCTCTACATTACTAGTTAATCCACTTTCATGTTTTCAAGGAGCACTTTGTTAAGTCCTATATAAAGGGTGACATACATAGCTAGTTGAATCAGTACAAGATTTAATTTAGTGCAATAATGGCGGATATGCAGATTGTTCTCGCAGGAAAGAAGATAGAACCCCAATATGTAGAAATGAAGGTGCCTCTCTATTCCTATGGATGTGAGAAGAAGATTAAAAAGGCACTTTCGAGACTAAGAGGTAGTACTATCTTGTCCATTATAACTAAAGTTACATTTCATATAGTAACAAAATGAACATAAATGTTTATTAATTATTATACTTACCGGCTTTAATTTGGGATGTAGGTATACACTCAGTCCACGTTGATTATCATGCTCAGAAGGTAACTGTATGGGGAATATGCAACCGAGATGATGTGCTTGCGGCAATTAGGACAAAGAGAAGGGATGCATACTTCTGGGACCAACCCGAGTCTAAAAATGCACCATCTTCTATGAGATATGACCAAGTTGAACCAACTAGAAGTTCGCGGGTGACGGCAGCTTTAACCATTTATAAATTTAGAAAATCATGGAAGAAGTTGTTCCCCCTGGTCCTCTACTAGGTTGCAAAAGGATAACTTTGTCTGTAAATACTGCTGTAATAAGCATGTCCTTTTGCTTTAATTTTGAACTGATTTTGCTCTACTAGGTTTAATTCCTAAGCATTTTTCAGAGTTATTGTAATACCATTCTTGCAAGTTGGGCATGCATAGGCTCTGCTCTAAAGAAAAACCTGCACTAAACTACTAATGTCTCCAAGTTGGCACTCTTCAACTGCAAGCTAGCAATGTTGAATTTGATACCTTGCAATATCACTCGTCCATGTTCCAACTCTCAGTACCAATTTAAATCGAATGAAAAGACGCACGACAACTTGACCAGTAATTTAAAAGTAGGATATGTTAGACATTAAAATATTAATTCATTATAATATTTCTGTAATTACCCAAAAAAGATCACGTAATTTATATAAAATTAAATAAATTCATGAGTTAGAACTTACAGGATTGAAGAGAAGACATATCGTTATGCGAAAATTCAATCTTATCCAATTTCACCTTAGTCTAGATGATGGCACAAAATTGGCGTTTTTTTATTCTGTCTAATATTTCTTAAGTGGCGAAATTATGAGAAAATGTGCCATTTTTTATGACAGAACAAAATATATATAACTAAGGCAATTGAAGCGATCAAAATTCAGTGAATCTGGTCCATTGGATTTTCCATCAAAATCCAATGCACCCTTTAATTTTATATACTAAATGAACTTGATTTATATTTAATAATATAGGCCACATTAATTATAATTAATAATATTAATTATAACAGGATATTGTAGTCCTAAGTCCTAACACACAAGATTTACAGACAATATATTGACCGACCAATCACAATCACGAAAGGTCACATCCATTTTTCATAGGCATCCAACTATACTGTCTGCCATTGGTGGCTAATAAATGTGCTCCAAAAACCCACTTCATAAAAACTATTATGTGGGTTTGCATGTCAGCAAACCAATGGCATCCAGTGTCATTACTGCTTCACCAACACAACATATACCCATATTTTATTTTCTTGAGACATTTCTCACATAACAATACAAGCATGTACATCATCATCATTAAAAATGTTACTGACACGGTCTTCGCCTCTTGGAGGCGCTGATATTTGGCCATGTTTGTCTCCATTATAACCGTGCCGCCAATAATTATAACTCTCCCTAAACGACTCCTCATCCCGAAAATAGTCATTTGCACAGGTGAAATACATAGGTAGATCTGGGTTCGGCCAGAACTCAGCTCGTTTTCCTTTCCGCCGCACCTCCTTCAATATTTTGTGCTGGTCCACATAACCTGTTACTGTCACCTTCTCCATTGGCACGTCAACTTCAACTGAATCAACACCTATAAATTTAAACAAAGATTTGGTAAGAAATGGGTAATTTTCATATTGTGCGTATGAGGTGTTAAAGGAGGATGTGTTGATATAGCATAAATTACCTCTGACTTTTAGCAGAGCATCTTTGACAACCCTTTCACAACCACTGCAACACATCCTGACTTTAAGATCCACCGTCTGAAAAAGGAACAAGACGAGAACCAATTTTTCATACTTGCGCCTTAACTGAATATTCAAGAATATGGATTTCAAGAGTTATCTACTTATCTTTGCAAACATAACCATTACTTCGAGATATTCAAGGCATTTACGATCTGAATGGCAAACAACCAAGTTATGTCACCCAGTTCAAGCCTATTTCGGGTATTCCCTCCCAATATTTCTCTGAAACAACTCAACAAGCACCTCTCAAGCACTCCAAAATGTTTTTCTTTTTCTTTTCTTTTCTTTTTTTTTGTTTTTGTTTTTTGAAGGACAGCATTCGAAAATGTTATTCATCAAACTCAATATACAACAGCCCTCGCACCACAATGAATAATTCAGCCTAAGAAATAATCAAATAGTAGATGAACCAGGCCTAACTTTTTCCTAAGCTTTTTTCTCAATGGTCGTCTCCTTTCATTCTTTCAACCATGAGCAGAAGAGAGAACAAAAAGTAAGCGATCTCACTCGCAACTTATCCACAAACACAATCCAAAAGGCGTGATTACGGGCACTTTGAGTGGATGACAGGCCCATCTAATTTGGGCTACAATATTAACTGGCTGAGACGATGTATGCAGTATGCTGCCAATCAAACCTTGGGATAGAGATATATTCACAAATAAATTTAGGCCTGCATAACGTCTATAACGATATCGAAAATGATGCCTTGCGTTAATCATTTCGTTAATGAGACACAAATTTTTTTGTTGAGCATTGCGTTGCGTCTTACAAACACAAGCTATTTATGTGGGGTTAGCACTTTCCCCGAAATTAGTGCGCTAACCTACATCAGTTGAGTTTGCCAAACGAATCAAGATTAGACGGGTTAGTCGCTACCCATGCGCTAACCTACTAACAGAGCAATGAGGAGAATTAGCATTTTTTTAGTCCCTAACCGAATAAAAAAGAAGAGAATACTTAGCAGTGAGGAGAGAGAAATGTTAAAAAGCTCTCTTCGTACATTCTGTTGGAGAAAAAATCAATGAAAAAAAAGTTTATTCCTCTTCCTCATCCGATTGATTTCCTATAAAATTACCATCGACGATCATACCACCGTGCTCTTCTCGTCACAGGGAGTCGATAGAGATCCCAATCGACACCCTTCTGTGCACGAGAAAGTTCATGATCGTCGGCCATGGTTATTGTCTGGCATAATCTCGACCATGGTTATTGTCTCGCCGCCTCAAGCCTCTATAAGTAACCTCTCTCCCCTTTTATCTTTCTTTTTGTTATACAACCATTCCTCCTATTTTCTTTCTTCTTCATTTTGGGTTCGGCCGAGATTGGTGATCAGTAAAAATGGTGAGAAAAGCGGATGGGTTGAGGGAGAGGCCGAAGGTCAAGTTTGAACTGTGGGATTGAGGTAATTCCTCAATATTCTTATTTAATTTTCGATTTCTCCTTTGATATAAACTCGTGAGACTACTGGATGGTAATTTGGGAGGAAATTGGTGATGGTGAATGAGTGAAAGAACGGGGAGCGACCCAAAAAATATTTCTTTAAACCCATAAAAATTTTATAATGATAGATATGAAACAATAATGGACAGATTTTTAATATTTATAATTATAATATTTTTTATTATTTAATTATTTGATGACGTTTTCAAAATTAATCAGTTTTAAAATTAATAATATTATAATGATTAATTATAATGATAATATCGCTAAGTCTCTGAGGATTAAAGATAATATGCATCAACTATTTTATAAAGCACTCTTCATCCATATTTTAATAATGTGCACTTGAAAAGATATTATTTATTTGCAATAATAAAAATAAAAAGTAATCAATAATTTATTCATTTTCCTCCATCACTAACATCAACGTACCACACCAAATAACATTCGCTAACCTTAAACTAATACTAACCCTTTCCAATCACTACCTTCACTATTTTACCTCTCTAACTTAAAAAAATACTAACATTACACCACTAACCCTACTAACCTTATATTTGCCAAACGCACCCTTAACCGTTTCAACTATTTTATCGTTCAACAGAAGCAAAAAGTTTTAAGACATCAACAAGTCTACTAACTGCACTGGTACCAGTTAGGCCGGTACCAGTGTTCCCTAGCTATCGCAATCACTTACAAAATAAGAAAGAACATAAATTCAAAGAGTTAAGTGACTTCATGGCTTATAAAAAAGGCACATAAATTCAAATTTAAGTTCAAATTTAGGCTGTGTTTGATTGAGGATTAAATGAGGAGTAAGGTTCTTAATCCACTTTTAATCTTCCAAACCGTAGAGTAAAAATGGAGTAGAGTGGAGTAAGGATCGAAATCAAAGGTGTAAATAACTCCTCCTGGATAGGTGGAGTAAATTTAATCCATAGAATGAGTCCTCAATAGCAGATCCCACACTTATTTCTTTCCTCTACGTACCCTCATTCTTTGGCAAAAAAAAAAAAGAAGGATAGTTTGATCATTTTATAATCAGCAATTATATAATATTTTTATATCCTCACTTACTTCTCACTTAATCCTTTTACATTTCATACCAAATATGACTTACAACGTGTGGAATAAAGAGACTTAACTACTTGATCCTCCTTTAACTTTAATCCTCTTTTACTCCTCTACCAAACACAGCCTTAAGCTGAATAAAAAAGGCACATAATACAGCCACGTAAAAGGCACATAAATTCAAATTAGGATTGCCAGAAAATGAACAGTTGCCAGAAATAAAAACCAGAAAACTGGTACCAGTCTAAACCAGAAAACTGATACCAGCCATGGGAGGATCCAACGCATATGCAGCCAAGAGTGTCAATTAGCTAGGGAAGTGGTAAGAAGGCAGCACCTCGGACAAGGATTAATTGTGCAGTGATCTTATTCATCCATTTGCGTGATCGTTACCTCTGAATTAAGATTCACTACAACAGAAATTAGGAAGAGTGTTGACGGTTTTGACCTAGAGGAGGTCGAGCAGCTTGAGAAGCGGTGAAGCATGATGTGGCTGCGCCTGTGAGGATGCACAACTCGTCTTAGTTTGGACCAGTTTCCATTCTCCGTATGTCGCCATGAAGACACCTCGGGTTCTCGGTGAGGGAGGTGATGGGAGAATGAAGAAGACGAAGGGAAGAAGGCGGAGTCGGCGGCGGAGAAACGCCATGGAAAATGGCGGAGGAGGCGGTGTATGGATTTGACTGAACGCGACACAGGGACAGCCAAGATAGCTGCTGGGTGATCCATTCTCATCTCCCACCTAAGAGGAGAGACGAGAATCAACAACGAAGGCGAAAAAAGGGAGAGCCGTCGGAAACCCTAGAATCGGAAAGAGAGAGAGAATAAGGTCGAGGCAGAGGTTGGACGGCGAGTGAGGGGTTTGGTGAGAGGGGCTGCCAGCCTGCCACTGAGAGAACGAAAGAGTGAGAGGAGTTCTCTCCGCCGATCTCATCTTTTCTTCTGCTCTTGTTTTTTTTTTCTCTTTTTTGTTTCTTTTTTATTTACCGTAGAAGAGAAGAGAGAGGAAATATCGGAGAAAAGAGAAGACACCTTGTTCTCTTCGCCCCATCCTCTGCAATCCACAAAAAAAAAAAACAGTTTCGTAGAATCTAAAACGAAACGGACGAAATAACGATCACGAAATCAGTACGTTTCGTTAACCGTTTAGTTCCACAGACGAAACTGATTTCTATTTGCACCGACCGTTTCGTTTCTAAAACGAAACTGAAATCTTTAACCGTTATCGTATCAGACAGTCAAAACGGCTTCCGTTTTCACCCGTCCACAATCAATTTTTACATAACAACTAAAATCAAAACGCAAATTTATAAACATATTCTGCATAATTTAGTTAGATTTTTTATTAAGTTTCTGGCTATTTAATTTATTTTGTCATGATGAAGCACAAATCAAACTGAGCCGTTAATATTTTGATGGATTTGATGGATGATCAAATGATTTTAAATTGTACCAAATGTATAATACAAACTATAAAATTACTTTTAACTTTTGTTAACTGTGTTGGTTGTCACAATTGTCAAATAGATTCGTTTTCAATATATATAAATTTGCCATATTTGGCATGTATGAGGCGAGTCCAATTTCTAAGTTAGTAAACTAATTTGTTAACCTATAATTGCCCAACGGTACTAACTTTAACCCCCTACCAAATGCCCCCTAACTCATACTTAAAATATCTTTAGTACGTTGTATACCAGTCTAGTGTTTGCTTTCAAATTGAGCTTATTCAAGATTTCTTTTCTGAAAGATAACATTTAGCCAGCAAACCGAACTACATATTTTGCCCCCAATATCACTCCTGTAACATTCATTATTTTTCTAGACTCTTTCGTCTCTGTGGTTTGAGGAAAGGCGTGGTTTCCAGCAAAGATAACATGATAAACAGGACTATTATTTTTTATACTGAATCTAATTAAAAACTACCCTTAATAGTTTAGGTGTGTCAATCTAAGGTTAGCCTATTAGAGTTAAAAATGAGACAATTCTTATTAAGAGAGCAGATCATGCGGTTCTATGATCAGACGAATGCAACTTTATCAGCATATAAAGATCACCAGGGAAGGGGAAAATCCCTACACTAATTGATCTATGTTATATCAATTAATATCACCACAAGAAGACCACAAAACTATATTATGGAATAAAGGCTCCTGACATGAATAAGAAACATTTATATCCAATGGATTATTATTTTATTTTATTTTCTTTGGTCAGTGAAACTACAACATAAAAGCTATATATTTCAACTTGGAATTAAAACAAACCTGTAAGGAAAGAGCACGACGTCCCTTGCCCATCCTTTTGTTCAAACTTCAGGTTTTCTTTAGAACAAGGATTTCCTACTTGCAAGTGCAACTATGTCGTGTAACTTGCTAGTGTGCCTAAGTTTATAGGTAGCAAAAAGGTAGTGGGTTGCAAACAGAATTTTTTGTGGGTCTCAAACAGGACAGGCGGTTTGAGATATTCTTACAAATTGGAACTATTGTATTTAGGAGTAATATTCCATGTTAATGTTTAGTGGTCAAGACAAAGCAGAAATAATTTAAGCATAGGAATCTCCGAATGGTGCCTTTTGTCATTTGTGGCTGCTTTTCCTTTTATTTAATGCTTAGAATACGGACGAAGAACAGAACAGAATATATACTTGAGTAGTTAAGTCTGATAGCAAAATGCACACCTTCTGTAGTGCCATAATTTTTCTTGTATTTGGATTCGTAATTATCTTTTCCTTTTGCAAAAGTAATATGCTCTGATTCGTACGATATATTAATCTTTACCTTTGTAGAAATATTTTAACCTTTTTTTATTCGCTTTGTTTTGTTCACATAGTTAGTAAAAATCTAAAACTCGGTTATAGTTGACTGCACATGATTTCAAGTTTTCTATTTCCTTTATATTATTATTTTTGTTTGTTGGTGCAGTTTTGTACATGGCCAATCCGATTAATTCATTTTAATATAAATTGAACTGTCGATTTTTTATTGGACAGCATATTCGGCTAAGTATCTTTATATATAATTCTACAATAATTATTTTATCTATCATGGTCCATCCATCAATATATAATTACCATCGATTACAAGTTTAACAAGTACATTGGAAAAAAGCCCATTGAGCAATGATGTTTTGTAGGCTTTAAGTGAAGTATCAAGAAAGCTGAGGAACAGAGTTATCATATATTCAAGTGGATTAGCTACTGGCCTGTTGTCGCTACCGAAAGAAATGCCGAGTCATTTGTTTGTTCCTTCCTATCCAAAAGTTCAAATGCTAATTCCTAATCGACAAACTTTCTTGAGGCATCATAGAATAGAATGGAAATTGGGGATTTTTTCTGCCGCCCATTAGTTAGACATGAAGGCCCTGATCAAAATGTTTTTTTACGCGAGATTTCATTTCAATTCAATTGATTTCACAGGATTTCGTTGGATCTAATTACATAGAAATTCCAACTGAATGACACCAAATCCGTTTATTTTGATCAAAAATTTTCCAACAAAATGAAATGAAATGAAATCACATGTTAAAAAAAAATGGGATTTTTTATCAGGGCTAAACAAAACACTGCACTCCCGATACCCTAAGATCTAGAAAAGTCAGTGGTATATAAGTAAGTGCAATAGCATGCTGCTACTTAATTTTATTCAAATAAAATACTTTTAGTTAAATTCCATTTACATTATTCAGACTCAATCCATTTACGTATAGTGTCAAACTGTGTTGCGTAACATGTTACTGCTGTGCCATAATATGTTTTCTGGTGTTGGGAGTGTCGTGTTTGATTTCAGCCAAGACTGGCACGCCATGTGTAGCTGCATGATGTGTGACATATCTTGTGAGATGTCGAGTTGTTGTGGCGTGCCGTGTCATGCCCGATTAGCCATTGTCATTTATGAAACCAGTTCCATTAATTACATGCATGGATCACCATAGATATTCACGGTTTCATATCCTCGTGATTCGAATAAAATACCTATGATGAGTTCAGATCAATTTGTGGATTATATCGATCAGGTCTTAGTAGAGTGTTTGTACACACGCTGGTGGCTGTTCGACATTGTAAATTTAATGAAAAATGCACAATTAAAATCAGAACACGCACAAAATCATTCATTCCAGATCTCCTCTAGCGCTTGAGAACTCAACTTGGATGGTTTGATCTAATCCTTTAGAAATTACTTTGGTGAACTAACACAAGCAATTTGGCTCCATATCACCTCCAAAGAAAATCTGCTGCTGAAAGCACCACACCATCTGAATTGAACCTTAATTTCTTGCAACTGGCTCAATATATCGATCAATGCAACAATCGCAGGGAATGGATTTCATACATTGAAGATGGGGCAGAGGCAATATTTTCTCAGCATCAGCAACCTAGAAATTTCTCTCATGGAAGGTAAAGTGTGTTCCCCAATTTCTGCCATCGTTTGAAAACATCTCCCTCCATCAAATCCTTTACTGTCATTCTGCTGCATTTGGTCGTTGCTTGCTCAAGATGCGCTCATCAGGTGAAACTTTCACCTGACCCCTGTGTGCATATTTTTTAATCAGAATCCTTTCTCAACTTACTTTATTTTGGTTTTGTTGTTACTATAGAGAGAAAAATAGTCGTTTATTCAGGAATGAGATGGAGACCAGATCAGGAATCTACCCTCTATTAGCCTTAAAAAAAAAAAAAAGAAATCTACCCTCTATTGTTAGTTAGCAGTATTGGTTCTCGATGGTTTGGTACTATTTTATTTTCTTGCTTTTGTACCAGTTTATCAGCTTTTACCAACTTTTCTGAAAAAAAAACCAAAAGAAAACGGTTACGGGCAAGAATATTTTTTATGCTCACGTGCAGAACTTCGTGGTTTTTCTGTATTAAAAAATTAGCTGAACAGTATTTTGATCGAATTATATTGCTATCTGGCTAAGAGAATCTTAGCTGTAGACTCTTATATCAGAAGTCTTGTCAATTAGCTACGACATGCTTATGGATTTATCATATGATGATATCTATCGCATATGTTCTTCGAATCCTAAATCATGCTTCCTGCTGGGTTTCACTCAACAGACTAGAAAACTGAAAACAATTCTCTTTAGTCATGCGAACATCCTTTGGACATTAAATTTTTGCCTTCGATAGGCCCAACTCTGTGATATTGGGCTTAGCCGTGACAATTAATTTTGTTTGTTAATTCTATTAGCCCAGTTATTAACCACCAACAAGATCACCCTACAATTCAACGCCGCATAAATGCCTAATTATTAGGCCCAAATTTTGTCTTATACGTAAACGACCATTTTTGGGCAGAAAGAAGCTAGATGATTCTAGGTGACAGCGACTTTATATTCCACCTGGCTATTTGACAGATCTCTTACGGATCTAGACGTTCATCGATCGATCGGACGATCCAGATGCTATCCATAATCTAGACAGGCACAACCGCACTAAAAGAGGATCAAGTCATGTGAAAAAAAAAAATTCCTCAAAAAAAAAGTCATGTGAAAAAAAGCCTGCAGAGACAAATACCGAGTTCTCAAAGTTCAAAAAGTTCCATCAAATGTTTGGCACGGAGCTCTGTCACCATTTTGTTAATTTGTTGTGATAATTTCATCCAAGGAGTGTCGTTGAAAAGTTGACCCGCTCTGTTGGGCCGGTTCAACAAGTAAACGGTGGTCAGACTAGTTCATGCATCTACTAAAATTATAATTTGGCTCACTCAATTTCTCACTTTCTCAATCATTATCTCGTCCAAACATAAAAATTAAATCATCTAAAAATCTAAGAATTCAGCTTCATCAATTTGATATCCGATTTTTGTCACCGATCATCCTGTATTTTAACAATTGAACCGGCTGGTTTAAAATCACATGCATGTTTAAAGTAAAATAGTGAAAATCTTTCTCTTTTCTTCTGCCATATCTGATGATAATCTTACCACTACATGGAAATGGTAAGCAAATGGAATTTCACCTCATCCACCATCTATCATTGTCTTTCTAACACTAGCATCCTTTTAAGGTTTCACCCATTCATTTGGAAACTGAAGTCACCAACAAAAGTGAAAATCTTTCTGTGGCTTTTGCTGCCGACTACTTACTCGACAAAATCTTATTGTCAGAGGCAGGCCTTCTTCCACTTATTGTACTAATTGTGACAGTGGATCATTCGAGTCGGCCGCTCACCTTTTCTTACATTAATTGTCATTATGCAATATCGGTTTGCTCACTGATACAGATTCGTTTCAGGCTTCCACTACTTATCTTCACCATCGACAAATGTGATTTTTTTTTGTTATCTCAAAGAATCCCTGCCGTCAATTCTTGGGATATCATTTGGACTGCAACGTCTTGGAATATTTAGAAGGCTCGCAATGACGTATCTTCTCGAACATTAACACTCCACCGGGCCTTTTAGTCAAAAAAATTTATGCTTGCGTTGTCTGTTGGAAAAAACATACTTAGTTTTTACTTTTCTTGTATTAATTAGTTTTTTTTTTTATATTTTCCTTTTTATCTTTTTTTCTTTTACTTTTACTGTCATTTTTTTTGTAAATATTGTTATTTATGAATAAAATCTGTCGGTGTGGAACTTGTCATGGCTCCTAAAAAAAATAAAATACTGAACGATCTTTTAGCTGATCGCTTTGCTTTAGTTGAGGCCAGGTATTTGATTAATGAAGTTATCATAAAGTCATTTTATTTGACTTAATAAACCCTATAGAATCACGTAATTCCTTGATGTTCGACTTGTTTCTGGTTGAGTTCTTGACATACCAATAGCAGTCATTTATTTTTCAGCCTTTATTAAGTGATGATGACAACAGATTAGTGGGTGCCTTTAGAAGCTTCAAGACAAGGCTACCATGATTGGTTCAACCGTCCAAGTCATACTTCGGTACTAGGTGCATATCCACTTTGGGGTGTTCGGCAACATTATAGAGTTGTCAATTTCGTGCCGTTTCGGATGTTTTTGTTTCATTCCGTCAGAAACGGAATGGAAACGGAGTGATTTTTTATCGCGTTTCACTCAGCGGAACGGAAACGAAACGGATATTGGTAAACATTAGTGTTTCGTTTACCAAAAACTAGACTGGAATCAATGAAAAATCGTTGAAATCAATGGAAAATAAAGAACGAAACATAAAATGAAATGGAAAGCTGTTACATTTTACGAAACGGAACAGAAACGAAACACAACTCTATTACGTTACCAGAAACGGAACGTGATAAATGGTTTTCATACATAGTATTTCAACTATTTATAGGTCTTAATTTCATACTTTTATATGTGATTTTTGTCATTTAATTGATAATTTAGGTTAGAAGCTAGGTACTGTCATGGTTTGCTTCATTTTGTACAGGATCTTTGATAGAGCTACTCGACACGGCGATTTTTGCACCATCCAGTTCATTATTGGTGACCCACTGATCTGATTGGCGACCCACCGAGAGCACCAGCAGGTAGAAGGTAAAGACTGGCGACACAGAAGACTCTAGCGGGCCACTGGAAGATGAGAAATCGACTGCCTAATTTAGATCAGACAGACTTGCACCTTTTTGACCTCGTTTTGAGCTATATTTGGAGCCTCTATTTGCACGACCTCTACCTTCTGAGAGCCGACATTGACTACTACATAAACCCCATGCCTTAATGCCAGAAGGGTTCGCAATTAGAGAGAGATTTTGCTACTAAGTAAGACAAGCCACAGGATTGCCAGTGGGTCGCCAAGATCATCAGCGGACCACCGGAGAGTAGCAGAAGACAGCAAGTTGGAGATTAAGTTCCTTTCTGTTGTAAACTTAATTTCTTTCTTATATTTTTTTTTTATTTTAGATAAATGTTTGTTCTGTTTGATGTATACTCGTGAGTAGATAATTATTTAGGGGCCATGGTAGTGAACCTTTAGTTTATGATTAGATAATATACTTTTTAATTAATTTCTTTGTTGCATGTTGTATTTTATACCTTGTTCTTACTTGTTTGATCTGATTGTACTTGAATTGCTTAAGTTAGTTTGCTCGCATCCGTCAAGTATGGACCTTGCTTGATTATTAGATGGTTAAGTACAAACCAAACATAAGTTATTTGACGCAATTGTACCAATTTGAAGGTCGATACCGAGAGGTTAAACCAGAACTAATTAACGAGAGTTAATCATTTCCAAGAGTGAAAACTCAAGAAATTCATAGGTTACAAAAATATAAACTTATAGAAACTAGACCACGAAACTGTTAGAAAGTCCTTGTTTTTCAAAAATTCTTGTTAATTACCATTAATTAATCATTTAAATAACAAAGATCTCAATGGATCTTGTTCAAGCATCAACACATCATGAGAAGGGAAGGAAAAAGCTACCTCTCCTAGACTCGCAACTAGGTGGTTCGAATCCGATGAGTGAGAGTCGGTGGCGTGCTCTCCTTCACTACCAAGTCGCCGGCGACCGTCTCGAGTCCATCTAGAAATTTAATCACCTCCTCTTTCAACTTGTGCTAGCAAGAAAGATGAGAGCAACTAATTTTCAAAGTTTTCTCTCTTCTACTTCTTTCAATTAACTAGTTTAATTAATAGAGAAGAGAAAAGGCTCAACACATGAGCATTTGAGGTGGATTAAGAGCAAGAGAAAGAGATGAAAATTCTGAAATTTTTTCTCTAATTTTCGTTCTAGGATGAAGAGCGAGAGAAAAGACTATGGTGGCTAGAGTTTTTTCCTCTAAATGACCTCCTTTTATAGACCAACCACTCCACAAACATTAGGGACATTTTTACCTCTATTAGGGCAGCCACTATATGGGCTATCAAACATATTTTGTGGTGGTTTAAATGTCCACTAATTCAATTAATTAATGGACCTTTCTCTTGTACTCAAATCGGGCATTTAATTTACTAATTAAATAAAAGTCTATAAGCTCTATTTAATTTCTATAATTAAATTGTGTTGAACAAAATTAATTATTAACTTATTAATAATTATTTTAGGATTAGTTAATGCATTAATTTATTTCTATATAATCTCTTTGAATTAATTAATTATAACGGTTCGCAACGGTATATAATTAATTAATCAACTTATCATATTTTCGCAAAACTCACTGCTGCGAATAAATAAATAATACACTGTGTGATTAAAGTTCTATTTGTGTGGCCCTTTGAGAATTTATGCTACGTTGGCCATGAAATTAAATCGCTATTTAATTCTAATAATCATAAGCGGTATCTAGCAACACGTTATGATTTCCAATTCGCATAAATAGTGTACTGCTACAATATCTCAATCCTGCATAAGAAATAAAAGTATCTCCTTGTCTGATTCTTATGTCACATAATATCATCGTATAATCTAAAATAGAAATGTGTCATTCTTGCAGATTATACGTTTCTTGATTTAGAGATAATTATATCAAGTTGCTAGCAAATAATCTATCTCCATCAAGGGGCCCAAACAGATATCATCATTCACTAAGTGAATTAATGAGGAACATACGGTTTTCTTGATGAACAACTTTTTCCCGCACAATTCAAGAGAACATAAATAAAGTCCGTATAGCAGCTCTTATCAGAAATCAACGGTAGACGATATTTATTGAACATATCCTCATGTGGAAAAGTTGAACTATCTCAAACTTAGAATCAAACTCATATGAAATAAATAATGACACATAACACAATTCATATGTTTATTTCATTGGGTCATGTCATGTACTATGTTCTAATAACATACACATATGCAATTAAGTTGGCAACACCTTATATGCAATTAAGTTGGCAACACCTTACCTATGATTTGTAAAACTTAATCATCACTTAACTTTCACACTAATCTTTTATGATAATTAATGTTCCTTGTTAATTATCAAGATTATGGACGATTTAGATTTATTACTGTCATTCTAATGAATTATCCACAGAGATCTACAATTTAGATCCTCAACATGAATGATCTGTCTGTAATAAACTCTATGAACAAATGATTAAATATCATTAATAACATAAACTAAGAAATTAAGTCATTAAATATTGACTTCTAGGACACAACTCCAACAGAAACGAGAGTTGAAATCTAGATTCTATTTGAAAGAATTTGAGTTAATTGATTATTAACCGACCATAAACGAGAGTTTGATCTATAAACTATCAACCAAACATTAATCCTTACACAAAGCGACTTCTAAATTTAACTAAAAATTAAATCTGCACTAACCCTAGTGGGTCGCCAAGTGAACCAGCGAGATTGTCTATGCCCGCCAAGTAGCCAACGACCAGTTATTAAGTTAGCGATCTGAGTTCTGTCAGCGGGCCGCTACGAGAGTTAACGGACCGCTAGAACTGGAGTAAACTAAAGAATTAGCTTACCTTAGACCCCTAAGTCTTAATTAACTGTTTAATCCCTCATTAATTGTGATTTGTTAATTTAGGTTTTATTTAATTGCAATTTTATTTATCTATTGACTTAATGACAAACCAACTTTTCTTGCAACCAATTAATTTAGTAAATTGAATCGAATTAGAACTTAATTATTCCCAACCATCCTTGTGGTTCAAATCCGAAATACTTAGACGATTGTCGTGCGCTTGCGACTGAATTTAGGTAGATTAGGATATAAATTTAAAAGCAGAAATAACACCATCAGAATGAAAACGGAACATACCAGTTCAGTTGCAATTGATACCCCTAACTGTAGGTCAGTGAGGGTATAGGTTAAAATGTGTGTTTGGATGCGCAAGAATAAGGATTCGGATAAGAATAAGCTCAAAATTTCTTATTATAGTGCAACCCAAACAACCATGGAATAAGAAATTTGGACCTTTATTCTTATACTAACAAAACTATGGTATTAGAATAAGAATAAAGATTGGCACGAGATTCTAAAAATTCCTTATTCTTATTCTTATCCGGGCTCCATCCAAACACATTAGTGTTTTTGAAGCGTGAGTTAAATATTCAATCGTAGAATCCTTCATTCCTCGGAAATAATTGACTCTTCAGGTAATATCCGAAACGGTAAATGGTTATAATTAAGGGACAACAAAAGATCATTATCTTTATAGGCGTATACAAAATAATAATAGAAGTCCTTCCAAATTTAGAAAAAATTCAACTGTAAATGTGTTGAATATATGGGATTAATAAACTTTGTTTAAACAAATAAATTCATTCATCAGGGTAACAAAACTATAAAAAATTGATTGTGTTGCAAACTAAGAATATGTGGTGCTCGCTTTCTTTTTGGCTATCGTTGGCGGTGGAGATATGAGATTCGATGAATCTCGATCACTAGAAGTTGGAAAGCCTGTTCAAAATGCTAAATTTTTAATATTTAAAGCAAAAATTTTAGAAAATAATTATTGATTCCACTGAAAGTTGCTAACTTATCACTGGTGACTTCAATGATTTGAATTGAATAATATTTCTTAATCTATCACTAATTACTATGATATCAATAGTGCTGTCGTTGCTAACAACTTTGGTTAGATGTCTAAATCTATAACGTATATGACATATTTAAATTAACGATCCGAGCTAAGTTGACAAAATTTATAAAGAATTTATGACGCCATGCTCATGATAAATACAAGCGGTCCTCATACTATTTAAATTAATATTAATATATATTTTAAAAGTGGACACAGTATCTAACTCACAGTTGACTATAAAATAAGATTCTTAATTTAGAAGAAAGTTCAAAATTGGTTATGTGATTTCAGTTGGGTATAGGAAATCGAGAACCAGAGCATTAAATAAACGATCAAAAGAGGAATAATTTTTAGTAATAATTATAGTGTAAAATCCATAAATTTATTAAAATGACCCATTAAAAAATTTAATTCCATTAATATCTTGTTTTAGCTTGTAAGTGCATTTCCCCCCGTTTAGATACCCGCTGAAATTTGAAAATTTCAGTCCTAGTACATTTCAAGTTGAAATTTCCTTTTTCTTCTAAGAATTGTGAATTGAAAAAAATTAATACAGTTCCATTATCCGTCTAAAAATATCTTATATCATTTGTCGTCTTGCCACGAAATATCTACAGAGTAAACAACTAGCAAGATGTCATTATCGATAGTAGTTCGTCATTTTGCTCGAGTCATCATCGCATACGGTACATGTTAATGTTAGTCTACTTGTAAAATGATAGGTGTGTTTTGACTTTGCCCTCTTAACTTGCATCAATCATCAATGGTATCCCATTTTTTGGATAAAAGATGGATCATGGATCATTCATCTGAAAAGTAACACAACAATTATGCATATTGGAATGAACTCGACTGTTTTGAGAAAACCGTCAATTTAGTTGGTCTTTGTTCCTGGAACTTTACCATTTTCATGACAAGTTTGGTCGTTTTCATGTGTTAACATGCTCACTTGGGAAAGAAACCATAATTCCAAGTTAAGATCCAGTCCCGTCGATTGTTACCTAAATTAGGACATAAATTTAGGCACCTTATTTTGCCCAAAATTCTCCTAAATTATTCATGAAAAAGAAATGCCCAAATCGGGAAATCGGCCTAAATTCTCCTTCAAAACATTGCAGATTGTAGTTAAAACAATAGAATTTTCTTGGAAAAAACATTGTCAATTCTAATACCATAATAAAAGCTCAAAGGCATTCACAAACTATTTCAAAATTCCACCATATATACAACGAGATCACCAATAACCAAAATTCTTCCATAAAAATACAAATACACTATCAAAGCTAGAAAAATAAAAATAAAAACTTCAAAAAAAAAGGAAAAGCTACATATAAACAAATTAAAATTGAACTCTACATCAGCGCACGCGTGGTGATCGGGACAGCATATGGCGGCGGAGGGAGCGGCTGAGGCGGGGATGCAAACGGGAGGCTCCGAAGCATGAGGAATCGCATCCGTCTCGGAAACGGAGCGTCGTGTAGCAGCTGCTCCAAGACTCTAGCCACCAGCACCGTGTACTCCTCCAACAGCTCGGCCACAATTGCAACTAGTATCATCTTAATTCCCTTTTCCGGTTCTCAAATTGCGTCTTTTTTGTTTGAATTATTGAAAGCGGTTTACAGAGTGAGGTTTTAAAAGAAGAGGAAGGGGTTTGGGTAACGGTGTGCTGAGTTGATGGGAATGGGGAGAGACCGCTTGGGTAAGTGGCGGTGAGCTAAACAAGCGAGCAAGGTTTATTTTGGTGTGCCGGGTTCAGGATAATGTTTGGTGCCGAGATATAATTGGATGCATGTGCTTGGTTCTTGGGTCGGGTACGAAAGTGATGTGGGTCCTAGATTGTAGAGGATGCAAATTGTGAGATTTGGATATGCCATGTGTAGGAGTAATTTTGATTAGATGATTACTATCCTTATCCACTGCCGCTTTTAAGTTTTATCCTCTTGGAAAAAACTAGAAGTTGACCTGGCGCCAACGCTGTGTAGTGCAGCTGGTATGGCACCAGGTCTCCTACGGAAGAGACTAGAGTTCGATCCCCACTAATGAGTGGAGGAAATAGGGTGGGTGTGTGGGCCTACGGGCATATCTCAAAAAAAAAAAAAAAAAAAAAAAAAAAAGAAGTTGACCTGGCACCTGGTTTGCAGGTTTGGGAAAAGATATCGCACTTCGGGTACGCACAAGTAGAATCATATCTTCACGTTACTCATACATGGTAGCTTTTTGTCATGGAAATGTAACAGATTTTGAATCCGCCAAATCATAAAATATTTAACTATTAATTTATATGATTTAACTCTGAATCTAAAATTCGTTAGTTGGGAAATAACTAGGTTATTTGACTTTAAGCTTATCTTATGACATATTTATGAATTTTTCGACTCTTTGTGTATAGACTAGGGAATGGGAGGTGCTTCGGGCTCTTTTTGGAGCAACATAATTGTTTACTAAATGTCTAAATTATCCTTAGTATCAATCAAGATCTATTAATTACCGCTCAAATATTCTCCTAATTACCTTCCTTTTCCCATTTTTGTTTCTTAAATATCATAACAGGAGTTGTTTTTTTATTTATTTATTGAAAGAAGACTCCCAAAAGGGAGGCCTGCATTTTCATTGACAGAAATGCAATTCTACAATATAGAGTTTTTTTTTTTTTTTTGAGGTAAAGGCCCGTAGGCACAAAATATTACTAATAATAGTCTTACAACAAATTACATACGCATATACACTTTTCTAGTCTACTTTTCTAGTCTACGGCAACACACAATATCAATCCAAACATTCTAATCTATTAATACACATCTAAAAAGACAAAACAAATAAACTATAATTACAACGCACAATTATTGAAAAATTAAAATAAAATAAAAAGAAAAAAAATGAAGATTCAAAAGACTTCCAACATGGAATATCTCCTTCTTCATAAGCTTCTTGTTCTTCATAGGCATCGAATGAGGATAGTCATTTCGTGGTTGTTAAAAAAATCTGAAAAACAACCACTAAAAACCATAATATAATCATGAATGATATATTTATTAAACCGTCCATGAAAGAAAAAAAAATAACAGAAAAGAAGAGTAGAAAGGCGAGATGTCAGAAAATAGTAGAGGAGAAAAGAAATGTCGAGAATAAAAGAGGAGTAAAAAGACAACATGTAACATGATTAGCAAATTTTTTAAAAAGAAGAAAAGAGAGAAGACAAGAATAAATCCTAACAAAACTAATCAAACGGCAAAGAGAAATTACAAAGAAAATATAAATGATGTGGTGGCGGAGGAGAGGCCTAAGCCTCTCCCCACCGGCGGTGCTGACACTAGGTTAGAGGCTTTCTTTTTTCGCTTTTGTTTTTCTTTTCTGAAGAAGCGCCAAGCCTCAGAAGTACGACCGTTTCTTATTTAGTTGTGGCCTCAGACTACAATATAGAGTTTAAGTCACATCTGGTGATTATCATGCTCCGTATAGGAGACTTCTACAACCACAAAAAAGCTACAACAACATAAATTCTTAGCTAAACATAACTTCAGTCAGTAATAACCCTGTCAAAATACAACACAAAACATATATATAGCCAAAATAACATACTACTAAAGAACACTGCTAATCACTACAACAAAAAGGTGATTTAGCAATATTTTTATTGCATGGGATTTTAGTTTTCTTGCGAATTGTGTGCTATCGCAAGATCCATTATAAGATTATAATTATCACGTTGCTAGGTTAAAGATTATTGCAAGAAACATTGCAAGACTAGTCTTACGTGGTACAATGTTTATCAGATCTTTAATTTTGCTCGCGCTAATTTTTTCAAATGGCTCTACTTTTGCACAGTTTTTTTTACAGGCGGCGCCAAAATTATCCGCCAAATTTAGTTACCTAAACGTTGTCTGTACCAATTAAAGGAACAAATTATCGGTAAAAAATAATTAGAGAAATGAAATAACAAATAACCACCCACTAGCCTACTACCCAATAACCTCCCACTTCAATCCATCACTTTTTCTGTCCACAAAAATAAATAAATAAATAATGTTCAATTAATAACATTGCATATACATTTTTTTTTTCTAACTCTTTGCTTTTCCATGTGGTGCTAAATGCTACCGTACAATTTATGGAGGTGGCATTTTAAGACAGAATTACCCTTTTATAAATATTATGTTTTACCATTGAAGTTCTCGTACATTCATATTTTTCATGATAATATTAAAGACATTTTCACAAAATTTCATAAACCTTTTTTTAATAAAGTTATTAGTAAATTTTAATTAAACTTAAATAATAAAATATTTTGTTACAATTAGTTCAGTATTACTAATTAATTAAATTTATATTTTATATAAAGTAGAATGGTTTAAGCGGATCTACTTGTAAATACGAAATATGTTTCTAATCTAGTGAATTATATATTATATAAAATGTGCCATATGTAGAGATTTATGAAAAATCGTTTTATTAAATGTTGTTATTGTATTTAATTATTTATGCATAATGAACATAGAAGAATCAATATTTTACTTTTTCAAATGAGAGAATGAGAGAGAGAGAGAGAGAGAGAGTGGCTAAAATACTTTGCAAAGCATAGCCCTTGTGCTTTGGGCTTTCGGTCCGTCGGATTGAATTTAGATCTGTGCGATGAAGAAATCTAATGGTTTAGATGGAAAACGTTGAGGCGTTGAGAGGAATCATTTCTCTCCGTTTATTTTGAGTTTATCCGTCAACTTCTCTCTTCTCTGTTAAAGGTACGCTAAAAATACATCTCCTTCTTTCTCAGCTCGACTCGACCCAAATCTTTCTCCTCTCCATCTCTGAATACGATCATACCAAAGCCAGCGAGACGAAGCAATACCTAATCGTCAATCTCGTAAATTCGAAACCCTTCCTCTCCACTGGCGTCTCTGCGAAGAATTTAAATGAGAGATCCACTTCTTCTGTCAGTTCGCTCCGTAGATGTGCCCTACTGCTCTTCCTCTTTACAATCAGGTGTGCCTCTTTTCCTCTTTCCCACTTTACAATTTAATCTCTTTCCTCTTTCCGTCAGCTTGATTTTTAGAAATTTTGGTATAATTTCAGCTTAATTTTGGTTTCAAGGTTTATATATGAAGGGTATGGTTTTCTAGTTAATTTTGATTTAAAAGTAAATGGGTATGGTTAAAGGTTAATTTTGGTTTAAATGAAATGGGATAATTTTGATTTGAAGGTTAATTTTGGTTTAATCTGGTTATTTTTGTTAATTCTACAATTATTGTCTGGCATGTGTACTGGGTCTTGTCTGGTACGTAGATCAAGTTGTTTTTGGGTTAATTGCTGGTATGTGTCTATAGAGTTTGATCTGACACAGTCAACTTGTATGAAATAAACCCTTTTGAAAAGTTTTTCAAAGAATATTGCTTTCATTTACAAACTAATATGTTTTGATTGTGGCAATAACAATATGTGAATATGTGATATAGAGTAAACTGGTTTCTTGATTACTTGTGATATAGAAGTAACTAATTTATGGACAACTGATATAGATATGTAATTTACGTTAACATGAGCAAAATTAACAAACTCATTTGATTTTCAGATTTTGTATAGTGGAATCAATAGTCTTTGAGAATTAAAACTTTTCCTTAATAAAAAAAAACTGTTCAACAGCTCGTAATTAGTAATTTTTCCTTAAAACTTTTACTAGCTTACTTGTTTTCTAAACGATTTTCTGGTTAAAAAAATATGCTAGTAAATCCTAGTTCTGTAATCGGTTTCAAGACAAAATAAGCTGGTAAAAAAACTTGGTTATATTAGGTACTTGATTTAATTATTTCTCATGCTGGTAAAATAACCTTAAAGTAGCTTTCATGATTTCTCATGCTTTCATATTACTCTTATTTAAAAAAAATCTGAAAAAGGCATGTCTATTTGATTGATTTTAATCATATTGATTTCTCATGCTATGTAGAATGAGTAGTGAAAGCTCATGGAATATATCAACGAACAAACCCTTGTTGCGAGCAATATGGTAAGTACACGGTGGTTAGGGTCTCACAATCTGCAAACAATTTACCGTGCACATTCAACGTTTTAATTCATATGCATATCCACACAAAATAACAAGTTCATTACAATTATACGTCCATATTGGAACTACATTAACATAAAGTAACAATCGCTTAATCCCAAGTACATAGTAGTATAAAAATTACAAAATCGCTGTTAGCATTCAAAGTGGTAGATACTTCAATTCCTGACATGCCTCATGCAATATTACCTACTGCCCCTGCAAAACATAGAAATTGACAAAGTTAACAAAGAATGCTCTTAAACTAGAATTAACACTACCAAGTGGTACATACTCAAAAAAAAAAAAAAAAAAAAAAAAAAAAAAAAAACAGTACTCGCCTTGGTAGCCACTACCATGTTTTTTTTAAAAAAAAAAAAAAGTGGTACAGTACTACTACACTATTGTTTTTTTTTTTTTTTTTTGAATTTCTCCACTTAGGAAACAAACTCTTACATTGTCTAGTTTAAATTACAGAGATTACGTAATGGCTAATTACTCCTTGTAGAGTACTGGTACAAGTAGTGTCGGGAGACACAACTGAAAAGCTAAAAATCAAAAGAAAGAAAAAACTGCTGGAAGTCTCTGGCTCAACTCCAGCTGCCCCATCTGTTGGGTTGATGGGTACCCATGGAATGATCGCTGAGTCACTCGCGCAAGATTGGCCAGCTTGTGCGGGACTTCTATATGATTTCTGTTTACATGCTGAAGAACAAAAAGATCATGGTTCTGCTGTAAAAAGGCCCGGCATTGGAAAATTGCGGGGATTGCTCTCCAATCTTGTATCAGCTCTTCTTCTCCTTCGTTCAAGTACTGTGTGAGGTTCATGCAATCAGATAGAAAGAGAATGGGTTTGGGTACCTGAAGATCAGTGATAACTTGTAATGCATGTTGTAGTGCTGCTAGTTCCGCCTGAAAAGGACTGCCTACGTTTTCAGGTTTACAACTGATGTGCTGTAGCCACCCTTTGTTGCAATAAACAGCCACTCCCACTCCACTTCTGCCATTGTTGTCCCAGGAACCATCAAGGAAGCAAACTGCAACATACCGAGAAGAAATATATACAGTTTCATCCATGTGTACTTCTTCAGTGGGCCGTGACATCGGATGCACCTTCACCGCCTGTAGTGCCATCGCTTCTGCAAGTGTACTCGTTGGATTTTCCCTGTGTGCCCTGAACACATAGGCATTGCGTGATTTCCAAACTGCCCATGCTATATTGGCAAACAAAGTGAGTTGTTCTTTGAGCAGATTGGAGAATGCCCATTGCAAGGTTTGCATAGGATCTAGAGGGAGTTCCTCGGTTCTGATAGCTAGGGGAGAACAAAACCATACTGCTCTAGATACAGTACATATGAATAGCATATGGTGGATGGTTTCATTCTCCATGCCACAGCGGGGGCATAAAGGTGAGATTCTAGGTATCCTTCTTCGAAGTTCATACATGGTTGGAAGGGCATGATGTGTGATCTTCCAAAGGAAGGCTTTAATTTTTGGTTGCAAGTCATTGATGCTCCAAATTTTCCCTGCTAAATGATCTGCTGGCGCTTCTTAGGATTGGTTTGCAAGAAATTGGTAGGCTAGCTTTAAGGAGAATAGTCCATTTTTACTCGGTTTCCATACTAACCTATCAGGAACAGTGAGGTCTTGGGTTGGGGTTGGTTTAAGGCTCTGGATCTGATGCACTGAATTAGGGTGGAAAATTTGTGTGAGGTTTTGGATGCGCCATTGATTCAATTGAAAATCGAAGAGGTCACGGACAGAGAGATCAGTAGCTTGAGGTGCCCGCTGGATGTCAATTTCCCAATTTGGGTACCAAGGCTGGCCTATTGTGGGTATTTTTGAACCTGAACCAATAATCCACAATAGGTCAGCTTTGATACAATGCTTTATTTTGTGAAAAGCCTTCCATAGATCACTATTCCCTCTTTGATAGTTACCCTCCCAGAACCCTTTCCCCTCGCAGTACTTGGCTCCACAAACTTTTGCCCAAGTGGTTTTATTTCCAGCTAAGAAATTGTACAACGTTTTCATTACCCAAGAGATATTCAAGGTGTGGAGATTTCTAATATTGAGGCCCCCCTGCTGAAAGGTTGTGCATATTTTTTCCCAACCCACAAGTGCTAAATATCTGTTATGACCAATCTTTCCCCAGAGGAACTTCTTAAAGATTGAGGAGAGATCATTTAATACCTTCTTTGGTAGGAGCTGTGTGGCCATGACATGCATTGGCATCGATTGGAGGACAGACCTTATCAGCTCGGTTCTGCCCGCAAAAGACAAAGTGTGGAGTTTCCAGCCTGCCAGCTTGTTCAAGATTTGTTCTTTAAGGTTTATGAAATCTCTTGTGTAGTAGCCAGCCTTTGAAATTGGACAACCTAAGTAAGTGGTGGTTCTGGGTGCATATTCAACCGGAAAGATGGAGAGCACTCCTCGTTTATCCCTTGATGTTGCTCTTTTACTGAACCATATTACCGACTTTTCCGGATTTTCGCGTAGCCCTGACATGGAAGTAAAGGTGTCTAGTATCCCTCTCATTGTGCGTACTTCTTGCTGCTGGGTTATCCCAAAGATTACCAAGTCATCCGCATAGAGTGCATGAGTGATCGGGTCAGCGTTAGGCTTCACTTTGAATCCATGAATTTGGCTTGATTGCACTGCCTCATTGAAAAGTTTTGAGAGAACCTCTGTTGCGAGAATAAAAAGGTATGGAGACATGGGACACCCTTGTTTTAATCCTCGACTAGCAGTAAAGAAGCCTCCTTCTGCAACTCCATTAAGCTTAACAGAAAACTTCGATGTTGACATGGCCGAGTATATCAAGTTTGTGATATTAGGAGGTGTATTGATTGCCAAGAGGATTTCTTTGATGAAATTCCATTGAACAGTATCAAATGCTTTAAAGAGGTCTAGTTTCAAGGCAAAGGCACTTGATGGACAATTTTCACTATGGAAACAGTTTAATACCTCTCTCAACAGAATGACATTTTCATGAATATTTCTATCCTTCAGGAAAGCAGTTTGTGAGGTTGAGATAAGGCTAGGCATGTGCAAAGCAAAGCGCTTTGCGACTAATTTCATGGTTAATCTATACAGCACTGAACATACAGAAATTGGTCTGTAGTGGGTTGGCTTTTGTGGATGGTCAATCTTAGGTATGAGAACTATAAACACTCTAGACCATTCATTTGGCATATACCCGAGCCTGAAAGCATGCCTAACCTTATTTACTATATCCGGGCCTAAAACTGGCCACATTTCTCTCAAAAATCTGACTGTTAAACCATCTGGTCCAGGTGAACGATCCTGACCCATTTCCCACAAGGTTGCTCGTATCTCCTCAGAATCCGGGACCAGACCGATTTTTGTTCTAGCAGCAACATTCAATTTTGTAAATTGTGATTTGATATGGTCTGGTATACCCACAGTCCCACTGTGTTGCCTAGCAGTGCAATACAAGTTCTTAAAATATGTAACTAGTAAGTTTCTGACCTCTGATTCATTTGACGTCCAGGTTCCATCATCCTTTAATAAAGTGGTAATGAGGTTCCTTCTCCTCCTTATTGTTGCTGCCTGATGGAAAAAGGCAGAACATCGATCTCCCATGGTTGCCCATTGCACTCGAGAACGCTGCTGCCAGTAAGTCAACAACTGCGCATGCACCTCTTCATATTCCTGCCTAAGCGAGATCTCCTCTTTGAGGTTTTGCAATGGTGGGGGAAGAGACTGGACCTCGAGAATTTTCTCTTCAATCTGTCTCAACTTGTCCTTTGGTGATGTAATCTTCCTCCTCCATGCTTTAATTCCCCGCACCAATTTTTTGTATTTAACCTCCCAAGCCACATTTAGGTCTCGGTCCCAAAGTTCAGCACATTCCTTGCGAAAGCTATCATAATGGAGCCACCAATGCTCCACTCTGAAGTTCTTTGCATGCACTAGTTTCTTGTCTGTGTTAAGAATAATAGGAGTATGGTCGCTGAAAATTCTAGGCAGATGATTTACAAAAGCTTCAGGATAAAGGCCAGACCATGTTGTAGTAACTATGACTCTATCAAGTCTCTGATGTATTGGTTTTGAGGTATTGAGGTTTGAGGACCAAGTGTAAGCAGGGCCTTTGAAACCCAGGTCTATCAAGTTGGTTTGAGATAACAGGTCTCGAAATGCTTTATTATTGGTATTCAGTTTTTGTGATCCACCAAACTTATCAGATAGAGTTGGGATGGCATTAAAATCGCCAATGCAACATAAGGGTGGCATATTTTCCTCTGCCAGCAACCGTATCAGAGACCAAATGTGTGGGTTTAGTTTGTGGTGGGGATCTCCATAAATTGCTCCTAAATTCCAAGACAGTCCGTTTGGAAGTGTGATCTTGGCAAATATATAATGCTTTGAGGTTTGAATTATTGATACAGAGACCTCGTCACTCCATAACAACCATAAGCCACCAGAGAGTCCTTTTGACGGGATTACAATGCTATTCTTAAGAGGGAGGTTTTGGATTATGTTTTTGGATTTGAGGGAGTTGCACCTGGTTTCACAGACAAAAGCTATTGAAGACCTGGTGCACCGAAGGAGGTTCGAGAGATGCTGAACTGTTTGGGGCCCTCCAGCACCCCTACAGTTCCATGAGAAGACGATCATATTGCTGGTGGCGGTGCAATATAGCCCACCGCCTTGGCTCTCTTGGAGTTTTTTTGGTTCTCATTTCTCAATTGGTCAGAGATGTTTAGGGTTGGGTAATTGCTTGGTAAAGCAAGAGGTGTTTGGTTGGAAGAAGTTGATGTCTTGTCCATGAGCCCTGTAGGTGATACAAGTTTGTGGGATCTTTTCTTATGTGGTGAGTTGTCAGCTTCAGTAAGGTACGGGCATTGGAGATAGTCTGGTTGGGATGTGGTCAAGGTTTGAGTATTTTGTGGTGATAGGTGTGTATGGAGGTTTAAAGGGTTTACAATATTGGTGCTTGATTCTCCACTGTGGGTTCCATGCACATTTATGGACCGACGAGACCATCCAGTAGTTAGATATCCCATGTGCCTCATGAGAAATTGTTCTTGATTAATCCAAGGCCCGAGTTTTGGGTCCAGTTTCTGCAACAGGGTTTGGTGTAGTTCTGGTGGATAAGTCAGGATAATGTTCATAGCTTTGTTCCGCTCCACACAACCATGCAATTCATGTCCCATCATCCCACAATAAAGGCACACCTTATTGACCCGTTCATAATGAACATATATTGTTGCTGGTCTATTTATAGGAAGAGTTATTTGTACCTTATCTTTTATGGGTTTTGCTGCATTGATCTGAATCTTCATTCTGGCAAAGACCGACCATTGGCTTGCTGCATCAGGGTGTACAGGTGATGGTATGCCAATTAATTTTGCCAATTTGTAAACTCCTTGAAAAGTTAGTGCTTCTGGCGGAATTCCATGAAACTGAACCCAGAGCTCCACGGGCATCTTCTGAGTCATCTCTGTTGTCGGTGGACTGGTGAGTTTTGTAAGGGATAGCGGGTTAAGACTGACGTGCCACGGTGATTGGTCATAGACTGCATCTCTGTCCTGTACGGTCTGGAATTGAGCAATGAAGAACTCATGGCAAAAGTTTTTTAGGGAAATGAGAGGGTATTGTTTCCAGCTTTGTATAAGGGAGTTGAGCAATCTTTGCTTTCCAATAGGGCGGTCTGTTATTACTTTTACCAGCAAACATGTGTTATAGTCAGTAGAGGATAGGTCAGACTCTTCGAAGTTAAGCTGAGGAGTTGGTTCTGGCTGAGAGAGAAGGTCAGAGAATTGATTTATAAGATCATTGTACTGGTTTGTATCCATGGTCTTGGCAAGCTCAGAGTGTGATGTGTATGGTTTGGGCTGTAGTAGAGATGTGCAATGTAAACGAATGGGGTAGGTTTGGGACTGTTTATAGTTGTGATATAGGTTTGAGAAAAGGCAGTTGCAAATCCAGAAACTTCTTCCATCTTAAATGCCAGAAATTGCCATGATCCCACATTTAAAGCTTCTTAAGAAATCGCAGTTTGAGCAATTTTGAGGAGGCTCCCGATTAGGCAAAAGGAACATGAATTGACAGGAGGACAGTTAAAATTGACTAGACCAGGGATTGATTTGATATTAAAGAGGGTGTAGAAGAGGGGAGCGGTGCTGGCGAGTAAATGCTGAGGAAACGAGAGTGTAGGTAAGGAACTGGTAAGAGTTAATGGTGAGGGGATGAAATTAGGTATGGGTAATAAATGTGGGTTTGAGGAAAGTTATTGTGCAGGACTAAGCATTAACGAAAGAGACTGAAAAGACTGGACTTAGCGGACAGGACTGATCAAGCTAGGTTCCGGCGAACTAGGGTTCCGGCGAAGGTTTGATGGAAAAGTTTCTAGAGGAATCGGGATTAACCGGGAGTGCTTGCCCGTGTACCTGTTGTGTTGTGGTACCCAGCGGCACAGTCATATGCCTGAAAGTGTACTACTACACTATTGTTAATAGTTATGATCAACCAATTAGTACAGTACTAGTCATTATGTCATGTACCACTACCAATTGGTACTTGAGTTGGCCTCTTAGGTTAGGCTAACTGTCATTAGATAGTGGAAACACCCAATTGGAGCTAATTGAAATTATAAGTCTCATCCACTATATTTTACTTGCAGTCATTACACAATATATTCAAATGAATCAAAAGTTCAAATGCTTAATTCCATTCGTTTTGACTCAATTATTGTTCTATGATTAAAAATTGAATACATACATCAAATGTGGTACAGTTCACTGTCCTTGACTTTGCTCTAAGACAGGTCTCAAACCTTGAAGTCCATCCTTTCCAAATTTATATTGTGACAAAACCGTGCATAAGTCAAATATTGTGAGACAAAACACATAATAAATGCTCACACGGAACTAGAGTTCAAATAGGCATAACAGAAATCAAGTATCTACCTGTACCAGACCTCTTTTTTGCAAAGATAACCCTAAAGCATGGACAAGAAGAACCCAAACCAAATGAAACCATAAATGATAAAATTGACAATTATCAGGTGAAATGAAAGGCCTAAAGTACCTGTCACAACCGATTTGGCCCGTCAAGGAAGTGTCACCTAGGGTTTTTTCGCGAGAATGAAAGGCATAGAGAGAGAGAGGGGGGTTCTAAGGCAGTGAAGGAGAGATTCGCGAGAAGGGACGGAGGAGAACGCTACGCCTGCGATGAGAGATGCTCTGTGCTCTATGCTATCATGGAATGATTAGTGAGTGTTGCAGCTAGGGTTTTTTTTTGTTCTTGGTTCCAAGGAGAGTGAAGTTTAGAAGGAGGAAGAGACCTGACCCCTGTGCTCCGTACTTTAACGTTTAAGAGACGGATTAACAGAAGGAAACATAATAAATTAAAACAAATGGAGTCCGTAGCGCACTTTCTTTTAAACCATCTGAGCCATCGTATAACTCGATCGGATGGTCTAGAAACACTAAAGCACAAGGGCTCTATGCTTTGCAAATCATTTTAGCCAATCTCTCTATATGTGTGTGTGTATTTTAGAAAATCATTTTTTTACAATTCCTCATTTAATCTTAAATAATATACAAAAATCAGATAAAAATGATAAATTCGACCTTCCTTTCATATTCTAATATGAGGATCAAATTAAAAAGTTCGAAGTATTTGAAGCATAAATTTTGAGAATAAACACATTGGACAAGGGGGTCCATCCCACAAGTTAGACTTTAGGATTATTAAAATAGAAATGGCAGTCCCTAATAATATATAATGTGAAAAATATATGGTTCCTGCAAGAAAAAATATAAATAATTAATAAAAAATTCATGGTATCAATATAGAGTACAAATAAACCTGTACAAACCATTCTTGTGAGTCGTTATGGTTTCTAGCAAATCGTTGAACCCAAGTCTAGTCAATGCCTAAGAGTTTGCACCCAAAAATAAAGTAGAATGATTTGTATTGGAGTGAAACAAATCGTTTGATGGATCGTACATAAAATAGATGAAGTCGTCCTAATCAAAATTGAGAAACCTTAAAAATTTCTCTCCAAACCTGAAAATCTACTCTAATTCTAAATCATCTAATTAATTTAGGTCAGATTTTAGAGATTTTGAAACACATAAACTTTAATTTTCAAAATCTATTCCATAATAAGCAATTGCAATCCTCAAAATTCATTTGAAAAGTAACAAATGTCTTAAACCATACTTAAACAGTTCTAAATAGTTCAAACAAAAGTTCTATGATTCTAATTAGTAATTACTAATTACAAAATAAATCTGGCAATAGTTTTAACAAATTCTAATTAAACAATTCATAACAAAAGAATTTCAGAATTTTTGCAAGATTCAGATGACCCATCTAGGTCTGGAATGACCCATTTCATATGTTCATGCAAAAAAAAAAAGAACAATTTAGATCAATTCAAACAACCAAACAGATCAATTGTAAGACTCAATTTCTATATTTCCTATGGTTCATCATGAGTAGTCCTGATACCACTTGTTGGATTTGCTTTAACACAAAAGGAACTTGATTGAGCAATTCAAAATAGATCAAAAGCAAACAAGGATTGACTCAGTGAACCAATAGGTGAAAAGACCCATATAGAATCGATATAGATCTATTCAATAGCAAAACACAGAGAATGACGTAAGCATACCTAATTTCGAAATTTTTAAGTATTTTTTGAAATTTTAGAAAATCGTTAATCTAATTAGTTCTGAACCGTTCAAAAATAGCAGTTTTTAAAAATGCGAAAATACTAAAATTTAAAAAAAAAAAATTGGTCTGCATGGAGATTTGATTAGAGAGATTGTATTGGACTGTTTGGATCGGTCATTTTAAACCAAATCAAAGAGTTTTGTGCGCGACTCACAATAGCAAAACTCTCTCTCTCTATAGAGAGAGTTTTGCTATGGTGAGTCGCGACTCACGTGAGTCGCACTCAAAAACTCTTAGATCTGGTTCAAAATGATCGATCCAAACCGTCTAATACGATCTCTTTATTGAAATCTCCATGTAGACCGAATTTTATATTTTTTTTAAAAATTTTAAGTATTTTTTTCGGATTTTTAAAAAGTGTTGTTTTTGAACGGTTTAGAACTAATTAGATTAAGGATTTTCTAAAATTTCAAAAAAATACTTAAAAATATTGAAAAATGTAAAATTTGGTCTGCATGGAGATTTCAATAGGGAGATCGTATTGGACGGTTTGGATCGGTCATTTTGAACCAGATCTAGGAGTTTTGAGGGCGACTCACCAGGAGTCTGTGAGTCGCGCTCAAAACACCTAGATCTGGTTCAAAATGACCGATCCAAACCGTCCAATACGATCTCTCTTTTAAAATCTCCATATAGACCAAATATTACATTTTTTCGAAATTTTTAAGTATTTTTTTAAATTTAAGAAAATCGTTAATCTAATTATTTCTGAACCGTTCAAAAACAACAGTTTTTAAAAAATTCGAAAAAAATACTTACAAATTCGAAAAATATATAAAATTTGGTCTGAATGGAGATTTTAATAGAGACATCGTATTGGATGGTTTGGATCGGTCATTTTGAACCATATCTAGGAGTTTTTAACGCGACTCACAGACCCTCTGGTGAGTCGCAACTCACCATAGCAAAACTCTCTCTATATATATATGATAGGGCCTAGCAAGGTACAGTAAGAATCTGGCTTGATAGGGCCTAATAAGTGTTTGACCCTAAATTTTGATGCTAATTGAGGGATTTTAACAAATCCACAAATATCAGATAAGCCGGATAAATCTTCGACCGACTGCGAAAA
Organism: Rhynchospora breviuscula; assembly: GCA_027562975.1. Classification (NCBI taxonomy): domain Eukaryota; kingdom Viridiplantae; phylum Streptophyta; class Magnoliopsida; order Poales; family Cyperaceae; genus Rhynchospora; species Rhynchospora breviuscula. The sequence goes on along the minus strand of CM050398.1, from coordinate 58,372,091 downwards.
ATATCAAACTAACTCCAAAAATCTCAGGAAAATACCCAAAAATCCCTTGAGATTTATAGAAAATTATTGAGACATCAAAACCCCAAAACCATCAAGTAAAACCCTCAATTTTGCATAAAACCCCCTAGAAACCTACAAAATAAATAAAATAATTGGGAGGGTTATTTTGCAAATAAAATGATGCCACTGGATTCTCTGTATTTTTTTGATGTCATTTATGAAATTTCATGGAGAAACTAGATTGGGAAAGGGTCCAAATAATTAATTTTGGATTAGCAGCAATTAGAAAATGGATTAAGTGAAGAAATGGAGATGATCGGAGGGAAATGAATTGGAGAAGGGGAATAGGCGCTGGATTCAAATCCCTCTCCTGTAGAACGCTCTGGGTGATTCTGGCGTGTGCACCAGAGATTGGTTGGATGGTATTTCGTGCATTGGTGTACAATACACCGGGAGCAGACGAAAGAAGAAGGGGTCTCCTTCCCCAACTAGCTTCTGTTAAATGGAGAGGTCGAAACAGAAAGGGGAGGTGGGAGAGTTCGGGAGGACACAGTTCGAAGAAAGCTTTAGAGAGAGAGATCGGAGCGAAATCGAAGGGGACGAGAGTCGAGAGGAGCTCAGGTGAAACCATCGGCGATTCTTCAAGCGAGAGAGGTGAATTGCGAGCGTTAGGTTAGCCAATTGTAACAGATAAGTAGAGAGAGAGAGGTGAATAGTGGGAAGCGTTAGGCTAGATCAAGAACTCGAGTAGAAGAGAAGATCGGAGAGAAGAAAGTCAATTTATCTGTTGTAAGGAAGAAGGTAAACTGTAAAAGCAACACTGTGTTTGAATTAATTTGTTTTGCATGAAATTTGAATTCAATTACTGCAATTAGTTGTAGCTTCTTGATCTGATCCTTTATTTCTGAAATTCCTCGAATTTCTTGTTAAATTCAGACGATCTGTCAACTGATTGGTAATGATTAGGGCTTAACATCTTATAATCATCTATAATTAAGAATCGTTCTATCATAATTTGTTAGAGTTGCTAAATGATTGACCATAGAGTTCCGAATTTCATTGATCTCGAACTTGAATTGATTCTCCTTTACTGTTCTTGACATGCAAGTGGCTGATATCACCGATTCAGTTACCTTAATTCATTCTTGATTATTCAAATTCCAGTGTAAATCAATTGCGCATAAGTCTGTCAAAATCGATTGCTTCAAGTTTGAGATCGAGATGGAGTAATTAGATAAATCTGGTGGCTAATTTTAAAGATAATTAGTTCAATTTATTAAATTGTTGTGTTTGTGATGTAAATTCTTGAAATATTTTGATTCTTGTCAGACTTGACCTTGATCCCCAATTCTTACTCCCTTGAATAAGGTAAATGACACCGTCTTTACCTCCTCTTATATCAATCCAGTTGAAACACCGTTTCATATAGCTGGAATTTGAAATAATCAAGGTCAAAATCTGATAGGAACAAGGAAAATTCTGTTAAATGTTCTTTAGAAATGGTGCATCATAAGTTAGGCATAGACAGTGCATTTGCAGAAACTATTTTATCAAATTCAAGACTTCTATTGTCATTTGATATATGTATGATTCATTTGCAAAATCTGTGGTAGGTAGGTGTGTTGGTTTGAAATGACATGTTGGATTATTTAATCTACTGTCAATTCCTGATTTTTAAGTATACAAACTGAGTTGAATCATTCTCTTCTTGATAATTTCATCTAGTTAAGTCCACAACCTGACAGTGATGTACAACTCTTGAATGTGTGAAAGTTGTTCTGTGATTGTACTGTTGAAGGTTATGCACAGAAAGGTTATGCATTATTCAGTCCTTGTTAAAGCATTGTTAGTGAGAATCAGAACCAGAAATGCAATAATTAAACAATAGGGAAAATTGGGTAGGTGCCACCCCAAAACTTCTAAATTAGAAGAATGCCACCCTAAATTTGACTCTTAGAAAAATGCCACCCAAATCAGTTTTACTCAAAAATTTGCCACAATTATACAATTGCTATACATTCTGAAAATAAAAATACTATACTTTAGTGTGTATTTTAATATTTCCCTAAAAACCCTTCTTCCTCAAGTACCGTTCTTTCCTTTATCCTGTCCATCCCTCCACCCCTGGCCTTCTCCCCTCAAACTCAAACATTTACCTTCTTTCCCGTTGCAAAGACAAAGACACTTCCCAAAATCCCAAGTTCAGCAATTATAATAACCGCAAACAAATAATGGAAAACGACGGCCGACGGGGCCCATGCTTTTTTGGCTTACACGACCAACCACCTCTTCTCGGTCGCGCTCCACCTTCCCTTCCCATCCCAACGACCCTCACCACCATTTCTCGGTCACCCTCCACCTCTTCTTGGCCGCCACCATCACCACCATGCCTCCTCCTCCGTCTCTACTCTCGAACTCGAAGATCTCCTCACTGCCATTGACCCCCCCAAAGCCAATCCCTCCTCGACAACCAGAGCTTCGTCGGGACCTCCTTCAAACCACCACCATCTCTGTTTCCCGCCGCCGGAGGCACTTGAGAGGTCTAGGCACACAGAGATCGCTGCACGCCAGGTCGAGGCCGTGCGGTCAGAGATTGCGAGGGTCAAAGAGGATGTCAAGACTCAAGAGGCTATCCCAGCCGGCCAGCCCAAAGACGAGATGGTCCAGAGTCTAGTACGAAATCGCGACAACCTGGGCGCATGCAGAATGAGGAAGAGAGTAGAGGGTGTTGCTATGGTTTAGACTTTAGAGAGGAGAGCATCGGTTGGGATATGGACATTAATCACAGTATAGAGAGGAGATAACGGAAAAGAAGGGTATATTAGGAAATCTTAAAATATATCTCAAATTATAGTATTTTTATTTTTAGAATGTATAGTAATTGTATAATTGTGGCAAATTTCTGAGTATAATTGATTTGGGGTGGCATTTTTCTAAGAGTCAAGTTTAAGGTGGCATTTTTATAATTTAGAAGTTTTGGGGTGGCATGTATCTAATTTTCCCTTAACAATATAGGCAGTGTAATTAGAGCATGACTCAGCTTAATTGGATAATACTTATCCTACATTATTACTCTTATTCATTGTCACTAACACTAAACCACAAGGCATGAGACACCGTCTCAATAATGCCATACAATATACATTTGGACCTGACCAGAGACACCGTCTCTACTCCTTGTCAGATCCTTGAAAGTAAAAATAACAAAAAGTAAGGGGAGGTGCTGTCCAATTGGTTTCAGGATGTAATTAAGGTTAGAATTTACAATAGCGTTTGTAAAAATAGAATCTACTGCTAGTTTATGGTAATTGACTCTCTTTAAAACTTTATGATTCATTATGTTATGATGTTGCTTCTTTTTCTTATTTTAGTAGGTATAAATACAATCTGGTTTATAACTCTGGTATATTTTTTTTTTGAGAAATGGAAAATTGTTTGTTGGTTTACAGTCAAAACTATGCATCATATAATAGTACTGTTACATGAAATATTGTTCAACTCTTGTCAAACTTTGTCGACTGAAATAGAACCAAGGTGCAGCAACAAACAGTAAGACAGTGTAATGAAACTATGACCTAACTTAATTGAGCAGCATTCCCCACTAATTTCTTCCTTTTATTCACTGTCACTGAACTGCACGGCATGAGACACCGTCTCAGCAATGCCACACAATATACACTTTGATCTGACCGGAGATACCGTCTCCATTCCTTGTCAGATCCTTTGAAATAAAACAACAAAATAGAGGGGAGGTGCTGCCCAATTTTTGTTAGGTTTTATTGCTGCAATTTGTCTAGAAATTAGAGTTGAAATGCATATAAGAAGTAGGGCTTGTTAGGAAAAACATCATTTTGACCTGATGCATGTGTAGCTGATTTCAAGTTTCATATCAGGGTATCTAAATGAAATTATTTGGATTAAATTGCAACATGGTTTACCATAATCTGTTTTGTTATTAATCCCTTGTACAAAGTCATGCAATTATCTAATAAAAAAAAACATATTGAAGTTAAAGTGTGATGTTGTCAAGCCATTTACAAAAAAAAAAAAAAAAAAGAAATAGGGTTGTTATAACCATCAAATTTTAATTGCTAAATTATGGAGTGGACTAGAACTGTTATTGCTGGTGATTAAATGTAGGTTTTGTAATATAAACATAGTAAATTTCATTGGCTGCCTTCAGTGAATGGAAATGGTAAATTCTAGCTTTCTATGTAAATGTGACCTATGAATGGATTGGATGGAGTGTATGCACTGAGTATGACTCTTTGATATCATTTTTGGTAAAAGAGATCTAATTTTGCTTTAAAACAGTAGTCAGTAAAGATATCCCAGGGGTATTTCTGAGAACTTCTAGGAAATTTGTTTAATCAACCAGTAGCCCCAATGAAAAGGGACAATTTGGTGCTGTTAAAGTGCCCTCTGATACAGTGTATTGCTGCTAAATTGTGTGATTGTGGGTGAATAAAATAAGTAAAATAAGTGTAATCTGTATCACCTAAAAGTTGAGATCAAACGCTAAATGAAGTTGCTTAAATATGTGACTTTATATTTTTCCTACTGAATTACTAATTAATTTTCTTTCTTTTCTCATTACAGGTACTTGAGAAGAACTTGAAAGATTTAAATTTTGTGTATGTAATAGAAAGTTTGTAGCATTATTTGTTGATAGTGTCTCAAAGTGACGGTCTGTACTTAACTTTTCCTTTTCTAAAAGATAAGCACGAATTACATGTGGATTCCATATGGAACAAATGATATATATATATTTACACAGAATTTGCTTGTGATGTCAACTGTGCATGCTCAATTGCGAGAATAATGAAATATTGAATATAGATCTTGTAAGTATAGAATATTAAGCCTGTAATTGAATGTAGATACTGTTTAGTGTTGTACCCGTGTGTATAGATCTTGTAAAATCCTAATGCAATGCTAAGACTTAATTTGTGTGTACCGGCCTTATATGTGTACTGAACAAACCCCAAGTTACCATGTCAAACTAATAGATGAGCCAATTTATTATCTCTAAATAGAAATGTACCAATCAATTTCCAGGTTCTAGCAATTTCAAAACAATCTCCGTACCAACTCCTTTACTGCACTATATCAAACGCCATACATGTTACCTGTACCAACTTCTTCACTGGTACTAAATGTTTACTCTGACTAGGTACCAAACTTTACCATGTTCCCTGCACCACCCCATGTACCGGTTTCCCTGTGAACCCACAGCCTATTTACTTTACTATACTCAGTATATCCCATCTCTTTGTACCAGACTCCTCACTGATTTCATCTTGGTTCTGTATCAATCTCATTCCCAACCTCATTGAATTCTCTAAATACCTGACCTTATACCGTTCCCTTTGCTGTACCAGTGCCTAAGCCCAAATCATTTACTTTCTACACCTATACTGTACCTAGTACCACCTGTACCAGTCCATAGATCAAGATCATCTTCGTCCCTTAACCTAAACCCGATAAAAAAAAAATGATGAAATGAAACATTTATAAACAATTAAAGGCCCAAAACCAGATAAAGTCCATTAATAAAAACCGTAGGAAATCAACTAAACTCATTTAAACTCATTAAAATAGAATTTAAATAAAACAAAACAAAATTTCTAAAAGTAGCCTCAAATACATGAAATCTGTTAAAACAACCACAAAACTTTAAAAGTTCAAATAAAATAATTAAAAATACTAGAATTTAGACAAATCGAACATATTGATATGAAATTTTGTCAAATTAGCAAACTTTTCAAAGGGAATGGTATAAAATGATAAACAAAATAAATTTTTTTTATAATAACATTTTGATAAAAACTAAATAAAATCAAGGTAAATCAATTTTCAAGCAAGTTGCTTTCAATCAGGTATTCTCAAATAGGTATTTTCAAAAATAGAAAAAGAATTCAAAAAGACCTAAAAATGCAAAGTCAAAATAACAAAATTGTAAAAGTCAACTTTATTCAAAAGAGAAACATAAAGAAACTTAAAAGAAACATAAACCCAGAAACAAACTCAAATCCAAGAAATGAAATCAAAATTTAAGTATCTTCAAATAACAGATGAGTCGAAAGTAATATTTTCAAATAACCATTTTCAAATGAGTATTTTCAAAATAGAAAAAGAAAAGAATACAAGAATTTCTCAAAAGACAAAGTCAAAAGAATAAAATTGTAAATAAGCTATTTTCATTAAAACAAAGAAAAGAGAAAAGAAACCAGGGCTCAAACCAAAAGTCAGAAACCCTGAAATCCAAACTCAAGATCCAAAAGACTTGAAACTCAAACTAGAAACCAGAAATCCTGCAATCCAAACTCAAAAAGCCAGAAAACTAAACTCAAAAGTCAGAAACTCTGAAACCTAAAAAAAAAAATCAAATGCTAGAAAACTTGAAACCAAAAACCAAAGCCAAGTTGTAAGACCTAAATCTGAAATAACCAAAGCCCTAGTGCCCAAACCAAAATTAGCATCTGAGGAACCGTAAATACTCAAAACTTAGGAACTCCCTAGATCCAAATTCCGAACCAAACTCAGATTCTGAAACCAAGACAGGATAAACCCAAGCTTTTGCCACAAATTTAGAAACGAAAGCTCAAAGACGGAAAGACTGAAAGCAAGAAGCACAAAGCCAAATTCAAACTAGAAAATTGAAATCTAAACCTCATTCTCATAAGAAGACTATTTAAGAGTCCCGAGAACCAACTCTTATTAAGAAGGCCGCTCAAGAGGCACTTAAGGTTGTAAAAAAACCAACTCTCCTTAAGAATGTCACCTAAGGACCCCGAGGGTTGTAAAATAACCAATTCTTGTTAAAAAGGTCACCAAGGATCCCTAGAATTGTATTGTTTTGTTCTCACAAGAAGGATACCTAAGAGTCCCGAGAACCAACTCTTATTAAGAAGACCATCCAAGAGGTCCCTAGAGTTGTAAAAGAACCAACTCTTTTTAAGAAGACCGCCCAAAAGATCCCTAGGGTTGTAAAAGAACCAACTTTCATAAGAAGGTTGATCAAGAGGTCCCGAAGGTTGTAAAACTCATTTTGTTCTCACAAGAAAGCTACCTAAGAGCCCCGAGAACCAACTCTTATTAAGAAAACCGCCCAAGAGGTCCTTAGGGTCGTAAAAGAACCAACTTTCACAAGAAAGCCGACCAAGAGGTCCCGAAAGTTGTAAAACTCTTTTTGTTATCACAAGAATGTTACCTAAGAACTCCGAGAACCAACTGTTGTTAAGAAGACCGCCCAAGAGCTCCTTAGGGTTGTAAAAGAATCAAATTTCACAAGAAAGCCGACCAAGAGGCTCCGAAAGTTGTAAAACTTATTTTGTTCTCACAAGAAAGCTACCTAATAGCTCAGAGAACTAACTCTTATTAAGAAGACCGTCCAAGAGGTCCCTAAGATTGTAAAAAAACCAACTTTCACAAGAAGGCTGACCAAGAGGCTCCGAAGGTTGTAAAACTCTTTTTGTTCTCACAAGAAGGCTACATAAAAGTCCCGAGAACCAACTCTTATTAAAAAGACCGTCCAATAGGTCTCTAGAGTTGTAAAAAAACCAACTTTTACAAGAAAGCCGACCAAGAGACCCTGAAGGTTGTAAAACTCCTATTCGTTCCTACAAGAAAAACTACCGTTGTCCCAAGAACTCACTCTCAACAAGAAGGTCGCTGTTGTCCCGAGAGCTATCAAACAATTTCAAACGAATCCAAGACCATTCCAAGCAAACGAAAAATTCTTCTCTTATAACGAAAATCCTCTCCTTTTAAACGAAAACCCAAACTAATCCTTGTTTAGAGTCTTTAGAAGTTTGATGGTTCTTAATTGGATCCCGTCAATTAGGTCTGGTACCATCAATTAAGTCATATTTAAGCCAAAAAGAATAAGTCCTGCATGAACACAATAAAAATTTCTAAAAACAATCCTTCTTAGCCCATTATGTATTCCTTAGATTTCTTAATCAAAGGTTCCCGTAGACAACTACGGAGTAATTAACAATAGGAGATTGCGCCTATTGGAAAGAAAGGACCCGCAAAATCAATAATCCCTCATAAGAAGCGACTTTTGTTCTGGTTCTCTTATTGTCAAGAGATACTTGACGCGGAGATCGAACCTTAACGAGGATGAATCTAAAGCTTATTCTAATTTTTCGAGAAAATTCGTTCATTTTTCGAGGGATGACGAAAAAGCCCGCACAGTAAGGTCCGATAAGAATCTAGCCAAACAGAAGATTGTACTAATGAGTCAATATAAAAGGGCTTTCTTTCTTCCAAAAAGAGAGGGTGATTCTTGAGCAACTCCCCGTACTCTCCCTGCTCTCTTAAACTTAATCTCTTCTCTCTTTTGGACGGCTTCTTTCTTTCCACATGGGGCGGTTGGTTGGCGGAAAGAAAGCTGGACCGTTCCCTCCAAACACTTGTTATTGCTTGACGAGGTAACAATGGCGCCCACTGTATGTGAAAATTTCATGGCCTAAAAAGATCGTCGGAGATCCACTGATCGCTCCGCCGACCTCTTTTTACGCCTCCTCTTTCTCTTTCCGTTCATAATTTTGGTATTAGCCAAGAGGCGACTTAAGCCACTTGTTTTGCCGCATTGAAAATCTGCTCCAATGAACCTCCGGTTCTCATCTCTTTTCACGGATCCTCTTTCTCACACTCGCCGCCTTACTCCTCTCCTCTCACACCTCAAAAGTGAGGTATGTCCTTCTCAGATCTGCTCACAAGAGAGGTGCCACGACGGCGAGCAGGTCCTTCTCATTAGGATCGACACCATGGAGGAAGGTGGCGATCCTAGCGCCACTAGAGGTATTGGCCAGGACCCTCGTGTTTCCACATTCTCTCTCCACGATTTAATGGGAACACCTGGTGTTGCCGCTGATGCCAGCCACATCAACAAACTGCTCTGAGATCGATGGAGAGCCAGCAACAACGCCTCTGCTGAGATTGGTGCTGAGATCGATGTTGTGGCCTATCTCCTTCAACTCTATTTCGCTCAGGGCGGCGAGTATCTAATTCATAATCGAGGTAGATGGGTACAACGATTTGAAATCCTTTCCTTATGCTCTACATGTCGGCATGTAATTTCTTCCTCTTCTTAGTTATGATTTGAAATCTCCTAAAGGGGATGCGGGAAGTTGCTGCGTATTTTTCCAAGGATGTGTCTATTCTCAATATATGCAAGTAAATTGATATTATATATGAACCTTTCAAGTTTAATTTCTGTTGTGCTCCGTTACAACACTTCAACATGGCCATTTATTGATTATTTCCCCCATTTAGAGGAACGAGAGATTGCATCTGACTCATTAATCCAAGGCTCTCCTGATTATGCTCTAATTAATTCTTGTTCGTAGTACAATCAAATTGTTACTCAATTTTTGGATAAGTCGTATTATGTATCACTACAACAACAATGGGCTATAGCTAGACTTGATTCTCTTTCAACATGCTAAAAAAACTATCTAAAATTTCTTACAAGACTTACTATTGTCATGCACAACTCAGTGTTGCTATGGTCTATTGCATGACTTATTTAGTATGTTGGTAAAGATTAAAAATAGTCTTCCGAAATAAATTTTGTACTACACTTATTTCTTTCAACAATAGCATGATAAAAAGTCTTATCAAAGATAATTTTGCTGCTACATCTTTTATTTAAACAATTGCATGATGAAAAAAGTATATCAAAAATAAATCTATTGCTACACGTTCTATTTAAACAATTGCATGATAAAATAGTCTTCCATAACTAATTCGTTGCTACACATTTGCAAAATGATTAGCATGATCAAATGATCTTGCTATTTGATTTTTTTATTCTATAATTAAATTATAATAAATAAATTAATTAAATATTGACATTTCTTGCAAGACAAAATATGACTATTTAGGAAGACACCTAACGTCTATCTAAATTTAAATGATAACAAACAATATTAAAAGATATTATTACTATTAAACACGTAGATGTAAAGAATCATAACATTTCAACCATTATGAAATTATTCAAAATCAATTTATAATAAATACAAACATAATTCTAAGTAATTTGCAACAAAAACCATAATAAATAGGAAAAGTACAATCATATCTTAAAATGCAAAAAAATAAATCTAAAAACTATTAGTCCTTCGAAGGTGACGCCTCTTCAACTTCAAAATTGTACCTTCGAGGGAGTCGAAACCTATTAACCATTTATATTGAACCCTCTATATGTTTTTGCAACTTCTATCCGTCCTTTTGCAAGCCATACAAGATCTTTTGAAATGCTCTCTATTTGCCCTCGCATCCTCCAAATTCATAACATGTTTGACAAAAGAGCAAAATAACTAGAAAGGAAAAATTAGATCTTTAACTACACAAAATGTTACTAAAGTCAAAGCAGAAAAGCTTATGAGGTGATATTATACAATTAAAATGTAAGTGGGACATGTAATAACCTACAAGCATGATTGTGAAACTTCTCCAAAGTCTTAAGAAAACTTTCATTATACATACCTCCATTCTCACTTGCTCGAATCAATAATAGATTGAGATGATTTTAGCACGATATAAACTATAAAGAGATCGGCATACTAACAGTCAGCTCTGAGCTCAAGGTCCAGTCAGCTCTGTCAGAGATAAATGTAGTGAAAAACAAAGAGTTATTTCTTACTGATCTACACTAAATTATCAAACCAAATAATTCAAGCAATATTGACAAACCCAATAATTCATGTAAATTAATCTTGTGTACAATAAAATACCACACCTCTGCTTCATCTTTATCCTTGCATATCTAACATCAGATTCTCACTATTAGAATTTCACTGGGAGCAATTGAAAGAAAGATTAATTAATGGATAAAGCTTACTATGCTTAATGTTTGTGGCACACAAGAAAGAACTTGCACACATGCATGGTTCACGATGTGTTGCACAGCATCAGATTCTGTAATTAATCAAGACAACATTTTAACAAACTTTGAAAAGAAAAAAAAGTTTAGTACTGGAGAAGGAATAAAATCATACCAAGAGTATCATATAGTGGTACAGAGACAAAAGAATAATCCGAGCATGCATGATCCAGTATTGTCCATTCTAGCTGGTATATGAAGTATAATCCAAAGCTTGATCCCTATTTTATAGGGAATGAAGAAATTAATTGAATATCTGTTAAAAGGGCTATATACAAGATATATCTCAATATTAAAATATTAAAATGAGAGAAAACCTGTGGTATTTCACGATTTACCAGGCTAGAACCAATGGCAGTTCGACTTGTGCTTGCTTCATAAGTCATCCATTTATACCTTCAATTTCCAGCTTACAGGTTAAGAAAGAAAATATTATGAGAACCATGCTAGCAAATAAAAAAAGGAGCATTGCTTACTCCTTGAATTCTCTTTCCAGTCACTGGACGTTTGGGGCCACAAGCTCTCTTCTTCCTGTACTGGTACACAATCTTCCAGCCTAAACAGCAAATTAAACCACATAATCATGAATATTCCAAACAAACAACTCAAATTTGTTAATGGGCAATTATAATTGTTAACTCCAAAAGAAATATTTAGAAACCAGAAATTCTGTTAATTAAACCAATCCACAAGGCAAAAAACACACTTACAGATGGCTAATCAGTCAAAGACCTAAACATGTAGTCGCATGCCAATTGGGTAAAAGCAATACGTAGAGGATCTAATAGCCCTCAACTCCAGGTCCAGTAAGTTCTACCAAGGGAGAAGCGCTTTGATCAAGTTATGGCAGTTCGAGCAAAGAGATAGCGCTATCGATTTGCTAGTTCGGATCTAGGGTTAGTGTTTCGGTGCTGGTCACGGCTAAGTTTGGGAGATAGGCTGTTGCTACGTCTTGGTCCCCTTATTTGTGAGGAGGCGGTGCTAGGGTTTTCGAGGAGGTAGAGTGGTCAAAATTGAGGTGGAGGCGAAGGAGGTGGAGACGTGGTGCTAGGGTTTGTGCTTGGGAGCTCGGACTTGAGGAGGGGAGAGTGGCTCAGTCGGGTCGGGGTAAGAGAGGAGGGAGATCCGGCATAAGGTCGATCGGTTCAGTCGGAGGATGAGAGAGGCTAGGGTTTTTGAGGTGGAGCAAGAGAGGTTCGAAACTTTGTTCAATTTTTAGATCTGTGTCGAGCGTCTGAAAGGGAGTAAGAGGCCAGATAGCGCGGCGCGATATTAAAAAAAGAAAATTATTCTCCGTTAAAGACTGTTATTATGACAATAATATTTACTAAATGCTTACATATATTATATTACATATATCAATTTTCAAATTCAAACTGTTGATCTTGTTCAATTTTACAAGCGATGCATTTCTATATAATTTTATAAATTTTGAAGTTTATTTGATATTTTATCAAAAGGCCAAAAAATGAAGGAATGTTGTTAACTATAACAGATTAATTTTAATACGTTCATGTATTAGCTTTTTGATCGAATATCAAATAAACTCTAAAATTTATAAAAATTACATAGAAATGCATCGCTCGTAAAATTGAACAAGATCAACATTTTGGATTTGAAAATTAAATTTTTAAATTTTAAAATATTAATGAAAAAGTAAAATTGTGGTATTTGTGGCACTAGAACCCTCTGAGGTGGGATATATGCTATTTTATTTTATATTATATACAATATATTATTTTGCACTTTATTTCTCTACTATTGTTATAATAGAATAATAGATTAGTAATATTATTTTGCACTTTATTTAGCAATTGATGCTGGTTTTTTTTTTTCTAGCCTACCCCAAGTAGGCCATATATCCCAAGTCATATTATTTATTTGTTTTACTTTTTATGGCCCTATCAATAAAAACACGATTGTGATTCAAAATTGATAGTATTTTTACTTAGTGTGCAAAGTTATTATTATTATTTATTAGTGGTGGTGGTAGTAGGAATAAAATTTGATGAACTAAATTAGTGTTCTCCAATCATATGTGTCGTGTCGTGTCAAATAGGATTGTATTAGATAGTCGTGTCATATCATGTCGTGTGGAGTGGTCAGAAGAGGCAAAATATTTTTATTAAAATATTAATGGATGATTTCATTTTTTTACCATATTTTTTTTTGTGTTTGAACAGATTAAAAAAATAAAATGTTAAAAGAAATTTATATAGACGTTAAAAAATAAAGTACAGTTGTAAATTGAGCACTGATATAAAATGTTTTAATGATTTTCGATATGACATGAAGTTGTGTTGGATAAAAGGGTCTTTTTGAATAGTTCAAACTTTTTTAGATTGAAATCTTAGAAAATAGTTAACAATTTAGAACAATGATAAATATGATTTGGTTCTGCATTTCAATATGAAGATTGTACAAAACGATTTAGATTTAGATTGATCGCATTAAACGTTATTATTATTATTATTATTATTATTATTATTTAGAAAAAAAATGATAAATATCATTTCGTTCTACATTTCAACTGTACAACTCGTTAATAACAAATTATTTGACATATCTTTATGCAATTATTTTTTTTGGCTTTCTTTAATATTTCGCCATAGTATAATATACTACTAAAGGGAAACAAAAAAAAAAAAAAAACTAGAGTGATCTTTTAAGCAATAAAAACTTGCAAAATGCAATTCAATTGTATCTTGGGAGGCTTATTGGGGAAGGCGATATTAGATAGAGAGATATAGCATAGTTTCCACTTGTCAGTTGGAGAAGATAAAGAAATAAACCGTGAAAGATTTTGAACAGATGGGAAACAGATGCGTTTTGGGCTGTCAAAAAACGAGGGAAAAAGAAAAGTAGAAACAATTTTGGCGCTAGGTAAATTATTTGGTGCTAGGAAAAATAATTTACCATATTCATGCTAGTGCCATTTTATTTTTCAAAAAATTTTGACGGACAAACTAAAATTGTCTAGTAAGATAACACCATTTGAATTAAATATAGTAACATTTCTTGCAAGACAAACAAAAATCTATCAATACTACCGTATAAATTACATTCTAGCTACATCAAAATATTGTCTTGTAAAATTATCTTCCAAATCACAAAATATGTAGCTAATTAAAAAATCATGCAGTAAAAGTCTATCTAAAACCCATTCTTCTTGTAGTGTATAGATATATTTTGATTAATATGAGATGGCACCGTGGGTGACTGCATAAGGTAAAGTAAATATACAATATCGGATCCATAGTTCAAGATCCATTGCTAGACTATATTCAGGATTTTAGCACCTCAAGCATACTAAAGTGAGACTTCCGACTGATTAAATAGATGCAAGAGTTAAATATATAGCTATTCACCCTGGAACAGATCCGTTATATGTATATGACAGTAGCACTTCGTACTGGCAACAAATACTTCATTATGAGAAAGATCATCAATAAAAAAAAAAAATCTGTGAAGCAGTAGTGATGGCACGACAAGATAACCTTAACGTAACATAAATGCCATGCTTGTCTTCTACTCAGATTCCTGAGGTCTGCTATTATTAACTTTCTTTCTTCTTGTTAGTATGAAGAGTTTTTTAAATAAAAAAAAAAGGCAGGTGGAAGGCAAGTCAGTCACTCTACTGAGAAGACTGATCAGCAGTAGCCGTCTCTTCTCGGCACTGAACTCAAGATCAGCGGTACCTCTCTCCTCTTGCTGTGAAGAGATGAAATCGTGACTCTAGAGCACTGTGATATTTGCTCGAGGGAAGGTCATGGCAGCGATCTACAACTTTTTCATCATCACCAAGCTCAGCGACCCCAACTATTGCAAGGTTTGAAAGATTCAATTGAGACCTAGGTATTAGTTTCTTGTCGAGAAAATATTATAGGACATATTTATCATGGTTCTGAAACTCGGACTCGGACTCGGACTCGGATTGTTGATAAAAGGAGTCGAATCGGATGACTCGGAAAAACTCGGGTGACTCGGATCGGAAACTCGGATTTTCATATAAAATAATTTTAATATCTTTAAAAATCAGTAAAAAAATAAGAAAAGAATTAGAAACAACTATTTTTTCATAATTAAGTTAATAAATCGAATATTAGAAGCATAAAATCAACTAAAATAAAATTTAATATAATAATTGAAGTAGCATGACATTTCAAATTTTTTAGAAATTAAATTTTATATCAATTAAATTGAGATTTCATAATTAATAAAAATAAATTTTGTGAAAAATAATTTTTTAATGAATATAATTTTTTTTAATACACCTTAATATATCAGATAGAATCGTAAAGAATGAAATTTTCAATTTTTGTATGTCTTTCGATCGATTTTTCGATTAAAAACCACTTTCTTTCGAAATTATTTCACTTTTGAATAATCTGGACCGTTGATCTAATTTAAAATAGAAAAGAAGGAAATGGAAATATCCAGTTGACCCTTTCCCTTCCTTTCTTCTTCCCCGTACCCAGTACCCACCACTCGCTCTCTCTATTTTGTACGGAAGGGTTGAAATTCCCTCACAGAGAGGCTCCATGGCGTCGCCTATTGCTTTTTCCGGCCTATCAACACGATTTCGCTGCCCTACCACCTAATCTATGTTGCCCGTATTCGTTCTTTTCTCTCCATGGATGAAAAAAAACCATTAATGGTGACCTCCACCAAATCCGCTCCAACTCGATAAAAATCGGATCTGCGGCCGCCGAGTCCGATCCGAATCGGGCCGATTCCGAGTCGACTCGCCGAGTTTTTAAACCATGATATTTATTCTCTTGTGTCGACACTGTTACAACTTACAAACTTATTGCATAATCCTCGTATCTTCCTTTCCTTACACTATATCAAATTGTTAAGATGATTTGTATTGTGCCCTGCCCACAACCTCAATGTCATGTTTAACCAAAAGTCCTGGTTCTGAAAAAGGTAGCTTCAAATCGACTCAGTTATTTGCATGATCACAGTATAAGTTTTACTTATATGGTGTTTTTCTAAGTTATAGTATGTGCTAATTGTGCAATTTGAGTTTGGCATGATACGTTCTTTGATTAGCCTCAACAACTGGATCTTGGGTTGGTCTCCATTGCTTTCATATCTCTGTTGTTAAATAGTGATATCTGGAAATAGTTGTAGCACGTGCAATTGAAACATGGCAGGACGGGTCTTTTGTTTTGCAAGTAGGTAGCACATATCATTTTTTGTTTAACAAATGAAGTGCTCTCATCTTCAAATGATCAACTAAATATCTGTGAAATAATATTAGGTTGCCCTTTCTTTGATGGGAATATAACAGTTGGATGATATACTTATGTGGCACCCTCCTTTTATTCTTTGTTGTTCTTGCAAAATGAATGATACGGTGCTCTAGTTGATAAGAATTGCCAGTTGCAGTAATGGGATGGTGACATGCATGTAATGATGATCATATATCACTGTCTCTCGACTTCAAGATATTCTTGACTTGCTCCAAAAATATTTTAAAATTTAGCTTCAGAGCTGAGATTTGTATATTTTCCTTATAATAATTGGTTTCTTTGTGAAGCATAATATTATGTTACATTTATTTTGATTCTACATAAAATTGAAGAACGAGGTAAGCCCTCGACTTGAGGCACTCATGAATAATCAAAGATGCCGGACGTAAGCCGCATGAGCACAGTCGAAGATGCCAGACGTAAGCCGCCTTAGCGCAGTCGAAGATGCCAGACGTAAGTCGCCTTAGCGCAGTCGAAGATGCTAGACATAAGTTGCATGAACACAGTCGAAGATGCCAGACGTAAGCCGCCTTAGTGCAGTCGAAGATGCCAGACGTAAGCCGCCTTAGCGCAGTCGAAGATGTCCGACGTAAGTCGCATGAGCGCAGTCGAAGATGCCAAACGTAAGCCGCCTTAGCGCAGTCGAAGATGGCAGACGTAAGTCGCATGAGCGCAGTCGAAGATGCCAGACGTAAGCCGCCTTAATGCAGTCGAAGATGGCAGGTAAGCGGCCGTAGCGTAGTCGAAGATGCTAGACGTAGGTTGCATGAGCGCAGTCGAAGATGCCAGATGTAAGTCGCATGAGCGCAGTCGAAGATGCCAAATGTAAGTCGTAGTAATGAGAAAAGTTTTCCCATGAAACATTATTTAGATTTTACAAACAAGTGAAGAACGAGGTAAGCCCTCGAACATGAGGCGCTCGAGACTTATTGAAGAACGAGATTAGACTTCAGATATGAGACGCTCGTTAATAATTATGATGAATATACACTAAGTCGTGCGTGGTTGCTTCCTCCTATAGTTATATATGTTATGTTTCTTCGTTGAGGTCATGCGAGGTCCAACATTTATATAAGAAACTCGGCAAGAATCTAGCCGTATATGCTAATCTAATAACTAATTGGACTTGAGGGCTCACATACCTCGCTTAATCACTCTAAAGCTCACACACCTCGCCTAATGGCTCTAAAGCTCACACACCTCGTCTAATCGCTCTAAAGTTTACATATCTCGCTCAAGGCTCGAGGGCTCGCACACTTCGCTCAAGGGTTCATCAACCTCGACTATTTCGAGAGCTTATTTATCTCTCTGATAGGGTCAAGGGATCGTTCATCCTGTATGAAGGCTCGAGGGCTCGTCAACCAACCATCTTGAGAGCTCATTTATCTCAATGAAAGGCCTAAAAGTGTCGCTCACCTCACCATATAGCTCAAGGCTTCATCAACTTCAAGAAAACGATAGATTTTTTTTTAACTTCTATTGGAAATACTTCCATTAGAAGCTCGAGGGCATATGATAGGGCCTAGCAAGGTTCAGTAAGAATCTGGCTTGATAGGGTCTAGTAAGGCCTGATAAGGATCCATCCCAACATAAGGTTGCCCTAACGAGTCAATATAAAAGGGCTTCCTCCTCTTCCAAAAGGGAGGGGGGGAGGGGGATGATTCTTGAGCGGCTCCCCATACTCTTCCTGCTCCCTTAAACTTAATCTCTCCTCTCTTCTGGGCACCTTCTTCCCTTCCGTATGGGGCGGTTGGTTGGCGGAAGGGAAGCTGGGCCGTTCCCTCCAACCACTTGTTATCGTTAGACGCAGTAACAATATATATATAGAGTTTTGCTATGGTGAGTTGCGACTCACCAGAGGGTCTGTGAGTCGCGCTCAAAACTCCTAAATCTGGTTCAAAATGAAATCTCTATGTAGACCAAATTTATGTTTTTTCGAAATTTTTAAGTATTTTTTTGAAATTTTAGCAAATCGTTAATCTAATTAGTTCTGAACCGTTAAAAAATAGCAATTTTTAAAAATCCGAAAAAAACACTTACAAAATTTCAAAAAAAATATAAAATTTGATATGCATGGAGATTTCAATGGGAGATCGTATTGGACAGTTTGGATCGATCATTTTGAACCAGATCTAGAAATTTTTTAGCGCAACTCACCGTAGCAAAACTCTCTCTCTCTCTCTCTCTCTCTCTATATATATATATATATAATGGATATAGTACACTGATGTGTGCGGATCGTCCTCGTACACATGAGTCATTTTTCAAGATCCAAAATTTAAACGGTCAATCCAAACCGTTCAAGTTGTTCTCTATATTGAGAAACACAGATAGACCAAATTTTACATTTTTTCGAATTTTTTTGCTATTTATTATGATATTTTCAAAAAACACTATAATTGGAGTATTTCAGGCCCTCCAATTTGAAAATATCATAATATATAGCAAAAAAAATCGAAATAATGTAAAATTTGGTCTGCAAGAGTTTTTCAATATGGAGAACAACTTGAATGGTTTGGATTGACCGTTTGAATTTTGGATCTTGAAAAACGACTCATGTGTACGGAGACGATCCGTACACATTAGTGTATTTTATCCATTCTCTCTCTCTCTATATATATATTGGCTAAAGTATACTACAGTATACGGATCAAACCCGTATGCTATTTTCAAATTGAAGGGTTAGAAATACTCTTTTATAGTGTTTTTTGAAAATAACATAATATATAGGAAAAAAATTTGAAAAAATATAAATTTTGGTTTCCTAGGAGATTTCAATATGGAGAACAATTTGAATGGTTCGGATCGACTGTATGAATTTTAGATTTTGAAAAACGACTCCAGCATACGGACGATCCATATGCTGGAGTATACTTTAGCCAATATCTCTCTCTCTATATAACTTTATTTTTAGAAATTTTGGATATAGATATCAAGTTAAACAATTCAAAATTGTCTTCTAAAACTTAGATATATCGAAAAAACGAGGTTGAGAGACGGATTTTACTTTATTTCACTAACTATCGTAGTCTATCTCGCTTCATTTTGGCTAACTTTTTAGACCGTTCAAACTTTTTTTTCCAAAACACGTAGCTAGGAAATTAGACCGTTCAATTTTAATTAGAACAGATGACACTGATCTAGTCGAACCACCTATTGGACCTTCCAATTGACAAGCCTATCTGATTCTTGGTGCTTTGATCGAGAATCTTCTTGATGATCGAGATTGTTCATCACTTGTGAGAACCATACTGAAACTGAACTCGCTTCCACTCATTAGGTAGCCTTTCGCTATCATTAGTACTTAGATCATTTGATTAATTATTGGTTCATTTATTTCGTTTGACCCGATGTTATTAATTATTATTTTCTTTTTTTGAACAAGTAGCTCCCAAATAAGAGGCCTTCTTCAACAACTCTAAAAAGAAAAAAAAAAAACCCTTTTTCCTTCATAATGTATTTAAATATACAAAGACGCAAGGCAATTGACGTGTTGTTTTTTAAATTGATTATTGGCGTCATTGAGTTGTTAATTTTGATCTCTCTTTCTCCAAATTTTTTAACAACAACAACTAAAAGTCTTTTGTTTTAAACAAGTTGGAGTAGGTTAGAAAAAAAATTATCAAAAAATTAAATAATATATAAAAGTACTAATAATAATAATAATAGTAATAAAACGTACACCCTCAATCGAATATAAAAATATGACCTACAAACCTATGGCATCACTTTTATCCCTAAATTCCTATGTCATGGCTCTAGTACATGAATTGCTAACTTCCATGCGCTACTATCGATCGTCAACTCCTTAGAGACATTTCATTCTTGAAGGTCCCTTTTTACTGCTTCTTCCCATGTCAATCTTGGTTTACATTTGTCTTTTCGTGTGTTTTCAAAATGATTGAGAGAATTCCGCTACACACCGGTGCCTCAAGAGACCTCTGTTGGATATGTTCAAACCATCTCAAACGATGTTGGGTCAGCTTCTCTTCTATCGGTGCAACCCCAACCATATCTCGTATGTCATCATTTTTAATCCGGTTTCTCCTCGTGTGACTGCAGATTCACCGCAACATATGCATCTCTGCTACTCATCTTCTGGAAAATGTCATCTTTTAGTAGCCCAACATTCTGCGCCATACAACATCGCAGGTCTAATCGCCGTCCTATAAGACTTGCAATTTTATAAAACTTGCTAACGAATTAAGGGAGTGGCAACCCGGCCCTTGCACATTTATTATCTTATCCTGGTTCCGATAAGACCCGTCGCTAAGAGGGTTACGCCCCAACGAAAAGTAATTGGATTTCATTTCCATAGACCCGTCGCTAAGAGGGTAGTTGGATTTTTTTTACGTTGGCTCGCCTGGCCTATCATAAGATCCTTCGCTAAAACAGTTACATCCCAGCGAAAAGTAATTGGTATTCAATTTCATTGAGGTAGTTGGATTTTTTTACGTTGGCTCGCCTGGCCTATCACAACTCTCATCATTTTACTCGTATTTGAGGCCGAGCAATACTAAAATAGTTTACGATCTAGACCATTCAAAGTAATCATCATTTATTTTATTAATAACTATATTTTATATTTTTCTAAAATTTTTACTATTTTTCAAATGTTTGGAAAATCATCGATCTATAAAATTATGAACCGTTTAAAATAATAATTTTTAAAAATCTGAAAAAATAGTAAAAAAATATAAAAATCAGTTCCTTCCTAGATTTTAATATGGAGATCCTATTGAACATTTTGGATTGATCATATGAGACTTATAATCCAAAAACGAGCACATTGGACAAATTCTCCGGTTCAATGCATTAGACTTTAGCCTTGCTATTATAATTTATATATTTTAAATTTTAATATTTGTAATTAATAATTATTGAATTCTCAAGACAGACTGTAATGAAAAATTTTGATAAATAAAAGAATGTTGATTCGGTTTTGAAACGCCGAAATCATAATTTGTTTATTCTTTTTTTATTGAATGTTCATATGGAGGTTTGAAAAGAAAAGGGAAAATAAATTTTTCTGTACTCTTAGAACTGAGAAAATAGAAGATTTACCCTCCGAAAGTCAAAACTCCTGTTTTTGCCTCCCGAAAATTTTGCCCCATCCTCTATTTACCCTTCTGATATATTTTATAATATAAAATACTATTAAAATAAATAAATATGTGACTATTATACCCCTCACCCCTTACGAATCTAACCCATTCAATCCATTGGATCCAGACTAAACCCAAATCGAATCGAAACTTTTCTCTCTCACGCTTTCTTCTCTCCTCTCCTCTCGATGAAACCAGGAGGAAGCTATCGAAACCTAAACCCTAGTTCTTCCCAATCAAACCAAAACCACTAGTTCTCCTGTCCACTCAATCGAACCTGAAAGGAAACCTAGTTCTTCTCTCCTTTCCTCTCGATCAAACCATCAAATCCTAAGTTCTTCTCTCCTCTCCCTAAATCGCGCTAAAACCTCTGTCGCCTTTCTCTACTCTCGTCGCGAAGCTTCTCTCTCACACGAATCGCTGGTTTTTTTCTCTCTCGCACGAATCGCTGCTCTTCCCTCGCATGGAATCCGTCTTCCTCACATAAACCAGGTACATCTTTCCTTTTCACCGCATTTCTTTTCTTTTTACCAAGTACGTCTTTTTGTGTCACATATATGCAACAAAATTATGCAATTTACTGTAACTTCTGTCTGCGAGCTGTAATTGTTTTTTTCTTTTTGTGGTCGGATAGTATGTCTAGAAACTGATAAGTCTGACCAGGTAAAACAAGATTGAGCAGGTTGAAGTGTTTCTTCGCCCTTGCCTTATTGAATATGGGTTGAATCTTTACAATTTCATAAGATGATGCATTGCTTGTATGGTAGAACAATATATGAGATTTTACTTCATTGATTCTCATTGATTCTCATTGATATCTGATTTGTGTCAATGTGCAATTGTGGCATGATATAACACAAACAGAAGAGTAGCATTTGATCCCACAAATTGTGGTTTATGAAATCAAATATTGAAGTAGCTTAAGGCAGTGACTATTACATGATATAAGTAGGAAACAGATACAAAAGTTTTCAATCTGATTGTATCATTGTATTTGTTACTAACAGGAAGAAAAGGGAAAAGAAGAAGAAGAATGATGTTCACTGTATTTGTTACTAACATGAAGAGAAGGGAAAAGAAGAAGAACAATGATGCAATAGAGGAATATCTTCACTTTACTTTATTTACCACATTGTATTTCTTGCTCACTGTACTTTTGTAATACACCGTACTTTAGTAATTAATTTTGTTCATGGCTTTATTGCAGTAAAAAGAGAAGAGAATAGACATTTTGCTTTGATCCAGAGACTGCATGGCTTTATTTTGTTCATGGAGGATGCTTGGTGCAGCAGAACTGGAAATAGTGAATATGTTTTGTGTTGTTTTAATATGTGACAAATTAGAGATTTTAATATAATATGTACTATTTTTTTGTTGTTCTATTGTATGACAATAGTGACAAATTAGAGATTGTAATATGTATTGTTTAATTGCTGGAAACCTATTTTAATTGGTACTAAATTGAGTCGTTCCAGAATGTTGCTTATTTATTGCATTGTATTTTGTAACAATCAATGATCTTGATTTATTATCTTCATAATTGGTACCCAATAGTTTATTGCATTTTATAGTTAATTGGTGCCGGTGTATGTACTTTTTTTTTCTTTTTTGAAAGATACCGTTTATTGCATTTTATTATTAGTGTTGTTGTTGATTAATTGAGTACTTTTTTTTTTGTGAAAGATACAATATGTACCAGTGTATGTAATTAGTGTTTTTGAAGGAAACTCCTTCCTTATCATGTATTGATTGGTACAGAGAATGAATGACCTTAGAAAAACTTTTGTCAGCTTTATTCTCTCAGTTCTAAGGAAGAAAGTAGTAAGTATAGGTGTTGCTCCTTTCTTATTAAAGTAAAGAAATCTAAGCCAGTGCTACTATGGAGAATTCTATTGAGCAAAGGTGTTTTTCTTTCCTGATTCTGGTGTGCGCGTGGCTATTATAATGAAATTTAGGTCCTCCCTCTCATTCTTGTCTGGCAGTTCAAGTAATTCCTTTTTGGAAATTCCAGCAGGATGGTGATTAAGGCAAGGACTTTTTTAGATTATGCCATAAGAAACAACAAGAATTTAAAGAGTTACAACTAACATAATCAATAAGAATTGTAGGAGGAAATTTAAACATAACATAGAGTATCTTACATTCACTGAATTTAAAGAGTTACATCCATAAGAAATAACAATCAATAATCCAAGCTAAATTCCCAAAAGAAAAAAAAAGAAACTACTTGTGAATTGCTATAACTACAGTTAGAAGAGCAATCACCACAACCAAATACTCGTTTTCCAACCTCCAGAAATTGCACCTAGAAATTTTTTAGGAAAAAAAAAACAAATTATATCAAAATCAAATTTACTAAAACCATATGCAGTGTACCAGAATAAAATAATTCAGAGTCTTAACCATATGCAGTGTACCAGTCTAAACCATATGCAGATTTGGCTCCTTTTAAATGAACAAATTCGACATGTCAGTTAACTGGGTTTTAGTTGCTCCTTTTAAATGAACAAATTACCTGTTGCTGATTTGGCTCCTACCTATATTTATTTAGTACAGGACTTTAGAATCAGATTCATTTTTACAATTCTTGCGCCAACATTAAACTCAAAGAGCAAAATCGACAAGAAATTAAAGACTCAAATAGCAAAATTTCATTAAAATTCTTGCGCCAGCATTTTTTTTTAGAGAAAGTCAACAGAAGCTCTACAAGTAAAAATTACAGACTCAAATAGCAAAATCGAGAAGAAATTGCTATGTATAGAAATATAATTACCTTGTCTATGCATTTATAGAAAGGTCTTCCGAGATTGCATTATGTTCTGCTCACAAACCACTTCACGGCGACACCACAGTCGAGGCATGGCACGAGTGGAGAAAGGCGAGGTTTATAGTGGAGAAGGTTTGCAGTGAGGAGTGGTAAGCAAGATCGAGAGCGAGAGCTAGGGTTTAGGCTTCATCGCTGAGAGAGAAGAAGAGGCGAAGTTCAATCGGGCTCATCATCGCTGAGCGAGAGCTAGGGTTCAATCGACTAGGCTCATCAGTCGGATCTTGCTGGTTTGATTCAGGTTTAAATCGAATGGTTCTGTATCTGAGAGTATAATGGTCAGAAAAAAATATTTTTAATTTTTAAATGTTTTTTATACTGTAAAAAGGGGAAGAGTGCCATATACATAAACAATCTCAACTTCAGGGGGGCAAAATCAGGAGTTTTAACTTTCGGGGGGCAAATCCTCCATTTTCTCAGTTCTGAGGGGTACAGAAAAAATTTTCCAAAAAAAAAAATGAGCCAAATCAATTTCAGGGTTTAGAACACAAAATTGCACTATCATTTTTAAAAATTTTAATAATAACGTTATTAAAAAAAATCCGCTTTTCTCACTAGACTAAATAAGAAGAACAATGTGTTAGGAGAATTGGGCCATCTTCCTCTTTTGTTTTAGGCTAGAGATATTTCATAACATTTATCGTTACGGCCTACAAAGAGTTGTACAGATAAAAGTATGAAACTAAATTATTGTTTGAATGAAACCTCGATTGGGCCGAAGTTGGATAATGCATCCATCGCTCAAGCATCAGACAATTTATAATGTCTGATTGAATTCAACGGGATTAACGCGGCTAAACCAGCTTTACTCGATATGTAAAAAACACTACTAAATCTGCAACAGATCAGGATTTTGCGTGAGCATCAAAAGAGGGAGCTTTATCAGCCTTTGTCTGCTTGTCATCCTAGGAGAAATTTCTGAAAAAAGAAAAAGAGAGATACTTTTTGTACGTTTGAGAAAAAACATATATCATAATAAAACAGGCTTTTGTCTATTGAACATACTACTTGAACTACTGTGTTTTCGCTTTTCTTTTGACAGGCTAAAGACAACCTCAAAACAGACAATACTTCTAACTTTGATTTTTTTCAAAAAAAAAAACTCACAGAAAATGCGGGGGAATACGAATAAAATAAAAAAAAAAGAAGGAAAGATTTTATTTGAATGGTAATTAAACGCATGAGTAGTTAGGACTGTCAATGATAGGGTCAATAGTTAGGACTATCATACCGTACATGTTAAAATTTTCTTTATCCATGCCCTACCTATATCTGTTAAAAAATGACTTTATCCTTATCTGTTAACATTTAACGATAAGGGCCGGATAATAGTACATAATGGATTTTCTTTACCCAAATTATCCATGCCCGTTAGTCTAATGAAAATAAAACTTTATCCATATCCGTCTTATCGAATACGGTACGGATAGGATAAATGAGCAAACGAGTTTTATTGACAGCCTTATGAGTAGTATCTCATCAGGAAAATAATTTTAAACTTTTTGCTTAACAGTTCAAATATTGCGTACTCCAGTGAAGTACTCTGCAGTGTATGAAATACGGGCGTGTTTGGATGGGGCACAACTAGAAATAAAATCGTAAAACAACTAGAGCTTTTTTTTTTTTTTTGACATATCATAAGGTTTTTGCTTCAGAATTTGACAGTATATTATTTTCCGGATTAGCCATTTTTTCTTTTTGTTTTTTTTTAATAATCTGATTAGTCAATGTCACAACCTAAACAGTACCACTGAAATAATTACAAATAAGTAGGGTCCACACTGTTAATTCAAGGCTGCTCTAACCCCAGATTTTAATTTTCAAAACTGGAAACTCTGTGTAATACTCTGCCAATCTCCAGTTACTTCAGCCAATGATCACTGAATAAGGTCTCATGTGTGTCGTGAACTTATGAGTTGTGACCCATGGTATATTATTAACATGAGAAATTTCAAAGAAGTCCATAGAGCATATGAAATATTAGGCCCAAAAAAATGCAAAACCGCAAGAATATTATAGATTTACTGAAGTATACCCGACTATCATTAAGGAATATATCTATATTGAAAAATGTTCAAATACTTTTACTTTTTTATAGAATTAATTTTAATAACTCAACATCTGAATTAACTCAAATATTAAAACGGAGCTGTTTGATATGATCTATGCCGTTTTTACTTTGCACAAATAAAAAATCGTGATATGGAATGGACAATTTCAAAACATTGATATTTTCCGATATGGAATGTATAATATACGGTCACAAGTACGATATCTGACTAGAGTGTAGAGATTTGTCTTTCTCCCTCATATCCCAGATATGACACAATGATCCTATTTTATGCACATATCCATTGCAATACTCGGCTCTTAGGGTTTGAGATTTTCTTAAGATGACTGAAAAAAAAGACAGAATTAACTATATATACAAGCTAAATTATGCGCCAAAATTTTCAATTTGTGTTTGACAACATATAGCTCTTATAATTAATGTTGTCGATTCATGCATAGGAACATTGATTTTTCTCCAAATACATGGAATTTTCATATCATAATATTGATGAGATATTAACTGTGTAAAAACACACATTTGATCAATAAAATATTATTATTATTTTCCCCTTGCGATCCTTACATTATTCAAAATATATTATCATATATTAGTCGTGCAACTTCTTATAAGTTGTACACAACTTGCCTTGGAAAAATTATAATTGAAGTGGATGTATATATATATGTGGGTACTGATCGATGTCATCGTTTCTTAACTGCGAGTTATCGAAAGTACGTTTCAGAGACTACAACATCAATGTATGACCTTTGTTAATGATCTATATATGTACATATATATTAAACAATTGCAAATGTGCATTAAAAAAATTGGAACTTTATGCATTTTTGTGTCCAAATAATCATCAAATCAGGATATGTGCTGTCCACATCATGATGTGAATCTTTATCTTTTATTTTATTTTTTTTAAATAAACGAGAACATGGAAAGTAATTTATAACTGTATTTTTAAAATTTTAAGACTTAATGATATATTTTAAACTTACCAAACCCTATTTGAAATAGAAAAAGAATATAATAAAGAACATTTTGTATTTGATATAATAATCTGTCTACACATGATGATGATCAGCACTGACGGATCCCAGATTATTTTAAGCCTGGCCACAATAAGAAAATTGTAAAATTAACATAAAAATATTACAAAATATAAGAAATTACTTTCTAAATCTTTAACAATAATATTATACAAAATTTATCATTTTCCAACAAAATAAAAAGAATGTAGAAGATATTTTTGTAAAAAAATATTTATTAATTTGCTAAACTATGTTCGCATCAGTTTTATTTCAAAATTATGGACACTCTTACATAAATTATAATAGGCATGTGAATATTGTAAATTTTATACAAACTGAAAATTTTTTGTTAACACAATGATATCAGCAATTATTATAATAAAGAATATTTAATTCAAAAATTTTAAAAGGAACCATGATTTATTTTTATTTTAATAAGAACCAAGGAATTATCTCTTTTTGAAACGCGTTACTCTCTCTATCCTAATTACCCGTTTATAAAACACATTAGATGGAGTTGTGCGTTTTATGATCGAGTAAATAGTCTAGTAACGCGTTTTATGAACGGATAATTAGGCTAAATTCATTTTCTACTTTTGCAAAGTATTCACTACTTTAGACTGGTGTATTAACGCATTTATAAAACGGGTTATTACACCTGTTTGAAGTAACTTTTGCCATTTCAATTAATTTTTTGTCATTTCAAATCAAACTTTTGTCATTTCAAAAAAATTCTTTCCATTAATTTGTGAATTTATAAGCATGTTAGTACAAGTTATATAACACTAACCCTTCTCGCAGAAATTATTGAATCAAATAATCTCTTTCGAAACCTATAAATAAAATCCAGAAATGTCTACAATTACCATATATGTCAACCAATCTCCAACTTTTGGTGGTGGTTTTTTCCACATAGGTTGTAGTCCGCAAACCACGTTTACAAACCCAATACACTTTCAATATTTGCGGTTGTTACAATGATATAGTGAATGAAAGATATGAATCGCTATTTTTTTCCCGTGAATTCTGAAGGTGAATGGAGAAATTTTTACCACGAGACATTTGAGAGGAGATGATTACCTATAATTGAGTTGTATGTCAATTTTGTTGGAGTTATGTCCTAGTAGCCAATCAGTTTATGTTATTGATGATTTTGATTATTTGTTCCTTGATTTTATTATTGACAGATCATTTAGGTTAAGGACCTAAATTGTGGATCTCTGTATTTCATTTTATTGAAAATGACAATAATAAATCAAAAGTGTCCATAATCTTGATAATTAACAAGGAGCATTAATTATTAAGTGATGATTAAGTTCCGCAAATCATAGGTAAAGGGTTACCAACTTAATTGCATATGTGGATGTTATTGTAACATTGCACAGGACTTGACCCAATGAAATAAATATATGGATTGTGTTAAGTGTCATTATTTATTTCATTAGTGTTTGATTCTAGGTTTGAGATGGTTCAGTTTTTCCACATGAGGATAGGTTCTATAAATATTGTCTAACGCTGATTCCCGAACATGACTGCTATACGGACTCTATTTATGCTCTCTTGAATTGTGCAGGGGAAAATTGTTAATCAAGACAACCGTATGTCCCTCATTAGTGTTCTAATGAGTGATGATATCTATTGGGCCCCTTGTTGGAGTTGAATTTTTTGCTAGCAACTTTATACAATTAACTCTAGATCAAGAAATGTATAATCTGCAAGAATGACACGTTCTTATCTTGGATTATACAGTGATATCATGTGACATGAGAATCAAAACGAAAAAATACTTTTTTTCTTATGCAGGATTGAAATACTATAATAGTATAGTATTTGTTTATGTTAATTGGGAATCATAACGTGTTGCTAGATACCGCTTATGATTATTGGAAATAAATAATGATTTAATTCCATAGCCAACATGACATAAATCCTCGAGGGTCACACAAATAAAACTTTAACCAAACAATGCATTATTTAGTTTATTTGCATTGGAGAGTGCAATATATGATAAGTTGATTAATTAATTATATACCGTTGCGAACCGTTATAATTAATTAAATCAAAGTGATCATATGAAACTTAATTAATGCATTTGCTAATACGATAATAATTATCAATAAGTTGATAATTTAGTTCAACAATATTGAATATAATTATAGGAATTATATTTAATATATAGGTTTCGATTTATTTAGAATATTTGAGCCCGAATTGAAAGCAACTTGAGAAGACAATTAACAAATGAATTAATGAACTAATAATACATGTGATGTAGCCCATTTAGACCTTGTTTATGGCTGGCTTTAGAGGGGCAAATTCGTCCTTTAATTGTTGGTTAATTGAAAGGACTCATATGTGGGTTATATGAAGGGACTCAAGGAGAAATAAAAGCACAAGGCTCTTTACTTTCTCCTCTCTCTCTTCCTCTCCCCATGAGAATGAAATTATAAGCAAGAAAAGTAGTTTTCTGCGGAGTGATAGTTCATTTCTCAAGTTCATTTAGGTGTTCATGTGTTGAATGATAGTTTCTTCTAATTAATTGTTGATTAATCGAAGAAGAAAACAAGTATTCGCTTCATTCTAAAGTTTTCTAGCACAAAATCTTAGGATTTGATTAATCCTTTTGGTGGATTCAAGAACAAGATGTAGGAGGTATTGGAGAGCACGCCACCGATTTCAAAGCTTTGGTCGAGCGTCCTTGTTACGATACAAGGATAGGTACAAACCGTTTTCTCCCTCCTTTGCACTAAATATGTCATTCCACAAGATCCTTGTTGTGCTTATTATTAATTATATTAAATATGATTTATAAAATTAAAATAAGTGCACAACTAAATTCTTTCAGATTTCATCCCAATATACGACACATGACCTTATCTGAATCTAGCACCCCTTGATGAGCCCAGTAGCAGCGAGCCAAACACTACATGAAATCTTGGGTGTGGTCAAGAATCCAATCCGTACTAGTACACTGGCGAGCAGTCTGTTCCTATTGGGAGCTATAGTTATGGTTCAAGCCGATATGTGGAAGAGAACAACACTTCAGGAGATGATGTCGAGGTGGTCGATGACGATGAAGAAGGTCCGTCGAGTTACTATGAACTTCCTATCGGAGAAGAATTTACCGATGTGAAGCACTTCTCCGAGACAAAATTGCCCTTTTATGCAAACTGTGACCAGCCATACCTTTCCGAAAGGACGGAAAGTGACCATCTTGTAAGTGCATTGTGTGATATTTCAATGTTTGAGTATGTGGGTAGGCCGGAGCCTAATTTAGAGGCGGAAGGCGAACTCTCCCATGGTGAAAGATTTCATTCAAAGAAACAACTAATTCTGGCAATTTGTGATGTTGCTTGCAAAAAATTGTTGAAGTAAGAACCGAATCTAGCAATAGACAAAAACATATAATGGTATGTGTTCAAAAATCGAATTGTAAGTGGCAATTTTATGATAGACCTCAAAGTTAATTGGAAGATTTCTACCAATCCATATGAGCATACTTGTTCGAGACCGCCGGGCGAAAGAGGTCACGATAACCTTTCATCTAGCCTTATTGTTGAACATGTCAGAGATAAATTTAAAAAAAATCTAACTAAAACTGTACACGGCATAGGAGACATTATAAGGGCTAGATATCCATGTATTCAACCTACTTATAATAAACTATGGCGTGGGAGGGAGCAACCTCTCGAGCAATTGTTTGGGTCTTGGAAAGGGTCGTACAATAAGCTTCCACAAATTTTTGTAAGCAATCAAGGCGACAACCCCAGCGACGAAGTACACGATCATATGATGGCCTACGAACAATCCCAATGTTCGACTCTTCAAGATGGCAGCCTGGGCTTATGGTCCGTGCTTAGAAGCACTGAAATATGCCAGACTCGTTATCTCAATTGATGCTAGTTTTTTATCAGACCGATACAATGGAAGGTTGTTTACGGTGTGTGGTTACAATCCAGAAAACCAAATAATTTCGTTTGCATTTGGATTGGTCGAGAAAGAAGACAAGCATTCTTGGGGATGGTTCATGCCTTGGGTTAGATCGGAGATTGTAGGATCGAACACCAGGTACTGTGTCATATATGACTGCCACAATGCAATAAAAGCAGTATTTGCTTCTACAGAGGGTTGGAAGGCACAAGGTACACATGTAGAAGCAATTCATCGTTACTGCATGTAACACGTTGTCGAAAACCTATGGAAAGACGCTGGCGGGCCAGAAAATAAAAATTTGAAGAATTTTTTCAAGTGTAGGCTTGCGAATGAGAAAAGCTCTCGGTGTTTCAGAGATAAATGGGAAGAATTGAAAGGGACAAATTACAGAGCCTATCGGTATTTAAGAAATTGTGGTAAAAATGATGAATCTGACCCAAAGGAGTCATCGAAACTATATAAATGGATCCAGAACTTTGACAGAGGGTATCGATGGGGTATAATGACGAGTAATGGATCAGAGAGTCTGAATTGTATTTTTAGAATAGAGAGAAGATTATCAGTACATATCAGTAATTGTGGAAGGCACGTGGTATAAATGTGCCAACTGGATGAACAAGAGAACACAAGAAGTACTTCAAAGGTTGAGTTTTGGAGAAAGATGGCCAAAAAAAATCAAGAATAAATTGATCAAGCATGATATAAAATCACGTAAGTAATTAAAATCAATTATTTCATTTATTCATACATTTTAATATAACATTTTAGTAACTTGAAATGTTTGTTGCATTGACAGAGGAGATGAGCACTTTCGTGGTGAGATTGGACCTTGGAGAATTTAGTGTCAAAGTTCGCGGGGAGTATCGTGATGGTGTAAGGTACGATTATTCCACGTACTAGGTTCTAATACCACCTCATATGGAGCCGACCGATGTGCAGTTGTCTTTTATTGATACCACATGTAATTGTCAAAAACCGCAACTGACTGGTATACCTTGCACACATGTCATTGTTGTTTGTAGAGAGACAAATTACAGTGTAGATTAGTTTGCGGATCCTCGCTACAGCCTGCAGAACCAGCACATGATATGGTCAGTTTATCATGATCCGACAATTGTGTCAGACAAGAGTTTGATGAATAGAAGAAGGCGCAAAGTAATTCGTGGTGAGATGTGGATGGACAGAATGAAAGCTATGAAAGGTAAAGGTTCGAAAACGAAGAAGCCAAGGAAAACGAAAAGTCAAGCTTCAACAATTTAACAGCCACAACCACAACTTCCATATCCGATGGATGCACTGCAATTTGGTTGTCGCACTAGCAGACCACCAATAAAGACCAACAGTCCAAGTAAGGGAGCGACTTTTCAACCTACTATTCTGACTGTTCAAACGACAATACATCCAGGACGAAGGTCATTGCATGTTGATCCACGGACCATCAACAATCGGGAGGACTAAGGATCCGTGCAGCCAAGGAGAAATTCAATCCGCATTGATCCACGGGCCAGCCATGTCGCATCTGGGAATATGAGAACTGAGTCAGCTAGATTTTCGACCGGCGAAACGGACAAGGCAACTAGTCTGGGGATAGAAGAGGAAATGGAATTGGGTCGAAACTCCGCAATGCGTTGTCTTTAGGAAGGAAGAAAAAATGAACCATTTGTACTGTAATTTGGATTTTTTGTTTTATGGTTTGTAGTTTTTATTAATATTTTTATGCATTGTAATTTGGATTGTAGTTTTTATTAATATTTTTATGTATTGTAATTCGGATTGTTTGTTTGTTTTCATGGACTGAAATTTCAATTGTGTATTTTAATAATAATTTTTAAGTCTCGTAATATCAATTATAACAAGTTTACAACTAATGAAACACGTATTCTACAATACAACACATAGTCATAATACAACACATATTCATTACTTCAAGACATATTATTGTACAACTAATACAACACAAGCTTGTTTCAAAGACAACCATACAACTCCACCTTCACGAAGGACACGATAACCTCCATTCGTTTTAACCATGTATGTCCAGTGCTTCGGGCCTCTCACAAGAAATACATTTTCTTCAAGTACCTTCACGTAGAATTTATCATGAGGGTGTTCAGCATACACATGTATCAGTATATCTCGATCAGTCGTAAGTGCATCTCCCTACAGAAGCACACCGGTACAAACCTAACGTGGTTTAGTAGCCATAACAATATATTATCTTCTTCTCTCTTCTTCTCACTTTCTTTTTCTTCTTTTTTTTCTCTTCTTTTCTTCTTTTTTTTCTGAGCGGTGAAGAAGATAGACGAAGATAGATATATATACGAATGTTGCACTCTAGTAACGCGTTTATAAAATAGGTTGTTAGCCTATTAATGTGTTTTATAAACGCGCTACTACACCTGAAAAATTTTCCCG
Source organism: Rhynchospora breviuscula (assembly GCA_027562975.1). Lineage (NCBI taxonomy): Eukaryota > Viridiplantae > Streptophyta > Magnoliopsida > Poales > Cyperaceae > Rhynchospora > Rhynchospora breviuscula. Next base: position 58,338,566 of record CM050398.1, on the reverse strand, counting down.
CCCCACTGACAATTCAGAGTGTAGTAGTCGAGATTTCAGCCTAATTACCCGTTCATAAAACACGTTACTAGGCTATTTACCCGTTCATAAAACACGCAATTCTATCTAGCGCGTTTTATAAACGGGTAATTAGGACAGAGAGAGTAACGCTTTTCAAAAAGGATAATTCCTTAGTTCTTATTAAAATTAAAAATAAATCATGATTCTTTTTAAAATTTTTGAATTAAATATTCTTTATAATAAAAATTGCTGCAATGATATCATTGAATTAGAGAATTCAGTAATTAGATCTTTTTAACAACAATATAAATATACATAACGTAAACGAGGAATAAATTTTCAAGAGCCTCATGAAAATTTGCCTTGATAAATTAAACATGCATGGTTGATTAATGATTATATGAAAAACGATAATTGGCAATAGTGTAAGGTTAAGAAGCTCTGCTTTCTTTCTGACAGAGTAAGTAAATTATTTGAGTTAATAATTAATAATATCATTTATTTCTAACAAATATTTTTTCACAATAAGAAAGGGAACATGCAATATAAAAGGAAAATTGTGATTCCCCGCTTCAAGCGGGAATGATTTGAACACCCCTCATTTAGTCCGAACACTCTTATATTTTTAAAATAACAATTTGCCCTTTTTTCATTCAAATGCTTTGTTTATAAAACTAAAACGAATGGAGACACGTTCCATCTTCTCCCTCGCTCTGAACCGATCTTCTACAGTTCCCTCTTCCATAACTTCTCTCACAAAGAACATAAACGAATAATGTAATAATCCACTATTTTTTTTTATCCCAAGTGCGTACCAAGATAATTACCAAATATTTTCTCTTTTTTATTAATTGAGTGTCATATTGATTTTGATTGCTTTGTGTGCAAGAAATGGTGAAGTAAGAAGTGTAAAACCCAATGTGATTAACCGAGAATAAAATGAGCTGCAAGTGTACAGTGACGGAGCCAGGAATAATTATCTGGGGGAAATTTGCAATTTTTTTATTTTGGGGGGAGGCAAAATGATTAATATACATACATTTTTATCAAAATAAAGTATACAAATTAGAGTTTTGCTATGGTGAGTTGCAACTCACCAAAGAGTCGGTGAGTTGCGATCAAAACTCCTAGATCTAGTTTAAAATGACCGATCCAAACCGTCCAATATGATCTCTCTATAGAAATCTCCATATAGACCAAATGTTATATTTTTTTGAAATTTGTAAGTATTTTTTTCGGATTTTTAAAAACTGTTGTTTTTGAATGGTTCAGAACTAATTAGATTAACGATTTTCTAAAATTTCAAAAAAATACTTAAAAATTTCGAAAAAATGTAAAATTTGGTCTGCATGGAGATTTCAATAGGGAGATCATATTGGACTGTTTGGATCGGTGATTTTGAACTAGATTTAGGAGTTTTGATCGCAACTCACCGACCCTTTGGTGAGTTGCGAGTTGCGACTCACCATAGCAAAACTCTACAAATTATATTTAAACCTCAAATCGCAGGGGTGCAATCCCTTTGGCACCCCATGTGGATCGGCTACTATTGCAAGAGGAGATAGAAATTAGAATTTTGCTTTAAACAGCCGAGGGTATTTTCAGCAGAATAACAATTTGGGGGTGTTTGGATTAAATAAGGAGGTGTCCGAATCAATTCTCGCTTCAAGCCTTCTCTCTCTTCATAAAAATAATAATAAAATAGAAAAACATAAGAGACACTTTGTAATTGGGTGAGCCTAGACGCACTTGTCGACGGAAACTAATCAACCCTAGGCGCTTTTATTCTAATTTCAAGTTTACAGTCTTCGGAATACAGTAAATTTTATAATCAGGCACTAGTTTTCGAAAATCAAGCCTGGGCACGAATCTAGTCTTGCCTATGCATAGCTCCGTCCCTGATAATCAGACCGAACAAATTTGAACATATCAATTTAGAATTTTCTCTAAAATAACCAAATTGTAATTTTGATTATACTGAGCTCTTATGAAGTTCGAATAGATTGTACATTGTTGACATTTTTACCTAGCCTATATATATGTAGACTTGTATCTTCGTAAATTAAAGTCCCCAAGTCCAGAGATAGTTTAGATATCTGACTCTTATATATTATATATTAAGATACATTATAAAGAGGATCTTCACATCAGATATGTAACTAATGTTGAAATTCCAGAGATACCCATACGGTACATATATAACGAATGTATTTTACATTACTTGTAACCTGAGAATTTTTTACTCACGAATATCAGCAAGCAATACCTATAATCCGGCACATTCATGCATAAAAAAGACCTCAAAGTGTCGAAAAAAATATTTTGCAAAATAAAAAAATGTACATATATTTAGCTTATATACTCCAAATATTGGGAAATAAAATCCGAAATGATTTAAGGTATTTAGGATATAGAAAATTAAAAAATTGACATACAGAGGGTAAGTTTTCTTTCTTTTTTTTTTTAAAGGCTCAGAGGGTACATTTTCGTACCTCGGGATTTTGTAGATATGTATCGCGGCATCTATATTGTATCATATTAAGAGTAATAATTACTGTGATGCAACATTATCAGACTCGAACACAACTAATATTTGAGCTGTCCAATTGATTTGCGCGCAAAGATTTTTCAAACCCAAGTAAGTCTTCAAAATTTAAATTAACGATGTCAATATTGTATACCTGACTCGTGAGTCTCAGACAGCAGATAATCAAGTCATCGATTGCCCACACCTCTCGCTTTTGGCGCCTTGGGTAACTAATAAAACCCCATCACCTAATCTCCTCCCTAGCACGTGCTATAAACACGTGCTAGCATTGAGCTATATTAAGTGATAAACAGAGTTACCAAAAAAACCAACAAAAAAATTATAGTCAAATGCGTTTCAATGCAGAGGACACTTTCTTGATGTGATAATTTATGAATTAAATTAGCCATAGCTGGAGTTGGCAGCAGCCTGAAACAGCTGTCTGTATTCCTATATTCTATTACTATTTAATATTTACCCTTTTCATTTAATTAACACAACAATTCCAGGCTACTGCCATCTCTGACCCTGCGGTTTCCTGCAGCTCTCTTGTGTCTCTCTCTTCCCCAGAGAGGGGAGAAGGAGAGAGAGAGAAAGGTTTATAAAGTAGGAGTGGGGCAAAGTGAAGAAGGTTTTACTGTGAATGTACGTGGATGATGACAGAGGCAGACAGATCTTTCACTCTCTCTCGTGAGGGATTGAAAAGAGTGGGGCCTACAGTTCCATTCTCTCAACTCAAGGCATTGGAAGAGAAAGCGACCCAACAGTAATGGCTCAACGGTTTTCATCAGTGGAGCGGAGGGGCGTGGCTCGGACGTTCTTTCCTCTGCAATCATTAATCATTAACTGTTAAAGTATCATAAAATATTTCTAAAAGGGTGCAGGTGATAGAAGTATGACAAGCATAAATCATCGCTACACTTGTACTGAGACCTGACGGCCGTTGGTATATATACATCGTATATTCTTTAACCGAACTAACAGTACTACATTTATGCTTTTGTATTGAATATGATATATTACTCAGTTTAATCCATCTTAATTTCCATAAGAAAACATTGAATTTGATTAATTAAAAAGAGTAAAGTTCCGGTGCCACCAAATGCCACAATTATTTTTTCGTTAATATTTTAAATTTTAAAATGTAAATTTCGAATCTAAACCGTTGGTCTTCTTCGTTTCATATAACCTTATAAAATTTTGAGTTGATTTGATACTTAATCCAGAGGTTAAACCATGAACGTATTATAATTAATTTGTTATAGTTAACTAGATTTGTTCATTTTTTAACCTCTTGATCGAGTATCAAATGAACTTCAAATTTTATAAAACTTAATTATATGAAAATGCATCCCTCGTTAAAACGAAGAAGATCAACGGTTTATATTGGACATTTATATTTTAAAATTTAAAATATTAACGAAAAAGTAAAGTTGTGATATTTGGTGGCATCCTAAACTTGCAGCACCGGACCCCTCTCATTAAAAAAAATGACTATACCAATTTGAGAAAAATAGTACTTTCATCTGGCGAGTAAGAACGACACTTCTTGAATAAACATCATTGTTTGAGAATAAGCAATTAAGTAGGGGTGTCAATACTGTGCCTTTTCGCGCGTGTTCCGTTCCATTTCATCCAAACGGAATGAAAACGAAATGAAAGATCTGTTTCATGTTCAGAAATAGAATGTAAATGGAACAACATTTTAGAAAATGGAACACCCAAATCCAAAATTTACAATGGAAAATGAATGCAGAACTGAAACTGAATGTTAATTTCGTTCCGTTTAATGAAACAGAACAAAAATGAAACACAATTTTTGTTTTATTTCCTAGAACGGAACAAAAATTGAACATACCAGTTTTGCTGCCGTTTCTCACGTTTGACACCCCTATAAGCAAGGAAAACTCTTCCGGGAAGAAAAATTAGGAAGAATGTTATTCCGGAAAGAATGTGAAAAGTGTTATTCTGAAAAGAAGAAATGTTATTTTGATGGTGAGTTAAGAACAAAAATAAAAGAAAGAAAAAAATAATCATTTATTTTATTTTTTCCCCAACCTATTAATTGATTTATTATTCTTTATTTATTTATTTTAATATTTGATATTGTAAAATAAAATAATAAAAATAAATAATAATTATTGTTATTATTTAATAATAATAAGAATAAGAATAAGAATATAACAATAATTATTATTACTGTTATTATAATGTTAAAAAATTTATTTCTTATTATTTAATCAGAATAATCAGAATCATAAAATCAGTAATAATATTGTAATATTATAATAACATAACAATATAATGATATTATAATAATATTGTAATTAATAATAATAATAATAATAATAATAATATAAGTAAGAGATGTGGAAAATATTTTTTATTTTTTCTTCCTTCTTCCCAAATTCTTATTTCAATTATTTGTTGGAAGAACTCTTTCAAGATGAAAATCGTTTTGGATCAAAATTTCTTTCCGGAAGAGGCGTATTCCGGAAATAGGACTTCTTCCTTGCAATCCAAACACAAGGTTATAGTTCAAAACTTGACTTTCATCAATATCTAAAAAGGAAAAGTCCACGAATTGATGTTCAAACAGTAACTGAAGTTTTATCGAGTAAAAAATCGATTGCTATTATTCTATGGAGAGAATACACAAACATTATCGTCAAAAATCACCTTTTTTTTTGTTGCAGTAGTTCTCCATATATTTATTATATCACTTGATTGTGCAAAAAGCAAAATATTATTTACATCTGATGGTCCAAATTAATAAGCTTTCATATTTGCTAGTATCGAATTATTCTGACAAGCATGTGAAGGTCATCATCTCTCGGACGGTAAGTAAACTCCTATTCTAGTTTCTCAGGTCTGCTGAATGATAATTATTGAGGACAGAACCGACAAGTTGTGGTGACCAACTCATGTATGGATCGGAAAAATTAACTTATTAGTTATTACGCACCTCTTTTTATCCTAATTTGTTTTTTGTTTAGGTGTATCATCAAGTCTTTAATTATCAAAAATCAAAATGAAACTCATATTTTGAGGTTGGAAAATAACTCCTCTTAAAGAGAGGGGATCCCTTGGGGGGGAGGGACAGTGAAAGGAAATGATCAAATATATGGTAATTGTTTTAATTTCATGCCATGGCCCATGGGTCCTGGTTTAGGAGCCAGGTTGGGGTGATGTCTCTCTCTATCTATCTATCTCTTCGTCTCTCTCTGTCTCTCTCTATAATAAAGCTGCCCACTTGGGGGACCTCTCTCTATCTCTTCAATTTGAGAGCATTATTTTCCTGTGCATGCATCAACGCTATTATTATATAAGCCAAGGTGACCTTTAATTGCATGTTTATAACCTCAGGACCACTATCAAACCTCCATATTATGAGATATTTAGATAACATGCACCATAACAAGGAAATAAAATCGAAGCACGGAAAGATGCGTCAGTGTGAACTGTGAAATCCATCACATTAAAGGTCGTCATCGGAATCATAGATTATCTGATCTGAGTGAAAGCTCTATCAGCTCTTCTCCACTCAAATACTAACGCTAGATATCCATGTGACCAGATAAGTCCATACAGAAGCAAACAAGCGTCATTAAGGAAGCTGCTGAAACAATGTGGCTCCCCCACTGCAGTTCAATACAGTAGAGGGATAAAAATGAAAAATATGTTCTTTTGAGAGAATTAGATTTCCTGTGGCGTCTGTTTATGTAAAAATCTTAGTAAGGACTTCAATGAAGAGCTGAATCTGTTAGCAGTTTAGAGCCTCGCAGAAGAACAGTCATAAAGGTTACATGAGATCCAAACTCCCTACGTACGTACATAATTCCTTCTGATTTTTTAATTTATTTATTTAATAATAAAATGTTTCCTTCCTTCCCATGGCCAAGTCCAGGCAGCTGCTAACCTGCAAGGGTACTCTGCAATCTTTTAAAAACATCCAACTGTTATTCAAATTTAAATGCTAGATTTAAAACCCCAAAAGAAAAAAAAATCATTTTTTTTTCGAATTCTCTGTTAAGGTTAATGCTTTTCGTTATTTTTATATACCTTTGCAGTTATTTGTGCTTATTAAGGAGTGTTTGACAATACCATAGATTAATTTTTAGGTTAACAAATTAGCTTACTAACGTAGAAGTTAGACTAAGGTTTAGTTGTTTATAATTCCATAAATGGCAAATCTCGATTCGACAAACAAAAATTAGAATTATGTTATATATGTCTCTATGACATATATTTTGATATATTCCTGAATTGGGAAGCCATCAGATTCTGAATGAGGAATAGCCTCTTGAAATCGATTAAAAGATAGAAGGTGAATGCATAATAGTTGCAATGGGCTAGCTCTTCGAACAGAGGATAATGAGGGCATCACTACATAAAAGCGGCGGAGATTGGGGGTGTCAGATGGCGAAACAATTACTATTGTAATGAGTCATATTAGCATTGGCATCAAGAATAACTGTTCCAAAAGGAGGTTTGAGACCAGAAAGAATACTTGTCCCTGCAAATTTTTTTATAATTATATATGATTAGCAAAGAGAACAATTAATTCTATACAAAGTGCGTACAACTCGTTTCTCACAAATTTATTATTTTTTTTTATTGTTCCCTTTGTAAAACAGCCTCATATAATTATTATTGAGGGGCAGGCCAGGAAATATTGATCTTTAAAGTAAATTTATTACGAGCTTAAGGCCGTTTAAATTTGTAAGTTTGATTTTTTTAATTTTGTTGGTCACTCTTTAGATAAGGATTTTTTTGTTTAAATCTATATATTAATTTTGATGAGTGATAGGGGTTGCCACCTGACCCTAAGAAAAAAAGAAAAAAAAATTGATGAGTGATAAGGTTTGCATGCCAAACTTGTATAGTACGTATAAATTAAGTCATACGGTAATAAATTTACGAAAAATGAATGCATTGACTTGGAAACCTTCAATTTTTTTTTAGAAATTTTATTAATGAAACTCAAATAATTACATATTATTTGACACTTGAATGCATTATTCATCAAATAGATTGATTTGATTGATTTTAATTAGTTCGTCATTTTAAGCCGGTTTTGATAGATTTCTAGGTTAATTATAAGTTCATGAAGCACCTTGATTACTTTAAACATAAAGTACAAAATTACTCGTGATTTTTTTTAAGTGTAATCTGTCGGTGTGGTGACTGCCACCTGACTCTAAAAAATAACAGATTTTTGTTTAAGTGTAAAGCATATTTGTTTCGAAAAAGCCCATATAAATTATTGTGGTAGTCTTTAACCGTTACACAGCGACAGCAAACAGAAAAGACATCAAATGTGTGCACATGAAAGAAATTGATTAGAGGAACAAACATTGGAAGCTAATCACACTGAACTCAATCACCTCACATATGGTTGGACACTTTGCAATAATTTAATATAAATTCAGTTTATTTACGAAATTAACTAGGTTAATGTATAGCTTAACTTCTGGCCCCAATATTTACATCATTTCGGGAGGATATATATATATGAATCTACATTCATTTATTCTTGGTGCTGTTAATTTGGAAACTCCCAGTAATTAATTCAAAAGACCAAAGTATAAATCTCAGTCAAAACCATTTTTTTCCGCACATATTCAGATTAAGAATGAGGAATTTTAACATGAATTTATGTGATTTCTGTAAATTTTGGCCTAAATTAAACGGAATTTGATTTAATATATTCTGAACCAATGTATCCATAGGTCTAAATATCGGACTTTGACGGTACTTTTAATGATGCAATTTGATAAATGCTATGGTACTAAATTTAGTGGCCACTGATGGCGTTTTTACTAATAGATATATATAGTTTCGAAGTCTGTTGAGGCACTTCGGAAAAAAATTTAACAGTAATATTTAGAGTCCAACATTACTATTTTAAGCATATCTTTCACAGATAGAATCTGATTGACGTGGTTCAAAAGTATATTGAAAGTTTAGGGTTCATCATATTTAACTGTCTAATTGTAAATCTGTCCATAGATTTTGTTAGGAAATAAGGGGAGTGTTAGGATTGTTTGAGAATAAGTAAGGAAGAATTTTTTCGGGAAGAAAGAGTGGGAAGAGTGTCATTCTGAAAAAAAAAATATTATGCGGATCATGAGTTAAGAATAAAAATGGAAGAAAAGAATAAAAGAATAATTTATTTTTTTCGAACTAATTTCTGATTTATTATTCTTTCCTTGTTTATTTTAATATTTGATATTGTAAAATAATGTAAAAATTATTATTTAATATCAATAATAAGAATAATAAAATAAGTAGTAACTAAGAATAATTAAATAAATATTATAATAATATTATAAAAATAATATATATAATATAATAATATTATAAATTTATAATAATATAATTAATAATATTAATATAATAAAGCAATTATAATGTAATACTAATAATAAAAATAATAAAATATATAATAATTATTATATTATAATATCATAAATAATTCATCAAATTAATAATTTCGACATGATTCAAAAAATAATATATTATTCATATTCCTTCTTCCGGATTCCTTCTTACAACCCCGAGTCGGAAGGACAATTCCAGAAATAAATGCTTCTTTCGCTCTTCTTCTTACACGTTTAGATTAGATTTTTCTTCGCCATCCAAATACAAACTTAATTAAGGGTGTGTTTGGATAGTTTGGGAATAAGCAAGGAAGAACTCTTTTAAGAAGAAAAATTCTTGAAAATTTAGGAAGACTGTTATTCCGGGAAGAAAAAATATTGTTCGAATGATGAGTTGAGAAAAAGAATGAAAGAGATGGAATAAAATAATTATCTGTCTTTTTGTAGTTTATTAATTTGTCTTTTTTACTGTTGTTGTTTATTCTTAATGCTAATATTTTTTAATATTAATTTAAGTGAATGATCAGGTCGAATATTAATATTTTTTGCTTGCTGATTTTCATTTTCCGATACGTTCTAGAATAGATGGAGGTGCTCGAATTGCGAGGACGAAGTGGTAGGAACTCAAAAGAGATGTGTCTCGTATATTTAGAGATAGAGTAATTGCAGAAGGACCGTGGAATGTAGGTGAAGAAGCGAACAAGATGTAGGAAGAGATAACAACTCGCATTCAGATGATAGCTATAGAAGTGCTTGGAGTTACAAGCAACCACAAATCTAAATATACTTGCTATTAAAGAAGAGAAGGATTGCTACAAGTGTTTGCATCATCGGATTTGCATCGTCATAAAAATTTTTCTATTAAAATAAAAATTGATTTAATAAATCTCCTGTATATCTGGTAATAAGAATATACTTGTGTGGCGTTTATCAGGCCAGATCTTCTGTACCTGGAACAAACTACAAAATGTTACTATCTGAAGCAAACCCCCATTGTCAGATGTACCAAAAATATATCTGGTAATTTACAAAATAACCAACATTGGGAAATCCAACAATCTGATGCTCAAATCTGTCCGGAATTTTTGTGGACCAAATTTCAAACTTTGTTTCTAGTTTTTAGTTTTTGACGAACCTTTCTCTCTCATGTTGTGGGCATTCCTTAGAAGTCAGAAATAAAAGCACAGATAAAACGATCGCAAATTTGAACCGTTCAATTTTAATGGGACGACTCCGGATCTCCTACTATCTGGATCTGCCGTCAAAAAATAACAGCGGAAGCCGATCTGGAAGCATAACCATTATACCTAGGCTCACCTTGTAACTTCCACAGGAGGTCCCCTCCATTTTCTTGGTTATAGAACCTCCTCAAGACTCTCTAAACCTTAGATAACAAGGGACGTCCCAGAGGCACACATCTCACGGTGCACTGCATGCTTGCGTAGGAGCTTATGAGCTTCCCAATTTGTGCCTAACTCTAGAGTATAGGCATGGCAAGTATGGGTGTATTAAAATATCAGGTTTTTTTTTTTTTTTTTTTTTTGACAAATGAAGTATCAGGTTATGGGCATATGCCACTGGGCCTTAGCCTAGAGGCTAAAATCCAAAACACAAAATAGGAATGAAATTCTTTCTAGGCGACGGAGAAGAAAAAGACCGCACAATTGGCTAGATGTCTTTTGGGCTACATCAAAACAGAATACCTAATTGCACGGTTCCTATCGTAAAATGCCTTTTTAGGTCTGTACCACTGTTTCTGTTTCCATTAGTTCTATAAATTAGTGGCTCATTAGTTCTGTTTAAATAATATATACCTCTGTAGTACGTACCCGTCCATTAATTAGTAACTTGTAGTAGGAGCTGTTTCAGAGGTTTGCAACGAAGAACCTAAATTCTATTCATATGCTATTAGTTTCTATCTTTATCAGTAGGACATAATTATAAAGTTCTGAGACATTAGGAAGAATAAGATTCATGCAAAGTATTTTGAAAATGGATGTAGAGGGCTTGAGGCACCATTCCGTAATGACACATAAGTAAGATGAATTTAACAGATAAATAAATATACAGAACGGATTTGACAACTAATTCATATCAAATGAGGCACTACTTTGATGTAGAATTAATCATAGATGTCTGTTGCTGTAAAAACACGGAGAAGTATATATAGAAATTAAATCTTGTTTCTAAATTAAACAGGGAGATGAAGTATAGAAATTAAATCTTGTTTCCTAGAGATTTTTTTTGTTAAAATTATATGAACCTTAATTACTGACGCAGGAATAAGTATATATGCTTTACCTTTTAGTTAAGACCACAACGCTGCAAACCAGCAATTCAATAACTTATTGGTGCAGATATTGATTCTTCATGCTAATCTGTTGAAGGATTATTATGGACTTTGGCTCTTTCTACAATGGTAGCATAATTGATTCAGCAAAACATGATTAACATTAATCCGCTGCTGTACTATATACGGTCCATTACATAATTTTTGGCAATTGCAAGCCTTACTTAGTTAAGGGATTTAATTAGCATTCTAATAGTACTCTAAAATACATAACTCGATCATTTCTCTGTCTTTCTTTGAGAAATCAATTAATATAAATTCCCAAACTATAACCAAAATTCTTTGTAGGTAACTGTAACATAATGAAATCAACAAATAGTCATTAAGAAGTTGCTATCTAGATCTAATCGAACGGTGTTGAGTTCAAATACAACCCACCAACCGATTCACATGCTGCAAAAGTCGCTCTCTACGTGACTGGTCAGCTATTGTGATTCACAACTAATCATGTTATTATCTTATTTTGTTTATAAACAACATCGCGATCACAACTTACATTCTTATGCTACTTGCTATATATTACTAAAATGTCATGATTTAAAAAACCTATCTCTTTGCAATTTTTTTAAGAATATGGGCATTCCTAATTAAGAATTCCATTAGTACTGGCTAAAAGGGGACCTATAATGTACAAACAATTAACTCTAATTTGAGCAAAAAGAGGAAGAATCTGCTTTGAGCTTAATTAGTCTTCTGAGAACCCAATGTTCTTTTAGACTACATACAGAAATCTACGACAAGATGTTAATAGTAAGATTATCAATTAACAAGCAATCATATGCTATTTTAAAATCCCTTGATGGGCAGTGCAATTAACATGGTCTTGGCAGGTGGTTTTAATGCGGAGTACTTTTACTTCAATTTGCCAGCAAACTGTACTTCTCTTTTCAAACTACTACTATGGACCCTTATTTAATTTGAGCTGGTACGGTTCAATCTTTGTCAAGATCGCAAGATGTTCCAAAAATGAAATAAACACTAGGTCTAACTTACTGTTTTTTCCTTGTTTCCTCTAAAGGTAAGAGGGCTTTGCACTAAACGACAATGTCTTCGCTATAAACATGTAAAAGTAGATTGCTCCATTTTGTGAATCTTAATTTTAGGTAGTGGGATGACTTCAGAATTTGAATTGCTATAATTCTACAGCTCATTCCCTTTAATAGCTCTCTCCATAAATCGGACGGTCTCTAGTGTGCAGTCCCCGTACAGCGTATTGATTATATGCTGTCATTGTAGGGGGCAACGGTTGGCCATTATTGGGAGCTAAATAACAATAATGACAAATATTTAGACACTCCAGGGTCAATGAAGTGTTGTTAATGGCATAAGTTTTTTTTTTATTTTGATATAATGTTAATGACATAATTTAATAATAAAGAATAATCTTCCATAAGCCATTTTGATTAGGCCGAAAAAAATAACGTCAGTCAGGGATCGGTCGCCGACGTCAGCGCGATCATGGTGATACCGTAAATTAAATAAGAGGCATCCTAAAAGTTTTTTTTTTGTTTTTTTATAATAATTTTGTAATGGGGCGGTGTGTGAGTGGAGACAAAACTGTAAGCAGAGATTGGTTCCTGGAAAAAAATAATTCCACATAGGGGATTGTGAAAGGGCATTATTAAATACCAAGAGGGGACCTGATCGATGTGGCCTATTGAGAGCTTCAGATAATCAGATCTCAAGTTGATTTTTTTATTTTTAAAACATTGGTATTGTTTTTGTTTGCGAGCGAACCCTTGTAAGTTTTTGGCGTCCGTCGAAAGTTATTTCACCCAGATGTAATATTGTGAAACATTATTGTCCAAACACTATTTGTGTTTATCATGATTCATGCACAATTAATGATTAAATTAAATATTCTAGTAATATTTTATAATTAATTGAAGTAAAATATTTAAAAAAGCTCATCGGCAACCACAGTGCCAAAAAAATTTGTGGGATCCAACAAATTCATCATAATATATAATATCAACACATTAAATTTAAATAACTTAATAAGAATATACTTGTAATTATTTATGGGTTCAAATTTGTGTCTACAAAGAAATTCATATTATAAATATAATTTTTTTTATGTTTATTTCAAAATTTGTTTAGGAAAATGGGGACATTATTGACACCCTTTAATGTAAATATACCGCATCGACTATAATAAGTCAATTACTAAGCAAAACGTAGAGTCCAATAAGAACGATCAATGACTCTATTCGTTTTTTAGGTAGAGCATGTTCAAGTATTACATGGCTCAAAAAATAAAATAAAATATAGTCCAAATGTATAATCTTTCTATTCTTGCATAAAGAAAATAATATTGACTAAGCTGGATTTTTTCGCCTAGTGTTTTGGCTCTATTCCATCAACTTAGTGGTCCTTGGTTCAAATCACGGAGAGAGCATTTATTTTCGAAATTTTTAATAACAAAAATCTTTGGTTTAAAATTGAACTAATATTAAAAAAAAACAAAGAAAATAAGATCGACCAAATCTAAGGGTCTTGTAGTATACGTAATTAAGTTTAATTAAAATGTTAATATAACAAATTAGTTTTAAAAAAAAACATTCTCAAATTTTTACATTCTTTTGATATCGGGCAAAATAAAAATTTGGAGAACTGTACAGAATCTTCCGCCATGTAAGTAAATCTCAGGTTCAAATACTGTAACCTAAAAAACCTAACCCACAAAAGAGAACTGTACAGAACAAAACGCAGAATACTTTGGAGCGTTTTGTGGGAGCACTATTTGCTGATAGGTTATAAGCTGTAAAGATCAAAGTAATATGTATATGGGAAAATTTTGACAAAATGCGGTCACCCCAATGAGCTACAGCGGTCAATTAATTAATGTTTTCTTATTAAATAGGGATAGAGGGGCAGCGAGATCGAGCGGAACTCTTCAAACATTGCAACAAATAGTTGCGTAGAGGTGTTTATAAAATAAGATAATATATCTTGAAACACATAATTAACAAGGTTTTAATAAGGAGCTGCGCACATCTAAGATCTAAGATATTTTATAAATTAAAACCCGTGGCCGCTTTTTAAAATTTAAAATGCGGTAAAAAATAGAGTCAATTTTTTTACACTGTTATTTATATAAATTAAAAATAGTTTAAAAATTAAATATATTTGAAAATCTAAGATAGATATATTTGGAAGTCTAAAGTAGTCATGTCTAATTTATAAAAAAAAATTATCCCCTCATACGATATGCAATCTGAGCCATCCAATTTATCGTTGATCGATCAATCTGAATATATGCTAGAAGTTTACCATTCTTAATTAAAAGCTGTGACTGCATTGGCTTTTAATTAAAAATATTTTTTTGGTTAAATATATTAAAAATAGTTCTACCAATCATTATTTAATTTAAAAATTAAATATATTTAGAAATGTAAGGTAGATATATTTGGAAGTCTAAGGTAGTTCATGCCTAATCTATAGAAAAAATAAATTATCTCCTCATACGACATGCAATCTGAGCCCTCCAATTTTTGTTGATCGATCACTATTCTAGAAGTTTACCCTTCTTAATTAAAAGCAGTGACTGCATTGGCTTTTAATTAAAAATATTTTTTTGTTAAATATATTAAAAATAGTTGTACCAATCATCTAAGATAGTTCTCTCTTTATATATAAAGTAGATATAAAATAAATATATTGAAAATATATATTTCTTAATATATTAATAGATTTAGCCATCAAAGTTTATCAAATGACAGCGAAGCCGCCTCCCCCTCATCTAGTGTTACTTAAATTATAGGTTAATTCGGATCCAATTGAATGTTTTTTTAGTTTATTATGCGTCAGGAAACCAGCCTCGGCACCAGATATTCTTACGAGAACACAGGTATTATAGGAAAAAAAATTTAATGCCATAAGTTTTTGATGTAACACAATATAATCAAATCAAAATCTTTAATTTTGTTTGTTTCATCCAGAGATAGTACCATATAAAACTTATGATTTATAAATACATTTGATATATACTAGATAAAATTATCAAAAAAAAAAGAAAAAAATAATGCACTAAAATCACTCTATCGATAGATTACTATTTTTTTCACTCTTTGACCACTTAAGGCTAGTTAAAAACAAACCCCAAAATTGAAAACAAATTTATATAAACGACTACATGTATTGAAAACTGGGAGAACTGACTCAATAATTATGGAAATAAAGTAATTAATTATCAAAATATATTTTTAATTAGATAGGACAAGATCGAATTCATAATTTTGAATTACTTAGTTATTTGTAAAGTGATTTAAATGAATAAATTTTATTTTATCATTAACTAATTAGTGATCAAAACAATACAACTAAAACAAATGTTGTATAAGACATCAAAATTATAGAAGTATTTATAACAATTTGAAAAAAGTAGTGACATGACCTTTCTTAGTGAAAAAAACTCAAAAGATTCAAAATTCAAACATGTTTAATCAATCTATACGTGTAGTCATTTTATAAACAATTGAGTACAAAACTTATTTACTACTTTATTATTGTTAATTTATTGTTACTATCATTGATTATTCAAAAAAAAAAATACCAAAAATACATCTTCCTTCTCAAACAGAGCTAATTAACTGTTTCACCATTTTTTTTTAAGGGCCAACAAGTGTTAGTAATTTTTCATTAATAACAAAAAAAAGTTATAAAGATTTCATAACAAAACTAAAAATAGATAACAAGCTTCAAACATGGCTTCACATAGTACCAGTATCAGAATGGTACCAATATGCCAACCCCAACTGAAGATCTCGTACCAGTATCAACTGATACGAAAGAAAGAAAAAAACAGTACTTATTTCTAACAATTACCACTACATAACTCTTCCAAACTCAATGCCGACCTAACATGTACCTAGGAGGCAATTTTCAAAAAGCATGGAGGCCAACACGATCTACCCATGTCATGGCTGCCACTTGCCTTGCCAACTAAACATTCGTCTTGATTGCCTCCATGAGAAGATCTACATACCCACCTTAAACACCTCTCAACAGACTTGCCAACTGAACATTCATCTTAATTGCCTCCACGAAAAGATCGACTCCACATTTCGAGAATTTTGCGGTAGAACATGTAAAACAAAAAGCCACAATGCTCTCATTGTTCGAACTAAACTACGACCTCATTGTTCGCACCACACCTACAATTGCATCAAAATCATCAGTTGAACCAAACGGGTCACAACCACACTTTCAACTATACCACGCTTGTCGGCCAACACCGGTCACTATACTAATGGAGAAGGAAACGAAAAAAAATCAGAACTAAAGATAAAGAAAAGAAAATGAGGAAGAGGAAGAGGACAGGAAAAGGTACGGGAGAGGAGGAGGCCTCCTCACTTAGGGTTTGTAAAGTGGCTAAACTACAGCAGAGGATGAGGGATCGTCAAGGTCAGAAAAGGAGAATAAGAGGCTGATGGGTGCCATGTTCGTCACAAGTGTGGTGGTGACCACCTTATTTTCGAGTTGTTTTGCCGTTCTTATTCCGTCAAAGTTCTTGGCAAACCTTATCCACTTTTTACAACTCTATATCATATATTTGTTAGAAACTATTTTTCATGTGCAATTTTAATTTTTATTACATTTAATAACCATTAACAAGCACACAAACACAAGAGTATCTAGTAATTAGCCTTTTTAGTACACACAAGAGAGAAGAGAATAAGCGCTCAACCTCTCTTCGTATAGTAACGAAGAGGCGCGACCATGGCATAGGAGGCGGTGGCGTGCTCGTCTCCTTCTCTTCTTCTCCTTTATAAGGTCCACTAAAGGATTAATCAACTTCACAAGGTTTCATGTTAGCGAAACGTGTGAAATCGCCTAATCCAATGGTTCGCCTTTCTCTTCTAAATCGATATTTAGGAGAGGTGGCTATTGCTCAACTCATGAGCACCTAAAAAATGTAATTAAAAGAGCTCTCCATGGCAGCAACTAATTGCTCCATGGGAGAGGAGAAGGTGGCAGCTAGAGAGAAGAAAAAAAGATAAGAAAAACTAGATTTTGCTTCTTCCAAATTGTGGTCCTTATATAGCCATCCAAACCTAACCCTTGGGGACCACTCAATATTAGAACGTGGTAGGCCTTAATATGGACTTCCAATCCCATATTAGTTGGACTTTAATTTCCTTTAATACTCTCCTTTAATTGCATTTAAGTTCGGCTCATATCGGGTAATCAAAAGATAGCCTATTTATTTAATATAATTCCTATAATCATATTAAATGTGTTGAACAAAATTAATTATCAACTATTTGATAATTATTATAGGATTAGACTTTACATTAATTTGTTTCATATGATCCATTTGAAATAATTAATTATAACGGTACGCAACGGTATATAATTAATTAATCAACATATCATATATTGCATTCTCCAATGCAAGTAAACTAATATTAATGCACTGTTGATTAAGAGCCTTTAATTCGTGTGACCCTCGAGGATTTATGTTATATTAGCCATGGAAATTAAATCGCTATTTATTTCCAATAATCATAAGCGGTATCTAGCAACACGTTATGATTTCCAATTAACATAAATAAACACTGTACAACTACAGTATTTCAATCCTGGATAAGAAATAAAATATTTCCTTGTTTTGATTCTTATGTCACATGATATCACTGTATAATCCAAGATAGGAATGTATCATTCTTGCAGATTATACATTTCTTGATCTTAGAAATGATTGTCTAGTTTGCATGCATACAATTCAACTCTATCAAGGGGCGCCCAACAGATATCATCACTTACTAGGTATACTAATGAGGGATAAACGATTTTCTTGATGAACAACTTTTTTTCGCACAATTGAAGAGACCATAAATAAAGTCCGTGTAGCAGCTTTTATCAGGAATCAACGTTAGACAATATTTATAGAACCTATCCTCATGTGAAAAAGTTGAATCATCTCAAACTTAGAATCAAACTCATTTGAAATAAATAATAACACTCAACACAATCCATATATTTATTTCATTGGGTCATGTCATGTACTATGTTTCATAACATACACATATGCAATTAAGTTGGTAACTCCTTACCTATGATTTGTAGAACTTAATCATCACTTAACTTGCATACTAATCTCATATGATAATTAATGTTCCTTGTTAATTATCAAGATTACGGACAATTTTGATTTATTATTGTCATTCTAATGAATGATCAACAGAGATCTACAATTCAGATCCTCAACCTGAATGATCTGTCAATAATAAACTCAAGGAACAAATGATTAAATATCATCAATAACATAAAGTAATATTTAAGTCATTATACTGTTGACTTCTAGGACATAACTCCAACAATCTCCCACTTGGCCTAGAGTCAATCAGTAGTGACTTCTAGTCACTGAAGAATTGAGAACAATGTCTTATATCTACATATATACATGTCTCGAACCTCAAAAAAATTAATACGCTTAAAGCAAGTTACTCATACGTCCATCACACATGGATGCACAACTGTATCTCGTATACTGCTTAAGGTAGAGGTTATGTTAGAGTGTTCCCTGTGTTCGCTAACCTATCCAATTTTGTTTTTGACCCTATATATATATACTCCTATATATATGTTCTTGATCATCATCATATGAGATCAAGTGATAATGTCATAGATCATAGTTGGATCACCAATTTAATATTGGGTTCTTCAAGACTAAACTATGGTTCGAGGTGCGTATAACCATATTAGATTGACCGAGAACTTCTTGATCCAAATAAACCTCTTTCATTGCTTTACAAGTTGCTATGTATTTTGCTTTGGTGACGGAAACGGTTGTAATATCTTGTTTAGAACACTTTCTAAACTTACAACACAACCTTTAAGTAAAATATGTAACTTAATTGTGATTATATCAATCTTTCGAAACTAAGCATCAGTGTAACAACTTACACGAGCTCACTTTCATCTTAACAGATGGAAAAATATATCACTCTTTCTCATAAGATACTCGAGGATATCATTGACTATTGTCCAAATGTGTCTCTATTGTATCCATTTGATAACTGTTTATCACGCTCCTTGGATACTACACATTGGGGCATGTGCAGAAGTATGACACTCATAATGAAACTCATAATGGAAGAATGATTGAACTGTTTCATGCACCTCTTCTCGAATTGAGTTGCAATAAAATCGAGTCAAACTCAAGTCTTATACCATATGACGTGGTTAGACATTCTTTCTTGGAGTTCACCATAATGTGTTACTAGAACACTTCGTCATTATATACACATTAATTCAAACCTACCATCCACCATAACCTATTTCCATAGATTTTGTTTCTTAGGATTTATGTGATCTTGCCCTAGTTCTCAATTGAGAAAACATTCTCCAATGAGATCTTGACAATATTCATTTCCTTGATATTATTTCCAATTAATATCTTGTCATCTCATATAATACAAGTAACACAATCATGCTCCTACTGAATATCTTGTCTATACAAGATGCTTTTTGATGAAGTTCAACTCTTTGACTTTCTTGTCAAAATGTTTATTCAAATTTCCATAATACTTGTTTCAATCCATTAATAGATCCTTGAAGCTTGTATATGTTTCTAGCAATACATCAAACAAAATCTTGGTTTGTATCATATACACAACATCTTCCTTCATTCATTCGAAGAAGGCGGTTTTTGATGTTCCTTTCTGTATATCAATATATACGAAATACAGTCGTTGCTAGAACGATCTTTATTGACTTATACATAGCTACAAGCAATAAGCCGTGCTTAGTATATAGTCAACTCGTTATCGACTTGAATATAGCTACAATTGCGAAACTGTGCTTTGTACATAGTCAACTTGCCGTCCATGTCAATTTTTCCTTAAAGATCTATATGTTCTTTATGAACATCAACCAAGGTTTATACCATGTTGTTATACATGGATTGTATTTAAAAATCGCATGTATTCAAACCATACTTGTTGAATCAGGTCTTTCCATCGGTTCTTTATTTATCAACGGATTCTCATATGTCAAGTACGAAAATATCGTGAAGCCTGTGTACCTTTCGGTTTAGGCATTACTATCGTTGACCTTTTGTAAGATTGTTGCTTGAGGTCCATGAACTACTTCTACAACAATTTGTAGAATAAGATCTCGATCCTCATATATACCTTGAGTTTCTCAAATATCATCAACTCGTTAGACATTTGAGTCCTCATCGGAAGCGAGCACACTTATGAACTTTTTTCTTTCACAACGGTTTGTGAATGAAGTTCCGCTCAACTCCTACTAAGCACCATGTATGGAGTGAAAAGTTTCCAACACGGATACTTCTTGCAATGATGTATAAACTCCTTCAATGCTCACTTTACTCCCACTACTTCTTCTTGAGAATATCATTCTCTAAGATTACGTCATGATGAGCAACAACTATTTTGTTCTTATCATGTTCGTAGAGATAGTACCTTTCGGCTAGTTTAAGTTATCCTACAAAATGTTTAGCATCATATTTGGGTCTAAGTTTATCAATCAACAAAACTTGATATAAGCTTCTTAACACCAAATCTTGAGAAATAACGTATTTAGAGATCAAATCTCATAAGATATCTTTCTCAATGGATTTCGATGGAACTTTATTCAGTGTAAACTATATTGTCCTCAAACACAAACCCCTAATACGAGTCGAATAAGTCAATTTGATTTATTATCGATCGAACTATATCAAATAATGTTCGATACCTCTATTTTTGGATGCACTATACTAATATAATGTTCCTAATGGAGTGAGTTGTGAAATAATTTTTCATAATCTTTAGATAACTTATCAAATTATATGACTACCACGATCATTTGTAAGACTTTTCTTTCACTTGAATGGTTTCTTCAACTTTACTCTTGAATTTCTTTAAACTCGTCAAAAGGTTTACACTTATATCTTATCAAATAGATACGTTAATATCTACTATAATCGTTGGTTAAGTGGTAAAGTCTCAATAACTTTTCATTACACAAGTACTTATAGGTCTACATACATCGACATGTATAAGCCCTAATCAAGCTACTTGTCCTTAAAATCTTTATAGGTCAAAGGAGCTTTTGTTATATAACAAACATGATTCGTATATTTCAATTGATTTGTAATCGAATTGAGTTACGAGCTCTACGTTATGTAGACTCTCATAATGCGATTCTCGTTTATGTATAACTAAGCGATCATTTCACATTAAAGTCAAATACTTACGTGAAGTCTTACGTATCCTATTTGTCATTCAAAACTTGTTTATCTATTTCAAGCAATTCAATCAAGATGCATGAAATCATATAAACATATCCACAATAAAAGAACAACATTT
Source organism: Rhynchospora breviuscula (assembly GCA_027562975.1). NCBI lineage: Eukaryota > Viridiplantae > Streptophyta > Magnoliopsida > Poales > Cyperaceae > Rhynchospora > Rhynchospora breviuscula. The sequence continues at coordinate 58,316,984 of CM050398.1, read as the reverse complement.
GTCTTTTACAAAACATAATCATCCATTATCTGATATAAAACAGAGATAAGATTTTGGAATATAAGGAATGAGGTACTCAACCTACAATTTCTATTAGTAAAGACAACTCTACGTATCCATTGGTAGTAGCTTAAATGAATAAGTCATTTTCTTATACGGAGTTTACTTTATTACTCTCGAACTTTCTCTTACTTTTCGTTGCCTACACATTTCGTTAAATGCGAGCACATAAACTAGTACTAAGTTACTAGTGTGAATTAGAGATAGCAAAATAATTTGTATGACAAATACTCTCGAAGGGTTAGAACATTTCCAACACGATGATCATGGTGCTTCGGATAACCTTTCAAATACCTCCCATAAACGACAAATAAAACATCTCATACGGTCACAAATGAGGGTCTCGAAGTCTCAACTTAACTTTAGCGAAGTATTCCTTTAATACTCATCTAATCACCTTTTGCACAAACAAGTGTGTGAAAAGGTAACACTATATCTTTCATCACTAGAAAGAGATTACATGACAATATCAACAATCCTTGATATTGGAGATCTCAATATCTCTACTTGCCAATTAACAACTCATACCTTTCGGTTTGTAAGCTAATGGAACATTCATGTATCTTCTTATAAAAGAAGAATCTCTTGGTTAACTCATACTATTTTACTCTATCATAAATGATCGAGTCAATATCTACTTTCTCTAAGAACTCCTTCTTGAGTAAGTGAACGAGAGCGTAGGAGTTAGATCTAGTCCGTATGAATTTTTTAATTCAAAAGATCTAGAGATTGCAAAAATGAGGATATAGGCATCCGCTTTATTGAATAATTTTTCGCCAAAAGTCAATCAATCATTGCGATGCTACATTCGGAAAGTTAAGAAAAGTTTTGAAAATAAGTATGCTCAAGTTTCTCTTCACTAAGATCATATCTTAGGAATCGGTGTTACTTCTCCAAGCAAGTACCTTTAGAAATGAGCTTGTCCATTTAAAGATTGATCGCAACGAAATTAATATTTTTTAATATCTATAACAATTTCAATTTTAAGTCATTTAGTTTATGCAATGTTTTATTTATAATAATAAACAAAACTCTCACTATATTTATTTAATGTCCAAAATGTAGTTGGTTCTCCAAGATCTCTGTTTTCATCAAGTAGAGCCTGCTATGGCATGTCACCCTACTTAACTAGACAAGATAAGTTCTCGAACCAATCATATCAACCATATGACTCTTGGTTTGTGACTATCTATATATATTTACAAACTTCGCCCCGATGTACATACTCTAGTTGGGTCCATCGATAAACAACCTCTCTCTTTATTTGCTCCTAACAAATCATTTTATTTGTACCCGACTATCGAATTGACAACCATGACGTCCGCTTAGGCGGACCGCGCCATGAGAGAGCAATCGACGTGAAGGGGATAGAGAGAAAGATGGCGGTCGGCTTAATGAAATTAAAGTGGGACAAATGTTATGTGACTCTTGTTTGGTGACCGTGTAAACATACACCCATACCTATCCTACGATATTTCATAGCATTCACAAACATTCACATAATAAGTATCTCAAGAATTGTTGTGGGTTTGTATGGCTCTCGCTTGCATTAGCTTCGCCGCATCTCATTGTAGCAAAAACTAATCTAATTGTCCCTCCCACTAATCATATAAATTCTATCCTATATAATTAAATGAACAAAAATATATGTGAAAATATCTCTAATTCCCTCCTACCCTTAGGGGCATGCAAGCCTTATAAGTTACATTAAAATTAATTAATCATGGCACCAAAGGTCTTACACACATTCATTTATATGCATTCACAATGCAACACACAAGGCATTGATATCTTGGGTCATGCCAAACCCACGATCCTTCCTACAAAAACAACTTAGCACAAGTCCCTACGTGTGTAATTTATTTTTTAATTAACAACAACAAATTAGAATCTTTGCACATTGTTCGTTGCTCTGGTTTTTCGCATAAAAGTTTAACTTTTTAAACAACTAATTTGCTTGAACCATTTGAAAGCCATTTTAACATTTAAAAACAGAAAGGAGGATCATTAAGAAATGTTATAATTAACAATTCAACCAATTTGATTAATTAGAAAAATATTTTAACTATTTAAAATATTAAAAGGGATCCGATAAAATTTGAAATTTTTCGGTCTCCAAAAATTATGAAATAAATCATGCAAACTTCTTATTATGATTGTGACTACCTGCAAAAATTTGACGAAGAGATCACTTACCATCAGAGAGAAACAAAAAAGATAAATCCTCAGATTATGCGCGAAACACCGTTATCGGATTTCTGTTTTTGTCTCAAACTTTTGGTCTGTAGGATCATCTTCCAAAATATTTTCATGCAAACACTTTATATAACAAATCTACTATATACTATTGGCTACCAATCCATGAAAAGAAAATCAACAAGGTCTATTCAAAATCATCAAGTTAAATAGCATACAAACTATTAGCCCCGTTCTGAAACAAACTGACGACGAAAAACTTTTGATCCAGTTGAAGTATCAAACCTTTATTAAAAATCTTGAAACTAATTTTCACAGATTTCAAACTTAAAGTAGAACATCTCTATGTAAACACTTTTCCACAAAGTTATTTAAATAAGATCAGTTTATCAAAACAATCAGTTTGTTTGAAAAATAGATCTGACAACCGATTCACTTCTCATGACTTGAATGCCCACATAAAATCCAAAGCATACAACAAATTTTACATGTCCAGAAAGAGCATCAAGTAAACAAGATTTCTAGCCAAGAAAAACTGATAGCTACTTTCGAAAAATAATTCCTACAAGCCATAAACACAGAACTGTGCAGACATAAACTGGTTCTGCGCACCGTTACCGTTTAATTCACCAAAAATTCATAACTACTTAGAAAAAGATGAAACCAGTGGCAAAAGGACAAAATCTCCTAGATCTATAACCTCCAGCCAAAAAGAAATTTTTCTCGAAAGTTTTTGTCAGAGAAAAACTCAAAACAATCTCGAAAATAGAGAACAGATCCAGACAGCAAGCAAGTGCATCACTAATTGTTGTTAATTAACAACTTCTCACTTAATTAAGTGCTAAAACGGTCTAATTATGACCAAGGCTCTGATACCACTATTAGATAATATTTCTAATTTATAATTTTAATTTTTATTACATTTAATAACCATTAACAAGCACACAAACACAAAAGGATCTAATAATTAGTCTTTTTAGAACACACAAGAGAGAAGATAATAAGCGATTAACCTCTTTTCGTATAGTAACGAAGAGGTGCGACCATGACATAGGAGGTGGTGGCGTGCTCCTATCCTTCTCTTCTTCTCCTTTCTAAGGTCCACTAAAGGATTAATCAATTTCACAAGGTTTCGTGCAAGCGAAACGTGTGAAATCGCCTAATCCAATGGTTCGCATTTCTCTTCTAAATCGATATCTAGGAGAGGTGGCTATTGCTCAACTCATGAGCACCTACAAAATGCAATTAAAAGAGCTCTCCATAAAAGCAACTAATTGCTTCATGGGAGAGGAGAAGGTGGCGGCTAGAGAGGAGAAAAAGAGAGAAGAAAAACTAGGTTTTGCTTCTTCCAAATTGTGGTACTTATATAGCCATCCAAACCTAACCCGTGGGGACCACTCCATATTAGAACGTGGTGGGCCTTAATATGGGCTTTCAAGCCCATATTAGTTGGACTTTAATTTTCTTTAATACTCTCCTTTAATTGCATTTAAGTTGGACTCATATCGGGTAATTAAAAAATAGCCTATTTATTTCCTATAATCATACTAAATGTGTTGAACAAAATTAATTATCAACTATTTGATAATTATTATAGGATTAGACTTTACATTAATTAGTTTCATATGACGCATTTGAAATAATTAATTATAACGGTTCGCAACGATATATAATTAATTAATCAACATATTATATATTGCATTCTCCAATGCAAGTAAACTAATATTAATGCACTGTTGATTAAGAGGTTTTAATTCGTGTGACCCTCGAGGATTTATATCATGTTGGTCATAGAAATTAAATCGCTATTTATTTCCAATAATCATAAGCGGTATCTAGCAAGACGTTATGATTTTCAATTAACATAAATAAACACTGTATAACTACAGTATTTCAATCTTGCATAAGAAATAAAGTATTTCCTTGTTTCGATTCTTATGTCACATGATATCACTGTATAATCCAAGATAGAAATGTGTCATTCTTGCAGATTATACATTTCTTGATCTTAGAGATGATCGTCTAGTTTGCATGTGTATGATAAGTAATCGTTAGTTGATAATCAAGTCCTAATTCTGTCTGAATAATCATGATTATTATTAATCATGAATTATATGATCAAGAAATTAAATAATTTAATTTAGTAACAGTAAAATTTGCTGTGATCAGTAATCTGAAAGCTTGAAAATGTTCTATGAAAATTAAGAATATTTTCTGTATATTTGCCACAAAGATCCGACTTCTGTACGATTGGATTTGAATTAAATTAGTGAAATAGCTAATTTACAAATTAGCTTGTCAGAAAATTTTTACATAATTAGCCATATTAGATCAGCCACAAAGGATCTGGGGTTAATATAATAATAAAAGAGAGAGAGAGAGAGAGAGAGAGACGAGTCGTCTCTTCCTTCTACCTCGTCTCCCTTCTCTGACTTGGCGATTTCTTCGCTCTCCATTTCTTTTCTCCGATTAAAACCCCACCACAGCGTGGTACTGACCCTCGTGTTGTGTTGCGATTCGATGGGTGTGAGGTGGCCTCTGTGTTGCCTAATGGAGGTTTAGTATCTCTTGTCTGTCGCGTGATTTGGCACGAGGAGACCTTCTCCTCTTCTCTGTGTCCAATGACGGCTGTCAAGCCTTGAATGCTTGGTCGACGTGGCGTTTTTACCTTCTTAGCTTCGTTCTTCCCTTCTCCTTTCTTTTATCTGAGGTAAGTATTTAAATTGGGTCGAGATTAGGGTTTTGATTTGGGGTTTCTGTGGAGGAAGAGAGGAGGAACTGAGAACTAGGGAAGGTAATCCTTTTACGCCTCTGTCAATTCTTTGAATTAATTTGGTTTAATTTCGATAGTTAAAACTAATTCTTAGAATTTTGTTTGTAAGGAGACAGTGTATGGAATTGTCCCTTTTCTTGATCAGTTTGGCATTGATCTTAGCCTTGATTATCCTTGAGTGCTTGAGAAGGTTTGTAACGGCTCACGAGCAAGGTATACTCCCTCTGTTGGATTTAATTTCGTGAATTAAAATGATGATTAATGGTTGTTAGAGCAAGGTTCACTTTAGATTGTTGGTTTTAGGTATTAATTAAGTTAATTGTAGTCTGTATGATACTTGAATTTGATCTATTGCTCACTGTTTTGCCTGATGATGTGGGTACTTGTCGATTTAAGGAACTGATGGTCTTTAGAATGCTTGAACTCGGTCTGTTGCTCACTGTGTTGTTTAAGAATGTGAGTGCTATTTTGTTGTTAAAAAAATAGATGATCTGTGATGCTTGTGTTTAGGCTGAAATTGGAGAAATTGAGTTAGGCAATTTTGCTTACAAACAGTGCATGCTAGAATTTCATTCTTTACATGGTTGGTGTTTGGTTGTTACTTGCATATCCTGTGACATGAACTGATTAGAAATTAGACTTTAATTTGTGCATTCATGCATATAATTGATGACTGTTACAAGAGAAATGACACTTTAATGTGATATTTATTGGCTTGTGAGTGTTTTGCTGCATATTAGAATTCTGTTGGCATTAATTAGGTGTTTTGGGAACATAAATCTATGAAAAGATAAGTGGTTGTGCATTTTGAGAAATTCCAGTGGCACATATATGCATTTCAGTACAAATTGTGTAAAAATTGTGGGCTTATATGCATTAAATGGGTGCATGTCATGTTTAGGATGCATGAGCATGTTTTTAAGGAAGGTTTTGAGTTGAATTTTTATTGGTACCAGTTACTGGTACTGTTTTGAGGACTCTGGTATGCTTGGTATGACTATTTCGCAAGCTCAGGGATGAAATTGTGAATAAAAATAATTTCTGAGGGTTGAAATGCAAATTTGTGAGGGCTTATATGTGACATATAAATGATATATGTAAAACTGTGGGCTGAAATGTGAAATTTAAGGGCTCAGGAAAAGTTTTGGGCTTATTTGTAAGTATGGAGGCTGTCGGATTGGATTGGATTGATGTTTAAATGTTATTGGGTCGGAGTTGGATCCGATTATCTGGGGTTGGACCCGTTACGGACTGACTCAGTCAGCTGGATCAGGCTGACTGGGTTCAGCCGAGTGTGCGCTGAAATTTTTTTGGGCCGAATCATTTGGGCTGAGAAAATTTTTATTAAAGTTGGGCCGGATTTAATCCTTTGAGCTCTCTTTATTTATTCCTGTTGGGCTTTCTGTGCAGGCCGAGATTAGAGAAAATTTTTGTGGGCTGAAATTAAGTGAATTTCGAATTTTGTTTAAGCTTTTGAGAATTAGACTTTCGGATTTAATTAAAGTCTAATTAACTGCAAATCTGTTGAGCTTGATTAACATTAGACTAAAAGACTTGAACCCATTAAAATTAGTCTAATTTTCGATAGTCGGATTTTAGGGATATGATGAGATTAAGTCTGCTAATTGAACAGATACTGTGGCAAATAAAATAATACAAATTATTCTGATCCCGCAAATTATACTTAAATTGTATTTTTTGAGTTTAGTTATTTGGTTCTTAATTTCTGATTTACTGTTAATTGTTGCTTGAAAATATGTGATTCTATATTATGAGACTGATTCTGATCTCGATATAATTATTATGGAATAATAATTATAATTCTGTTTATCTGGACAAGCAATAATTTACAGTATTAATGATAAATTAAAACGATTGGGCAAGTAACTAAAATAATTTTGTTTTGGACTTGAAATCAACTAAACGGTTAATTAGTTAAGAACCGGCACCTGTTTAGCGTTAGTCCACTCAATGGATTATAGAACACCGTTAAACAGATATTAACGGACCTTGATCTATAATTATGAACAGGACCCGCTAGCGGAGCTTCGCCCCAACCTGACTTTGAAGGTGTGGATTTACACGGACTGTTTATTAGAATCTGGACAGTCGGTAACTTTAAATTCCATGCATAGCATATTGAGAATTCATTTTAAATGCATTCGATTGCGCATTTAGCAAATAGAACCCCAAAAAGAATAAACTACATGTTGATATTATATATCATTTGTTCTGTTGAGATTAAATAAGTCTGATTTTGAATAATTCGTTTGAAGGATAATTTGAAATAATTCAGACTTAAAAAAGACTGGAATGGTTTCAAGGAATTTGATATATTATTCTATCTAATGATAGACGGACTTGACTGGAAAATGAAACCATATGAAATTCAGTCAACATAACACTTTATGTATAACTCACTCAACCGGTATTATTTCGGTTTGGCCACTGACCCGGCCAGAGTACTAGCGCTATTGCTACTGGATATTCCCTCTGCTTGTTTTGTATCATGTGGTTTGAAACCAATGGTTTGGGAACGGTTCTCCTTGATTCTGTAGGCCTTGAGAATTGGAGTGTATGTTATTATGATAAATAATATGCTTAGTTATACTTGATTCTGTTCTGTTGCATATTGCATATTGCAGCATGCCAGTGATAGGCCCAATTCGTCTGGTGCCTTCAGTATGAAATTAACTTGTTTAAACATATTTGATTTTGCATTATAATCAATTATTTGGGGAATTAATTCCTGTTATCGGATCCATATAAAGAACCGTGTAACTGGAACTAAAACCCACACTGAGAATTACTTCTCACCTGTTTGTTTGTTTGCCTCAATAAATTGGGGGTTCCAGGAAACGCGCAGCCTGACCATGCCCGCGATTGCTACGTTTGAGTGTTCGCTCCTGAAGTTTAAAGTTAGGATCCCTAGTGTAGATGCTGATGCCACGGTCCTCGTTAGTCTTGAAGCCCTGCCTGAAGTATATGTGTATTTGTATTTTGAAACTCCTGGCCCGTCAAGCCCTAGTGACGGCATGGTGCCGGAACAGGAACCTTCCTCGCAAACGTGAGCGAGAAGACTCCTACTAGGGTGTTGTTTGTATGATATTTTGTTGGTACTTGGCTTGACTTGAAAACAAATAATATATTTGTATAATATGTATAATATTGGGATGAAGCGAGATACTAACCCGAGTTAGTAATCTCAGCTCAGTGGATGTAAAATAAATAATGTGAAATATGTTTTGCTTTGATATCTTGTACACAAATGTTTTTGGGATCTATGGCGTTCTGTTATAAAAAAAAAAATTAAAACTTTGCATATAACCCTTGGGTTTAGTTTATGTCACACCTCAGCAGCTCTAAACGGCCTTAGGATGCGGGGGTGTGACAGCATGCATACGATTCAACTCTATCAAGGGGCGCCCAACAGATATCATCACTCACTAGGTATACTAATGAGGGATAAACGATTTTCTTGATGAACAACTTTTCCCCGCACAATTCAAGAGACCATAAATAAAGACCGTGTAGCAGCTTTTATCAGGAATCAACGTTAGACAATATTTATAGAACCTATCCTCATGTGAAAAAGTTGAACCATCTCAAACTTAGAATCAAACTCATTTGAAATAAATAATAACACTCAACACAATCCATATATTTATTTCATTGGGTCATGTCATGTACTATGTTTCATAACATACACATATGCAATTAAGTTGGTAACTCCTTACCTATGATTTGTAGAACTTAATCATCACTTAACTTGCATACTAATCTCATATGATAATTAATGTTCCTTGTTAATTATCAAGATTACGTACAGTTTAGATTTATTATTGTCATTCTAATGAATGATCAACAGAGATCTACAATTCAGATCCTCAACCTGAATGATCTGTCAATAATAAACTCTAGGAACAAATGATTAAATATCATTAATAACATAAACTAATATTTAAGTCATTAAACTGTTGACTTCTAGGACATAACTCCAACAATATTATCCATATTTAATTTTCTTCAATCCTTTAATTGATACTATACCAGCTCTGTATAAATCCTCTGGTCTCTTCAAATGTACATTGTAAGATCCTTCACACTATGAGGTAAATTAATAATTTTTTAAAGCCTCAAATTTGATTAATAAAATACATCCATTCAAAATTAGTCACCTAAAAGTATATTAGGGAGATAACTAATTAAGGATAATTGAATATTATAATCAATCATTTGAAACTCGAATATCGAGATAGAAGTGAAGATAAAAGATAACTTACGCTGGACTAAAAAAAAAATTAAATATTGATCATGAGAAGGTAATATGTTATGAGTTTATAAGCTATAATGAATATTTATAAAAAAATAATTTTTCCATGAAGAAACTAAACAAGTATCATCATTGACACAAAATTCTTAGAATTTGATGATGAACTCTAGAAAGTGCGAGGGTTGAAGCCTTACATATCCAACAACAAACAAAAGGGAAACCAAAATCAGACAATCCAATACCTTACACTACGCGAAAATATCCGAACTGTAACGGTTAATAAAGTAAAATTGTAACGATTAGGGTGACGTTGCAGTAGCTGCCGTTACAAAATTTTATAATAACCGTTACAGAAGACAAGGGTTTCGTAATGGTTAATATAAAATTACCGTTAGTAACTATTAAAAAAATATTTCTTTTTCTGATTTTTGGTTTGGTTTGTAATGGTTATTAGATAATAACCGTTACAAATTTAAGGCTTCTGTAACGATTATTATCTAATAACCTTTACAAAAGCCCATTATTAAAAAAAATTGACAGTTTTCTGTGGCTAGCCCCTGTTGCTAGCCGAAATAAGAGTGTACCAACTAGTACAGATATCAATCAACATATCAATCAATATATATCAATCAAACATGCATAATCAAAGTACACATGCGCGACAACGCAAAAATGTAATAGTACATGCAAATCAAACAAATAATGCTCTATTCGCCGAACAATATCCCGTACATGAATTGCATAACCTCATCCACTACCCCTCCAATTTGTTCTTCTAAATAAGGTTCTCCAACCGGTTCGATTCTTTGCAATTGATTATAAACAAACCAAAATATTACATTAGTTACTTGAGATATATATGTATATGTATATAACATCGTAAATTCCAAATGCTATAAGTTCTAAATTGATATCCTAAAACCTTAAATCCTAATCCCTAAATCATAAACCATAAAGTCTAAATTTTTTAATATCCTAAATCGTAAACCGTAAGTTCTATAAATCGTAAATTTTAATTCCTAAATTTTATAGTATTGGTATCTTGAACTCTAAATCCTAAACCCTAAAACCTAAAACCTAAACTCTAAATCCTATATTTGAAATAAATAAGTACCTGAGGTATTTCTCCGACTTCCACCACATGGTTCAATACGTATCTCATGGTGACCAATGTGAAATATCCACACTCTACATTCCCCTTCTGTTTCGGACACTAAGATCAAAATTCAAAATAATAGTTAAGATTTTTAATAATTGCACCCATTCTAATTTCGAGAACATAATACATATAATTTCGTACCGGTATTTCGAACCAGATAAACAACCGGCCACCACGATGATTTTTTTGGAACTTTTCCATCAGGTAATAATTTTTATATGCCCTGCATGCAATTCTAATTATTCCATCAATTCCAAAATCGCATCATTATTTTGCTAATTTAGAAGCAAAAACTTACATATTTATAAACGGCTTAATCTATAACAACGAGGAGACATCTTTGTGTGTCAAGGAATCTAAAAAATGAATCTCTAGTTTGTTGACATTAATAATAAGGACTGTCCAATGAAACCTGTAATTGAGATTAATTATTATTAACATGGATGGAAAATTACAAATTATTTGGTTAGTCTTTGTTAGTTCAATAATATTGTCTTATCCCTGGTTATACGACAAAAGAAAATACTCGCATGGCCAATTTATGAACGAGTTCTTCATGTAATTCACTGAGGCACCTTTTTCGTGCAAGAATTTACCTTCAGCCAAGAGATCAGGATCTAATACGGTGATTTTGTTAGAGTACCCTAATCCTTTCGAAAGTTGCCACATCCAATACCTGCATTCATAGATATCACTTGAATATGTTCAAATCGAATTGAATATGAGAAAAAATGTTAAGTTTGAAAATTTATACCAGGAGTACATCTTGATGATCGATATGTTCAGCTATTCTCTCTTAAAATATTCGACGATGTCACCTAGGTTAAGGTTGAACTTAACCTCGTCGTCATGGGTACCCTAAGGATTGCAGTCAAACAGTTCAAAATTTTCGTCGCCTGGTGGTGTGAGAATCAAAAGGTCATATACCGCACGTTCGTATTTGGAAAGTCTGCCAAGCATCTTGTTTGATAGGAGCAGTTTGCAACCAATACCTGACCCCGCACTTGTCACCTTCTTGATCTCCTTCTTTTTTGTTTTCTCCCTCTCCTTCTCTTTCTCCTTCCCCTTCTCTTTCCCCTTCTCTTTCTCTTTCTCTGCACGTGGCTTCGGTCGGCTGCTGTTATTCTACATTAAAGGTCATAACTTAATTAATTAGTCATGAGTATTAATATTAGAGATGCATGTGTGAAATCAAATTGTGATAATCAAGAGATACCTGTCCCCGTATCTCCACATGCTTTCTCGGCCATGCGAATCGACTCCCCTTACTAATGCCTAATTCCTCTTGTGTCAGTCAGGGACAAGCCAATTGCGGTATTCATCGAATACAATGTCAAGCTGGATTAGAACACACTCAGGAGATAGAGGCTCACAGTGTACGATCTGACCCGGAATAGACGGTAGGATAATTCCCTCGGCCACGTACACCCGCTCATTCTGATTATCGTAAAGGTAGAGACCGTAAGGGATGGGTTCCTGAAAATTGCAAATAGATGTAAATCGCACATTTTTTAAAAAATATAAATAAATTCACTACTTGATAATAAATTATAAAATGAATTCAATCTGATCACCGCCAATCGGATTTGGAGGCATATAGCATGAAGCAACTGTTCAAAATAACTGATCATTGGACATTGTTGAGTCAACCTCGACCGAATGAAATGGCGGCGATGGCGTCACGAACTGCGACGAGGTCGGAATCTGTACTCCAGTGGAGGCCAACCATCCCTGGAACTCCCTATAACACTCCTGCCTAATGGTCTCCCTCAACTTGGATGACGCTATCAATTCTTGTTTACATTTCTCCGTGACCTATTTGACCAACTCATCCATAGAAATCCAGTTTTGAAACATCCTTGCCCCAGTTTTCAATTGTGATTGGCACTCTTAGCTTAGTGAGATATGCGCAGAAGGTACCGAATTTCTTGACCGAAGTTACATCACCATATGGAAGTCCTTCATTGTCAAACTTAATGCTAAAAGGTTACTCTTTAGCCCTTAGCTTCCTAAACTCTTCCATCCTGGTCTTACTTCTTTTGATTTGTTTATTCCAATCCTCCAATTCCTGTTCTTCTTGATCAACCAGTTCTTCATGATCTGTTTGTTCTTCATGATCTCTTTCTCCTTCAGACATATCAATTCAAGCAATCAAGTAATTCAAGCAATTTAAATAATTCAAGAATAATTAAAGTCGTTTGAGTTTACAACAAACAGAAATCATAAAATAGTACCAACAAACCATTCAACAAACCCTAAATTAAACCCTATATCAAATCATACAATAAACCCTAAATTAAACAAACCATATAACAAACTCTAATTAAAACCTACATCAAAGCATACAACAAACTCTAATTTTCCCCACGCGAGACGTCATTCTTGTCGTTCTCCTCCTTCTCCTCCTACTGACTAGAGCCCTCATCCTCCTCCTTCCACTTAACACAGAGAAAGAAGCTAGGCTTCCTGTCGCATCCCGGTAGATACCAATGTACTGCAGAGACAGACCTTCTCTTCGGAGGCGGATACCTACCAACTGACTCCTTTGGCTTCTCCTCCACCATCTCATTCGTCTTCTCTACCTCCTTGTCGGCTGGCTTCTTATTCCCAATCTCCATCGCATTGTTCTTCTCCATCTAATTGTAATAGCAATTTCAATATATATGAACCCAAACCCATTTTCATATCAATAATTCAAACTCATTTTCATATAATAATAACAATCCAAACCCAAACCCATTTTCATATCAATAATTCAAACTCACTTTCATATAACAATAACAATAACAATAACAATCCAAATCCATTAATAACAATAACAATCCAAATCCATTAATAGCAATCCAAACCCATTTTCCTTTAAGTAATCAAACAATTAACCCAATCAATCGAATAATTAATCAAATAATCAAGCAATTTGAAGGAATTATACCTTCAGCAGGCTGTTGAAGGGGTGTTGAGGGGTGTTGTGGATTGTCGAGGAGCTGGCTGTCGTGGCTATCGTGCGTGTCCTGTTGAGAAAGAGACAAAAAGAGAGAAAGTGATGGAAGAGACAGAGAGAGCTCGGGAGAGCTGAGAGAGAGATAGAGAAAGAGCTCTCGAGAGAGGGAGAGGGGAACTCAAGCGCGAGTGAGGAAGAGGTCTCTCGAGAGAGATAGGAACTCAAGCGAGAGAGAGGAGCTCAGAGTGAGCTCAAGATTAGAAAGAGCAAGAGAGAGCTCGAGATCAGAAAGAGAAAGAGAGAGGCGAGAGAGAGTAAGTACCTTCGGCGAGAGAGAGACGGGCGGAGTGTCGAGTGTGAGACAGGCGGAGTGTCGTCGTTGGTGAGAGAAACGGGCGGAGTGTCGTCATCATTGGTGCACAAGAGAGAGCTACTAGGGTTTTGGACATAGAGGTTTTCGATCGAGTGAAAATTGGATTTGGACGGGAGAAATCCCCCTTTTCTCTTCAAAAAAAAATTGAATACTAAGGTTTCGTAACTGTTATTACCAAATAACCGTTACAGAATTGAATAAATCTGTAATGGTTATTTAGTAATAACTGTTACGAAACGTAAATTATTTAATTGCGGGTATTTTTTTTTTACTAAACAAGAGATCCTCCTTTTTAAACTAAACTAAAGTGAACATTTGCACAACTAAAGTAATCAGTTATACTTAATTAATTGAACATTTAAAACAAATTTTTAACAAAATTACAAATAGAAAATAAATTAATGTAAGTACTAATATTAAAGATAAAATAAAACAAATTGCTAAAAAAATTATAAAAATGACCGACCACCTATGAAAATAAAAAATTAATGTAAGTATTAATTTTAATAAATATATATATAGTTAATAAATATACATATTAGATTCAATTGAATTTTAACTCACATTAATTATGTAGTTACTTTCTTTTCCGACGCGTATCGACCCATACTCCTTCGATGTTATTAGGACGTCAATGACTGATTGATATCGGTGAAAAATAGAGGTATTTTCTCGAAGTGGTCATATGCTTCTTCATCCACGGCATCTCCAACACCGACAATACATCTCTTTCTTAGAAGGAAATTCATATACTTATAAAAGTTAATATACATACTTATTAAAGTGAACATTTGTACTTAATAAAGTGAACATAAATACTTATTAAAGTGAATATTTACCTGGAAGAACAATATGCCTTTTTTTATCCGCTAGATCTTGAATGTAGAAAACTTGCATTGCTTGCTTATTTGCAAGTATAAAAGGGTCGTCTCGATAAGCCCTTTTATTGAAGCCAACGGTTATGAACCTCATTTTGTCTTTTTTGACTCCACCGTGACTGTTGTCGATCCATGCACACTTGAATAAGGGTATATTGAATTTAAGATTATTCCCAAATCTCCTTAATCCACCCGTAATAAGTATCAGCCCTTCCAATATTAGTACCAGATAAAGCAACAAGTGAGACTCTACTATTTTGCACGGTGATTTTACCATCTTGTTTCCTCGTCATACCAAGTGAATTCATTTAGGTCATATCCTTAGTAGGTTTGCACTACTGCATCAGGATGTTTGGATAACCATTTTACGGTTTTGTCGACCTCAACTTTTTCAGATAATTGGGACTCTACCTTTCTTTCAAACCATTGCACAAAATTTAATTCGTGTTGTATGTTAATCAAGTTTTCGATGTAAGTCGGATATTGTTAACGCAACTCGGATAGATGCTCATTGGTATAAGGTGCCACAACAGTAAGGTATTGGAGGACTTTTATATGTTCTTTTATTCTCACATTAAAATATGGTACATAAGTATGGGATCCAATTGTTCCTTTTCCTTGAAGTCTACCCTCATGCCAAGACTTTGAAAGCCCGATAGGTTAAACATCATTCAAATAATCAATATAGTACTCAATAACTTCCTCGGCAACATATCATTCCACTATACTCCCTTCGGGCTTAGATCGGCTACGAACGAGACCTTTTAATTGATCCATTGCTCTTTCAAAAGGAAACCTGTACCGTCGAAATACTGGACCGCACATTTTTATCTCCCTAACCAAATAAATGGTCAAATGTACCCTGGAGTCAAAAAATGATGGCGGAAAGTACATCTCAAGCTCACAAAGGGTCAATACAATCCCGTCCTGTAACTTGTCCAAACTACTCGAATCGATAACCTTAGATCAAATAGAATTGAAAAAATAAACACAACCTAGTGATGGTCATCCTCACTTCTTCACTAAGTATTCCTCCAATTGCGACAGGAAGTAACTGGGTCAGTAAGACGTGATAATCATGTGATTTCATCCGAATCCCTATTTCAACTATATCTTTCCTTGTATTCACGCCATTTTTAGTTTTTCCTTGAATTTCCAACATGCAACCAATCAAAACTTCACACAAGTTCTTAATTATGTGCATCGCATCTAGGCAATACCTAATCTCCAAATACTGCCAATATTCAATGTCTTAGAATATGGACTTTTTCTTCCATAACCCTTTCGGAATCTCATTTGCAAATTTCTTACCAAATTTGACCTTTATGTCCTTAACCTGTCGATATACTCCCAATCCGGATAACGGCAACGGGGCCTTTCCATTCTCGACCTTGCCAAAAAAAATTTCACCATTTTGCCGGTAAGGGTGATTACGGTTCTTAAGAAACCTGCAGTGTCCTAAATACACATTTTTTCTGTAGTTCTTCAGGTAAATAGAATGAGTGTTTTTTCTCTTTTGTTCCTATACCCCGACAAGTTACCGTAAACAGAAAAATCAGTAATCGTGCAAAATATCATAGCACGCAGTCTGAAATCAGTTCTAGAGTGTGCATCAAATATTTTCACTCCCTCATGCCACAATTTACCAAGGTCATCTACCAATGTAGCCAAATACACATCTAAGTCATTACCTGATTGTTTAGGACCTGAAATCAACAAGGACATCATCATATATCTTCTTTTCATACATAACACGGGAGGAAGGTTGTAAATACACAATAAGATCGGCCACGTAGTTTGACGGCTACTCATGTTGCTTTAAGGATACATTCCGTCCGTGCATAATCTCAATCTCATATTTCTGGGTTCACTACCGAATTCTTCAAAGTCTCTGTCTATATTCCTCCAATCCGGAGAATCTACGGGGTGTCGGAGCGTACCATCATTTTGTTTCCTACAGTCAGCGTGTCATCTTAAAAGTTTGGCATCCCTCGCATTAGAAAAAAACCGCTAAAATCTTGGTATTATTGGGAGATAAAACACTACATTCGCAGCTGGTCCCTTACTACCTTACTCAATCTAATCGTCTCTCGGTCTATATCGTGATGCATTACACTGTGGACATTTATCCAGATCCATATACTGAATCCGGAATAATATGTAGTCATTTGGATATGCATGAATTCTCTCAACTCCTATTTTCAAAGGACACAACATCTTTTTAGCTTTATAAATTGAATCCGGCAATTGGTTATTTTTTAGAAGAAAATATTTACGCAAAAGGTTGAGCAAAGCTGTGAAACTAGCATCGCTCCATCTATTTTTGGCTTTTAGGTTAAACAGTTTGAAAATCGCAATAAGTTTTGACAATTTACAACCAGGATATAACTTAATCTTACCTTCTTCACGTAACATTCCAAAAATTTCAACATTATCAACAAAATCTTCATCTGCATTGTTCACAATTTCATCCAAATCATCATTAAGTTGTGTATCATCTACATTATTATCATCACCATCACATACATTTACATCATCAAATATATTTTCATCTTCAAATATATTTTCATCATTCAATAATACATTTTCTTCTTCATATTGTGAATCCAATACATTTCTGCTAGGCCCATCAATTAAATATTTTCCCCCAGTTTCTCCATGAAGTGTCCACCGTGTATAATCCGGTTGAAATCCAGATCTAACCAAATGAACTCTTATTTCTTTTAAATTAGACAATTTCAACATATTCTGACAAACACAAAAAGGATAATAAATTTTATTATCATCTGTCATTTATTATCATCTGTCCTTTTCATATTCTCTATAGCATAAAACATATAAATTCTTCAAGCCCCTTTGAAAATGTAGCCGAATATCAATTGCTTGAGTGCATCCACGTCTGATGCATCTGAACAATAAAATGTATGAAAAATGTTAGGGTTTGGGGTTATGGGTCGATTTGTCACATTAGGTTTTCGGGCTGGTCACTATCCTAGCCCACTCTTTGGATACTCTGTCTCATTAGCGAGCGTACGTTAGATGCAATGTGTTGTCTAAGAAAAAATCGACATTATTTCCCCTTATATTTCCTGAATACGCTAACACACGATTGCTCGTGCGTACGTATCCGTGGGAACATAAGGGGAAATGCTGCTGAATTTTTTTCATACAACACATTGTATCTAACGTGTACAACTCGCTGTCCTAAATGAGACAAAGTATCTAAAGAGCAGTACTCCAGACCGGGAGTACTATCCGAGATTAATCCCTAATGGATTAATCTCGGACGGACAACGACCTAAATTTGATTTTGTCCCGGTATGTTGGTCCTATATGACAATACGATATAAATTTAAATGCATATGCAAATTATTAATGCATGCAAAATTTGACAATAAATGAATAAAATTGAAAAGTTTACGAAAATATACCTTCAATCCGATTTATTCTTCTTCTCTTGAATGTGCTAGATCTCAAATTGTCCAAACTTCTCCTCTTGAATGAGATCTGAAATTGTCCAAAAAAGCCAACAATAAATCATTAATTTTACCATAAATCAAAATAAAATCGAAATAAATAAGGGAAAATGGAAAAATAAGAAAAATTAATAAAATTCATTTTTTAAACTTTGAATCTGCTCTTCTTCTCATTCTTTTTCTAATTCTTAATTTTACAGAATTTTTCAAAATTTTTGACTATTTTTTTGAGTGAAAATAAATATGAAAAAAAAAGACAAAAAATTTCGGCTCTTTTCTCTCTAATGGAAATAGTGCGGCTGTGTGTGATCGAAGGAGGAGAGAGGAAAAACCCTAGTTAAGGTAAATATTACGGTGGTTTAGTAACAGTTATTAGAGAATAACCGTTAAGAAATTAAAATTTATATTTTGTAACGGTTATTATCTAATAACCGTTACAAAATGGACTGCATTGTGTAATGGTTATTAGATAATAATCGTTACAGAAGAGTTGACAGAATTTTTTTTTCGGACGGTACTTCTGTAACAGTTTATTTATAAAAACCGTTATTGAATGAATTTAATAATATTTACACTGCTGCCATTGGTCCTTCTGTGACGTTTTTTTTTTTTAAAACTGTTATAAATGGAGCGTTAGTGATCCACGTTTTTCTGGTAGTGTTAAATCACGAAATTAAAGAGAGATAATGACGCTTAAGGAACAATTTTCGACCTCTCTAGATACTTGTGCAATGACACCTGTATTGTTAAACTCTAGATCATAAGATTCAAGATAAAAAGCATACAAATACGAGTGACCTTGTAGGTCTTAACAGTTGCGTATGACATTAAATCAATACATCAAGTCAAGTTGGGTGTTTGGTCCAGTGGTTTTGTTCTATTTCGCCAACCAAGTGGTCCTTGATTCGATTCACGGAAAGAGCATTTATTTTCCAAATTTTTATAACAAAATCGTTGGTTTCAAACCAACCTTCAAAAAAAAAATAAACCAATAGATCAAGTTAAAAATAGAGCGAACGACCATGATGGATCGACGTGGTCATGTTGCCTCAAAATTTCAAATTAAGTGTAAGCAAAACACAAAACTGTTAAAGCACATGAAAATCAAAGCTCTTAGCTGCCAAATATAAAAATTATGGTTGCGGATCGATCAATGACGTGGATAGTCCAAATCAACGGATTATGAATGTCACTAATGTAATAGTTGTATGACGTTATTCTATCAATGGCTTTTAATGCAAGTTTGACCTCATTCCAAATCAATGCTCTCTAGTACTAGATCCTACACACACTTGTAGAAGAAGAAGAAGAAAGAAGAAAAAAGAAAGAGGAAGGAGAAAGAGAGGCAAATATGAAATCTTTAGATTTTGCATTTTGAATGTTGTAAATTTGATATAAATTGTGAAATTCTATCAATTTGATCGAAATTCAATATTAAATCCATTTTCCTATATTACTTTCTTTTCGATAAAATTTTTAGCTCTTCGTGCATATTTCTTATATTTTTACAATATTATAGTTTAAATTCTCAAGAAAGATCTCTTACAGCTGTACAAGACTGGTATGTTTGGCAAATAGTGTGAACTAGAACAAGAACTAGAACAAGGCTTGTTCTAGTTCTAGTTCTAATTCCATGGTTTTGGTAGAACTAGAACAAGGAGACGAACTAGGCCTTGTTCTAGTTCGGGCCATGTTTGGTAATGCTGAACTAGCCTAGTTCGCGAGCTAGATAGTTCGACTCCTTGCCAAATATAGGCTTGATGTCTTAATCAAAGGATCTTGGATTGAAACTCCTGGTAATTAACAACAGGAACCTATGCCTGCAGAAAAAAAAACCTGTTAAACAAATATACTCTCGAGAGAGATAGATTCGACACATGCTATATCAAGTGGTGTCTGTGAGTGGCTTTTATTTTCGATGGGTATTTGTTGACTTTTTCTGTTTCATTGAGTCGTCAATGTGTCACAATCTTGCCGGAGGCGTAAAAAAGAATTAGACAACGATAAATTAAAAAAAAATTAAATTTAGGTTGTAAAATTAAAGTGGATGAAGAAAGAAAGAGCAAAAGAGAGACAACAATATTTCTTATTCTCAATATTTGGATACCACATACAATTTACAAGTCTTTATTTATAAGCAAGAAAAGAGATCTTCTAATAAATGACAAGATATATATTTCCGATATATATCTAATGTAATAAATGAGAATAATAAAGATGAACAATCTATAAATGATTTGTATCCATTTATAACACTTCCCCTTTGTTCATCTTTCATTATACACTATTAATATGATACTTCAGGATCAATATTAATATGATGCTTCTGAATCATTTATACTGCCTCATTAAAAACCTTACCAAGAAAAATCCATTGGGATAAAAACTTGGATAAGAAAAAAAGAATATAGCGTGTATAATGCTTCCCCTCATTTGATATTATTGGACATCCTTTAGTCGCTGTAGACGTATCTTCTTTCTGAGCTGTTAAAAAATTCTTGTTGGCAAAAACTTCGTAAATAGATCAGCCAAGTTGTCGCATGATTGAATTTTTTGAACATCTATTACACCATCCTTTTGTAGGTCATGTGCTGAGAAGAACTTCGGCGCAATGTGTTTAGTTCAGTCTCCTTTGATATATCATTCTCTAATTTGTGCTATGCAAGCTGCATTATCTTCATATATTGGAGTAGAATTTTCCTTAATGTTTTTAAGTCCACATCCATCTTGAATATTTTGAATTATTGATCTTAATGAAACACATTCTCGACTTGCTTCATATAAAGCGATTAGTTCAGCATGATTTGATGATGTGGCAGTTAGAGTTTGTTTTGTCGATCGTCGTGAAATTGCAGCTCCACTGTATGTAAACACATATCCTGATCGAGATCTTTCTTTATGCGGATCTGAAAAATATCCTGCATCTGCATATCAAACTAAATTGGATTTTATATCCTTATGATAATATAGCCCCATATCTCGAGTTCCACAAAGATAGCGAAAAATTTCTTTAATTCAATTCCAATGTCTTCGGGTTGGTTTGGAACTATATCTTGACAATAAATTTACAGCAATTGCAATATCAGGTCTTGTATTATTTACAAGATATAATAATGCTCAAATTACACTTAAGTATGGTACTTCAGGACCAAGTATTT
This sequence comes from Rhynchospora breviuscula, assembly GCA_027562975.1. Lineage (NCBI taxonomy): Eukaryota > Viridiplantae > Streptophyta > Magnoliopsida > Poales > Cyperaceae > Rhynchospora > Rhynchospora breviuscula. Next base: position 58,295,697 of record CM050398.1, on the reverse strand, counting down.
CTTCATCATTTTCTTAGGGACGAAAAGAATCATTTTCTACATTCAACGATCGCATGACCATTAGTATTTTCAAAGGATGAGCTTTATCCATATTAAATTTTTTTAACATTTTTTCTATATAATTTGACTGATGGATAAATATTTTATTTTTTAAATGCTCGATCTGAGGCTGAGGCAAAATTTAGTTACACCAAAGTCTTTCATTTCAAACTCCTTTTTCAACAATTTTGCAGTATTTTCAATCTCTTCAGGAGATCCTATAATGTTTAAATCATCAACATACACTGCAACAATTGCAAAATTAAGATTTGATTTTTTAATAAAAACACACTGGCTAACTGTATTATTTTTATATCCTTATTTTAAAAGATATTCACTAAGTAGATTATACCACATTCGACCAGATTGTTTTAGTCCGTATAAAAATTTTTGCAATTTTATAGAATATATTTTTCCAGGCTTTGATTTATATGCTTCAAGCATTTTTAATCCTTCAGGGATCTTTATACATATGTCACTATCAAATGAACCATATAGATATACTGTGACAACATCCATAAGTTGTATTTTTAAATTTTCTGTGACAGTGAGACCTATTAAAAATCTAAGAGTTGTCACATCCACTACAGGTGAATATGTTTCTTCATAATCAACTCCATATATTTGTGTAAAGCCTTGCGCCACTAGACTTGCGTTGTATCTCACAATCTCAATTTTCTCATTTCTTTTAATAACAAATACCCATTTGTAACCTATAGGGTTAACATCTTTAGACGTCTGGACTACTGGTCCAAATACTTGTCGTTTATCAAATGAATTTAATTCAGCTTGTATGGTATTTTTCCATTTAGGCCAATCATGTCTTTGTCTACATTCTTCTATGGTTTTTGACACATTATCCTCTTCGCTTATAACATCACTAGCTATAGCAAATGTAAAAACTTCATCAACTTGAATTTTATTCCTATTCAATGTTGTACCATTTTTCACATAATTTATAGAGATCTCATAATCATTTTGCATTTTAGTTTCTTCTAGAACTTCATCAACCTCAGAATTTCTTGTGGAATTTTATTAATCTCTTTTGGAATTGTACCAACTGCGTTATTCTGCTCTTTTCTTTTGCGTGGATTTATATCCTTAGAACCAATTGGTCTTCCACGCTTCCTACGTTCATTAGATAAATTTGATATTTTTGTAATTTCTATTCGAGCAGGTGCATTTATAGCTAGAATATGTGATTTAGTGATTCTATTTATATCTGTGAATGAGTCAGGCAATTCATTTGCAATTCTTTATAAATTTATAATCTTTTGAACTTCAAGTTCACATTAACCACTTCAGGGGTCAAGATAAGATAATGATGAATTTCATGTCACTTGCTTATCCAACTTTTGTTTTTCTTCTCCTAATTTTGGGAATATTGATTCATCAAAATGATAATCAGCGAATCTTGCTGTAAAAATATCTCCTGTTAATGGTTCTAAATATTTGACAATGGAAGGAGAGCTAAAACTAATATAAATTCCCAACTTTCTTTGAGGTCACATTTTTGTGCGTTGTGGAGGGGAAATTGGAACATATATTGCACAACCAAATACTTTTAAATGAGACAAATTTGGTTCTCTTCCGGAGACTAATTGTAATAGGGAATACTTATGATAAGCAGTTGGTCTTAATCTGATTAGTGCAGCAGCATGTAATATGTCATATCCCCATGCAGAAGATGGTAAACTAGATTTCATAAGTAATGGTCTAGCTATTAATTGTAACCTTTTAATCAATGATTTTGCTAGACAATTTTGTGTATGAACATGTGCCACTGAATGTTCTACAGTAATCCCAATAGACATGCAATAATCATTAAAAGGTTGGGATGTAAATTCTCCTGCATTATCAAGTCAGATTTTTTTAATTTAATAATTTGGAAAGTTAGCTCTCAATTGGATAATTTGTGCTAATAATCTAGCAAATGCAACATTTCTTGTTGATAACAAACACACATGTAACCAACGTGTTGATGCATCAATTAAAACCATAAAATATCTAAATGGTCCACATGATGGTATAATAGGTCCACATATATCTCCTTGAATTCATTCTAAAAACGGTGGAGCTTCAGGTCCAATTTTACTTGGAGATGGTCTAGTAATTAGCTTTCCAAGAGAGCATGCTTGGCATGTCAATTCTTTTGATAACAGGATCTTCAGGTCCTTTAGGGGATGCCCATTTGCACTTTTAATTATTCTCCTCATAATTATATTTTCTGGATGACCCAATCTATCATGTCATAGTGTAAATAATTTTGGATCAACTAACTTCTGGTTAGTACCATATTTGATTCTACTGTACTTATATACGTACCATACAGTCCATTAGATAATACTTGCTGTTTCTCCATAATATTTTTCTGGCCATTTTTAATAGATATGACATGAAGATATTCACAATTTTTCTCATTTATAGTTTCAATGTGATAACCATTTTTTTTAATATCTTTAAAACTTAGTAGATTTCTTCTGGATCTATTTGAATAAAATGCATCATCTATTATTAATTTTGTTCCTTTAGGTAACAAAATACAAGCTCTTCCGGAGCCTTCAATAATATTACTTGGACTAGATATTGTATGGATATTAATCTCATTAGCATGCAGTTGTAGAAAATATTTCTTACTTTTCAATATTGTATTTGTAGTTCCGCTGTCTATTAGACATGAATCTTCTTTACTTATCATTGCGTCAGTCATTTCCTTAAAATAAAATAAATAAAATAAAATAAATAAAAAGTAAAATGAAACAGACTGACTTTACTTTATTCCCTTACAGACTTACCACTAATTACCGTTTTTGGCTATATTGAAAATGAAAGTTTCTATTGTCAAAATTCTTACTATTTGGGTAAACTTTTATCGGGGTGCATATTCCAAATAATTAGGTAAGTAGACCAGAGAGGAAACTAAACAAGCAATGTCAGAGAAAAAAAAAATAAACAAACAGCTAATAACTTTATTCCGCGTACAAAATTGCCGTACATAAAAAAAGGAAAATTAAACTATTTAAGTAAACCAACTCTAATTTATTCGCATACATATATAATAATGAAAAAAAAAACTTCTAGTTTTCCTTAATAGCATTTATTTCTCCATCAACATCATTGAAGAAATCTGATACATCCAGACGTGTATTTTCTTGGAATCCACTTTCGGGATTATTTTCAGTGAAATTAACTTCAACATTTTTCTCCTTTTTCTTGATTGAGGCTTGATAAAGCAATACTAGAGGCTTGGGTGTACGACAAGTACGAGACCAATAATTTGTCATGCCACATCGATAACAAACATTTTCAGGACGTTTTTCTTTATCATTTTTCACCACATTATTCTTATTTGGCTTGTTGTTTTGACCATCGCGTTGCCAAGTATTGTTGCGACCACGCCCACGACCACGGCCGTGTCCATAAAAAATCTTACGACCACGACCACGTCCTCTATTAGATGATATCACATTCGCTTCAGGGAATGGAGTTGTACCGGTGGGTCGTGCTTGGTGATTTTTCATTAAAAGCTCATTATTTTGTTCTGCAACAAGAAGACATGATACTAATTCCGAGTATTTCTTGAAACCTCGCTCTCGGTATTGCTGCTGCAAGAACAAATTTGAGGCATGAAATGTGGAGAATGTTTTTTCTAACATGTCTTCTTCTTTTATAGGTTCACCACATAATTTTAGTTCGGAGGTTATCCGAAACATTGCAGAATTGTATTCTCTAACAGATTTATAATCCTGTAACCTTAAATGAATCCATTCATAGCGAGCTTTTAGTAATAAAATATATTTTTGATGGTCAAATCTTTCTTTCAAACTCTTCCAGAGTTCTAATGGATTTTTCACTGTTAAATATTCATTTTTTAAATCTCCATGGAGGTGGTGACGAAGAAAAATCATAGCTTGAGCACACTCCTGCGGGGGAGGCTTTATTTGCATCCTTAATAGTTTCTTGTAAGCCATTTGCAGTAAGATGTATTTCAGCATCAAGAGTCCATGGGAGAAAATTCTTGCTCGAAATTTCAAGAGCAGCAAACTCAAGTTTTGTAAGATTTGCCATGTGAACTACAAAAGAAAGTACAAATAACTTCAGGTTATTGATGTCATAACTTCCGGTTATGATAAATAAATAAATTAATAAAAGTACAACATAATGAATAGAAAATAAAACAAAATATAATTCGTATAGATTATAACTTCCAGTTATAATATTTAATAACTTCTGGTTATTAAAAATATTTGACTACGCAATTAGAAAAATTTAATTGAAAATAATTTTAGATTATTTTCATCCAATAACTTCGGGTTATTATTGAGATATAAAACTCCGGATTTTTCGAAAGAAAAAAAAAACAGATTTAAATATCTCCGAAAAAAAATAAAATTAAGAAATATATATTATGTTATGTCAAAACGTAGGTAACTCACTTTAGCAATTATTTAATTAAACAGATTCATAAACTTTTTATCTACGGATTGACTTATTGCAACTTCTGTGTGATTCCTCCAGAGCAAGTCGTGTTGATAACGTGTTGTAAAATTAAAGTGGAGGAAGAAAGAAAGAGCAAAAGAGAGACAACAATATTTTTTATTCTCAATATTTGGATACGACATATAATTTACAAGCCTCTATTTATAAGCAAGAAAAAAGATTTTCTAATAAATGACAAAGATATATATCTAATGTAATAAATGAAAATAATAAAGATGAACAATCTATAAATGATTTGTATCCATTTATAACAATTTAAAGAGTTTAAGTTTTTTTTTTTAAATTAAAACTTGATTTTCATTTGTCAAGCTCGAACCTTTTTAGTTCTACAAAGTATTTGTAGTTAGATTCAGGGCGGAGGGAATAAATTTCTAGGGAGGAAAATTTGTAATTTTTTGCTGGGGGGGGGGGAGCGGAGGGCAAATTGCTTATTTTATACAGAATATTACTTAAAATTACATGTTAATCTTAAAAATTTTCAGAGCACGGGGTGCTAAGCCCTGCTGTGCACCCCCTATGGCTTCTTCCCTGGTTTGATTTCAGTAGAAATGCACGATTTATACTCAATGTATAGGTTTTTGCGACTTATTAGATTTAATTAGGAATGATGATAAAAATATTTTAGTGGAAAAATGATATTTGAATAAATCATATTTGCACAATTTTAGTCATAACTTTTACATGCAAATTTCGATTGACTTGATTCAAAATTTTTATGAAAAGCTTGAAATGAACTACAATTGATACTTGATGTATATCAAAATTTTAAAATTATGGTGATCAAGCTGGCATGATGTTGTCACAAAAATATTTATCACCAGAATCCATTCCAACAAACCTCACTAGGGCATGCAATTCTTTTTATCTTCTACAATTTCTCGTTCACTGACTGTTTGAACCTAGATTAAGTGCCTTTTTCTGGGATAATAAATCCGTACTTCTTGTTTTCAAGCGGAACATAAATGTTTCGACCTTCTAGAAAAGGCGTTCAGTGTATGTGGTCGTGTGTTCTTTATTTTATTTGAAATTTTTTATTCTTAGTTATTCTTGAATAAATTTTAATAATACGTTAACTCCAAACAAATGAGAATTAACATAATTTGTTAATACATGCAATGCCCCATAAGTAATTACCAGATATAGTCAGGTCCAATGACTAAATGGTCAAACAGGTTGTCTTTTTTAATTATTATACTAAATTTTAGCCAAAATGTAAAACATCAATCTGAAGTTCTGAACTGACCAATCCTGCGCATGCAAAAGGCTGCCTAGACTTCATCTTAAATTATCATATTCGTAATACTAAATTAGTTGATTGTTTGGTGTAGTCGACATCTGAAACTCACTTATCGGTTACATCAGAACTTTATGAGCCGCATGTTGCAGGCCCCTCTCTCTCTCTCGGAATCTTTCCTTCCCACGGGTCTGAGAGTCCGGTAAAGAACTTCAGCTGGCATCATTTTTTTGCCCCCCTTGATCCGATTCTCTCCATTGTGCACGAGAAATAGATGTCTAAACTGACTATCTTTTCTTCAGCACACACATGAAAGATTTTTGTTATTGATTGTGACGTATATAATAATAAATCAATTTTCATTAACGTATATGTAATTTGATTTGACTAAATATCTGACTTTTTATTTTTTTTATGAAAAATTAGATGTCAAGTCTCCTGAATTATTTAAATTTAAATTGTCCTTAAAGAACCAATTAGATTTCGAACAATATCTAACTGGACTATGTAGCTCTTTATATTTGAGAACATAATGAACCATCTCCTCTGCATATATGGAGAAAAGCAATGTGCTATTGCACTCTTATTTATTTTTTCTATTTTATTTTATTAGGTGTTAAACAATGAGAGAAAAACCACAAAAATAGAATAAGACGGCTGGGTGGGAAGCAAGGGTGGATCCAAAATTTTTTTAGCCTAGCATCATTATAATTTAATAAAATTTACAATTAGAGAAAATAAACTAAGTGATACTTTAACAAAAAATAAATCATTTTAAACATATATAATTGTACTATTACAAAATATATCATTTTTTTTCTCACAAAAATAATCTTTTTCAAATTTTATTTTTTTCTATCTACCACCAAAAATCATCCAAAAAATAAAATTTATTATTAATTTTCTAATGCAATTACGAGCGGAGGAGCCCGGGCACACATTAATTTTTAACTCATGCACAATCCACAATTTAATAAATTTATCCCTGGCACTTGCCTAGGGGTGCCTTATAGTGGATGCGCATGGGGAAAGAAAAAAATAAATTTTATATTATACTTGTAATTTAGGATGACATCAATAACCATATTTATAAAAAAAAATTCAAGGCTTAAACATATTATCAATTTTTAGTAAATTAGAAATTAGTCTATCTCGCCTTACTTTTTTCTGCAGTCTCCAATATAGATAGAAAAAATCGTTAGCTTAATTTTACTTAGTTTAATCAAGTGTGATTGATACAATTCCATAAAAATTATCTAATTAAATCTTCATAAATTTTGCAAAGTAGTTTAATTAAGTTCCTTTATCCTCACTCCCGTTAAAAATTAGATATATTATATGCGGATGTAATAGAGATTAGTTTCAGTCCTAATGAGGGGATGACGGTCAACATCTTTTTATTATTTCTATCATGTCCCCTCTCTGTTCCACATAATTAAATTACTATATATATATTGAGTAATTATTTTTAGTTTTAAAGTTATCAACTTTTTAATTTCAACTTTGCCGACGAAAAAACCGATGAGGGGTTGAATAAGGAATAAGAATTAGGATCTCGAAATGCGTGCTTGTCCAAATTTTTAATTCTAATTTCATGGTTTTGTTAGAATATAGATAAGAGCTTAAATTTCTTATTCCATAGTTGTTTGAATTGCACAATAATAAAAAATTTAGAATTTTTTCTTATCCAAATCCTTATTCTTGCGTATCCAAACACATCCAAATAACATACCAACTTGGTTAAATTTCAACTGGAGGAGAACAGATGAGCAATTCTTCTTTCTTATCCCGGTACAGTATGTACCCTTTTCCCGTTTAGTCTTTACTCATTTATCCTTCACTCTCTGCCTAACGTAGGCCCAAAGCCCCACTAGTACAAATCCCCGTGCTAGCCAAAAGTCAAAGCAGCCTATACCTATTGCTATTTGTTATTTCACCTCTGTCTCTCTCTCTCACTCATCTTTCATTAGTTTGTTACTGCTCAGCCATAACACAGATCAACTTGCTGACTGCTTGCTAGTTGCTACACATTGTTGCACTGTGTACAACCACCTACCTCTGCCCTCCAAATAATAAAATAACAGCAAAGCCGCTATCACGTACTGTCCTTGCGCCGTATAATATACCACATGCATGTTTGGTATTACTTCTTAAATTCAACCATAATTACTATATAATATTGTATGCATTTATTTCATAGAACAGCTGGCTTTGGTGCGGTGCCTTAGCCTTATCGCCAGCCATGTTTCAGTCCATATGGATGACAAGGACTCGCTCACATGAGCCCAACCCTATATAATTCAAGGACCCCACCATCCCTCTTCTCCTTTTCTAGTCTTCTTTATAAAGCTATACTGTACCCAACTTTCCTCTCTCTCTCTCATATTTCCTTAAAAAACTCAATTTCAGCCTTCTTCCAGGAAGTTTCTAGGGCAGTTTTGCAGAGCGGAGGACACAGAGACCCTAACTGGCAGCACCTCTCAGCCCCCTCGAAAAGGTCAATGGGTTTTTGCCTAATCCTTTGCTCTTCTAGCTCTAGTCAACTCTAAAAAACAGTTTCCTTGTTTGGTTTCCTCTCTGTCTCCAGTTCTTCGCGGATCTGAAAAGACATGTATATATAATAAAAAGATTCAAATAGAAGAAAAGAAAATTATATATACATAGACATACGCAGACACTGCAGCGTTTGTACCACTTCAAAGGAACCTGTTTCCTCATCCGTATACTTTCTCGTTTGAAGTCAAGACTCAAGAAATGGAGTTCTCACATGCTAGAAATTCAAGAGAAGGGGAAAATCAGGAGGAATCAGTTTTAAAAAATCAAATCCCTCTGATGCCTCCTGGATCTACTCCCTCATCATCTTCCCCAGGTTTTCGGTGGTCAGGCAGTGGATCTGGAAGCAGCACGGCTGGAGCTGGTGTCAGTTCAAGTGACGGTGTATACATCGAGAAAGAACACATGTTCGATAAAGTGGTGACACCTAGTGATGTGGGAAAACTCAACCGGCTTGTAATCCCCAAGCAACACGCAGAGAAATACTTTCCCTTGGACCCATCATCTGGTGAGAAAGGGCTCTTGCTAAGCTTCGAGGACCGAACCGGGAAGCCATGGCGGTTCCGGTACTCCTATTGGAACAGCAGTCAGAGCTATGTGATGACAAAGGGTTGGAGCCGTTTTGTGAAGGAGAAACGGCTTGATGCCGGTGACACTATATCATTTGGGCGAGGAGTAGGGGAACATGCTCGTGATCGTCTTTTTATTGATTGGAAGCGTCGGTCCGAGTCAGCTCAAGGTTTGTCCCAAGTTCCAGGACGACTACCCTTACCATCCATTCCATTTTCACGCACTATGGGTATGGGTCCATGGGGACACAGCAGCTTTTTCCTTACGCCATCACAACCGGCAACTCTTTACGAGCACCATCAAAGCAGGCAAGCACTCGGGCAGCAATTAGTCTGGTTCCGATCAGGCATGGCGAGACCTCCTCAGATGACGGCGCCTGGCGTGCCAGTGGTATTGGAGTCGGTGCCAGTTGGGAGTACTCAAGCAACAGCAAAAAGAGTGAGATTATTTGGGGTAAATCTTGACTGTAGCGAATCAGAGGGGAATTCGAATGACACTAATGTGTTATCACTATCAATGCCTAATTGGCAATCAAGGCACATTTCCACCACTCTACCCTTGCTTGAATTGTCTTCTCAAAGTGTGAATGAGCCATCGTCGGCAGCTATGGTAGATTCACCTTCTTCTTCCTCGCAAAAAGAGGGGCACTCATCCTTGGATCTTGATTTGTGAGAAAACACTAACTACTGAAGTTGCCGACTCCCAACCTGAGTATGGACAGTAGGTTCAAACAATGATTCTTTTTGGCAATTTTCATTTTTCTTCTTTTAATTAAATAGGAGCTCGATCCAGATATCAAGAAAGTTTTGTGTTGGTAAGGAAATTCAGTATAGATAATTAGTATGTTGAAGTTGTTCTCTGGATCTGATCAATTTGGTTTTGCATTTCTTTTTTTGCAAGGCTATTTTATTTTTACTTAATTGTAAGTACTTTTCTCATGATTGATAGGCAAATACGTACTCTAGATCTACATATGATATCAGCTTTTATGTTTCAATCTGTAGCAAATTCAATTAACTATATCAAATGTTGTCTTATTTTCTCTTTCTAAGTGGAAAATTAAAATAAGAAAGCTTCATGAACCCATTTTTCCGTCCCCTTATTTTTCATGTATATTTGCTATTTTTCCTTTTGTGTTTTTGTTTTGGGGGCTTTTACTCTTTCCTTGCAATTTGTTATTTCGTTTTCTAGGTTGATTCATTTTCCGCGCATCCACAAGGTTTTTAATCGGAGGACTAGACCAGTACGCGCCTAGACCTACAGTAATGGAGCACACTGCCAGGTCAGATCTTAATCTTTATTCACTCTAATTTTTTTTTTTTTTTTTCTGTTTCTTGTTTTCTCTGGTATTACATTGGGATTGCTATCCTATTTTGCGATAACCCATGCATAAGTCATAGCGAAGGACATGCATGCAAGTAGTAAAAGTGTAGAAATCTTGTTTCTGGAGTAGTTCTACTAGCTATATATGAAACCTGAATTCGTCTTTTAATAGAGCTTTACAAGAAATTAGTACGTGCTGTGACTGCTGTCTGGGGTTGTATGGTATAAAGTCCAGGAGTTCTTTATGGTGGCAGAATGTGGTACGAATATGTACAGTTGCGCAGGTACCTTTGTCTAGAATTTATGGGATAGTGTCAAATTTTACTGGTAATAATATTATATTATATTTTTACTACATAAGAAAGCTGTATAATAATATTTTCTTGCATGGGCATTTATTTGGTAGACAAAGTAGCTAGTTTGAAACCTATCAGGAGGGGTAGAAATTAAGCTCCTTCTGAAATACGACCTTATACCACGTCTAGTACTTGACTCAGGTAGATAGCAATCCGATTGTGCATATTTCATCCTAAAGTCGAATGGTTTCCTACAAATTAAATTGTGCATACATCCATCCATCGGACAGATGGACACTGTAGTAAGGGGCAAAATTTGACTGTTGTGATTGAGATATATTAGTGAAGAACAATAGACGGAGAGATGCTGCCGGGAATAGTATTTATAAAATGTCTCTTTGTTAACATATATATTTGATATATATGTCAACAATTCATGAATCTAAACCATTAAATATGATATATATTTGTTTAGCGTTTACAATTAATTTCCCGTATTAATTTTAGTCTTCATTATAATATGTGTCAAATAATTTTTTAAATGCTTTAGATCATAAAAACAAATAAGTAGATATTCCTAAATTTTTCCTATGTGGGGAGGAAAATGAATTAGACCATATTCCACAATTTTATTTTTGTCATTTGTGTAATTTTCTTAAACTCATAAAAAAATACATATCTTTCTGGTACCTCATAAGAGTGGTTAGCATCAAGACAATTCATCTTCTTCTTTTAAACTGACTGAACCTTAGAAATATTACCCGATAATGGTCGGAATGAACCACATATTCTGTTGAAGTCAATTACCACCACAAATGGGATAGCGAACAATATAACAAGGATAACAATATTGCTACCAAAATGAATATAATGATTTAAATTATAGTATAATACCAAGAGATGGATAACAATATTGGGTTTCTTAGCTTCAAGTAGTGCTCTTACACATCTTAGAAACCGAAATACCAAAGTTATAACTGAAGCAGCATCAGTTTTTCGTGTTTCTTCTTTATTTACTTCCTAATCAGTACTTCCTTTTTTGCACTAGCTATCTAATTTGACTCGTAGAGTTTCCTGGAATATTGTGTTTTCCTGTCTTTTCTCAGTACTGGATATCAAAATTAACATTAGTGCAGTATTATTTTAGTTCAGAAGGAAATTCACTTCATGAAATCACTTATTAGAGTTTCAATCGCGAGTTTTGTGACAATAAAACTAATTTAAGTTGTAACAGAATACAAATGCACGATCCCAGCTTGCTAAATCTTTCTCAAGTTTTTCCCTGCTGCACTCATGTTTAGATGACGACTAAATATTTCTACTTTAAAAAACTTGAACAGATAAATTTTTAAGATAATGCGCTGAAATTTTGTTAGGCAGATGAAATGAATAGCAATCAGGTGCTCTAGTGTCATTAAATTTTTTATTTTATCGGAAGCAACACTAACATTATTGATTACATCCATGTGCATCTAATTCTTTCTTATTAATATAGCTACTTAGGCTTTCTTTTAAATGTCCTGGTGCCTTTATCATTGTAGACACCAATACTCTAAGAACCATATCAGCTTTAGTATATTGTTCTTTACATTTATGTTAGATTTGTATTGGCAACTCTTGTGTTGAATAATCGTAAAGTTCATGAAGTATGCTTCCTGCTACGTACAAATTAAGCATTTTATGAAATTGCATTATTTTCTGAAACGTTAAAATTAGTTGAAAGTTTGTCCTGGTGCCCTTAATGTTGACTATACATAAATGACCTGTAAATTAAAGCTAGTTTTTTGGAAAGTTGGTGCAAAGCCATAGAGGCTTGACAAATCCATACTTACTGGACTTTGCAAATTAGCCATCTCTTGAATAATACAGATAGCTGAAGGAAAATCGTGGACCATCTAAGTTGCATGAGAAAACCAAATTCCACTACTCGTATGTACTACAATTTAAACGCAGCTACTAAAGTATTGAGTTTTAACTTAGCATAATAACTTCGAAGAATTATAAAATTATTAGTTAGGCATGTATATCTAACTTAGAAGGCATAGAAATTTCCTAATTAGAAATGTACATTGATTTATATATATGATCAATTTATGCTTTACATAAATAAGGTATTTGACATTAAATATATTACATCATAAGTGAACACAATAAATCAAGGATTTAAATAGCGGTCATAGCAACTGCTATATCAGTACTATACTACTATCTAATAGACTGCTACATTGCCATATAATATTTAGCGGTTTGTCTGATAGTATGACGTTAGTGGCCTATAGCGAAAAATAGCGACAAATAGCAACACTATAGCGGTATATAAGTGAAGATAGCATGCAACTTATAAATTGTTGATACATTATTAGTATTTTTTACATATCTTTCATAAACGAACTCCGATTAATGTGATTCATCTACGCAAGTTTAAAGAATAAGCTCCAACTTATATAATTTTTTTTTTCAAATTATAAAAATTTTTGGTCAAATATGCATTGAAAATGAACATGATTTCAGTTAGTGTTTATTAGTTATTTTAAAATATTTCAATATTGTGATAAAAATTAATTTTTTTTATTTTAGATTAAACTAGATCTTTAAAATGTACTTTGTACGTAGAAATTCGCTATGGTCCCATAGCGACCACTAAATAGTTGTTATCTACTATCCGCTATGACATAAGCTTGTCCGTTATGAATCTGGTATCCACTATTTAATCTTTGCAAAAGATGATGGTACATCACAACCTTATAATTATGTATCAGGCATCATATAAGTTTTCTGTATGTCTACAAAATCTACAACATGTTCCAACCTTTGGGGTTCATTATAACTTGTGACCTTCAAACATTGTGAATATGTAGATTCTTGTACAACTTATGTTGTTAGCTAGATTCTTTTTGGTAAACTGATCATCAGATCGAGATTAGTTTCTAGACAACACATCCATTATCCACGTTCATTCGCTTTCTGCATTTATGCTGTTGTTTTTTACTTTTTTTTTTTCCGGCATGGTTGATCTGTTTGGACATATATTGGTCGAAGGTATTTTCGACAAAAGTAATCCTGACGATGTCCTTGTTTGGATTCTATATATGTTCACTCTTTTTATGTATACCGAAGTCATTTATTTTTATTGTGTCAACATATAGAGGATCTTTTTGTTACCTTCTCTCTTTGTGCATACCGGCCGTATACGTTATCATTTGGGACCGCGTAGCCATTTATATTTTCTGTGTGGATGTGCTTGTGCATGTGCTTCAATGTGAACCTTAGTATTGCTATGGACACAATTTATTTTCCATGAATATGTCTGAAATATGTAAATTTGAGGTTACGTTTTTCTATATCCATGTTTGGGTTTTTTGAGTAGATTAGTTGTACGACTTACGGATAAGTTACAGATAAGTTGACCTATCTGTCATCATTCTTTACTTCTTATGTTTACAAATATTAAAAAATAATGTCCCCACTTATTGAGCGCGGATAATATTGTATATTATTACATCTATATAGATACTGTGGTTGCAACTAAGGAACAACTATAATAAGTGAGCAAAGCTGTCCGATTTTGAATCGCTATGTTTCCAACATAAGAACTCTAAAATGCCATAATATGGTCTTATGCATTAAATTGAATCAGAGAGAGTCCTATTTGCAATTTCAAAGTTATGCGCAGTAGAAAAGACGGGCAGCCGACGCAAACCCCTGCCCTTATTGATTATGCTCCAAGCAGCTAGGTGAAGATATGCAAGTAATATTTCAAATTTATTATTTTCAGTCTGGTTCATCTGAGATAACGACTATTTACTGATCATACTCATATATAATAGCTGTGCAATCAATTGATAAAATGTACTGTAAGGTGCATCAATTTAAATATTTAGACGTCTTGCATCATGTATATGCATGTGTAGTACTCAAATATTCGCGCTGCCACTAATCATTTCCTGATGTTTCTAAATGCTTTGGGCCGGAAATAAAAAAAAAAAGATGATATATATATAAAATGAACTTTTGAAATGATGTAGCAATTATAAACGAAAATATTGCCTTGTAATTAACCACGGTATTCTATAATTGAAGACATGATGGCGGGAATTTGACGGAGCAAACTCCTTTTTTTTCCCCCTTTTGGAATCAATACAGCTCCTTATTTGATGAGAACATTTATAGACAGTTATATTTGCAGGGTCTATAGAAATTATTTCAATGCAGAATCAACAAGCTCTCCTTCTGTCTTTCCCTTGTAAATACACAAATAGCTAATCTGGCCTATTATTGATGAATGCCGTTAGAGATGTTCAAAGGTTATATTACGGATAGCGGGTTCATAGCAGATAGTGGCTATTTAGCGGTGCTATGAGATCATTTTGAAGGTCTAGTTTAGTCTAAAATAAAAAATAAATAGAATATCCTCAGGCAACTAATTAATACCAACTAAATTCATGTTAATTTCTTATGCATTTTAACCATTAAAACTTTATACTTTGAAAGAGTTGTAGGCTATTTTGCAAACTTTTCATAGAATTTTGAATCACGTCAATCAGAGTTTGTATGTGAAAAATGTCTAAAATACTAATACTATATCAACAACTTATAAGTTGCACTGCTATTTCCACTAACATATTGCTAAAGCGCAGTTATTTGTCGCTATAATCCAATCGCCAGAACACAACTATTGTTAAGTAATTCAAAGTCGATTTATAGGGACGAAATATTCAATTACCAAGTTCTACTCTAATTAATCAATTAAATTGGGATATAAATCGAAAGAAAGATTTGTTTGTTAAATAAAATTCTAATCATTTTTAAAATAATAAATTCATAAATTTACAGTTGGTAGGGGTTCAGGTTGCTAATATTGCTCCCTTAGTTCCAATACAAGCAGTCTGCCTACCTTCGTAGTGGTCCACTTATAAACCTAGGTCACTAGCCTTTAAGCGGCTAGCTTGACTCGAATTTGGCACAGACAACCTTCCATGAGCCCAAGTAATCCACCTAGTCTGACAATGTTAATGCAAATTCACTCAATCTGATTATAATTGTGTAGATTAATAATTTAATTAAGTTTTCTTAATTCTAACTTTCATTACAGGTCAAGTATAGTAAATTAACTCATTTTGACTCTTATAAACCCTCAGTTTCAACTTCTGTTTCGTAGATTAAGTTCAATACGTTTTATTTCTTGATCCTAATGACTTGCTTTAACTTCCATTCTCGAAAAAGGCTTCATCATTTCTAATTTGTGATTTTGGTCTCACCTTTCGGCTATTAATCTTCTAATTGGTATGAAACTAATCAAATAACTCAAGTTTGGTTGGATTTCAGTTCTAAACAATCAAGCATGAACTTTACTTGATGGAAAAATACCAAATCTACTTAGAGCAATTCATAGTATCAATTCAAATTATAAAAGTACAAGAAATAAAACACAAATCATCAAACAAACTAATTAAACATGAAATTAATCCCCAAAGTCTACTCTACTCTAGCAAATTCATAATGAAAACTACACAGGTATCTTCAATTAAATAGTTCATAAGAAAAGAAGTAAAAGGTTACAACAAGCAATGCAAATTCTTTCACTTTATGGTCGTCCGCAACTCTTCAATCGACCCATTAACAGACCAATCTACCCCCTAAAGTCGTATGGCTCAAACTCTTGAATTAATCTTTGTCTAAACAAACCATATATGGTTTCAAATAACGCTAATTTTCGAACCAACAGAGCCATAAGACTTATGGTGCTAATATTGGCTTCATATATTGTTTCCCATCATGGAGATCATGTTCCTTGCAAGGCTAGATTTAGGAGAAAACGCGTTGAAATGGTTGTCAAAAATAATTATTTGTTTCTAAAAACTCTAGTAATTGATTGAAGTGGCCCATCTGTGGGACAAGTTGCCCGCTTGAACTGTTTGTAGTTGTTTTCTAGCTATCTCCTACAATTTGGTTGCCTGCCTATTAGTCTGGTTGCTGGCTGCGGTCAGATTGGCTTCTTATGTACAAATCAAGTCATCAGATTAGCAGGACCTATAGTTTCAAACCAAAAATGATAAAATTTAGTTAAAAACAAATATATAAAATTGTAATTTTTGTCCTAAATTGGATTGGACTATATATCTTAAAATCACCTATCAATCTACAAAACAGTGTGGTGGTGTACCAAATAACACCGCTATTGTAGTTTCTATAGCCGCTATTTAAAACTTTGAAGGTGGCAAAATATGCAAATACATCAAAAGGATGCCTTAGACAGATGTGATGCTTAATGGTTCAAATGGGTGAAGAAAGTTTATATGAACAAGATAATAAAATAGGGTAAAATCATAACAAATTTACTATCTAGCAATAAACTGCCAACAAATTTATGGCTTAATCGGTACCAATACCATACCAATAAAATCCTAAACAATCCCGTTTAAACCTAACCAACAACAACTACCAAGATGGCACAAAGCACACAAACTTCCTGAATCTAACCTAAGGCCAAAACACAAGCTTCATAGATCTCACCTAAGGACACAACACAACACAACTTATTGTCCAGCACTGTAGTCGTCGATCACACCCAAACACATGGCTGCCACAACACAACCAAGGCCAAACCACATTTGTCGATCACACCACACCCATACTCATTATCCAACCACCACATCCTGTTGCCATACTACACTATACTTAGACGGCCAGACCACACTACGACTGAATCACCGACCTCATCACAATGATTGTTAAACCGTTCTTTACCACCGAACCACCCATATGATGACTTTGCAGTTGTCTGCCGCACCAAAGTCGCACCACGAGCACACCGTATTTGCTATCGTACATAGCTGGCGCACTACCAACCAAAAAGGGTAGAGAAGAGCAAATGCGAGAAGCACTGATCACCAAGTCACTAGAGAAGGAAACAAAGACAAAAAACTGATCCAAAAGAAAAGAAAGAAGAAAAACGAAAAAGGGGAGGGGAGAGGAGGCAGGGAAGGTAGTGGCCCTGCCTAGGGATTTCAATTTGCTTGAAGAAAAGAGCGAAGGGTGGGAGTGACTGAGGTCAGGGGAGGTGAGGGTGGGGTACCAAGAGAGAATCGCTCGCAAGTTCTTGGGTTGAACGATCTAGGTAAAATGCTCCCGATATTCAGTATTATATATATATGTATATCGTTTAAAAGCATTCCCAAAAAAAAATGTAAGAATTATTATATTGTAACATGCCTATATTCGGACTTTTGTGCTTTAATATGATTGTTAAATGGATTTCAATATTTAATATTAATATTAATTTTGAACCACATATCGAGATTTTCTACCTTCGCCACCGGCATTAGATATAGGAATATTGGGATTTCACCATAGTTTTCTTCGAAAATAAGCATTCATTTCCGCATAAACACTTACAAAAACACACAAAAAAAAGAAAATAATGATCGTCTCTTCCTGTGAAAAAATTATAAAAATTAAAAACGGTTTTGTACCGTTTTTATAGCAAAATAAAAAAAACATAAAAATTGTTTCGTTTGTCATTTCACAACTCATCATTATAAACCAACTCGACACATACATCTTATAAGCTCTCCTCCGAAGTGTTAGAACGAGGAAAAACGGTGTAACTTATTTTTTTTTTTTTTCAACCATTTATTTGCATTTTAAGAAGAACTTTTCTAAAAGGGATTAGCTCTTGAGCTTTTCTCTAATTAGTTTAACTGACATAGGCGTGCAAATTAAAGACATAATGATGAATGATATTCTTGCATATGGACCACGTAAATAGCTGTCTTCTCCTTAGTGTGCAAGTATCATGCTTCCTCTCAAAAGAGTAAAAATAGAGTATCATCCTTGTTCTTATTCTCTTACATAAAGCGGAGAGTTCTACACGTGGTGTACCTCTTGTGTTCCAAGCTTAATTGTACAAATAATCGAATTGCGTCTTTGCTGCTGCCTTTCTTTCTTAGATTTTAACCTTCACATTGTATAAGAACTTCAATTGCATCTACGCTAGCTGTTCCCAAAAAGAAGCAATATATTTGTACGGAGTGCATAGCTAGCTACGGAGTTGCTCTCTGTAGATTTTGTTAAATAAATTTTTGCGTTCTTTATATAGTTCCTTGCCAAAGTTTAAATAACGGAAAATGGTAGTGCTATTTGATAAATGCAGTAATTCTATTGGAAATAAATATTTAGTATCTTTCTCGATAGCTGACGTACAGGAGCAGTAATTTAGCAGAATATAACGGTGCATTAATATTTTAGGAATATCATTCACATATGGCCTCGATAATCTTGATTCAAAGTTTCCCAAAAAGTTTAGCAAGTACTGTATGACTTATGTATTCATAATTTTTTTTTTTTCAAATTATCAAGATTTTATAGTAAAGAAAAAATACATGTGAAAATAACCCAGTTTGACTGGTACGTAGTTATCTTTATGATATTTTTAATATTTTTGTAGTTATATAATTTTTATTTTAGAGTAAAAAATGCGGACTCGATGTAACTTTTGGAGAACTTTATATTGAAAAACGAATAACCTTAATTACTAATATAGCTTTATGTTTTGATTTTTTTTTTTTTTTTTGAAAAACATACATATTGCAAATATTACTATAGGCAGCAAAAAAAGGAAAAGCTGTGTATATCATACGATAGACTATGTCTCTCTAAATAATTATTTAATTTTTTTTTAATTATTGAATTAAATGAAATAAACCATCTAGTATTTGTATTTAAAACCCACCATATAAATATCTGGAGTAAATTAAGGTACTGACGTTATGTCAGGTTTTTAAAGTTTTTATGTCACAGCATGTATTCTCATATTCTGATGGGGTTCTCGAAAAATAAATTATAATTGTGTAGTTTATTTTTCTTTTAATGGAATTCAGATTATAACCTATATAGATCAAAAAAAATATTTATAGAAATTAGATACTAAGCCCCAAAAATGACATTTCATGAATTGATTTTGGTACTTTTGATTTTTTATGGTTTTGTTACATGAATTAATTTTATTTATTTCCAAAGTCCATCACGTTAATAACTGCATAGAAACTCAGTTGTAAGATTTTTGTAGTTAATTAATAAATCTCTGCTAATTTTCGTGTAATCTATGAATTAACAATAAATTATTAAATAACGTTATCTGATTCAATTAATAAAGTAAAACGTGTTTGAAGGGTAATTTAAATATGAAGTATTTTAAATTTGAGTGAGAATTACGGAATTCATTGAAAGGGGAAGCTTTAAAAGCTTGTTAAAAAATGTGTTAAAAGCTGAAAAATCTAAGTCAAATAGTTAAGAAAATCCGATTTTTTCCTAAACAAACAATTCTAAGATATCATACTCCCGTATTGGGCCCCCAGAACTGGTGTCCGGTGAACTGACACGTCAGTCCACAATTTCAATTTCGTAATTAATAAAGAAGAACAAAGAGACCAGATTTACATAGATATCACCATTATATAATTATATATTCGGCCAGAGATTAACAGGGATTCAGATTATATTTTGCACGCGGTGTGGGCTGCATGCCTCCACGAACGGTACTGCAGATGTTTTTTTCAATTATATTTGTGTTTTCTTAAGATTTGGATAAAAAATTTCTCCTAAAACATCACTGTACAGCGCGTGCCACGGATGATTGAAGATTAGGATCACAGAAACAGTGATATAACACCAACAAAAACCATTAAATGAATCTATTGTGTAGTCACCTCGAACTGCGGCAGTTCTTTACTAGCGCCAGGCTTTCTTTCTGGACAGAGAGAGAGAGTTGGAGGGGGGGGGGGGGGCTACGCGCCGCATGCATCGCCATGCCATGCATGAGAAGTTGCTGTCGCGGGTGTAAGCTTTTTGGACCGAAAGGACCTAGCGTTTGCTACGTAGAAGGCTGGACAAAAATGCCAGTGTTTTCTTCCATTTTTGCATCATATGCGCTAAACCTTTTTACATAGCCGAGTTTCCCGTAACTGTTTTTAGTAAGCTTTTTGGAATCACGGGAGGATATCTTATTTAATTACAATTTTTGAAGTGGGGACCTTCAAAACTTTTTAATGGACTTCATCAAATATAAATTTTTAATTATTATTCTAATTCTAAATTTAAATAATAAATCCAACACGTATTTATATTACAGCGCTGAAGAGAAGACGGGCGTTGCTTTCCCGACGGTCCCATTTTGCAATTCATGGCAAAATGCTCTATTAAGATAAAAAAAAATGTCCTTTTCGTTAATTTGTGTAGCATGATCTTTCATCAAAAATCCCATAAAGATTTATATTCTTTCCTTTTCGGACACAATGATGAAGAATTATTTTCTTTCTAATTTTGACACAATGGAATATTTATTTTAGCGGGACATTTTCTCGGATTTTTTTTTATTCTACTCTATACTTTATAGCCGGTACCACACAAATAAAAATAGAACTCTATCATTGTGCTTATCAAAGCAAACATTGAAAGAGAATCTTGTCAAAAAAAAGGTTGAGGAGAAAAACTATCGCAATTCCAAAAAATTTGCACATCATAAATTCCAGAAAATTTGCACATCATAAATTCTCTTTCAGGTGACGAGGAATTTTTTCCTTATTATTTTTCTATACTCCATTTTATGTTGAAGGTTTCTAATCCACATTAATTAGAATTAAGGGGAAAAAAAAGATAAATGTAATATCATGATTTTAGTACATAATACTTGTGTAACCATTATCAATGATTTTGCTCAAAGTGACTATATATCATGCTTTTAGTTTATGAGTGGCTCCTTTTTTTGCTCAAAATTGCTACTTTTATCCAATCATGACTACTTCCAAAATTATGCTCCAATGTTGTGTAGTTCACTCTAATATTATCTGCCCAGATAAACATAAAGAGCAAATTAAAATTGATAATTGGTAGTACTAACTACTAACAATAATTAAAACAAGCACAATTTTATTTTCTCAAAGATAAAACTCTTGCAAACTATGAGAATGATTAGTTTTTGAACTTCTTTATAGTTAATATAATATAAAAACCATTGAAATTGCCAATTGCACACATACAATTTTGCTCAATTTGTTTTGGATGACCTATAATCCAGGATAATATGCTAATAAAATATGTCTAAGTAAAATAAACCTAAAAAGAAACTGATAAGCAATATCAAAGAAAGACAAATAACCTCTATTTTATTTCTCATTCAATCTTTCTATCTTTATTCATATACAGATGGATCCAAGCAATGAAAATCAACTAGTTTCTTTGAAGTTTAAAATCCGGAATGAATTGCTTAATTGTGTTCGAGTTTTTTACTCAAAAAGAGGTTATGCGTTGTCTGCCCTTTACTAAAAAGTTGAAAAGCATGTGGGCTTGAAATGTAATAGAGGCGACCACTTTCGAGGTACCATAATAATTCAAATGACCAAAGAAACAAAGAATTTACAACAACTCGTTTGATTAAATGCCTATTTCAGCAATATGGTGAAAGCAAGAAGAAGGTAAATGGAGAATTGTGATATCTGGTCATTTCTCACTCCATCAGCTAGCCGATATTGACTTGCAAGCTGTGGATTATTTGTGTGTATGTGTGTGTGTGTATGACAAATGATGGAATTCAACCAAAGTAAATTCTCTCATCTCTTCGACAAAGCAGTCCAAACACACTAGCTATAGCGAAAACAATCTACAATGCTAGGAGAAAAATTCAGAATCAGAAGCACAACTTGAAAGGTAGACAATGTTTTAAGTATTATTTTATGAGTTTGGAAAATTTAAATATGTTTCCTCAATAATTATATTTATTTACATTTTATTAGGTATATCAATCATTCAAATAATATGCAAAGAGATCAGGTGAGGTGGATTCAAGTTTAACCTTTTACGATATGAAGTTGGTCATATTACTCATTTCTTCTTTTCGCAACCTCAATCCATCATGTTAGATAGAAATTTTCCGCACGTGTTTGTCATGAATTGCACCTATAAAACCAACAAATACAAAAAGTCATTACTTGATATAGTAGGTATTACAAGTTTCAACATAACATTTTACTCTGGGTTTGTTTTCCTAAAGAATGAGACAATTGAATACTATGTTTTGGCTTTACAAATATTCAAGAAGACTCTCCAATATGAGAACCATCCATCAGTTATCATTACAGACAAGGAACGAGACAAGGAACGAGCTTTAATGAATGCCATATCAACTATTTTTCCATTAGCAATTAATCTTCTTTGTATATGGCATATAAACAAAAATATAGCAAAAAAGTGCAAATCATATTTCGAAACTAAGGAGAACTGGGAAGAATTTTAGTCTGATTGAAAAACTGTCATATACTCATCTTCAATTGAAAACTATATTGATAATTGGTAAAGGTTTGAATTATTATACCAGAAGAAGAGAGCTACTCTAGCATATATAAGAAAAAATTGGATACCATTAAAGGAAAAAAAATTTAGTGCAAGAATAGAGAGACATTTACATCTTAGCAATCGAGCATCATCAAGAGTAGAAGGAGCACACAATAAGCTCAAAAAATATCTACAAGTCTCAATTGGTAGAAGATAAATAAGTTTGAATTGAATCTATTTACTCAATAATATGTTTGCTTATTGCAAGTATATATGAATTTGTTTACTCAATAACTGATTTGAATATGTTTATCCAATAATCGTACCTTTACATTCTAATTGGTGATCTGCGAACTGTCAAGAAGAAAATGTTCTTAGCTGTTGAGAATGAAATTAATGAGATAAAAACACAACTAGAGAAAAACTTCAAGGACCTCATGATTGCAATACTCTATTTTTCGGAAACCTCACACATCATATCTCACTTTTTGCATTGAAGGAATTATATAAACAATATCAGCTAGCAAAAAATAGGTATAATGCATCATATTTGTACTGGATATTTCAAGGCAACAATGGGCATGCCGTATGTGTTAGAGATATGTCCTAGAAGCCAATCAGTTGATGGCTACTTCTTTAGTTTATGTTATTGATGATGTTTGATTATTTGTTCCTTGATTTTATTATTGACAGATCATTCAGGTTGAGAATCTGAATTGTGGATCTCTGTGTTTCATTTATGATTAAATGACAATAATAAATCTAAACTGTCCATAATCTTAATAATTAACAAGGAACATTAATTATCATAAAAGATTAGTATGCAAATTAAGTGATGATTAAATTCTACAAATCATAGGTAAGGATTTACCAACTTAATTGCATACGTGTATGTTATTGAAACATAGTACAGGACATGACCCAATGAAATAAATATATGGATTGTGTTATGTGTCATTATTTATTTCATATGAGCTTTAATCTAAGTTTGAGATTGTTCAACTTTTTTACATAATGATAAGTTCAATAAATATCGTCTAATGTTGCTATTATACGAACTTTATTTATGTTTTCTTGAATTGTGCGGGAAAATGTTGTTCATTAAGAAAACCGCATGTCCCTCAATAGTTTACCTAGTGAGTGATGATATCTATTGGGCCCCTTGATGGAGTTGGATTGTTTTCTAGCAACTTGTACAATCAACTCTAGATCAAAAAATATTTAATCTGCAAGAATGACACATTCCTATCTTAGATTATACAGTGATATCATGTGACATAAGAATCAAAACAATGAAATAATTTATTTCTTATGCAGGATTGAAATACTATAAAAGTATAGTATTTATTTATATTAATTGGAAATCATAATGTGTTGCTAGATACTGCTTATGATTATTGGAAATAAATAGTGATTTAATTTTCATGGCCAACATGACATAAATTCTCGAGGGTCACACAAATAAATTTTTAATCATACAGTGCATTATTTAATTTATTTACATTGGATAATGCAAAGTATGAAAAGTTGATTAATTAATTATATACCGTTGTGAACCGTTATAATTAATTAAATAAAAGGATCATATACAAATAAAATAATACATATGCTAATCCTAAAATAATTATCAATAAGTTGATAATTAATTTTGTTAAACATACTTTAATATAATTGTATGAATTATATTAAGTATATGGGCTTTAATTTAATAAGTCTATTTGAGCCCAAATAGAAAGCAACTTGAGAGAACATTAATTATTGAATTAGTGGATCATTAACAAGGGATGATGTAGCCCATCAAGGCCTATCATAAGACCGACCTAGTGGAGGATATTTTGGTCTCCTAATGTTTGGATTAGGTGGCTATATAAGGAGGTGTTTTGGATAAAACCTAACCCTAATCTCCACCTTCTCTCTCTTCTTCCTTAGGCCGCCACCTCCATCTATTGGAGAGAAATTTGTTCTCTCTATTAGAGCTCTGTCTCTCTTGCTTTAATTAGGAAGCTCATGTGTTCAACAATAGCCACCACTAATTAATTTGTTGATTAGAAGAAGGAGAATACAAGGATTAGCTATTTCCTTTTTCTTGCTAGCACAAGAATTAGGAATTGGTTAATTCTTTTGGTGGACTCAAGAGCAAGAAGAAGGAGGTGTTGGAGTGCACGCCATCGACCTCAAAGCCTTGGTCGAGCATCCTTGTTACGATATACAAGGATAGGTATAATCTTCCTTTCTGTATTCTCTTGTGCTATTATGTCATATCTACTAGATCTATGTTGTGCTTGGTGTTTAATTATATTAAATGTGATTTAAAATTAAAATAAGAACACTACACACTTCTTACAATGTGCACATCAAATGAAAACTTGGAACACCGGTTCACTCTTTTGACCAAGTATACCCACAATGGAGAATCAATACTAGAGGATTGAATGATTTTGATTCAGTGTCAATCATGATGAATTGATGACCAAATAGACAATATACTTGATAATTTTCGTATGGAGTATCTCAAGTGGGCTCTTGACAAAAAAAATTGGGCTAAAAAAAAATTCAACAGGTTACCAACCAATCTAATGTGCATTTTGAACCAATAATTCCATCCTATTAAAATAGATTTCAAGTTGCAAAAAAATGAAAAAAAACGAAGAGTTCTACCAGACAGGATTAATTTGTCGCAATTTGAGATTGTCGAAGCAAGATGGTAATCTAGTTCTTCAAATGGAGTTACTCATACTAGCCAAATGCACCAAGAAACTAGCATAGCTATTGCAGAATTAGAAGTTACTACATCAATATCAAATTATGGTGTAATTGATTGGATTGACTTAAATATGTGATACTTACATATATGTTATAAAAGATTAATTGTATTTTTCCTTTAAGTTAAATAATTGATGACAATCAATGAGACCTTGCATGTTATAGTTCTATATCAGAATTAGCATTGGATTTAATCAAGTATTTGATAAACATTTGTCATTAGTTGAGCTTCATCAATTGGTTTGACTGCACAATTTTTAGGTTAATAAAGATCAGGAAGTATCTCCACTTGAAACAAAAATAATTAAGCTTATCTTACACAAAAACTACACTAAAATATCGATGATGCACAATCCTTAATTCTTTACCACTAACAATTCAATTACACATTAGCTATACAAATTACTTTTAAATAGTTATTAATACATGTAGTCAGATTCTATAAATCCAGACAGAGTGGGGTTGATTCAAATAGTTGGAAATGGATAGATGTGTGGCGAGTAATGAGGGGTGAGATGACCACAGATGTTACAAAGATTAGGCTTATAGGTGACGGATTCAACGAGGTGGAGATATCGTCCTAGCGAAGGCAGGGAAGAGGGTGGAGGGTACCAAACTAGTAAGGAGGTACGAAACTAGTACTATGGTTCTAAACCAACACATGACATCAATAGGCATTCATTGGTTCTTAAAATACCAATGCAACAAGTATTAGGCTTACTCAATGCCATATGTTATGTATCAAACTATCCGAGCACAAATGACAGAAACAACCTCTATCAATAACAATTCTACAGTTATATGCATCAATCAAACACATCAATAACGCAACATATCAAGAAAACTAAAAGGAATAGGATTGCACATATATTGCACAAAGAAGCAAGAAGAGGAGAGATTTGGCCACCAATTCTTACCTCGTCATCGCTGTCACCACCGCGCCTTACTATAGCCACCACTAATTCCATGACTGACTCAGCATCCATCTCAATTCACTCACTATCATTTATTCTTATTCAAATTTAAAGGTCCATAGAGTAGATAATAGATAGAATATGGTGGCTTAAAATGACAAGGGAAGAGAGTAGCCAACAATGGTGTATAGGGAGTGATTCAGATCACATTGAGCGATTTGGATCATATCACATTGAGTCCTCTAAATTAAAAAATAAATAAATTAAATTTGGTTTTGAAGTATATTTCAATATGGAGATCACATTAAGCATTTGGATCGGCTGTTTGAAGATTAAATAGTTGACGGTCAAATTGTGTTTGACGTTAAACATGTTTGACTCTAGCATTATTCTTTATTAAATTTTAAAAACAACTATTTTTAAAGTTGTCCATAACTAATACTATCAAGAATTTTTTAAAAATTCAAAAAATTAGTAAAAAAATCTAAAAGAATATATATAATTTGTTTTAGGAGATTTCAATATGAAAATCACATTAAAAAGATAAGATGTGATCAAATTTAATATAGCCCTCTGTCAATTCGATTTGATCGTAGTAGTTTTTAATTTGTTTATCGAAGTTGATTGGTATGCTTATTTGCTAACATTTTGATCTACGGTTAAATGAACTAAAAAAAAATTATAAAATTTAATATAAATGTATCTCTTTGAAATGGAAAACGATCAACAATTTGAATTTTAAAATAATTATTAAAAAATTAAGTAGTGAATTTTTGTGCTATTAAAATCTTGTGAAATCGGAAGTCTAACATGGGAGCTGCAGACGATATAACAATAGCATTAGAGCATCTAAACAAATTTAATATGTTTGCTTAGACCTGTCAAACGTACGAAATGGGTGCGGAACAAGTATGTTCAGTTTAACGTTCCGCTTCAGTAATAGAACAAAATCACTCTTCTGTTTTCGTTTCATTTCCGTAAACGAAACAATTTTCTTGTTCTGTTTTTTCATTTTTCATTATAATTACCCATTTGCATGTTCCGTTTCGATAAACGGTATAATAATTTGATCCGTTTTCGTTCCGTTTGTGAAAACGAAATCTATTTCCTCTTCCGCTTTCTTACACTTGACAAATTATTGACAGGTATATGTTTGCTTACACTTCGACAAAGTACAAACAAGAATTTCCCCCTTTGTAATGCGGGCCCAAAAGGAGAGTAGTAGGCCACCATATTGGACTCCAATGAATGCTTTACTTTTGAAAATGCAAATGGTCCGTGAAGGAGTGTGAGATATTTCCAAGTACTGAGGGGTACCGCACGAGTAGAGATAGCATCGCATGTTCCATCAGAACTTTCCAGCATAGCAAAGTAGGCGCACAAGAGATGATTTCGCTTTCGCGTGATTGTAATGGTGGAGACTGGAGACCTTTCACTGTGCAAAGAGGAGGAGGAGAACTAGCTTTCTGCTTTTATTCCGAGAGTGACACTGATTTTGAGTTGTAGCTGATATTTATGAGCAAGTAGTGGGAGGTTTGCAGGACTGCAACTAAGGATTCTGGGGATATATACTTTTGTGATTTTGATAGATTAGACCTTCAAGGATCCCTAGTTCGGTGCCTTAGGATTTGGACATAGCATTTCCTACAGACTTGTTAGATAATTGCCACCACTATAGGACTTTACCTTTTTTGAGGGACCCCTACATCACCATTTTGTAGTCTATATGTTG
The DNA here is from genome assembly GCA_027562975.1 of Rhynchospora breviuscula. NCBI lineage: Eukaryota > Viridiplantae > Streptophyta > Magnoliopsida > Poales > Cyperaceae > Rhynchospora > Rhynchospora breviuscula. The sequence continues at coordinate 58,267,446 of CM050398.1, read as the reverse complement.
CTCAAGAATTATAACTGTACAAAAATTGAGGTAAAAACCTGCTCAGGAGATTACTTATTTCAATCAAACTTTGCTTGACATGGCATTGAGTACACCACTGTAGCTATAATTAGAAGAAATTTCATAGTCCATGGAAACTGGAAAGGTGCCTCTGTTGATTTCGGTGTTAGGTGGAATAAAAATAAGTGGGCTTCTCGTGTGCGCAATTGAAGCTAAAGGCCTTATCTACAATAATTGCATTTAGTTAGTCCTAAATTTGGACCTATTTCTAATGGATAGCCTTCTTTTGAGTCTGGGGTCCTCTAGAGCTGTATTATAGGTTAAATGGATTGCCTATTCTGATTTTAGGCTGTTCATTGTATCGAACCCTGCATCACGTTACGAATTTTACTACTCACACTTAAAATTACATTATGAATTTATCGTCCTACTAATTTCCTTAATAGAGATTATAAATTGTCATAAAAAATTAAAATCATTGTCTTATGTTTCTATCGAGTATTGAGAATTTGAGATGATTTTTCTTTCAAGAGGTAAAGTTATAACAATGATAATTTATCAGTTATATCTATTCATCCATCATATGAATATTTATTAACAACTAATTAATTGTTATATGCTAATAAAAGAAAAATGTATTTATGAGGTGCTTTCGTGCTTGATTTTTATGGACTAGAGAGGGCCGAAATTGTTTTTGGGCTATTGTTACAATCCGCTTCCCATAATCTTTCGATTTTGGGCTGAAATTAAAACCCTTCGCTTAGGGTTCTTCAGTTCTCGCTTCTAACAACTGAAGAAGAAGTAACAAATACTTGCAATAGACGGCGGGGGGGGGAGCGTGAAACACCGCCAAAAACAAAACAAAGACACCGCCGTTTGACTTCATCGGTGCATAGATAGATCAACTATGGATACCTTCTCGTCTCCTTCCAGTTCGTCGGGCTCAGGCATGTCCACGGAGGTGTTGATGGACCAGATTAAGACGCAACTCGCTCAGGCCTACGCGCAAGAGTTCCTCGAGGTTTGTTTGTACGTTTGTTGATTTTAAGTCTTAGGATACTTGTGCAAGTGTGCTTTTGTTCAGTTGGTTGACAAGGGGTTTCATACTGAGAGCAAAGTCTTTTATTAAGTTTAATATCGAACCGTTTTGCTTGTTCTCGTATTATTAGTTCATATCTTGTCAGTTCAAGACCTTCGTTATATGCATTTGGCATTTTTGCTCACCGACCACATTCAATAAGAAAAAAAAAATTGTTCGGTTTTAGTGAAGCAGAAATAGGGGTAGCAATACCTAGCAAAACGTGTGGATATTGCACCAATTACTAGCAATTATACTTTATTAATAATGAAAGATAAGTTTGATTTGCATGGAGTAGAAATTAGAGTGAAAATTTGTGACCAGAAGTTGTTCAAAAAAAAAAAAAATAAGTGGTGGAAATAGTAGTCACATTGTGAAAATTCAGCTTGTGGCATTTGAATTTCACAAAAAAAGACTTAAACCCCTGAAATTTTATTTGCACAATATTAGTCCTCAATTTGTGAGTTTCACAATTATTGGTGAGCAAGAAGGGAGGGGATTGTTTTTTTAGTCTGACATTTAACAAGTGTACATTCAAGGCTGTTTAGATAGGCAAAGTATAACAGATTGTTGAGAATAATTAAATCAGTATGGTTGAGAATAATTAAATCAGGAAGGAAATTATAATAAGATTGAAGAAGAAAGCTTTAGCAGCTGGATTGTGAGACACATCGTGCTCCCTTAGCGAACTGATTGAATTTAGATGCAAAGCCAATAATTGTCCATCTATTTGGGTTGATTTTTACAGAGTTACTCCTTTTGATGTTTGGAATTTTTGTACTGTATACAATTTATACCCTACAGTTTGGATCCGAGTTCCATATTTGGCCCTTCCTATAAAACACATTTGCATGAACCAATCAGTCCGGTTTATGTCGATTTTATGGATTTCGTCATTTCTTTTTGGAATAACATGGTTCTTCTTTTTTGGCGAGAAAAGCAGCAATGAGGACCCCTAATTGTGAAAATTGAGGGTCATAACAGTGCAGATAGTTCTGGGATCATTTATTTTGTGATAAAGTTCTAGAACTGATACTGATATCTGAATTTACTGTAAAAGTATGTCTCTATTATGGAACTCAGTTTTCTTTCATATTTGATTCTGTTGGATTTAGGTAAGAAACTGCTAAATTGTCTTAATATCGATGAAACTTTTTTTAAAACTGTATACTCTATCGTTCTAATTTAAATTTCTGTTTACTTCTTTTCATGGCAGACGGTAGGTAACAAGTGCTTTACAAAATGTGTGACAAAACCAGGGACAAGCCTGAGTGGAAGTGAGAGCAGTTGCATCTCTCGCTGTGTTGACAGGTATATCGAGGCTACTGGTATCATCAGCCGTGCCCTCTTTAGCTCCCCTCGTTGATACAGTTGAAGATTTTGTATGTGGCCATGTATGAAGCTGTTAAATTTTATTCGTATGTTTTGGAAGTTTCAATTTTGACATTTGTTATTACTCCTTGTTCTGATTAAGGAGACTAAATCAATGGCTAGTGTCTTTAATAGGCCTGAGTCTTTATTACTTATTTGATTACACTTGTTGTTGGGTCTAGATGTCTTTTAAGCCTGATGGAGGTCTTAGTAATGCTTTAGTTCGGAAGTAATAATTAATGGAAATGTGATCATTCAATACTGTATTGGAATACTTTTGTTGATTAGTACAACAATTCTTGAGAGTTGAGGATCGCTTTGTGTTAGCTGTAGACGTGGTAACATTTGATCTCTGGAAAATCTGTCTGATCTAATCGGAACTTCATTTGACCCGATCTGAATTTTTTAAATAGTCAAAATGATGTAAAACTGAGTCTGACTCGCAGTTTAAATATAATTTTGAACTGAACGATTCAACATTCGACCCTTACTCGTGACCTTATAATTCTACAAAATCAAACCGACACAGCTTGTTCTCAACGTGTCCAATTGTTGCTTCAGAAGTGGCAAAATTTGAGTTGCCTGTAAGAATTCCTCCTAACGGATCCAAACTGCCGATCCAAAATTTCTTATCACAAACAGATTCAATCCTGACTTGATCTGATACGAAACAACGTTCGAAAAAGTTAACCATTGAAAACCTGATCTGATTATGTAAGTCGACCATTGGTACTGCTCTCTAATTAGCTCTCCCAAGACCTGCAAGGTCCTTGAAAAGGTTTTGATGTCTAGACAGGTCTAATTTGCTAATTCAAGAAGCAAATCACAGTGTGCAACACTCTTATAGAATCGAATACATTTTCTCTAGTTTATCATTTTTATGTCTAGACAGGTCTAATTTGAAGTCTTTGCGTCAATGATGTTGGCAAAGGCATAGTGAGGAGGGCATTTGAAATTGCGTACCATCAATGATCACTTGATCAGTTATTATGCTGTTTCTTTATAAGGAATGAATTCAAATTCATCTACAAATTAAAAAAATATGAAATTTTAGATAGAATTGGAAGTAGTTAGATTAAGACTTAAGAGTAAATAAAATTGTCCCAAATGAGATGTTAAACTTGGTCGTGTGTGAAGAAGGCATTATATTAGGGAGAATCAAATCACATTTACAAGTGAGCAAACAATCTGATACCCTACTTAAGCATAAGGCAATCAGACCTATCATTTCTTAAAATACTGCTAAAGGACCAAGGTGGAAAAGACTACATGAACATTAGTACATCTACATCAATCTTCATTTCTTTTCGACTGAGGAGAGTCTCCTCTGATTCAAGGGGACTTGAGAGAATCAAATCTCAAATCCGTAGTGAGTCTGGTGACATGGATATCATCTGTAACAGACTAGAGTTTGAGAAAGTTTCCTCTAAAGAAATCTCAATCCTACTACTACAGCTCCCCATGTTATCCCTCACAATACTCACGAGTTCCTTTGCAACTCCGGCCAAACATATGTCACTGCTCTCTCCAACTTCCCTGCTTGACAACAACCTGAAAACAAGGTCACCCATTTTTTCTACTTCTTCATACACGACACGCAGCTGCTTGCTGGATAGTAGAAATGGGTCGAGTACCTCATGAAACCTCCTCTCTTTAACTTTAGCTAATACCATCTCCATAACTTGCTCATCAGATTTTAAACCAGTCATGAGCTCCACCAAGAGGCAACCAAAATTGTACACCATGTCTGAATTATTTGAACTGTTAACCAAGCCTGCTCTGACTAATTTGTACCCAGCTATTTTGGATTCATAATTTGAACCAAAGAAAATGTCACTAGGCCTAATGTCACTGAGATAAATGGGACTGACTTGAAGACACTGGAGATAAGCAAGAGCTGTTGCAATCTCAGTTGCAATGTTAACTCTGGTGTACCAGCTGAGACCATTGCCTCTCTGGCCAGTTAAATACTGCTCAACCGTACCATTTTCAAAATGTTCATGTACAATGAGGAGGGAATTGTTTGACTCGAAACAGAATCCAATAATTCGAGCTATGTTTTGGTGTGAAATATGGGACAAGAGCTGTACCCTCTGCAAGAGTTGACCAACTTTTTCGTGAATCTGATAGTTGATCTTCTGCACTGCCACTGCACACCCATCATCAAGAGTTCCTATGTGCACGCTGCCTTCTTCAATAAAATCAGCTAGCTTTTTGGGTTCCTCAAACCCCTTTGTGGCATCATCTAATTCTTGGTACGTAAATTGCCGCGTGCTACATGCATTGCTTAATATTTTCGGAATGCATGATGGGTCTAGATCAAACTTGGCTTTCTTGATTGGTTGTCTCAGTACAAAGAAAAATGCAGCCACACCAACTAGAAAGAGTGCTGAAATAACCAATCCTGTTTTGCAAAAATTATGAGACTACAGAGAAATATGCTAAATAAATTTTTATGTCCTAGAGCTGCTCAATTAGTAAGAAATGTCTGCTAACATTGCTTAATTTAATGTTGCAATAAGTGTGTTTTCTCTACATGAGTGTGATAACAGAGGTAAGGATCATTGTGAAGTACATACCAGCAACAACAGCAGCTCTTTTTGTGCAAAATCTGCCCTGGCAACAATCTCGGCTGCCACTTGTTCGTGGGTCTTCACTACAAGCTGCATAATAACAATGTATCAGCATAACAGATAGGTTCAATGTCGATACTAGTGTATTCAAATATCAAAGACATGCCAAGCTTTATACTTATGAAAATGGCACGAATAGATCTCTCAATACAAAAAATTATATCAAAGAACTATTGCAGGAATATTAATTGTCAGGATAGTAAACATTGCAAAAGTTAGTCAAAGGCTTGATTCCTCCGTCCAATATTAGTGAAACCACTGACTTAAAAATCAAATTGTATTGCACGGAGCATACTTTTTGTTTCTAATTTGAGAATATAGAGACAAAAACTGAAAAGGAAATTAACCAATATAAATCACCTTTATAACATCCAGCTCCCTGCATGTACCCATCACCAACAAACCCGGTGCCACACGTGCATCTGACTCCTCCATTGACTGCTGTAGCGTTCACTAAGACCGCACCATCAGCACACTCAATTCCAATCCCATTCTTTCTCGGAATGGCCCACTCCATCTCAATCCCTCTCACTGCAGTCGACTGGTTTACTGCCCAGCTTGAGAACCCTCTACACCCAAACTCGCCAAACACAGAGAAATCATTCCCTGATTTCCACACACTCTCATCAGATAACGGGTAACAGCACCCAAAATCGGTCCGATTGTTTACATCACACCCTCCGGCCATACCAACCAATCCACAACTACTATGGCACAGGGACGAATCCTCACAATCATACAAACGAAGCACATTGTCAGATGTTATTCCAAAAAAAGGGTTTCTGTTGAAAAGGGATGACAGGATGAGGTTGGCGTACCAGCGGTCACATGATCTTGAGAGAGATGAAGAAGAAGAAGTGTTGAGAGTGTAATCTAGAATGAGGGAACCTGATGAGAGGAAATCGATAATGCGAAAGTCGGTGCGGCCCAATGTCAGATACAGAGAAGAGCTCGGGGAGCACGAGAGCTTGAAAGCCTTGACTGGGGAGCCACATGACGAGTTGAGGTGGAAAGGGAAGGGGATTATCTGGGTCCCACATTTCTCTCCACAAGGATTAGAGAATAGAGACTGTGACAGAGAGCATGAAAGAGAGAATAACAGGAGGAGAAACGAACCAAAGAAAGACATGAGGAGAGAACTAAAGGAAAAGAGGCTAGGTGGGAACGAGAAGGAAAAGAGATTCCATTTTGGAAAGAGAAAGGAGGCGGTTCTTGTAAAGAGGAGCAATGGAGATCCGTACGTAAGAGTGAGAGAATAGAGGCATGGGAGGGCGCGAACGAGGCCATAGAAGTTGTCGAGGTTTGGAACCAAATCGAATTTTAAATTCAACAAGAGATTTTAAACTGGGGGTTTGGAGAATCGAACTAGAGGGACGCGTTGGATGGAGGTGCGAGTGGGAGAAACGAAGCAAGAAGCCGTTGAGATGTTGACGCGTGGCGTAGGTTTTTCGTGATGGATGATGGGGAAGGGGGCAAAGCAACAGGCATGTGGCCTGGTGGCTGCTGGTTAAGCAATCGTGTCAGTAGAGATAATTATAACTAATGGAGTCACGCTGGTCGTACCCGTACGTCATAGGAGGATGGAATTGAATCGATGGAGCGTATCGCTTGTTAATTAATTGTTTTTATTCAGCTGTTTGAGTTTCTCGAAGAATTATGTTGGGGATGGTAATTGGATTTCAGAAGGCCTAGTTTGTTTTATTGGGCTGTATGACTAAAACAATTGATCATGTTTGCTTTAAAGGAAACTCGAAATATTGGACCAAAATTTGGGTTTCATTGCATATACAGACATTTAATTAACAATTGCTATCAGTTATGGGCCTCTCCGATTTTGGTATTTACTGAATCGTTCCTGCTTGCCATCCCACCGAAATAACATCCTCAGACATCACAGCGAAGGAGTAGCAAATCTAGCCCAACAAACTTAGTCTAGCGAAATATCCTATCGAACTTCCATTTCGTTCTCTCTTCTTCACGCTCTCCCCTCCCCTTCTCACCCTCCCTTCACCTCTCCTCTCCCCTTCGCGCCCTCCCTTCACCTCTCCTCCCCCCTTCGAGCTCTCCTTTTATCTCTCCTCCCACCGATCTCTTCTCCTCTATTCTCCTCCCCTTTTTTCTTTATTTTCTCTTATCTCTTCATATAAACACTGTCATTCATAATAAAAATCAGAGAGTATATATTATATACAAATGAGTATGTAAGATGCATTAAGGGAGCAACAAAAATGTTTTAATTAATCTTTTATTATGGAAGTACGTAATTTGTGATAAGGGAGTATCTAAATAGTATTAAGAGAGTATGTAAGATTTATTAAGGGAGTGTCAACAAAAATTTCATTTATTTTTTATTATGGAAGTATGTAATTTGTGATAAGGGAGTAACTAATTATTTTTAAGTGAGTATATAAGATTTCTTAAGGGAGTGCCAAATATATTTTCATTTATCTTTTATTATAGAAGTATGTAATTTGTGATAAAAGAGTAACTAATCAAAGATAAGGGAGTATGTAAGATTCATTAAGGGAGGATTAAAAATATTTTCAATTATCTTTTATTATGGAAGTAAGTAATTTGTATTAAGAGAGTAACTAATTATTTTTAAGGGAGTATGTAAAATTCATTAAGAGAGTGTTAAAAATGTTTTTAATTATCTTTTGTTGTAGAAGTACGTAATTTGTATTAAAGGAGTAACTAATTATTTTTAAGGGAGTGTTAAAAATATTTTCAATTATCTTTTATTATGGAAGTACGTAATTTGTATTAAGGAAGTAACTAATTGTTTTTAAGGGAGTGTCAAATATGTTTTCAATTATAAATTTATCTTTAAGGAGTATTTAATTTATCTCACGAGAGTAATTATATTTACGTAAGGGAGTAGCTTATTATATTATAATATAAGAGAGTATATTTTTTTACTAAATGGAGTATCTATTTTGACTTAAGAGAGTATTTATTATGAATCAAGAGATATATTCAATTGTTATATGCAAAGGAGTACGAAAAAAAATGAAGATCGAGAAGAAGAGAAGGAAGAAGAGAGGGCGGTGGGAGAGAGCAACATGGGGAACGAAGAGAGAGCAGGAGTTGAAGGGAAGAGCGACAGGGAGAGATGAGAGCGGAAGAAGAGAGCGCGAGTCGAAGGAGAGATCGGAGGAGAGTGCGGAAGGGAGGGAGAGTTGAAGGAAAGAGCGGAAGGGAGGAGCGTCGAAGGGAGAGAGCAGAAGGGAGGGAGCACTGGACTCATGTGCTTACGCTGGAGATGAGCCTTGGCGCTGGGATGTTACAGGATGTCAAAAAAGTAGGATGTCGCATATCAGTTCTGCTTCTTGACTTCTTATTAAGAAACTTCTTCTGCACAGGTCATCCCAGAGATAGACTTATTAGTTTCTTAATGACCTTTTCCTTGCTCCATTTTTTATAATTAATAACCTTTTCCTTTGCTCCATTTCTTAAACTTGGGGTTGTTAATTTCTCTTATTTTTTTTTATATATAAATTTGTTTTTGTTTTTTTTCAAATTTAGAAACTGGGTATGTTTTGTATGACTTGATGCTTTTATTTCAATAAAAAATATAAGATCTTGTCCCTTATTTTTGGTCAAAAAAATTATATTTTATATTCTTTTTTTTTTTTTTTTTTTGGGACAAAGCTATCTCTATGATTAATATTTATTGTAGAAGTTATCGCTATCATTACGTGCCTATACTAACTTATGATATGTTAACGACGTAGATTGAAAATGCCATTTCCATTTTTTGACTCAGAAATTTTCATTTTCAACCTATGTTTCTTAGTTGCCACGTCGACGGTACGTGTCAATGCTTTAGTTAGATGGCGTTATCTTTTGTTCTAGTAATCCTGATTGCGTATATTGATAACATCATCCATGAGGTCATGCGTACACATCCATTGGAGCAATAGGTGCGAACTGCGAAAACAATCAGGTGAGTTATTTCGGATAATACTGAGATGAATACCAAGGTTTGTGAATTAATTCCGAGATAAATAGATCAATCCAAGGGAATTGGATTAATACTTTGTGGATTAAAGCAATTATGCATTGGGCCATCTGATACTCTGATACATGAGTTCAATTTTCCACCGACACTTGCTTGAAAAAACACTAGCCGGGTCTTATGGCATACTATATATGTGAGTTTATGACTATTTTATATCCTAGATGTCGGTAATTGTATAACTAAAAGAAACTTTTCCATTAGTATTCGGATTAGATATCATTTTTTTGGAAGAAAAATGGAGGTCTTTATCATCTTTTTTTTTTTTTTTTTAACTTAAAGATATATGCAGAGCTTAAAATCTTGATCTTTTTTAGGCCAGTCTAATGTTGTTAATACTGAACCACTATGCCACATGCTCATGTTAGATATCATGAATTGAAATAAAAATTATAGGGAAGGTGTCGATTTAAAATATTCTGTAACTTTCTCTCTCACATACAGTTAAACTATATTTTCATAATCCGGCATAAAAATTAATTAATTGTCTTGCGATAACATATCTCAAATTTCAAATTTTTATAATGACATAGGTCAAAATGTTATATTAGATATAGCGCAAACAATATAACATAACCGTGTGTATAGATCGGGCCAAAATTAGAACGCTGGCAAGTTAAAAAGAAAAAAAATATTGTGTTTCGGAAAACATTTTCATTATTGCCAAAAACTTGTTGGATCCAAAATTTTTATTGGGAATTATGTTCATTTAAATATTCTTACCTTTTGTCAACAAATATTGAAAACAACTCTGTCCGTTAACAGAATTGTTTCTGGACTTCGCTACTTGATTATGACATATGCATGTTTATAGAATGGCTGAGTCGGTTTTGGCATCATCTCGGTGCTGATATTTATGCAGCATTCAAGTTTTATTTTGAATTTTTTAAAATTAATTTTTTTTTTAAATAAATTAGAAAAGATTTCGGTCGAGTTTTAAATATGTGAACTTTCACTCAAAATGTGTTGTTCTTTTACTTAATTATGACATATGCATGTTTATAGAAGGCTGAGTCGGTTTTGGCATCATCTCGGTGCTGATATTTATGCAGCATTCAAGTTTTATTTTGAATTTTTTAAAATTAATTTTTTTTAAATAAATTAGAAAGGATTTCGGTCAAGTTTCAAATCTGTGACTTTCACTCAAAATGTGTTGTTCTTTTTCACTAGATTAAGAACTAGTTCTGATTATTTAAAAAAAATTAAATTGGAGGACAACATTTCCAATTTATTTTAAACCGATTTGGACTTATCCTTCCCCAAATAATAGAGATGTTGTAAACTCAAGCAAAGTTTCCTGCATCACCTCAACCGATTTAAAGAATAACAGAGAGATATCTTGGAACGAGAGAGAAAGAGCAAGAGATGTAAAGCTTTGTGTTTATTGATTGTGATAAAATCTGAGTTAATTACATCAGTAGGCTAACCCCATATATAGAGCCTAATAATCCTAGTCACTAATTCTTGATTACATCATCAAGGGTCCTAAGCTGACATCACTAATTACCAGTGCATTTAATACAACTTATACAAGACACCAAATTAAATACTCTGCCTATTACTTACGTTAATCCTGGTTCTGGTAATACCAGTATCTCCAATACCCCCTCACAAGCAGAAGGTGCCAGAGGTCCAGAGCAACTGACAGCTTGGAACGAAGGAAGGTAAACCGTGGGTTAGGTAAGGGTTTAGTAAAAATATCGGCGAGCTGATCTTTAGTGCACAAAAATCGAACTTGAATTTCTTTGTTGACGATGCATTCTCGAACGAAATGATAATCAATTTCAATGTGTTTATTTCGCGCATGGAACATTGGATTTGAAGCTAAGAAGGTAGCTCTAATGTTGTCACGCAAAATGGTTGTAAGTATTTGATAATGACACATGTAGCTTGGTTAAAAGATATTGAAGCCAAAAGAGTTCGGCACATATTTGACATGAGAGACTAGATCATATCCTTCTAATCCTCTTACTTTGAGAATCTTGAAAGTCTTTGCTCTTCCTTGTGTAATAATTCTAGTTTAAGAATTTGTCATGATTGTTGCGTTGCTAAGGCACACAAATTGCCTTTTGTATCTCTATTTCTTTTATTTTTTTCTCCTTTAGAACTTGTTCATGCCAATGTGTGGGGTCCAACTCCTTTTGTTTCTAGAAATGGTTATAAATATTATGTAATCTTTATTGATGACTTTTCTAGATTTATTTGGATATTTTTTATGGCTAATAAGATTGATGTATATGATTTATTTTGTCGTTTTAAAGTTCAAGTCGAAAATTTGATTGATGTGAAAATTAAGGTTCTTCGTATTGATAGTGGTACGGAGTTTTAAGCCCATTACCACTAAATTTCCTCAACTTGTCTACCAATTACGTGCTTGTATAGACCTCAACAAAATGGTGTAGCGAAACGCAAATATCGTCATATTGTTGAACTAGCTCTTACCATTATGTCTGATTAATGCCTTTTACCAAATGAGTTTTGGAATGAAATTTTTTCTAGTGTGGTTTTTTTTATTAATAGATAGGTTGTCTTCCAACAATGCCTCTATACCTTTTACTACACTTTTTCACAAACCACCCGCCTTTACCTTCTTACGTGCTCTTGGTTATCTTGACCGTTGTAGTTGAAGAACGAAGCAAAATTGCTTATATCATTAGTGACGTGGTGAGTAGCGCCAATCGGAGAGAGAAGCGGCACTAGTTGATTGCGCCACATAAGTTTGATAATTGCCAGAGTAAGGCCGATAGTTAGCATCTTCAGCATAGCGCTACCCGCAGTTTTTAGCACCATGCCCTGGACGCTTGCAAATCTGACAGAGCGAGCGATTTTTTATTTGTCAAAGTCTCAAAGATGAAAAAGCAACAGTTTGACTGCCGAATCAGCAACAATCTGCCTTTTTGTGCCGTCCTACATCGTTGGCCGCCTCTTCGAGTTGTCATCTTTTCTTAACTACTTTTCAAATTCATTTTTTTCTCTTTTTTTTTCTTTTTTTTTATCAGTTCCATTTTCATTACTTTCGTTTTTACATTACTGAATAACGAACATATCGCCCCACCCAAGCAATTATATTATATTTATTTAGCAAAAAGACAAGAGCCAATTTTTGTTTTCACCCTTTGAAAACAAAACTAATGGCAACTGTTGCTTCACGGAGGAAGAAAGCACCAAGATATCTAACATCATTGCTGACGATGTTAGAAATTGTGTGTCCTCGTATATCGAACTTATGATTCTAAACTTCTCGGACTATATAATGTCGATCAACCAGCAATGGTATCAAACAAAATCAAATTTAGCATTTAAAAAGAGCAACAATAGCCGAAACAGAGATCCTGAAACTTGTTCTGTATTGCCAATTTGCCATGGCACCTGGCGCGCCAAAGCTTCTATTGAGCGACATTGTTTCACATTCACATGAAGTTCCCTCTAAATACATTAGACCAGCCAGTGACAGACCAGATCTCTCTAATGTCGTTAACTCATCATTGCAATCAATCCCAATTATTGACCTGAAAGGACTTGGGGGCCCAGATCATCAGAAAATTATCAATGCAATTTGCTCAGCTTGCACGAATGACGGCTTCTTCATGGTAAATGACTTTAACAGTTTACTTGATGATGTGGCTTTTCTTCTTTGTTGATAAATGTCCTTTTGTTTTATTTATAAGTAATTAAGTATTGTTACAATTTTTTTTTCTCAAGATCATAAATCATGGCATTCCAAAAGCTGTAGTTGAAGGAATGCTAAGGGTTGGTAGAGAATTCTTTCATTTGCCAGAGTCTGAGAGGATGAAAATGTATTCCGATGACCCCATGAAAGCAAACAGGCTATCGACGAGCTTCAATGTTCGTACTGAGAATGTTAGCAACTGGAGAGATTTTTTGAGGCTTCATTGCTACCCGCTTGAAAAATTCCTCCATGAATGGCCCAACAATCCTTCTGATTTTAGGTATAAGGAAGCAAACTCAATTAAAATAAATAAATTAATTATTAAAAACAATAGGGCCAGAATTTACAATTTACTGGTACACAGGCAAGTGGTGGGAGAATATTCAAAGCATGTAAGAGAACTTGCACTTCGGTTATTGGAAGCAATCTCAGAGAGCCTCGGCTTGGATAAACAACACATGGTAAAAGCAATGGGGAAGCACGCGCAACACATGGCGATTAACTATTACCCGCCATGCCCCCAGCCAGAACTTACGTACGGGCTCCCCGGCCACAAGGATTCTAACGCCATCACAATATTGCTACAAGACGGTGTGTCGGGGTTGCAAATAATGCGTGATGGAAAATGGGTTGTCGTTAGCCCAGTGGAGGATGCTTTCATCATCAACATTGGTGACCAAATGCAGGTACAAGTTGAACACTTAATTAATGATATATAGTCACGATTTCAGTAGGACATTTTCTGATACCAAGCTGACATTTGCTTTGGCAGGCACTTAGCAACAATCGGTACAAGAGTGTGCTTCATCGTGCAATAGTTAACAGCACAAGCGAAAGAGTTTCTATTCCAACTTTCTACAGCCCCTCTCCAGATGCCATTATAGAACCTGCGAAAGGGCTTTTGGGTGAAGATCAACCTCCTGTTTACCGGGCCTTCACCTATGAGGAATACTTTAATATGTTCTGGAACAAAGGTCTCAAGTCAGCCAGCTGCCTTGACTTGTTTAAACAAGAACAGAGTGAAGGGTCATGAAACAGAATCTCATCTAACTAACTAAGACTGAAATAAACTCAAGCTAGATTGCACTACGGTGGTGCTTGGTAATTAAAGAAAATATGTTTGGAGGAAAAAGTTAATGTAAGAAATTTTATCGTAGTTATGTTATTAATGTTTGATTAAGTAGTTATGTTATAAAGTGAAGGAATAAGAAAAGATATAAGAAAATTATCATAATAATAATAATTATTATTATTATTACTTTTTTTGAAGAATATTATTATTGTTATTATTATTATTATTATTATTATTATTATTATTATTATTATTATTATAAAAAATAATTTTCCATTAAAGCATTCAATATTCAGCAACGGGGAGAGACATTGAGAAATGACTGGTTGCAATCCGATTTTACAATAGATATAATTCAATTTTTTTTTATGTCACCAATCATAATAAATAATAGCGACGGGGATGGAAAAAATGATCCGAAACCCGACCTATTTTACAGAGGACGCAGAAGGTTTGATTCGACCAGTCCTAGGATGCTGGGAGAGTTCTCTACCAATCTCTGCCATTAAAATTTTTCTAATCTGATATTATGCACGGAGCTTCCATTGACCGTTGAGATTAGATCTAACGTTTCAAATCAAAAGTTGGCGGAGGATGTGATACCTAGGAGACTAGGACAGAATGATATCCTCGGTAGCACTACCGCGTGCAGTGGTTGGTTCATCACGGCCATTCGATTAATAATTGATGCTCCGTGATTATATCGGATATGTATGACCCGTAAATATTAATAGTCAAGATTAGATCGGACTATCATGATGAAACCACTGCACTGGACAACACTGGTCCAGAGTCCAACTAGGACTGTACGCTGGCTTGTGTGAGTAAAAAAATATATATATATATTCCATAAAGCACTAGAAAATACAAATTCAAACAAGTATTAATAACCAAAATTAAAATTAACCCCAATAAATCAATAAAAAATTAATTATATACATGTTTCCTTCACTGAAAATGAGATTGGGTAAAACTTTAATTGGTACAGTCTGAGTAAACAAAATTACAGAAGGACACAAAAAAAGAAAAATTTTATTCGGTTGAATCTGGCGATGAATTGTACTGAAGGAAAGACGTACGATGAATTATAACTAATCATATGTATCTCTTATGTCGTATCCTTAACATTTTCTAATTCAAAATTCAACATGACAAAACTTATCTAAGAATGCATTTGGATGAGCAAGAATGAAGACTTATTCAAATTCTGAGATGGACTAACTGTTTTAAAATTGTATGATATATGTATCTAGTACTGAAAAAATTTAAAATTTGAAATATGCCATCACTAAACATAAATTATTTTTATGCCATTACAAGATAATGAAAATTTGTTTTTTCTATTGGTTTATTAAACTTGCAATTTTGTTCTTTTGAATATACCACTGTAAAATATGAAATGAGAAATATACCATCATAATATAAATAATTTGTTTTGGCAACGAAATTTTAAAAATTTGAGAATTTTGAAATTTTATAATGAAATTGTTGAAATTTTAATCTTTTAAAAAATTTTGAATTTTTAAATTTAAATTTTATTATTTAATTTAATTTAAATTTCTAAATTTTTTTTATGTGTCATAGTTTTGGGGTCTCATGGATCTAATTTTTTTCTTATTTCTTTTTTCAATGAATTAATCCCATGAAGATAATTTGGATAAAATAATTAAAATGAGACAAATAATTGGCATAAAAGTAATTTTAATGATTTTAAGAATGGCATATTTCTAGTTAACAATTTAAAGTTGATATTTTTAAAATTGATCAATTTTGTAGTGGCATGGAACTAATTTTTTCTTTAAATTTTTATTCAAATGAGAGAACGATTAAAAATTTGATGTGAATATTAATTTTGAATAGTAATATTCCAATATAAATTAAATAATATGATGGTAAGTAAAAAAAACATGAAATAGAGACTATAGGCCAATAATAATTTTTATTCTCAAAACATTATCTAAATGACATTTTTTTATTCACAAAAAAAACTTGATCTTAAGAATTTAAACTTAACATTTTTTAGTCCTAAATAATTTTTTTTTTTTGAAGAAAATTAGAGGTCCGACCCCATAACTTTGAATTGAATAAGTAAAAAAGTTACAAATTACAAATTTCGGTTCTAAATAATTATACCTAATCTTATTCTCTAACCGATTCAAAGGAACTTTTTTAGGAAAAAAACAAAGAGCTGAACTGAGTCAAATGTTTGAATTGGACAAGTCAAATATTTTAATTAGACAAAAGCAGACCAGAAATTACAATTTGGAAACAAAATTTTCTACCCTGTTAGTTCAAAACTTACACGACATTTTCAGAGTGTACTCCTGTAGCCATATGTCGCTGTAGGAGTGGCAACTGGCGACTGCAATTCTGCAAACGAGGATATTAATGAAGGAGCAGGTGTCCAGAATTTTGGCATCGTTTTTTTTTTTTTTTGGATAAACTTTTTTTTTTTTTTTTTTTTTGAAAATGGCCCGTAGGCTATACAATAAACATCAGAGAAACCATTACATGATGGGAAAAGTATAGCCCAAAGCATCAATTCTCTTGATCCTAGCTTGTCTAGCTAAACCGTCAGCCATATGATTGTTTTCTCTATTAATAAAATTACACCCAATAATCTTACATCCCTTTACTGCACGTATGACATCCAGCAAATCTCTATAGGCTCTCCAATCCACAGATTCGACACTCTCTGCTCCTGTGATCACCCTGTAAAGAAGATTGCAGTCAGTATTTATAGTGCATGGCATGAAATTACCGACTGACGGCTTGCACCGCGGTTTTGAAAGCTAAAACCTCTGCATGTAAGGGAGAGAAGGCTTGTGTCACCGCCATCTGATATTGAACTAAATTGTTATCCTTTGTAAAGAGCACATATCTTTTTTTTTGGGATAAACTAGACATAGACTATCAAGTGAGAATTTTGGCATAGTTAATCACGGTATTTAGTTTCTAGACGATGATGTGATCGGTGGAATATTCGCTAGAAACAAGTGGCATGTGATGTCATCATTATATAGGAGTTTGGAGGAATCTTTTGCTGATGTCAACCTATCAGGGACCAATAATGGCCGTTCCATGTGGCGTCATTTGTGTCAGAGAACAACTGTACCTTGTGGCGAGGTGTGTTGGCGAGGTGAGCTGCGAGATATCCTCTTCAACAGAGTTCTTGACCTATAGCTTCTCTCTTTCGCGAGGTGATCCTGGGTGAGTAATGTTGTTGTTGTGCGTTGTTCTGGAGGTTTTTCTAACATTTCCTTCGCGTACGTAACCATATTGTCAGAGACTGTCTAACAAGTCCAACATTGGACTCATTTGAATGGAGCTAACTTAAACCAACTGAACATCTAAGGATAGTACAGTAGGTTTATTCTAACAATTTTATATCTAACCTGAGTTAAATTAATCATAGAAAATAATTTTAAACTTCTCATAATCAAATAAAAAAAGTTCAATAATGGACTGAAATGGTTAATAACTTACTTGCACATGATTCTTGTATTGCTCCCAAATTCAATTTTACCATATTGTTGCTTGAAATTTAAATTTTGCATCACTGTCATCTGCCTTGCAATTACTATCATCCATTATACCTTGAGAAAATCTAACATGACCAAAGTTAGATAACAGTATAGTCATTTAAAAAAAAAAAATCAAGGGAGCATTCTGGTCTTTTGACCAGAAAAATGCAAATGAAAATGCATGAACACCAGATAAATTGGCATCGCCATTGCTCTAATTGTGGAGCTCATGCAAAGCCTTCATGAAACCAGAACCATCACTCTTAACTAAACTCCAATAATAGCAATGTAAAGATTTTTATCTGAATGAAACATGTAAATTTATGCACTACTAGCAATGTAAAAGATTTTGACACGTTTCCACGGCCGTTTTCGGTGCGGGATTCCATTCTCTCAAGCAGCACCTGACCATGACATCGATTTTAGAGCGATTCTGGACACGAAAGTGGTAGAACTGATCCAACCATGACTCTGGACGTTCGGTATTTCGAGTTTAAAGAAATTCTTGGTTTATTTCTTCCTTTCTCTTGATATTTGATAGTATAGATTAGTTGGTATCTTATTATTTACATTTGTAGTTTGTTCTAAAGTCATGTTAGGCTAGTTTCAATTAATGTCTTCGGGATGTAATAGTAGTTTGATAATTAGGGATGTTGTAGACTTGATTATGCTTGATGTTATGGTGATTTATCTGTTGGTAATTTCATTTGTTATTGTTTGCTTATTAATCGTTATAATTCGACTTGATGAATGCGCACGTCTTGTTAGGGTAATTAAATATCGAATTGATAGGTTAAATAATAGCAACATCACGAGATAGATTGAAATCGAGAAATAACAAATCATGTGTATAACACGGTTTCTAATTAACAAACAATTAATTAGATGTCTCCAAGAACCACAACAAATAGACTTGAACAATCGACCGATCGAAAGTTAGGTTAACAATTCAAGAGGCGTTAGGTTAGTATGGTACCAAGTCCTAATTTAAGGTGAAAATCATAGGCTAGCGAGTTTAGGTACTATCACCAAACCCTTCACAACACGTAATACCAAGTATGGATCAAGAACACAGCACTTATAGGGAGTATGCAACATACAGAGCAGCCATTCGGTTGTCTGTTCGGCCCGGCCTGAGCCGAACAGTAGGCCGAATGGTAGCTCTGTGTGCCGCATAAGTCGATTCCAGCGACAAAAGTTGGTAGTTTGACACTCCATGACCTAATTATAGATAAAACTAATTTTCTAAGACATTACTTTGCATATTTTATTATCAAAACACCTAAAAACACATTACTTTATTGTATTTAGTTAGTTGCCAACTTAAATAATAGAAACACCAAAAATAATCTTGTGTAGCTTTCGCGAGGAAGTAAAATTTAGTAATCAATTGTACCGTCCCTGTGGATTCGACCCTTAAGCTGTACCACAAACGATTAGATCGGTAAACTCGAGATTTATTTTGACCTAGGTTTTGCCTACGATCAAAATTGACATCGTTGCCGGAGACGGTATTGATATTAGAATTTATTTTAGTAACAAGAGACTAGACATATTATATCTTTTATTCTTTTTATTTATTTTATTTTATCAAAAAAAATAAAAAATTTTACTTGTATCACCATGTTTCACTCTTTTTAAGAATTTGATCAAGATATGGAGGACAATTGGAGCGAGTACCATGACCCTTGCACTTATCAAACGGAACATGCACCACATGACATGATGGGATCCAATCTTCCAATAGCTCGACTAAAGCATCAAGTTGATGTGGTGAACAACATAATAAGAACTGCACGTGTGGAGAAGTACACCATGGCACGCGACATGCAAGTATTGTCGTTGAGGGGAGCTTCCGTACAGGAAACTCTATTTGCCCAGTCCGTTGAGGGGAGCTGCGAGAAATAGGGAGAGAGACTATAAGAAGGCGACGATATCGAGGAGAACACTCTCAAAGATACTAATCCGACGGATGAGAGTGAACCAATCAAACGGCCAGGATCTGAGGAATAGAATAGACAGCTTAGATTGATTTACTATTCCTCAACAGTGCTTAGAATAGTAACGGATCCGGATCTATTTGGTCAGGATTAATATATGTTTTGATATTGAGGTTCGATTCCTAAGGACGGTATTTTTTATTTGATGTTATATATTATCAATGAAGAAATCAGGAACGCTACTGCTGACCCTGTCACCGCTTGCTATTACTCCTCTCCCAACTTCCGACTTCTCTGTTTTCAACTTCTCAAATGTTCTACACACAAGTTGCGTCCCGGAACTTCGAGAGCGCGGGATGTCATGTTTTGATTTGTATCACCATTTGAATTGCACACGTCCCAAAATTCTCTTTAAAGTATCAAAGATAGTCTGAGTCAAAATTCAAAAAATACAATAGTGCCAAAACTTTGACACGAAACTGAATCATTTGATTTTTAAATCTTAATTTTTTAATGAAAAAATTACATCTATCTTGAATATTGATTTGACCAAGGGAATGGATATTCGATCATATGTCATAAATTAATATAATGATATTATAACTGCGACAGAAGACATGGATATATAGTCATGGAGTTGCATATCCTGCTAGATCGATTATATTTTTCATAAGGTCGTACGAAAGAATAATGATAATTTTTTAATATTATATTAGCAGATACTTCAATGTGATGATTTAAAAATCTATGAAAAATATTTCAAATAATTTATTGGGCGTCCATATTTGTCTCTTGTAATTCTTTGCGTTAAAAATATCTGACAACAAATTCGGTTAATAAATATTGCCCTTTTCTTTTTCTAAGAACAGGTTTACAACCAACTCTATTTATTACACTGAGCATAATTTGAATCGCCGGGGAGGTCTCGTACCTTCATAAAAAAGTGTAAACTTAAAGTTTATTTCGTAATGGTAATATTCATGATTAAGGTTAATTAAATAATGTTACAAAATTTGTATAATTAAATAAAATTTTGTAAGAAAAGAAAAAGCTTTATAGGCACATATTGTTGGCCTTACAGCTTAATTATGAATCAGATATATGTAGTTAATTAATTAAGTAAAATTAGTGGGATAAAAAGAGATCAACCAATGAAAATGCATGAAACATTTGATACTCTTCCGTAACATGCCGATGCAATCCACCACTGAAAATAAAAGTTTATGATCTGTTTGCCCTGAAATCTTCATCCATATAATGATATAATTGTATTCCATTTATTGAGGGAACAATTTGTGCCTGCTTCACGTAATCACATGACGTCCATACGTACGTTTGCAAATGGATGACGCACCATATATAAAAATCAAATTAGCTAGACATTAGTAGAGCAGAGTGGTATCATTCTTATCTTTTATTCAATTATTCAACAACTCAAAAGGTACTGCCAATTTGAGAACCAAGAGTGGTCCTTAGTTTTGACATTGTCTTCGGATGATTGGTAGATGTGTCAAAGATGAAAAAGACAGTTTGGCTGCCGAACAGCTAAGGAAAACAAATTGACAAAAAATAAATAAATAAAGAGAACCATAACACTGTTCCTTTTTCGTGCTGCCTTTTGGAGTTTTTGGAAGGTTGGTTACCACTCAGCGACGTCTTCGAGTTGTCATCTTCCATTTTTCAGACCTTTCGTTTTTATTTTACTGGAAGAAGATTAATCCGCCCCACCCCCCACCCCAGCCAAGCATTTATATTATTTTGGGAAAAACGCATGTACCAGTTTTTGACTTTTTGTTTTCATCCAATGCCATCTGTTGCTTCACGAGGGAGAAAGCAACAAGAAACCTGACGCCACTGCTGATGATGTCAGAAATTGTACGTCATCATTCAATCAAACTTGTGATGGTAGACTCTTGGACTTTATAATGTGGATGAACCAGCAATTGTATAAACCAAAATCAATTTAACATTATGGAAGCAACAATAGGCAAAACAGAGGATTGAAACTTGTTCTGTATTGCCATGGCACCCGGTGCCTCAAAACTCCTATTAACCGACATTGTTTCACATTCAGATAAAGTTCCCTCTAAATACATTAGACCAGCCAGTGACCGACCAGATCTCTCTAACGTCGTCAACTCAACATTTCATTCAATCCCAATTATTGACATGGAAGGACTTGGGGGCTCTGATCATCAGAAAATTATCAATGCAATTCGCTCAGCTTGCACGAATGACGGCTTCTTCATGGTACATGACTTTTACTGGCTGATGTGACTTTCTTCTTTTCAGTAAAAAACTTTTTTACTTTATTTTAAATTACATTTATTACTATTATTATTATTATTATTTATTTTATTTTTAGATCATAAATCATGGCATTCCGAAAGCAGTAATTGAAGGAATGTTAAGGGTCGCTAGAGAGTTCTTTCATTTGCCGCAGTCAGAAAGGATGAAAATGTACTCCGATGACCCCGCGAAAGCAAACAGGTTATCGACAAGCTTCAATGTTCGTACTGAGAATGTTAGCAACTGGAGAGATTTTCTGAGGCTCCATTGTTACCCGCTTGAAAAATTCATCCATGAATGGCCCGCCAATCCTTCTGATTTCAGGTACATAGAAGCAATTAAACTCAATACAAAAATAAATTATTTGAAAGAGGGACAAAAATTTACAATTTACTGGTAAACAGGCAAGTGGTGGGAGAATATTCAAGGCATGCAAGAGAACTTGCACTGCGGCTATTGGAAGCAATCTCTGAGAGCCTCGGTTTGGATAAACAACACATGGTAAAAGCAATGGGGAAACATGCACAACACATGGCGATTAACTATTACCCACCATGCCCACAGCCAGAACTAACATACGGGCTTCCCGGCCATAAGGATCCGAATGCCATCACCATATTGCTCCAAGACGGTGTGTCGGGCTTGCAAGTTATGCATGATGGGAAATGGGTTGCTGTCAACCCAGTAGAGGATGCATTCATAATCAATATCGGCGACCAAATGCAGGTAGTTATGAGTCTTATGACTTATTCGTAACTTGCTGATAGTTATGAGTCTTATGACTTATTCGTAACTTAACATTGTTTTGTTTTCGCAGGCGCTTAGCAACGACAGATACAAGAGCGTGCTTCACCGGGTAATAGTTAACAACAAAAGCGAGAGGATTTCTATTCCGACATTTTATAGCCCTTCACCAGATGCCATTATAGAACCTGCGAAGGGGCTATTGGATGAAGATCATCCTCCTGTTTACCGGACCTTCACCTATGAGGAATACTTTACTACGTTCTGGAACAAAGGTCTCAAGTCAGCCAGCTGCCTGGACTTGTTTAAACGAGAGCAGTTCAAGGTTCTTGAAACGGAATCTCATTTAAATAATAACTGAAATCTCTTAAAAGAAAAAAATAACAACGGAAATCAAGCTGGATTGGCACAATTGCCAACAGCAGCATAGGTTTGAATTTCTCTAATTTGAAATTTAAAATAAGTACATCTGAAATTCAAAGAGAAATTTCAGAGGGATAATTTTGTCATAAGATATAATAATCAAATTTTAATATTAAAAATATTATTAAAATAACTCAAAAGGGTATATATCCCTATTTATTAAGATTTGAGGGATAAATAATTAATTTTTAAGATTTGAGGGGTACGTGATCAATTTTGTCTTTTTTTTTTCTATTATTTGGCAATGGGGCTGAAAAATCTGGGAAGCAGCATCTCTACAATTCCAAAAAAAAAAATGTAGAGACCATTCTTTCTCTTTTTTTTCTTTTTTTCTTTTTTTTTTTTTTTTTTTTGCAATGAGTACATCTCTAATTTGGGGGCTGCAAGTTAAGTTTGATTTATTTGTAATTTTCTTTCAATTTCCTGACTTGAGCCCTGACTAATCGTTTTTTCTCCTTGTATCTCGTTTTGCAACATATTTTGGGTACAGTATATCTTTTTTTTTTTTTTTTTTTGATGATCGGGTACAGTATATCTTGGGAACGCAAGAGCCCACCGAGGGAAAAACAAAATCAAAAGAAAAGATCTTCATGAAATTCTTTGGGACCTTTATCTCAGGTTTATCGTTTTCCTTTTAGACCAAAAGTCCAAAACCATTTGAACAATCAAGAAAGCCTTCAGCCCATATGCACGGAAAAGTGGTGCTGGATTAACAAATTCATAATTTGGCTATGTTTGGCACACCATGCGAACAGGCTGTTTGCGAACAAATCTAGTTCGTGTGAACCAAACATTCTCTGGGAAGACGCGAACTCGGAACAAACGCGTAGTTCCTTATTTCATGGTTTCTCACGAATTTGGAACAGTGGGAACGAACTTGGGAACCCAATATTTTAATATAAATGGGTTCGCAAATTGATATTCACCTTTGTTCGTGCTCACTCCCAAACATAGCCTTAACTGAAGAGTAGGTGAAAAGTGAAAACGAAACTAGTTTCAACCATCTAATCGTTTCGTTTCGTCCATACAAAACAGTTAAAGGAACTATTTTGTTTCGTTTACCAAATGAAACAATTAATGAAACTGACCTCTTTCATTTCATTTATTTTCGTTTAACAGTTTATATCATGAAAATATGTATAAAAATTAATTGTCAAAGAAGCAGATCGAATACAGTTGCATGCGAAACAGAAAAACAGGTATAAAAAAATAATTGATAAAAAAAATTGATTGTATCGATCGTTTTGATCGTCTTTTGAAACGAAACTAAATTTTATTTCGTGACATAAAACGCAACGGTTAACGCAAGAGGTCAATTTCGTGACCGTTTTGAACGTTATGCACCCATACAAAAGGCCCGTGTCCTGTGGTGATTACTTGTTTCACCAAAATTTGAGAAGCTTCTTGGCCATATGTTTAATCAGTTGTAACGAAAATTGATTACTGTCATCTGCAGTTTTGCCATCTCTTGCCCGCTAAACAGAAAGTGAAAACATAAAATAGATAAGGTGAACATATATAGTGATCAAAGTGAACATATACAGACAAATAAGTTCAATAAAAATAAGTTGAATATGCATATAAAAATCTGAACAAGAAATGATAACACTTATTTGTTTATAATTGTTCACTTTGATCATCTATGTATTTTTTTTGTCTGCTTTATGTGTTCAATTTGTGTTTAGCGATGACAAAGATGGCAAAATCTAAATCTAATCTAAAATACTTCAATTCCAATCCAGGTTCTGCTGTTCAATTATCCCAGCCGTCCAATTAATGGATCGGGTTTGCTCCCTTCCATCTACGCCGTTCATCTGCATTGTTCCCTTTGTCATCATTCTTTTGTTGTTCGTGCATGTGGTCTCCTGTGATTAGTGAACATCCAAAAGCCTCTGGCCCTGGACCCGGCCCTGGCCAAGCCCTTCTGACACAAATGGCCGTCCCGGCCTCTCTAAGCCCTTAAGAAGGGCCAGGGCCTAGAGAGGCCAGGCTTTGAAAGGGCCAGGCCACAATCTCAGCTGAAGAGAGGCCAGGCTTTGGGAGGGTCTAAGGCCTAGATAGACCGAAGTTATGAATAATCAAGCACAATTTCAAGTAAAAGTTAAGAACTTAAGATCCTATCTGATCCAATCTAAATTGAACGGATCATTTCAAATAATATTAAAATTTTTGAACATGATGCTAAGACAAGTTAAAAAAAATATACATATTTCTCATTTTTTACGCTATATTATTTCATACATTCGTAATTTTAGTTTATTTTAATTCATTAATACATTAACAAAAACTGTTTTTCTTTTACTTTTTCTATGTTATTATAATATAACCGATCTTAAACCCAAATTAAAGATGAAAACATTAAAAATATTATATATAATGAAAAATAAATGTGTACAATTATATTTAAATAATTTATATCATTTTTATTATCTTTTACAAATAAAAAATTTTCATATTAAATATAGTTTAAATAAATATTTAATTAAATATATTGTCTGTTCGTCGGCCCTTCGAGCCCTTCAGGCCCTTCAAGTCCGGCCTCTTGAAACCCGGAGGGCCTAAAAGGGCCAGGCTCAATCTTCATATTTAAGCCCTTCTAAGACCGGCCCTTCCAAAAGCCTCCCTAAATCCGGCCCGGTTCGGCCTTTGAGAAGGCTCTTTTAGACCCGGCCTCCTGAAAGCCCGGCCCGGCCCTAGAAGGCGTTCACTACCTGTGATGCGTCTCTGCTTTATTGTTTTTTCCTATGGGCTGGACTAAAAGAGGCACCAAGGACTAAAAGAGGCACTAAGGAGTTTATAGAAAATAGGCAAAATTGGGCCCATACCCTTCAAATCTTACTTATTTAGATATTTACCCCTCAAATCATTTAAATTGGCCTCGTACCCATCAAATCTTGATGTAATTAGATGTATACCCTCCTCAGCAATTTTCATTAATTTTTAAATATAAAAAACTGAAATTTATGTTTTATGACCAAATTGTCCCTGTCTAAACTCTCTCTCCAGACCTATGAGCGTAAGAGACCTTTCATCTTCCAAATGATACGAACTCTGATATATGCTCTTTCCTTTGTAAATATATTTCGTAGTTAGATTGTGAGATAGATATCTCTCTAACTCCGTTTATTTCTCTTCATTCTCCATCTCGTAGTTAGATTGTGAAATCGATCAATTCTCTTCGTTCTCCTTTCTAAATATATTCTTTTTACTGTGTAAATTGTTATTCGCATATAGGGCTGGCAACGAGTCGTGCTCAAGCGAGCTAACTTTAGCTCAAGCTTGATTTGAAATTAATTCAAGTTTTGTCGAATCGAATCAAGTTTGTATCGAGTTTCTTAACGAGCTCGTCGAGCTAAATTATAGTACTTTATATATATATTTTTAAGCAAGTAATATACAAATTAATTAATATTTATCAATTTTAATATTATTTTTATTTATAAACTAATATTTTATTCATTTTGTAATAATATTTTAAATAAAAATAGCATTTATACGTAATAAATAAATATATTATATATCAAATTATGTACTAATATATATAAATTAGTTAACAAAATTATATTTCGAGCCATTTTCGAGTTAATTTCGAGCGAGTCGAATTTGCTTCGAGCCCAAATAAATCGAGCCAATGTCGAATCGAGTCGAATTTTTCTCGAGCGAGCCACGAGCTTTTTTGCCACCCCTATTTGCATATGACTATTTTGTTCATTACGGATGTGAATTGGGCGATTGGTAAATTCCTGAAACATCAATTTTTGCTCCAGTAACGTGGGACGTGGTTAATTCTTTTTCGTTTTTCTTTGATTAAATTTTCTAGCAAATAAATCTTTTGGGTTTGTAGTCCGTATATGAGCTCTCCTATCTGACATGTTTTTTTTTTTCTTAATGAATTTTCTAAACAAATCAGATTTAATAAAGATAAATCCATAGACGTATTTTTGATAAAATTCTCTTCATAGTTGGCTGCACTTTTATTTATCTCATAAGATTAATGAGCATTTCTTCCATTTTGATCGTGTTTAATAATAAGTCAAAAACTGAGATTCCCGTTGATAAAATTCTCAAGAGACCTTGTCAGACACATGAAGTATATCACACCTGATCTGGTTACATGAGTATGTAGTAAAATTATTAATAATTAACAAGTATAAACATCAATGTTAAGTTAAAATGAGCCAACTATGATTGCTGAAACCAAGCCATACCCAACCAATCACTACAAATTGATACTGGTACCAATCCTTCTTTCATGGCACCAAGCCTTTGGTGGTCTTGTTAAACAAAATCCTCTGTAATAAATTTAACTTGAGGTTGTCTTCTTCTTACTTCATAAACGGAATTGGAAAGATATATCTTTCAGATGATCTAACAATTAGGAAATATATTTAGAAAGGAAAAAAAACATATATCAGAGTTTGTATCATTTGGGTGATGAAGGGTCACTTGCGCTCATAGATTTGGAGAGAGAGTTTAGGTAGGGTCAATTTGGTCATAAAACATAAAATTTAGATTTTTATATTCATAAATTAATTAAAATTGCTGAGGAGGTTATACATCTAGTTACATCAAGATTTGAGGGGTATGAGGCCAATTTAAATGATTTGAGGGGAAAATATCTAAATAAGAAAGATTTGAAGGGTAGGGATCCAATTTTGCCTAGAAAATAAGAAAAAAAAAGGAGGGGAGTTTTCACGTGCTAGGTCCACTATCTATGTGGAGGTGGAACACGTGAACCAAAAAAAGGAAGGCGACAAAAGAAACGTGGTGTACATTATCCAGTTCCAATCTGATTATTGCTCCTCTTTTTCTCGGTTCTTCTCGATGCATCTCCTCTATTCCTCAGCGTTACAAACGAATGAAAAAAAAAAAAAAAAACAAGAGTGGAGCGATTGCCAAGAAAGAAGAGAAATTATTGTCGTCGGCGGCGGGGGAGGGGGTGCGGTTGGTCCTCGATTGCTGTTGCAGTTTGTTCTCCGATTGGCTGTCCAGTTCTTTCGTCTCCAAACCTCTCCCCTCAGGTCTCAGACTCTCAGTAACTGCTCTTGCAAGAAAAATCATGATGCTTTGCTCAGTCCCAACGGGAAGTCGACCTGTACATCGACCGATCTCCTCCATACAACTCTGAAGGGTTTCGTCAACCTCGCTCCCTCAAACCCTAATCCTAATCCTATCCCTGATCCTGATCCGATCCCTCACATTTGGAAGCATTTTTCTTCAGTGGTTTTTCTTGAACTTGCTATTATTGTGAGAATTTTTCTTCAACAGTTTATTATTTTTGTTTTTCGCTTCTTTTTCTCATCTATTCTTATTTTCATTTTTGTTTTGTATTTGTTTTTTCCTCTTCTTTACCTCTTTTTTTCTATCTGTTCACAGGTCTTTAGCGCTTAGTATTGCATTCTTCTTCTTACTGTCGGGTCAACCTTTGCCAGGTGCCTGTGCTCTCCTGCGTTTTTATATTATGGTTTTTTTGTTTGCCTGATTTGTTGCTTATGATTGAACAAGGGCGATCTATTTATTAAAAAAATTTCTATGCTTGGGTTTTTTATCAACTGATGACAGGCAGATGGATTCAGACCTGCTGTTGTACTCTTTTTTTAATGGGCCACATGGTTCAGGCTACGCTATGGACTCAATTTCTTCACTTATTTGATACTGCAGCGCTGCACCAACAATCAAAGAAAGAACCAATCGTTCTGATCTGCAATTTAATTTTGAAACAACCACTCCAAAAGTAAGCTCATCTAATTGTACACTTTTTACGTTACAGCTAAACGCTCTAATCAGACCAATAAACAAATTAAACATTCTACTTTCAATGGATTCTGCTTCTCACAACTTTTTCCTTTGTTGCTTCTAGAGCACTATGGACCGAGAGATCCAAGAAATTGCTCACTGCACTAACAGGTAGAATATTCTCAGCTTACTCACGAAATTTATTCTATTTTCTGATAGAGTCTTTTAACTTTCAAAGGAAAATTTATTCTATTTCTAAGTAGTATGTTAATGAAAAACAAATGTTTCTACATGATGAATAGTATGCCCTTCTTTACTATCTAAATTTCATGCCATATAACTATTTTCTCATTACAAAATACCATAATATAATTGATTTTTGTATGCAAAATATGGTTGAATTTATTTATTTTCGGTGTTCTCCTATTTATTTTCTAATTATAGTTGGATTTAGTTAGTTTACAGAATGGATCATATATCTGATTTTATTAATTATACTTCAATATAATAATTTGATTAAGGGTTGCTTTCGTGTGTGCTCTTGCTGATGAAGAGTGATAGGATGTCGTGCACATTTTTGCAAGTGGTTTGTAATCTCACTTGAATATTTCCCTCATGCGTCTCAGCATTTTAGTGGAGTTGAATGAAGTCAGAGATGCTGCATTTTGGTAATATAACTCAATTTATTAAATTATGAGCCGGTTGCAACTTAATTAATTTTTCTTTTTGCTCGGTTCTGGTAGATGTCTTAGGCCAGACAGTTGTCAGTTAGCTTTGTTGATTGGAATGCTTTGGGTTAAAGGATCAGCAGTCCATTTAGCTGATTAAGGATTTAAATGCTGATTGGGATGCTTTGCATTTATTATTTGCAATCTCAATTATATTTGTAATTTCTTTTCTTTCTTATATTGTTTCTCAGCTTCATGATTGCTCTACTTTTATCACTGGAGGGATCAACATTGCTGATCTTTGTTTCTTTTATTTAGTTCCTTTGTTTCTCAGCTGATGTTATTAAAGCTTCTGAAAATAAGCATGCAGAGCATGAGCGATGAATAAAAGGTGGCAACAAGAGGTACAACAACATCTCTAATGCTGATCTCATATGGACTAATTCTAGATTATGATTCTTATCGAGTATTGTTCTGTTTTGGCTTCTTTGACAAAAAATGCCGTAACAACACAATCTCTATTTTTGCATAAGTTAATGTGCCATATCATTTCATTTATATATTCAGGTTGTTTACAAGTTATTTTTGTGGAGTTCTAAAATCACAAGGGGGCCAGCAAGCTCCAGTTGGTTATGTGCCATAACAAGATTATAGAGGTTTGTGCCAATTGCTGAAGTTATTCCTTTTTTTTTTTGGGTGCTATATCAGCAGGTCCATAGCTATGAAGCCTTCTTTAGCTCAATTTCCATTATTGTGGGTTGAGCACATTATTCTTAAATGTAAATTTAGCTTGGTCAAATTGATATGACAGCTCTGTTTGATAAGAATCATGTTGATCTGATGCATGTATATACCAAAAAAATAACAGCGATGTTCTTTTGGTTAGCTTTATTGGTAAATTAGCACAAGGGATCACACATTTCTAATACCTATGTAAACCACTAAGAACCACACATTTCTGTATACATTATTATTTTAGATTGGTAAATTAGCATGGGAAAAGAAATCTGTTTATACTAAATATTTTCAATTGGACTTTCTAGGGGCTCTCTTTGGTTTTGGCTGATGATGTGTGTGAGTACATTCATTCAGCGTGTTATGCTAGCAAGAAAGCTCTAGTAACTCTCATCGAATTTAGCTTACCTTCCAAGCTAAGATTGAGTTTGCTGGGGAAGGAGTTCAGGTCTGTTCAAGTGTGAAAATTTAACCCCTTTTTTTTCTTTTCCTCTTTTTTTTTTTTTTTTTTTTTGGTGATGAGCTTGATCGATTACATAATTCATTAGTAATTCACATCATAAATGTGCTTTTATGGATTATTTTGAGGGTATGTGCATGGATATCTGATCAGTGCTGGTACCACTTAAAGATAAGGTTCAAATTTGCTAGCAGTTAATTAATTAATTTATTTCTTACAATTTAGTAAACTTACCGATTGATGGATCGGAGTTTCTATTGTCCAGCATGTTAGATTATGACAAAAAAAATCGGTTAATGAAAAATGATTGCCTTTTTCCTGTTGTCATCTATTTGACATGGTGATCATATTCATGTAAATGTCTAATATGTTGGTACCATTAGCTAAACATTTACAGCACTTTTAAGACATTAGTTTCATTTTCTCTTATAGTTGCCTTTGTATGTACCAAACTACTTCAAATTCTCATCTGCTTCTAATATTATTTGATTTATTTTTAGGGGATTTATGAATGTGTCATGCTCTGTAGTTTACTTTATGGATGGTATGTAATTTTGCTAACGCTGATCTCTCTATTTTGTAGGTTTGCAAAGATCATGGCGTCTGTTTTCTCCATCTATGTGGCACTCTTGGTTAGTATATTTCTCTGATCTAAATTTATTGTCAATCATTTTCCTATAGTTGGTTTATTTATCTAAAATTTTGCAGCTGTAGTATGGTTATTTTTTTAAAAAAAACTTGAAAAGAAGATGCATACAAATTAATAGTGTGGTCCTGTTAAACCAACATTTTAGTATAATGATAGAATAATTATGGTAATAGCATTTGTCAGTACAATAATAATAATAATGATTATTATGATGCAATTCGATAAAATGCTATCTGAAAGTTAAGTATTAAAATAACACGGTCTATGTAGATGTAGATTGACAAGGTTTTTGATGGAGTCTGAAAATTATATTTCTTAAATTCTCAACTTAGATATGCCATGTAATTTGAAAATTATATTCCTTAGATTGTCAACTTAGGTCTGCAGAATAGCTCAATTGTGAGATGGGTTATTCATTACTAAACAGGTCAAGTTCACAATTTTATATTGGCCAGTTCTCTTATATCTTATGAATATTACTTTTGGTGCTTCTCTCAGGATTGTGTATGTGTGATTGAACAACCTCTGTGATGGACTAGAAAGTAAAGTAGTTCAATGGTGAGAGGTGCTAATCCATATATAAGCCATAGACTATTTAGTATTTAAATTAACTTGTATTAACACTTCAAATAATATTATATTGCTAGACCTAATTAAAATATATTAGTCTGATTATCTATCTTTAATTATAATAAATGAAAAATGAAATTATGTGCAATACATCATAAGTGCTCAATGTTTACTATACAAACTATTTATAAGTAGGACCTACAATATTCAATCATAGTTAGGCACATAATTTGATCATCATTTTTGGTGCTTAATTGCATAGGGTTATAGATCTGCTATTTGATAAAAAAGTGACAGATAGTATCATAGGCTTTACTTTTTAGTATCTTCTATTTCACCTTGAGCTATCAATTTTTTCTGATCTAGATTTTTCTTTTTAGTGTCTTTTTCATATCACAAAATTTATCCACCGATTCATTGAATGCTGATTGCTCATTCCTTTGGACTAATTCTTACTGTTAACATGACTATAAAGATATTGCTTGAAAAGAGTACTACGAGATCGTGATGTTGAGAAGTCGCCTCTTACAACAGGAGTTGATATTTCTTATCTAGATGACTTTGGTAAAGAAACTCTTATATCTGCATATTTTCATTATTTTTAATGTTGCGAGAAAACTTTTTAACATTTTAATTTTTTGGTGTTTTTTTTCCTCTCTTTACAAGGGTTGATTGATGCAAAGGACTTGAACATTGTCGTGATGCAAAGGGTTAATTTATTCATGTATTAAACTTTTGTGCCTTTTTTAGTTTTGTTTTGGTATAGGTTATCTAGCACAAACACATCTTATGCAGTCAAGGCAAATAGTCAATTATACTTTTTTTTTAATATTTACTGCTATAGTCGATGATTAAAAATAGATTATTTGTACTACATTTTTGTCGAGGTAATACCATATCCACTATTAAATATTTTATTGCAAATAGATTACCATTCAGATGAAAATTGAGGGACTGAATCTGATTTTATTCAATCAAATTTTTTTTATGTTTATTGCTTGCTTTGATTCATGTATTAACCTCTCCGATCAAAAATCCTTTCCTGCCATCAACGATTAACCCTTTACGCCCAAAAAAATAATAATAACAAAAAAGAAACACCAATGAACATATTGATCGCCCAAAAAAAATATTTAAACATGATCGCTAGTCGCGGCTCCGCCGCGATAATTAGGTGACTAGTGTTCCTTCAAGGTAGATGGAGTTAATGAATACTCGCCTTGTACTCAGTATTCATAACATATATAGACTTTTATAAGTGTAGATTGTATAAGCCATTTTTTAAGTATCCAAAGATTGCTACTACACAAAACTATAATAAATAATTTTGGTAAATGGAGTTAATGAATACTCGCCTTGAACTCAGTATTCACAACATATATAGACTTTTATAAGTGTAGATTGTATAAGCCATTTTTAAGTATCCAAAAATTGCTACTACACAAACTATTATAAATAATTTTGCGTCTCTAAAAAAATAATTTTGATCCATATATATATATATATATAGAGAGAGAGAGAGAGAGAGAGAATGGCTAACACGCCATCGATGACACGTACCATCAATTTTCTATCTACTCGTTTTTTGAGATCCAAAATTCAAATGGTCGATCCAAACCGTTCAAGTTAATCAAAATATTGAAATACATTTGGAGACCAAATTTTACATTTTTTCAAATTTTTTTGCTATTTATTATGATATTTTCAAATTGAAAGGCCTGAAATACTCTAATCATAATATTTTTAAAAGTATCATAATAAATAACAAAAAAATTCAAAAAAATATAAAATTGTCTCCAAAGATATTTCAATATGGAGAACAAC
The DNA here is from genome assembly GCA_027562975.1 of Rhynchospora breviuscula. Classification (NCBI taxonomy): domain Eukaryota; kingdom Viridiplantae; phylum Streptophyta; class Magnoliopsida; order Poales; family Cyperaceae; genus Rhynchospora; species Rhynchospora breviuscula. Next base: position 58,234,042 of record CM050398.1, on the reverse strand, counting down.
TTGAACGGTTTGGATTGACCATTTGAATTTTGGATCTCGAAAAATAACTTAACGGCACGGGACCCTCCGTGCCATCGATGGCACGTTAGCCATCCTCGATATATATATATATAATGGCTATACTACTATTCATATGTAAACTGGCTTTGTAGGCTAGATTTTTAGGCTGTTGGATCAATTCAAGATATGTGCAGAGATCAGATCGGAAGGTCCAGATTGAGGCGTTGAGGGAGCGTTTTCTTTAAAATTTGCCATTCCCTTCTGTTACTTTGCCTCCGTCTCCCTTCTCTCATGTACTCTCTCTGACTCTCTGTTTGCACAAAATTGAAGATCGAGAAATCAGAAAAGCGCGACTCGACTCTATACTCTTCTCTGCTCGACTTGACACGAATATCTCTCCTCTCGATCTCTGACACACTGATCTCGCAAGAGCCAGCGAGACCAAGCAATACCCAATCGTCTCCCTTTTAGATTAGAAACCCTTCTGACGAAGCAATCTCCTACCTAGGGTTTCACCCAAATGAGAGGCGTAAAGCAAATGTATCTAACATTCTGGTTTAATTTGTTTGCAATTTAATTTAATTTCGGTCAAAAGAACTAGAATCTGTTAATTGAGTTGGTTCTCAGATAATGGCCGAGTAATTTCAAAGATCCCTCATAGCATAATGTACATAACCTTCGTAATGTCAAACAAAGATGCTTTTATTTCTTTCATTGTTTCATGAGAGCATGTACAAAGCATTGAATAAACTGTGTTGATACTTGCTCGTTGTAACAAGGGAGACTATGAATTGTTGATTGTTGGATACAGTGGTTGGATTATAATGGATGCACAAGTATCGCTTGATTTTAGGTACCAGTGCGGGTCCAGTGAAGGAAACTAGATTTTAAAAGGGGCTGTTTGCTTTACCAGTTTTTTTAGTTCCTGTTCTCTGTGTAACTTTTAACATTTTTTTTACAGAGAAGTGGTGGGAATTCCCACTTGTTCAAAAATAAATAAATAAATAAAATTATGCATTTTAGTTAACGTCCTTAAAGTGCAATATGGAGCAAATTTGATTTTGACATGCTTTCATTATATCTTCAATTAATTTATCTAGATACGACTTGAAGATGTGCCAGTTCAAACTATGCCACAAGTATTAAGCAAGTTTAAACAAAGATAAAAACATACAGTAATCTGACAATCCATCTAGTAATTATGCAAGCATGAAAATTATTGTATTCGTTTTCCTTTTTTTGGGAATATTAATTAGTGGAGTATTTCCACCACTTCTATTACAACAAACAAAAATTACAAAGAAAGGAAAACAAAACATATATTAGCGCCAAGATACCCCATACCGGTACCTAATATATCCCTTCTATCAAGTACCAAAATCCCCATTGTCTTCTTTGTGCAATATTGAAAAAATAAAAAGAAAAAAATTTCTTTTATCCTCACTAAGCTGCCAATTACATTCTGAAACAAAGTATGAATGCAAAAATTATTGTCAGTGCATACTTCTATCATAGTAATCAGCAGCATGATAGCAAATTTATTATAGATAGTATCAACTGTATCAACACACAAAGATGAAAATCAAATTTATGATTATAGTAATCTCCCACATATTAAACTAATTGTTATACACTCAGTTTTTTTTTTTTTCTATATCGAATGACTATTGTTTCAACTAGTAACAGACCTTCATCAACCATGACTTGGACAGTGCACTACTCAAGAGCAATAATGCTATTATTAACATTTGTACCTGCAATTGTCGTAAGCAAAACCAAGCCACGGATCACATGGTGGTTAACATATTCTCTCTAAGATTGAAATGGCGCAATTTCAAATAATGAAAATCAAGCATGCATGGCCAAATTTGACTCAATTTTTTGCAATTTGGTGATTTTCATTTGGACTAATTTGAAGTTATACAATGTCTGATCTAAACCTAGCGGTTAGACCCCTACTACATATAGTTTATAGTAAGAATTTTGCACAATTTGAGTGAGTTCTGACCTTCACGTGGAGATCTTGGCATTCAAAAGCCTTTCATCTAAAGATGCAAGCAAAAGGAAAAACAAGGAGCTTGATCTATTCAATTAGATGCTGTCATCATGACCCGATCCGACCAGACTCAAATTAAAGGAAACAAGATGACAGAAATTAACTCGATCCTATGCCAAATTAAGAAGATGGTAAAATCTCTACCATTATCCGAGAACCAACTCCATTAGCATATTCTAATTCTTTTGACCAAAATTAAACCAAATTGCAAACAAATTAAACCAAAATGTAAGGTACCTTTGCTTCACTCTTCTCATTTGGGTGAAACCCTAGGTAGGAGATTGCTTCCTAAGAAGAGTTTCTAATCTAAAAGACGAAGATTGGGTATTGCTTTCTACTCCTGGGTTTCGCGAGATCAGTGTCAGAGATCGAGAGGAGAGAGAGATTTGCGTCGAGTCTAGCAGAGAAGGGCAGAGAGTCAGAGTCAAGGCTGTCGAGCTTTTCCAATTTCAATCGTCAGTTTTGTGCAAACGGAAAGAGAGTACAAGAGAAGGAAGACGCCGAGATGGAGGCAAAGTAACAGAAGGGAATGGCAAATTTTAAAGAAAACGCTCCCTCAGCGTCTCAATCTGGACCTTCCGATCTGATCTCTACACACATCTTGAACCGATCTAACAGTCTAAAAATCCAGCCTACAAAACCAGTTTACATATGAATAATAGTATAACCATTATCTCTCTCTCTCTATATATATATATCTCTCTCTCTATATAGATATATAGAGAAAACATATGGTGCATACTAATGTATGGAAGTTTCGGTGCATACTGATCCAAACTCTTGGATCTGCTTCAAAATGACCGATCCAAACTGTCCAATATGATCTCCCTATTATAATATCCTTACCGACCAAATTTTATATTTTTTCGAAATTTTTAAGTATTTTTTTTCAAATTTTAGAAAATCGCTAATCTAATTTTTTCTGAACCGTTCAAAAATCGCAATTTTTAAAAATCCGTACTTAAAAATTTCTAAAAAATGTAACATTTAGTTGGTAAGGAGATTTCAATAGAGAGATCATATTGAACGGTTTGGATCAGTCATTTTGAAGCAGATCCAAAAGTTTAGATCAGTATGCACCGAAACTTCCGTACATTAGTATGCACCATAGGTTTTATATATATATATATATGTAGAGTTTTGCTATGGTGAGTCGTAACTCACCAAAGAGTCTGTGAGTCGCTCTCAAAACTCATAGATCTTGTTTAAAATGATCGATCCAAACAGTCCAATACGATTTCCCTATTGAAATCTCCATGTAGACCAAATTTACATTTTTTTCGAAATTTTAGAAAATCATTAATCTAATTAGTTTTAAACCGTTCAAAACAATAGTTTTTAAAAATCTGAAAAAAACTTAAAAATTTCAAAAATATAAAAATTTTGGTCTGCATGGAGATTTCAATAGGGTGATTGTATTAGACGGTTTGGATCGGTCATTTTGAACCAGACATAAGAGTTTTGAGTGCGACTCACAGACAATTTGGTGAGTCGCGTCTAACCATAGCAAAACTCTATATATGTATATATATATAGAGAGAGAGAGAGAGAGAGAGTTTTGCTATGTTGAGTCGTGACTCACGTGAGTCGCGTTCAAAAACTCCTAGATTTGGTTCAAAATGACTGATCCAAAACGTCCAATACGATCTCCCTTTTGAAATCTCCATGTAGATCAAATTTTTAAATTTTTTTGAAGTTTGTAAGTATTTTTTTCGGATTTTTAAAAACTGTTGTTTTTGAACGGTTCAGAACTAATTAGATTAACGATTTTTTAAAATTTCAAAAAAGTACTTAAAAATTTTGAAAAAATATAAAATTAGGTCTGCATGTAGATTTCGATAGGGAGATCGTATTAGACAGTTTGGATCGGTCATTTTGAACCAAATCTAGAAGTTTTGCCCGCAACTCACAGTCTCTTTGGTGAGTCGCGACTCACCATAGCAAAACTATACATATATATAGAATTTTGCTATGGTGAGTCGGGACTCACGTGAGTCGTGGTAAAAAACTCTTAGATCTGATTAAAAATGACCGATCCAAACCATCAAATATGATCTCCTTATTGAAATCTCTTTGCAGACCAAATTTTATATTTTTTTAAAATTTTTAAGTATTTTTTCGGATTTTTAAAAACTATTATTTTTGAACAGTTCAGAACTAATTAGATTAACGATTTTCTAAAATTTCAAAAAAATAACTTAAAAATTTCGTAAAAAATATAAAATTTGGTCTGCATGGAGATTTCAATAGGGAGATCGTATTGGACGGTTTGGATCGGTCATTTTGAATCAGATTTTAAAGTTTTGAGCGTGACTCACAGACCCTCTAGTGAGTCATGACTTACCATAGCAAAACTATATATATATATATATAGAGAGAGAGAGAGAGAATTGATAAAATACACTAATGTGTACGGATCGTCTTCGTACACATGAGTCGTTTTTCAAGATCCAAAATTCAAACAGTCAATCCAAACCATTTAAGTTGTTCTTCATATTGAAAAACTCTTGCAGACCAATTTTTACATTTTTCCGAATTTTTTTGCTATATATTATGATATTTTCAAATTGGAGGGCCTGAAATACTCCAATTATAGTGTTTTTTGAAAATATCATAATAAATGGCAAAAAAAAATCAAAAAAATGTAAAATTTGATCTATCAAGGTTTTTCAATATGGAGAACAACTTGAACGGTTCGGATTGACCGTTTGAATTTTGGATCTTAAAAAACGACTCATGTGTACGGAGACGATCCGTACACATCAGTGTACTATATCAATTCTCTATATATATATATATAGTTTTGCTTTGGTGAGTCGCGCTCAAAAACTCCAGATCTGGTTCAAAATGATCTATCCAAACCGTCCAATACGATCTCCCTATTGAAATCTCCGTGCAGACCAAAATTTTTATTTTTTTTAAAATTTTTAAGTATTTTTTTCGGATTTTTAAAAACTGCTATTTTTGAACGGTTCAGAACTAATTTGATTAACGATTTTCTAAAATTTCAAAAAAATACTAAAAAATTTCGAAACAAATGTAAAATTTGGTCTGCATGAAGATTTCAATATGGAGATCGTATTAAGCGCTTTGGATCGGTCATTTTGAACTAGATCTAGGAGTTTTGAGCGTGACTCGCAGACCCCTTTTGAGTCGCGACTCACCATAGAAAAACTCTATATATATTTTCAAATTGGACGGCCTGAAATGCTCCAATTATAGCATTTTTTTAAAATATCATAATAAATAGTAAATAAAATTCGAAAAAATATAAAATTTGGTCTATCTAGGTTTTTCAATACGGAGAACAACTTGAACAGTTCAGATTTACCATTTGAATTTTAGATCTTGAAAAATGACTCATGTGTACGGAGACGATCCATACACATCAGTGTACTATATCCATTATATATATATATATATATATATATATATATATATAAAGTTTAATATGCACCATAGTGCATAAGACTTTCTATGCACCACGGACTTTTTCGGAGGTATTTTTGTAAATTGACAAATCTAATTTAACCAATCTAATCTACATATTGAAATCTCATGGCAAATCAAATTTTACAATTTTTGAGATTTTATTACTATTTTTTTTTAAAACATGTTATTATTGGAAACAAATTACTATTTACAATATTCCAAAAATTATTATTTTTAAAAAATTCAAAATAAACAGTAATAAAATTTCAAAATTAGTAAATTTTGGTTTGGTATGAGATTTCAATATATAGATTAGATTGGTTAAATTAGATTTGTCAATTTATAAAAATATCTCTAAAAATATCCGCGGTGCATAGAAAACCCTATGCACTATGGTGCATATTAAACTTTCTCTCCCTCTATATATATATATATAGTGAGAGAGAGAATGGCTAATGCGCCATCGATGGCACTAAGGGTCCCGCGCCATCAAGTCATTTTTTCAGATCCAAAATTCAAACGGTAAATCCGAACCGTTCAAGTTGTTCTCCATATTGAAATATCTTTGGAGACGAAATTTTATAATTTTTCGAATTTTTTTTCTATTTATTATGATATTTTTAAAAAAATTATGATTAGAGTATTTCAGCCCTCCAATTTGAAAATATCATAATAAATAGCAAAAAAAATTGAAAATATATAAAATTTGGTCTCTAAGGGTATTTCAATATTGCGATCAACTTGAACGGTTTGGATCGACCATTTGAATTTTGGATCTCGAAAACGAGTCAATAGAAAATCGATGGCATGTGTCATCGATGGCGCATTATCCATTATATATATATATATATATATATATATATATATATATATATATTATGAGGGTTCCAATGCCACAGATTATTACAACTCAAATTTTTTTCATTTATATTTCATATTTGAAATTTGAACGTCTAATCCAAACCCGTGATCACATTTAATCCCCCTAAAAATGTGTTGTCAATTTGTCGTACAATTCCTAATTGTTTTTGTTCAGATGTAAAAAAATAAATTCAGTTAATTATGATATATTCATCCTAACATGTGTTGTCTCTAAAGGGAGGCATAATCAAGATTTAGCAGAAGCAATTAAGGCTTTAGACTAGTTTGTTATGAACTACTTTAACACAATTTAATTGGTATCCAACAATTAACAAGTACACACAAGCAATTCAAGTATAGCAAGAAAATAAAGAGAGAAAGAGAGAGAAATTAAACACGCGATATAATTACGGAGTTCTGACCTGCTAGAGATATGCTAACCTTAGTTGTACATCTCCAGGAGTTTCGGTACCACGAAAAAGAAGCGCTCCATTTCAATTCCAACAAAAACGGGACTACAACTTCGAACCGAATCGCCTCGTCAAAAAAGGACACTCGAGGTGGATCGGCCTAACTCGAATAACAAATGGTACCACGACCTCAAGCGAAAAGAGCTCTCAACCTATTCCAACCTACACCTAACGATAATGTCGGGGTGGTGGTGTTTGATGCTACTGTTAGAGTTATGTCCTAGGAGCCAATCATTATATGGCTACTTCTATGGTTTATGTTATTGATGATATTTGATCATTTATTCCTTGATTTATTAATTGACAGATCATTCAGGTTGAGGATCTGAATTGTAGATCTCTGTAGTTCATTTATAATTAAATGACAATAATAAATCTAAAAGGTCCGTAATCTTGATAATTAACAAGGAATATTAATTATCGGATAAGATTAGTATGCAAGTGATGATTAAGTTCTACAAATCATAGGTAAGGAGTTGCCAACTTAATTGCATATATATATGTTATAGAACATAGTACAGGACACGACCCAATGAAATAAATATATGGATTGTATTATGTGTCATTATTTATTTCATTTGAGTTTGATTCTAAGTTTGAGATGGTTCAACTTTTCCACATGAGGATAGGCTCAATAAATATCGTCTACCGTTGATTCCTGATAAGGGCTGCTATACGGACTTTATTTATGTTCTCTTGAATTGTGCGGGGAAAAGTTGTTCATCAAGAAAACCGTATGTCCCTCATTAATTTACTTAGTGAGCGATGATATCTGTTTGGGCCCCTTGATGGAGATGGATTGTTTGCTAGCAACTGATACAGTCATCTCTAGATCAAGAAATATATAACCTGCAAGAATGACACATTCCTATCTTGGATTATACAATGATATCATGTGACATAAGAATCGGATAAGGAAATGCTATTATTTCTTATGCAGGATTAAAATATTGTAGCAGTACACTATTTATGCGAATTGGGAATCATAACGTGTTGCTAGATACCGCTTATGATTATTAGAATTAAATAGCGATTTAATTCTATATATGGCCAACGTAGCATAAATCCTCAAAGGGTCACACAAATAGAGTTATAATCACACAGTACATTATTTATTTATTCTCAACAGTGAGTATTGCGAAAATATGATAAGTTGATTAATTAATTATATACCGTTGCGAACCGTTATAATTAATTAAGTCAAAGGAATCATATAGAAATAAATTAGTGCACTAGCTAATTCTAAAATAATTATTAATAAGTTAATAATTAATTTTATTCAACATAATTTAAATTTAATTGAGAGAATTAAATTAAAAGTATAGGCTTTTAATTGTTAGTCTAATTGAGTCCAATTGGAAAGCAAATTAAAGGAGCAACTTTAAGTAAGTTTAATGGGCTCAATTAACAAGTAATTAAGCCCACAAAAACCCACTAGGAGGCCGGCCAAATATTGAGTGGCATAATGGTGATTATGTGAGAGTTTTAGTAGGGTTTGTCATCTATATAAGGACCACTTACTTGGAGATCAAGCCCTAATCCTTAATTTCTCTCTCCTCTCACTCTTGGCCGCCACCTTCAAAGAAAGGAAGAAAATTCAGATTTTCTCTCTTGCTCTCTCTCCTTTGCTCTATCCATAGGACTCATGTGTTGAGTATAGATCCTTCCTCCATTAATTTGATTAATTGTAAGCTAAGGAAGGAAGGGATTAGCCTTAACCTCCCATCTACTAGCATAGATTGAGGTTGTGGTTAATCTCTTGGTGGACTCGAGGCCAAGGCGAGCTTGGTGGTGCGTGCAACCTCGACATCGACGGATTCGAGCCTCCTTGTTGCGATACAAGGAGAGGTACCCTCCTACTCTCAATCTCTTGTGTGTAAATGCTTGGACTAGATCCATCGAGGTCTACGTCGTTTGGATTGTTAATTAAATGGTTAATTAGTATAAAAATTTGAAAACTTAGACTTCTTAACAGCTGCTTTATCTTTCAAAATGATCAAGCTATGAAAAGCTCAACTATGAGAGTATCCCTAGTGCTCAAAGGCTCAAATCTAAACTGATTTTGACTAAGAAAAGTCTATAAAGAGATAGAACAAGGGGCGGTATATAAAGGCCATGAAATGAGCTCTTTTTACTAGAAAAATATATTCTGTGCGTTATATAACGCAATATTGTGTTATATAAGACATCAATATGACCATTAGGGTTTATCTGTAGCAAAACTAGCCTTTTATGGAAGTTTTCATGTGTTACATAATGCAATTTTGCATTACACAATGTAATTTTGCGTTACACAACATAATTTTGCGTTACACAACGCATCTGCCAATGTCAGCAGACAGTGTTTAGTATTTTGACCCAAACTTTCTGCTCCGAACTCCGATTAAGATGATTCAAAAACCATTGGAAAGAATACAAAAAGATCTAAAAATTTTAATTAATGGAGTTTCTTCAAATTCGGAATAAAAAGTAGTCAAATTAGGCTCAAAAGAGCAGTGCAGCAAGAAGACTACTGCTATAGCGTTGTGTAACGCCTCCGGAGCCATTTTGGTACCAAAACACATCCAATAGGTGACCAACTACTACCATTAAGTAATGCTAAGTAACATTACTTAATTACCACTTAAAACTTGAGCTTTTCTAACTATCTAGGTCATTATAAGAGATATAGATCTTTAATACCTATTAACCTAGCCTAAACTTGTTACAAGCATTAGAAAAATTTGATCTTGATCTTGCTTGATTTAATCTTCAATCCTCATCTTCATTCTAATCCATTTCTTGAATTCATGTATTGGTTTCATACCAAATCATATCCTATATTAAGAACTTAAAAGAAATTGTTAAATGTCAAATGATATTGTTTTGTAATCGACATACGACCCAGAGTCGTTTTGTACAACAACAAGTTTGATATATAAAAATGTATTCAAAAGATTAAAAAAATACAAGTTAAAAGAAACAAAACAAACCAAGATATAAGTTATATATATTGCTATACGCTAGAATAATTGGAACACTACTAAAACTTAAAAACGAAAAACAAAACAAGTTGGGCCATACTTTATTAGGACGAGTCATTAGTAAAGCTTATTTTCACGAAAAAATTAGGGGGAAGCAGCATCTTTATATTACAAAAATGAAAAGTCCATATTATAGAGAAGAATTTTGCCAGAAGGTAAATGTGAACAAAATGATCTCAATATTAAAAAAATTAAATAAATTAACATAATATATATTTTTTAATTTACTTTTTTAATTGTAATAGTTTAAAAAAATTAAAGAAAAAAGAGCTAAAAATTTTTAATTAATCACTAATGCAAAAAACTTTAGAACTCAAAATAAAAAAAATTATTTAATTTATAAGTTCTTGTAGATTCTGCTCTTCTAATTTAATCTTTAAAATCGACATAAGATGAATTATAATTCGATATAATTGTAAACAAATAAAAGAAGAGAAAATGTTAAATTGATTGATCCAAAGTAACCATGTCATTGCTTCTACCTTAATCTACTGGCACGTATGATAAAAATAAAATAAAACAAGTTAAACTTTTTTTCAATAATAAAATAGACTACAAACCCCAAAAAAATATTCTACAAAATTACATGTTCAAGTATATGTTATTTAATAAATTTTATTTTCCGAACAAGGCAAATTGACCAAATCAGATATGGGGGTTCACTGATAGAATACTTTTTTTTTTAAATATGGGGTTCAAATATTGCATATTGATATCACACATTTATATATACGTTTTGACCGGACTCTACCTTCAATCGTAACTCAATACCTTTGTTTTATGCGTGTTTTAGTTTATTTCTGTAGGAATTTGGTACTCCTTGGGTCTATATTCATTTTGTAGGAACTTGGAGCGAATTTGGTGAAGTTTGGCTTTGAAAACATGAAGAAAATGATCCCGTGTGGCCTGGATAGAATTCTGTGCGGCCTGCACAGGGCCCAGCCAGCACGACAGACAAGCGACATGGGCCAGACGATTCATTCCTGGCCCATGCGACCCGCACCAGCTTCCCATGCGCCCCGCACGTGACTCCAAGCCCTAGTTTCGCGGCTATTTAAAGCCCCCGAAGTGCCGAAATTAGGGCATCCTATCTTCTCTCCCATCCGAGGCAGCGCCGCAACGAAAACCTACCCGATCCACCACTTCACCTCTCCTGTGCACCCCGCACAGCCACCCTATGCGACCCGCACAGTGCATCCCGCCGCCTTGTGAAGCCACGTTTCGACCACCATTCCACCGCCGTTCGACCCAAGCAGCCGTATCTCCGGTCCAGAGGCAAGAAAGAGGCTTGATTAGGGGCGTTTGCCTTCCTTCTTTCTTCTCTTTGGTTATGGAGATTGTATCTTTCCCTTTCTTGCATTTTGATTGTGTTTCTATTATGGTAGGCTAGATTAGTTTGTTCTAGGGTCATGTTTAAACCAAGGTTAGGATTGATGTAATGGATGAATGATTAAGTTTCTATGGTTTATCACTTGTTGGTTGTCTATTGTTTATGCTTACTTTGTGTTCGATGAATTGTGTTGAACCTCCTACTAGGTGAATGGCCACACTTAGTCTTGGTTAAAGGTGTAGACTAATTGATTGAATTGAGTAAGCAACTTTAGGTAGGTTAGGAGCCGAAAGGTGACCAATTGATATCCCAAAAGGAAAAGATTTCTAATTAGGCGAAAGTCAGTTAGATACCTTAGTAAACCAACTTGTGAACTTAGGATGGTTAAGCCAACAAGCGAAAGTGAGGGTTAGCTAGACTAATGGGGGTGTTAGACTAGGTTCCGTGTCACGATACCATGACCAACATGCGACGGCTGAGGTCTAGGGAGTCCAAGTCCGGCTAGATCTGTCCCAAACTAGTTAGGAACTTAATTGTCATGCATTGCACCATCAACTAAGGGCCGTGCCGCACCAAGTACTACCTGTGCGGGTCGCACAGGGCCAAACTGGTGCAGCACGGGTCAGCGTTTCGTGCGTTGACAGCCCGAAGCCTAACCGAGGTAAAAACAGAAATCCTAGGACGCTTTATTATTAGAAATCACCAGAAAACAACCAAATTGTTACTTGCTTTGGTTTTGTTTTAGTTTGATTGTTTGTTTATCTCATTTTGCTATTGTTCTAAGAGCAAAAGCCATCTCAATTGACCGACCTAGATTTTGTGAACCGGTAAACCTAATACTCAACTAATCCGTCCCTGTGGTTCGACCCCTAACCATATCCAACGATATACCGTACGCTTGCGGTACATTTTAGGACATTTTAGGGTACTATTAGTTTGCACATGTTCAAGTATATGTTATTTAATAAATTTTATTTTCCGAACAAGGCAAATTGACCAAATCAGATATGGGGGTTCACTGATAGAATACTTTTTTTTTTAAATATGGGGTTCAAATATTGCATATCTATGAAATATTGTATTTGTAAGTATAAAAATGTAGGTATAGTGGTGTCATTTATAAGTAAATGGGGTCAGTTGACCCCATTTATCAAATGCAGCTCCGCCTCTGCATATTAGCTGCTTCTAAGTCTCAAACAAATATTAAATAAAATTTTGAAGCCAGAAAAATTAAATTTATATTATCTGCTTCTAAGTTTGAAAGAATATATTATAATAAAACTTTGAAGCGAGAAAAATTTAAAGTTTTAATGAGATGGTTTCAATGCCATCATTTTTTTTCCCACCACAAATGCCACAAATTTTTACTTCATTAATAATTCAAATTGAAAAATTCAAACTTCAAATCCGAATCGTCGATCGATTTTGTTCAATTCCATGAGTGATGTTGTCACACCCTCACATCCTAAGACGCCAAGATGTAACTAATTAATCCAGTTTTTTTTATGCTAAGCAAACAAATCCCAGCAATCTCTTATACACAATTGAAAAGCATCAAGCCATATATTTTACATTATTATTGAGCAAGCCATATTTACAAAATATAAAACATACGGAGGTTACTAGACCTAGCTAGTACATCTTTTTGAACTACAGTTTATTTTAACTATTACACATATTATACCAACTATTATTATTGTTTGTTTACTCGCTCTCTCTCAAAACAAATACCAGGGGATCATCACAAACAAGTTACATATCTTCACGCTTTCTCTTGCGAGAGGGGTGTGGGCTCAGGAACCATGCCGTCGCTGGGGCTGGACGGAACAGGAAACTCAAAATTAATACAAATACACAAAAACTTTGGGAAGCGCCTCCAAAGAGATAAGGAGAGTGGCATCACATTCTAGACTCGGCACACGGACTTTGAACAAAAGGAACGAGCACTCAATCGTCGCGATAGCTGGCCTGGGCAAATTACGCGTTTCCTGGAACCCACAAGTTAATGAGGCACAAGCAAAACAAATAGCGGATGAGAATAATATATCTCAGTGCGGGTTTTAGTTTCAGTTACACGATTCTTTATATGAATTCCAGTATTGGGACTAACACCCAAATAATTCAATAATGAATTTCGAATTTAAATCCAAAAGATATTTGAATCAAATTTCATACCGACGGCACCAGACGGAATGGACCGACTATTGGCATGCTGCAAATATGCAATATGCAACAGAAACAAATCAAGCATAACCAAGCATACAAGTTCACAGAATAACATACACTCCAGTTCTCAAGGCCTACAGAACTGTCTCGCACCTTTTTGACCATCCACGGGTAGATATCAAAGGATAACTTCCGCCACGAGGAAAAAGAAGCATGGATCAGATACCCCTCGAGCATCTTATGACCCTATCGTTACCGTCCATCCGAGAAACGGGCGATGGATGCTAACGCGGTTCTAAGTACCTCGAGAGTTGATTGTTTGTTTGTAGGTCCTTTCCTTCCAGCAGGTGCAAGCCCCTGCTGTTAATTACCTCCGGGCTGAGTTGAGAACCAGACAAGAGCACCTCTAGATCGGGAATGATCAAATTAAATGTGAATAGATTAGCTTAGAGTCAATTTTAATCTCTTTTTTTTTTAAAGATTAGTCTTTTAGGGGGGGTTTGACTTTTAATTCTTTTGGTTGTAATTTCGGAATTTGATTGTAACTTTACACTTGCTACAAGACTTTGGTTGACTTTCTTGTCACAGTTTTAACAATTTTGTTGTCAATTATTGGTTTTGTCGGCTTGAGACAACCTTTGGGATTTCTGATGCTAATACTAGGGGTTATATGTCCTAGGTTAACACTCGGTCGATTTAGGGATTTAGAGATTTCGGAGTTTGTCGTTTGAGTCTCGAGTACAGATGCGCTATGCCTCCTCTTGACAAGAACTCCAGGGGTGTACCTTCTGAAGCAACGCGCTATGCGATCTCAAAAGGACGAATTTTGATTTTTGAGTTCAACACTAGAAAGATAGGCAATCTAGGTCAATCCTCAATCGTTTGGGATTTAGAAATTTTGGTATTTCGTTCGAGTCGCGAGGGAAGAAGCGCTATGCCTCCTCTTGACGAGAACACAAGGAGTTGTACCTTCCAGGGCAACACGCTATGCAGTCTCAGAAGGACGTAGTTGGACTTTTAAGATTTTAATGTCATTTTGAATTTTTAGTTATTGACTTTGATCCAAGCCCTAGAGCGTTGATCTTTGCGTCTTTAACTTTTGGGGTTTTGACATGTTATCTTGGGGTATTTAAAACTTTTAGGTTCTGGCTATCAGATCCATTTGAAAAATCTTAATCATTTCAATTTTAAGTTGGACTTTTGAGTTTGACTTCCCAATTTTTAAATTGGACTTTTGAGTTTAACTTTTTGACATTTAAGTTAAACCTCGAGTTTTGGGCTTTGGAGTAGCTTTGTTTAGACTCGACTTTGGTTTCGACATCTTGGGTTTGGATTTTTTTAGCATTCATGGATTTAGTTTTGGGATTTAGGATTTTTGATCTTTGGGCTTTGGCATTTAGGATTTGGGATTTTGGTATTTGAATTTTGAAATTTGGGTTTGGTATTCGAATTAGGGGACTTTTTTTTATTTGGGATTTGGATCTTGTTTGAGTTTGGATTTAGGTTTTTGGACTTGAGTTTTTGGGATTTGGGATTTCTGGATTTAGGATTTGGACTTGGGCTTGGATTTTGGCTTTGACCAGAAGTGCTTCAGTATACCTGCTGTCTAGAACATAAATGTTCAAATGTACCTACTGTCCAGAATATAAATGTGTTCATGTATTTTTGCAGAGGTTTTAATTTTAATTCCATTTTTATTATTTTATTATTTACCAAAATGGCCATTTTGAGAGTTTTGAATTTAATGTGCTTTGTGCTTTGTGCTTCGAGATTTGGTCATGAAATGTGTTACCAAAATATTCCTCATATTTTTCTTGATATTTTGACATTTTATTTGAATTTTTCTGACATTCTTGAAGTTTCAGTTCTGTTGGAAAATTTTGATTGGCTGGAGGTTTGTTGTTTGCTGTACTGGGTTGCAGTGACCCGCTACACAGAGGCTGTCACAGAGGATCTTTCAAGGCGCTGAGGTTTTCATTTGGCGCTAGGATTAAATTCCATTTGGCGGGACCCACTGTCAATGCTTTTGTTTACCATGAACCAGGTTTACTCAAACTTCCTTTTAGATCCGTTACAAACAGAATCCTTCCGTCCGCCTAGCATCAACATTCATGCTAGAGGATGTTTTTTATTTTCTTTCCTTTTCTTTCTTCCTTTCTTCTTTCTTCCTCCTTCGTCCGACTATCGAGAGGGGAAGCTTTCGTCGGGAGTGAAATTACGGCGACTAGTGTAGCCATTCTTCCAATTGAAGGTACTATTCTGCTCGTAGTGAGCTTCTCTTCCTTTCCTTTTGCTGCGTCTTCTCAATTGTTTTCTTATCTTGTACTTCACTTTTTCCCAATTAATTAGGCACTTTCTGCCATATCCAATTGGGTGGATCTGAGCTTAATTGGGTTCCAGGAATGGGTCCCATGGGTTTCTGGTGGTTCGAAGAGGTCATTGGAGGCTTCAATTACACATGTGACACTTTTCTTTGCCTCAATTTTGAGATTGTTTTATGCGGACTGGTTAGTTTTGGTAACTTAGTTCTTGATTGATTTCATGCTCAATTGAGTAAAATTTAGGACTTTTTTTAGGTCTGTAACTGACAACGACTAGCAATCTTGGTCTGCTTGAGTTTAATTTTGGTTCATTCCCAAGTGGGGTCTAACTGGACTTGGTTCAGTTTACTTGGTCTAACCACCATTATTTGGGGCACATTCAGGGGTCCTGCTTAGGTCCAACGTGGCTTGTAAAACCCCTCTAATGAGTTAGCTTAGAAATATGCACACCCCATTTGAATTTAATCTGATTACTGTGTTTTATCTGTGTTTTATCTTATTTCCAATTTTTTTTAGAAGAGTTTTATTTGAGTTTGAGAATGAATTTGCACCAAAAATCATTTTGTGTTTGAAGATGCTTTACAGAAATTCATTTGGTTTTAATGCCACTTACCCAAGAAGCTTATTTATTTTCAAAAGAAAAGAAAACTTATGCAGTTTCAGATCAATTTTAATGAGTTCGATGTCTTTTGTTTTTCTCTCTCTCTCTTTTTAAGATATGCTGTGCACATGATATGTGAAGAGTAGTGAGGCACTGGACTGAGTGTCTACTGACCCTGACACAGATTAAAATTTGTTTTAATTCCATGCTGACTATGTAAGACTATACGGATGCATTGGCAAATTTTGACAGATTTTAGGAGGACATTTAAATGATTTTGATTTTAAAAGATGCTATGCATGCCTAAATGACTTGTAATTTGGATGCTAGCTCTGACAATGATGCAATTTAGACAAGACTTTATTTTAAATGAGATGCTAACTCATGCAACCATTTTTTTTTATTTTGACTCTGATAAGACATATATGCATATGCATGAGTTTAAGGAAATGCAGAAATGTGTTTTTGATGTTTGTCTTATTTTATGGAAAATGCTATGTATAGAGAGTGAATTGCTTCTAGATCAAAATTTTTTTGAATAATATTATGCAAGAGTTGTACAAACTGCTTCTATACTCAATGATGTTCCCTATTTTTATTTCAAATCATGTTCATATACAGACTCCTATAAACTAAATTGCCTAAACATGATATGAACTATTATGCTTTGATTTAAACTTATTTGACTTCTAGACAGACCTATTATGCAGACTTGGAATGTTATTTTTCTCTTTAGTCCCAAAACTTTATTTATTTCTAAAACATCTGAACCTTTAACATCCTACATGCAAATCACTGGGTTACATATATATATATTTTTTAATGAGTTTGTTTGATTTAACCACCATTGAGACAGATTTATCACTCACACTTGGGACCTTTATTTTACTTTTAGATCTTAAGAATTTTTTTTTATTTCTGAAAGGTGCCTAAGTTATTTTAATATGAAACCCCATGAACCCTAATTAATGACCTGAATGAACCATATGCAAGGACACTTCTTTTATCGGTTATAGATGTTATGCCAACCCTAATTACATATCAACTGTGAGTTTATTTGACTTTTAATGACATTTAGATATCTAAGTAACCATGTTTGATGCTGTACACATACTATGAACTCCACTAAAACATAACTAACATGCAACTAAGTGATTCAATGCACAGGTGGAACCTAATTATGATGCAAGTGAAAACATATGCCATGCTTAGTACCAACCTAGCCCTAACATGCATGAGTTTGAACAGAAATCGACTTTTTCTTTGAAAACATGACAGATGCAGCATTTTACAAATTCTTTTGTTGTTTAAACACTTTTAGATGGTGTACTAGACAGTAGCCCTTGGCATAAAGTCTAGACAGCCTTATTTCACTTTTAATTTGGGGTGGCATAGAAGCAATAGTCCTTGACATAGAGCTTGTATGTCTTATTTGTGCATATCTCTAAGCTATATCCTCATAAGAGGGTTTTACACAGCCAAATACCAGGCCTAGAGCCAAATACCAGGCATTTCAAGAAACCAGTGCCAAATACCAGGCACAAAGCCAAATACCAGGTTCAAAACATGCCAAATACCAGGCATTTCAAGAAACCAGTGCCAAATACCAGGCACAAAGCCAAATACCAGGCTTGTTAATAACCATAAAAGAAAAAGAAAGGGAAAAGAGGAGGAGAACAAGAAATCAAACGCATAGAATAGGTTTTGGCCCCCTTTATTTCACTGAAAAGCGTAAATTACATGTTAATTACCTTAATTTAACACTTAAACTTCTTTCTTTTCTTTTACAATTTTTGAAAACGCAATGCTCTATCCTAAAATTCAAAAATTGGGGGCCTCGTCTTCATCTTCAGCTGCTCCTTATATAGCCAAAGGGTTAGGGTTTCACTGGGTTTGGGTGTGCCACCTGGCAGCTTCACATAATTTCTGGATTTTATGGTCTTGGATGGAGGGCAGAGATGTTATCTTGCTTCTGCCGCCTTAATTTGTAATGGCTTCTCCACATTGAGTATTTTACTAACTCATTTTACCTCCCAGTAATGGCCTGACATGTGGCTTGGTCTTATGAGGCAGTGGGTCATCAATTACAGTTTACTCTATTTCACTTCTTCTTCATTTGCTGAGGTGGCATATAGGGCTTTACATCAGTTATCTAGGTGGCTGTGAGAGAAAATTTACTCTAATTCACCAAATAGGATACTTGGGGAAGGGTATTTGAGGCGCCAGCTGCCTCCTGTGCATGTCAGAAGGGGTATGTGTGGCATTTCATGGCTGCCTTGAACTCCTCCAGTGGGGTTTCATGGTTTAAGATCCTCTCCAGTGGCTCCTTTTAGTTTAATTTCCTTTCTTATCCTTCATTTGAACTGTAATTGATGATTTGTTGTTGTTTGTAAGCAATTGTTCTTCATGTGGTTTCTTGCCTGGCTTAAAATGATTTGTGGGCATCTGTGTTGGCTGTTGGGGCATGACTTGGCTAGCTTTCATAACCTCTCTTGGGTGCCAGGATATGGTGTGAGGTGGCATCCATCTGATGACCATGGAGCATCAGATGGTCTTGGTTTGATGGTAAGGATAACCTTTCCCCAGGTGAGTCATTTTTCATCTGACAATGCCTTGGAGAATTTCCATTTCTTCTCCATTTATACATTTTCTTGTTCATTTATGGACAGATTTGGTGATGCCTTTGTGCACTTGTTGCTTTATGGCGCCTGTCACTTAAAGAATTGCATGGCAGTTGGAGTTGTTTTCGTTGGTGGGAACCACAGTTGATCATATGGCTTATCCATTTATCAGCTGCTTCTTTTGTGTTTGAATGTCATTTCTAGATATCTCAGGGACCTGGGTGATAATTTGCATTGACTAGCGTTTTATCCAAGTCTCAGACCTTGTCTTTTTTTTTCAGTTAATTTCATTTCTACCCATGGTTCATGGAATCAATCATCTGCCTTGACTCTAGTGGCCACATTTCATTGGGTGTTTTGGCTGTTTGGTATTGTGTGAGACCAACTGTCAGTTGTCCTTGGAAGGGATCAAGCGCTTCATCTTGTACAACACTTGTAGCTGAGCTTAAGTTGTCACTTAACACTTTGATTTTGATTTTCCTTTGGGGTATTACATCCTAATTAGGGGACTGCCACCTTCATGCACTTTAATTAGCCCTTTTGACTGTAAATTTTTTTGATTTTGAGATGGCAATTCTCACATAATTAAGCATCCTTTAGCATTTAAATCCTAGTTTGTCACCAATTATCCCCGCTGTGTCATTCATTCAAGGACTGAAGAGGGGCAGAACTAGCATTGAATGTTCAATTCCCTTTCAAATGAGCTTAACATTCCTTTGTCTTATTCTCTTACAGACTGATTTGCCCATGGGCTTTTGAAATGTCACTCTAGGATGCAATGTGCTGCCTTGAGGCGTCTTGTGATGCTTTACAACTTTAATTGTATGTGTATGTTTGACCCTAAAAAATAACCCTGAAAACCAAATCCAAACTGCTAAAACCAAATTCAAATAGCGAAAACCAAAATTCAAATTGCGAAAAATCAAGTTCAAATTGCGAAAAATACCAAACAAACTCCAAAAAATCCCAAAAATTATCCAAAAATTCCCTAAGAATTATGATAATTTATCATAATTTTTAAATCCCAAAAATGTCAACAGAAACTCCACAATTTGCAAAGAAACCCCAAAATTCTACAAAATTACCAAAATAAATCTGTGAGGAATTTAGCAAAACCATTTGAACCATTAAATTCCTTATATTTTTGTGAGTCTACCCATAAAATTTCATTCAAAAATACCCAAGGGAAGGTCCCCAAGTAATTTATTTTGTTTTGCCATTAAAGAAATGTATATTAAATGAGGAAAATCGGATGAAAATCGGAGAAAAATCAGAAGGTTTTGTCGGGTGCATCCATTGCAGGGGATCCCGGGCAGATTCAAAGAGGCGCTGGCTGTTAAAAATTACCATCTCATTAAATTGTTGGCTGCACTTGGCTCATACACCGAAAACTGTCGAAATTCGAAAAGTTTAATTGGCTCACGGGAAACCCGACGCACCTAGCTCTTACCCTCAAAGGGCCTTCTTCTCCGTCGGTAAAAAAGAACAGAAGAGAGGAAACTCGATTTCTTACCTCCGATGCCGGGTAAAATGGTGAAAGAAGAAAGAATCCAGTGACGTGGCCTCCTCATCGACCACAAACGCGAAACCAGCAGATTGCAGCCCATGGTTTTCCAAAACTGAGCCCTAGGCGTAGCCCAATCTTAGCCATGGATGGGAATTGGAGGGTGAGGATCAAACCGGGCTTAAGAAGTGTTGCCCTAACCCTAAGCCTATAAAAACCCCAAAATTGGATCCGAGAAGAAAAGGAGGAGGCCACAACATAGGCTAGGTCCAATTTCTGTCAAATTGTATTCAATTAAGCTAGTGAGAGATCAAGTTAGAGAGAGACAATTCATCGAGCGTTTGTAAAAGAGAGAAAGAAGGTGAAATTGAGTAAAAATAGCTTGTAATCTCCATTGTGCAAACGAAATAAATCTGTCGCAAGTAGCAATTTGCTGTTTTGTTGTCTCTTTCCCTCCAACTCAGCCACCAAACAATGGTGTGCTTGAGCCATAGAAAAACAGTTCCAATGAGCCATGGTCTGAAGCCTAGCATCAGCCATGGCCATAGGATAATGCTGGAAAAGGTGTTCCATGGAGGTTTGGAGCCTAGCTCCTCACTTCATGTGGCATGCTTATGTTACAAATGAGGTCTGCCATGGCCATCACTTGAGGGTTTGTAGCCTAGCTCAACTCTCTTGTGAAGGTCTTAACTTGACATGGTGTTGTGTCAGAGAACTGACTCTGGCCTGGCCATGCTCAAGATGTTAACAATCCAAAATGGTATACATATAAATAAAAAAAAATGATGAATAAAAGACATGTTAAACCCCCCAACCAGCCTTTTATGTGCAATTTACTCAAAATTCAGGATATAGTGTAAGTTCTGTTTGCCTTGGGTTAGCTTCACATTGCTATAACAAAAGAAAAAATATATATATGCATATATGCTTAAATCTGGCCAGAAATGAAATAAATAAGAATTTGGGGTTTTATTTGCATAAAAATACAAAAATGTGCATGGACAGCAGGTACTTGATCTCAAGGACAGCAGGGAACAAACTTTTCCATTTTTAGATTTTTATACAATTTTATACAAATCAATAAGTGCAGCAAGGGTATCCTTTAAATAATTGGCTATTTTTCAAAACCCTGGACCTCTCTGTAAAAGTTCCTGAACAAAGAAACCATAAAAATATTAAAGCATATCTTACAAATTTTCAGAGTTATTGAATAAATGTAAAAGTGATTTCTCACTTATTTTCAAAAGACAGAAAATTGCATAACTAAGTAAATATTTTGCCAAAACAAAAGAATATCCCAAAACTGTCTTTAAGCAGCTTCCAGTGCTTTGCTTATGTCACCTGTAAATAGTTTTCCATACATTTTAGCAACTCAAACTCAAATCCTCCCAAAACAGCACCATTTGATTGAAAATGAGAAAACTGAAAAAAAAAGAAAAGGCGCTAAATACTTTGCTCCTGTCCTCTGTGATGATTTGGATGCATGAAACAAACTCAAATGGACCAAAATCAGGCATCAAATCGAACTCATTTGCTGTGATTCCACTTACATGTAAGTTGAAAGTTGAACAAAAGTGTATCTTCTGTCCTAGTGCTTCGCCCATCAAACCATGCAGCTCCAAACTGAAACAAAGACCTGTATAACCTATATTTGACCTCCTGAAGCAGTAGAAGCGGTTACTGGCACAAGAAAATGGTTGTGTGGGCCCCCACAGCGCGGGCTCAGTTCTGCCCAAATTCAAGCCGATGTGCCTCAGCCGAGAGAACCTCCTTACAACACTCTCCATGCGAAATTTACATCACCCTCGCTCTCAAGGCACCTTCATGAGTGTGTGAAACCTAGAACTGGCAGAAGAAGATGGCCAGAAAGCTCTGAACGTCGTTAATGGCTGCTCGAGCTTCCTCTAACGCCAAGTGACAGCACAAGTCTCTAAAACTTTCACTAATGACACCACTATATTCTCCTTACCTTCACGATTCTAACGCACTCAATATCGACCAAAACGGTGGCCGGAATCGCTGTAATTTCACCGGAGAACAACCGGGGACTAAACTGCAAAAAAGTCGCCTCTGTCGGATTTGAAGGAGGAGAAACCCGTGGCCACAGATGATCCGCTGTGTCTGAATCTCGTGTAGCGAGTCACTAGCGCGAAAACAACTCATCACACGAGCCAATCAAGGGGAGTCAGCGCTCGTTCAAACTTCATTTCGCGCTCTGCCTCGTCAGCTGCCATTTCAGCCCTTTTGCTGACGTGGACCAATCAGAAAATTACAAATAATCAGAAAACTTCAAAAATTCATTAAAAATAGTTGGAAACTCAGAAAAATTCAAATAAAATTTCTAAAAATCTAAATAAACCAAATTCACTGATATTTTGATATAAAAATCTGTCAATTTATTGGTCTTTTCTATTTTTGGAGTACTTTCAAAAATTAAATGAATTTCATAAAATTCTAAAATAATAATGAGAAATTCAGATAAATTAAAATAAAATATCCATAAAAGTATAAAAATTCAAATAACTAAACTCACTGATATTTTGATGTAAAAATTTGTTAAATTAATGGTCTTTTGTATTTTTGAAGCATTTCCAATATTAAATAAAAATATAAAATCTCTAAAATGATATTAAACAAATTTTGTAAAATTCTAAAATGAAGTCAAAATTTATTAAAACTCTCCCAATAAATTGCCAAGCATAAAAATTAGATAATCACAAAATATAAATATTTTCAAAAAGAAATATGTCAAATATCAAATATTTTTAAAAATAAACATAATTAAAAATATAAAAAGAAATTCCAAAAGTCTAAAATTAAAATAAAGATAAAATGAAACTGTGGCAATGGTAAAACCCAAAGATGAACTTCAGAAATTTAAAAGTCAAAACACGAATCCCAAAGCCAAAGCCAAAACCTCTTCACTAGAGAAAAGAAAGCTCTTCAGCAGATCAAGTTCAACTTCAAGCGAGTCCAAAAGCCAGAAATCATGAAACTCAAACTCAAAATCCAGAAACCATGAAACTCAAAACCCAAAAGGCATAAACTTTGAAATTCAAATTCAAAAGCCGAAAATCCCGAAACTCAAATCCTTATTCTCACAAGCGGCCCAAAATAGCCCCGAGAACTCCCAAGTTTTGTTTCCACAAGCGACCCAAAATAGTCCCAAGGATCGCCAAAACTTAAATTTTCACAAGTGGCCCAAAATAGCCCCGAGAAACCAAAATTCCGTTTCTACAAGTGACCTAAAATAGTCCCGGAAACCCTTTCTCACAAGTGACCCAAAATAGTCCCAAGAAATTCAAATCAAATCCAAAAAGGCCCAAAATAGCCTTATAAAACCTAAATCAAATTCAAATTCCACAAAGGCCCAAAATAGCCTTAAACAACCCAAACCAAATCCAGGTCCAAATGGCCCAAAATAGCCTTGATAAAATCAAAATCCAAATCCTACAAAGGCCCAAAATAGCCTCAGGACTGAAAACCACACCCCGACATAAGAAACCAAATCTGTTCCAAATGAAAATCTAGAATTATTCAAGTGTCCTCAATTAGGTCCCGTCAATTAGGTCTGGTACCATCAATTGAGTCCGATCTAAGCCAAAAGAAATAAACTCCTGCATAAATGCAAAAATCAAATCAATTTAGAGACGATTTTCCTAGCCTATTATATATAATTTTTTAGATCCCTTAATCAGAGGTTCTCGTAGGCAACTACGGGGTAATTAACAGTAGGGGCTTGCGCCTACTGGAAAGAAAGGACCCGCGAAATTAATAAACCCTCGTAAGAAGCGACTCTTGTTCAGGTTCTCTTGTCGTCAAAAGATATTCAGCACAGAGATCGAACCTTAAGGGGGGTGAATCTAAGGCTTATTCTAATTTCTCGAGGAAACCCTTTCATTCTTCGAGAGATGACGAAAAAGTCCACACAGATTCTCTGGCACGCCCGGTGGGACCTCTTTCTCCTCTCATCTTTGGGCTCTAAAGACTATAATGTAAAGGCTAGAAAAATTGATAAAAAAATATATGTATACATAAAACAAGGAAATAATAATAAATAAAAATAATAATAATAAAATAAAAAAAGGGAGAGAGAAAATAATAATAATAATAAAAAAATTGTTGTTGTCTCTTAAATTGTTTGAAATTCCAAATAAACATTTCTAACGATAACATGTAGAGTTCTTTTCTTGCAGGAAATGGCATCCACAACTGTTGATATGAGCAAGCCTGAAGGAGTGTTCACGATTGGGGCAGTACCAATCTGCTACCAACATGAGTTCATGATTGGCAACATGCCGTATGGGTACTCCTATGTGCCTATAGTGCAAGTAAAGGATGGAAGCTTCCAACTCGCTCATGTTACTGAAGAGCCACAAGACAAGCCGACGGTGGTTTCAAAAGCTCTTGAAATTCCTACTGAAACTAATACCAAAGAGGAAGAATGGGCTCTTATTCCTCAAAAGAAGGTTCATCCAAGCCCAAGTCACAAGAAAGACCGGCGTCATCGCCGCTCCTCTCAACAGAAAACGGCAGTGAGAAAAGTCTATATGCCAATCCCTCAAAACACGAGGACTATCAAGAAAGTGCAAAGGGCATATAAGAATGAATTGGACACAAAGCCTAACCTCCCGGTCAGCAACCCGTTTGCACCAGTTCGGTTGGTTCGAAATAACTCCCCTACTGCCGTATTAAAAACAATGGAGGAATTTCCTCCAGAATACCAGGTCCAGTTCCGGGGCAGAAATCCTCAAACTAGACAGTCCGTGAAGGAAAGGCTCATCTTTCCTCAAACATCGGTCCATGAGAGATTAGGGCCGAAGGGGCGAAGAAGAGAATCAACTCCAGTAAAGAAAAGATTGGGGCACAAAGGAAAGAAAAGAGCGACAACCCCGGTTAAAGAACGATTGAGACCTTTGAGAAATGAAGAAGGTGCTAAGAAGATGTGGGTACCCAAAGATAGGACTCAATTGGTGATTGAGGTGACTAACCAAGAACCACAAGGCAAAAGAAGGCGTTTAGTGTGGCGAGAAAGGGAGCCGATAGTGCATGCCCATGTAAACATGATTAGAATAAGTGAAGAGCATGAGATGCATGCATTTGTGAATATGGCTAGTGATGAAGAAATTCCTTTAGTCAAAAAGAATGGCAAAGATAAGCAGGATCTGATATCTTCAAGTCACAATGATCATTATAATGAAAAAGAAGATGAGCCAGTAATGATTGATCAAGAAGATGGTGGTGATAAAAGCCGATGGGTTGAAGGAGAAAATGCTCGATTGATGAGCATGTTGGAAAAGAATGAAAGGAAAATGTCGGAATTGATGAGCGAAAGAGAAAAAGAAAGAGAAATACTTAAAAAAATGTATAAGTTTATAGAGAAGAAAAATTTGCTCGGGGAGCTTGATAGAGAATATCCTTCCTCGGAAGAAGAAGGAGAAAACAAACACAAGAAAAATATTCTGAAAGAAAAGAAGAGTAGAAGTAAATATGGGTCTTCTGATGAAGAAGAAGAAAGAAGCAAGAAGAAAGCTCTAAAAGAAAGGAAGAGTAAGAGCAAACATGGGACTTCTGATGAAGAAGAAGAGAAGAGTCGAAGAAAGCCCTCTAAAGGAAAGAAGAGCAAAAATAAGTACGAATCATCAGAAGAAGAAGAAGAAAGACATCACAGAAAACACTCCAAAGAAAGGAGAAGCAAGACCAGATACGAATCTGACGATGATGAAATCCCCGGGGCAAGATCTCGGACAGGGGCAAGAAAGTCAGATTCAACAAAGCAAATCATCCAAGAAATGATAAATCAACAACTCCAAGCATCAGGAGCGGGCCGTTTGGTTAATTTTCGCAAGAGATGTGGAAGGCCGTATCCAAGGGAGTACGAACAGATTCCTTACCCTTCAGGATACCAAGTTCCGAAATTTAACCTCTTCGATGGCACAGGAAAGGAAGGCATCACGCCTGATCAACATTTGGTACAATTTAGGAATGCGTGTGGCAACACCGCTCATGATGAAGCTCTGTTAATGAAACAATTCTCCCAAAGTCTTACAGGTGCCGCTTTTGAGTGGTATTCTTCATTAGAAAATGACTCGATCGAGACTTGGGATGAAATGGAAGATCTCTTTCGCGCCAAGTTCGCTATGGTGACTCAAAGAATTTCTATGGCTGATGTAGCTTGTGAAAGACCAAGGTCGGGGGAGTCGCCTCTCGACTACATCAACAGATGGAGAAACATGAACATACGGTGCACTCATCAAATGCCAGAAAGAGAGGCTGTCGAGTTTCTAATAAGAAATTTGGATGATTGGATCCGTAGACCGCTCTCAGGAAGCGATATCTACACTTATGAGGATTTAGTGACTCGGGTTGCAAGGGTTGTGCATATCGGCCCGCCTAAAGAGACACAAACTTCATACAACAAAGGTGAACAAAAGATTAAGGGGCAAGTTCCTATTAAAATAGTGGGAGCCAACGAGACGTCTACTAGCCAAGGAGGCGGTGGCTACAGAAACAACAAAGGAAATGTTAACAACAATAACAATGGAAGCAACCAACCCCAAATAACTTTGGCAGAGCGCTTGAGCAAGCCATATTCATTTAAGAAAGAGAAGACTACGGCATTACTTAAACAATTGTTGAATGGGAAAGCCATAGAATTACCCTATTGCAAAAGGCCCGATGAGCAAAACAAGACAAATGACCCAAAGTATTGTGTTTTCCATCGAGTCTTAGGTCACCCCACAAGCGATTGTTATGTCTTTAAAAACATCGCAGAAAAGATGATTAAAGAAGGGGATTTGATCTTGCCCGAGAGTTTTAAACAAGAGCCAGCTCCACATGCGCAAGCAAATGCAGTAGCACAAAGAGGCAATCCAAGTCGCAACGTGGAGTGCAACGTCATAGTGATAGTGGATGAAGAATCTGATCAAGAAGAATATTATGTGCAGAATGTATCAAGATTAATTGAGAAGAAAATTGAAAACAAGAAAAGTGTTGAAAAAAATGAGAAGAAAGATGCAAAAGAGGAAGAAGGAAAAAGGAAACAAATAGAGAAGGAAAAAGAAGAGGAATTTGATACCTATTATTATGACGCTGAAGATGAAGATGAGGCACCATATGGAGGCCTCTTTGCTAAAGGCATGTTTGAAGAAAAAGACTGTCATGTAAACTTGCGATCGGGTACAAATATCCCTGAAAAGCAAGCGTTTAAAGAAAATGAAAAAGAAGGAGGAAAAAACAAAGGCCGAGAAATAAGTGATGAAACGGGACCGAGTCAAAAAACAAAAGAAACTGTTGGGGAATACAACATCTTGGCTCATTTAAGGCGCACGCCCGCACTAATCAGTGTGTTTGAGGCGTTGATGATGTCAAAAGAATTAAGGGAAATAATGATGAAGGTGTTGGAAGAGCCCGAAAAATTTCAGGCTTACTTAGCAGAAAAACACATGACCGATGCCCTTTATGTAAAGCCACAAAGCCAAATCACTTTCACGGACACAGATCTAATGATGGGCACGGCTCGTCACAACAAGCCACTTTACATTACAGGCCAAACCAATGGAAGCCAGATAAATCGAATGTTGGTGGACCCTGGGTCTTCCATTAATATCTTGCCACTTAAATCATTGAAACAATTAGCCTTAGGAGGAAGGCAACTCTCAGATGAGAATGTCTTTATCCTTGGGTTCAACCAAAATTCCGAACGGACATTGGGGGCAATTGCCCTTCCCATGAAATTTGGAGAGCTTGAAACTTCGATCAAATTTTATGTAATTGATGCCGATACCTCCTACAGGGCTTTGCTAGGAAGACCATGGTTACATGAAAACCATCTTGTGTCATCCACCCTCCACCAGTGCATCAAATACATAAACGATGGCGAGCAAAAGATCATCAAAGGAGATGCACAACATTATGGAGCACATGAAGTGGAATTGGAAGAAATAGATCGATTTTATACTCCAGCCTCTCAAAGGAGTACTTCTCCAGATTTGAGGCCAAGAGTAAAAAATCAGAAAGAGTGTGATGAGAAAATAAGATTGAAAGAAAGGTCTAAAACTTCATGTGTCGTGAAGACTCCATTTTACATAAGGTCATCTGATGAAGAAGATGGAAGTGAAAGTCAAAAAGAAAAGCTGTATGTTGACGATGAACAAAAACTAAAACAAAAGAATGTAATCCATGTGTTTGATATTGGCTCAGATAAAGAGAAGTTCAATGAAAAGGAAGACTCGATGGCTATTGAACAAATTCCCATTGGGTGCTTTAAAGAGTTAACACCAAGAGAAGTGAACCAGGTCAAAGGATTAGAAACCTTCTATATACCACCTAAAACAGAAAGGGTCCAAGGAAAATTGGTGGTTCATAAAGAAATCTTGTTCTACAAGGCGGAGAATATAGACCCATCCGGTAATGTGCCCGATTCCAACGAATGGGAGAAGTGGTTGAAAGAAGAAGGAAATGAATGTGAAAGGATAGAAATAATGGGTTACTACAATAAGAAGTTAATACCCCTCTTTGAAAAGACTCATTGTTTGGACCCGATCTCTAAACAGAAGGCTAAAGTTTTCCAAGATCTTTGGAGCGAGGAATCTCGATGGGTGAAGGGTGTAGACGGAAAATGGAAGCGCACAAAAGGATTGGGATTTAAGTCGCCCCCAGAAGAAGTTTCGATACCTTCCATCAATGGCCGCCACCTTAGGAAGTATTACACCTAAACCCACATCTTCCAACAAAAAAAAAACAAACAACAACAACCAAAGCCAAAATGTCTTTCTACTCTTAAATAAAAAAGCCAAGTCTAAAAATTCCCAAAACCTCAATAAAAAAAAACTATGCCAAAAACTACTAAGCCTATTAAGTCCAAAACATATAGAAAACCAAGCCAATAAACCCTTAATAAAATCCCAAATAAAACCAACAAAACCTTTAATGACTCCAAATAAAACAAAACTCCAAAACCTTAACCAAATCCTTATTGAAAAATCCAAAACCCAAAACTCCAAATAAAAAACCATGACGATAAAAACCAATAAAACTCAAAACTCCAATAAAAACCATGACAACCAAAAACCTACTAAACAAAAATAATATATGTAGAAAATCCAATAAAGTCCTGAACAAAACCCTCAAATCCCAAAAAACCCGAAAGTCACAACAAACAACCCAAAATCCTAGAATTAAGTCTCATGTCATGCCGGGCTAAAGCTTGAAAAGGATGTTCCGTTCTTTTGAATATTATGGAACATTCCTCTGCAAGGCCCTAAAGAAATAAGGTAAACACAAATTAAAAAATTCTTAACCTAAAAAAAAAAATCCGAATAAAAAAAAACAAGTAGGATAAAACCCAAAAGAAATAAAACCATGTCCATACCGTATCCCGCCGGGCCTAAATTCGAAGGAATGTCTTTGTCCTTTTGGACATTCATAGGATATCTCCTTTACAAAAGGCCTACATTTAAGAAAAAAAAAACGTCCCTAAGTTTTGTGCTTTGTACTTTGAACAAGGTACTAGGTGCCTGTTCATCTCACCGAACAAAAAGATGAACAAAAGTTCCGTGTCTTGAACTATAAATTAAGACACAAGGCGGTGACCTATCACACCAACCAAGAAAAAGATAGCAGTGTTGAGGAAGCCTGTGTGGTTTCTGAATACATGGAATGGTGAAATTTACCCTGAGCGTTGTGCTTTGTGCTTTAAACAAGGTACTAGGTGCCTGTTCATCTCACCGATAAAAAGGATGAATAAAAGTTCTGTGTCTTGAACTCTAAATAAGACACCAGAGATGACACTGGAACAAATGCCCACACCGGGACAGAGAAACAATAAGAGCTGATAAACAACCAAACTGGGACAAGAGCCGATGATCAACCAAACCTGATACAAATTAAGAAAATAAGAGACAACATGAAAGAATACAAATTGAAGTCAAGTGTTGAAGGAACTGAAATACTTCAAGACCGACATTCAGAAGGGAAAATCAAAACAGGGACAAGGCCCGTGTAAATCCAAACTCAAGGAAATACAGGTGTGGGCCAAAATACCCCGACCTAAATTGTGGTGCGGACTTATGGATGCCTTAGTCCTGAATGAAGAAAAACAAAAAGAAAGAAAAAATCAAAGGTGGGCCAAAATACCCACATTCCAAAACAAGAGAAACGAGGCGGGAGTAAGGTGACTCCTCACTTCAAAAGTTTATAAGAAGGTCTTGACCTCGGAAGCCCAATCAAACACAAGACTGACAAGTATTAAAGAAACCAAACCACGACAAATAACAAGGGGTCAAGAAGAGACCACCAAAGCACGTCGTTCTGTCCAAGTCCCTCACAACATGCTTCGGTGGGGGGCATTTGTTTGACCCTAAAAAATAACCCTGAAAACCAAATCCAAACTGCTAAAACCAAATTCAAATAGCGAAAACCAAAATTCAAATTGCGAAAAATCAAGTTCAAATTGCGAAAAATACCAAACAAACTCCAAAAAATCCCAAAAATTATCCAAAAATTCCCTAAGAATTATGATAATTTATCATAATTTTTAAATCCCAAAAATGTCAACAGAAACTCCACAATTTGCAAAGAAACCCCAAAATTCTACAAAATTACCAAAATAAATCTGTGAGGAATTTAGCAAAACCATTTGAACCATTAAATTCCTTATATTTTTGTGAGTCTACCCATAAAATTTCATTCAAAAATACCCAAGGGAAGGTCCCCAAGTAATTTATTTTGTTTTGCCATTAAAGAAATGTATATTAAATGAGGAAAATCGGATGAAAATCGGAGAAAAATCAGAAGGTTTTGTCGGGTGCATCCATTGCAGGGGATCCCGGGCAGATTCAAATAGGCGCTGGCTGTTAAAAATTACCATCTCATTAAATTGTTGGCTGCACTTGGCTCATACACCGAAAACTGTCGAAATTCGAAAAGTTTAATTGGCTCACGGGAAACCCGACGCACCTAGCTCTTACCCTCAAAGGGCCTTCTTCTCCGTCGGTAAAAAAGAACAGAAGAGAGGAAACTCGATTTCTTACCTCCGATGCGGGGTAAAATGGTGAAAGAAGAAAGAATCCAGTGACGTGGCCTCCTCATCGACCACAAACGCGAAACCAGCAGATTGCAGCCCATGGTTTTCCAAAACTGAGCCCTAGGCGTAGCCCAATCTTAGCCATGGATGGGAATTGGAGGGTGAGGATCAAACCGGGCTTAAGAAGTGTTGCCCTAACCCTAAGCCTATAAAAACCCCAAAATTGGATCCGAGAAGAAAAGGAGGAGGCCACAACATAGGCTAGGTCCAATTTCTGTCAAATTGTATTCAATTAAGCTAGTGAGAGATCAAGTTAGAGAGAGACAATTCATCGAGCGTTTGTAAAAGAGAGAAAGAAGGTGAAATTGAGTAAAAATAGCTTGTAATCTCCATTGTGCAAACGAAATAAATCTGTCGCAAGTAGCAATTTGCTGTTTTGTTGTCTCTTTCCCTCCAACTCAGCCACCAAACAATGGTGTGCTTGAGCCATAGAAAAACAGTTCCAATGAGCCATGGTCTGAAGCCTAGCATCAGCCATGGCCATAGGATAATGCTGGAAAAGGTGTCCCATGGAGGTTTGGAGCCTAGCTCCTCACTTCATGTGGCATGCTTATGTTACAAATGAGGTCTGCCATGGCCATCACTTGAGGGTTTGTAGCCTAGCTCAACTCTCTTGTGAAGGTCTTAACTTGACATGGTGTTGTGTCAGAGAACTGACTCTGGCCTGGCCATGCTCAAGATGTTAACAATCCAAAATGGTATACATATAAATAAAAAAAATGATGAATAAAAGACATGTTAAACCCCCCAACCAGCCTTTTATGTGCAATTTACTCAAAATTCAGGATATAGTGTAAGTTCTGTTTGCCTTGGGTTAGCTTCACATTGCTATAACAAAAGAAAAAATATATATATGCATATATGCTTAAATCTGGCCAGAAATGAAATAAATAAGAATTTGGGGTTTTATTTGCATAAAAATACAAAAATGTGCATGGACAGCAGGTACTTGATCTCAAGGACAGTAGGGAACAAACTTTTCCATTTTTAGATTTTTATATAATTTTATACAAATCAATAAGTGCAGCAAGGGTATCCTTTAAATAATTGGCTATTTTTCAAAACCCTGGACCTCTCTGTAAAAGTTCCTGAACAAAGAAACCATAAAAATATTAAAGCATATCTTACAAATTTTCAGAGTTATTGAATAAATGTAAAAGTGATTTCTCACTTATTTTCAAAAGACAGAAAATTGCATAACTAAGTAAATATTTTGCCAAAACAAAAGAATATCCCAAAACTGTCTTTAAGCAGCTTCCAGTGCTTTGCTTATGTCACCTATAAATAGTTTTCCATACATTTTAGCAACTCAAACTCAAATCCTCCCAAAACAGCACCATTTGATTGAAAATGAGAAAACTGAAAAAAAAGAAAAGGCGCTAAATACTTTGCTCCTGTCCTCTGTGATGATTTGGATGCATGAAACAAACTCAAATGGACCAAAATCAGGCATCAAATCGAACTCATTTGCTGTGATTCCACTTACATGTAAGTTGAAAGTTGAACAAAAGTGTATCTTCTGTCCTAGTGCTTCGCCCATCAAACCATGCAGCTCCAAACTGAAACAAAGACCTGTATAACCTATATTTGACCTCCTGAAGCAGTAGAAGCGGTTACTGGCACAAGAAAATGGTTGTGTGGGCCCCCACAGCGCGGGCTCAGTTCTGCCCAAATTCAAGCCGATGTGCCTCAGCCGAGAGAACCTCCTTACAACACTCTCCATGCGAAATTTACATCACCCTCGCTCTCAAGGCACCTTCATGAGTGTGTGAAACCTAGAACTGGCAGAAGAAGATGGCCAGAAAGCTCTGAACGTCGTTAATGGCTGCTCGAGCTTCCTCTAACGCCAAGTGACAGCACAAGTCTCTAAAACTTTCACTAATGACACCACTATATTCTCCTCACCTTCACGATTCTAACGCACTCAATATCGACCAAAACGGTGGCCGGAATCGCTGTAATTTCACCGGAGAACAACCGGGGACTAAACTGCAAAAAAGTCGCCTCTGTCGGATTTGAAGGAGGAGAAACCCGTGGCCACAGATGATCCGCTGTGTCTGAATCTCGTGTAGCGAGTCACTAGCGCGAAAACAACTCATCACACGAGCCAATCAAGGGGAGCCAGCGCTCGTTCAAACTTCATTTCGCGCTCTGCCTCGTCAGCTGCCATTTCAGCCCTTTTGCTGACGTGGACCAATCAGAAAATTACAAATAATCAGAAAACTTCAAAAATTCATTAAAAATAGTTGGAAACTCAGAAAAATTCAAATAAAATTTCTAAAAATCTAAATAAACCAAATTCACTGATATTTTGATATAAAAATCTGTCAATTTATTGGTCTTTTCTATTTTTGGAGTACTTTCAAAAATTAAATGAATTTCATAAAATTCTAAAATAATAATGAGAAATTCAGATAAATTAAAATAAAATATCCATAAAAGTATAAAAATTCAAATAACTAAACTCACTGATATTTTGATGTAAAAATTTGTTAAATTAATGGTCTTTTGTATTTTTGAAGCATTTCCAATATTAAATAAAAATATAAAATCTCTAAAATGATATTAAACAAATTTTGTAAAATTCTAAAATGAAGTCAAAATTTATTAAAACTCTCCCAATAAATTGCCAAGCATAAAAATTAGATAATCACAAAATATAAATATTTTCAAAAAGAAATATGTCAAATATCAAATATTTTTAAAAATAAACATAATTAAAAATATAAAAAGAAATTCCAAAAGTCTAAAATTAAAATAAAGATAAAATGAAACTGTGGCAATGGTAAAACCCAAAGATGAACTTCAGAAATTTAAAAGTCAAAACACGAATCCCAAAGCCAAAGCCAAAACCTCTTCACTAGAGAAAAGAAAGCTCTTCAGCAGATCAAGTTCAACTTCAAGCGAGTTCAAAAGCCAGAAATCATGAAACTCAAACTCAAAATCCAGAAACCATGAAACTCAAAACCCAAAAGGCATAAACTTTGAAATTCAAATTCAAAAGCCGAAAATCCCGAAACTCAAATCCTTATTCTCACAAGCGGCCCAAAATAGCCCCGAGAACTCCCAAGTTTTGTTTCCACAAGCGACCCAAAATAGTCCCAAGGATCGCCAAAACTTAAATTTTCACAAGTGGCCCAAAATAGCCCCGAGAAACCAAAATTCCGTTTCTACAAGTGACCTAAAATAGTCCCGGAAACCCTTTCTCACAAGTGACCCAAAATAGTCCCAAGAAATTCAAATCAAATCCAAAAAGGCCCAAAATAGCCTTATAAAACCTAAATCAAATTCAAATTCCACAAATGCCCAAAATAGCCTTAAACAACCCAAACCAAATCCAGATCCAAATGGCCCAAAATAGCCTTGATAAAATCAAAATCCAAATCCTACAAAGGCCCAAAATAGCCTCAGGACTGAAAACCACACCCCGACATAAGAAACCAAATCTGTTCCAAATGAAAATCTAGAATTATTCAAGTGTCCTCAATTAGGTCCCGTCAATTAGGTCTGGTACCATCAATTGAGTCCGATCTAAGCCAAAAGAAATAAACTCCTGCATAAATGCAAAAATCAAATCATTTTAGAGACGATTTTCCTAGCCTATTATATATAATTCTTTAGATCCCTTAATCAGAGGTTCTCGTAGGCAACTACGGGATAATTAACAGTAGGGGCTTGCGCCTACTGGAAAGAAAGGACCCGCGAAATTAATAAACCCTCGTAAGAAGCGACTCTTGTTCAGGTTCTCTTGTCGTCAAAAGATATTCAGCACAGAGATCGAACCTTAAGGGGGGTGAATCTAAGGCTTATTCTAATTTCTCGAGGAAACCCTTTCATTCTTCGAGAGATGACGAAAAAGTCCACACAGTGTATTTGAAGATAAAGCAACTGTTGTAAACATTCATCCCTCCATCCAGTCAACTATGTGAGTGAGTGGACAGATACAGCTGTTAAGTGTCCTTCTCATGCTCTCCTTTGTATTGAAACAAATGGTATCTTTATCACACGAGGCATAGCCTCATCATGGTCATCGATATCTCTTATTTTTATACTCATTTTGACCATGCTTAGCATCAAAATTACACTCAAATCAATGCAATTATCTCATAATTAACTGTGATTTCTAGGATATTGGTACTGCCGCCGTTTCTTATTTATTTTGTAGAATTTTCGTAAAAATTGAAAACGAGATACGACAAGCAAGAAGGATTTGAGCCTAACCCATAGCCAGACGACTCATTCCTGGCTCACAGACGCATGAAATAGACCAGGGAAGACCCACAAGCACCAAGGTAGATCAAATTCCTCACGAAGGCCCAAGTTTCAGCCCATATCTCGAGACAAGAGCGACATTTCGGTCATAAATTTATATATGGAAGGTGAAATTTGGTAATTCTGCAAGAAAGGAAAGGCTCTCTCTTGCCCTAGCCGCCTTCTGGACTTTCCTGGGGTATTTCTATGCGTGATTCACAGGCAGACAGACATCCTACTTTCTCCCACATACTTTCCCACCTCTTGCACAAGTTTTTTTGGCTCTTTCCACGCGAACCACCACGAAGGCAGCGGCTTTGGGTGCGACGGCAGCAAGGCAAGGAGCTCTCCATCGATTCCCTACCCTAGAAGAAGAAGTGAAGCTAAAGGACAATTCGATTTATTCTTACATGCTTTTATCTTTGAATTCCATGGGCTTGTATCTTACTTTTTACATAATATTTGTTTGTTGTCTCATAAACATGTTAGGCTAAATTTCATTATGTCTTAGGGTTAGGTAGTAATTTAATTTGGTATTTGTGATGACTTGATACGATTAGGTATTTTCTATGTGATTTTGATGTGTTGAGAATTATTATTTATGCTTAGTTAAATTATTTGTTTGCTTGATGTTTACCTATGGATGAATCGCGACGTCTTTAGGGCATTAAACTAGACTAAATACATAATTTATTAAGTAATTGAGGTAAGCCAAACGCTCGAAAGAGGAGGTTAACTTACGACCGACAGGTGTAGTTTCTAAATGATCCGAAAGGACTTAGATACCTCTAGAAATCCAACACAAAGAACTTAATTGACTAAATTCCGACACGAAAGTTTAGGACTAGTCAATTACGTGGTAAAAATCGAGTTCCAAATCAAGTCTAAAACCAAAATTGCAACGGCTGAGGCTAGGACTTAGGTCTGGTCGACAAGTAACCTTCACACAACCTTATCTAAAAATATCAAGTCAAAACAAAGAATCTGGAGTGAATTTCGGCACGATGATCTATAAATTTCGATCTGAAATTTATAGATTTCGGTCCGAAATCCTGTCTGTTTCGTGCAAAAGCGCGTGACAACAATGCTCCAGAGCCAAATTAAATGAACCCGAAACCTTAGGACATTTTCTTGCATCTGTTTGAGTCCAGAAAACATAAAAAACCAACCCAAAAATATTTTATTATTTATTTCCTCAATTTTTATTGTTATTTGATATTATCTTTTTTAATCCAAAACCTTACAAAAAATTATTCTATCTAGCTTTTAAGAACGATTAAGTCTGGTAATCATTTTTACTGTCCCTTGGGTTCGACCCTTAACTTTACCCCAACGACTAGTAGGGTAGAAACAAGGTATAAATTCATTTGGTACCTAGGTTCTGAAACATCTATCAGTCATCAGCTTTAACCTTTTCCTTCATCAGACGGCTTCCATTGAACCTAACACATGGCACATTCTATCATGTCATCAAGGCGTCTGTGCTTGGGACCACTCCAGAAACTTCTTTTTCGGAGTACAGGCTGAGGAGAGGCAGTGATACCCCTCTCCATTGCTTCTATTTTCTTTGTATCTTCCTTCCGATTTCACTGGAGGTGTCCAGTCGTGGGGGAATTCGACTGTGGCTGCCTCAGAGACTCCATGTTCCCTCTGTGCGTGCTCTCTGATCGAGACAAAGCATAATTAGTGCATCCCAACAGCACATTAAGCCTCTCTCCTCCATTTGCACAGTTCCGGCATTGTTGCTGTTAGAAAGTGCTCAATTTTCAATTTTAGTTACTAATTAACTTAATTAAACATCAAGCACAAAGGATTTTGCTAAGCAATCAACACACACATGAGAAAAGGGAAGGAATCGATTACCTCTCGCGGAATCGTATCCGCGATGCTCGACCATTGCATGGGAGTTGATGACGTGCTCTCCTTCGCCTTCTCCTCTGTCGACAGTCGCCTCGAGTCCACCAAGAAGTTTAATCACCTCCTCTTTCAACTTGTGCTAGCAAGGAAGAGGAGAGCAACTAATTCCCAAGGTTTTCTCTCTTCTGCCTTTGTCAATTAACTAATTTAATTAATGGAGAAGGGAGAAATCTCAACACATGAGCTAGATGAGGTGGAAAAGAGCAAGAGAAAGAGATGAAAATTCTGAAATTTTCTTTCTAATTTTCGTTCTAGGAGGAAGAGGGAGAGAAAAGGCTATGGTAGCTAGAGTTTCTCTCTCCAAATGACCTCCTTTTATAGACCAACCACTCCACAAACTTTAGGTACATTTTTACCCCTATTAGGGCAGCCACTATATGTGCTATCAAGCCCATTTTGTGGTGTGTTAAATGTCCACTAATTCAATTAATTAATGGACCTTTCTCTTGTACTCAAACCGGACCTTTAATTTACTAATTAAATAAAGGTCCATAAGCTCTATTTAATTCCTATAATTAAATTGTGTTGGACAAAATTAATTATTAACTTATTAATAATTATTTTGGGATTAGTTAATACATTAATTTATTTCTATATGATCTCCTTGACTTAATTAATTATAACGGTTCGCAACGGTATATAATTAATTAATCAACTTATCATATTTTCGCAATACACTGCTACGAATAAATAAATAATGCACTGTGTGATTAAAGTCCTATTTGTGTGACTCTTTGAGGATTTACGCTACGTTGGACATGGAATTAAATCGCTATTTAATTCCAATAATCATAAGCGGTATCTAGCAACACGTTATGATTCCCAATTCGCATAAATAATGTACTGCTACAATATCTCAATCCTGCATAAGAAATAAAAGTATCTCCTTGTCTGATTCTTATGTCACATGATATCACTGTATAATCCAAGATAGGAATGTGTCATTCTTGCAGATTATACATTTCTTGATCTAGAGTTGATTGTACAAGTTGGCCAAATAATCTAACTCCATCAAAGGGCCCAAACAGATATCATCACTCACTAAGTGAATTAATGAGGGACATACAGTTTTCTTGATAAACAACTTTTTCTCGCACAATTCAAGAGAACATAAATAAAGTCCGTATAGCAGCCCTTATCAGGAATCAACGGTAGACGATATTTATTGAACCTATCCTCATGTGGAAAAGTTGAACCATCTCAAACTTAGAATTAAACTCATATGAAATAAACAATGACACATAACACAATCCATATGTTTATTTCATTGGGTCATGTCCTGTACTATGTTCTAATAACATACACATATGCAATTAAGTTGGTAACTCCTTACCTATGATTTGTAGAACTTAATCATCACTGAACTTGCATACTAATCTTTTATGATAATTAATGTTCCTTGTTAATTATCAAGATTACGGACGATTTAGATTTATTACTGTCATTCTAATGAATGATCCACAGAGATCTACAATTCAGATCCTCAACCTGAATGATCTGTCAGTAATAAACTCTAGGAACAAATGATTAAATATCATCAATAACATAAACTAAGAAATTAAGTCATTAAATATTGACTTCTAGGACACAACTCCAACAGTTGCTCATCACTGGAACGACTCGCGTGTCTCCAGCAGTGTCCAACTGCAAAATTGGTGTTTTAGGTATGTGATTTGTCTTTCTGTGATGCTCTGTCACCATCTAATTGCTCAATTTCTTTTCCTTTCCGACTTAATTTCACCGTCGTCTTCATAGGCAGTGAGCTGCTTCCTTGCTCAATCAAGGTCGTTTCTCCTCCGACATTGATCGTGTCCGGTATCATTGGAGTCGTGAGACCATCGCCTGTCCAGCGGTGCACTTGGTTTCGACGGAGGTGGCCTGAGGCGGCGACGGAGATCATCCCTACGCCGGTGTACCAAGCGCCTGACAGAATTGTACTGTTTCATCCTTCCTTTCTATTTTTTTTTATTTTTTAACGATAATGGTCCCCACCAATGGGGATGTGACACGTGGCGCTCCAAATCCTGACTCAGTCGAGTTGAGTGGATGTTTGTTGGGTCCATTCGGGAGCCATGTGTTGGGTCCAGTCGGTCGAGTCCCGCATGAGTCTATTCCCGACTATTGGGTCTGATTTTAATAGCGGATCAGGATCCGTTTAACTGAGTTTAGACCCGCTTTACTTTTATTCTATTTATTGGGCCGCCAGGTTGCATTGGGCCGCTAGGGAGCGAAAATGGAGATGGGCCATAGACTAAGCCCAGTCCAAATTTTAATTTCGGCTTAAAAGCCCACTTGAATTTGAGGATAATTAAGCAGCATTTATTTTAGAAAAATTGTTTGGTGCTCGTCCATAGGTCAATTTGACATGAAATTTTGCATGGCTCCTCATAAAAATATGAAGAATTTAACTGCTACAAAATTTCCATTTTTTGGGACTTTTTTATAATTAATTATAAGGGTATCATAGGCGCATAATGGTATTCCCCAAAATTAATTAATTTATCATCCATTTTTGGAATTTCTGTATTTTCCTCTCATGCATCATGACTGTTTGTCAGATCGATTTTGTCTGGTTGCTGTTGTCATGGATTTTGGTTTATTTGTGGAATAAAATCTGTTTTATTTATTCCAGGATTTTATGCAGCAGAATTTAGAGGCAAACAAGAACATAGAGAACTCTTCCCAAATCCATTGGTTAATTTACCATATGGCACAGAACATGCATGTTAGAAAGTCCTTGTTTTTCAAAAATTCTTGTTAATTACCATTAATTAACCATTTAAATAACAAAGAGCTCGATGGATCTTGTTCAAGCATCAACACATCATGAGAAGAGAAGGAAAAAGCTACCTCTCCTAGACTCGCAACTAGGAGGCTCGAATCCGATGAGTGGGAGTCGGTGGCGTGCTCTCCTTCACCACCAAGTAGCCGACGGCCGCCTCGAGTCCACCTAGAAGTTTAATCACCTACTTTTTTAACTTGTGCTAGCAAGGAAGAGGAGAGCAACTAATCCCCAAGGTTTTCTCTCTTCTACTTCTTTTAATTAACTAGTTTAATTAATGGAGAAGGGAGAAGGCTCAACACATAAGCATTTGAGGTGGATTAAGAGCAAGAGAAAGAGATGAAAATTCTGAAATTTTCTCTCTAATTTTCGTTCTAGGAGGAAGAGGGAGAGAAAATGATATGGTGGCTAGGGTTTCTCTCTCCAAATGACCTCCTTTTATAGACCAACCACTCCACAAACTTTAGGAACCTTTTTACCCCTATTAGGGCAGCCACTATATGGGCTATCAAGCCCATTTTGTGGCGAGTTAAATGTCCACTAATTCAATTAGTTAATACATTAATTTATTTTTATATGATCTCCATGACTTAATTAATTATAACGGTTCGCAACGGTATATAATTAATTAATCAACTTATCATATTTTTGCAAAACTCACTGCTGCGAATAAATAAATAATGCACTGTGTGATTAAAGTCCTATTTGTATGACCCTTTGAGGATTTATGCTACGTTGGCCATGGAATTAAATCGCTATTTAATTCTAATAATCATAAGCGGTATCTAGCAACACGTTATAATTCCCAATTCGCATAGATAGTGTACTGCTACAATATCTCAATCATGCATAAGAAATAAAAATATCTCTTTGTCTGATTCTTATGTCACATGATATCATCGTATAATCCAAGATAGGAATGTGTTATTTTTGCAGATTATACGTTTCTTGATCTAGAGATAATTGTATCAAGTTGCTAGCAAACAATCTATCTCCATCAAGGGGCCCAAACAGATATCATCACTCACTAAGTGAATTAATGAGGGACATACGGTTTTCTTGATGAACAACTTTTCCTCGCACAATTCAATAGAACATAAATAAAGTCCGTATAGCAGCCTTTATCAGGAATCAACGGTAGACGATATTTATTGAACCTATCCTCATGTGAAAAAATTGAACCATCTCAAACTTAGAATCAAACTCATATGAAATAAGCAATGACACATAACACAATCCATATGTTTATTTCATTGGGTCATGTTCTGTACTATGTTCTAATAACATATACATATGCTATTAAGTTGGCAACACCTTACCTATGATTTGTAGAACTTAATCATCACTTAACTTGCATACTAATCTTTTATGATAATTAATGTTCCTTGTTAATTATCAAGATTACGGACGATTTAGATTTATTACTGTCATTCTAATGAATGATCTACAAAGATCTATAATTCAGATCTTCAACCTGAATGATCTGTCAGTAATAAACTCTAGGAACAAATGATTAAATATCATCAATAACATAAACTAAGAAATTAAGTCATTAAATATTGACTTCTAGGACACAACTCCAACAATCTCTCACTTGGCCTAGAGTCAATCAGTAGTGACTTCTAGCCAATGAAGAATTTAGACCGATGTCATATATCCATATATATACATGTCTCGAACCTCAAAAGAAATAATACGCTTAAAACAAGTTACCCATACGTCCATCTCGTATGGATGCACAATTGCATCTCGTATACTGCTTAAGGTAGAGGTTACGT
This sequence comes from Rhynchospora breviuscula, assembly GCA_027562975.1. Lineage (NCBI taxonomy): Eukaryota > Viridiplantae > Streptophyta > Magnoliopsida > Poales > Cyperaceae > Rhynchospora > Rhynchospora breviuscula. The sequence goes on along the minus strand of CM050398.1, from coordinate 58,191,843 downwards.
CAGAGTGTTCGCTGTGTTCACGAACCTATCCAATTTTATTTGACCCTATGCGTATATATACTCCTATATATATGTTCTTGATCATCATAATATGAGATCAAGTGATAATGTCATAGATCATAGTTTGATCACCAATTTAATATTGGATTCTTCAGGACTAAGTTATGGTTCGAGATGCATATAACTATATTAGCTTGACTGAGAACTTCTTGATCCAAACCATTCTTTTTCGTTGTTTCACAAGTTGCTATGTATTTTGCTTTGGTGACGGAAACGGTTGTAATATCCTGTTTAGAAACTTTCTAAACTTACAACACCACCCTTAAGTAAAATATGTAGCTCAATTGTGATTATATCAATCTTTCGAAACTTAGCATCAGTGTAACAACTTACACGAGCTTACTTTCATCTTAACAGATGGAAAAGCATATTACTCTTTCTCATAAGATACTCGAGGATATCCTTGACTATTGTCCAAATGTATCTCTATTGTATCCATTTGATAACTGTTTATCACGTTCCTTGGATACTACACATTAAGGCATGTTCATAGGTATGGCACTCATAATGAAACTTATAATGGAAGAATGCTTGAACTATTTCATGCATTTCTTCTCGAATTGAGTTACAATAAACCGAGTCAAGCTCAAGTGTATGCCATATGACGTGGTTGGACATCTTTTCTTGGAGTCCACCATTTGTGTTTTCAGAACACTTCGTCATTAAATGCACATTAGCTCAAACCTAACATCAACCATAATCTATCTCCATAGATTTTGTTTCCTAAAATTTAGGTGATCTTACCGAAGTTCTCAATTGAGAAAAAAAAAATATTCTCCAATGAGATCTTGACAATATTAATTTTCTTGATATTATTTTCAATTAATATTTTGTCATCTTGTACAATACAAGTAACACAATCATGCTCCCACTGAATATCTTGTCTATACAAGATGCTTTTGACGAAGTTCAACTCCTTAACTTCCTCGTCAAAATGTTTATTTCACTTTTCACAATACTTACTTCAATCCATTAATGGATACTTGAAGTATGGTATATGTTTCTAGCAATACATCAAACATAGTCCTTGGTTTGTATCATATACACAACATCTTCCTTCATTCTTTGGAAGAAGGCGATTTTTTATGTTTATTTCCATATATCAATATATACGAAATATAACTGTTGTTAAAACGATCTCTATTGACTTATACATAGCTACAAGCAATAAGCCGTGCTTAGTATATAGTCAACTCGTTATCGACTTAGACATATCTACAAGCGCGAAACTGTACTTTGTACATAGTCAACTTGCCGTCCATGTCAATTTTTCCTTTAAAGATTTAAATGTTCTTGATGGATTGCTCCTTTATGAACATCAACCAAGGTCTATACCTTGTTGTTATACATGAATTACATTTAAAGATCGCATTGATTTAAACCATATTTGTGGAATCGGGTGCTTCTATCATTTCTTTATTTATCAACGGATTCTCATATGCCAAGTACGAGAATATCGTGAAACTTATGTACCATTCGATTAGGCGATTTATTCTCGTTGATCTTTGTAAGATTGGTGCTCGAGGTCCATGAACTATTTCTACAACAACTTGCAGAATAAGTTCTTGATCCTAATATATCGTACGAGTTTCTCGAACATTATTCACTACGAGATGTTTGAGTACTCTTTAGAAGCGAACGTACATATGAACTTCCTAATTTCACAACTGCTTGTGAATGAAATTCCGCTCAACTCCCACTAAGCACCATATATGGAGTAACAAGTTTCCCATAAGGTACTTCTCGTGGTGACGCATAAACTCCTTTAATGCTCATTTTACTCCCACTACTTCTTCTTGAGAATATCATTCTCTAAGACTACGTAATGATGAGCAACAACTATTTTGTTCTTATCATGTTCGTAGAAGTAGCACCTTTCGGTTAGTGTAAGGTATCCTACAAACTATTAAGCGTCATATTTGGGTCTAAGCTTATCAATCAACAAACCTTGAAATAAACTTTAACACCAAATCTTGATAAACAACATACTTAGAGATCAAATCTCATAAGATATCTTTCTCAACGGACTTCGATGGAACATTATTCAATGTAAACAATATTTTTTTCAAAAACATAAATTCCTAATACGAGTTGAATAAGTCAACTTGATTTATTACCGATCGAACGATATCAAATAATGTTCGATACCTCCATTCTTGGACATATTATTCTAATATAATATTCCTCATGGAGCGAGTTATGAAACGACTTTCATACTCTTTAGGTAATATATCAAATCATATGACTTAACTATTTACCATGATCCATCATAAGACTTTTATTTTTCTTGAATGGTATATCAACTTCACTTTTGAATTTTTTTGAACTAGTCAAAAAATTCATACTTACATCTTATCAAATAGATACATTAATATCTACAATGATCGTTGGTCAATTAGTAAAGTATTAACAACCTTTCATAACACAAAGTGCTTATAGGTCTATATACATCGACATGTTTAAGTCCTGATCAAGTCACTTGTCCTTAAACCTACGTAGGTTAAAGGCGCTTTTGTAATCTAACAAACATGATTCGCATATATCAATTGATTCGCAATCGAATTGAGTTATGAGCTTTACGTTACATAGACTCTCATAATGCGATTCTCGTTTATATATGACTAAACGGTCATTTCACATTAAAGTCAAATACTTACGTGAAGTCTTACGTATCATATTTGTCATTCAACACTTGTTTATCTATTTCAAGCAAATTCAATCAAGATGCATGAAATCATATAAACAAATCCATAATAAGAGAACAACATTTCTCTTTTACAAAACATTATCATCAATCATCAAGTATGAAGTGAAGATAAGAGTTTTTGAGATGTTAGGAATAAGGTATTCAACCTCTAATTCCTAAACAAATTAAAAATAACTCTACGTATTCAATGGTAGTGGCTTAGACGAACAAGTCATTTCCAAAACGGAGTTCACTTTATTTATTCCGAACTTTCTCTTATTCTTCATTGTCTACATATTTCGTTAAATGCGAGTATATGAACTAGTACCTAATTACTAGTGTGAATTAGAGATAGCAAGATAATTTGAATGACAAGCACCTTAAGGATTAGAATATTTCTATTAATCATAATCATGGTGTTTCGGACAACCTTTCAAATGCCTCCATAAAACGGCAAATGAAACATCTCATGCGACACACGGTCTCAAATGAGGATCTCGAAGTCTCAACTCATACCTTAGCGAAGTATTCATTTAATACTCGACTAATTACCTTTTTCACAAACAAGTGTGCGAAAATTAACATCATATCCTTCATTACTAAGTAAGAGATTGCATGACAATATCAACGATCCTTAATATTGGAGATCTCAATATCTCTAGTTGGCAATTAGCTACTCATACCTTTCGGTTTGTAAGCTAATGGAACATTCATATATTTTCTCAAAAGAAGTCCCTCTTGCTCAATTCATGCTCTATTACTTGATCATAAATGATTGAGTTAATATCTACTTTCTCCAAGAACTCCTTCTTAAGTAAGTGGATGAGAGCGTAAGAGTTAATTCTAGTCCGTATGAATTTTCCAATTCAAAAGTCTAGAAATTCCAAAATGATGATATAGGCATCCGCTTTATTGAATAAATTTTCGTTAAAAGTCAATCAATCATTGTGATGCTACGTTCGGAAAGTTAAGGAGAGTTTTGAAAATAAGCATGCTCAAGTTTCTTTTCACTAAGATCATGTCTTAAGAATCGATATTATTTCTCCAAATAAATACCTTTAGAAACGAGCTTGTTCTTTTCAAAGATTGATCGCAAAAAAAATAATACGTTTAAACATCTATAACAATTTCAATTTTAAGGTCATTTAATTTATGCAATGTTTTATTTATAATGATAAACAAAACTCCCACTACATTTATTTAATGTCCCAAATGTAGTTGGTTTTCCAAGATCTCCATTTTCGTTGAGATATGGCCAGCGTCAGCATGACACCAAAACAACTAGATAAGATAGGTTCTCCAACAAATCATATCAACCATATGACTCTTGGTTTGTGAAATTTTTCATGTACATTCACAAACTTCGTCCCGATGCCCAATCCGATTAGGGTCCATCGATAAGTAACATCTCTCTATTTGCTCCTAGTAAATTTGATTTACACCCCGACTTCCGAGGGTTGACCAAAAGATGTCCCGCGTTGGCGAAAAACATCATTTGGCACCGAACGACGTGAAGGGGATAGAGAGAAGGACGGTGGTCGACTTAATCAAATTAATGGGACAAAACATTATGCGACTTTGTTTGGTGATCATGCAAACATACACCCATACTTGCAGATTATACGTTTCTTGATCTAGAGATAATTATATCAAGTTGCTAGCAAATAATCTATCTCCATCAAGGGGTCCAAACAGATATCATCACTCACTAAGTGAATTAATGTGGGACATACGATTTTCTTGATAAACAACCTTTTCTCACACAATTCAAGAGAACATAAATAAAGTCCGTATAGCAGCCCTTATCAGGAATCAACGGTAGACGATATTTATTGAACCTATCCTCATGTGGAAAAGTTGAACCATCTCAAACTTAGAATTAAACTCATATGAAATAAACAATGACACATAACACAATCCATATGTTTATTTCATTGGGTCATGTCCTGTACTATGTTCTAATAACATACACATATGCAATTAAGTTGGTAACTCCTTACCTATGATTTGTAGAACTTAATCATCACTGAACTTGCATACTAATTTTTTATGATAATTAATGTTCCTTGTTAATTATCAAGATTACGGACGATTTAGATTTATTACTGTCATTCTAATGAATGATCTACAGAGATCTACAATTCAGATCCTCAACCTGAATGATCTGTCAGTAATAAACTCTAGGAACAAATGATTAAATATCATCAATAACATAAACTAAGAAATTAAGTCATTAAATATTGACTTCTAGGACACAACTCTAACAAGGCAGAGGGAATTCCAGTAATAATAACACTGGTTGAGTGAGTTATAAAACAGAGAGTAATGCTATGCTGACTGAGTTTTGCATGGTTTCATTTCTAATTCAAGTCCGCCTATCATTTGATAGAATAATATTACAATTCCTTGAAACCATTCCAATCCTTTTTAAGTCTGAATTTTCAATTTATTTTGGCAAGCGGATATTCAAGTTCAGACTTAGCAAGTTATTTCAAATTCAAACGAATGATTAATTGAACATGCAGTTTATCAATTCAGGGCTTCTATTGGCTATATGCACAATTAGAATGCAATTTCCAAAAGATATTTCAACATGCTATGCATAAATTTAAAGTTACCGACTGTCCAGATTCTAATAAAGATTCCGTGTAATCCGCACCTTCAAAGTTGACTTGGGTGGAGCCTCTGCTAATTGATCCTGTTCATAGTTACAGATCAAGATTTGTTACTATTAATTTAACGGTGTTTTAATAGACCATTAGTTACTACCGTTTAGGTAGTGCCAGTTCGAACTAACTAGTTGACCTATAACTTAGTTCCAAGTCCATTAGTTCTTAATCTTAATTAACGAATTATTTTTCTTTTTATTTTAGTTACTTACCTAATCGTCATACAGATTACAAGAGTTGCTTAATTAAATCACAGTCATAATAAAGAATTATCAAATAATAATCACATCAAAATCAGAATCGGTCTTAATAGATACAAACAGAATTTATTTAAATTAAGCAACGTTAAATAACAAGAAATCAAATAATAGCAAGTAACAAATCAAATAAAACATAACAGTAATTGATTGTTTGGTTGGGATCAGATAGTCTGATTTATTTTCTTTTTATTGCCACATTATTCGTTCATTTATTCAGACATATTTTCATCATTACTCGTATTAAATAATCCGACAATAATCAAGCTCAACGAATTCGGGATTGATTAGACTCCAATTAAATCCAAAAGTCTAATTATAAGTCCACTTAAAACAAATCTCAGCTTAACAGAATCAAGCCCAACAAGGAGCAAGCTCGAAGGAAATTAATTCCGGTCCAGCAAACCTTTTCCTTTTTCTTTCGGCCCAACTCAAATTCCAGCCCAAAAATAAAAAATCCGCACGGCACATGGCTGAAACCAATCAGCCTGACCCAGCTGACTGAGTCAGTCGTAACGGGTCCGACACAAACCAGTCGGATTCAATTCCGACCCGATAAATCTAAATCTCATCCAAATCCAATATCCGACAGTTCAACCTTTCACAAAAGCCCATAATAAATTTTTGGAAAATTTTTTTATTTGCCACCCAAAACTGGCGAAATGGGGAAATTGCCACCCAAAACTTCAGCTTTTTGATTTTGCCACCCTAAAACAAAGTTTTCTTCTGAAAATGCCACTCTCTCCCTTTCTTTAATTTTTTACACAGAAAAAAATTAAAAAACAAAATTTTCTGACCAATCTACCCCAAGTCGATTCTATTCAACCAGAACCCAATCTGTCTAACCCAACCCAGTCGAGTCAAATCCATTCGACCTCATCTCCTCTCTCGCACTTCTCTATCTCACGGACAGTGAAGAACCCTAGATCGTGAAGAACCCTCACCACCTCTATCGACCTTAATCAATGGAGAGTGAACCCTAGATCGAAATCCAAGTCGCAACACCTTTGTCCATCTTCATCCATCAACAGTGAACCCTAGATCGAAGTCGAAGTCGCACCACTTCTATGCTCTACACGATGTATCGTCGTTCGAGAGACGGAAAATCCATATACAGCGTCATCGAGTGTCGGCCCCCAGCCAAGTCGAAGTGAAGGCTTGCCTCTCATGCCATGCCCGGACTGTGGCGTCATCGTGAAGAAGCTTATGAGCAGAACCTGGACTATGGCGTCATCGTGAAGAAGCTTACGAGCAGAGCCCGGATTGTGGCGTCATCGTGAAGAAGCTTATTAGCAGAGCCGAATCAAATCCAAACAGAGTGTTCTACAAAATTTTATGCACTTCTCCATTTCCCGCAAAATTTACTGATGAAGCACAATTTCTTTTATTAGAAACACTGATAGTGCCACACAAAATGTAGTCAGCAGCAATCAAGATACAAGAAGCACCCCCTTGATTGGTTGGTTCTAGTTCAAACTGGTGTCTTTTTTGGTAAAATTGCTGGTAGATGTTTTAAGGTAGTTTGGTTGCTTGTTTTTCTGTTTTTTGGTTTTGTTTTTTAGAAGGATGGGTGTTTCGAATTTTCTTTGGGTTTGTTAGCAATTTAGACACCAGGTTATTTCAGTATTTGATCATTGAGCTATGTATTATGTAAGAACCTTTTGTTTCAATAAAACTAATGTCTACTGGCTTGCATTAAAAAAAAAAAAGCCGCAATCAAGATAGTCCTTGAGAGATTAGTTGTTTTTAGTCTTAATAATGTACATTAGGTACTTGATTTACTTTGAATCTGGACAGTTAAGAGATGACTAGACCTTCAACTATATATATCAGTGTTCTTTGTTTTTGAAAATGCTTTTCCATCAATTTACTGATGAAGCACGCTTGAGTATTAATGCCAAAATTGCTTTCCCAAATTAATCCTAGATTCTTTCTTTTAGTTAGTCATCAAATAGCAGTACATCCAACAAGACAAAGATAGAGACAAACATAGTTTGCAATTACAATCAATTACATCCAGTGAGCATTCATCCAAAAAGTGCATCAAAATGACATCCAATGTATACATCAAAATAGTGTGCTTAAAGCCATAAAATTAGCAGCGTCTTTACTAAGTATATCCAATGAGTACATCTAAATGAGCATTTCTCTGTCTCGTTTCTTCTCTTCTCACTGCAATAAAGCCGTGAACAAAAATTAGATATGCCAACTCTCTTCTTGTCTGACTTTGACTACCATTTGTACTTCTGTCCATTGGATACGAATCTGTATTTTTTTTCAGCTCCAAAAAATTTAAGCTTCTATGTGCAGCTTCCGTACAAAATTTTCAATAAAAATAGCTCAAACAACGACACCTTAATAACAGAATTTCGTAAATGAAAAAGAACAATTTTGCAATTTAAACTTAACTACATAGAGGAAGAGAGAGATAAGGATACCTGGAGTTTCGCTGGTTGAGGTGTAGTTCGAGAGAACAGAAGAGGATAGGTGCTCTGAGAGGAGGCTTAGAGAGAGGCCTAGAGAGAGGTGACCGTACAAGCGAGCCTATGTGTCGATTGAGAGGAGAGGTGCTCTCAGAGGAGGCGATCGTGGTGCTGGCTGTTGATCGAGGTTCTCTCAGAAGAGGCGGAGGCGGAGGTAGCGAGACAGAAAATGTGGTTTCTGCTCCTAACTCTGTATCTTCGAATGGATTAGTTCGACTGGGTCTGTTCGATGGGTTCAATAGGTGCTTAGATTGGGAACCGAATCCTCTACGGAACTTCAAAGTTCCGCACGGTGCATAACTTTTTATACCATCCGTTCCATCAAATCCAACAGTTCCGATTCACAGATGCTAAAAAAATAAAGAAAACTCGCCCCTTTCCGCACGGTGCATAACTTTTTATACCATCCGTTCGATCAAATCCAACAGTTCCGATTCACAGATGCTAAAAAAATAAAGAAAACTCGCCCCTCTCCGTCTCTCCGTCAATTCCGTCATACACTTCGTCCCCGTCTCTCCGTCATGGTGCTATCTTAGTACACTTCTCCCTCCGCCTAACCTCCACCTAACCCTAAGTAGGTGAGTGACAGAGTAGGACCTCGTAGCCTTCCGTCTGGAAGTCGGAGACGCCTCGAAACCGAGATTGTTTCACCTAGGGTTTTGGTTTCTCGTGCCTCATTCTCTCTCTGTTATTGAATTTTGTTTGGTAAAGATTTTTGAACGAATATCTTTTCTGGTTTGCGACATTGAATTCCAGAATTTTGCATCAACTATATAGTATGCTCTCTCAATCCTTCATTCGATTTCAATTTCTGGATTAATTTGGAAGAATTTGGTGGTAGTTTTGGGAATTGGGTGGGAATTCTATTGTATTCCACTGATTTTTCTTTCACATAGTTCTTTATAATCGCATAATTGTAAAATAATTATTCTTAATTTTTGTTATTGTCTGTTCCCTTTGCAGAGTTAAAGAATGAGAGCAACAGTGTCTCTCTCTCTCTCTTCGTCTCCTCACCTCTTCCTTGCTACTAAAAGGATGTTTGTAATGCTTGTAATAGAATCTTGTTTAATTCTGTTTTGTACTAGATACTTGTAATAGAACCTTGTAATCTTGGATGTATGCTTGTAATCATGGATGTATGCTTGTAACTGAAATGCTCTTTGGCTAATGGAAATGCTTGTTTAATTCTGTTTTCATTTTTTTATTTTTTTCATTTTCTGTTTACTTTACCACCTGTAACACCTATGTACCTGTGTAAAAGACCAATGAAGGTACCTGTTTCATTTCCTCTTTTTATTTAAAACAAGCTGTTTCATCGAGCATAAAGGATAGACACCTGCCTCAGGACCAATAAACCAATGTGTAATTAGCAAATAGGCATTGCATTGTTTAAACTAACTTGCGTATCTTAATTGTGCAACATAGTGATAATTATAAAGGGACTGGTTATAGTCTGGTATTAAAAAGCATCGGTTATAAATCTGTGCCAGTAGATGGGCTTAAACGAGCTCAGAAGTAAAATGTTGAAGATAGAAGAAGAGTAGAGAGAGCAATTGTGAAAATGAGAATTATATTAAGCTTGTCCACAAAGTTACAAATACAAGCTATATATAGAGAGATACACGTACAACCAAGAACCCCAAGAAACAAATTTCTAAAACTAATTACAATTGTCTCTAACAGAGAATTAGTTAAGCTCTATAAGTCTATAGCCTAATAACTGCACAACACGTGATAAGCACATGCATCACTTGTTTTCGGTATACTGGTATTTACCAGTACCTTGTAGCGCTCCTATAGCTTGCCTCTGATGTTTACCAAAATCCTGAAATGTTGCAGTAGCTTGGTTAATAGGGCTGCCATTTGATAATCATAGAGATTAGTTGATTAAATCAATGAAATTTTCAATCTATGTCACTGTCTTTTTATATTTCAAATAGTATTTTGTTTAAAAGAATATTCCAATATTTGACCCAAATTGGTATATGCAAAACAGAAATTTTCTTTTTTCCATACCAAAATCAGAGAGAGTATGGAGAATATGACCAAAATTCGGAAAAAAAATATGAAAAAATGGAACCGATGTAGTTACCTAGCGTAGAGATGAGTGCGCAGAGACAGACCAAGCTAGCTAGGATGGTTGGAGAGCACAGGCGACTAAGACTGGATCGATTTTGGCGCTGATGAGGAACTTTGATTAATCGATTCCTTCGCCCAGGTTCGAATAAAGAAGATGGGTTTCGTTTTAACTAGTGGGTTCGACAAATAACGGGTTTGGCTCCGTTAGCGATTCCGGTCGCCGCTGCTTTCAGGATGAACATCACTCGAATCGTGAGAGCAAGGAGGAAATGATGGAGACCTCAGCTTCAACTGCATCCTCTTCAGCGATTTGTAATCGACGATTATTCAATTCCGTCCCTGAAGGTTTTATTTTCTGTTTTTCAGTGATCGTCGCCACCGCAGTCAGCGAAGCTAGTCTTGCTAGAATCGTGATTCAAAGGAGAACACGATAGTATGTTTAATTCAGGTTGCGTTGTCTTGGTTCTGTATGGAGAACACCTAGTTGGTACGGGAGAGGAGGAGTATTGGTACCAAGGCTTACTATGAACGATTGATGGGGGAACGATTGACGGAGAGACGGAGAGAGAGAGGTGAGTTATTTTAATTTTTTTAGCGTCTGTAAATCGTAACTGTTGGATTTGATCGAACGGACCATATAAAAAGTTACGCAGCGTGCGGAACTTTGAAGTTCCGTAGAGGATTCGATTCCGCTTAGATTGGGTTCTGGTTCAGGGTTATAATTGTCACAAATATAAATTTTAATTATTTTAATGTTAAATAATTTATAAAATGGGAGAGAGTGGCATTTTCAGAAGAAACACTTGTTTTAGGGTGGCAAAATCAGAAAGCTGAAGTTTTGGGTGGCAATTTCCCGATTTTGCCAGTTTTGAGTGGCAAATAAAAAAATTTCCCTAAAATTTTAGGCCCTTAATTCTTGCATAAATGCCTAGAATCTTTTATATATCCATCACATGTCACAGATAGACCCTCAAAACTTTGCACAAAAGTCCTTAGAATATATTTTTTTCTTCACGAACTCATCCCTGAGCACACGATAACTCACCAGAGAGGATACCAGACATCGCTCCTCTGTACCAGTCTCTGTACCAGTGACTGGTACAGTAGCCAAATCACAACTATATGCCCTCTACAAACATGAATATGCATTCTACATGATTCATAATCATGTCATATGCATAGAAATTTATAATTTCATCAAAGACATGCACTATTTCAATAAGAATAGCATGAATATGCAAAACTGAATCCATTTCAACTTAATTCTTACTCCTGGCATGCTCAAGTTCACATATAACTGTCTATTTTAAGTCTAACTCCAAGTATATGCCTTAGATATAGTATGTATGCCTCAATTTACAGAAATCCATATCATTTACAGCCCTAATTGACTCCTGTCATACTTGAACACAACCTCAATGCATGACTTAACTCCAATAGCTAACCTTGATCATGAATACATGAGTAATATACACAATTTCACTTTTACAATAGAAATGCACAAGTCACTTACTACATGTAACAGAAATTCATTATTTCAAAGACAGTCAAGCCAATTACATGCCAACCTTCAAGAAATTACTTATGCAACTGAAAATTCACCATTCTCTGTTCATTTAAATGCACTGTCCTACTTAACAGCTCCTCAAATCCACTTTACACGCCTCCTTAATTCCAAGAACATATCTAACAACTCATTTATGCATATGAATGCAAACATAGCCTTAATTATCCACTGCCAGGTATGAGTATGTTCAAATATGCAAGATTTTCATTTTACAAATGTATAAAAGGTTATATCAACACTGTTACAATCTAAACATGATATTTCTTACCAAATGAATGCACTGTCATGCATGATATTGCATTACTAACGCTTAAATGCATCTCATATGCTTCTCATCAACTAAGAACAAGTATGAGCTCATACAGTAGCTAACTGAACACATATCACAGTTATCAGAAACTATACATGCATGCTTCTAATGCATTTATAGGATTACATCACTTTATCTCTAAATTTTATGCACAATTCCAATACTAGCATGCATATGCGCACTGACATGCATATGAGCCCACATAAATATATCAAAAGCACCTAAATTTACTGCCATATGCATCTCACTCATGACAGCCACACAAAAATGAGTTCACTAAAGTGCATATGCAACTTAAATACAACCTAAATGACTTGCATATCCTCAGTTCCATCCATTCCGTTCTCTATGTATAATATCACTATGCATCAATCATACTCAAACCATATGCATTCAAACCAACAGATTAAATCTCAGCTTATCTTTCACATAAGGGCTATTGTGACAGATTCAACAAGCAACTACCCTCAGTGCCTTAATTTCTATCTTGAGAACCTTAAATTCATTTCCAGTCCCAACATTCAGCTAAGTATAATACTTGAGCACTCAGCACACACAAGAGATAATATGAATAATTAATTTGCTTGATATAGACAGAGCTTATACCTTCCTCTGAGCTTCGAGAATTTCTTCTAAAAAATTCCAACACAACCAAAGCAAGTACCAGAGTCAAGCTAATCAAGAAGAGAGCTAATTCCATGCACTACTTAGACCCTAACAGAAACAAGCTCATGGTTTAGAACAAAACCAAATTCAACCAATTTAACTCAAGAAATCGATAGAGATTTGAGAAATACTACCTCTCTGAGCTTCCTCTTTCTCTCTTCCTCGTAAATTTCAGCCCAATTAAACCCTAATTAAAAGTCCCTCTTAAATAGAAATGACCTCATACAGCAGACAAAAGAGAGAAGAGAGAGAGATGGAGTTCAGAAGAGGGAGAACACGACAACACTTGCAATTACGGCTCAACAGCCGCCATCGATCAACGAGGAGAGGTGATAGCCTCCTCGTGCCAACACAACACCATCTCGAGAGGTGCCAACCTCTGGTTGGGCAAGGCAGAAGCAGCCTCACACTCGACCAATCACGTCACAACACACACACACACACACAGAGGGGAGGCCACGCCATAGTGGCTCGCAGAGAACAGAAAGAGAGAGGTGGGAGTTTCGCCAAGTCAGAAGAGGAGACGAGGCAGAACGAGGAGACTCATTCGTCTCAATTTTTTTTATTAAATTTTCTCCAGATCCTCTGTGGCACATTCCATGTGATCCTTTAAGTAACAAGCCTCTGAGCAGTCATTTTGTAAATTAGCTATTTCACTAATCAAATTAATTTGATCAAATCAGAAGTCGGATTATTGTGGCAATCATACAAAAAATATCCAGAATTTTCATAGAACATTTCTATGTTCTCAAATCAGAGATCCCATCAAATTTTACTGTTATTAAATTAAATTATTTAATTTCTTGATCATATAATTCATGATTAATTCTAATCATGATTATTCAAACAGATTAAGGACTTGGTTTACCAATTAACGGTCACTAGTCTTACAGATGTGTTTTCATATAATTGATAAATTTTTTTTAGTTTATTTGTCTACTCGATGTCAAAATAAAAACGTATTAGAATTAGGGTTGTCATTAATATTCGTACACTATTTTTTTTTTTTTTTTTGCATTTTGATCGAGAATGAAATGAACTCTAAACTTTACAAAATTATATGAAAAATGAATTCCTTATGCTAAATTACCAGATTGATGGTTTGGATCTGAAGTTCATTTTTAAAAACTTATGGTGAAACCCTTTTCTTTTTTAATTACAAATTTTTTTTGAGTCGATCATCTAGCCTATTACGCGGTAAATAAATACTTTGAAACAGATTTTCTCTCTTCAATCTCATTGTTTTCATAAAATATCTTGCCAACACCACCTTAATATGACGGATTAAAACGGGCGTATTTTTGTCCAATTCCCCGTATAATTGTGAATATAATTTAAACATATTTATTTATTTCTTTGGTCACCATATTTATTGGATTAGCAAGGACTAAGGAGGAATAGCTGCTTGTGATCGATATTCATTCGTTGATTGCGAATTTCCAATTAATGAAAAGTAATTTCAGTGCACTCTTTGTTGTGAGTACACAATTGATTGTTTCACATCGTGTTATTATTATTTTTGACACCTCATTGTTGAATTTACCTTTCCACAAGATATAAAATTTAGTAGATTATATATATTTCGCATGAAATTCATCTAGTGTAATCAAAAGAATTATTGGATGGTCCACGCTAAAATATTAATTTTCAAACAAAATTTATTTCGTTTCCTTTTAATTTTTCCCTTTGTTTTTATTATAATTTGTCTTGGTTTTAGTGATAGGTGGATGGAATTGCATCGTCAGCACTTTTAAAAAGTTACATAATCTCGCTTTCTCCAGGAAATGCTCAAATTAAAATATTATAATGGTCATCCTTTTCAATTCTCAAACAAGGCTCAGTTATTTATATATATATAAAAAAGGTATATGCAAAGATAGCTTCAAAAAGAGGAATCATGTTTGGTTGTGACTCATTAATCATTACTAAAAAAAAAATGCTCGTGTTAAACATATTATTAATAATGGTTTGCATCAACTTTTATAGAGAAACTTCTGTAAATTTTATCTTTAATCCTCCGATTGTTATTACTTTCAATTTTTTTAAATTAACTTAAATGCAAAATTTGATTTTCAGGGTGACTTTATTTCAAGGAAAAAAAAATTTTAGACATATGGTTCTCATCATACCATCCAAAAATAATAAGATTGATCAATACTTATATAAAATTGCGCAATCTTTCCAGATATAATCTTCACCCCACAATTACAAACTTTATTTGACAAGTACAAAACATTTTACAAAAGCACATGTTCAGTCTGCTAAATAAGACAAAAAGAGTACTACACAGTACTACACGCTAGTACCGCTTTTTTTTTTTTTTTTTTTTTTATGAGAAGTACCGCATATTGGCAATTGGTCCGCGTTCATCGGCAAAAACACTTTAGTTGATTGGCTTCCGTTACCGCGTTCATCGGCAAAAACTCGATAGTTGATTGGCTTCCGTTGGCATTATTTTATCCTGTCACGAGGCGACGAGGATCGAAAAGAAAAATAAAACTGAAAAAAAAAACAAGCATCATGCTACAATGGCAGGGTAAACAGTCATACCTATAATGATATGCTCATATGCACTAGGATGCACCAAACAAAAAACAAAAATTAAAATATGTAATAAGATGACACTTAATTAGCTTTTGAAAAGCTCAAGACAGTGCTCCTGATCAAGGTTTCTACTCCAAAATTTCTTGTAGTACTCATCGTAAGTGTAGTCCCTGTAGACTGGTGGAGTTATTTCAGTGAGCTTCTTTGCGGGGCTGACGAGTGCACTATTGCTTGGGCAAAGGAATGATGCTACGGAGAGTCTCTCTTTGCTAGAGTTGACGACTGCACGGTGCCAAACGCTCTTGTATCTTCCATTGCTCAAGGCCTATCAATGTGCAGGATTGAAATCTTGTTAATTATTTGTAACATACGAATATGGAAACATGCATGAATATATTTGTTGCAAACTTGCAACCTTAAACCGAATTAGTACGTGCTTGTCAGATTTAATATTTATGTACCGATGATTAAAATGAAGAGCAATTAATGCCTTGGTTCATATCAAGTATTGAAATCTCACATGGATAAAAAATTTAAAATTTTAAACCCAAGGGAAGGAAATTTATATAAAAAAATTGCAGGAAATTGGTACATGTGACAGTAAAATTCAAAAAGGGATCGAAATCCAGATGAAGATTCCTTGAGGATATTTTCTAGAAAAGCAAAATTTATCATGATATGCATGGTTCTCTAATCAATCTCTCGTCAAATATTCCGGCTTCCAATTCTTCAACCCATCACCATATAAGGCATGCATCTTTATTCTTACCAAATATTCTCACAGTTTGAAAAAACTATACTTTAGACTAGTCAAATGTTTAAAATTGAACGAAAAATATCACAATACTTTTCAAAAAGTTGGCGATGGTTCTTGTACAATTGACAAAAAAAGCAAAAGAATAAACCAAGGTATCAATCGTGGATATCCGTAAATCCCTTCAATTTGTTTTAATTTTAATTATTTAATCCCCTTTTTCTACAGGACTGACAAAACAAATCAATTTTAGACACATCACCTGGAGCTGGTCACCAATATTGATGACAAGTGCACCAGGCAGTGGATCCACTGCAATCCAGTTTCCATCCTTAAGCACGTGCAACCCGGCCACTTCTGGGTCCTGAAGAAGGATGGTTAGAGCATTTGGGTCAGTGTGGGCAGGGAGACCGTAAGTAAGCTCGGGCTCCGGGCACTGCGGGTAGAAATTGACTGCCATGTGCTGCTCCTGCTCACCCAAGGCTTCTTTGATGTAATCCTCCTCCAATCCAAGGCTCAGAGATATTGCTCCAAGCAATTTCATTCCTAGCTGGCGCACTTCCTTGCAATATGTACTGATGACTTCCCTGAAAAAGAAAATATATTAAAAAATAATGGTATATATACCTTCTGGTACTACTAACTACTAACAACATGTTAATTCGCTTAGTTTTATTGTAAACTATTGTCCACTTAATTAATTTTACTAAATATAAGTAAGCGACGAACTGCGATATAGAAAGTAAGGGTGCGTTGGATCATTAGTTATTTGAAAAAAATATTAGTTTAAAACAATCAAGAATATGTTTTTTTTATTTAAAATGTTCCTTTTAAGTGGTTCATTATCCGAAATAAATTTTTATTCATAATGTGTTTGGATCATTTTCTAATGCAGATTAAGAAATTGTTGGACCACTATTTAATTGGGATTAAGAAGATCACCCAAAAGTAGTAATTGGGATTAAGAAGACCACTATTCAACATTCAAACGCACCCAAAAGTAGTAATTGTGATATTATCGTTGAAATGGTTCCTGAGTTTAACTTTAAATTCTTGAACTCGGGTAAAAAAAATAAACTATATAATGTCAAACTATTCAAACCGATTTGCATCATGACTGATATAGTTACAAATTAAAAAATGTATACATTCAAATTCCAATTAATGTGAAGTCGAGTGATTAAGAAAATTATGAAAAGATTAATGTATATATATAAACTTCTAAACATACTAAATATAATTAAATAAAACTTATGAACTTGATATGCAAACACATTGTTCCTGGTTCAGAGCGGTTTTGACTTTTGGATTCATAGTTTTAGGTCGATTTTGATAGATTTCGAAGTCAAATTCACTAACTAGTTCATAAGTTGGTGGTCTTTCATAAACATTTAATTTAAAAATAAATCGGGGCCTCCAATTTATCTTCAAAAAAACAAAAAATCACTAACTAGTTCGGCGAATTTACATTTCACACTTATTATTTATTAAATTTTCATGGAATCAATAATTTCCTAAAATATGTATTGTGAGAATATTGGGCCAGCTCAAATTTGTCCCATATATATATATATTTTTTGAAATAAGTGGATAACTCCACCTGTCCCATATTTTCATGGCAGTAATTTTTTAGATTCTTCTACCGTCAAAGTTAATTCACCCAAATTACTTAGAACAACATCATAATATTTTACAGAAGTTTGATAAAAACTCGTCAGCACAATTTTTTTTAAGAGGTACTTGTTAGCCCAATAATTTTGCTCATAGGTTTTTGCTCAAAATATTTACGTTGAAACTAAAATAAGGTCACTCAATGTAACTCTAACTTGTACTAAAACAAATTAATAATATACACTACTTTTCGAAAAAAAAAATGAATAACAGACTTAAGCAAGTTAACAAAGGCTTAAATAATTGATATTGGATTCGTAATGGATCATATGCTCATGTCATAGCAGATAGCGAATTGCTGCCATTAGCCGCCACTATGGAATTATGGCTGACATGCACAAATTAATATACTTGTTCACGTATATATTTTAATTCAAAATTAAATATATTTTTTTGGTAATGAAAAAAAATTAATTATCATGTAATATCATATGCATATATGCATTCATAACATAATTGAAACACACAACTTAACAATCCGTTTTTTAATAGTCAAATCTTATTAAACATGGTTTTGAATCACGTCAATTAAGTCTACATACCAATAATATGTCTGAAATATTTCTATATCAGAAAACATGTCGCTATATTTCACTTAATTAATACCACTTTTCCTGCAATTATTTGTTGTTCCTGCAATTATATGTTGTTGTTTTTCACTATTCTTCGGAAAAAAGGCTCAATAAATAATTTTGATTTTTGACAGCATTGTGGTCTACCAACTAGCACCGCTATAACGATCATAGTAGTCGCTATTTAAACCTTCGGAAGTTGAGGACATTTATTCAATCTGCGTTGGAATTTCTTATGATCCTTCCGATTTACTACAATTTTTCCATACTTTTTCAATGATTCCAATTTCTTAATTTAGGACCACATTTTTGTAGAAATTTTCTCCATGTCCTTCCAAACTCTTTGAACTATTTCAAAGAGTGGGCTATGCCTCTATAAATAAATAGTCTTATTTCAGAAAAAAATATTTTATTTAAAAAAAAACTAAATTTGATTCGGTAATAGCATGAATAGTAATATTAGTTAAGTGTAGATTTTGGAGGGTTCGGAATATCATATGAGTTTGGAAGGTCAAAGCTGCCGTCAATTATAATAGCAATAAGTAATGCGATTAATATTTTACTAACAAACAGCATTAAATTAAAATTTTAATAATAAATATGTGATGACGCAGTCGGAGTGGATCGGTGCAAGAATTGTTCAGGTAGCACTCAATAAGAGGCAGAATTGACCCAATGCGAAATCTGACCGAACCGATCGGACGGTACCTCTGTTTGCCTTTTTCCCCCCTTAAAAGGAGAAATTATTCCTCTTTTAATATGTTGGTATGCATTATTTGATTATGTAGTAGGAAATGTATTGTTATTCTGATCACGTCATACATTTATAAGGAAAAACTATATTATATACGCCTTTGTTCTTTAAAACATAGTATTTTATTTTGTATTTCTTTGTCCTTGAAATAAAGATCATAAGCAAAAGTATATTCCAAGTAATCAAGCACGCGTTATATAATTGTACAAAATTAAGGAAAGCCAGCATGACAAATAGCAATATCTTACTTGAATAAATCTGGTTTGGAAGGCCACTCTGGCATGAACTTTTCGAGTGGATAACAGTGCATCCTTAAATAATCACGCCAGTTGTGCACCGTCTCCCGTCTAACATTAAAACTTGTTGAGAGCCTTACATTTTTTGTCGGATCATCAGTGTAAAGCTTCGCCTTCTCTTCAGCTGGGAGACGAAAAAATTCTATAGCAATTGCCATCACCTTCAACAGCAGTTCATCTGGTATTCCATGATTCACGACCTGACAAACATGCAAATTAAATTAGTTATTGCAAGTATATATATATCATAATGTGGTGTACTCAAATTGTAAATAAAAAAGACGAGAAAACTTCATTTTTATTATAATTTAATTTTTTTATGGAGTAAATATGATTATATATAGTTAAGTTTTTTATTTCTTTTAAGAAAAATAATTTTATTTTGAATTAGTAAACTTTTTGGGTCGTCTTTTTATTTTGATTTCGAAATAAGAAAGAGAGAAGGGAATTGTTGTTGCCTGAAAGAAACCATAGGACTGGCATGCATGAGCAATCTGAGAGATGGTCTGGTCGACGGGAGATTTGAGGTCGATTATGGGTATTTTGGTTTCAGTGATTACTTCAGAGAAAAGAGGCCGTTGTGTCTCTGGCCGAACATACTTCTCGGGCAGAGTCTCGTGGATTTTCGTTGAGAGAAGTTCAGCCATGAAAGAGCTACAAGAGAGCAGGATGCGGGGCCTTAAAATAACTCTGAAAGATCAGTGGGAGTTATCGATCAGTGACTTAGCAAGAAGCCAATTGAACTGACGTAAGACCAACGACGCCATCGAGGGTTCCCACCGGACACATGGTTATTTGTCCATGTGACATATCAAATGACATCGTTTTTTTTTTTTTCACTTCATTTTTGCAAGAAAATAGGATGTGGTTTATTCATTTGTATATCTTTCTTGATAATAGTTCGACACTCGACAGTTCGAGTAGTTTCTTTTACATAGTCACAGACTCACTGCCCAGAAAATGGGCTGGATAGGATCGGGCCTATAACAAGTCCACGTACGACCCGAAAAAATTAAATATGGTTTTACTGTTCACCCGAATTTCAAAAAAAATCTTAAAATATTCAGAATTTTAAAAATGGCGTTGTTAGATCGGGATTCCGGTTAACGATCTAAGAAATCGCTTAGATCGGTAACCCGGAATCCGATCTAAGCTAAGATCGGTAACCGGGTTACCGATCTTAGCTTAGATCGGATTCCCGGTTACCGATCTAAACAAAATATATTAAAGTATTAATATTTTTATTATTAAAATATTAATAAAATATTAAATAAAATATTAACTATCTTAGATCGGATTCTCAGAATCCGATCTAAGAGTTTATATTTTATTTAATATTTTATTAATAATTTAATAATATAAATATTAATTAAAATAATAAAAATAATATAAAATATTAATATTTATTTAAAAAATTTATTTAATATCTATTAATAGAAAATATTAATATTTATTTAAAAGTCTGATTGGATGAGGGGAGGAAGAGTCGTAAAAACTAGAGTGGTATGACGGGGTGGTCTACTAGATGAGACTCCAGAATTGTCGAATACACGGTGAGAGATAGGTGTGAATGGGTCATCTAGTAGGGTACTGTATGTCCAGTAATAAGCATCAGTCGGACTAAGTATAGAAGGTGCGGGGTAGGCGTAAGGGGTTGGCTCCCCATGTGTGGATGAGGATAGCTATACCCTTACGTACTGAGCCTGAGTCTGATGCTGGCTGTACCTACCTAAAAACTGAGTCTAAATCTGGCTGTACCCCTCCGAGTACGGAATTAGCACGATACGATCGTGTTGCCACGACATGACATACGTGTTGACAAGGCACGATATGACACGAATACCGAATTAGCACGACACGATCATGTTATGGTGTTGAGAATCCTGAAAAATTAACACGATTAGACACGACATGATTCGACACGCAGCACGACACGAACACGAATTAACACGCCACGACAACACAAATTTAATTTTTAATATTAAAAAATAGCATAATAGTTAATAAACTATAAATACTTCATCCTTTAAATTATTTTAAAATGATTATTTAAATTATTTTTATATATCAATGCTCAGTTTGTTTATAACCATAGTTCTTTCTAAACGTGTATTTAACTTTCTTTTAATATTTTTATTTTTAAAATATGTCGAAATCGGATGCATTAGAAAAATATAAAATTATCAATTAATACGTTAAAAATATATACTGGAAATTTTGTAGTGATATATATATATTGAATTTGTAGTGGGTACGGCAGACTCAGGCTCAGTACGTAAGGGTATAACTATCCTCATCCACACATGGGGAGCCAACCCCTTACGCCTACCCCGCACGTTTTATACTTAGTCCGACTGATGCTTATTACTGGACATACGGTACCCCACTAGATGACTCATTCATACCTATCTCTCACCGTGCATTCGACAATTCTGGAGTCTCATCTAGTAGACCACCCCGTCATACCACTCTAGTTTTTACGACTCTTCCTCCCCTCATCTAATCAGACTTTTAAATAAATATTAATATTTTCTATTAATAGATATTAAATAAATTTTTTAAATAAATATTAATATTTTTATATTATTTTTATTACTTTAATTAATATTTTATTATTAAATTATTAATAAAATATTAAATAAAATATTAACTATCTTAGATCGGATTCTCAGAATCCGATCTAAGAGTTTATATTTTATTTATTATTTTATTAATATTTTAATAATAAAATATTAATACTTTAATATATTTTGTTTAGATCGGTAACCCGGAACCCGATCTAAGCTAAGATCGGTAACCGGGTTACCGATCTTAGCTTAGATCGGGTTCCGGGTTACCGATCTAAGCGATTTCTTAGATCGTTAACCGAAATCCCGATCTAACAACGCCATTTTTAAAATTCTGAATTTTTTAAGATTTTTTTTGAAATTCGGGTGAACAGTAAAACCATATTTAATTTTTTCGGACGTACGACCCTATTTGTCTATGCCCGTTGGTCCGTTTATATATATTCATGTCACTGGAGGTAGATTAGAGAGATCATAGTTTTTTCGATATTATAAACATTGAAAAAATTCTTTCATATAAAACTCTGTTTATTAGTAGCACAAAAGAGTAATATATCATGACTTGTCTAAACATCAAATTAAGCGAACGCTTAAAAGCCTGTGTTCATTACACTTAACGCATATATATACTCACTTGTCTAGTTGTCTAACATCAAAATGAACCTTAATTTATTGCCACAAAATTCATAATTCACACCGACTTCAACGAAGTCACAAATCCTTTCTAGTGAAGTTCATTGTAATTTTGGATTCGATTGCCTACTAACCATCACAATATCAAAAAGACCATGAAAAAGATGCATAAATTTTCGCATTTATATGATTTTTTTTAAAAAATTGTTAATTTAATAGTAAAAATTATTCAACAATTATGATTATGTTCTCCGGGGCAACAATGACTAACGAGGCCCACAGAATGTAATATTTGAATTTTAAACTTGTTAATGATATATGGCTAAGAATGACACGCAAACCATTTTATTTTTCTAGTACAAGATAAGCATTGTCCTCCCTGGCGTTCTTATCTCCGACTTCTTTTAGGCATATTGTTTCTTTTTGTGATCATTTAGAAGTTAATGGAAGTTCTATATTCAGTTTAGAATTTAGAAATGGTGTGAGATTAATATTTGGAAAATTGAAACTAGTGCGCTGCAGTGTGCTTTCTCAATTGGCATCGCATGCACTTGCACAGTAGCACTACACACAAAAAAGGCAATTACTGCGGTCAACTAGTCGGTGAATCTGAATCATGAATGCAACGTTTACGCCTTACCCGTGATTCGTTGCAATTTTATCCTTAATATCTGATCGGAAGGCTTAATTATATAGAATTGTTTTCATTTCATTAAAAAAAATTCATTAGAAATGATTTCAATTGAAAGTTGGTGATCCGGATGTACATAAAGACAATTAATGATCGGAAACAATAAGGAATGGATTTCAATTTTCAACTCTAGTAACATGACCATTTTGCCCTCTATTAAACTCTTATCGCCATGGCCGCGAAGTAGGGAGTGATTGTGAACGAGAGAGGGGAGAAGGATCATATCTATAATTTTATCAAATGGAGGGGCATTTTGGTCCAATGAAAAAATAGGTCGCTCCACGCGATTGAAATCGCACGAAATTTCATGGCTTTTCTTAGAAATTCTTCAGCGAGAAAATTTTCCACCAAATCTCATGAAATCATTTTTTCTTTGCGAACTGTTTCCAAATTCCAATCAGAAAATTTTGATAAAATGATAATTCCGCTTCTTATTCTTGCGAAGCAAGTACTTTCCATTTCCGATTAGAGACTTAAGAGTCTATGGGCTCGTTTGGATCGTATGGGAATAAGAAGAAATAAGAATTTTAGAAAGAAAACATTGAAAAGTGTATAACTTTAGAAAGAAAATATTATCTAAGAATAAGTTATTTTTAGAAAGAAGCTATTCCTAAACAATCCAAACGACCCTATATATATTTTCTGTTGCAAATTCAGTGATATACTATAACTCCCAAGTTGATGACATATATTTTCAATTTTCATTTTGTCCTAACACTCATAAGTACTTTAAATTTCCAGCAATAATTAATAGGAGCCTTTTCATTATTTTTATTTGTTGTCCCTAAAGAAAGGCCTAGAGGGGGGTGAATAGGCACAATTTTAAGAAACCTAAACCACTATGGTTAATTTTTGGTTCAATTCAAGTTTGGTCTAATCGCACAATGCAAGTAAATAAAGAGAAGAGATAAAGAGTTGACACGCGATATATTACGGAGTTCCGACCCGCTAGAAAAGGCTAGCCTTAGTCGTACGTCTCCGGGAGTTTCGCAACCACCAAATTGGACGCGCTCCGTTCTATTCCAACCGAACGGGTCTACAAATTCGAACCGAATCGCTTCGTCATAAATAACTCGAAGCGGATCGGCCTAACCTCTAGCTAATCACAAACTAGCACCAAGGATCAAGGCTCTCAACCAAAACACTCAAAAGTCTAGCAATTCAAAACTAAGGGTTTGGTTGATGCACTCAAATCTCTTCAAAATAGTCTAAGAAAAATGCTCAAATAGGGTAGAGGGATGATATCTCAGGATTAGAGCTCAAAAGCAAGTGTATAGCAAGGTGATTGATCAGTACAAACTGCTCAAAAAGGTCTGGTATTAATAGTGGGTGTCAAGAGCTCTAAACCAGTCGAATTCTGTACAAAACGTTACATAACGCTCCGAAACGTTACACAACGTTTCAAATTAGCCGTTAAATAAAACAAATTCCGACAATAACGTTGGAGGGTGTCAGAAACGTTGTACAACGTTTGGAAACGTTGTGCAACGTTTGGAAACGTTGTGCAACGTTTGGAAACGTTGTGCAACGTTTGGAAACGTTGTGCAACGTTTGGAAACGTTGTGCAACGCAATGAATAGTGACCTCTAACGTTCAAAAAGATGTCAGAGACGTTGTACAACGCTTTGAAGCGTTATGCAACGTTTGAAAAAAGAAACGTTGTATGACGGACTATAACGTTACACAACATAGGCCAGAACGCCCTCAAAGTGGCCAAAAACAAAGCGTTAAAAAAATCGAAACAAGCGTTGTGTAACGCTTGATTTTGGTCCGTTGTGTATCGCCAGAAAACGTTACCCAACGCTCTGTCATGGAGTACTCAGTTTTCAGCTGACTTGGTCAATGCGTTGTGTAACGCTTTATGACGTTACACAACGTTTGACCAAGCGTTACACAACTGAAAGAAGCGTCGTGTAACGCATGAAGACTGTTTTTGCAACTTGGCACATTACGAGGAGTTCTGTAACGTTGTATAACGTTATCAAACGTTGTATAACGTTACCAGCAGATTTTGAGCATTTTAATTCAGACAAAATGAGGAAGTTTGATTAGCATTACAACCTTTAAGTTCTAGACTTCCTAATTGATCTTCTGGAGTCTTGTGGGTCTTTAAAACACGCGCTATGCATAACTTTAATGCCTTGCTCCACCTTAAACTATATTAGACACTTAGACGAAAGATTAGTAAGAGTTACGTTGTTTTGCAAATCGACAAATCGAGTTAAAGATTTGTTTGACTCAACAATCTCCCCCTTTTGTCAATTTGCAAAACAACACAAGGTAAAGCAAGTAGAAATAGAATCAAAGAATTCGGCTTTACCATCCATTTTCTCCCCCTTGTTGCAAATGGATAAAAGGGTATCCAATTGGCCCTATACCGATATGGCTTGATAACAAAAATGCTCCCCCTCTCAAGTCAAGTTTAGCAATTGATGCACAAGTGAATTCAATTGAAAGAGAGGTAACTATCAAAGACTATAGCCAAGTACTACACATAATATAACAAATATAGTAGCAAGCAAGTAAATGCATTGAAGATAGAGTAAGATTAGCCAATTAGCACAAAAACTTCACATAGCAATCAACTAGCTTAGTTCATACAAATCACAATCGACGAAATATTTAGCCATTTAGCTCATAAGTTTCACAAACACTAAACGAGGAAGATAACCATTTAGTTCACATAAATAGTAAATAATTTCACACAAACAAAAGAAAAATAATAAGAAAAAGATAGGCTAAGGTGTTGGCAAGGCTTGGCACGGATGAATGGCTCAATCCTCTTCCGACTCATCGTCTCCGCCGGCACCATTAGAAGATCCTTTGCGAATAGCTACATGGAGCTTCCTAAACTCTTCTTGCATGGACCCCCAAAAATTTTGGACATCGGTCTCGATCTTGTCCAACTTAGCATCATTTTTGGCCCGGTATACCAACTCATCTTCTTTCCACTTAGCATCCTCCTCTTTCCATTTTGTGTCCTCGGTCTTCCAATTGGACCAATCACTCTCTAGATTGGTCAAACGAGTGCCATAATCCGTTAACGTGGTGGTCCAACCACCGAAGTGTTGATCAAAAAAGGATGGGTCCATTGCTTGTTGACTTGAGGAGCCGGGTCCACGGAGAGAACCCGTTGGCTCTTGACCCACCGGTGCATATTGGTTTGGTTTTGCACCCTCTTGGAGAAGATAGCTGTTCCGGATGAAGTTGGAATCAGGAGTGACAATGCCGGTCCGCTCATCAAGAGTCCATCCGGTGGTAGGAAGTGTGTCCATGAGATCCATGGGCTCCAAAAGTTTGGCTTCTAGACCGAACGTATTTGTTTTTGGTGGAACACCATCTTGGGCAAGAAGATATGAGATAATATTGCCATAAGGAAGAGAAGTGTTTGCAAGTGTTCTTAACCTTTTCCATGTGCATGAAGAAAAGATAAGCGAGGTTGATTTGCGGGTTCCTCTCAATTATGCACCGAAGGAAAAAGACTTCGCGAAGCTCCACATTTGTTTTGATTTGTTTCTTCGGAGCTAGGACATTGTTGATGATGAGGAAGAAGAGACGGTGATAGGCGGGAAGCTCGGTGGCGGAGAATTGCTTGAGGTGATAATCCCGCTAACAATAGAAGAACTCGTGGTACTTCTCGAATGGCTCAATGTCGGCATTCCTTGGCCAAGACTTGGAGATATACACTTGTATACCTTCATTCCTCAAAAATATGTCCCGAGCCAACCGGTCGTAATCAATGGTAATCGGCTTTCCACACACGTAGGAGTGGGCAATCGGAATGCCATCCTCCCATGTGATATTTAGATTTGCATAGAAAAGTTTGATGAGGTCGGGGTTGTAAGGTTGGGTGCAATTGAGAAGCCCCCAAGCACGCAAGTAGTCAAGATGTGGCTTAATTCGATCCCAATCCGGGTCACTAACCCTCCATCCCGGTTCATTTTCCCTTGGTTGAATGAAGTAGTAACATTTACCAACGGACCGGTCATTGCCACGGATATTACCATTATAATACCGGTAGGCCTCATCCTCCTTGAATAAAAACCGATTTAGTGGTCAAAGAGTCCAATTTTCCAACGGCTCGGTCGGTAGAGAACCGGGTACAGTGCCTTGAAGAGGCGGTTGGGTTGGTACAATGCTAGAGGAGGTACTAGCACCGGTTCTAGCCCTTTTGGCGGGTGCCTTGGGTGGTGCTCCGCTACGGGATTTGGGTGGAGCCATTGAAGAAGAGATAAAAAAAAATGAATAACCTTGAAATTAAAGAGAGAGACTAGAAGAGGATGCCTTGGAGAGACAGTCCTTGAAGCCGATTGAAGATCCGACGGTCGGATTTGCCGGAATTGACGAGAAGAGCAAGGCTAGGGTTTCGGCGGATTGAGTGAAATAGGAGGAGAGAGGAGAAAAGATTGGTATGAGGGTGTAGAGGAGAGAGAGGAGAGTAATTTTGAGTGTTTGGTTGGAGTGAGAGAGTGAGTAGAGAGAGAGAGTTGAGAGTGTAGTTGAAGGGGTGTGAAAGAGGAGAGAAAGAAGAAAAATGAAGAGGCTGTCGGGTTGGAGAAGAAAGAGAGAAAGAAAAGAAGAAGAAAAGACGCCAGTCACAAAAAGGTCCGCTCAAACGTTATACAGCGCTATAAAACGTTGTACAACGTTTCGGAGAAAAGATTCGAAATAAAACCGCAGATTCGATTCAAAAACCAGATCTAAAACGTTGTACAACGGTTCAATAACGTCATGTAACGATAACGTTTGCGTTACACAACGTTTTCAAACGTTATACAACGTTTTATTTCTGAAAAGAATTTAAACAGAATTATCTAGGCGTCATACAACGTTTTTGACACGTCGTGCAACGCTATAGTTGCGTTACACAACGTTTCATAACGTTGTACAACGTTATAGATAATCAGAACAAAATATCGCAAGACAACCATTTTTAAATAACAAAACGTTATATAACGTTAGAAACCGTTATACAACGTTTGCATCAGAAAAACTGTTTTTCAGACAGAAAACTGAAACGAAATCAAGAACAACTTAAATTTTGACTGAAAATTCGAGCAAAAATAGCAAATAAATACAGCTAATAAACAGGTAACACCAGGTATGCAAAGAAATTTAATCTTTGAGTTCAAGCATACCGAGCTTGAACCTAAGTTCAAGATGTTGTTGTGTAGGCAATGGTTTAGTGAAGATGTCGGCAATTTGCTCCTTTGTATCAACATGTACCAACTCCACATCACCTTTCTCAACATGATCTCGGATAAAATGATGTCGTATCTCTATGTGCTTGGTTCTAGAGTGCAATACCGGATTTTTGGATATAAGGATGGCACTAGTATTGTCACACGAGATTGGTACCTTTTGGAATTCTAACTCATAATCCCTAAGAGTTTGCATCATCCAAAGTAGTTGTGTACAACAACTACCGGCCGCCACATACTCGGCTTCTGCGGTTGAAAGGGCAACCGAGGTTTGTTTGCGGCTTGACCAAGAAACTAATGAACCACCAAAAATTGACAAGTCCCACTAGTACTCTTTCGGTCCATACGGTCACCGGCAAAGTCGGCATCGGTATACCCTACCAAGTCTAGTTCGGTTTGTTTACCATACCAAAGACCAAGGTTTTGAGTACCCTTAACATATCTCAAAATCCTTTTTACCGCTTTATGGTGAGACTCCTTAGGATTGGCTTGGTACCTAGCACATAGACATACGGCATACATAATATCCGGCCTACTCGCCGTGAGATAGAGCAAGCTTCCAATGATGCCTCGATAGAGAGTTATGTCCATCGGTTTACCCTTTTCATCCGCATCAATATTGGCACTCTTGCCCATTGGAGTGTCTAAACTCTTGCTATCTTCAACACCAAATTTCTTGATTAACTCCTTAGCATATTTGGTTTGGCTAATAAAAATTCCATCTTGGAGTTGTTTGATTTGTAGTCCCAAAAAGAAGTTGAGTTCTCCCATCATGCTCATCTCAAATTCACTACTCATCAAAGAGGAAAACTTTCGGGAGGCTCATGAACCGGTTGAGGCATAGGTTGAGGTTCATCATGAGGTGTCTCATCTTGAGTCGAGTCAATTGTGTTTTCCTCATGATTCACTCCCCCTATCAAATTGTCACCGACCCGGTTCAAAGGCTCCTCAATTATCACCGGTGGAAGCTCATCCTTCGGTTGAAACTCAATCTCTTGAGTTGTTGCTCCATCTTGGATACCTACAATAGAGTTACCTTCCTCGGTTTTCTCATTAGCATTTTCATTAAATTTGACATTTATGGACTCAATTACAACCCTTGAGGTAGGCAAATAAACTCTATACGCTTTACTTGTGTTTGAGTAACCAACAAAAATTCCGGTCAAAGATTTAGCATCAAATTTGGTTACTTTAGGAGACTCATCAAGGACAAAACACTTAGACCCAAATACACGGAAATAGGATATATTTGGAGTTCGACCAACCCACAATTCAAATGGTGTTTTCTTGAGTTTGGAACGAATGCATGCACGATTTATTACATGACATGCCGTATTTACCGCTTCGGCCCAAAGGAACTTGGGTACGGCAAATTCATGTAGCATTGTGCGTGCTAGCTCTTGTAGGGTTCGGTTCTTCCTCTCCACTACACCATTTTGTTGGGGAGTGCGTGGAGCGGAAAACTCTTGTTTATATCCTTTTTCTATGCATAATTCATCAAATTTAGCATTCTCAAATTCCCTTCCGTGATCACTACGAATTCTAGAGATTTTCACCCCTTTTTCATTTTCAACCCGGTTGCTAAATTTGACAAAATAGTCAAATGCTTCCTCCTTATGAGCAAGAAAGAAAACCCAAGTAAAGCGACTATAGTCATCTACCACTACAAACACATACCTCTTTTTGCTCAAACTCATAACATTTATTGGTCCAAACAAGTCCATATGAAGTAATTGCAAAGGTTGAGAGGTAGAGATGACTTCTTTGGTCTTAAAACTAGACTTGGTTTGCTTGCCTTTCATGCAAGCTTCACACAACCCATCTAAGTCAAGTTTGTGTGATGGAAGGCCACGGACAAGATTTAATTTGACTAGTTTCTTTAGGGAGTCTATTGAAACGTGACCAAGTCTTCTATGCCATAGCCATGAACCGGTAGCTATGGCACTAAAGCATTGTTCACCGGTGGTAAAATGGTCAAAGTTCAAGTAATAGACATCCTTTTTTCTTTGTCCGGTATAAACAAGGGAATTATCCGAAGTTTGATGCACATAACAAGAAGAGTAATCAAATTTCAAATAATATCCGGCATCACATAATTTGCTCACACTTAAAAGGTTGTAGTTAAGACTATCAACAAGATAAACATTGGATACCGTAAGGTTTTGGTTACCAACCGAGCCTATACCAATAATAGTGCTCTTTCTAAGATTATTTCCAAAAGTAACCTCACCACCATCAAAAGATTCGAGTGCCTTGAAACACGTTTCATCACCGGTCATGTGATGTGAACAACCACTATCTATGATCCAAGCACTCTTCTTGAATGATGATAACAAACAAATCTACAAGAATGTATATTAGTTAGAAACAAACAACTAACATAATTCTTGTATTTTCTCCCCCTTAAAATTTGACTATAAGGCCCGGGGAGATAGAATGGCTTTTCAAGCCACATTGGAACCGCTTCCACTAGATGAGGTGGAAGTGGAAGCGACTTTAGGAAGCCAAACCATATTCTTTGAACCGGATGTATGGTTTGCTTTCCTAAACTTGCATTCTAATGTGAGATGACCATTCTTACCACAATAGTTGCAACAAGCACTAGTGGGTTTGTTCATTTGTGAGCTTTCTCTAACAAAATGGGTCTCATAATGACGCCTAAGCTCCATGGCCTTGATCTTTGGATCCTTAGAGAAGGTGTATGATTGAGAGCCTTTGAAATTGAGTTTTTGGAAATTCGTTTTGTTTTGTTGAGAGGTATTCTTATTTTTCCTATTATTTTGAGGTCTAGTGTGTGTGCTATTCCTATTTCCCCCATTCTTTTGGAAAAGATGAAAGCAACCATCGGGACCCTTGAAATACAAATTGTTTGGGGTCCGATTGTTTTGTAAATTCCTTTGAGAACCCTTGGAACCATTTCTATTCCTACCAAAATTCTTTTGAGCACCATTTTGAGAACCAAAGAAATTCTTTTGCCATTTCCCGTGTGTGTTCCTATCATTGGTGCCCTTGTTATAATACCTCTCATTTTGTGTCGGGCTAATCGAGTTTCTTGGTCTAAAAGTGGATTGATTCCCCTTCTTGAACCCAAGTCCCGATTTATCATTGGGTTTTTGGCCCACATACATTTTGTCAAGATCCATCTTGGTGCTACAAGAAATACTAGATGAACTTGATGCCCTTTCATTGTTTTTCAAAACATTTGTCTCACTCAAATGAGTTTGACGCTTTTCACAATCTTTGGATTTTTCAAAACTCTCAATCATACCCTTATACTTATTCACCAAAGCTTCAAGATCATACACCTTAGCCGTCAAAAGGTTAATTTTCCCTTTTTGACTAGCAATAGTCTTAAGGGACTCATCAAGATAATCACTCAACCTATCAATTTGAGAGTTTGTATCATCATTCAAGCACAAGTCATTTTCACTATCACTATCACTATCACTACAAAAGATTGAGTTTAGTGGTACCTCATTGGTGATCTTAGGCACTTCAAGAGCAACCTTAGGTACCTCCTCTTGGATCACCATTGGAGTTTGAGTGGAGGTTGAGGTAGAGGTTGACGCCTCGTCAATGCTAGCTTTGCTCAATGGATGCACATAGATATTGCCTCGGTTGAACTCGTTAAATGCTTCCTTCACCAAATCATCTAGGTTGTCATCCACCGGCATCATCACACCATTGACTTGAGCCACAAGAGCAAGGTTGTCAAAGTCGCACTCGGACTCCGAATCGGATTGAGAGGATGAGCTTGAGTCGGAATCATTGTCCCAAGTGGCTTGCATAGCTTTCTCACCCTTTTTCTTGCCCTTGTAATGTCTCCTTTTGGACTTGTACCGGCCATCACTTCTCTTCTTACCACCATCTTCCTTATCTCTCTTTAAGTGTGGGAAGAGCTTGAAGCAAGTGTACATTGTGTGGCCCTCCTTTTGGCAAACAAAACAAAGAGCCCTCTCATCATTCTCAAGCCTTTCTTTGTTGAACTTTCCCTCAAAGATCATGACGGCCCGAAACATTTTAGAGAGCAAGGCACCTTGTTTGTCCTCATCAAGGTCCAATATGCCCTTAGTCTTGTCACTCGAGTGACGGTGCCTTCCTTGTTGGTTGTCATTGTGTCGGTTCTTGGAGGGAGACGCCTTGTTGTTACTAGCCGACAATGTCACGGTTTTAGGCTCATATCTCAACTCCCCAAGTTGCTTGAGCTTCTCTTCTACACACCGGTAGTGAGTGTAGATGATCTCCGGTGTGAGGTTGTTGTGGGACCTTTGTTGTGTCTCAAGAGTCGAGATGAGATTGTCGAATTGAGGTCTTCCCACCAAGGCCCTAAGCAATCTTCCTATCACACGGCTATTAGATAGGGTTTCTCCAATGTTGTTGAATTCATCGAGCAATTGTATAAACCGAGTATACATTTTCTCGATGCATTCACCATCCATTATGCGGAAATTATCTAATCTTGACTCCAACTCAAATTGACGGGAGCTTTTGATTAGAGAATTTCCCTCATAACGGTTCAAGAGAGAAACCCACATTTCATGTGCATTGGTTGAACTACCAAAAATGGCCGCTATGGACTCATGAACCGAGTTGAGAAGGACATTTACGGCATTGTCATTTTTGGCCCTAAGCAATTTTGAGGCATGAATCTCCCTACCTTCACTATCTAGGTTTGGTGCATATGGTTTATCCACTACATCCCAAAGGTCAATCAAGTTAAGGTATACAACCATACACCTCTTCCAATAACGGAAGTTCTTACAAGTGGAACCAAACTTGTCCGGTTTTTCTATCACCCTAGAGGCCATTAATCGAGGTTATCTAACTCACAAAAAGGTAAAAAAGATAACCCCTGCTCTGATACCACTTTGTTGTCCCTAAAGAAAGGCCTAGAGGGGGGTGAATAGGCACAATTTTAAGAAACCTAAACCACTATGGTTAATTTTTGGTTCAATTCAAGTTTGGTCTAATCGCACAATGCAAGTAAATAAAGAGAAGAGATAAAGAGTTGACACGCGATATATTACGGAGTTCCGACCCGCTAGAAAAGGCTAGCCTTAGTCGTACGTCTCCGGGAGTTTCGCAACCACCAAATTGGACGCGCTCCGTTCTATTCCAACCGAACGGGTCTACAAATTCGAACCGAATCGCTTCGTCATAAATAACTCGAAGCGGATCGGCCTAACCTCTAGCTAATCACAAACTAGCACCAAGGATCAAGGCTCTCAACCAAAACACTCAAAAGTCTAGCAATTCAAAACTAAGGGTTTGGTTGATGCACTCAAATCTCTTCAAAATAGTCTAAGAAAAATGCTCAAATAGGGTAGAGGGATGATATCTCAGGATTAGAGCTCAAAAGCAAGTGTATAGCAAGGTGATTGATCAGTACAAACTGCTCAAAAAGGTCTGGTATTAATAGTGGGTGTCAAGAGCTCTAAACCAGTCGAATTCTGTACAAAACGTTACATAACGCTCCGAAACGTTACACAACGTTTCAAATTAGCCGTTAAATAAAACAAATTCCGACAATAACGTTGGAGGGTGTCAGAAACGTTGTACAACGTTTGGAAACGTTGTGCAACGCAATGAATAGTGACCTCTAACGTTCAAAAAGATGTCAGAGACGTTGTACAACGCTTTGAAGCGTTATGCAACGTTTGAAAAAAGAAACGTTGTATGACGGACTATAACGTTACACAACATAGGCCAGAACGCCCTCAAAGTGGCCAAAAACAAAGCGTTAAAAAAATCGAAACAAGCGTTGTGTAACGCTTGATTTTGGTCCGTTGTGTATCGCCAGAAAACGTTACCCAACGCTCTGTCATGGAGTACTCAGTTTTCAGCTGACTTGGTCAATGCGTTGTGTAACGCTTTATGACGTTACACAACGTTTGACCAAGTGTTACACAACTGAAAGAAGCGTCGTGTAACGCATGAAGACTGTTTTTGCAACTTGGCACATTACGAGGAGTTCTGTAACGTTGTATAACGTTATCAAACGTTGTATAACGTTACCAGCAGATTTTGAGCATTTTAATTCAGACAAAATGAGGAAGTTTGATTAGCATTACAACCTTTAAGTTCTAGACTTCCTAATTGATCTTCTGGAGTCTTGTGGGTCTTTAAAACACGCGCTATGCATAACTTTAATGCCTTGCTCCACCTTAAACTATATTAGACACTTAGACGAAAGATTAGTAAGAGTTACGTTGTTTTGCAAATCGACAAATCGAGTTAAAGATTTGTTTGACTCAACATTATTTATTTCTTACATACTGCTGAAGAAGATAAGTAAGAGATGGTAACTTCGAGGTCTACCCCCGGGTCATTCCGTGTCGTCTGGGTTCAATAAGCTAACAAAATTAAATTACGTTAGTTGCTTAGCTTAAATTTGCAGAAATGTAGATGATACCTACTTGCGAAACATATTACACAAGGACAGAATTGCTTTCGAGATTGGTTCGTTCACGTCAAATTAAATTTTAGTCTTTCAGTTTATCTGCTATTCAATCGATTTTAATATAATAAATAACAGTCAACCGAGATTCCGAGAAAGATTACAACAACGCACGCAAGTTTTTCGTATCAAAATGTTACCATAATAATTATTTAGTAGTGAAATGTTTTTTATGTTGTGTTGTTTTTTCTTTTAGTTTTTAATATTCTTTTTTTTTTTGACAAATACTATCAATTTGTATAAAATAATTTACCATGACCTTATTTTCTAATCTATATTTCAAATTAAAATTCAAATCCGCAAATTGTATTTAATTTCTTGACAGATGTATTTTTTATTCTCATCAAATTTATAAAATTTATAATTAATTTGATGCTATTGCTAGAACATATTTATACTATAATATACTATATATACTATATATGGAATTAAACTCAATGGGGCCCATTGATCCCAGCAATCAACACAACAGTGCTAGCTAGGAATAGTGCTTTTGCAAGATTTTCTTATTGCTGTCTGATTACACCTATATGGGACGGGTTTTCATATAATGTAAATGTAAATTTGACCCGTTCCTAATTTATAGATATTTAAAAATGCGTTTGAAACTTGAGAAAATGATCTATAACTTAAAAATGCCTTTGAAACTCAAGACTATCTTCAAATTCTAAATAAACCATGATAAACGAATTTCAGCAATAATATATGACGTTCAAACATTTTTTAATCATAATTGTTAGGAACTCAAGTCCATGTGCAATTTTAATTTTTATTAACATTTAACAAGCAATTAAAACGCACGAAAAACGGATCTAGTTATTCAAGTGATTAACACATAAAAGGAGAAGCGTAGGAGATAGTTACCTCTTCCGAAATTGTATCCGGAAGGCTCGAGTCCAATCACTTGGAGTCGATGGCGTGCTCGTCACCTCACGGCTGCCTCCGGTTGCCTCGAGTCCACCTAGGAGATTAACCAAAGTCTCAAGACAAGTGCTAGCTTGTCCGAGACGATCGTTGATTCCCTTTGAATTCCTTCACACGATTAACTGTTTTACTGGAAGGGAAATCGCTCAACGCATGAGCTAGAGATGGAATTAAGAGCTTAAAAATGGAGAAATCAATTTTTTTCCACTGTGAACAGCACCCGTGAACAGTACATGAACAGTGCGGCCATGGAGGGAAGAAAGAGAGAGGTGCTAGGGTTCGTCATTTCAATAAACGACGTTGCATTTTATAACGTGTAGCTCTCTTCCAATTTTGCTTGGACAAAATTGTCCCTCCAAATCTGAAATTTTCAGGGCCCATGTGGGCTAACCCACATAATATAATGGCCCATTAATTTACTCTGTTAATACATCTCAAATCGGACTTTTAATTAACTGATTAAACAAAAGACCGATTAGTTCAGTATAATAAATATACGTTGAACGAACTTAATTATTAACATATTAATAATTAATTTAGAATTAGCATATGCATTATATTATTTTTATATGATCCTCTTGAATTAATTAATTATAACGGTTCGCAACGGTATATAATTAATTAATCAACTTATCATATTTTTGCAGTACTCGCTACTGCAAATAAACAAATAATGCACGTATGGTTAAAGTCCTATTTGTGTGACCTTTTGAGGATTTATGCTATGTTAGCCATGGAAAATAAATCACCATTTATTTCCATTAATCATAAGTGGTATCTAGCAACACGTTATGATTCCCAATTCGCATAAATAAATACTGTACCAATACAGTACTTCAATCCTGCATAAGAAAAAATATCGTATTGTTTTGATTCCTATGTCACATGATATCCTTGTATAATCCAAGATAGGAATGTGTCATTCTTGCAGATTATACGTTTCTTGATCTAGAGTTGATCGCCTAGTTGCGCGCATACGATCCAACTCCATCAAGGGGTCCAGTAGATATCATCACTCACTAGGTGAACTAATGAGGGACATACGGTTGTCTTGATGAATAGTTTTTTCCTGCATAATTCAAAAGAACATAAATAAAGTCCGTATAGCAGCCCTTATCAGGAATCAGCGTTAGACGATATTTATAGAACATATCCTCATGTGGAAAAACTGAACTATCTCAAACTCGGAATCAAACACGTATGAAATAAATAATGACACATAACACAATCCATATATTTATTTCATTGGATCATGTCATGTACTATGTTCCAGTAACATATACATATGCAATTAAGTCGGTAACTCCTTACCCATGATTTGTAGAACTTAATAATCACTTAACTTGCATACTAATCTTATATGATAATTAATGTTCCTTGTTAATTATCAAGATTATGGACTCTTTAGAGATATTATTGTCATTCTGACGAATGATCCACAGAGATCTACAATTCAGATCCTCAACCTGAATGATCTGTCAACAATAAACTCTAGGAACAAATGATCAAGCATCATCAATAACATAAACTAATATAATAGCCACCAACTGATTGGCTTCTAGGACATATCTCTAACAATAATGTATTCTTAATTTGGAGATTGTTATATTAACGAAGTTGCAGATATTTTTCTTTCCTTCCCTGCTTCCCAGAACATTTTTTGTAAATTTTATACTTAAAATAAAAAAATATAACAGTCTGGAAACTTAGGTTCTTTCTCAAAACCGAAATTTGTAATTTATAACTTCTTTACTTATTTAATTCAAAGTTATAAAGCTTGAAAGCCTAATTTTCTTTTAAAAAACAAAACAGTTTGAAAATTACTCAAGACTGATGTTAAGATAGTCTGCCTTTAAGAGGAAAAAAAATGTCAACCCTTATTATTTTTAATGTTATGACAATCTTTTTTTTTTTTTGAAAAAAAAATAGAGATGTATATATATTGGTTAGTAGGGTCCAAGGCATGATCAAAGGCAAAATTTGAGATGACAACCTTATTAGAACATTTGTGAAAATGAGGGTCCCAGACCGTAATTGAATTTATGAAATAAATTTAGATTATTTTTTCTCCCTCAAATTCTTCACTAAATCGATGCATCTATTCTAGTAATTTCACTAAAAATGTATTTTAGTTTTTTAATTGCTTAAGAATCTTGCCGAATTAACTTTTATCTAAATATAAATGCATGCTCAAAATATTATAAAGAATTCAGTAATACCATTTTTTTTATTTTGGACCTTCAGAATGTCTTAGATAATTTCAAAGGATTATGCTATTTTATTTTTAATTTTAAAAAAAAGAGATATTTAAAATTTTAATTGTTTGAGGGTCTTCCAAATTTGCTTTTCCATTAAATTTTATGCGCATGCTCAAAAAGTTATAAAAAATCTAATTTTCTATTTGGACTTTTAAAATGTTATAGAAAATTTTCAAATAGCATGTTATTCTATTTTTGTTTTTTTTTATGAGTTTGATCATTTTCCAAAGATTTTGAAATAAAAATTATAAATTAGCTGCAACCAATAAATATTTTAAAAGATCCCACAATGACTGATAATAACATTCGTTAGAATTAATATACTATATTTAATTATATTTGTTCATTTTTAATAGATATATTATGTTCATTACAAAAATTAATAGACAATTAAGAACTAAATATCTAGTTATCTAAACACAATAAA
The DNA here is from genome assembly GCA_027562975.1 of Rhynchospora breviuscula. Lineage (NCBI taxonomy): Eukaryota > Viridiplantae > Streptophyta > Magnoliopsida > Poales > Cyperaceae > Rhynchospora > Rhynchospora breviuscula. Next base: position 58,153,317 of record CM050398.1, on the reverse strand, counting down.
TTTTTAACTTCTTACAATTTGGATAGATAGTGTATCATACAATTAATTGGTGATCCATAGACATATTGAAAAATTAGTAGTTCATTTTAATTGGCATTTGATTAATGATCAAATTATATTCAAATTTTATACCAAATTCATACAGAGCTAATATAACGGGTAATAAATCTGTGGTTTTATTTTTTTATATATACTTTTGTTCTCTTTGAATGAGCAGTATGAATATCCGAAGCTAAGTTGGTCATTTTACATTCAAATTTCAGTATTTTACAAATAATTAATTAACTGAAGGGAGTGGCCAGTTTCACTGATTATACAATTGAAATTATAATCAGAATAAAAAAAATTATGGGTGCGATATATCACAAATTAAAAATCTTGGAAACTTCCTAGAAATTACCCAATATTAATGTTTTAAGTTGGAAGTACATGCAGAAAGCCCAAAACAAATAGGCCCTCCCGTCAATCACTGCCGGTCCCCGTGACGACTTGACCAAGTCAAGTCTTTGGAATCCAGTTGAGCACCATCGATCCCTGCAAATGAGATCTGCTCCCGCGCGGGACGGTGCAGCGCATCATCTACACCGTCCGATCTGATCTTCATGATTAAGGGAGCCCCGTGCATAATATAGATTGAAGGCCCGAACTGTCTAGATCAGATCGGACAGTGCAGATAGGTGAGCTGTACCGTCCCGCGCGGGAGCAGATACGGATGCTCGATCCCTGACCGCGTGAAAAAAAGATATCAATTGCGCATAATTTTAAGGATACGATGCAATACTGTTGTTTATCATAATCCTCTTGTCAAGTCGTCAGTGATCACTACTGTCTAATTCAGTGGGATCGAGGTCTTCTAAATTTGTAGCACGCTTACGTATCACGTACGTAGATACCTCTAATCTAAGTGACTAGTGACTACCACTTCAAGCTGCGCACATGTGATCTTCAATTAATAATTTTTCTCTTGCTTGAAAAACTATTTGTGATACCCAGTATTTTAGGATTTTAATTTTTGCATGCTTAATTATTTTGGTTGCTATTTAAAGTTATTTAAAATGATTTCATGTTGAGTATAAAAATTTCTGTGGTTTATTTGGTTCTCAAACTTATTGAAATTGTGCTTAAATCTGAAGTTTTAAATGAACCAACAATTTTAGAGGAAATGAAGGACTATTTTGGAAAAGTTCACCATATAATATTTACCTCCTTTCTCTTTCTCCCCACCAGCCATTATTTCTTCTCTCCCATCCACTTGTTCCTCCTCTACAGAAAATTTCTGCTCTTTCCTTTTCAAGCTCAAAACTCCCTAAAACCCTCCATAGAAAATAGCTAAAATAGTCCAAAAATTCGAGAAAAATCATATTTAGAAAGAGGAAGAGGAGAAGAGTACATGCAAGCAAAGAAATTTCAGATTTGAGCACCATTTTGGTAAGAACTCGTTTTTCTTCAAATCATTTCGATTCTTGAGCAATTTCTGGAGTTTAGCTTAAATAAAGGGTTGAAAATGATATTTTCTATCAGTATTAGTTGCATGCAAGGTTTTGTTAGCTACATTTAGTGTTTGAGTCGATTTCTTGAAAGTTTAGTTATGCATGCACTAGGTTTGGTTTTCAATACGAATTTCTGAAATTATTCGAATGATTTGTGCATTAAACTGGATTTCAAAAGGGGGTATAGTTGCATGCACGGTGCATTTGTAAACTTTGGGTTTTATGCTGAGTTTTTGGTATGCATGCAAGGTTTGAATAGTGCATTATATTTTGGTAATGTTTTGTCGATGCATGAGATTTTGGTCAAGCTATAAGGTTGGATATAATGATTTTTCTAGTAAGTTTTCAATTCTTTTGAAGTTAAAAGTTTCGATTTAAACCCGTTAATTGTGGATTAAAAATTATTTGTAGTAAGTTTGGTATTTAAACTTATTTGTTAAGTTAGATAGTAATATCTGAGAATTTCAATAGTTTAAGAGGTTAACTATTGTATTTGAATGTGTTTGGTTTAAGCCATTTAATTAGTATCTGGTACCAAATTCTGTCTACATTTAGTATTTCTGCCAGACACTGGAATTCGGTCCGAATTACTTATAATTCGGTCCGAATTGTGTTCACTGGACATTACAGCTTCTAGAATTCGGTCCGAATCAATTGCAATTCGGTCCGAATTGTTCCCTCTGAGAACATATTTTCTTTTGGCCATAACTTTGTCATCCGGAGCCCGTTTTAGGTGAATTAAAGACCGTTGGAAAGCTCTTGAAGAGCTCTACAACTTCATATGATCCTTTTGGTATAGTTCAGATCAGAAAAATTATGGATTAGGCCTTAAACTTACTTGTGTCAAGTTTGTTTGTGTTAAGTCGTGGTAAACCTTAACCCAACCACATATTATGTCTAATTTGGGATTGTATTAAGTATTTGTTGCTTGTATTTTATTGCTTCTTGTTTGATATTAAAGTAAGTACTTAGATATAAACTTTGTTTGTTAGACTTGGATAAACGTATCGGAGCAAGAAGGAACCGATACAAATGAAGTACTACAATTGTTTGTCAATGCTTGATGTTGATTGTTGCTTGCTTGTTGCTTATGAAGTGCTTTGCTTTCAGGTGCGGATTCCACACCTATCTTGAGTTATTGTTAGAACTCATTACTTGCATAGCATATTTGAATTGATTGAATTGCAAGCATATTTGCATTTTACCATATTGTTATTATGATATAAATGTTATGTATGCATATTGAATGGTTATCCGATTGATCTGAATGGAAATGATATGGATAGTTAAGTACTCTTGTACGGTTGAATGGCACTGGTTTCGTTTGTACGCGGGCTAGCTACCCGGCGTGTCAATCGGTGTGGTTAAGCTTAATCCGAGGTCTACAGTGTTACGTCTTGAGATACTTGTTGAAAGTTCGATTTGTCTGAATTGAATCCGAATTTTACTCTGATCCCTGTATCTGGGGAGGAACCAGTTGACTGATACTATTTTAGGTCTCGATCCCTATGTCCGGGGAGAGACCGGTTCCGATCCCTGCTTCTGGGGAGGAACCAAATGACTCGTGATATTTATAAACCAGACTTGCATTTGAATAATTCCAAACTGAGCCGGCATTTGCATTGTTACTTGATAGTTAAGATTGTTTTGATACTTGAATGAATTGCCGAGCTCCTTGCATTGCATGAATTGTATTTATAGTTGGACTTACAAGAATGTATTTTGTTAATGGAAGTGTTATTTTATTATTATCATATCTTAAAAGATGTATTGCTTATTAGTTGCTTTTAAACTCGGTCGGTAATTAGTTCCAAAACATGTACTCAAGGTTCGTGTGGCTGGAACTGAATACCGCACTGAGATAATTGTATAATTATCTCATTCTCTGCTTGTTGCATTGTTTCCACTTTGGCTGTGGGTTCCAGGTTATTTTGGATCAGAGTGGCGCAGCGGAAGCTTGGCGAGTAGTAGGCCATCATATTTTTGGTTGGTGTCCAATACCTTGTGAACCGGACGGTTACTTATGTATTGTATCATTAGTTTAATAATTCAAGTGGCATGTGTAAGATTAGACCTTGATATGATACATTAATTGAAGATAATAAGTGTTGTTTTGTATATTATGTTTGGTTAAGCCTTGCGGGTGCACGGGTGGTAGCGTGTGCTCGCGGCGGCTGTGGCATCCCCCGGTTCCGGGGTGTCACACTATTTAAACTATTATAATGAGGAATGGAAGCAAGTGCTCTCCCCCTTGTCTACCATACGAGATCTATCTCTTTATCGAGTAGACGTCACTGTATTCGGAGCTACCATGTCCATAGTTGACTTGACTTCATATGCACCACATATATACAGGCTAGATTACCTCTAGAAAAAAAAAAAATTAAAACTAGCTAAAAAAATGGATGAGCACGATAGATATATATTTTATATATTGATTTATTTAAATAAAGTCCAAATAACTAAAACGTTAAATCATTTCGTTGCTTCCAATTTTAATTCTATAAGATTAATGTAATTTTTATAATCATATTGTTTCAATAACATTCCTTCCACCCAAACTAATGAACAAACATATTAGCAAATTATTCAATACTAGAGTTACTTTTTTAATTATAGTTTGTATCACTTGAATTAAATTTATCATTTTACAATAAGACAATTCTCGAAAAAGTTCCTAAAGTTTGCTAATTTTTTTTTTAAAATAACAAAGACATGCAAATTAATGGAAATATATATATCCAGACCAACAAAAAAAACTACTTGTATCAATTAAAAATTTTGTTGTACTTGAAAACAACATAAACATCTCATTTATATTGGGATAGATGTATTAAAAATTAAAAGCACATTCATGGACAGTCTGATCAAAATTAATAGAAGAGTGAGATCGACTGGTGGAGGGCGTAGATGTTGTGGTATGGTTCATTATATTTTGACTTGGATGCGTTTCCGAGCTTTGCCCCAGAAGAAGTAACATTTCATCGAAAAATAGTTAAATGTCTGAAATAAGATAATTTTAATAACTATATGCATACTTATCAAAATTTTATCATGAATAAATATGTTTTACAAAATATTAAAGGCGTGTGTAATTGAAAATAATTATAATTAGGGCATGATATATAGTACATGTAGAAAAGCAAAATAGAGATGTATTGCTTTTAAATATTTAAATTAATTGTACCTTTGCTATATCAAAACCAAGGCTGCTAATGGACGGGACGGTCCATGGACAATGTTGGACATCTATGGATTGGACTACTTTTGGTCTGGATTAAAGTCCAGTCCAAGTTCAATTATTAAGTCTTATATGAACGAATTATGGACAATTATGGACGAATTGTGGACAAATGTGGACTTTAAGTACAAATAGATTCAATTTAAATAGATATGATTGTTTGATGCATGTATATGAATAGAGTTTGGATGTGAAACTTATAGATTTCAAAACTCTTGTTGATTTTGTTAAAATTTTCAAATGTCGAAATTTCAAAATTAATGGCCTTTAAAATTTAAATTTTTGAATTTCAAAATACGAAATTTTCAAATTTTCAAATTTCAAAATTTCAAAATTTCGAATTTTCAAATTTTGAAATTTGAAATTTCGAATTTTCAAATTTTGAAATTTGAAATTTCGAATTTCAAAATTTTATAATTTGAAATTTCAAAATTCAAATTTTCATAATATGAAATTTTAAAAAATATTTTCTTATTTTAAATTTTCTAAATTTCATTTCTATTTTAAAATCTCTTCACTATCATAACATTTTTATCCACTTCTTTCTTTTTATAGGTAAGTTTGTTTGAAAATTGATTCATATGGTTAACTTGTGGACAATAATGGACAAATAGTTGAACTGGACGTGGACGAAAAATAACTAAATATTGTGGACATGGATTGGACATGGAATTCAAGTCTTAATAATTAGACGGACTTGGACTTCAATTAGAATCCGTCCACAACGCATCCAATTAACTTTAGCAATTTTCCACCTGGCACAACCTAAACCTACCAATCTAACCGGGTTGGGTACTTGATCCCGTTAATTGTGGTTTGTTGGAATTACATTGAAATATGAAGGATTTACCAATTAAGATTTACACCATTAATTAATTAAGTTTAATTAAGATTTTATTATTTGTTTATTATAATTTAGTTGCATAAAAAAATAAAATAAATTATAAGTAATTACACCCCACAGTCCGGGTTGGGACTATTGGGTCGACCCCTGTCCCGTGACTTGTTCAGATTGAATCAGATAAAAAAATTTCTGACCAACATCGTATTAACTGATTAAAAAAATAATAAAAATAGCACGGACCTGATCGATCAGATTAATTCCAAATCCAATCCGATCCATCGATATCCATGATAATATGCGTTGTTGATCGATTCCTTGGGCTACTTATTTTTGGCACAAAACCGCAAGGAAGAATGAATAACACAGCCTCATACCCGGCCGGGTGAACTTAAATTACGACTAATTTACGACTACCTATATTATACTTAAGCTAACAAAACATGCACAATTTTATATAGTTAATTAGGATATTGTTTATGCACATGAGCGTGCAACGGCAGTGGTGATCTATTGTTCCACAAAATTGGTTTATTTGAAGTGCACTTAGGAAAACTACATGCAGAAATCGGTCAAGTGCTGATACCGGTAGTGGTACCGGTACCAGTATCTGGTACCGATACCAATATTGTGGGTGGCTACCTGTTAGCACGGGCTTGCGAATGGAAAAATAACCAAACTATTTTAGAAGTCAAATTTTATATTTTTTAAAGATTCTTTTACAATTTTTTTGGTTTTACAAAAACCTTCGATCTAATTTGCTTTCCCCTGGAAAGAGCACGGAAATTTATCAGTACGGTCATAAAACTGTAGCCTCATGGCCCTCGTATAATTTCTTGAGATGAATTGATCTTCAAATCTACCATCTCAATTTCATCACCAAAATTCTATTTTGTAATCAACATTACGGTTTAGACTTATGGATTTGGAGAAAATTGAGTTTGTGGATTTGGATTATGGGCTGCCAGTATGGTTAATTTTTTACAATATACAAATTTTGTCAATTCACATCAGTTTCGCGAAAGGACCAAGATAAAGTTTTCAATGTGAACAATGTTGACCGGTAGGATATTATCTTTGATCGTGTCCTAGAACAAATATTTACACGGGCTTGCAAATGGCGTCGCTGCTATTGCAGAAGTCATGCGGGTGCAGTTCTAGCCAGCCAATGGACCAATCAGAGGCGTTTCATTCGGAGCCGGAGATGCAACCGCGGCCGCCATCGGATGGGACGATGACCATGTCGTGCTTCTTGTCGATGATGTTCTTCTTGTCATGGTGACGCCTACTCTTTCGGATCCTCTCTCGGCCTCGGTCTCGAGGTCTTGAGGGGTGGGAGAAGTTTAGCTTGACGGGTTCGGATTCACAGAAGCCGTAGGGGAAGTCGGTTGATTTGGTTTTCATCTTACAATTCTGATCTAGAACGTCTAATAACCAGTGCATGAAGAATGTTCTAGGGGTATTTTTGTCCTTCTAGTTTAATTCAAAATTAATTTTCAGTTTTCTTATAAGATAACCATAGTTTATTATGTATGGTTAAGTTGAAGGGTAAATAAGAAATCATTTAGAAGAGTTCAGTGACAAATAAGAAATACACAAGAGTAGAGGGAGAAATAAACAAATTGGAAAGAGTTGGAGGGCATACAAAAAATTAAGCCTATTTATTATTATTATTATTATTATTTTTGAAGTGAAACAGTGGAGAACTAAAAAATTTAGGGAGGCAACTGTTATTTACATTGACTGGCAATAGTGGAGTCAACTAAAAAATTTATAGGATCGTCAGCTGTCATATGATTCCGAAAGAAAATTTGTACGAAAAACGTTTACAAAAGAAAATAAGACGAAATACAATGAAAAATATAAAAAGTAATGTTGTATTTCTCTTTATTCTGAAAGAAAATCAAATTTATCCCCTCATTAATTTCTCCCCTTTTTCATAATTTTTTATCATGATAACGATTTCCTTTTTAAAAAATTTAAACAAAGTGTTAAAAGACTTTAAAATAGAGAGAAAACCTTTTTTTTTTTAATAACAGTTTGTCAGTTTTTCACCTTATTGCAGAGAAAAATAGAAGATGCCAAAACTAATCCTTATTTGGGGGAATTGCTTCCTACAGGCTCCAAAGTTGGAGATACACTCCTCTTTACCGAAAATATCCTATCTATTTTTTAATTAACGCTTCTTAATTCAAGTTCCAGTTGAAATGTGAAGGCTATTTTGGTCTAAAAAAAAGTGAATCTCTAATTTTGGAACGTGCATATATATGAAGCAATTCCCCTTATTTGGTAGCGTTAAAGTAGCATGCTAATTAATTATGATTTCGAGCTGTAGACCTATACATGAATACTTAATGTTTTACTCTGTCAAATTATAAGTTTATCCCTTTTCTTTTATTTATTTATTTATTCACGATGTTATATATTAGAAAACATAGAGAAAGTTTCCGCTCACGCAATTCGAATTTGACAACAAAATCAGAGTTTCTTCCAAAAGAGTTTTTTACACACACATATATATACATATATATATATATATATAGTTTTGCTATGGTGAGTTGTAACTCACTAAAAGATCGGTGAGTTGCGATCAAAATTTCTATATCTAATTTAAAATGACTGATCCAAACCGTCCAATATGATCTCTCTATTGAAATCTCCATGCAGACCAAATTTTATATATTTTTGAAATTTTTAAGTATTTTTTTCGGATTTTTAAAAACTGCTGTTTTTGAACGGTTCAGAACTAATTAGATTAACGTTTTCTAAAATTTTAAAAAAAATACTTAAAAATTTCGAAAAATGTAAAATTTGGTCTGTATGTAGATTTCAATAGGGAGATCGTATTGGACGGTTTGGATCAGTCATTTTGAACTAGATTTAGGAGTTTTGATCGCAACTCACCGCCCCTTTGGTGAGTTGCAACTCACCATAGCAAAACTCTACACACACACACACACACATACATACATACATACATACATATATATATATATATATAGAGTTTTGCTACGGTGAGTTGCAACTCACAGGGGCTTAGGTGCGTCACAATCCAGAGCGTTGGATTCGCTTTAAATATCGTGCAGATCGCTGAGCCATTAATGCTGGATCGATTAAAAATTTTCCATTCCGTCTCTCCGTTACCTTTTATATTTCTTTATTTCGCGTATCCCTCTCTTTTGAAAATCGATTCCCAGATCTGAGAATCGCTGAGCGCCTCCTCAAAGTCTCAAACCATAGAAACGCTGAGAGTGTGGCGGAGGCAGAGTGTGGATCAGAACCTTAGCTCCTCCGCGCCTCAACCAGAATAGGTTCTCAGCGCCTCCATCTCTCTCTCCTCCGTATGCCTTGCTTCTTTTCCTCCTCACCATTCCCTCATCTCTCGTTCTCACTGTCGCCTCCTCTTCAATTCTCAGGTTCTCCCTCTCTCTCTTAAACCAGATTCTCTTGAATAGATTTTTTGATGGAAATACTGAGTCCTCTTAATCTATGACAGACACATGGTTCATAAAGCAGAATGGAATCCATAAGCAGAACAGAATGGAAGGAACAGTTAGCATGTGTAGTAAATAGAATGGTATTATTTGGTACTCTGGCATGGCGCATGGTTCATTAACTGAAACATACATTTTTACTCTCTAAAGAAGCTGGTGGTACAAACCACTATAAAAGAAAAAAAAAAGTTTTAAGGTATTACAAAATTAATGTGAATTTTGCCAAAATATATCCTTACTAGCTCATCTAATTGTATTTATTTTCTTATCTTAGTTGTAATTTTGCCTCCTTGGAATTGGTCCTAGTATGTTAAGAAACTTCAATTGACGAAAAAAGAACTCAAAATTAACCCATATTGAGTCCAGTTTTGCAATAGTGGACTTCAAGATGCTCAATCATTGTCACGACCAAACTGAAATTGTCTAGAAACTGACAGCGAGAACTGTTCTTTGTTCTGAGTCTGAATTTTATTAGCCTATGTTGAAGTGTATTTCACGTTGAATTTCACTGAATCTAGTTGTAATTTAACATTTCCTTTTTATTTATCAAAATTGCTATTTACAATTGTTATTTTATTTTCATTAAAGGAAGCAAAAGAAAAGTGCAAAATGAAAGAAGTGAATGAGTTTGAAGCTGTGGATTTGGATCATGCATCTGACTATGAAGAATTCTGATTAAGATGAAGTTGCATGTGATTAAGTTCAACAGTGCAAATTTTGAAGTTGTTCTTTGGGTTAATTTAGTAGTGCTTGTATGCATGTTCTTTTGAATTTAGACCATTTTGAACAATGCAAATTTTGTTCTTTTGAATTCAAACCATTTTGAACTTGCAACTTGCTTGTATACATGGAGTTAATTGCTTTAGTTAAATGCTATTCGTTAACAGCTTTAGAAATTTTTTGTTGGGTTAATTGTAAATAAAGGAGAACAAGCGTGCATGGTGAATGCATAGGTACAATGCGTATTTGATGAGCAAACTTGAAGCTAAATATAACACGTACTCATATAAATAAACTTGAAGCAAAAAAACACACTTGACAAAGACAAGCAAACTTGGCACAGTAAACTAATACGAAACTCATACAAGTAAATGTGTAAAGAGCTGGAGTACAAAGTCTATAAAAATCAGTACCACACTTGGTGCCAAAAACAAAATAGAGAAAAGGCACTAAAAGGAACGACCGAGAACTTCAATATTCCTCTCCGACTAAGTATCTCAGGTTCTCTTCTCCAAGCTCTGTAGCTTAAGCTAGGTGGTTAACGATGTGTCAGCACAAATGGAGAGGAGCCATTCCAGTGACTGAAACCAAAAAATATTGAACTTCATTTATCATTTATGTCAAACACAATAACACATTAAAGCAAATACATTCAATGAGAGATAGTTTGCTACTTGCTAATAAATCCAACTCATCATGTAACCTTCCAGTTGCTGGTGCTTTTACTGCTCATCCCTAAATACAACATTAACATACCATGATTAAAATCCATAATATAAAAGATCTTCAAAATTAAAAGCTTTATAGACCTTTAAGTACCAGTATGATTAAAATCCAATTAATAGGACATATCATTATTTAAAAAGCTTAATATACCCTAATCCAGTTAATAATTACCACATTGGTTTTATTTTGGGTGTCAGTTAGTACTGGTATGAGAGGACCTTTTATGTTCTGACTTAGTAAAAAATTTCATGAATAGACCTTTTAGGTTCTGTTTTGCAATCAAAATTCAACGAAGATGGAAGAAAATGAAATTGAACAGAATAATAACTCAAAATCACAAATGAAATTGAACACAATAATAACTCAAAATCACTAATTGATGTATAATAAATGTTGATGTTGGACATTATCCCAAATAGTGTAGATTTAGAAGCACAGCTGTTACATGCATTATAAATCTCTGTAATGTTTTTTTTAACACAATAAATAGCAACTATCTGGCCTCTGTCAATTAATGTCAGCTGTTCTCTTTAGGCCTTTAGTTTATCAAAATTGTTGTTGATATGGTATGCGACCAATCTAGTTCAGTGTACATTCAGTGCTTCTTTTGCTTATCTTTTGCAATTAGCTTATCAAGCTTTGTTGTAAGGCCCCAACCTATACTCATCATGCAATTAACCCTTCGGTAAAAGTAAAATTAAAGAAAAATTTATACACAATTGAAAATCACAGAAATTACAGATTAAAGAAATTAGTCAATGCGAGAGAGAGAGAGAACCTGTTCACGAAGGGAAGGTGCTGAGAAGCTCTGAGAGGAGAGAGGAGAGATGAGAGAGGAGGGAAGAGGCAAGGCGCGTTGAGAGGAGGCAACTACACAGATCACGAGGAGGAGAGAGAGACGGAACTAATCAGAGGAGGCAAGGCGTGCGGAGGCGCTCTCATGCTCTTTTCGCACTGATGCTCGCCGATCTACTCTCGGACTGTTCTAGGGTTTGGGGGAGGCGCTGGCTCAGATCTGTTGCGGTTTCAAAGAGAGTGAGAGAGAGAGACGGGACGGAGAGAAAAAAAAAGAGACGGAACGGAGAATTAAATCGATCCAGCGCAAATGATCTGCACGGTTTTTGAAACAAATCCGACGGTCTGGATTGCGACTCACCAAAGAGGCTATGAGTTGCAACTCACCATAGCAAAACTCTATATATATATATATATATATATATATATATATATATATATATATTGGCTAAAGTATACTCCAGCATACGGATCAAACCCGTATGCTGGAGTTATTTTTCAAAATCTAAAATTTAAACAGTCGATCCAAACCATTCAAGTTGTTCTCCATATAAAAATATTCTTCAAGATCAAATTTTATATTTTTTCGAATTTTTTTGCTATATATTATGTTATTTTCAAATTGAAGGGTCAGAAATACTCATTTATAATGTTTTTTGAAAATAGCATAATATATAGCAAAAAAATTCGAAAAATATAAATTTTGGTTTTCTAAGAGATTTCAATATGGAGAACAATTTAAACGATTTGGATCGACTGTACGAATTTTAGATTTTGAAAAACGACTCCAGCATACGGACGATCCGTATGCTGGAGTATACTTTAGCCAATCTCTCTCTATATATATATTAGAAATTAAAAATATATACATTTTGTCCGGCGTGACTCGCACGTGGGAGCCCTTTGTTACTGTAGTTAGTACAGTAACAGATCTGGTCCGTTCAATTTTGTTCGCTTGATCTGAACCCCACATCGTTCTTTCCCTCCCAGTTCTCGATTCTTCTCCTCTCTCCGCCATCTGCAATCCATTTGCACTAGGGTTTCACCAATCGCCTCTCTCAGCCCTCTTCTCCATCTCTGATCGCCTCTCCCAACCCATCCCTCTTCTCCTTCTCCGATTGCATCTCTCAGCCCCCTCTTCTCTTTCTCACTCGCACCAGTCAAGAACCCCACCTCCATCGAACCTCCTTTTCCCTCTTCTTCTCCGCCATTATCTTCTCCAACTCGAGCTCCCACCATCTCCTCTCCTTCCACCTCCACACAAACAGGCACGGTTGCCTACACCTTCAACTAACCTTCTACCTCCTAGAAAACTCCTCTCCTCTCCAAACCCCTCTCTAAAACCGAACTCCCTCTTTCTCGAGAGCTTGGCTGGCGCTAATGGAGGCTGGTGGCAGCACGACAGCAGCGGTGGTGATCACAGCCAGAAGAGCGACTGACCTAGATGGTGGATCGAAACTGACGCCTCTAGCCTTGGGTTTGGGAACGAAGCAAGGAAAAAAGGTAAGCAGTTTTTTCTGCCTTTTTTAGATCGACCTTCTTTTTGTCTGTCTCTCTCCTTTAATCTTTTGTTCTTCTTCTTATAAGGTGTTAGATTGTAATTATTTGTGTTTTTGTTTCTCTTTTGTCAACTTACGTACCATAGTTAGAACAGATCGCATGTTCGCATGGATGTATTTTATGGACAAATTATAATCACTAATGACCTCCAGGTCTTCATATTCTATGACAAATTATAATAGAGCATAGTATTTCCGCTGGTATTTCGTTTGTTCTTCTTTCTTTATAAATTAAATTCAGATTTTATTGGCTTTGAAGATGATTTCTTACTGTGAATATTTTTTTTCTCAGATTGTCTATTACTTTTTCCAAATTTCAAGTCACTTTAACATCTTGGAAGCTTTTTTTTTTTCAGCTCCGCAAATTGGAAGGACAAGTTGAATGTTGTACCTCTTCACACAAGATTCAGGATTCAGGTTATCTATTTTTATACTTTAAGAGTCGCTTAATTTTGAACAGGAGCTGTTGAAAATTTAGATATGTTTTATTTGTGTACTATACAGTTAGAGTAGCATGCTATCATAAACTTATAGGAAATGAAACTATTACTACCGAATAGCACAGATATAACAATTCTAGCGGGATATTATTGCAATTTTGTTCATACAATGCCTTATAATTTTGGCAAGTATTCTCAAGACGGCAAGACCACACGAGGCAGGTTTGCTTTGGAGAAATTTGGTGCAATCGTGAAACATGGATGCAATCCTGTAAATTTTTTTATTTATACTTTGCTTACTTTAACTGATTGTTTCAGTCGATTGGAGCATTTATACTCTATTTATCTATTATGTTAACTATATGGCATAATTCTTAATAAAAATTGAGCAACGAAGTAGAAAGTTTCGAGTGTTTTTTCTTGATTTAAATTATATATATGGGTTGTTAATTCACAATATGAATTGTTCTGAATTCTATTTGAAACAAGTATATGGGTGGGAGTTCAAAATTTCTATTGCTCTGATTAAGTTGTGCATTCTATCATGTTTTTGATGAAAATATGAGCACTGATGTGTTCCTATTTTAAAATAACAAATCTTCTTCTGGATTACAATTTTTCTGTTGTTAACACGCTAACATGTACACTCAAGTCATTTTTTGTGCACTTATTAGATGAGATAGCAAATATTCATTGAAGTTGTATAACTTACCATTAAATTAGAATTGCTGAAGTATTGAAGTTAAAATTAAAACAAGATTATCTTAATAGTAGATGCAGAGGGTCTTCAGTTCATATTTTAATTAAATCAATCACCAACCACGGTGCTTTATATTTTCAAAATAAACCAAATTCTAATTGTATTTCTGATGCTTAGAATTTATGTATTTTCTAGGTAGAGAATATGTTTTGATTTCTTTCTAATTCAATAGGGCAGACTCAAAATTACACATGCTTAGGATAGTTTTGATGCCCAGCTTAAGGAACGCCCACTTAGCTATACTGGATTGAAGGTTATTTAAGGCATGTACTATTTTCCTTTTTTACACAATGATTACTTAACAATTTCTCTTCTACTTTGTGGAGTTAAAGGTAATTTAAGGCATGTAATATCTTTTTTTTTTGTACCAGAATGATTATTTAACAATTGCTCTTATGCTTTGTTGAGGAGCAATGCAAGAGAGAGAGAGAGAGAGATGAGTATAAGAAATTACGTCTCCGACTAATTTTTTATGTCAGTCATATGCCTCGGTATGGAGTTGGAGCTTCTAGAAATGGACAGTGAGATATGCGTGCTCTTCGGTTTGCAGTGCATCCTAATGGTACAGACTTTTCTTTCTTATTAGCATTAACTTATTAAAAAATTGTATCCTACTAGAATATACTTTCATATGAAGAATCTTTTCTGTAATTTTTTCTTCTCTTTTTGTTATTAATTCATACTCAATATATGCGTAGCTATCAATGCAATGAAGATTGCATCATTCAGATCCTGAAAGGAGGGGGAAGAAAGGGAAAAAAAGTAGTAGGTAATTATGTATGGTTAATGAATTTCATGGAGCAGGTGATTACAACTATTGCATTTCTTATTTGTTATATTGAACTTAATTCCGATTTCTTTTGGACTTTTGTTAATTTTTTGAGGGTTATTAGTTTTCAAAAATGGATTTCGCTAAGGTTCCTATGACTCTCAGGGTCGGTACTCGGTACTAAAATGTTGTTGATTTTAGCTGATTTGAATATTTTGTATAGATTTAATTTTTTACTTCTTAAATTTGTCCAAAATTACTAGCAACCTACTGTTTCTAATTTGTACCCGAGGTCTACAATTCTATAGTCGGGTGCTTTCTGCGTTCAACACTTCTAACACATCCATCTCTTTGGTTATTTACTGAAGAAACATGTGTGGAGGAAAATTCGGTGATGAGGAAGGAAAATAAGTCATGATAGATTAGTCAGTTTGCTATTCTTTCAACCTTAACTGCGGGTATGAAATAAACTATTTCTTAGATTTGATTCTTGAAAAGTATATAGTAAGTATTCATTCATAATTTCAAACACTGTTTGATAAATGAGAATTTGTTAACTATACATTTTGATGATTTTGATACTATTGTCAAATCAGGATGAGAGATTATTATATTTCTCCTCATATTTTGTTGGCAGCTGCCTCAGGGCTTTGCTTTTGGGATTATTTGGTCAGGCTATAAACGTGATTGCACAGGGTGGGTTTTGTTAGTTTTTTTGCTTTTTGGTTTGAAACTAGAATTAATGGCTTTAGTTTCTGTAATTTTGAACTAATAAATTCTCTCTAGGCCTCCCTTCTTGGGAATCTGTTCTTTCAAAAAAAAAAAAATAAAAAAAAAAAATTTATGTGTGTTATTCAATAATAGATTGATCGAAATTTGTGAAGCATTAATTCATTTGTAAATAGTTATATTATAAGATTGCACCAGATTCTTCTTTCAATTCATTTGTAAATAGTTCTATTATCAAGCTTCACAAATTTCTATTATAAGATTGCACCAAATACATTTCCTTCAATTCATTTGTTGCCTCTCCAAATGAATTGAAAGAGGAAGGTAGCCAAATGGATTTGCAATTAGGGTACGAGAAGATGCCTCCTAGAGACCGGCCATGTAGTTTACTTCTACACAACGGTCGTTTCGAAATCTGAGTCACAGGAAATTAAAATCATGCCAATGTGTTTAGTTGACAGGGAACAAGTACCCAGATGATCCTGTTGTGAAATTTTCAAGTTTTCAGTCAATGGTGCTTTTAATTAGATAGTGCTGATGGTGTTTTCAGTTAACAATGACATCTAGGATTGTACTAAATTAGATTATCGCCTCTTGAGTTATCAGTTTATATTTAATATTTTGGCATGGCTAACTATTACTTTTAGGCCTGTATAACATGTCTAGACTGATTTTTTTTAATTTCTTATTTATAGGACGAGACATATATTATAGTGAATTTATGACAATGACTACAAATGACAGTACTGGAACAGGAAGAGAGACAATAAAAACCAGTTTGCAGGTATAAAACATAGGTCTCCAGGTACAGTGTTTTGCACTAAATCAGTTTTGTTTGGCTGAAATTGAGCCAAAAAAAAAAGGAATGAATGAGGGAAACAAATCAAATTGAAACAATGATGCTGAATGCTTAGGTTAATACACATGTTTCTCCATTTTGAGATCTGTCTAGGGTGAACTATTCTGAAGATATATTCCTCTTTTCCTGACTGTTCTAGGTTTTTCTCTTTTGTAGGTTTTCAGTCATGGTTGTTGGATGATTTCATCTTACAGTTGCACTTTGTGCAGATAATAAGGGAGAGGTAGGAGAGGCTATGGGGGGATAACACAACTTTTCTCGAATTGTGCAATTCCAATTAGTGTTGTTCATCGTTCGGTCCAGCTATTCAGCTTCGCTTCGAATGGTATGCGTTGCTGCTTTTTTGTTTGGTCGTGGGTTGAACACAAACTGACGACAAGGATAAGGTAAAGTTCAATTTGATCTCCTGTGAAGGTTTGTATTGATTCAATTACAATGATTCGTAAGTGGACAAAAGTGATAGGAAAGCGAGCACCAGGTGGCCCACCAAGTTATCATTCCCTTATTGATCATATTATAAGTCATTTTATTTGGTTGGTGCCATTTTTTTAAACTAAAGTTGCAAAAAAAACGAGGCAACTCATTAGCTGTTTCATGACTGTACCATCTGATTTCTAATAAAAGAAGACTCTGTAGTCTATAAAACAATAGATGGAGAAAATACAGATAAGGAAGTTGCTTGGTTGAGGGTGTTTAGTTCACTTCAAGATATTGATGTTTACTAATTTAAATATGGCTTTTGACATTCAGTTAGTGTTGTTTTGTTATAAATCTGGTATTAAGGGCAGCAAAACATGGGTCAATGATGTCACGTAAGTGAGCCCAAGGCCAGTCTCCTCTCCACGGTACAGGTGATGTAGGATGAATTTTGTTTTTCAATTTGCTCTTAATATAGTTGATTTTTCTTTAGCTTTTGTTATTAATCTGGAATTGAAGAATGTTAATGCCATTGGAGCCTTCATATATAAACCTAGCAAATATATTATATGATTTTATTTTGGTTGTTAGCTCAATTTTTCACCAATGTAATTAGATTTATCTTATATCAATTTTCTATTTTTCTGGCTCCAATAAAATCAGTTGGAACGTGGAAGTGTTGCTAAATATCTTTGTATAGCAATGTTTAGATCATGAGTTTATTGATTGGTGCATATGTGCCCACCAGACTATCAACTATAGAGCAAATTAATAAGTATTTTAAAAAACCAGACTTTTATATTAAAAAGTGAATTTAGTGTTTACATTTGCTTGGATAATTTACAATTGGTGTTGGAACTGGTATCTATTTTGTGTCAAGATTGCATTGTTTGAAAAGTTAATTAGCTAATTTGGAACTGATATCATTTTTTTTTGGCATCATTTGTTAACAATAATCATACATTTGATTAACGTAATGTTTTACAATTTAACAAAGTATATATGAAATTGTACTTATGTCATCCATAACATATCCACGCTAATTAGAAAATTATTTTGCCACATATTCAGATAGGAATGCATCGCGCAATGTGCGAGAATAGAACTAGTATATATTCCATAGAATCATACTTTACGTGATGCACGTCACGGCCTTAATTTTGCGCTGCATATTAAGTATTATGTACATCAATCATATAAATATGAACGAACGAATTAGATATACAACCTCGAAAAATTCATATAGGTCTGCCTAAGGGCCTTTTCTAACCAAACATTTTTTTTAATAGGTCTATGTCTAAGTGAAATTAGTGTAGCTATTTTTTTTTTTTCTTTTGAAAATAAGATCGATGGGGTCAAACTTTCTAACTTATTTCAAAATTAAATGTCATAACGATTCTCAGTCGGATTTCGAACCCGCGACCTCTAATAATCACGCATTGCTCTTTGCCAAATCATGATGAGCTGGTTCTCAAATTAGTGTTGCTAGTTTAGTCCTTGATATTTGCGATGTGACGATGACGATATTTAAATTTCCATGACTTACGTAATATATCCCGTCTATATACATATGTCGAATTAAAAGGTCCGGTTGATCATTTCCTGTATGCAACAATTGGCATTTACATTTTCTGGAAAAAGAAATGAACAAAAGTTTAGTTTAGGTGAGCACCTGCTGCGTGAAAATATCATGCGAATATCTAAAGACAATCAGCAGCTCTTCATTTTCATTTTCTTGTTTCTACTTAACAGTCACTTTCAAATTATAAAAAAAAACACTAAGACTAACTAAAAAAATATGATAAGAAAATAATTTTCAAACCGCCAGTTAATATACAATTCCTCCACGTATCTTTTGAGTATAACATTATTTGTCTTGTCATATTATCACTGCCTCGCTGGCTAGTATGTGGCCCTTAATGCTTTCTAGCGTGATAAATTAATGTCAGGTTACAAAATGATAAGGGCATCAACATCTCATTTCAAATCACTTACAAACGGTGATATATTAACTTAAAATTAATTGTAGGATTAATTATTTTGCCAGATTTCTTAATTATTTAATAATCTAATATAGTATTTTAATTTTAAATTTACATAGTGCGTTTGAAATTTTTATATTAGCTTTGGTAATTGATTGACATTCATGTAAAGCAAAATCACAAAATGACCGACCCTGCGACCCACCGTAACTAACTTATATTAAAAATATTTACCTATTTACATATTTGATTTAGAGAATATTGGTATTATTGTAACGGAAACAATAATATACTTTGCAACCGTAGATGCTTAGAGAAACAATCAGAATACATCTTCCTATTAACAAATTTTCAAACCAAGCGAGAATTAATTCTATATATCAAATCATGCCACAACTATGATCAGCCCATAATCATTACGTCCTCCCAGGTTGCTCGTCCACGGGCCACGGCATTTGGAAAGAAAATTGATTACTGCCATCGCGCTTTGTGCCATCGCTGTCATCGTGCGTCAGTCAGCGCTCGCTGAGCAGCGCTCTCCCCCCTCTACTCACCCAGCGATTTTTTGTTCATTTCGTTATTATAAGTGTTCACTTTATTAGATACAAATATTCACTTTGTATTATAGTTGTCCACTGTTTTATAAGTGTTCGCTATGTTCACTATGTTCATTTTGTTTTTTTTTGTTTTTTTTTGCCCAAATGTTCAATTGGGTCAATACAAATGTTATGTTAATTGAGTATAAATGTTCAGTTAGTTGCAAAGTCGGCCAATCGTAATTCGTTTTTACTAAACCAAGCGAAGGGGTCATGAACCGGACACAAAACACATGAAAAAAATAGAAGGGGTCATGAACCGATCCGGTTCAAATTAATTTTTTTCCGACTTTGCCCCTGGCGCATTTTTCTCCAAGTCTGACGTGCGATTTTGATGCTGGCGCGACTTTGCTCATTAGTTTACGCATTTAACTGAACACTTCTGATTATTAAACTGAACACTTCTTATTATTAAACTGAACATTTGTAACATATAGCAGCGATAGCAGCGATGGTTTATTTAGCGATGACACTTATAATAGCTGATTTGGAAATGTTAACGTGCTTTCGAATTTTTTTGGGCCAACCCCGATTAATAGGCCGAATGCAATCTGTTCTTCCGAAAAAATTAAAACTAACGTTCCTGTTTACACGAATTTCGATAATAACTGTAAAAAATTTAAAATTTTAAAAATAATGTTGTTCGATCGGCATTCCGATTGCCGAATCTACAAAATGCTTGGATCGGCATTCCATTTGCCGATCCAAACACATTAAATTTACCCCCTGTCAAAAAGCACTTTGTCACTTACTTTTTCAACTCGCACTTGAACTTTGACTCTTTGACTTTACTTTTCTTCTGCTACGAGTATTCATTCAAGAGAGCTAGATTTTTTGACTTGTTATTCTAAAGAGTGATTGCACTTTGTAATATTTTTTAATTTACATTTTTACTTTTTAGCCCTCACAATTTTTATTATTACAAAATATATAATTTGTGATTAGAAATTAAACATAAGTTAAACATCTATTATAAAAATATAAGTACATAATTAAATTATGCATGTTAAATACATAATATTGTATATGTGTATAATACTTATTTTATGCATATATATTATGCATCATATATTTTATATATTAGTTATATATTATTGTATATAATTAAATTATGCATGTTGAATAGTTATACATATTATTGTATATAATTAAAATATATGATACATAATATATATGTATAAAGCTATTCAACATGCATAATTTAAGATATAAAAGATTTTTAATGTATAAATAAATATACATATATATATAAGATTTTTTATATACATACAAATATGTATGTGTAAAATTAAATACAAATAAAAGTATTAAACATGTCATACTATAAATTATATTTAATTCTATACATATATTATATTTATAATTATATATATTTGTATGTATATTTAATGTATATAAAAAATCTTTTATATATTTATATTTACATTTAATGTATAACCAAAAAATTTTATTGGACTATATTGTAAAAATAATAATTTTAGGATCATCGGCGAAAAAATTAAATATATTTTTATTGAATTTATTTTAAATTTTAAGTTCATTTGATGCATGATCAAGAGACCAAAATATGAACATATTAGAATTAATCTATCACGGTCAACTAGATTCTTTCGTTTTTTAACCTCTTGATCGAGTATCAAATGAACTCTAAAAAATATAAAATTTTAGAATAATGCATCCATCGTAAATATGAACAAGATCAACGGTTCAGATCGGACGATTAAATTTTAAATAAAAAAATAAAAAAAATAAAAAAGTAAAATGTGGCATTTGTGGCACTACAAAAGTGTGGCACCGGAACCTTGCTCAAAATTATATATGTCATGGTATATATGGAGCAATAAACTTTAATTGTCCGATTTGAATCGTATAGTTTATGCCAAAAAAATACAGAATAATAGTTCCAAGAATTCGCGTAGAATATTACTTTCTATGTGGTTGCTAGATTTCCGCTAAACAAGGGAAGAACAGTACTAAACAAAAATAATTTCAGTCAAAACTTATATTTTAATCGAAGTATATATACTTGCAATGCAAAGTCCACGTAGCACAATTATGACCCTAAAATTATTATTTTTACAATATAGTCCAATAAAATTTTTTGATTATACATTAAATGTAAATATAAATATATAAAAGATTTTTTATATACATTAAATATACATAAAAATATATATAATTATAAATATAATATATGTATAAAATTAAATATAATTTTTAGTATGACATGTTTAATACTTTTATTTGTATTTAATTTTACACATACATATTTGTATGTATATAAAAAATCTTATATATATGTATATTTATTTATACAATGAAAATCTTTTATATCTTAAATTATGCAAGTTGAATAGCTTTATACATATATATTATGTATCATATATTTTAATTATATACAATAATATGTATAACTATTCAACATGCATAATTTAATTATATACAATAATATGTATTTAATATATAAAATATATGATACATAATATATATGTATAAATAAATATTATAAACATATACAATATTATGTATTTAACATGCATAATTTAATCATATATTTATATTTTTATAATAGATGTTTAAATTATGTTTAATTTCTAATCAGAAATTATATATTTTGTACTAACAAAAATTTTGAGGGCTAAAAAGTAAATTGTACATTAAAAAAATTATCACCTTTTTTGACTCAAAAATGCACGACTCTTACTTATTTTGCTAAAAAAGGCTAGTAAAAAAAGGCACGACTCTCACTTTTTTTACTCTTTTTACTCAAATGGCACGGCTCAAAAAGTGCCTTAAAAAGGTGCATAAATTTTTTGGTTTGGATCGGCATTCCATTTGCTGATCCAAGTATTTTGTAGATTCGGCAATCGGAATGCCGATCCAACAACGTTATTTTTAAAATTTTAAATTTTTTACAGTTATTATCGAAATTCGTGTGAACAGTAACGTTAGTTTTAATTTTTTCGGCCTGTTCTTACCAGAACATATACTGTAGAGTCCTAGGGGTGTATAACATGGGATTTCTCAGCAGCCAGAATTTGGCTGTACCAAACAGCCAACCCTCTTTTTATAAATATTTTAAAATTTAAAAATTCAAATGTTGAATCCAAACCGTTGAACTTGTTCAATTTTACAGGTGATGCGTTTTCATATAAGTTTTATAAAATTTGGAGTTAATTTGATACTAGATCAAGTGGTCAATAAATGAACGAATTTGGTTAACTATCACTGATTAATTCTAATACGTTCATAATTTGGTCACTTAATCAAGTATCAAATCGACTCAAAATTTTATAAAACTTATATGAAAACACATCGCCCGAGAAATTAAACAAGATCAACGGTTTGGATTCAACATTTGAATTTTAAAATGTTGAAATATTAAAATAAAAAAAGAGTTGGCTGTTTGAAACAGCCAATAATTCGGCTGCTGAGGATGCGAATCCATATAACATGCATAACGATCACAAAAATTAAATCTTGCGTTAACCGTTTTGTTATGCCACGAAATAACATTTTATTTGCGTTAATAGTTTCGTTTATGGCACGAAATAAAATTTTATTTGTGTTAACCATTTCGTTTCAAAAGACGATAAAAACGATCGAAACGATCAATTTTTTTTTATCAAATAATTCTTATACTTGTTTTTCTATTTTGCATATAACTGTGTTCTATTGGGCTATTCGCTTTTTATACCTATTTTGCTATTTTGCATGCATAACTGGCCAGTTCGATACTGTAGTATTCTCGATTCATCAAAATATATTCATAAATACTAAAAAAAATACATAAAAAAATACATAAAAAAAATGAGATAAACGATTAAATGAAATTAAACAAAACGAAAGATGTCAGTTTTGTTAATCGTTTAATTTGATAATCGAAATAGAAATAATTTCGTTAACTGTTTCGCAGGAACGAAATGAAATGATCAACCGTTGAAATTGGATTGCGTTTGCATCTCTCTACCTGGAGATTTTTTCAATCAAAACCCAAAGCACGATTTCTAAGAATTTGATAGATTGCCAGTCTAATGATTGTTTTAAGATGAATTTTGAATTAGGCCTGATAGTGATAGGTCCAAGGTGAGAGAATTTGGAAGCACCGACAGTCGAAGAGATGCAATAACTGCAGTTAACTACTTGAGTTATTTCAATCAGAGGTAAGAGAATTTGCTAGCTGTTGGTTCTGTTTTCTTTTCTCTTTATCTTATTTTAGTGTCTTTCATTTCCTTTTTCATTGCCATTTTCTGAAGTTTTTTAACCTACTGGATAGCCTCTATCCAGTATACATCTAAAAAAACAAAAGCTTCTTGAGTTATTTCTTCAAAAAGCACTACAATTGAAGTATTTTAGACCATCCAATTTGAAAATATCATAATATATAGCAAAAAAAAAAAAAATCGAAAAAATGTAAAATTTGGTCTCCAAAAGTTTTTCAATATGAAGAACAACTTGAATAGTTTGGATTGACTGTTTGAATTTTGAATTTCGAAAAACGACAAATGTGTATGGTACGATCCATATATATATATGGAGTTTTGTTATGGTGAGTTGCAACTCACCAGAGAGTCTGTGAGTTGCGATCAAAACTCCTAGATCTATTTCAGAATGACCGATCCAAACCGTTTTATATGATCTCCCTATTGAAATCTCCATGGAGACCAAATTTTATATTTTTTTGAAATTTTTAAGTTTTTTTTTGAAATTTTAGAAAATCATTAATCTAATTAGTTCTGAACCGTTAAAAAAAAAAAAACAGTTTTTAAAAATTATGGTTCCTACAGATGACAAGGCAAGGAATGCAAGTGTGGATGCATTTGTGGTTCATGAGAGTGCTGGCGATGCTGACTTAAGAGGCATTATTATAGGGCTGTCAATGGGTACAGTATGGTACGGTAAAAGGTATTTTCATATCCGCACCCATTAAAATTTTCTTTACCCACACCCTACCTCTACCCGTTAAAAAATGACTTTACCCGTACCCTACCCGTAGCCTTTAAGAATTAACGGTAAGGTTAGAATAATGGTACATAATGGGTAATAATAATATTATTAATTTAATAAAAAATATATAATGTGATAAATAAATTGCATCAAATATATATATATATATATATATATATATATAGATAAAGTACAATATTTAGAAAATACTTTATATATAACAAAAATTATGCAATTTATTCTCATGTCAATTGACATTCAAAAAATCTATATAACTAATTACAAATTATAATATAATAGAGTGCAAATTAAATTTTTCATCAACATAAAAAAATTTCGATGTAGATCAAAACTAATACCATATCTTATGAAATATGTTATTTTTCATGATTATATATACATATATGTTTGTAAAAATTTACCCGTTAGATAATGGGTACGAAATAGTCCTTACCCGTACCCGTTAAGTTAACGAAAATTTTTCTTTACCTATACCCATACCCGTTAGTCTAACGAAAATAAAATCTTACCTATACCCGCTTTATCGAATGTGGTACGGGCAGACCTTGATGCTGCCACTCAAGCATTACTTAATCGAGGTGCAAGACTGATAGATAAGTGGGTAAACGGGTTTGATATGAGGTGCATTACTTAATCTTACCTATACCCGTGTACAATTCCAAAGCCATGCAAATACTCAACAGCCTTTGCTGATATAATATTTTGTTTCCAGATATGAGGAAAAATAAATTAGCAAGTTATATTCTTCTTTCCAAGAAAATAAAAATATTCATGGATATTCCAATATTGTTAAAATAGAAAATATTGAAAAAAAAAAGATGTCACCTAAGTCTAAGCAATGAACACTACAAGTTCAGGAGTTGGTGCCCACTCCTCGACATGTAATAACTGGTAAAAATAGGTGTAATTGGCCTCGCATGAGCTGAAACCAACTCAGTAAAGGCTCTGACCTGGAATTTTTTTTAAAAAAAGAGGAATTATAAGCATGGTTTATAGGTCCACTGAGATTAAAAGAGACAGTACACGCGGTTCCCTTGAATAATGTTTGGATAATTTTCTCTAAAACCTGGAATCTCTGGCATGGAGAACAATAATTATGGTATAAGAAGGTTATTCATAACTTCATGTTATTTGGTGAAACAGTCAATTAAGATAGTTGAACCCATTAAATTTGCAATAGCACGTCTATTGATATATAAAATTTCATATGAATAATCAAAATTAGTTTCCGTGCTTATATACTGTGATGCCAAAATACATCCTGTTGCAAGCTATTTTAGTTAACAAAGGACCTCAGATTAGGAATCTATTTGGAGGATTTATAGAGGTACTGACCATGTCATGTTCCACCATATGAGAATCATTGCTTTTCCAATTACACATTCGACACCACAAAAATTGAGGTCCTATAGACATAAAAACATAAACATCTAATACAATAAGCATTCTTGTAGTTTAGTACCAGTAAATGAAGAACTGCATCAGCCCTAAGAATGCGAGTAGTTTAGTTACCCCTATTATCCTTCCCCTTTTTCTTAGCCGATGCAGCAAAAAACAACACAATGAGTGCTGTCCCAAAAGCTAATGGAGAAAATCCATGACAGCATGCCTCGTCAGAGCGGGCCTACTGCCACTGGGTTCTCTCCCAAATCTAGAATGTCTTCTTGGGATATCTAAGATAACATGCAATGCCCCCGATGGACTCAATTGTGACTTTAATCTACTGTCATTTAGCAGTTAGAAGTTCTGAGATTAATTTGGAAAAAATATTACTTTAGGGAACAGAGCACAAATTCTACATGGATAAATTATTTATCAATAAGACATGCTCATGCAATTGCATGCATGCTTTTGGACCAAAAATTTAATTTTCTGTTGAATTTTGTGATACACTAAAAACCTTATAAATTCCAAATCTTAAAGGGTGTGTTTGGCACCATCCATGAACTAGATGTTCGCGAACTAGGCTAGTTCGCGAGAACCAAACAACCCACGAACTAGGCTGTTCGTGAACATCTTGGCTAGTTCTTGGTTCCCCGATTTTCACGAACTAGAATTAGTTCGTGGGCCTGTTCGTGGGCCTTTGTTCGTCCCTAGTTCATCCCTAGTTCGTGAGCGAACCAAACACACCTTTAAGAAAACATCCCTGGTAGGATTGAAAAAATATAGTAAAATTTGCAAAAAAAAAAAAAAAAAAAAAAAAAAACACACCTTGCTTTTATTGTTTTATCGGAAATCAAAGTAAAACCCTCATTGTTTTTTTTTAAAAAACCTGAAATGTGAAGAAATAATCCAAATGCAAAATAGATTAGCAAAGATTCTGAACTTTACAAACACAAACCAGTAAAGCAAGCTTAGACCAAATAGACGCCCCAAAATAGGTGCCCCAGGTTTGTCTAATTCACTTTTTCAATCGAAAGTTGCTTACAACTCAAATTTTAAGGGAGGCGTCAGTCGGTCCAAGAAGGAGTCGTCTCTCTTAGAAGAGAGGTGAGGTGAAGGCGTGAAGCGGAGAAAAGAACACATGAAAAGGCGGCGGCATAGAGCGGCACAGAAGCAGTCTTCATTAAATTTCATGGACCTAGTAAATTGAAACACAACTGTACAAAATACAACACAGAAGCCTTCATTTAATAACATGAGCCAAGAACACAAATCAAATTGAGCGGAGATAGTCTAACTCCACCGATCTCTTAAACGCAGATCCAACCATACAACACTAACCAACATTCCAGATAATTTCCTGAAAAAAGAGAAATGTCACTGTCCACAGCACAGTTCTTGATGCAACCTTAGTATGTTATAATATATATTCCTCAAAAATGACCCCACCTAATATTTTTTTATATTATTAATTTAATTAATTAAATCCCGTGGCCGCTTTTTGGCGCATTACGATGCGGCATCTGAGCCGTCTGATTTTTTACACTGATCGATCAATCCGTTAACCAAATAAAAGCTCTGTACCTTCGCCTCTATTTCCCACCTTCGTTCTCGTCGTCGACAGCAGGAAAAAAAATCATGTCACAACCTCCTCCAACCCACCGATGCCGCCGCCGCTGTAGCCTCCTCCACGCATATCCTTTCCTCTGTTCATCTCCATCTCCTCCTCCGCCAAATCCCTGCCTCGCTCTCAGTCCCACCTCCGGCAACCCTTCCTACCTCCCTCCATCGACTTCACCCCTCCTCAACAGAAAACCACCGCCTCGACCCCGACCCCTCCTACCTCCTCCTCTGTGTCGATCCCCCATTCCAATGGAAGCTTCCTTAGCATCAAGTGACAAGGTATTAATTTGTTAAATCTCAAAAGCTTTGATTGATTTGGTTGTAATCTAAGGTAAATTAAACTTGAATTTTGTAAATATATTAGTTATAGAATTATTGCTTCTATGTATTCTCAAATCTAACATGTGAATTTTTGCCTCTTTAAGTTGAATTCGGTTATATGTTTATGTTTACTTAGATTGCCTTTTGTTTGTGGCTGTTGGGATAACAAACAGTGAATTTGGGTATCTTCTTATGCTTTACTTATATCTTGCTTATTAGGAGGTTATGTGATTTGTATGGGTACAAGAGCAACTTGGGTTTTACTACAAAGTTATATCGCTATGTACTGGTACAGTGGTACCGGAGGAGACTTTAGTTGTTTTTTAGGAAATTGTAATTGTTTTTTTTTTCATTTCAAAAATGAAACTGGGTGGCGCTCCAAAAAAGAAGTTGAATTTGGTTATAATTTACAATAATTTTCTACTTTGATAAATAGATTGTGAACAACTTAATTTTAAAAGAGCTGGTCTGACACTTCAAACACTAGCGAGCCTCAGCAACTTTAGCTCGTCTCTAATTTTCATTATTAATATAAAAAAGTTGTAACTATATAGTGAAATTTTGATCATATTAAGTCCATAAGCAGGAAGTGAGCTGGATCCTATTGGGAATGAATTGTGGGGCACCACTTGAGCATATCACTCTGGCAGACAATGCAATTTGTCTCTCTTCAAAAATTTATCTTTGATCTTCCAGGTATTACCTTTATTTTTAGGCATTTCTCTCTATGAGTTTCTTCCTGTTTTTTTTTTTTAGAGATTGGTGGTATAAGAAATTTGATTTCCTTTGAAAGTTTAGTTCAATTTTGTATAAGCTGAAAATACTGAATTGAGCAATCAATTTATCTTTTTTTAGTAGTGTAGTAGTGGAATAGCTCCATTGTAGGCTAAACAGACGAAACATCACATTATCTACTTTTTTACTATCCCAATTAAAAACTCAAGTTTAATAACTATAAAAATATCTGATTTGTAGTAAGGACTTTTAATCTTTTCTTTATTCAGAGCTTCTTTCATGAAGAAATCATAAAGAGCATTAATACTTCCATCTTTATTCTCAACTAGGCTTATGATTCTTGGTAGGTCTGTTTTTCTTTTCATACCCTAATTCTTTTACTCACCAATGTTCTATTTAAGATTTCAGATTGTACTGGCTTCACGTTCTTCTCACCCATCTAATTTGTGGACCAGTTGCAAATCGAACATCGACAGGTGTAAAACCAAACGAAAGTTCATGAAGGTGCTTATTTGAATATCCCTTATTTGTTTTCTTTTTGGTAGATGTTGGCAAATTCTATATATAACCTTAGCAAAGAAAAGGTTTGCAAGATTTAGGGTAGCACTCCTTGACAACATAAGTGGGGTTAAGCAAAAAAAAGGATTAATTGGGATATTTTCATAACGTCATGTTTTCTGCATTGTCAATCTATATACAAGATTATATGGCATACGCCCAACTATCAACGTATTAATAACAAGATAAATTACAAAATTCTTGAGTTAACTATAACATGAATACTAGAAGGTATAAGAATATTTAAGCTCATCGAGCACACCCGTTTTATTTTTATTTATAAACCAATATTTGTTTTATTTTCTCTAATTTATCCAATATTTCTAAACTGACATACCTCCAATCATAACATACTTCCTGATGCTTAGAAAAGATTGCTTCATTTAATTGAAAAATTGTAATTTTAGTTTAGATTGATTCAGTTAAGTAAAGAATTATAGTTTTAGTTTATGTTAGTTTTCTGTTTGTTTTTACTTAACTGCTACCTGAGGAGGCATGGGAGTTCATATTTTGGTTTATGTAATATAGTCGTATATTGGTATCTTTTTTGAGGCATAGCAATTAAATTTATCATCTCTTAGTAGCATTTACCAAGTTTTTCTAAAAAAGAAAATAATAAAACTAAATTTGTCATATGAGTTTAACAATAGAAGACAAAAGAGGACATCTTGATTTGCATTTCATATGCCCACTATAAAGCCTATGAGGTGAACAAAGTTAGGCTATCGGCTCATTAAAAAAAAATACATATAGCGGTGAAAGAACGAATTTGAAGATATCATTAAAAAATATATTCTTCTTTAAATGAAAATAGATTTAGTAACATTATTAATTGAAAATTGATATATTGGTTTATTGGTATCCTCCTTGGTGACTGATTTCCATTTAAAAAAAAAAAAATTGTGTATAACACATTGGCACTCAAATGGCGGTGAAGCCGCCTCCCTCCACCTAGTGAGAATTAAAGTAATCATTATATCCAAGTGTCAGATTCCATTATGATATGTTTTCAAATAATTAGCAATTGGACTTGATCACTTCATGAAGTTCTCTGTGTGCCTCACAGGGTTTGAACTTAAAATTTTTGTTTAAAATGAGAAGTAAGAATATACTGTATTACTGGAAGAACAAACATGTTAGAAGATAGAACATTGAGCATCGAAGATTCAATTGTTTTGAATTAAAAGAACACAAATTTATCCCAAAAAATGGGTATGGTCCTGATCTACCATCAATAAAAGCTTGCTAGGTTAGCTTTAGGAAATTGGCGTTTGTGAATCATGCAATCAAAGGCAAAGTATTCACATGATAATATTCAAAATCAGATAAAAAAATATTTTTTTCTGGCATTGATCTGAATTAGCAAGTTATATTTTTTCTATTTTCACTTTTGGGTCTGTACTGATTAGGTACCAATGGTAAAGTGTGTAGTTTGGTGATGGAAAAAGAAAAATATTGAATATGGAAAGTGTGTACTGGTTAGAATTTTTTCTATTTCATTATTTTAAATTTCCATGTGTTCTGACCCGAGTAGGTAGCTTCTTTCACAAATTCAAAAGAAAAATATTCTATTCGAAATGGAAAAAGAAGAAATATTAGGAAAAAAAAAACAAGAAGCAACATTCCATGTAGTGTTTTCATTTTGCTGCTATATACACGTTTATACAGATATGAAACATTGTTTTTAATGATTGCTTGTCGACTGTACTCAGAAAAATTGAAAATGTGTTATAGTTTCAAAAAGTGCTTCACTTGATGATGTAAGTTTGCAAGTCACGTGCTAGTTCAGCTGAGAGTCTATGAGCACGATTGTCTTGACCGCCAGTAAAGATGTAAGTTTTCTTTCTTTTAGAGACATCAATAGCTACTCAACAATCAACAAAATGTCATTTCAGTTGTCCTGAATTTACATTGTTCAGTCGAACACATATATTATTTTAAAAATAATAGAATTTAATTTGATTGATTTGTAAAATTTGTCAAGCCGGTAGTAATATCAGTACTTTGCCATACTTTCAGGTAAAATATTGCATATAATCTCCTGGATCTTATGATACAATCCTTAATCCATTTTATTATTCATGGCTGTAACTAACTAGATATTAACCACTTCTACTCTGACCTTACCTTTGTAGGAGCTATGAAGGATCCTAAAACCACTTGCAGCTTTTTGGAAAGAACTGATATTGATGCCCTTGAAATTTATTCTAATGGAAGGTAGTTAATTCATTTAACTTCTTTTACCTTATATATATATAGAGTTTTACTATGGTGAGTTGCAACTCACCAAAGGGTTGGTGAGTCGCGCTTAAAGCTCCTAAATGTAGTTCAAAATGACTGATCCAAACCGTCTAATACGATCTCTCTATTGAAATCTTCATGCAGACCAAATTTTACATTTTTTCGAAATTTTTAAGTATTTTTTTGAAATTTTAGAAAATCGTTAATCTAATTAGTTCTGAACCGTTAAAAAACAACAGTTTTTAAAAATCCGAAAAAAATACTTAAAAATTAAAAAAAAATATAAAATTTGATCTGCATGGAGATTTCAATATAGAGATCATATTGGACGGTTTGGATCGGTCATTTTGAACTAAATTTAGGAGTTTTGAACGCGACTCACCGACCCTTTGGTGAGTTGCAACTCACCATAGCAAAACTCTATATATATATATATATTTATATTTATATATATATAGAGAGAGAGAGAGAGAGAGAGAGAGAGAAAAAACCTATGGTGCATACTAATGTACGGAAGTTTCGGTGCATACTGATCCAAACTCTTAGATCTGCTTCAAAATGATCGATCCAAACCATCTAATATGATCTCCTTATTGAAATCTCCTTGCCGACCAAATTTTACATTTTTTTCGAAATTTTTAAGTATTTTTTTCAGATTTTTAAAAACTGCTATTTTTGAGCGGTTAAGAAAAAATTAGATTAGCGATTTTCTAAAATTTGAAAAAAATACTTAAAAATTTCGAAAAAATGTAAAATTTGGTCGGTAAGAGATTATAATAAGAAGATCATATTGGACGGTTTGGATCGGTCATTTTGAAGCAGATCCAAGAGTTTGGATCAGTATGCATCGAAACTTCCGTACATTAGTATGCACCATATTTTCTCTCTCTCTCTCTCTCTCTCTCTATATATATATATATATTTGTCTATTATTATGTCTACTCCTTGCTGCTGAATGTAGTAGTGCGACATGTTTGGTTTTTGTTGCTCATATGAGATATTAGTTTTATTAAAAGTTTATATCATGTTGTGATTGTAAGATTAAGAACTGTGATGTACATTGAGATTTTTCTGATGCATTCCACAGGTCGAAGCTAAATTATGTTTTAGCGGGCTAAAAAGCAAATATGAAGTAATTAGGACCTTATCACATAAGCTACATGTAGAAGGAAGGTCATATATTGGTCCTTGAATTTAATTAGGCTAAAACCAAAGTGCTAAAATGTTCATAATTTTTTTTCCTTATTTTTATTTTATTTTGTTAGTTTAGGTGCTAGAGATAAGACATAAGAGAGATTTGCTAAGACATGGGTATTGCTACGTGGGCATTTCTCTGGACACTACTTGCATCAGCGCCACCTACCGTATTCAACTTTCAACTTTCCAATTGCATCAGGTTTTTATCAGTTCGGCGTCCTGTTTGAAGGTAACTTTTCTTATATCACTTTGAAGACTATCCTTCAAGCATGGCTTAATATCTGGTTTAGTCAAAAGATGCACATCCCCATAATATATGGCAATCATAAAAGTACAAATAAACTAGCATTATATTTTAAAATTAGGAATGAGAGTCGCCAATAAACTTTAATTTGATAAACTGGTTGTGCTGGCAGTGCACCAGTACCAGCTTGAGATTATTGGCCAAGCTTCTAGCATGATTAGAAAAGTACCATACATTAATGTGTTAGTATTTTAATACTAAGTTATTAACTATGTAACCTTCTATCATTCTTAATTATCAGAATCTCTCTATATTATCAAATCTTTACTTGAAAAACCTCATTCATTGAGTTTCTAAATCTGTTCTTGGTAATTCAATCCATTGAAAAAAACTTGAATATTTCAAAATCTGTTTCAAAGTAAACATGTAGCTTACAGTTGTAAATGTATTTTTGGTTAAGGTATGATTTGCTAAATATTTTAGCAGAAGCCATCCATTAAGTTTAAATTCTTTTTGTATTTCATGAAAGTATTGGTCTAGATTAGTGTAACAAAAAAAAGTTGCACTTAATTGCTTAAATTCATTTTGAAGAAGTGTCTATCATGTTTAATTTCTCGGTCTAATAGAGAAATAAATGTCACTTTGAGTTTTTCAAATTTGTTTTTGGTTTGCACAACACCTTTGGGTACCTACTTCGAATCCAATGATTAAATTAAATGTCATATCTTTTTAAAGTCCATTTGCATGAAGTTTTGATATGTTTTATTGTGTTTTTTTTTTTTTTTTTTTTTTGCAAGGCAACGTATTAACAGTTCATTAAAAAGCATTTAATTCATTTGAAAAACTTAGCTCATGAATCAGTTAAAATTTCTTTTTAAGTGCATAACAATTTCTGATTAGCAAAATCCTTTGCAATTACAGTTATAAGTCCATCTATAGTTGTATTTTCAACCTAAAATCTACATGAAAAAGTCATTTGTTATGTTTTATAGCAGTAAAAGCTAGCTCTTTTTACTGGACAGGATACTGGACTGGTATCAAGGTTAAGTCTTAAAAACTATCTGACATCAATTATAATTATAATTTTAAGAAAAAGAAGTTATTCATGGCTGGTACAATTTGTATTTCATAAAAAGAACTCACTCTAATATTGAGGTATAGGACAACCAAACGATGGTTTCTTTAATCAATCAAGATGAGTTTCTTGGAAGTTCTCAAACAGCCATGTCTATTGAGTAGTATACTGAGAGTGATAACTTTATGAATCAGAATGTGACACTCAAATGCTTCTTATAAGTAATTACAAAGTAGTTGATACATTTAGTTTATTTTTTTTGTGAAAATGAATCTAGCTGACTTAATACCACTTTTTGGTGTAGGTTATGGAACTGATCATAAACTATGGAAAGATTACTGAATATGTACTTTTGAAAGGTACATGACATGAACCATCCATTTATTTGTATTGGATTATCCTATGATTTGTATATTCTTTTCATATAAATAAAATTATATAATAGTTTTCTTATCTGGTCAATGTAATGTACAGATTGAATTACCAATTTTGTAGATATTTATTTTGGAGAACTTGGATACAGATTAAAAATTGATATATTACTTCTATCATGTTTATCAATGGTTGTTCTTTAAATATATCACAGTATAACCTGCACCTAAGAAGTAGATCTACGGACGGTATCAGTTTTCTTATCTGGATGGGATAGAAGTATCTGGATGAGATAGAAGGCTCTGTGCTATTTTTATTTTATACGCACGAGTGTTTTTGATTCCTCATCAAATTTGACATGGAGAAGACAAACACGCCACTCCCACTGGCGCGGCTGCCGGAGCGCCACACCTCCGGCGCTCTGACATGTTTATAGTTAAAATTATTTATTTTATATGTTTATTATTAAATATAAAAAACTAGTTATGTTTAATTAAAAAATTCACGGTTGATTGTGTCATATATACTTCTATAAACATATTATGGTTTCTTATGTGAGAGGTAGGACTCTACTTCTAGAAAATTAAGTTATGCATCTGGACAAATATTAGAGTGGCGAATGCTCACATGACGCCCACAATACAAAAATAAAAATGTTTTGATATTCTCTTCAAAAAATCAATTTTCCAGATTAACTAATCCATCAAGGAAATACAAATATATTTATTAACTAATCCTGTATTGTGGCACCACTTCTAAAATTTTACCTCTCTTTTTGCCTGAAGGAATGGATGGGTTTATGAATATCAATCAAATGTATATATGGTGGCTCTATTGGGTCTCTTCAATTGCTTATATATATATTTTTTAAAATTCAATGTATATTGATGCTAAAACAGCTCATGTATGATGGTTACGCACTTAATTTTCTACGGATCATGTGAAAAGAAAAATTATGGCATTTTGCCTTTGCACTTATACGCCTGTCGCACACAATTTAAACTTAATGATAAAGTATTAGTGGTTTCTTAATATTGAAATATAAAAAATCTGCTAAGATGAGGGGCGTGACCTCCGTTTTTTATTAAAAAAAAAACTTTATAGGACGATTCACAGCATAAAAGAACCGTATATTATTTTGGGTTATTTGAAAATGTGCTTATTTTTTGTGGCAATCTTAGAAGAACAGTTGCTATGGTTCCTTCTGTTGTATGATAAAAAAAAAAAATGATAACATTTAATACGGCCTTGACTTTTAAAAAAATGACAAACCCAAATGTTTTTTTTTAATAACATTATCAAAACTAAAGAAAGAAAACTAAGGAGAGGAGAAAAAACTGACCGAGGAGCACGAGCACGTGCCTTGACGTAGTCTCGTCCGCTCTTTGACTTTCGGACAAATCCTCATAGACATTCCTCACCAACCCAGCACCTCTTCTGAATTCTGATTAAAATTTCCCAAAAACCTCTGAAGAAACGGAGACCCCAATTCTCGACAGTCGACCCTCAATCCTCTCCTCTCTCCCAAGAGTACAACCAACAATGGAGCAAAGCAGCTCCCTCCTCAACCCCAACGCCTACACCATGGACTCTCCCCACCCAGTCTACGCCATGGCCTTCTCTCCCTCCGTCTCCTCCCCCTTTCGCCTCGCTCTCGGCTCCTTTCTCGAAGAATACAACAACCGGGTCGACTTCGTGACCTTTGACGAGGAATCAACCGTCTTTCGACCTGAACCAGCTCTCTCCTTCGACCACCCATACCCTGCGACAAAGCTGATGTTTCATCCCCGGCCAATTCCTGGCTCTGCATCGTCGCTGATTGCGTCGTCTGGGGACTTCCTGAGACTCTGGCAAGTGAACCATGATGGGGATGGCGCAGGGAAGAGTGAGCTCAGATCAGTGTTGAATAATAGCAAGTCCAGTGATTTCTGCGCCCCTCTGACGTCGTTCGATTGGAATGAAGCTGAGCCGAGGCGGATCGGCACGTCGTCCATTGATACCACGTGTACGGTTTGGGATATTGAACGTGGGGCTGTGGAGACTCAGCTCATTGCACATGATAAAGAGGTGAGGAAGCAAATCCTTGTATATTTGTGATTCCAATCACATTCAAAAGGGCTGGGCTTCCTTACTGCCAAAACCAGATTTTTCTTTGTTGGTCAAAACAGTACCAGTTCTAAGATGCTGATATGGAAAAATTTCAGGAATAAACAATATTAAGAGTATGATTAGCTAAAATTTTGGTAGCCAATAAATATATTAAGCAAACAAAGAAATATCAGAAGGCCAAAACTCATGAATCTGCTTAATATTTTAAGAGATCATAATGTATACCGGTATAGTGTCTACATTGGGATCACTCGTTGTTAGGAGTCTTGTTCAAAAGCGTATAAGAGTATTGGTGAAAAAAAAGAACTGGAAAAGTGTGCTCATATTATTCACGATTGATTGTTTGTCCCTCATTTACATCTGCTGTTATGACATTTCACTATAAATATCAAAAGTGATTAAAAATAACAAATTCTTGAACATCACAAAACTTGAAGGTAAAATCATCAATTAACAGAATAAGAAGATAATAACCCTATAAGGTAGGTAAACCTAGATAAGAAGAAAGTAAAAAACATATTTCTGATTCTTCTGGTCTGACCGCAGCCTAGTTCAAGGGAATTTTTAATTATTGATAGATATGGGCTACGGTTTCCAATTCTCATATTCAGATATGAATTATGGGTTTATGAAAGTCGTTACCCACATGTTTGACTGCCATTCCTTTGTGTTGGTACATTGTCAATCTAAAACAGAATCATACTTTTGTGACAGCTAGGGCTGTGCATGATGATATGTTAGTGCCTGGTTAAGTCCCTCAGTCTAACTGAGCTGAAGTACATTATTAAAAATTCGGGAAATAGACACCAAGACAATCAGAAACCTTGGAGAAAACACAATATGTACTACTAACTGAGGGGAAAGGGGACAAAAAAAAAATCTTGTACTTTAATCTTATGGCTGCTAGCTGTGCACATCTTCTGGTACATTGAAATAAAGAAGAACAAGGATATCCATGAGTTAGTCATTAGCTTTGAATAAAAAAACAATGAGCACAGAAAAGAAGATAAAGGGAAAACAAGGAAAATACCTTGTACTGTTTTAGCAAAGCTAACCTGTCTAGACTTACAATACACCTTTAAAGTTTGTCCAATGATTTATATCATAACTAACTAACCTGCATTCACACTGTAGGTATATGACATTGCATGGGGAGAAGCTGGTGTCTTTGCCAGTGTTTCAGCTGATGGTTCCGTTCGCATTTTTGACCTACGTGACAAGGAACATTCAACTATAGTATACGAGAGCCCCCGGCCTGACACACCCCTTCTCCGTCTTGCTTGGAACAAGTCCGACCTTCGATACATGGCAGCCATCCTGATGGACAGTAACCGCATTATCATCCTCGACATCCGCTCCCCTGCCATCCCTGTTGCCGAGCTGCAGCGCCACCGTGCCTGTGTCAACACCCTAGCGTGGGCCCCACAGGCTCCGCGGCACCTATGTTCAGCTGGGGACGATGGCCAGGCATTGATATGGGAGTTACCAGCAGCTGCTGCACCTGGGACGACTCTTCCACCCGAAGGAGTGGATCCCATGCTGAGTTACTCAGCAGGAGCTGAGATAAACCAGCTTCAGTGGTCTGCGGCACACCCAGATTGGATTGGGATTGCCTTTGCGAGCAAGGTTGAACTGCTTAGAGTTTAGTGATATATGGTTGGTTTCTCTGCCTCATTTTCTTTTTAATTTCAATTGATTTAAGGAATGAAAAGCATAGTTGTATATGAAGAAAGTTCTTTGACTTCATGAAGAATATATGTGATATTTTACATTTTAGTAGTCAGTTGTCACCATTTAATTTTGATGATGATATGTCAACAGTATTAGCAAATGTGCATGACATTCCTTGAATTGCTATATATAGGGATTTATAATTTTATAATTTATAAATTCTTACATTTACAGGCGCAAGATATTATTAATATACAGAGATTTACTTTTTATCTTGAAGTTCCACACAACTATGACCCAACTCAAAAACCTGACCGACCCTGACCCCAATCCCCCTCAACCTATTTTCGAAAATCTACGACCCAAAATGGATCAACCTGCAGCTCAATCTGTCTGGACTTAAATTTTAACAGGACCAAACACCAGAGCTTCAGCTTGATCTGACTCCCTGATCCATCTGATTTTGACTAATAACTGATCAGACCCCAGAGACAGCTTACACTAAAAAGTCAATTATATTATGGTAATAATGCGAAATGATCTGAGTCAAGACTTGACTGATGATGAACTTACCATACCAACAAAACCCTAATGTCTGAGAAACAACCCGAGCCTTGAAATGACCTGACACAGCCTGTAACGAGAATTTGCTGACCCATTAACCCATGAAACCAACTTTACCTTGAACCACAACAGAAGAGAACCCAATGCCTCGATCAGTAGAAGGCTAAGAGTATGTTGGCAGCTTTGCTTGTTTGAATGTGACTTTGTTTCTATGTGTCGGACGCATTTATATTTTTCTCTCTGTTTCTTTAGGATTCTTCTTTCTAACTTGGTTCCCACCACCCCCACCCCACCATCCCCTAATTTACTTTTACCCAATTTGTCAAATAAGCTGAAGGTATGAATCAACTCTAACATGCCAAATGGTACTGGTATTGATTATAGACCTACAATACTTTTGCAAAATATTAAATAGTGTAATTGATAGTTTTTTTTCCATACAAAATTTCTTGTACTGACTAATGTCTTAATTATTTTTATTGGAAACCTCCTTTCAACTTTGTTTGTTTGTTTTTTTGTTTTGTTTTGTTTTTTTTTTTCTTTTCAGTACTTTTGAGCTGTCAATATCTTCCATAGTTTTATTGTTTGGTCTAACATATTGTTTTGAACGTAATTTCAGATAACCAAAGTGGCCCAAAATGTTTTGCTGTAGATGCGCTTTGTTTGTGGAGAGATAGGAGTGGAGGTGACATGGTAAAACTGAGAGATTACCAATGTTGTTGTAGAATACTGGCATATTTGTTAGTTTGGGCTGTAGATTAAATTCGAGGAACTCTTCCCTCTCTGTTTCATGTATGTTAGTTTTTCACTTTCCTTCTTTGTGCAATAATTTATTCGTAGCAATCCATATTAGTATAGCATTGATACTCCAATCTTCAAAAAATCTATAACATTGGCTTATGTATGCACGGGAATAACTATGCATGGAATTTGTGGTTCCTTGTACAAATTTTATAGTCACAGCAAATTGGATTTTCTAGGTTGCTCGTACAAATTTTATAGTTCCTAATATTGTGTAGGAGAAATAGAAAGAGGATTTGGATCCACTGACAATAGATTATCTTGACGATTTTGACAGAATATTTTTAATCAGCTCAAATTAAAAAAATTCCCAACGTATGAAGTTACACGTACATGATATGTATGTATATGGTTAGGAGACTTAATGATTGGATACATAACTGATCAATGATAAAATTTGTATAAGGTTACTTTACGTTACACGTACATGATATGTTTGTATATGGTTAGGAGACTTAATGATTGGATACATAATTATAAGTTATTATTATCGTAGCGATGATTGTAAGTTAGTTTGTTATTTAATGAATCCTAACATATGAAAAAGAAAAAAACTAAAAGAAATATGTTGTCAAAAAGGGCCTTGCATTAGGCCACCTCAAGGAAGATACTGTTGTCCACATCAGCAAAAGCCAATAAGGAGAGAGCTACCATTGATTGCGACTTCTTGCAAGAAGGGGAGGATAGTCCCTTTTCCACTTATTTATGTTAATCCTTTCTTTTCTTTTCATTTCTACTTTCTGGTTTGTATGAACTCAGTTTCTATAATGAAACAGGTAACCGTAACAAAAGGTTACTTTTTTTAAAAAAAAATGTTAATCCTTTCTTTGAAGAAATGGAGTCAGGTTGGATCTAGTCCTCTAGAGAAAATTAGATTGCGATACTTGTTGATTAGTTAACGTCTCATTTAGTGGTAACCACCGTTGATAGAGACAAAAATCAGACGCACGACGCCTGCATCACTACGTAACTTCCAACCCGAGAATTTAAAAGGTGTTTCTAACTTTTAAGCATTACCTCTTCTCTCGCGCGCATGTATGTTTGAAGCATTATCCAAATATGTAAATTATTTATTAGTAAAATAATTAAGTTGAGGATTATTATGAGGAAACATTGTAATGTCCATGCGTTTGTGTTCGAAATCTTTAGATTAAAAATTCAGCAAATAAACAAAATGAAATAAAAAGTGCAATTATCAAGGGAAAAAAATTAAAGGAAACTGTGATATATATAGTTTGATTAAGAAAATTTGGAATGTATTTTGCACTAAACATTAAATAAATAAAGGATATGAAATTTATTAAAATGCAGTATTTTCAGTTTTTCATTCCCGTTAAAAATTATGTTTAAATAACATTTTGCTTGTCAAATAGTTCCTAGTTATGAATGACTAAATTTGGAGTTATCAGGCTGCTTCATGTAGAGAAAAAATAAATAAATGAGTCTAACTCAATTTTTATTTCGGTACATATACAATTATGTCGTCCCTTAAAATATGCTGACACCATTTTTTGTACTTTTTTGGGGCTCATTTTGCTATTTATTATGAACACCTGAGATCATATACATGTTTGTTTTTTATTTATTACTTTAAAAAAACATTATTTGTTTTAATATACTCATTATTCTTATGCTTCCCGTATCTGTCAGTAATGTTTGTCAATTATTAGTTTTCATATATGAGTCTGAATTCATATCTATGAATTATTTGTTCATATCTATATGCATATACATATTCCTTCTATGAATTATACAAA
This sequence comes from Rhynchospora breviuscula, assembly GCA_027562975.1. NCBI lineage: Eukaryota > Viridiplantae > Streptophyta > Magnoliopsida > Poales > Cyperaceae > Rhynchospora > Rhynchospora breviuscula. Next base: position 58,112,280 of record CM050398.1, on the reverse strand, counting down.
TGGACAGAAGTTTAGGGTCACGCGTTGTGTATTTATATATTATATTTACACTACCCCTACATTGGTGTTTCGGCATCATCAATTCTAGAACAGTTGGTTTCCTTTTCAAATGCACGAACTTCATTTAAGTCTCTGAAAACTTAAAACACGATTTTAGTTTGAAGAGTCCAAATCTGTTCTGACTATATGTTTATCCTTAATTTTCTGGTCTACTCGTGGAATAAGAAATTTTGATCTCGACCGTCTAATTTTAAATAATGGTTTAAATCTGGCTGTAACTCTCCAATAATTTGTACTGCTGGAGGGGATCAGAACTCAGAAGCCAACAAGGATAATGGCGATCTCCATTAGCTTATTTATGCAGAGACGGCAGGCGCTTCCTCCAAAAAAAAAAAAAAAATGCAGCAGTTGAGATGTCAACCTAAGAGAACCAACACTCCAACAGTCTTTAATAAACAGTTTTCTAAAGCAAAACTCTCCAATAAATCCACAAGGCAAGGGCCACCAGGGGATTTATTCCCGAAGAACAGATGCCTCAATTTGCATTGTACAGCTAAATGAATTGGTTCAATGAATGCTTCAGTCATTCAAATATTGAATTGACTGCTAAATTAACGAATTCTGGTTGATGGGACTACTGCAGCGTTTATAAAATTAGCTGTGATCCAATGGGCTTAGACTTCCTCTGCTCTTATCCCTAGTGCTAGATAGTAGAAAACACAATAAAATCATGTTAAAAAGGGGGACAGCGCATTGCCAGCAAACACAATAAAATCATGTTTTTCCTTGCCATATATCCTTATGTCTCACCATATATACACGTGCATAACATGCCACGTCACCCATCTCCGTGTCCCATTTGAATTTTTCACTTGGTCAATGTGTGATGGCGCGCAATATTTCATCGTTTGCTCTTGAGTCTTGACCAATGCCTTTCACCGACCACATGCCACGGGTCTCAAAAACTGTATTTGTCATAGAGTGTGAGAGAAAAAGACTGTCATCTTATTGCACATGTTTTGCCTATTTCTTTAGCTATCCTTGCCCAACTAACGCCTTATGTGTCATTCATAAAAGCCCCTTCTTCCATACCACACACTGAGATACCATAATCACTTCTCTCTAATTTTGTTATTTTCTTTCGCTAAGGAACCTTTTCTGAGTCTTTTCTCATGGGCATCCCTTTGGTGTCTTACTGTGTCGCAGTGCCCAGGCCTCTGTTTCTCCTCGTCAAATTCTTGAGTCAAATAAGAATTGCCATTCTGGTTGTAGTATCCTTTATCAGTCTATGCCTCTGTCATCTACTGGGACGAAGCAACAATAGATCCCACCGATTTCAAACCCCGATTAGAGTACCACTGCCGCCACCTTCGACAATCAAAGAACAGTTACCAGTGACAGAATTTACGAGCATCAGCAATAAATTGCAGGGCCGAAAGAAAAGTCAGAGTACTGCCGCAAAACATTTATGCATCGTATGTTTGGAGAATTTGGAACAGTGTGATCAGGTCAGAATGCTGGGAAATTGCAATCATGCATTCCATAGAGAATGCATCGATCAATGGATTGATGTAGGCCAAGCAGTGTGTCCCCTATGTCGAGCACAGCTGTTACCTAAAAAGCAGAGCTATTTCAGTATTCTACTGAGATTATTTTCATGACATTCTTCATAAATAGATGAGTTTGTACATTGATCAATTACAAGGTCTGGATAAATTTTTCTTATTTCCATTGTGAATTTTTCTGTCCTTCTTCTTGTTCTGATAAAGTTTGTTTGTAAAGCTATATCTTCGGGTTGAATGCTAACAACTGGGGTTCATAGTGCAATAGGATTATTGAATTAGTTAATACAGTGGAGCCGTCCTAAAAAAATGGTGTGCCTAACATAAATGAAAAGTTTTAAGGCTGTGGGGCTGATAGAGACAGGATTCTTCCCGGACAATGATAACTAATATCTGAATCTATATATACATCCCACAATTTAACTTAACTTAAGAATTCATTGTTCTTTCTGTTTTGTTATGTGATTACTTTTCTCAAATAGGCATTGTTTTATAATAGCTTATGTCGATTCCAAAAACAACATGCTGATTCTGATTTCGATTTCGAGCTCTAGAACCATGGCCTAAAAACGACAGAGTGTACATTTCAAAAGAACAGGATATAAAAAATATATATATGACATGTAATACATGCTGACATGGCATACTGGACCCTCCCTGGCCCAAACAAAAGTAATTGAGTTCGACCTAGTCCTACAACGGCTTGCAAATCAATGAGTTGAAACTTAATAAAAGAACACCACACCAGCACTTGCTGTACCATCATTCTGGCTTAATAATCGTGTGCTGGTGAAAGCAGTCTTTGCGATTGATTGATTACTGTATTACGCATATGGCATAGGTTGTAAAATAAATGATCCATAGTGTATACCGTTATATATTTTTTAAAATATTTCAAAAATTAAAATTTGAATTTATTTATTTTTTTTCAAATTTTAGAAAACATCAAAGGTTTAAATAGAGGATAGCGGACTCGTAGCGGACAGGCTAATGTCATAGCGGATAGCGGATAGCGATTATTTCGCGGCCGATATCGGACCATAGCGGATTTGTACACACAAGTGTATTTTGAAGGTTTAGTATAGCCTAAAATAAAAAATTAAAATATTTTCATGCAACTAATTAGTGCCAACTAAAATTATATTCATTATCTATGTATATTTGACCACAAAATTTTTAGAGTTTGAAAAAAGTTAAAGCATAAAAGTTGTAGCTTATTTTATAACCTTTCCATAGAATTTTGAATCACATCAATCGGAGTTTGTATGTGAAAGATATACCTAAAATACTACTGTTAAATCAGCAAATTATAAACTGCACCGCTATTTCCGCTAATTTCCCGCTATATCGCCGCTAATTTCCCGCTAAATCCCGCTACGATGCGCGCTATCGGACAACCCGCTAAATCTGTCGCGCTGTAGCGTTCCACCTCCTTGACCCGCTATAGCGGCCGCTACGGCCGCTATTTAAACCTTTGGAAAACATTGACAAAAACAAAATGGAATGCTAGTATAATTTTTATCAGTTTTTCAATTTTATATATCGAATTAGATGAAAAATAATATATGAGAACGTTATATATATAGAGTTCAATACTAATATTGAGTGCATTATTTTGTGCCTGCAGCTTTGCATTCTATATGTATATGCAACCAAATATGTGGTCCATGTGGTCACATTTTTATACATTGGACGAATGTCTTTTCTTTTGTTGCTTAATTTGTTTTGTTCCAAAATATAATTTTACCACTTAATCTCGGACTTGACAGGTGTGGCTGCATCCCTTGAGTTAATTTTTCTTTTCAAACTTAATTTGATTTATCTCCCCGTTTAATTTTATCACTTGGAAAATTAACATTTGGTCTAGTTGCAAAGAACAACACATTTTCACTGTAAGGTCTTTGTGACATTTAATTTTGAAATAAATCGGAGGATTTTACCCTATTTTATCTCATCTTCAAATAAATAAATAAATAAATAAATCTCTCTTCAGCAGGCTTGGCTTTTTCTCCATTTGTACCAGCAATCGGATGTATAATTTCCATCTTTGGGTAGTTGCGTCCTTCTCTGTACCCTCATTTACTGTTGTCTATTGATATTTAACAGGAATTGTTGTAATCTTGAAATTCATCACTGTTCCACAGAGAATGATATTCTTAGAACAGTATTGACTTATTCTAATAGTGCTAAAATAATTTCCTTCTACTCATCTAGAAACGGTTCGCTTTCTTCTAGGGTGTTCTATTAAGGAGTTTCCTATTACATACCTAGGGTTGCCGCTTTCTGTTAGGAAACCTAAAAGAGTTCACTTCTTGCCGCTGCTACAGGCAATGCATGAAAGATTGCAAGGATGAAAATCCAAATTTCTCTCTTTAGGAGGTAGACTAGTCATGATTAAAGCAGTTTTGGCGACTTTGCCATTGCACTTCATGCAGGTCTTTAGATTGCCACAATAGCTACTGGATCAAATGGACAAGATCTGTCATGCTTTCCTTTGGAAGGGATCGGCCTCATGCGTAGGTGGACAGTGTCTAGTAAATTGGAAAACTTGTTCTCTCCCACAGCACTGTGGAGGCCTCCCTACCTTCAAAATGTAGGCGAGGTTCCCTCCCTACCTTCAAAAAATAGTGCTAAAATAATTATGTCGGATTAGCAAATGAAATTATCTATTAGAAGTTATGTGATTATATATGCTGAATTATTGTGAGGATGTCATCACGTCAAAACAAATTATAATGATGGAATTTTCTCTTTTCTTTGTGAAGATAAGATGGAGTCAAGTCCTCCAACTTATTTCAAAATTAAATGTCACAAAGGATCCCCACAGTCGGGTTTCGAACCCGCGACCTCTCTCTTTTTCTTTTTGAAAAATGAATTCAATCACGAGATAAATCTCAGCTCAACTCGTCCATTTCTATATATACACTCATCAGTAGATCTGGAAATGGATGACTCACAATTTCGTCTTCTTTATTTTTCTTTTATGATTGGCATCCCTTTGGATTCATATTGTTCGAGCAACAGCGATTACCTTATGCTATTGAGTAATTGAGAATAATTTTCGTGGCATTCTTCATAAATGAATGAGATTATTTCCGTGGCATTCTTCATAAATGAATGAGATTATCTATAGTTTAGACAACGTACAAGATCTGAATGAGTTCTTTTCTTCATTTTAATTTTTTTTTTCTTTATTCATTTCTACTTTTTTTTGGGGGTAAGGTTTGCTACTGTAGGCCTGTAGCAATGATTTTGGATGAACGCTAACTACCGGAGTTCGAATAGTGTAGTTGGATTATTGAATTAATTAATATAGTGGAGCCGTCCTTTAAAAAAAAAGGTATGCCTAACCTTATTCATAAATTTTGGGGCTGTGGGGCTGATAGAGACGGGATTCTTCCCAGAAAATGATAAGCGATATTTGAATCTATATTAATATCTAACTTTGAAGTAACTTCCGAATTCATTGCTGTTTCTGTTTTGTTATAATACATTTAATTAATTAGGAGGTATATATTATAGAACTTATGCCATGAATCAATGTTTCGGAAAATTAAGTAATTGATTTTTGTAGAATCTTTACTTTTTCTATATATATGTTCATTAAAAGTTTAGCACTGCATGCAGCTTGTTGCCCTGTCATGATGGAAATCGTTTTCCTATCTAGCCAAGAAACCACAAGCTTGTTGGGATTCAGCGATGTGTGACCATATGTGGCTTGACCAATGTGGCCCGTGGCCACAATACAGACTAGTATATTTCAAAAAAAAAAAAAAAAAAAAAGATAAGAAAATGTCTTATGTCGTGTCGTGTCTTTTTTTAAAGTTTTACATGTCATGTTGTGACATATCTATTCAGCTGAGAATGAACCCGGCACACCACGAAAACAATTTTGTATGTGCCATGTCGAATCGTCGTGCATCTGAGTTCCATGTTGTGCTATGACGTGTCGAGTCATACCATCGTGTGCTCATGGAACCTTTTATAAGCATTAATCTCACTATCATTTTGAAGCATTTACATGCCCATTTTGTTCAAAAAATAAAAAATAAAAAATAAGTAAAATAAGCATTCACATGTCCCTTATTCGTAAAACCACGGAGAGACATGGACAGCAGCAAAGTTTGTGTGCGGGCTTCATCACCTAAAAGCAAAATAAGCATCGTCTCTGCTATGAAGTTACAAAGAGGTTATGGCAAACATGGCTACTTCCAATTAAAAAAGCTATGTCTAGACTATTCTTCAAAGGCACGATTAAAGGCTATAATTACCATCGTTTTCATCTATTTCTTTTCATCATAAATGAAGCGCCTAACAATGAAAAAGAAACGCCTAACTGTTTTTACTTGTTAGGACAATTTTGCTCTGACTTGCTTACCAATGGATGCCGATCATATTACCCAATTGATAATCTTGCTTAATACCTATAATTATGCATAAATTTCAAAATTTCATACTTCCCTTAGCTGCCAGAACAAATTAGTACTTGTGACCAAATTGATTTGAATTCAACCTATCGAAACTGATACCCTGTTTGATTCAAAACTAGACAACTCAATTTGAGCTGATGAGCGGGTAATTTTTCGAAGTCAAACAATTATGAATACAAAAAAATTGCTCGACACGACGAAACCGCCTGACTAGACCGGTAAGAATGCTAAAATTGACTCGAATTCAAATGGGAACTTAGACATTGTGTCATTATCGAAAACTAAATTATTTGAAACTGAATTTGATTCAGCACAGTTGAAACTCGACTTAATTTGATTTGCCTTGTTGCCACCTCTAGTAACTTGTGTCTAGGATTAGAATGGATGAGCTGGAGCTGAAAAATTATCAGGTAATTGAAATTGGTTTTCAAAAAGATAAACTGAGACTTGCATGATTATAATTTGTTTTGATATGACATCATCACAATGATTCAACACTAGTCCGGAATTATTTATATATAATTATATAATTATTTGATCTGATAATTGGACGCAATTATTATAACACTATTAGAATGAAATAATACTGTTCTAACAGTAGTTCCAATGTATCTCTCATAAATAGTGATAAATTACAATTTGAATAGTAAGATTTTAAAATTATATGCAAATAAAAGATATAAATAAATTGCAATATGCATCCGTAAACTGCATGTACAGGGACCAAACACGTCTATTAAGAAAACTATACAATTTAACACTGGTTTACTTTCACCCATTCCCATAATAATTTAAGTCCTAATTATGGAACGGTGGTTGCTGGTGTGGCATACTTAACTCATTAATTGCAAGGCGTTGTTGGGCCTGGTGAAATTTAAATTTACTTTTGTGGGGCAAGAGAGGGCCCAGCACTCGTTGCCAGCAACTAAACATGTATTACACAAAGTCCCATTTTTTTCCGCACTTTACTTGGGCCCTGATAAAAATCTCATTTTTTTAACATGGAATTTCATTTCATTTCGCTGAAATTTTTTTTATCAAAATGAACGGATTTGGTTTCATTTTGTTAGAATTTCCATGTAATTAGATCCAACAAAATCCCGTGAAAATCAATTGAATTGAAATAAAATGAAATAAAATAAAATCCTCCATAAAAAAACATTTTGATCAGGGCCTTATGCATCTTAGATAGAAAAATTCTGTACACAAGGTGTACTCAAAAGGGTTCAATTCCTTCCTTGACACATCTCCTTTACTTTCGTCTCGACTTATATGACTCGTCAATTATAAAGCACAAATATATATATAAACTAATATGCCATTAACACATTCAAATCCTGAAGTACATATCTTTGTAGGCCGTTTCATCAATGCCAACTGCCATTATTTTTTCCAGAAACAAATAAAGAAGAAAACAATAAAATAAAGGCACGCAATGGCAATTTGACGATAGTCCTCTTGGAAGTATGCTGACGACAGAGTCAATGGTGATTTTGAAATGAAATGACGGTTTTCAAACTCATCAATGCTGATGATTTTCAAACCAGTTACCTAAAAGTTGTTTAGAATGTCAAGAATCGACTGAAATCTAAGTAAAAGTTGGTTGAAGCAGGCGGTTCTCAGTGAGTCATCTGATTTTTAAGTAGAAACCCGACCAGCCGAGAAAATTGCTACTTATTCAACTCGTTCGGTGCTGATTACGCACTACATTGGCCGATCAAGAGAACCATGCATGCTTCAGAGTTTAGAGTTTAGACACATTTGCACTGATATTGCTGGACTCATTTGAATCAGCATTTCAGGCAGTACAAATCATCTTATCCTTAGGCCATTAATTTGCCTACCGGACACGCCAGAAAGCTCAATAGAGACAATTTCTCTGTTGATTAGGTGATTTCGGATTTCAACTTTGCTTTATAATTTCGTAAAATTATTGCAAGTTGCAATAACAGGATCGATACGACAGTGGCAGTTAAATGATTAATGTAACCGGGATGTACCGAACTACAGGAAGAATAAATGAAATTGCTTACATTCAAATAATGTAACCGGGATGTCTCGAACTGCATGAAGAATAAATAAAAAGGCTTACATTCGAAAAATGTAACAAAGATGCCTCGAGCTATTGTGGGAGAAATACTCACAAGGCTTACATCTGATATATTTCATGTGCTGGGCTGTATATATATATAGTTCATTGAACAAGGCTGTATTTATTGTATAGGCCTCGCAAAGGAACATTGGGCTTAAATAGTTCGAATCCTGGTCCTTCCGCCGAAAAAAATAATATTATTAAAATAATATTAAATTTCGAAAGTATTAATAAAATAATCAGAATTTTAAGCATTTGTTTGCATTATCGGACTTCAAAAGTCTTAGTATCGGACTTTCAAAGTCTGATATTAGCTAATATCATGAAAGAATGATATTGCCTAATATTGGACTTTGGAAGTCGGATATTAAGCAAAATAAAATAAAATAAAAAACATAAATAAATATAAATAAAATTTAAACATATTAAACATATCAAATTATAAATAATTATTATAAAAAACAAATTTCAAATATAATCTATATAATATTTGAACATATTACAATATTTATATGTTATACTATATGTCTATAGTTTATATTTTTTTTAATATTTATAATTATTATATAAAAATATTTATCCTCATCTCCTCTCATCTCATCTCCTTTCATCTCATCTCCACTCTTTGATTAGTCTCTCTTTTTCTCTTTTCTATCTCTCTCTGTATATACACTAGCTAACATGATATGTGGTAAAGACAAGCTATAAAATAAACCTAGTTTCTATGTAACTAAGTCACAAGCGTACGACTAACGTAAGGTATAGATGGGTGTCAAATCTACAGGGACGGTAGAATTAATACTAAACTTTACTTTTTCACAAAATCTAGACAAGACATTTTTGGTGTTCTTGGATTAGTCAAACAATGAAAGAATGGTTGCAAATTGCAATTGACTAAAACAAATAAGGTAAATGCTTTGGTTGTTTTCTAGGTAAAAATATACAATTAAAGACGTCTTAAGGTTCAATTTCACTTTGGTTTGGTCGAAGGGTGACCAAATAGTGGCACTTTCGTGATTTGACCCAAACAATTCGGTCCAAATTTCTCAACGTAAATGTCATGTTTTACTTGATATCATTGATTAAGTTCTATGAAGGGCTAGTTTAGCCATTTCTAAACTCCCTAGTCCTCTGCTGTCGTATATTAGACACGGTATTTGGGATATAACCTAGTGTTATCCCTCATCAAGTGTATTGTACATCAACATTCGTGTGTTGGTAAACCTACTTGAGTTTGCTTATTCTTTTTCTGTGAGATATCTATTCCAAACTGTTGTTTTTAATAGAAACATTCACCTTTCTGTTACTTGTTGGTTGTCTTTCGACTTCTAACCTATCTCGAATTACTCATCCAAGCTTTATCAACTAACTTATGTTGTATTTCCTAACTAGATGTGGCCATTCATCTATTAAGCAAGACAATGAATTAAGAAACTTCAAACAAGCATAATAACATAAAACCTCAATAAGGAATTCACATATACTAATGAAACATCAACTATCACATGGCAAACCAAACATAAGCTACATCTACTCCTAAGACAACATGAGTTTTAGTCTAACATGCTAATGAAATAAACTATAAATGCAAATAAATAAGATATATACTCCACGACAAGAATAAATAAGAGAAAAGGAAGATATACAATGATGAAAGTTTCAGAACCTAGGTCAAATAAATTTATAACCTTCGTTCTACCCCACTAGTCGTTTTGGTAAAGCTAAGGGTCGAACCCAAGGGACGGTACAATTGATTACCAGACTTTACTTCCTCACGAAAGCTAGACAATTAAATTTTTGGAATTTTATGATTTAAAAAGACAATATTAAATAATAGTTGAAATAAAAAAATAAATAATAAAATATTTTTGGGTTGACTTTTGTATTTTTCTGGACTCAAACAGATGCAAGAAAATGTCCTAAGATTTTGGGTTCACGTGTAACAGCAGAAATTTCGGTCCAAAATATATAAATTTCGGACCGAAATATATATATTTTTGGCACGAAATGTGTTTCGGACTCTCTGTTTTGACTTTATATTTTTATGCAAGGTTATGTGAAGGTTACTTGTCGACCAGACCTAAGTCCTTGCCTCAGCCGTAGTAATTTTGGTTTTAGACTTGGTTTGGAACTCGATTTTTACCACGTAATCCACTAATTCTAAACTTTCGTGTCGGAATTTAATCAATTAAGAACTTTGTGTTGGATTTCCAGAGGTATCTAAGTCCTTTCGGATCAGTAGAAACTACACCTATCGGTCGATTAGTTAACCCCTCTTTCGAACTTTTGGCTTACCTCAATTTCCTAATTAATTAAATGTTTGATCTAGTTTAATGCCCTAAAGATGCTGCAGTTCATCAATAGGTAAACGATCAAGCAAACAATTAATTTAACTAAGTATAGAAATAATTCACAACACATCAACATCACATATAAAATGCCAAATCGTATCAAGTCATCACAAATACCAAATTAAACTACTACCTAACATTAAGACATAATTAACTAGCTTAAAATGCTTACAAGACAAACAACGAATATCATGCAATAGACAACATACAAACCCATCGAATAACGAAATTAAAGCATGATAGAGATAACCAAACGACCCTTTAGCCTTTACTCCTTCTTTTAGGACGAGGAATCGATGAAGAGCTGATCAACCTTGCTGCCGTCGCATCCAAACCTACTGCCCTTGCGTGGTTTTCGTGGAAAGAGGTGGAATCTCACGCCTTTCGGCGCGAGAACGGTGGTGGAAAATATGGAAATTATGCTATGGAAGGTGGGATCCTTTCCTTTCTGTCATTTCGTGCATAAATGGCCAAGGGAGAGACTTGGGAGGCAGGCTAGGTCAAGGAAACGTGTCTCCCTTTTATTTTCTTCTTTGGACTTGCCAAAATTCCACTTTCCATACATGAATTTCGGGTCGAAAACTGGGAATTTCGGGCCGAAATCAGAGAATTTCGGACCAAAATTCCAGAATTGAGCACTGATAGTATTTTGACTATAATTTCTTCATCCGGACTCCGATTGAGATAATTCAAAGATTGTTGGAAAGTTTAGGATGAGCTCTACAATGCCATAGATTCTATTTAGTCATTTTCTTTCCAAAAATTTTACTTTTTGTGCAATTATTGTATTCAATCCACCAAATTCCTACAAGGCAAGTCAAATTCCACGGCAGTACCCAATCTTGACAAATATAATTCAAAAGTACAGTAAATATCATTGGTTTGTGTGTTATTTCGGTGCTAAGTACGGTAAAAATGTATATATAAATAAGAGATATCATACAACAATATCTAGCTTTACTCTTTTTTTAATCGAGTCTGAAGTGGTGGTTGGATTGGTTCTACCGCCATCGTGTATGGAATTGCTCCAAAGTCGCTACCATGATCGAATGCCATTGGAAAAGTGGAATTCAGTTCGTATTCCTGTGTATAAATCTATTGCGCGTGCATGCGCTTGGTGCGTGGGCTCTGGTCCAGGGTCGAGTCGGGGTCTGATTTGGGCTAGAAATGAGTCGTCTAGGCATCTAACTTGCTGATTCCATCGAGTTCCTGTAAAATATAATAAAACACGACATCAATACCAAGTTTGGCCAAAATAATAGTATAAATACGAAATATAACTAATCTATCTTTCTTTTTCCTTTACTATGCTCTATTTTTTTAAATTTTTAACATTCACATTTACATCCCTACTCCTTTTTCTTGTATAGTAACTATTTTTGTGCTGAGTAAAAACTAACTATAGTAGTTTTTATGCTATTTTTAGATTTGAAAACATTCAAATTGGAATTTAAAGATTTAGAGAGTATTATTTGGTACCGAAAATGGTCGTTACATGGTAACACCCATTACAACCTATATATCTCGTCGCGAGTTTTTTAGATTGCGGTCATATACCCAAATCGAATGCTCTAAACTATCAAAACTTATGCCTGTTTGAAATTCTAACGTTAAGAAATACATTTTGTGTGATTTTTTTTATTATCTCTGATTTTTTTATTTTTTGTGATATATATGATATCTATGTTATAAATTATGGGTAGTAACCACTGAATCGACTACTTTTTTTTATAAAAATAATAAATATGTATGTAACAAAATTTCCTACAACAACTAAATAGGACAAAAATTGATATTACTATTAGCTAAGATCGGTCTTTCAAAGACCGATCTTAGTGTCATTATTCTTTCAAAACACCATATTGCGAACTCATTCTTAAAATTCTGATTATTTTAGTGATAATATCTATTTAATAATAATTTAATTTATTTTTTTATTTTTTTGGGTCCTTCGGTTACCCTTGATGACTGATTGAGACCCGTGCACAATCACTCCTGTTTCTCTGGAACAAAAGGATTTATTTATATTTAATTAAAAAAAAAAGTTAAACTAGCTCGTATTAACCTTCTTTTTTTTGTTTTTTGTTTTTTGGGGGGGGGGGGGGGGGGTTCGGGAGGATATAACTACTTTCCTTTTGTTTTTTCGATGTTATAGTAAGAAAACAATTATGTATATTTTACTTATGGAAAATCATATTTTTTGCAGGTAAAAATGTAGTTACCCTTAGTGTGCATATTCTAACAATTGCATGCGTTAACAAGGGCTAAAATCTTGACGGCTTGATTAACAATTTTTTTAGACGGAAAATGACAAATAAATAGGAATATTATTTACATTATTTTTTATTTTAAATCTATATAAAAAAAGGTAAGTGTCACTATTGATTTTTGGCAGATTTTCATGACAAGATTTTACATTTAATTATTTTCTAGAGCTTTTTTATTGTCTTATAAGGAATGGTATTAAAAATAATGCCAATTTTTAATTTCGTGGTGAACTTTTTTTTTCTGACGAAGTGGCGCCGAGATAAATTTGGTAAAAAAAATTTTCCTCCTTTTTTTCATAACATGAAATATAGATTCCTTATCCCGTCCCGCGCGGGGACGGTGCAGCACACAATCCCCACCGTCCGATTTGATCTGGACGGTTACCTTTTTTCTGGTCTTACAATCCGATATTTTCTAGAGACCGTCCAGATTAGATCGGACGGTGAGAGATGGTGCTCTGCACCGTCCGCGCGGAGGAGATCTCGTTTGCATGAATATAGACAAAATACAATTTCGGAAAAGATATTAATATGCTGTTTTCTCCTACCTTTTTCTATTCAATTCTCCAGTTCTAGTTACTGGACGGAACAGTTCCTTCCAATTTAATAGATTTTCTCGAAAATTGTTGGAACGTGGTTGTCAAAATGGAGGGGATTGGAAAAGTATCTCATTCACACTGCACGCAGACAGAAAGAAATTATTTTTTGGTCAATTAACGCTGGGTGTGTTTCCCTTTCCAATTGAGCGATTGATAATTCTTCTTACAAAAAAACATAATAATAATAATAATTGAGCGATAGCTACTCGAATGCTGCCACCTGGCGCTCACTTATTGGCTCATTTCTAGTCTCACGGATCAAGCCCATGAAGGCATGAATCTGTAAATTGTGATTGATCTGGATCGTCACTTCAAATCTAACAACCGGTAATAATCATAATAATTACACGCATATCAATATTAATAATTATATTAACATACTAATTCTACAAACTAATTAAATTACTGAAAAATTATAAATGAATGTTTAAAAATAATACATTTAATACAAATTAATTATTATTTCCAATCATCAATATATTATAACAAATTAGTTAATTATTAATATTAAGGAATATTTAGAGAATGCCACTCTTAAATTGTAAAGGTCAGGGTTCTAGTTCTACTAAATGCCATAACTTCATATTTCATCAATATATAAAAATATTGAAATTCAAACTTCGAATCCAAACTGTTGATCTTGTTCAATTTATTGAGCGATGCGTTTCCACATAAGTTTTATAAAATTTGGTGTTGATTTAATACTCGATCAAGAGATTAAACAATGAACGTATTAAAATTAATTTGTCAAAGTTAACCAGATTCGTTCATTTATTGACCTTTGATTGAGTACCAAATCAACTCTAAATTAAAAAAAAACTTATATAGAAGCTAATCGCTCGTTAAATTAAACAAGGTCAACTATTTGGATTTAACAATTTGAATCTTAAAATTTTAAATATTGATAAAAATATGAAATTTGTGGCAGTTGGTGGCATTCAAAAGTTGTGGCACTAGAATTATGCCACCGTAAAATTATTAAATTAGTTTTATGTCATTACTTTATGTCAAAATTAGAATTATGCCGACTCTAATTAGAGAAGTACCACTCTAAGTTCAATAAACCCTCATCAGATTAAATCATAAAGAAATGACAAAAGAAACTTATTGATGCGAAATAAATTTTAAAAATTCAAATTTTAAGTTTTTAAATTTTAAATTTTGACTGACTTAGTTTTCTAAATTTAAAATTTTTGAATTTTTTGCTTAGAATTTTTGAAATATAAAAAATTTCAATTTAAAAAAATTTGAATTTCGTATATTAAAATTTCAAATTTTGAAATTTGAAGAAATGTTAATGTCAAAAAAAAAAAAATACAGTTAACACCGAAATAGGAATTAAAATTTTAATTGTAAAACAATTACAATTTGCAAGATTAATAATTTAAATAGTATATAATGGAAAAATAATGAATATATCTTGTTTGACGTTTTAAGAATATAATGAATATAATGCGCAATCATTCAAAAAATAAGGAAATAATATGCGCCTTGTGTTTCTAAAAAAATATGTACGCCTCTTTGTTGTTAACCCTAGAACCTTAGAAGGGCAAAAATAAAAAGTATATATATCGCGCCTCTTTTCCGATCAATACAAGCAAACCCTAGCACCGCCTCCTCGCAATCAAAGGCACTAAGTCGTGGAGAGGGCCAAGGGCTGACCGACGCTGGTGCCGCCTTCAAGGACGCCGGTGCTTTATAACCTGTCTCTCGCTCCCCACACTGCTTTGGTGCCGAGCAAGGGATATGGTATTGCTAGGTCATTTTTGGATGTGACAATGTACCTAAATCCCTCTCCCTTTTCGGTTTGTGGAGCAATTGCAGGTTTGAATATTAATTCCTCTTAGATTTGTGATTTATTGATTGAATATAAAGCATGCAATTATTCTTTTTGGTTATGTCCTGTAAATTGAAATTTACTACTAAGTAATGGATGTAGTGCTTGGAATTGAAATGCTTGATTGAATTATTTTACGCGTTTGTTTTTTAGATGTTTCAAAATAAATGGAGGGAGGATGGCACTGTCATCTCAAAATCAGATGGTGTTGAATTTAAGATGGTTAGTACAAGCCATAAACTTTGTGTGTTACTTTTGTTATATATTGCTATCCAGTGTTTCATTTGGATTGCAATTTTTTATTACTCATATATATCTGTTTGTCACATTGATCTTTTACTCATTTTTACAATTTTGTTATTAATTAAAAGAAGATAAGGAAGGATGGTTTATCATAATAGAATTGCTCTAGTAATTTTTGGTCTTGTTGTGCATATAAGCTGTTTCTAAAATGTCCTAAATGAAATATCACTACGCCATTTTTTGTTATTAGTACCGGTTAAATATAGATTATTAGTACCGGTTGTCAAGCGGTACTAATAATAGATGGTGCTAAAAATAATTAAAAACCGGTACTAAAAAGCCGGTGTTAAAAACACACTGGAAATCGCGGTAAAAAAGACGGAGACCTTTAGTACCGGTTTTTAACTAAAAACCGGTACTAAAGATATCATCTTTAGTACCGGTTTTAGTTAAAAACCGGTACTAAAGATCTCCGCCTTTTTTAAAAAAAAATTGTTTTTGGGGCTAGCGCCCTTTTTTGCTAGCCATCAATTAATACCGATATACCAGTCGGTATATATACGCATCACATACAATAATACATATCGAATTTAATCAACACAAATCAATAGAAATCCTAATTAAGGTTTAGGATTTATTTCAGTTTAATACAAATCCTAGACAATTAACACAAATTAACAAAAATTAACACAAATTAACACAAATGAGAGGGAGATCGATGTGCCTTACACAAATGAGCAGTGATAGCAGTGAGGAGTAGAGGCGGCAGTGAGAGCAGATTGAGGTGAGAGGAGTAGAGGCAGCAATAAAGAGAGAGAAGTGAGAGGAGAGGTGGCACAGTAGAGAGGGAGAGGCAATGGAGATGGAGAGGCAGTCCAGAGAAGAGGGAGAGGCGCGCGCAGTGTAGAGGGAGAGGCAATGGAGACGGTGAGGCAGTCAAGAGAAGAGGGAGAGGCAGTGGAGAGGGAAAGGCGCTTAGGTTTTGGAAGAGAAGAAGGAGAGGCAGTGTAGAGGAGGAGTACTTAGAAAATTTCGTGCGAAAATATAAGCTAAGTCAAGGGTTTTGGCGGCAGAAACAAAAAAAAAATTGAATTAATCTTTAGTACCGATTTTTAATAAAAAACCGGTGCTAAAGGGTTTATAAAAAAATCAAAATTCTGTCTATCTTTAGTACCGGTTTTTTATTAAAAACCGGTACTAAAAATAGTATCTTTAGTATCGATTTTTCTAAAAAACCGGTACTAAAGATAAACCGCTTTTTTATTTTTTTCGCCAACATTTTAGCACCGGTTTTTTAGAAAAACCGGTACTAAAGATAATCCCTGACAATCACGAAATTGCCACTAACTATTTTTTATACCGATTTTATTAAAAACAGGTATTAATGGGGCGGTACTAAAGCTTTTTTTTGGTGTAGTGTATGATCACGAAAAGTTTGTCTCTAACAATGCCAGTTTCATTTATGCAAACCAAGAAGATTTCTCACTGCTTACTAGTGATTTTCTTTTGAAAATAATAAACTTCACTTATCTCCTCATTTTAATTCCTCTCCATTAATGCATGATTTTGTGTTGTTCTTAAATTTCAGACATATGGAGGTTGACACAACAGGTCAAGGTGAGGCAAAGGTTGGTTGCTTATACAAAATCAATATTTAATTTTTTTCTAGTATAGTCACATCCATATCCATGCCTTTTTAATTACATATGTGTAATTGTAAGTTTAGTTTTTGTCTGAAGTGAGTTTAGTTGTGAACTACTAAAACTTATGGTTTTATCAAAATCTGAAATATGTTGTAGTGTGACATTTGTTTACTAGTTATAACAAATTTTCACTTAAATTCTGGCTAGCTTTCACCTAAACTATGTTAGCTATTTCATTTATTACAGAGAATATGTCATGTATTGTTGTTGTCGCTTCCGGCATATATAAGCTATAGCATGCATGAGGAAATTTCAACATGTTCAGTTGAGGTAATGTTTTTTTTTTTCATGACTATCGGCATTGTCTTATAATCATTAATTGCTCATATGTGCTTTCAAGTTGGTTGTGATTCCAGTGCAAACAAATTTTCAAAGAGGTAGCAGAGTGGGTTTCATCTCCAATTGATGCAGCCTCTAAGGTATGATTCTTTTTAACAATTATTCAATTGACATGCCTAAGGAACTAAAGTATTGGATTCTTTATTCACTTTATTTATCTAAAAAAACACTATGAAATAGTGGATGCTAGAATAAACAATGTCTCAATTTTCTTTTCAGATTGTATAATTCTCTAAGATCATTGCATGTGTGGATACTCTTCGTGCATGCTCTCCAGAATAAAATCAAAATTTGCTGGTAACAAGAGACTCTTTCCACCGATAATCATTGCACAAGATATCCAACTTAAGGCAAAGCAATAAGTTGAGATTATATGAAGAAACTCACCTACCTCTCCGTAGTAGTACTAATTTTAATTCATTGTATTTGATTATATGGAAGATTGTAGCATTTTATATATACTTTTTTTTTGTTAATTATGGTTTATATTGTAAAGTTGTAATATTGTAATTCTTTGTATTTATATTTATACTGATAAATATCAATTAATATAGATTAACTGTGATTTTATTATCATTTAATTATATACAAATGAGAGAAAACAAAAAATTTAGATAGACTTTAAAAGTCTTCCAAAATAGTCATATTTTGTGTTGCAAGAAATGAAAGTTTTTAATTAATTATTATATTATAATTTAATTATACGATAAAGAAAATTAAATAAATAGCAAGATCATTTGGTCATGCTAATCATTTAGTAAGAATGTAGCAAGAAATTAGTCTTGGAAGACTATTTGATCATGCAATTGTTAAAATAAAAGGTGTAGCAAGAGATTTGTCTTTGATAGACTTTTTTCATCATGCTATTGTTGAAATAAATAAGTGTAGTTAGAATTTATCTTTGATAGACTTTTTTTTATCAGGCTATTATTGAAATAAATAAGTGTAGAACGAAATCTATTTTGCAAGACTATATTTTACCTTTACCAACACAATAAATAAGTCATGCAATAGACCATAGCAACACCGAGTTGTGCATGACAATAGTAAGTCTTGCAAGAAAATTTAGATAGAGTTTTTTTAGCATGTTGGAAGAGAATCATATCTATCTATAGCCCATTGTTGTTATAGTGTTAGTAACTGAACTTACTTTGCACGTAAAGATGAGACAAATATTTTTAATAAAAAAAATTAGATATAAAATTTGAAACCGACTCTATATAAAGCAAAAATCAAATCAAGGCATCTTGTTATATAGATAATTTTATTAAATGAAATTATTATTATTGCTAGAAAGATATCCCTCCAATATATAGCCAAATAAAGAAGCAAAATAATGTTACGCAATATAGATATGAGGTTCAATTTCTAGCGATACCGATATATATCTTTTCGAAAATTAAATTGTTTAAACATCACCTGATTCTTTTCTCCCAAAGAGTCTGACCATTTATTGAGGAGAGTTATAGTGCGACAAGTTTTTTTTTTTGCGACAAATGCCATAATTTCTCTATTTCATTAATATTTCAAAATTCCAAATTTAAAATTTGGATCTAAATTGTTGATCTTGTTCAATTATATGATCAATGAATTTTCATATGATTTTTATAAATTTTAGAGTTCATTTGATACTCGATCAAGAGGCCGAAAAATGAACTAATATTGTTAACTATAGCAGATTAATTCTAATATGTTCATGTGATGGCATGTTGACAAGTAACAAATAATCCCAAAAATTTATAAAACTTATGTAGAAATGCATCTCTCGTTAAATAAAATAAGATCAATGGTTTGGATTAGAAAATATTTTTTATTTTAAAATATTAGTGAAAAAGAGAAATTGTAGCATTTGTGGCACAAAAAATCTTGTGGCACTAGAACACTCATCTTTATCTAAGACCAACATCTAGTCCATAGTTGATACAAAGATTATTTGCATCCCTATAATTACAATTGTTATGACCTTTTTATGGGTGTTTTTATAAGTAGTAATAGTGATTATAAGTTTATCCTACCTAATTTTTACAATCAAATGACCTACAACCATTAAAATAACGAGAATTGCTTATCATTATCCTCTCCTCAGCATCATCCCTATCATCCGCTCCAATAACGCATTTTTTTCTTTTCTATTTTTGAAAATCTTGCCATCTTTGGTCCCCAACTCTGGTTCCCATTTATGTCTATGGTCCCCCATCAACACTTATGCTCATTCTCTTCCATTTATTTCTCTAGTCCCCATCTCTTATCCGATAACTTCAATCAAATAAATTCTTTACATTTTTTTGTTAACTATCCCAGCAAATTTACTAATTATTCCTGAAAAAAATATTAATTGTCCTAATTAATGTTACTAACTGTTCTAGGAAATATATTAATTGGTCTAGGAAAAAAATTAATTGCGCTGGAAAAAAAATGATTGTCTAAAACTAATTGTTCTAGCTAATATGAGTAATATAATTGTTTTAGTTCTGAAACTAATTGTTCTAATTAATATGAATAATTGTTATAGTTCTGAAACTTATTGTTCTAATTAAAATGATGTTTATTCTCTCCATTATGATTCACTGTGAAGTTAATATAAATAAAACATACCGATCTACGTGCACGTACTGAAGTCCGCATGCACTTAAAACTAAGACGTAGATAAGATATAGGTAAGTATACGCCTTATTCCTCGTACTTTTAACATTATATAAAAATGCAATTGAATTAAATTCCAATGAATTTTTTAAGTTAAATTACAGTTTAATTGCGCTGGAAAAAAATGATTGTATGAAACTAATTGTTCTAGTTAATATGAGTAATTGTTCTACTTCGTAAGCTAATTGTTTTAGTTGGTAAAGTAATTGTTCTAGTTGGTAAGTTAATTATTCTAGTTGTTCTGGAAAAAAAATAATTGTACTGGAAAAAAAAGCTAATTGTTCTAGAAAAAATAACGTGAAGGGATGGAGGGTAAAATAGGAAAGGGAGGGAGGAGTGCGCTCTGGATGATAAATCTAGAGGATGAGCGACACAAATAGAAGGTAGTTAATTAGCGTGGTATGATGGGGATGGGGATGGAGGGAGGAGCTTCATTAATGACATTCTGAAAAAAAAAAAAAAAACGTGTGGGATGATGGGGATGATCCTTATCACCCGTTACAATAAAGAAGTGATTATTTAAATTTTCTTATAGAACGAGATAATTTTTAAAATTAGAGAGAATACAATCCCTCCATAATGGTAAATTTAATACATTAATTGATCTCACCATGTAAAAGTCAATTATTGCAATAAGTTTATTACCAATTATATTCTTATATTAATTATTATTCAGATCGATCCATAGAGGATAACACTGACAATGGGAGTTCAGAAACAAAAATTCTTAATTTATGGAATATAAATTATTTTTTCCTTCACCTGACAAGGCCGATCTGAACTCACTTCAAATGAGAGCTGATCAGCCGTTTATCAGATCTTGTAATGCTAACTCTATAATTTACTTTTTCACATAATAAGGCTGTAGTTAAAGAAAACGAGAAAACTTTAGTCTACGGCCTATATACCATTGTTCTTTTCATGTTTTCATCGTTTTCCTATAATTATATATATACAAATTTATTGAAAGAAATCAACTTTCTGTTAACTAAATTAAATAATTATATATATTATCTCTACGTTTATCATAAATTATTATTATTATTTTAAATCGTTTATATTTATATCATAATATCTGTACGTACCATTAAGATATTTTTTAAAATGAACATCAATAGCAGTTTAAAAGTTAAAACTATGTGCTTCGAACTAATGGACACATTACATAGCAACAGATAAAAAGTGAAAAAAAAAAGTAAGAAAATAAGGATGTACTTTCCTTCCGTTTTCCGAAGGATTTCAATATGGTAAAGAAATTCTCCGTACGTAATTCTGGGGAAATACATCCCGGATATTCGGCTGAAAGTGGTACGTTCCAGGACTTCTCCGAGTCACGTCCTGAGCATAATTAGACTAGCACCACAGCATGATGCATAGCAATCAATCACAAAGTCACGCCACGCCATAAACCGCCACCCACACACCGTAACAAAACAAAAAAACAAAAACCAAACTGAACTGCGCTACTCATTACCTATATCAATATGTGTTAACTCATAGCTGTAAGCTAACTAATAAACCTACATAACATTTAAGTGATGAGTGATGTTCTCAGATCATTCCGCAGTTAGAGTTATGGCCTATGGTTTAACCTACATTAACACAGGTTAAATTAATATATATAAGGGGCAGGGCTGTCAAACGTGGTTAACGACCACGGAATTGGGTTATACCATTACCATTTTGTTTGAAAAACATTACAAGAAACAGCATGTCATTTGCCGTTCTGTTTATTAAACGAAACAGATTTTTGTTCCATCAACTGTTCCACTTACAATTTTCTATTAAAATAACCAATTTCAGTGTTCTATTTTCTGATAACGGTATAATCAACTGTGCCACATACCGCTTCGTTTAGAAAACAGTACAATTTTTTATGCCACTTACCGTTCCATTTAGGTTAAATGAAACGGCATAACGGTAAGTGGCGTACCATTGAATAAGGGGTGCTAGCTAGCTACAACTCCGGTAAGATTTTACTGATCTTTTAGTGTAAGCTGTTAATTAAGAATTAACCCTTCAAATTATTTGAGGATTTTTGTTTGATTTAAGGGGCAATTAATCTTGTTAATTTAATCAGGTAACATATATGTTGTGTATCACAGGAAACGAATTCAAAAAATTTGCATGAATATACGTATCCCCTTTGCTTCTGTATACGTGGTATATATAGTTGTCCAAATGGAATTCTCTTTGCAAGCTGACTGTTCAATTTAATTATTACAGTCTTTATTATAAAATGGTTTTTGAACTGCTTCTCTTGTCATATATATCGAATTTCTTTTACTTTTTTTCTTAGGACTGCGATTGCATAGCTAGCATGTCACTCAACTACAAAAGTTAATATTAGTTGATATCAATCGAGACTAGAAGTAGCCCCTGCAAAATTGGATAAAATGAGACATTTGACAGAAATGACAAGTTATTGCCCATGAAGCTACAGGTATTTATGATATCTATATGGAGACAAATTAGGCCCTCAGCATGCATAAGCCTTTCTGGAATATATATATATATATATATATATATATATATATATATATATATATATATATAGAGAGAGAGAGAGAGAGAGAGAGATTGGCTAAAGTATACTCCAGCATACGGATCAAACCTGTATGCTGGAGTTGTTTTTCAAAATCTAAAATTTAAACAGTCGATCCAAACCGTTCAAATTGTTCTCCATATAAAAATATCCTTCGAGACCAAATTTTACATTTTTTCGATTTTTTTTTGCTATATATCATGCTATTTTCAAATTGAAGGGTCAGAAATACTCCTTTATAGTGTTTTTTTAAAATAGCATCATATACAGCAAAAAAATTCGAAAAAATATAAATTTTGATTTCCCAAGAGATTTCAATATCAAGAACAATTTGAATGGTTCGGATCGACTGTATAAATTTTAAATTTTGAAAAACGACTCCAGCATACAGACGATCCGTATGCTGGTGTATACTTTAGCCAATCTCTCTCTCTCTCTCTCTCTCTATATATATATATATAGAGTTTTGCTATGGTGAGTTGCAACTCGCCAAAGGGTCGGTGAGTCGCGCTCAAAACTGCTAAATCTAGTTCAAAATGACCAATCCAAACCGTCTAATACGATCTCCCTATTGAAATCTCCATGCAGACCAAATTCTATATTTTTTCGAAATTTTTAAGTATTTTTTTGAAATTTTAGAAAATCGTTAATCTAATTAGTTCTGAACCGTTCAAAAACAACAGTTTTTAAAAATCCGAAAATAATACTTAAAAATATCGAAAAAATATAAAATTTGGTCTGCATGGAGATTTCAATAGACAGATCATATTGGACGGTTTGGATCGGTCATTTTGAACTAGATTTAGCGGTTTTGAGCGCGACTCACCGACCCTTTGGTGAGTTGCAACTCACCATAGCAAATCTCTATATATATATATATCTGGAGTTTTGCTATAGTGAGTTGCAACTCACCAAAGGGTCAGTGAGTTGTGATCAAAATACCTAGATCTAGTTCAAAATGACCGATCCAAACCGTCCAACACGATCTCTCTATTGAAATCTCTATGCAGACCAAATTTTATATTGTTTTGAAATTTTTAAGTATTTTTTTCGGATTTTTAAAAACTGCTGTTTTTGAACGGTTCAGAACTAATTAGATTAACGATTTTCTAAAATTTCAAAAAAATACTTAAAAATTTTGAAAAAAATGTAAAATTTGGTCTGCATGGAGATTTCAATAGGGAGATCTTATTTGACGGTTTGGATCGGTCATTTTGAATTAAATCTAGGAGTTTTGATCGCAACTCACCAACCCTTTAATAAGTTGCAACTCACCATAGCAAAACTCTATATATATAGACATAATTTTGTTTCCTATAAAAGCAGAACTTAGGAAATTATAAAAAATCGTCGAAAGAGGTAAAGAAACATCAAAATGAGAGCAACAGTGTCATAATCAATGAGTTGAATATTCAGACTAAAGACAGATGGGTCTCAAAGAAACAAAGGAAAGCATCTGATGAAGTCTTTTAACACCAGCTGGACACTGTTCCATGTCATTCCATAACTCAAATTTTGTACAACAATTCGGTAACAGGAGAGCACAACACATGAAGGAAGCTAAACTAATTATTCACTAGTCCGTGTCCACAATTGATGTTGGGATCAGTGAAGGCTGACGTGTTAAAAAGTTCTGTAAGTTGAGTTCGATGGCAAGAATTAATCAACGTATTATTAGTCTTGTTTTTCCCGATTATATTTTGATTTTCATCGTCTCAAGGCACTGTACACTGTCTTTTTGAAATTCTTTCTATAGTCTTTACTATATTATTTAATTATTCATTCATACTTTGCTAGTTTTAGTGCCATTATAATAGGCGTTTTGCCTACCTTAGAAGGGAATAATATATTCCCAGCTTTTACAGTAACAATTGTTTCTGCAATACTGCAATTAACATTTTCATATAAAAAACTAAAAAACCATGTTGGTCCATGTTCAAGTTGAATATCGTTCGAGATCATGTAGAATACATCCTACAAAAGTACAAATACATCAGGCATAAGATGCAAGGCCATAATCAACTAGAGTTATTTCTTGGTACTACAGCTGCATGCACCATATATACTATATTTCCTCTAAGCACTGTAGATGAAGTAATAATAAGAATACAAATTAAACAAAATTATGCAGTTAAAAATATACAAATTGAGCAAAACATTAACTGGTAAGCATTAATCACATTAGATGAAGTAATAATAAGAATAATGAAAGTCTGACAACAGCAGATATTATTAAACCTTCCCAGGAAAATGGAAATAAGTAAATAACACATATTAATTGTAAATATCTTACAAAGTCCAATAGCATATGCATCAATTATAAATTGTCCAGCATTGAGCTGCGCACAGCTGAAAGGCCGGAAACACACCAAAAGCAAGCTAGGTTCGAATAAAGTACAAACCACTAGAGATAGATATACCAATATTAAGATAAATGCAGTACTTGTTCAAGAGGCTCAAACAACCCTATTTCAGTACTGTTTTAGTAGGATCAAAGGACCCAGCCAAGCATGAAGTTGTTCTCTCCTCCATTGTTTCTTGGAATTGCTGCCTCGGGTGGAACAAACTGGTGATATCTAAATTTGCAACAAATTATATTTTTATCAGTTTAATTAATTATGCTTATCAAAATGAATTGGTACTCAAAGTGTGCCCCCTTACTCAGCACCCACAAACTGGTATAGATTAAAAGAAGGAAACCATAGAAAAGAACTTCAAAACCCCTTGTAGCTTCTGAAAAAATCTGGTTACTTCTTTCTGAAATTCAAATCAAGGTTTCAGCATGTTGATCTTAGCAAAAAATTGCCAAGTATTTTGGCTAACAAATTTTAGGTAGGCATTCCTTTCCATAGGTTTCTCCCTCCAGTTATGCAAGAGACGTGAATTGATAAGTTGCTAGGAAAGAATTAGATTTTCCTGTTTACTGTATTATTATTGGGTTTTCCTGGAAAATCATTAGGTTTTAACGAACCATTTAGGCATTTTGTGATGCTTTGACATTTATTTTAATATAATATCTATATAAAACCTCAACTAAAATTCTAGTTTAAGAAATATTCAAACAAAAGAATAACATTAAACAGGTAGATGTAGATTAATTTTATGTATGCAGGCATGTACACAAATCCACTCCAAACAAAACAAATCAACGAAACCAGATACTGTACCATGCATAATTTATTTGGATTAAACATAAAAGCTTCAAGTCTCAAAATATTATAAATAGTATCTGTTGGAGAATTTTAAAAAACATAAAATAACACTCATTTTAACTGAATATCAGTATCTAATATGTGATTAATGCTCTCTAGAATTACAGCTTTAGATTCTATGTTCAAAAGAAAATTTTCCATTTATTTACAGAAAATAGTATAATATTTACCCGATTTGAAGGGTAGGTTCACAGTCCATGGAATTTGAGTGAGACGGTTGAATAGGGAAACCACCATCATCCGTCACTATGGTATCGGAAGTTCCCCAAGAACCTTGAAAAGATCTTAAAGACCCAGCTCGTTCAGCCTCAAGCTGCATACAATATCAATAATTAAAATTAGGAACTAAACCGCACAAATGATGGCTTATTTTTAGAGATTGCTCTGGAAAAAAAGATTTGTAGTGCAAGTACCCTGCCCTTCAGCTGTCTGTTTACCTCACCAAGCTGACGCTCCTGCACAGTTTTATTATCAAAACAAAGTATATTTATGAATAATAGAATTCCAGTATGCAACGTTGATCCTGTATAACTTTTGAAAGTATATGTAATCTGAGATATCTACAAATTATGAAGAAAACCATTTATTGTTAATGCATTCCTTATTTGACCCTATTTCTTTACATTAATTATTAATCATGAAGAAAATAATAGTTCCTCAAGTGATTGGTATTTTGTAAGGAAGAACATAAGATCAATACAAATGTTCAACAAAATTTAATGTTATTTTTCAAACATTGCAAAAATATGTGAAATATAACCAGTAATACCTTCCTGCGAAGTTCTTCAACTTGATCCATCATAATCTGGGTCTGCTTTAAAAATGTTAGGATTGTATTAACAGTAAATGATTGAGCTCTTTGATATCATTAGATTTACAAATGGAAAATACAAAAAGTTTCGAGCAATGAATAATAATATGGAACAATTAAAAAATGTACTTGATCTTTCATTAGTAATTTGGTTAGAATGTTTATGCTATTTTAGATAGCATGAATGTATATGTAGGGTCATTAATTCAAAAATGACACAGTATTGCTAATCTGCAACTTGAATAAAAAGCAATCTGATGTTGGACAAAGATAAATAAGCACGAACAAAATCAAAATTAACACATAATATAGAGTACTTGTAATGTACTGTATGACACGTAAATACAGTAGTTATATACTTATATGGTCTGGCATCACAAGAATATATGGAACATATAAGCATAACCAACATTTTTTTTGTGTTAGTCAAATAACAATGTATTGCAACAGCAACAGAATTTAAAAAAGTGCTGTACATATACACTGAAATTAAGAGATGAAATATGATTTTACCTTCCTCTGTCTGGCTTGTGATAGAGCTGTTTCAAGTTTCCGCTCAAGCTGCTGTAGTTCTTTAACGTTGAGGGGTCCAAGGTCTTCTCCAAGCAAATTCCTTGATTAAGTAATCGGTAAGTTCCAAATCAGTATGAAATTTCGTAACAAACCAGGCATTCAAGACTTAAACTTAAAATTAAAGTTGAACTTCATAATGATTTCAGTTTTATTAAACAATTCATTAGAAATAGTCCATTTACTGAAAAATTAGCATGAGTTAGATGGTTTCCAAAAGTGCTTACACCACTCAGAAACAGCTTACAAATGTAGAAAGCAATTACCTAAGTTTCATTTTATGCCTCAATAAAGAACAAATGAGAATGTTGTACTACTAAGTAATTGTTCAACCTATTGTTTTTGTATTTCAATAAAAAGCAACAGTAATTCTAATGTTTTATGGAGCATGTAAATTTAAACCTATGTTAGATTCATTTTACATATTTTAACATAACATTCTTAAAGATCAGTAGAGTTAGATTGAATATATTAATCACCAATCTGAAAGTCAAACAAACATGTATATTAGTAATAACATACATTGCAATTAAAAGTTATTGAAAAGATTATGAAACATAATTAACGTCTCTCTAATAATGTATACATATTCTTAGGAAAAAATCCCTAATTGATGAAACCTAATTGTGCATAGCATTGTTGAGGTTTTGGGCATTTCCAAAAAAAAAAAAAAAACAAAAACAAAACAAAACAATGATATATATCAGAACACTAGAGTTACAAAAACAGGATAATACACTTAACTGGAAAATGCATTATTTGATTTGACTTCTGTAACCATGTCAAAATCTCATTAACCAAGCAAATAATCTATAAAACAACGAAAATAGATAATTTATCTAGATACTAGATATAGTATTATATTATATAAAATAAAATATTTACAATTTCATGTGGCCAGAATCAACTTTCCTCTTGGGTTGTACTTTTCGTGAGAAAATTAAATTGAGCAAAATACTCTTTTAAGTATTATTACGGACAGGATCATTTTTGGAAACTTCTTTTTGGTAATGCTTTCAATTTTTCTATTTTATTGTTTGAAATAAAAAAAAATTAGTTTTTTTTATTGTTATTGTTCTAAGTTGATCTTTGCTCAAAGGAACCAAAATATAAGCTTCCTGTGACATTTTTTTTTCTGTACAGCAAACGAATTAAGATACACCTCTGGGTTCGTTGGAGAGATTCAAATTTGGCCTTCAGCATTGACATTTCTTGATACCAGCTCTGCAATTTGGAAGAACATTAATCACTACATGAATTTCGAATAATAAACCAATAATAAAAAATCTAATAAAATTGTGTTGTTTTGCCAATATATTGTCTCGTCCTTAAACAAAGGTTTGTGAAACTAGTTCTTACATATAAAGCTTGAGCATCTTTAAAATATGCAAACATGGTATCTCAATGCTTCATCGCTTACTTTACCACATAAGTTGATGGTGTTGCATTTCATTTTTTTTTTTTAATTATGGAAATTAGATGTACAAATCTTCTTGCCTGAATTAGGAGAAAGTTATATTTCATATAGCAAAAGAAAAGAAAGGAAGAAATTCTGTTGATCGCAGCTCAATTTGTTTTTGATGACATTTTGCCATTGATCTGATTGACAGTCTTATAAAAAGTATTTTGTATTCTTCCTTTCTCCATTTTTTTCCGTTTCTTTTTTTCCTTTTTTTTTTGGAGAAAGGAGGTAGACTTTATTTCGTGCATTCATTCCTACTATTTAGTTTGCTTTACCAAAGAGCAAGGATGAAAGTGAAAAGAGTGATTCCTACTCTGGCGCCAGGAAATAACTCATTAGAAAGAGCAATTTTCCAGCTCAAAATAATAAACGTTATGTTTCTTTACAAAGATTAACTAAAGGAAGATTCACGTATTTGTAGTTGAGCTCAAATAATGACCCAATTCAGTTAGAGAAGTAATCTTCTTTTGATAAATTTAAGCATTAACTGTTGGAATGCTATAAAATTATCTTCTTTCAGACAGAGTACCTGTGTCTCACACACTGCAGATTTATCATCTTCTGAGTTAAAACATGTACGCTGGTACCTCTCCAAAGTTTTGGCTGTGCTGCAAATGAAAAAGGCACATGTCAATTTAGTGAATGAGTGAAAATACTTGCATCATAAAACTCTAGCCAATAGTCATCATGAATAAATACACCATGGGATCATTTAGTGTCAAGTTATTTGTTGGTGATGGTGCAAATTATTGGTTCAAGAGAGTTCTTATGAAATTAATAAAGTCAAGTCAAAATCATCAATTTAAACAATTCTTTTAGAAATACACAACAAGAAGCTAGCAAAAGTAACGTGGCTAAAATCTAGAAGCGTTTTGGAAAAACATGATAAAGTACTTCAAGCTTTTACCAAATTAAAAGCACAATTGGGAACACAAAATGTTATGCAATAGAATAAATGAATTTACTTCAAATAATATAGTGTTGGGTACGCATTCAGTTGATATCAAACTTATGGACAAAGAACATTAGATATTTTTTTAAATAAAAGGGTATATATTTTTTCGGCAACCAAGAATATGCTACTGAAATTCTATAATATTTTGAACTTTAAATAAAGCTCAATATATATGAAAATGAAGAATGAAGACGCATACTTTTGACAAGACTCTGCCGATCATTCCTTTCAATAATCAGTTGACCCAGATAAGAATATCAGTAGATCAAATACAAATAGGCAAATAACAGACATTAAACCATCTTCAAAATGTTTTCCTTTGAAATTTTGTTTCATATCCGCTGTAAAGTTGTTTTTCAAGCTTTACTTAAGACAACAAAAAACTATTTTATGTTGTAAAAAATTAATAAACAGATAACTTGCTGAAATCGAAAGAAGCCAATTGCAGGAATTGTAGTTGCGAAAAATTGGATATGCTCCCTAGTTATGAATTAAAAGAAAAAAAGATAAATAAATAATTTTCTTGAAGCTAAAGTAAAAAAAAAGAGTCAACACAATTTATCCTGAAGGGACAGCACACAAATAAATAAAGAAAGGGCAGTTATTTCTTTTCTTGCATATCCTCTTGCTAGACCAAGTAACAAGCACCATTACAGCAAAGGTAGACCTCACGGGGGGTCTGGGGGGAGAGAGAGAGAGAGAGAGAGAGGTATGTAGTACTAAAACAGAGGCAAACAAAGATACGGTTTGGGTTATAGATCAGAAGGCGTGAAGAGATTCAGTATCTAATTGTCACCATACTAAAACCTAAATCTAGAGAGAGTGCGGAGAGAGCTAAGTAAAAGACACACAAAAAGTGAAGTTAGCCATTACTAAAAGAACAAAACCTACACAATTCCTCAGCTTTAATATAAACAAAGAGGAGAAAAGAGTGAAAGGATAGACCTTGAAGAAGAAAAAAAGAATTAAAGATTTGATAACTTTTTGTTTAGACCAAACTTTGCATGGAAACGGAAAAAGAATGAAAAGAATAGATCTCCAGCCTAGGTACAATAATGGTAAACTAAATAACAATTAAAATTCAGTTGGCAAATGGAAGGAAAAATTGAACTATTTTAGATAAAACAGTACACTCCTAGAAAAAATACAACAAGAGTAGCAAAGCTAATAACTAGAACATGATCGCCAGAGATATCATGACATAAAACTTTACCTTTACCTAGTTATATACCAAATTGTACAAGCTACAAAAACCATAAAATATAAAATAAAATCACCCTAAAAACAGCCAAGAAAAAGATCTAACCATTTAAGTTAAAAGAATTGTCTTGTTGAGGAAAAGTAGTTAACTGAGAGGGCAAAATAATTCTCACAAGAAAGATTACGATATAAATACCATAAAATCACCAAAAGAACAAGAAGAACCCAACAGGAGAAATATTAATTCCTTTTAATTAGAAACAAAAGAAAAGAAATTTACCCAGCACTTCCGAACTCATAGAGCTTGCCACGATTCGAGAAAATGATAAGTGCTATTTCAGCATCGCACAAAACAGACAGTTCATAGGCCTTCTTGAGCAGTCCGTTGCGGCGCTTCGAGAAGGTTACCTGACGGTTGATCTTGTTCTCGATGCGTTTCAGTTCAACTCTACCTCGCCCCATGGTCTCACCTTCTCTCTTGCTTTCTTCTCTTTTCTAGATCTACTACACTGTTTCTGTTGGAATAACGCTGGAGAGGGTAGAATATAATGACCTGAGAGCCAGAGGGAATATTATAGTGGAGACATGCAAAGCGCTAAGTACTGTAGCTCGGTAATTAATTTCTCCGACCTCCAGCAGTTAATTCTTAGGAATTTCAGTTCGTTAATAAATTGGGACTAATTAATGAAAAGAGTGGACCCTCAAAAAAAAAAATTAATGAAAAGAGTGGTGAGCACTGAGCAGTATGAGCTCACTTGTTTCAAAAAATAAATAAATAAATAAATTGGGACTAATTAATTAGTGGGGATAATGGAGTTGGCGTACGAGCTAACACTTCCAAAGTGCCAAGATGTTAAAACGGGGAAAGGTTAATGCAAAATGTACAAATAGAAAACTTTGACTAAAATTGGATTTGTACAATTTCAGTTGCTCTACACTTTTGGGGCCAAGATTTTGCTGTGCCCTTGGCTAAACCGAAATCATTGAAGTGGTCCTATTTTAAACTTTCACCTACTAGTCACTCAAATAACCTCCTCATACCTTCCCTATGGGGCCGTTTGGATGGGGCTAGGAATAGCCAATTCCTAGGAATTTGCTATTCCTAGACATAAATCTCTCTCACAAAGTTACACACTTTCCAATATTTTCCGTCTAGGAATAGACTATTCCTCTTATTCCTATTCCTAGGCGGAAAATATTGGAAAATGTGTAACTTTGTGAGAGAGATTTATGTCTAGGAATAGCAAATTCCTAGGAATTGGCTATTCCTAGCCCCATCCAAACGGCCCCTATATTCGAAGGCTATGGATTCTCTACGATTTTTGGTGCAGTACACTACGCCACTTTTTATTTTTAAGACCTGTTAATTAATGGCTTTTAAGACCGGTTTGGAGGTGGTGCTAATAATATGTGGTGTTAAAAATATATAAGAAACCGGTGTTAAAAAGGCGGTGCTAAAAACCAGACAAAAGCTGATAAAAAAAAGAATGTGCACCTTTAAAAAATACATTAAGACCGGTTTTTTGTAAAAAATCGGTCTAAATTATGGTTCTGTTTTTTTCTCATTTTTTCATATCATTAAGACTGGTTTTTAAGACCTTAAAAACCGGTCTTAATACTATTTTTAAGACCCGTTTTTAGTTAAAAACCGGTCTTAAAAATTAATAATTAAAAAAAATATTTCTGGGCTAGTCCCATTTTTGCTAGCCATAATATGCATGCAATATTCACATTCACAGCAATCATTTATATATCACATATCACATAATCATCAAAACAAAAAATAACAATTATAAATATATCAAAATTTATAAAAATTATAATTATCTAACAAGATACAATTTTTCGTAGATATACATAAAACTCATCTAAACTTTCATTAATTTCTTCATCTTTATAAGGCAGACTCTCCGACTCCAAATTCTACATTCAATTAAACTAATTCAATTAGTAAAACCTAAGCAAATTGATTTCAAACTAAATTAGTTAATGATAATCAGGTATTGTTTGACTAAACTCTAATCAGGTATATATTGTTTTTAAAACCTAATCAGGTATTGTTTGGATAAATCCTAAACCCTAAACTTTAAGTAGTAAACCCTAAACCCTAAAAACTATACTCTAAATTGTCATTCTAAACCCTAAACCTTAATTAAGTAGTAATCCATACCCCTGGCAACTGCTGGTAGTTCAAGTAATACATCAGTAGCACGTGCAAGTTTCTCATCGCATAGAACCCGCAATCGGTACTGTTCGGCTGATGTGGACCCTACAAATATGAAGCAATTTTTTAAAAAATTAATATTAAATTTAATAAATTAATTAGAAATAAAATGAAACTATTAGTCCGAGCTATGTACCGGAATGATGTCAACATTGAATCTGCTACCTAACTTCATTATGGATAAAGCGCTTCAACATTAAAATATAAAGTTAGAAGAATTAATTTGTAGATATTGTCTATTAGATAATGCATGTGTTGACTAAAACCCTAAAATTACTTGTTGTATGACTCTAAAATTGGAGAAAAATAACTCTCTGGATTTAGCGAATCCACAATCCATATCGTTTTTGTCGAGGGTTGTGCGATAATAATCACAAAATAAAAACTGCAGTTAAATATTAAACCTTGTTAGTAAAATTAGCATTAAACTGCAATTTATAAAAAAATAAGTCAAAACAAGAAATTTTCTAACTAACGCATGCTGATGTACCAAAACATGATAAGCAGCCTTCTTTCTGGCAAAATTTTGAATCAAGTAGGATGTTGTGCCTGACACATCCTTAATGGCATCAGTTCTCGAGCATCGTTCTGGATCTAAAAACCTGAAAGCCTTGATTGAAAAATACTGGCAATAATTTCTAGCCCACCTGCATGTTATATTTATCAATTTATAGTCATATATCATATAGTAATAATCATCAATCAATTATTGTTAAGTTCGAAAAATACTTACATGGTCCAAAGTTTCATGACTTAAACAAATGGTAATTCCCTATTGAACAAATGGCCGATGTCTTCAAAATTGAACATGAAGGAATCCAGTACTACGTGGTCGAACTTGGCCGGAATATCGAAACACTTCATATCTTGATCCAACGCCATGATGTAGCTGTGCAGTTCTTGTGCGATAGGCCCAAGTTGTTTCAATCTCTCAGGTGTGCAGAGCGGCTCCCGTGTCCTTAATTCTCCTCCATCCGCAAAAAATGCATCTGCATCGAAATCATCGTCGTCGTCATTTTGCTCCACCTGCTGCTTTCCTTTCATTTTCTTCGGAGATTTCGCATGTGGAGGAGACTGTTTCATTATTGGTGGCCTCAGATGCTCCTTAAAATCCATATATTAGTCGTAAAACTATATTCATCAATTTAATTAATATCAAATTTATAAAATTTTGTAAGATTTACCAATTTCGACATATCGAAATCAACAAGATTACTCGGCCACCTTAGAAATGAACCTTGGAGAATACCGAGCTGGTCATCTGCGTTGGGAGGTGGAAAAGATACTTTCATTTGTTTCGCATGATCGAACACTTCTAGATCTTATACCTTAACCTCATCTAGGCCCAATGGTACTCCGTGGACCGTGTCAGGTATGGGAGGACGCGCAAACACCATGGCTCTTGCGACATATACCAAACTGAACCCATCTAGGAGGAGCAGCAAGGCTTCTGTGGATCCTTGCAATTATAAGCAAATACAAAACATAATTAATTAGGTATTAACCTAAATTCTATATAAACTTGCAAGTAATATTCTATATACCTCAATATGAGGGCCAGGAATCGGATTTTGTTGATTGTTGCTACACTGTGATAGCATAATCATGGCTTGATTCATTATTGGATCGAGGTTCTGCGATGTTTGCCCTTGCACGAACAACCGCGAGAAGCTTTGTAGAATGCCTTGATTCATTATTGGATATGCGTTCTGTGGTGTTTGCCCTAACGAGAACAACCGCGACAAGCTTTCCTCAACTTATCTAGCTACTTCCTTGCTCATTTCCTCCGGCAATCGCCGTTTTATTCCTTCCTCGACTCTTTTGTCGATTTCATCTTGGCTAAACCCCTTGGATTTCCTCGTACCCTTTCCAAACACCTGCTTCACGCCGGAATATATCGGGTATCCTCTCAACCGTCCTGAGTGCTCTGGGGTCCCAAGCGCAGATGTCAAGACATCATTTTGACGAACCAACTGAATCTCACCTGACTTAGCTAGAGCAACCTGTCACAAAAGAAATATACGTGAAACTAAGTTGAATTCGTTGAATACATAATTTACAAATTTATTTGAGTTACAAAACATATCGCTTTGTCAAGGACCTCACAAGCCATAGGATTTATAATCCTATGTTCACCCATCACTGGATCCTCTGTGGCATGTGCCCTACACCATCTGTATGACCTGTCATCAACACCAATGGTAATGGTCGAGGTCGAACCATGGACCACATCGTCTTTTTTTCATGTCTTCTCTGCACTTATGTAACCGCCCGATCCGAGTGTGTGGGGCATGTCCTTCTTGGCGGCATTTTCTTTTTCTGTTTTACTCTTTTTCTATTATCAAATTCAAAAGACTTGTAAGTATATGGAAAATAAAAGTTAGGATATTAGCATTGGTGAATAATTCTATATATGAAATTTATTTACATACCTCAAACTCAGGGCTTTTATGATATTCATCGAATTGTTCCCATTCTTCCTGCGATATGTTAAAAACATTCCATGATTTCTATCCACCTTCTTTTGCATTTTCTCCGTATTTCTTATTCTACAATGAAAGAATATATGTTCTAATTTTAGTTAATCCAGCAATAATAAGTAGAATTAATGTTATAAGCATAATCTCTTACCAAGCTGGTTTTCCAGGCCCTTCATCTATTGCAACATGCTGTAAGAATCTTCCGCTTGATTAAAATCGGAATGTCATCTGGAATATTCCACATCTTGGCTATAGTGTTGTACAAATCAAGTTTCAACTCTTTTGGCACTGATGGCCAAGTCTTATAACTGCATTAAAATCAATTAATATCATAATCAATTCACATTCAAATTTATATAAATATCACATTCAAATTTATAGAAATATCACCATCCTAATTCACATGATCAATTCACATTCAAATTTATATAAATATCACATTCAAATTTATAGAAATATCACCATGCTAATTCACATGATCAATTCACATTCAAATTTATATAAATAACACATTCAAATTTATAGAAATATCACCATGCTAATTCACATGATCAATTCACATTCAAATTTATATAAATATCACATTCAAATTTATAGAAATATCACCATGCTAATTCGCATGATCAATTCACATTCAAATTTATAGAAATATCACATTAATCAAATTTACCTTAATATCACCATGCTAATTCACGTTCAAATCACATTCAAATTTATATAAATATCACATTCAAATTTATAGAAATATCACCATGCTAATTCACATGATCAATTCACATTCAAATTTATAGAAATATGACATTAATCAAATTAACCTTAATATAACCATGCTAATTCACATTCAAATTTCCTCGTACCTGATTTTAACCATATCTCTCGTTTTATGTGCCAAAAATCAATTAAATTCAATTGCATTATCACCGCTAGGCTGGCCTTTTTCGTTGAAGATGATCTCCAACGGAATTTGAGCAGCTATCTTCTTTGTCATCTTTAGACATTTTGCCATTGATCTTTTCCCCCTTCTGCTAACGGGTTGAGCTTTCTGATTTGCCATCAAATCCTCATCCTCATTCAACTCCTGATCCTCATCCACATTCGACGAGGAATTCTCATCCGGATTCGACATGGCTACAAATTCAAATCTAAATTACGAAGCACAATTCATTTTAACACGATTACAATCATTTTCACAAATTAGGTATAAATTAATTTGCAATCAATTTGACATCCACCTTCTTATTCTTCATGTCATTCTCCATCTATATTAATTTGCAATTTAACTCATTTATAAAAAAATTGACATAACCTCCCCTGTATATGGGGCATTTTATCCAAAAATTACACAACTAATTTTTATCACAAATGATCACAAATTTTTATCATCAATACCAAGCAATACAAACCTAATTACCAATTTACAAACCTAATTATCATCAATACCAAGCAATACAAACCTAATTACCAATTTACAAACCTAATTATCATCAATACCAAGTAATACAAACCTAATTACCAATTTACAAAATTAATTTCCATCAACACCAAGCATTACAAACCTAATTAATAATTTACAAACCTAATTACCAATTTACAAAATTAATTTCCATCAATACCAAGCAATACAAACCTAATTACCAATTTACAAACCTAATTACCAATTTACAAAATTAATTACCTCAAACGTGCTCGAAGGGCTGTCGGAGGTGCAATGGTGCTCGAAGGACTGTCAGAGGAGTGAAAGAGAGGTGGTGGAGGCGGCTCGACGGAGTGAGAGAGGTGGTGGAGGCAGCGGCTCGAAGGAGTGAGAGAGAGGCGGTGGAGGCGGCTCGAGGTGGTGATGGAGGCGGCGGCTCGAAGGAGTGAGAAAGAGGTGGTGGAGGCGGCTCGGGAAGAGGAGAAGAGAGGAGAAGAGAAGAGAGGCGGCGCGGGTGGAGAGGAGAAGAAAGGAGGCCGAGAGGGTTTTCAGAAGAGGCGGAGAGCCGGATCCGGAGAAGAGAGAGGGGGCCGGTTTTCGAGAGAGAAGAGAGAGGAGGGTTTTCGGACTTAGAGAGGAGACAGATCGAAGGCGTGAGAAGAGAGGAGGGATGAGAGGTTTAAAATCAAATTTCGAAATCATGTTTAAGACCGGTTTTTAAGTAAAAAACCGATCTTAAAATATTTTGGTTTTATTTTTAAGATCGGTTTTTTACTTAAAAATCGGTCTTAACAATAAACCGAAATTGTTTTATTTCTTATCTATTAAATCTGTTTTTAAATTGTTTTAAATTGTAATATAATAAATCTGTTTTTTTAAAAAAAATTGTAATTTCTTATCTATTAAAATTATATAATAATCCCTAAAAATTCTAAAAAATATCATAAACTTTATTATTTTGTTCTTTTAAATTTTAAAAATCATTTTTTTAATAATAGATTATTTTCTATCTAATATAATAAATTAGTTATTGGAAAATTTAAAATTTATGTATTTTTTTCTTATTTTTTAAAAAACGCACAAAACTTTATTATTGTGTACTTTTATCTATTAGTAGTACTTTTTATTGTATTCTTTTTAATTTAAAAAATTTTAAAAATCATTTTACGAAAAAAGATTATTTTCTATGAAATAATAAATCAGTTTTGTAAAAAAATAGTATAATATATATTATTAAAATAATATTTATTAATATTCTCGTACTCATTCCGAAAGAGTATGCAATCATTCGGACATGCTGAAATCTTGACTACTGCCATATTCAAAGGACATAGTAATTTTTTTGCCTTATAACATGTATCCGGCAATATATTTTCTACTGGAAGCATTTCTCGTAAAAGACCGAACAAAGATGTGAAACTTTTATTGCTCCAATTATTCTTGGCTTTCCGGTTATA
The DNA here is from genome assembly GCA_027562975.1 of Rhynchospora breviuscula. Taxonomy (NCBI): domain Eukaryota; kingdom Viridiplantae; phylum Streptophyta; class Magnoliopsida; order Poales; family Cyperaceae; genus Rhynchospora; species Rhynchospora breviuscula. The sequence goes on along the minus strand of CM050398.1, from coordinate 58,073,884 downwards.
AAGTTTAAAAACAGTTTTAATTTTTGAGAATTTATCATCATTACTACCGGGATATAACGGTATATGAGAGTTTTCATCTAATTTTTGAAAAATATCAGGAACCTCATCAATAAAACCATCAGGTATTTCATTCATCATTTCATCCAAATCATTTTCTCTATTATCATTTTCACAATATTGTTCTTGACTTACATTTTCATCCACAAATACCTCATTCCTTACATCAGCCCCCCAATCATTTTGTACACTATTTTCTGAATCAGATCCATTAATATTGCTAGTCCCAATATTTAAATGATCTTCCAACTTTTTCCCAAGCAAAACCCACCGGATGTATTTAGGTGTTGTCATCCATCCACACTCAATCAAATGTGATCTAATCTTTATACTATCATGTCTTTGTAAGTTAACACAACGTTTACAAGGACATAGAATTCTGGACTTTCCGGTCAACTTTCAATTTTCTTTTGCACATTTTAAGAACTCTTCAACAACTCCAACAAATTCACCTGATATCCTCGAATATTCATACATGTACTCCTCCCTCTGATCCATCTGTATAGATAGAAATATATATCCAAAAGTCAGGGTTTGAAATTTGAAGGTTCAATGCATTACATTAGATTTTTGGACCGGTTACCATCCTAGCCCACTCTTTCGATACTCTGATCTCATTAGCGAGCGTACGCTAGATGCAATTTGTTGTCTGAGAAAAATTCGACAATATTTCCCCTTATGTTCCCGGAATACGCCAACACACGATTGCCCGTGTGTACGTATCCGTGGGAAACATAAGGGAAAATGCCGTCGAATTTTTCTCAGACAACAAATTGTATCTAACGTACAACTCGCTATCCTAAATAAGACAAAAGTATCCAAAGAGCAGTACTCCCGACCGGGAGTACTATCCGAGATTAATCCCTAATGGATTAAGTACAATAGGTCTTACAAATTAGGTTCTTTATTTAAACACTATATAGTGAAGATTATGTACAATATGTTTGAATGTTTGGAATAGCACTGATTTTAAATAAATATATACCAATGACTTCGACTGATATAATAATCATTTTTTTCCTTAATCCGACGTTATCTTATTGGGTTCAAATTTTAGTAAAATATCATCAATCCACTCGTACCCGATCCAATATCATCTTAACCCGGTAAAAAAATAGAATCGGATGCAAAGGCGCGGAGTTAAATGGAAGAAATTGTGGTCAAATGACCCCCATTGATTTATGAAAATACCGTTATGCATACAAATATATATATACTCACAAATATGAAGGTTTATTAGAAATTTTTAATATTTGAACCTCATATATATTCAATAAAAATTCCACTAGTGAACCCCATATGTGATTCGGCAAATTTATTCTTGTTGAAAAAATTTAATCAAATTAGAAATATATATTCAAGTGTCACTAAATATTGATAGTCTTTTTGAGATTTTCACATCAATAATTCATGAGCTTTGACATTTAGTAATAATTAGCACCAATGCATATTGATGAATGATTTCTATTATATATTTCATTAAAGAGAAATTCTGCCATGAGAGCAAATTTCTGTCGGACTTTGATCGCAACCGTTCATGAGTGCTAATGAATTAATCTTTATTGAAAAGGAGCGGTTGATATTATCAAGTTGTGCCAAAATTGTCTCATTTTTTTAATCGATAGTTGTAACTTCTAAATATATTTGTTATATCATAGTTAGTTTATTTGGAGATGCTTAGATCCACTTAAAATTTAACAGTATGACGTCCTAGTATGATATTATCAAGCCGAGACCATCGATATGAAATTTTTTTTTTCGTGTTTTCATCAAAAAATAGTATGATATTATCAAGCCGAGACCATCGATATGAAATTTTTTTTTTCGTGTTTTCATCAAAAAATAAATGATACAAATTTGATATTCATTTGTTTTCAAGTTTTTCTATTATCAAACTGAGACCATAACTATAATTTGTTTCTCAAAATTGAGTATTTGTTATAAAATCATTTGTTGTAGGCAGGATGTATTCGAAGAGGCGTTAACGGAAGCAATTATGCAACGATTTCAAACTATAAACCCACACAAAGAATTGTTAATTTCACTAAAAAATTAGAATTAGATTTTACTTTTTGTGTTTTTTTGGTGGTTGATATAGAGTCAAAGATAAAAAAAAATTGACAAGATTTATGAAAGAAATAATGTATTTTGTAATATTACAATTATATATATATATATTTTAAAGATTTTTTATTAAAATTATCATTTATTTTATTTTTTATTTTTAAATTTTATCATATTATATTTGTGCCAAGACTTAAAAAAATTATGGACCTGCCCATGCTGGCGCGTTAGGATTCTCCAATCGTGCGTGTCGTGTCAAACACGATCGTGTTGGAGTCTCATGTCGTGTTGTGTTAACATGAACTACTTTTTTAATCGTGTCGTGCTAAATGGTAAAAGGAGCCAACATGACACGTATTTTAGCATGACACGACTGACACATAGTGTCGTGTTGACGCATTGTTAGTCATGTTATTTAAAAATTAAAAGTAAAGAAAAAAATTATTAAAACATAATAATTAATTATTTGGTTGAGTTTGAATTTTTTATTAATATTTTTTAAAATTGATTATTTTTTCATAAAAATAACAATTGAATTTAAATTATTATGTTTCTTAAAATAATCAATGTTAATAATTAAATTCGATTGATGTATCGTGTTAATTCGTGTTCGTGTCGTGTTGCGTATCAAATTGTGCCGCGTTGAACCGTGCCAAACTTTCTAATGTCCCAACACAACACGATAATAACACATTATAAATATTGCCGTTATTATGTACTGATTTTCAATTTCTATATATATATATATTGCCGTTATTATGTACTGATTTTCAATTTCTATATCATCTTTTAACTCAATTTTTATATACATGCAATATAAATAGTCATGAGAATTCGTTATAAGTACCTATTTTAATACTTTTCAGTGGTCTATCATGAAAATTTCGTCTGAGAAGAAATAACATGAACGATGTGATTTCTGAAATTACTAGGTTCTACTTACTAGGAAGAACTGACCTTTCCTAGGTTAAAAATGGGCTGCAGATAAATCATGTGCTACGTGTCGGCCTTCGGTTCTCTCTCTTTGGATAGTCACAGAATTCACGCCCCATATCCCCTTTCTTTTTTCAACTTTTCGCTCAGCAGTCTGCAGCAGCCACGAAAAATGTTTAACCCTGCTTGTTTGTTTCCATGTGCAGATCTTCCATAGAAGGAAGAACCCAGCTAAATCGATGTCTAGTCACAAAATGAAAATGGAAAACATATACGTATGGATGCATCTAGCCACACATAGTTACTGTGTAAAGAGGACACAGGGAATCAAGATTCCCGCGTTTCAGTGTAATGAAGCGTGACTGCGTGAAACTTCAAAGTGCAAGGGACAGATATCGCCAGCCCACACTAATACTCAGGGTTGAATCTCGTTACTTTAGTATCTAGGTTTATCAAATGACCGAGTAATATTGAAATTTGGGTTTGATTATTTAGTGAAAATTTCTCAGCTTATAGTTTAGATATATGTGCCGGATCTATTAGTATGTTGAGAGCATTGCCGAATCGACTAAAAATTAGCGCATAAAATTTAATAATGCACAACGAAGGTTAAGTTTTTGAAATTAACCATCCAATTAATCCTGATGATTCGTGTTCCATGCCTCGTTTCTTATTTTCAATTAATGTAGTTGATATAGGTAACATTATAAATACTAAAAAAATAACTTATACAAATAATTAAGTTCAATCAATACGCAGTAGAACACAGCCGGGTGCAGGGGTTTCCATTCTCCCATTTGAAATTAACCATCCAATTTTGATGATTTGTGTTCCATCATTCCATGCTCCTTTTTGGTTTGGAGAGAGATGTGCCAAATTTTTTTCTAATACTTCAAAAACCTGCAATCTGCTTGTCGCCCAACTGTTTCTACTGCCTATATATTAATTGAACTTTTTTGTACAGAAATTTCTTAATTATTTCTTTTAATTAGTTTTATTTTTTTCTTAAGGTTCATTCTTTGAATATTCTTCTTCTTTTTATTTGTAACCTCATTTTCACTTCAATAAAAAGTTATGGGGCTTGATCCCTAATATTCTTCAAAAAAAACATTATAAATATTCGTAAAATAACATAACTTTTTGTTTTTCTCGATATAAATTTCAATACAACTTAAGAATCAGCTCTATGTAAAGTGACAAAAGACAACGAAGTTATACTGAAAAGTTATAGGTTCGAAATCTAGCTAAAGGCTCATTATAGGCATTTAATTTTAAAGTAAGTTGGAAAACTTGACCCGCAATTAATCTTATGAAAAAATAAATTTAAATACAACTTTTGACATTATTATTTTTCGTTGTATAGATATTTTAAGTTCCGAAACAGATACTTATAATCTGCTCAAAAATTGCTAAAATGTAAAATTTTACATTTTTTTATATAAAATTTCAATTTCACAAATTAACATATTAAAGTCTTGTAAAAAGAGAATAAGCTCTTAAACCAGCTAAATAATAAAATATTATAAAAATTCTTTGGACAGTTACTTATATTTTAAATAGCCTTTTTCTTATAATTAACATGCTTCAATTTGTAATCAATTGTGAAATTAGCTTTTGTATCGAATCATGTAGGTGTAGCAAAATAGTTCCAAATCTCTTCTTTAGGCCCTGCATGTTAGCTGATTTTTTTTTTTTCTGTATCTAAAATTTGAGGTGAAACAATAATCCCATTGGCTCTGTCTCTTTCGTCATATATATATATAGAGAGAGAGAGAGAGAATGGATATAGTACACATGAGTCGTTTTTCAAGATTCAAAATTCAAATGGTAAATCCAAACCGTTCAAATTGTTCTCCGTATTAAAAAACCTAGATAGAACAAATTTTATATTTTTTCGATTTTTTTTTGCTATTTATTATGATATTTTCCAAAAACGCTATAATTAGAGCATTTCAGGCCCTCCAATTTGAAAATATCATAATAAATAGCAAAAAAAATCGAAAAAATATAAAATTTGGTCTATCTAGGTTTTTCAATACGGAGAACAACTTGAACGGTTCGGATTTACCATTTGAATTTTGGATCTTGAAAAATGACTCATGTGTACGGAGACGATCTGTACACATCAGTGTACTATATCTATTATATATATATATATGGACCACAGAACAATGTGTCATTGAATATATAGCCCATGACAACAAAAACAAGAAAAATTTTGGAGGAAAGAAAAAAAAGTACTGATTTAGCCAACTGATATTCTCCTTAGCTTAGTTAGGCAAATTAAACTTGGTTTTGGAACTGTGATCTTACATTTCTTGTACCAAGGAAATTTCCTTTCCTTTCTCTAGCAACTTTTTCTTTTATAGCATAGTTTCTCCATGGGCATTGACTCACTGCCGTGTGCCCTGACTTTGTATGGTAAGGTAAGGTAAGGTTAGTTTTATACATAACCAGAGGAAGAAACACATAATTCAAAAAGCTGGAGAGCATATCTAATTAAAGGAAGTGCTAGTAGCAGTGGTGGGTGGGGTGTCCTCATTCTCAAAGAAACACTAATTAATGCAACAGTGATGGCTGAGAACAAAAGTTCTGCATCACCATTCCTCTACTTGTTTCATTAGTTACAATTCTCTATGAAGTGGCCTTTATGAATTCTTTATTATTCATAATAACCGAAAGGCAAAGCGTTTGGGATTGAGTAAAAAGAACAACGACAAGAAAAATCAACATCCGTACCTTACTTGGCACATGTACTATGTTTTGTTAACATAAAAAAAAATCCAGAAAAAAAATTGATATGTTAATTTGACTCCAAAAGAATTCTGACAATCCTTTCAACAGCACATAAATCAGGCCTAATTTAATTTCCTTCTAAGAAAAGGAAACCTGATCGACTACCGCTTTCATATCCAATAGTGAGATTATTTAAAGATAAAAAATTACAAAACCAAACATATATAATTTTAGCTCTCTGTAGGCTATGGCTATGACAGGCAATGTGACAAAACCAAATATAATTTCAGTTGTTTCACTTTTTTTATGTTTGGTTATAGTGCTGGTTGAGTTTACTGTCGGTTATTGGGCGGATTTAGGAACTGTTTGGTATATGATTTATAAGTGTGTACTTCCTTTCTGTGACAAAAACAACAGAGAATAAATTCATTTATAAAATAACTAAACAATCCACATATATAACCATTAAAAAAGTTTAAGATTTTAAAATATATATAGCTCTTATGTGATCTATGCTATATGTATGAATATCATACCCAGGGAATAAATTTTGGAATAAGTTTTTTCATTCGTCAACGAAATAAAATTTACAAATTGTCCATATTTATATAGGTTCTGATGAAATTTAAAAGGTGAAATTCATTATATAATTAGCAACTAATCTTTTTACCTAGCAACATATATATATACAATTATTTGTTTTACAAAATTTATATGATTATTCAAGAAATATCATAAACGCTGTCATAATAATTCACTATCAATAAATCTTGTTTAAGTTATAACGAATACTCAGCATTCCGAGAAATATCTCTTGATGAGTCATGCTTACTCATGGTAGTTAAATTTTTTTTATGAACTGAATATGAAAATCTGAACTTAATTTATAAGATATGTTGAGACATTTGAAATTTCATGCATGTTACGTTCTTTAGGTAACATGAAAAAGTAGGTTCCTCAAAAATAAATTTTAGCAATGATTGCAACATAAAATTTTGGGTTGTTTTATTCTTGTAATATGCACACCTTCAAATGAGAGCATGTTATTTTATAAATTATAATTATTTGTTTAGGGTTTAGGGTTAAGGGTTATGATATATCATCATCATCATCTTCTTCTTCTTCTTCTTCTTCTTCTTCTTCTTCTTCTTCTTCTTCTTTTACTTTTTTTTTATAAATTAGAGTTAATCTTACTTACATTTACTCCACGAGTAAAAAAAATCTTTACTTATATATGGGCATTGAAAGTTTGAAATTATTAGAGAAAAAACCACGAACTGCAAGGTAAAGGCCTAAGTTGAATGTCTTTTCTTGCAATGGATTCCACTTCACAACAGCCCCATAATGTCATTTTCCAAATTTACCCTCCCTCTAAAGTTGAAAACTTCAAACCGTAAGTCTTATTTGTTCCTTTCTTGTACCAATTGACCCCACCAAAATCGGTTCTAGGGTTAGTTACAGCAAATGCTCTTTCTACTTGATAATTGACTTGAGTAGTCGGGTACGAGGAATGTGAGAACCCACTAGAGGTTCATATATTGCGAATTCTTTTGTTTAGTAAAGTGACTCAATTGTTATTATTGGATGGTAAATTTAGTATGCAAAGCTAATAAGATATTCTTTTTTTTTAAGTTGGTTTGAAATCAACTATTTTGTTATAAAAAATTTGAAAATAAATTTCTCTCTTTGTGATTCGAATAAAGGACCACTTGATTAACGGAATAAAACTAAATCACTGGACAGAACAAACAAGCTAATAAGATTTTTAAAATAATATTTAGATGCAATTTTGTACTTGTAGTATAGGCATGCTGAAAGAGTAAGGCCTATATAGGTTATGTGAGGTGGGTACGATCATGAGATTGGGTAGTTAGATATCTCTTTCAACTAGCTAGGATTTGTAATATTCTGCCAATGGCGCAGCTAAACATGTAGCCACTCTGAGTTGCTATGTTTGAGAGGCTGAGCTTTTAGACTTGCTGCGCCTAGCCTGTTCCAGTTCAACCCTAACATGTTGTATGAGTTTGTTCTTAATTTGGAACTTGACGCACAAAAGTAAATGAAACTCAGAGCAGTCAACAGTCTTTTGTTCTCTCGTCAATCTGAGGTAAACAGGTTTGGTATTTTCTTGTCTGATGTCACAAAATTCTTTTCTTGGCCAAGAGGTTGGAATCGCAAAAAGAGTAAAAATAAACTTATATTCTTTTGTTCCTCAGTATTACACTTTTACGCTTGAAAAAATCGAAATAGTGAAAGAGTATAATTAATCTAATTGGGAAAGACGCTCTTTAGTCTTTACTGTTCCATTTTCCCTATGAAATAGTGAATAATGGAGAGGGCAAAAAGGAAATGCTTGACAGCATAATTAATTTCATCAATTTAGCTTTCTATAATTTCGTCCAATTTCAGTTTCGTTCGGCAGCTATTCAAACAAATTCTAGACTTTTCTCCATTTAAGAATAATTTTACTGGAAATATCTCAACGAAGAAGCACCTGATGAGCTAATCTCAAGAGTATGGGTGTGTACAAATTACTGCGGACACATAGATTGATACCTAGGGCTGTCAATACCATGCCGTTTCGCACGTTTTCGTTCCGTTCCGTCCAAACAGAACAGCTAACGGAAGGGAAAATGTGTTTCGTTTATGAAAACGAAACGGAAACGAAACGGGTACTAGTAAACGTTAGCGTTCCGTTTATCGAAAACTGAACTGAAATCAATGGAAAATGGAGAACGGAACAGAAAACGAAACGAAAAACTGTTCTGTTTTACGAAACAGAACGGAAACGAAATGGATTTATGTTACGTTACCAGAAACGAAACGAAAACGGAACATACCAGTTCCGTTCCGTTTCTGCACGTTTGGCACCCCTATTGATACCAAATTCAGTTAATCGTATGCACGCTTATTGGCTAGCTAGCTAGCTACTTAATTTCTTTCAGCGATGAAAATATATTCCTTTATAAATTCTGTCGGGAAAATTTAATCAGAGAGACGATTTATATTGCTTTTGACCAATATTTTTACATTTTCTGAGAGGAATAATTTCATTGAAATGTTCGATGTTTTAACAAAAAAAAAATAAAATAAAACTCTGCTAAAAATTGCATAATTTATTGTTTCAATAATTTTTTCAAAGTTAACCTTTTGTTTACTACTCACAAAAAAAATTATATTAATTTGAAAAGATTATTTGAAAATCATGAAACTAATTAAACTAATCCTTATCATTTTTTTTCTAAAATTGTAGAAAATTACATAAATTGGTGTGGTTTCAAAACCAATTGGCCATCCACTGAGTAATATTGTTTAATTTTATTCTTGGCCAAAATTCTTCAATTATGCCAAAATTTGATAAATGACTATATCTACGTCATGAATATTACATTTTTTTAAAAAAATTCATAGAAAATATAATTATAATTTTACTATCTTCTTAAATATGATTCAAATTTTACTGTTCTTAAAGTAATTTGATTTTCAATTTACATAACTCTTCCATTCACAAAATGTAATTACACATGGACAGCATATATACACTTCCCAAACCCAACGATCAGGACGTATTTTTCACCTATAGTACTTCTTGTTCATCCAGTGAACCATCTGAGATAGCGATCCATATAAACAGCAACCATTTTTTTTTTTTTCTAATCAAAATATCATAAAAAGTTGATAAGTCGGAAAAGTTGGGCTGGCTAATTAAGACCTAAAGTATAACTACTACTTTTATTGTTTAATGGTCAAGTCGGTACTTGGTGGTATGGAGACATATATATAGTCACCTTGTCTGCATTTTCTGGGACCTTTATTTTCCATGAAAACTAAATCAGATGGATTTCGTTATACATCGATCGATCGGCACCTGCTAACAATATATAAATGATGCTGTTGCACTTGCATGCACAGTTTGCAACTTATCATATCTTTCACTAATGTGTTCTTTGTTGGAAGGAAAGTCATTTCTTATGAAAATAACTTCACTTGACAAGAAAATATTTATATTTATATATTGTTTTGAGAAATTTTTAATTAATAGTTAAAATTTTGAAGTAGTAAAAATTTGTGTCATATAAAATTTCAATATATTACTTCGATGTCACAATCTGTCTTTTGATCAACAATTGAAGCATGAGAATTTTTAAACCATTTTAACTTCGGTTATTTTTTATTGTCATTTTAAATTTAATTGCTAAGATTTAGAATACGTTTTCTTGAATCAAAGTAAATTGAATCTGTTCAATGTTTACACATAAAGGTTTGATAATTTTTTTTTTCAATTTTTTAGAGCATTTGACTATTTTATGGATTTTCCTTTCTTAACATACAAACATTATTTTTTTAAAATATTTGAGTGTTTTAAATATTTAAAAATGGTAAAACAATTTTGAAAATAGCAAACCTTGGTTTTCGACGAGACATGGATATGCACATCATCTGAGTGATTTCGACAATTCGTTCAAACACGAATTAACGACTCATGTAGATATAGCCATCCAAAATATATAATTTTTAAGTATTAATTGATAGAAAAATTTATATTAATGCCACTCCTAAACACTTCAACTATAAATATGCCAACACAAATGACTAATTCGGTATGTGACATCCTAAAACTACACAAAATGATTTTATGCTGCTATTTAAAAAAAAAATCAAAGTAATAAATTTATAATTGTCGCTCCAAATTTTGTTAGTTTTTCATAAATCACTAATTTTTATTGTTTTTAGAGATATAAATTTAATTTTAACAGCCTGAAACATAAAATTAATTGTTATTGTTTACAATGAGTTAATGACATAAAATTAACTACTATGTAATCATTTTGCGATGATCATGTCTGAAGCCTCAATCCGATGATCATGCCCCATACCTTAATTGAACGTCATTTTCTGTTGCATTGAATTTCGATGAGGACGAGCTGCAGCATATGATAGTGAAACCAAATAACTTTTTTTGAAGATAAATTGGGGGTCAAGCCTCCCAATTTATTTTTAAATTAAATGTCTATAAAGACCCCCCCCCCTCCCCCCTCCTCCGGCCGGATTTCGAACCTGCGACCTCTCATTTGAGATGCACTGCTCTTTGCCATTAGACCAAGAGCTGGTTCTCGAAACCAAATAACCTATTGGCCTGTCTATGAATATTGCAGCCTAAAAGCTTGTCAGATCTGCGATTGAAGCAACTGAAGACCTTTCCATAATGACTACTATATAGCTTGATTTAAGAAAGGGCATTGTGAGATCTCTCTGTCACAAGACTCATAACTTAACTCATACACTTTACAACAACAACTATGCCTAATTTTGTCCCAAACAAGTTGGGATAGGCTAGAAAAAAAACGCAATAAGAGAAAACATCTAAGAACACATAAAAATAGTAATACTAATAATAATAGTAATAGCAATTAAGGCTTAGTTGTTTAGTATAGCTCTGCTTATATTAAACTCCGCATATATTAAATTATGCTTGCATTGTTTAGTATAGCTCGGTTCTAAGTCCGAGTAAAAGGAGGAGGGTTGTAATAGACGGGACGAGCCAACATAAAAAATCCAGCCATCTCTATGGAAATAAAATCCACTTAACTCATACACTTTATTCTTAAGAAAATGCTTACGTCCCGAAATCTCCATGACATAGGAGCCAGCCATTTATTAGTCAGAATTTCTGGTTAATTTGGTCAAACAGAACAAGGAATAAAAAGAAAGGTTAATAATTTGGTTTACAAAGGTAGCAAAATTGCCCCACGACTTCCTTTTTTGCATATCTTGTCTTTTTAGTTTCTCATTCCTTTTCTTTTGTGCTATTTTTTGTTTTTTTGGAAAATGTCTAACCAAGATAATAAACTAATGCTTGCAAACTAAATTGAAGTCAAAAAACAAAAAAAAAATGTTGGTCGCAATGTGAACATAATATTGAATCTCTGTCAAATTGCTTCAAACTAGTGAAATTTTGCGCGTTGCACGAAATTTTTTTTTTTTTTTTGGTATAATTCAAAAGAAATAAGAGCCAAATAGTTTAAATTTATAAAGAGACCACTATAAAATCTTCTTTGAAAATGGGGTCGGAATCAATCCAAGTAAGATCAGAAAATATGAATTACTAATATTGTTGTACTGAAAATATACACAATAATTTAGTCATTACCATCAAAACGTTGATGACGGACCATTGCGTGCCCTCTTAATTTTTTTGGATGAATTAGTAAAAAAAAGGCAAAATTGGGCCCATACCCCTCAAATCTTTCTTAATTAGATATCTACCCCTCAAATCATTGAAATTGATCTCATACCCCTCAATTCTTGATAAAACTAGATATATGCCCTTCTCAATCATTTTAGTTAATTTCTTAATATAAAAACCAGATTTTTATATTTTATGACGAAATTATCCCTATCTAAACTCCTAAAAAATTTTCAAAGATGTTGTTAAGGTCTCAGGTTTATTCATCTTTGAGAACTGCAAGCCACTATCATAGATGGCGAGACTGCGTGTAACTCAACATCCAATGAAAAGGAAACTTAGATGAAAACCAGAACGGACAAGGAAGTAAAAATGAAAATGGACTCACATATGCAAAAGCTGCAATATCTGTAACTCATTATCTAATAAAAAAACGGACATGAAAAACAAAAAAATAAAATGACGAAAAATTCTTTATTTTTGATTGTCATGTAAAGTACACTATACAACGTAAGGAAATACCAGTTAATTACAACTGCTGAGTCTAAGTACACAAATAAAACATAAGGAAATACATCAGGGCTGAATCAAGGCTAAGCTCCAACGATCATTTCTCCATAGATTTAGAAGGAAGGCAATACCAGTTAATTACAACTGTAGAAATCTGATAATGTCACCATTAATTGTTGTTGGATCGCATGCAATGTTGGATTGCATGTTATTAATATTGGAATCCTTTACACACGTATATGGAAATAAAAATGGAAGCGACAATGAAAATGTAAATATAAAAGCATTGGTTGGGATTGCAGCTGGTAATTGGCAATGTCGAGGATTTGGTGGGGACTGGAACCCCTTAAGCTCCTATTGCCTGTGCCAGTGGGGAATTGGGGGTTGTCATGAGCGTGGGTGGAGACCCAGATGACAGTGAGACGGAAGAAGGCTACGTCGACGAAGTCGCAGGGATGAGCGGAGAGGTCGCGAGGGTCGACACAGAGGTTCTCCGAGAGGCCGAGGGCGAGGAGGCTATTAAGAAACCTTTTTTTCTTATTCCGGTAGAAGAGATGGAGTAGCAGACTTATTAGGGATAATTTCGTCATTAAATATCAAAACTAGTTTTTATATTCAGAAATTAATTAAAATTGCTAAGAAGGGTATATGGCTAGTTCTATCAAGAATTGAGGGGTATGAGGCCATTTTCAATGATTTGAGGGATAAATATCTAATTAAGAAAGATTTGAGGGGTATGGGCCCGATTTTGCCTAAAAAGGTAAAAAAATCTAATTCAATCAAATTGTTAAGCTATATTAAAAATATAAACAATTTGTTCGATACCATCTAATTTGATAAATTCTCATATAAAAATCTACCCTTCAAACCACATTTCTGATTTCATCAAGTAATTCCTCTAGTCACACTGATATATAACATCCATATATAGTACGTATAACAAATTAAATTGAATTGGCATCTAATTATTAGAGAAATGAATTGTGCATTTGACTATAACTGTAGAAGCAAAAGAATTTTGATTTCTTATTTGGTACCAGCGAACACCTGTGTCTAAATGGCAGGGCTAGACCGAACTTAGGGAGGTTTTCGAAATGGCCGAACTTAGAAGGGCTTAAATATGAAAATTGTGTCTGGTCTTTTTGGTCATCCGGGTTTCGAGAGGCCAGGTTTGAAGGGTCTAAAGGACCTAAGAGGCTGATGGACAGATAATATTTTTCTTAAAAAAATAATTTAAACCATGTTCAAAATATACATAATTTTTATTTATAAAAGAAAATAGAAACTCTATAAATTATTTAAAGATAAATTGCACAAATTTATTTTTGATTCAATGAAATATTTTTTATTTTTCTTTCTTAATTAAATTTTTCTCCTTTAATTTGGATTTAGGACCGGTTATATTATTAACAACATAGGCAAGTATTTTTGATATTTAATGAATTAAAATAATTAAAAAATACAACATTGTATGAAATAATATAATGTACAAGATGAGAAATATACATTTTTTTTTAACTTGGCTTAGCATCATCGTGACAAAAAATTTTAACATTATTTGAAAATGATCAATTTTGGCCAGATCTGATCAAATATGGTCTAACACCTCAATTGATGAGATTGTACCTAACTCTTCATAAGCTTGGCCTCTCTAGACATTAGCCCTTCCAAAACTTGACCTCTCTAAGCCCTAGCCCTTCTAAAACCTAGCCTCTCTAGATTTCTCTTCAGTTGAGATTGTCATGATCCTTCCTAAACCTGGCTTCTCTAGATCCTGGTCTTTCTTAAGCTCTTAAAGAGGCCAGACTCAAGCCCTTTATGTTGGAAGGGCTTGGGTCAAGACCAGGTCCACGGCCTAAGGCTTTTGGACATTCACTAATTGGTGCTGTAGTTCCTAAGCTCATCATTTATTAAAAACAAAATAAACAAAAACGAGAAACCATAATGAAGTACCTCAGCTCATCCACGCTCTCCTTGTTCGAATTTAGCATTTATATATACACAAATAACTGTACAACAGAATTAAAAACGAGCACGTTTAACTTGAGCGTTGCAGTTCCATTAATGATGAAAGCATTGCAGTTTCAGATGAATAAAGTTCTCTACGCTCAAAAGTGCCTCAGACTCTTTCTCAAGAAAGACTAGGGATTGGATTCCATACATTGTACAGGGGTGCTCCTTTTTTTTCTTTGAAGCAAAAGTGAAGTGACATGTATGAGATGATAAAAAATTGGTATCTGATTGTTTGGAATCTACACCCCACTAATAGGACTCATGTTGTTTGTTATCCACTACAATTTGTTGATATTGATGGCATGACCATCTTCATTAGTTAATTGTCTTAAATTTCAGAGTATGTTAAATCCTCATCACTGATTAATTATATGAACTCCGAAGTTGCAATTTGAACAAGATTGTCTAATGGAAGTGATCAAAAAGCGTGCAAAGGCGTACAATGAACTGATAGGGATTGACCATTGGATATTAACTATTGGTACATCCGTACATTAGCATGTCGTTTTCAAAATCAATGTTGCATTACTTGATTATTTTAATCGTGCATCTGGAAAAGTCACTCTTTGTAGTGAATTAATTTGTTGTGTCACATTATGTCAAGGTCAGTTAATTTAAGACAAGAACACACAACATAATCCAAGTACTTGTTGTCTGCAAAAATGAAATTTGACGACTTAATTACCACAGATTAATTGGTCTTGTCGAAAGAGTTCATCCTGATAATTTGGCTTATGTTATAAATGGAATCATATATGAATTGTCCATTTTCATTATTCCTATTAATTGTACGAGATCTTTAGCATTAATTAATAGATTTGTTTTTTGACTTATAAATAGAGGATGTAAGTTGTATTCTGTAATCCAACGATTGAGAATTAGAAATACATAAGAGAATTTACTCTCTCTTTTATCTTTGTATCTTCCACAATTCACTTTATTTTATAACACGTTATCAGCACGAATCGCTCGGAAGGAAAAGGTAAAAGGGTTTTGATTGAAATTGATATATATATATATATTTTTTTCTACTTATCCATTTTCTTTTCGTATCCAATTTTTTTTTCTCTGGAAACACAAACCTAAACAATACGTTGGTACTAATTGAAATTGATGTAGTGTATTTTGAATAATTGCAAATTGCAAATGTTATTCCGTAGGTGGAAACGTCCATCAAGAAATATATATTTGTTTAGATCTGTTTATATCTGTTGAGATCCATTCTTTGTTTAGATCTATTTAGATTCCGTAGGTAAATTTTCAAATTCTTAATATCGTTTTTGTTTGAGGATTTTTAGATCTGTATAAATTTTTATAATAACTACGCAATTTTTTTTTTGTTGAGATATTTAGATCTGTCCTTTTTTTTTATCAAAAATCTGAAATTTTATCTCTTAATAACTAGAAGTTATTATAATCAAATGGATGAGAATAACCCGAATTTATTCTTCTAACTGCGTAGTCAAATTTTTTTTTAATAACATGAAGTTATTGAATATGATAACCTGAAGTTATAATCATATGAATTATATTTTATTTTATTTTCATTCATTATGTTGTAGTTTTTTTTTTACTTTATTTATCATGACCTGAAGTTTTGATATCAATAACTTGAAGTTATTTATATTTTATTTTCGTAGTACACATGGCAAATCTTACAAAACTTGAGTTTGCTGCTCTTGAACTTTCAGGCAAGAATTTTCTCCCATGGACTCTTGATGCTGAAATACATCTCACCGCAAATGGTTTGCAAGAAACTATTAAGGATGAAAATAAAGCCTCCCTGCAGGACTGTGCTAAAGCTATGATTTTTCTTCGTCACCACCTTCACGAAGATTTGAAAAATGAATATTTAACAGTGAAAAAGCCATTAGAACTCTGGAAGAGTTTGAAAGAAAGATTTGACCATCAAAATATATTTTATTACCAAAAGCTCATTATGAATGGATTCATTTAAGGTTACAAGATTATAAATCTGTTGGAGAATACAATTCTGCAATGTTTCGGATAACCTCCAAACTTAAATTATGTGGTGAACCTATTAAAGAAGAAGACATGTTAGAAAAAACATTTTCCACATTTCATGCCTCAAATTTGCTCCTGCAGCAGCAATACCGAGAGCGTGGTTTTAAGAAATACTTTGAATTAGTATCATGTCTCCTAGTTGCAGAACAAAATAATGAGCTTCTAATGAAAAATCACCAAGCACGACCCACTGGTACAACTCCATTTCCTGAAGCGAATGCGATATCATCTAATAGAGGACGTGGTCGTGGTCGTAAGAATTTTTATGGACGCGGCCGTGGTCGTGGGCGTGGTCGCAGCTATACTTGGCGACGTGATGGTCAAAACAACAAACCAAATGAAAATAATATGGTGAAAAATAATAAAGCAAAATGTCCTGAAAATGTTTGTTATCGATGTGGCATGACAAATCATTGGTCTCGTACCTGTCGTACACCCAAGCATCTAGTATTGCTCTATCAAGCCTCGATCAAGAAAAAGGAGAAAAATGTAGAAGTTAATTTTGCTGAAAAATAATCCTGAGAATGGATTCCAAGCAGATACACATCTGGATGTATCGGATTTCTTCAATAATGTTGATGAAGAAATAAGTGCTATGAAGGAAAATTAGAATTTTCGTTTTTTTATGTATGCAAATAAAATAAAGTTAGCTTATTTAGATTAATCCTTTTTTTATTTCATGTACGCGGAATAAAGTTTTTTTAGCAATGTTTATTTAATTTTTCCCTGACAATGCTTATCTCTGGTCTGTTTATTTTTTCTTTTAGAGCGCATCTATCTATTTTGGAATATTGAGCCCAATAAAAAGCTTGCCCAATAAAAAAAAAAAGGGTCTGTACGGGAATGAAGCAAGTTTATTTCTTTTTCTTTTAATTTTATTTATTTTATTTTATTTTATTTTAAGGGAAAATGACTGATGCAATGATAAGTAAAGAAGATTCATGTCTAGTAGACAGCGAAACTACGAATACAATATTGAAAAGTAAAAAATATTTTTTACAATTGCATTGCAGTGAGGCTAATATCCAACTATTTTTGGTTCAAGTAATATTATTGAAGCCTCCGGAAGAGCTTATATTTTGTTACCTGAAGGAACAAAATTAATAATAGATGATGCATTATATTCAAGTAGATCCAAAAGAAATCTACTAAGTTTTAAAGATATTCGAAAAAATGATTATCATATTGAAACTATGAATGAGAGAAATTGCGAATATCTTCATATCATATCTATTAAAAATGGTCAGAAGAATATTACGGAGAAAATACAAGCATTATCAAATGGGTCATCCAGGAAATATAATGATGAGGAGAATAATTGAAAGTACAAATGGGCATGTCCTAAAGGACCTGAAGATCCTATTATCTAGAGAGTTGACATGCCAAGCATGCTCTCTTGGAAAACTAATTACTAGGCCATCTCCAAATAAAGTTGGACCTGAAGCTCCATCATTTTTAGAACGAATTCAATGAAATATATGTGGACCTATTACACCACTATGTAGACCATTTAGATATTTTATGGTTTTAGTTGATGCATCAACACGTTGGTCACATGTGTGTTTGTTAGCAACAAGAAATGTCGCATTTGCTAGATTATTAGCACAAATTATCCAATTGAGAGCTAACTTTTTGGATTATCAAATTAAAAGAATCCGACTCAATAATGCAGGAGAATTTACATCCCAAGCTTTTAATGATTATTGCATGTCTATTGGGATTACTGTAGAGCATTCAGTGGCACATGTTCATACACAAAACGGTCTAGCAGAATCATTGATTAAAAGGTTACAATTAATAGCTAGACTACTACTTATGAAATCTAGTTTACCATCTTCTGCATGAGGACATGCAATATTACATGCTGCAGCACTAATTAGATTAAGACCAACTGCTGATCATAAATATTTCCGTTACAATTGGTCTCCGGAAGATAACCAAATTTGTCTCATTTAAAGGTATTTAGTTGTGCAATATATGTTCCAATTGTTAACAACGCACAAAAATGGGACCTCGAAGAAGGTTGGGAATTTGTATTGGTTTCAACTCTCATTCTATTGTTAAATATTTAGAACCATTAACAAGAGATGTTTTCACAACAAGATTTGCTGATTGTCATTTTGATGAATCAATATTCCCAAATTTAGGGAAAGAAAAACAAAAGCTGGATAGACAAGTGACATGGAATTCATCGTTGTCTTATCTTGATCCTAGAAGTGGTCAATGTGAACTAAAAGTTCAAAAGATTATAAACTTGCAAAGAATTGCAAATGAATTGCCTGATGCATTCATAGATATAAATAGAGTCACTTAATCACATATTCCAGCTATTAATGCACCTGCTCGAATAGATATTACAAAATTATCAAATGAATCTCATGAACGTAGAAAACGTGGAAGACCAATTGGTTCTAAGGATATAAATCCACGAAAAAGAAAAGAGCGGAATAAAACAGTTAGTGCAACCTCAGAAGAAGTTTACAAAGTTTCTGAAGAAACTAAATCTTCAGAAGAGATTAATAAAGTTCTAGAAGAAACTAAAAATCCTGAAGAGATTGATGAAGTTCCAGAAGAAACTGAAGTACCAAATTATTATGAGATTTCTATAAATTATGTGAAAAATAGTACAACATTAAATAGGAACAAAACTCAAGTTGATGAAGTTTTTGCTTTCGCTATATCTAGTGATGTTATAAGTGAAGAAGATAATGTGCCAAAAACCATAGAAGAATGTAGACAAAAAAATGATTGGCCTAAATGGAAAGATGCCATACAAGCTGAATTAAATTCGCTTGATAAATGACAAGTATTTGAACCGGTAGTCCAGACGCCCAAACATGTTAACCCTGTAGGTTACAAATGGATATTTGTCATTAAAAGAAATGAGAAAAATGAGATTGTGAGATACAAAGCAAGGCTAGTGGCACAAGGGTTTACATAAATATATGGAGTTGATTATGAAGAAACGTATTCACCTGTAGTAGATGCGACAACTCTCAGATTTTTAATAGGTCTCGCAGTCACAGAAAATCTTAAAATGCAACTTATGGATGTTGTCACAGCCTATCTATATGGTTCACTTGATAGTGACATA
Organism: Rhynchospora breviuscula; assembly: GCA_027562975.1. NCBI lineage: Eukaryota > Viridiplantae > Streptophyta > Magnoliopsida > Poales > Cyperaceae > Rhynchospora > Rhynchospora breviuscula. Next base: position 58,054,265 of record CM050398.1, on the reverse strand, counting down.
TATATGAAAATCCCTGAAGGATTAAAAATGCCTGAAGCATGTAAATCAAAGCCTAGAGAAATATACTTCATAAAGTTGAAAAAATCTTTATACGGACTAAAACAATCAGGTCGCATGTGGTATAATCAACTTAGTGAATATCTTTTAAAAAGAGGATATAAGAATAATACAATTAGTCTGTGTGTTTTTATTAAAAAATCAAATCTTGATTTTGCAATCGTTACAGTGTATGTTGATGATTTAAACATTATAGGATCTCCTGAAGAGATTAAAAATACTGCAAAATTGTTGAAAAAGGAGTTTGAAATGAAAGACCTTGGTGTAACTAAATTTTGTCTCGGTCTGCAGATCGAGCATTTAAAGAATGGAATACTTATCCATCAGTCAAATTATATTGAAAAATTACTAAAGAAGTTTAATATGGATAAAGCTCATTCTTTGAAAATACCAATGGTCATACGATCGTTAAATATAGAAAATGATCAATTTCTCCCCCAAGAAAATGATGAAGAAGTACTTGGTCCTGAAGTGCCATACTTAAGTGCAATCGGAACATTATTATATCTTGCAAATAATACCAGACCTGATATTTCATTTGCTGTAAATTTACTATCAAGATATAGTTCCAAACCAACCAGAAGACATTGGAATGGAATTAAAGATATTTTTCGCTATCTTTGCGGAACTCGAGATATGGGGCTATAATATGAAAAGGATATAAAATCTAATCTAGTTGGATATGCAGATGCAGGATATTTATCAGACCTACATAAAGCACGATCTCAGTCAGGATACATATTTACTTATAGTGGAGTTGCGATTTCATGGCGGTCGACAAAATAAACTCTAACGGCTACATCATCAAATCATATTGAACTAATTGCTCTCTATGGAGCGAGTCGAGAATGTGTTTCATTGAGATCAATAATTCAAAATATTCAAGAAGAATGTGGGTTTCAAAACATTAAAGAAAATCCTACTCCAATATATGAAAATAATGCAGCTTGCATAGCACAAATTAGAGAAGAATATATCAAAGTAGACCGAACTAAACACATTGCGTCGAAATTCTTCTCGGCACATGATCTACAAAATGATGTTATAATAGATGTTCAAAAAATTCAATCATGCAACAACTTGGCCGATCTATTCACGAAGTCTTTGCCAACAAGAATTTTTGAACAACTCAGAAAGAAGATAGGTCTACATCAACTGAAGGATGTCCAATAATATCAAAATGAGAGGAAGCATTATACACGCTGTACTCTTTTTTCCTTATCCAAGTTTTTATCCCAATGGATTTTTCTTGGTAAGGTTTTTAATGAGGCAGTATAAATGATCCAAAAGTATCATATTAATATTGATCCTGAAGTATCATATTATTAGTGTATTATGAAAGATGAACAAAGGAGAAGTGTTATAAATGGAATCATATATGGATTGTTCATTTTCATTATTCCTATTAATTGTACGAGATCTTTAGCATTAATTAATAGATTTATTTTTTGGCTTATAAATAGAGGATGTAAGTTGTATTCTATAATCCAATGATTGAGAATTAAAAATACAGAAGAGAATTTACTCTCTCTTTTATCTTTGTCACTTCCACAATTCACTTTATTTTATAACAGCTTACAATTAATCCTCAATATAGCTTCAATTCTTGAGTTATAATGCTTGTCTTTCCTACGACAATTCATTAATTACCAATTACCATATATACATGTCTCCTTTTCTTTTTCTCCTCAAGTTGCCAGGCTAATCAAGCGGCCGACTGCGCCACCAGACGTCAGGAGGACCAAGGACTATGCGCTGAGATTTTTTCTTTGGCTCCAAGTTGTACCCCAAATGTTCTAGATGTAGCTTATAACTAGCATAAATATAAGGTAGGAACTAGGAACTCAAGTTGACTTGTTGAGTGCCACAAGCTTGAAATTTTTTTTTTTTTTTTTTTTTGAATGTTGGTTTGAAACCAACGATTTTGTTATAAGAAATTGGAAAATAAATGCTCTCTCTGTGAATCGAACCAAAGACCACTTTATTGGTGGAATAGAGCGAAATCACTAGGCCAAACACCCAGCTTCACAAGCTTGAAAATTATGAGGTATTAATGTAACAAAAAAATTTGTAACTCTTGAACTCTTTAATATAAAATAAATAAATAAAAAAATTTGAAGGTGCTTCTCTAGCAACACATATCAGTTCCGCAAGTGCTTTTATTTTTGTCAACTGGAAAGTACTGCTCTAGCACAGTGCCTAATTGATGGTGTCAAATTAACTTGGTGGTGGCTCAACCAATATACAGTGCTCGACTTCCATTTCAGTTGTCGGCCGTCCTTGTCATGGCATACAAGCAAGGCGTTTTTGATCATGTATAAGTTGCCCGTCATGATTGGGTTGTCTCCCTTCAAGTGTGTTGGACTTATGTTGACACAGTCAAGACTCAAGAGTCTTGATTCTTCATTTTCACTCTGCCCTTCCATCACCAATCTTCACTCTTCATTTTTCTAAAAAAAAATCCCAGATTACAATCATATTGAAAGATGCAAAGACCTCTCTCTTGCTTCAAAAAAAAAACAAAAAAAAAACAAAAAAAACAAAAAACAAAACAAAACAAAACAAAAATCATATTGGAAGATGAATAGGAAGCGAACTAAAAGAGTCGTTCAGTGCCTTGTTATAGTGCAAATTTTATAGAAAGTGATATATTCAAGGAACCAATTCGCACTTAATTTCTCTTGTTAATTTCTTTTCTAAATCATGTGATCTACTATTTTAAGCTATTATATAGTATTATTGTTGCATTTTAGAAATGTTTCTGTATGGTCTATTATTTACCCTCCGGCTCAGTACATATAGGTGCATCTACAAACTTGTCAAATTGGTATCCAGCCACATATGACATACACGGATTTTCTTTTTAATAAATATATTGTCATGTTTAATTTTAAAGATAAATATGATAATAACTAAAATTTAAAAATAAATACCTAAGTTCGGGGTTCAAAAGCCCAAAGTGGAAAATGTCGCACTTCATGGTTTGAAATTCCGAAGCATACACGTGGCAAGAAATTTTTTTTTTTACATTTTGAATTATTTAAATGAAAAATGTATAATGGGTTGAACATTTGATCCATTTCGTGATTTTGAAGCCCGAAGAGGCTGACTTTATGGTTTTGAACGCCGAAATGGGGAGAAAAAGTTGTCAAAAATTACAACAATGCCAATGCTCCTTTTTATATATATATGTGCATGCACCGCACCTGTTACACTCTCCCATGTAGGGTATTGCAAATGTGTCATGTGGTGTCAAACATGCGCGTGTTAGAATTTGTGTCGTGTCATGTGGACACGAGTGATTATTTTGAGTGTGTCGTGTCAAATGAAGGAATTGACTAATACAACACGCATAATGGCACAACACGTCTAACACAACGTTTTAAACGTGTCAGGATCTATTTTATTTTTTTAATAAAATATTTAAAATATGATAAAAATTGTTAATAATTGTAGCAAAATATAAGAATTTATTTTTTCTTTATATATTATAATTAAATGAGAAATATTATGAATAAGTATCATTAGATTTTTAATATGAACTCAATTTATTTTAATAAGTTATTAAATATACTAAAAAAATATAAATAAATATTAATTCAAGTTGTGTCATATGTTGTGTCGTGCTTTGTCATGTCGTATCGCATGTCAACTCGTGTCGTAAACACAACATGACTTTGACACGGCATGTCAACACACACGTATCATGTTAATTCAATAAATGTGTGGCGTTGTGTCGTGCCAACACGCGTGTGTGTCGTATCGACACGCTCGTATCGTGTCATTTTAGAGAACACTACTCTCACACACCATTTCAGGAATCCGAAATAATAAAGAAGAAGAGTAGTGTCTTTCTTCCTCAGATATATTTTATACTTAATATATAATATTTATTTATGTTTAAATTAGGTAAATAATAAAAAAAAATAGAGAAATTATGTATCTTCAAATTAAATTACGGAGACAAAAATAAAAGTTCCGATCAAATCAAATATATTGTTACTCTATTATCTATCTTCAAATAATTGTTAAGCTTCCGCATTTAAAAACTCAAAGAAATTTTACTTTCAACAACCACTGCCACTTCCAAAAAAATAAAAAAACAAAAAAAAATCTTACTTCAAAACTCTTAAATTAACATGTCTTCGCAACTCAAAATCCTAAAAATAGTTATGTCATAAAAAAAGGACACGTGTGCACTTCGGGGTTTGAAACCCCGAAGTTGGTTGTTTTCCACTTCGGACTTTTGAACCCCGGAGTAGGGTACTTAGTGTTAAAATTTAATTATTTACATATTTACTTTTAAATTAAAAGAGATTAATATATTTATTGAAAAAAAATATCCTTGACATATTCGAGATACACCAGGCCCAAATTTCAAATGATAAACCCAACCATAATAAGAATCCCGTCAGTTTGGACATCGTATTGGTGTTTTATCCGTTTAACTATATTTGTTTCGGCCCAACATTTGTACGCATGTTGGGCTGTAGATTTTAACTCCCTCTGTGTGACTGTGTCGGCTAGGCCTGCAAAATGATCGAAACGGTGACGAAATTAGTGTGTTTCGTTGACCGTTGAGTTTCGTTGACGAAATATATTTTCAATTTTGTTAACCGTTTTGTCCGGACGAAACAACCCAAATTAACGAAATTTTCGTGATTTACACATGGAGGAGACCGTTTTGTCCAACCAAACAAAATCGTTTTATTGTTTCGTTAACTATTTTCGTCCGGATGAAACGAAATGGAAAACAGTTAAATGAGCTTCCGTTTGCAGGCCTAGTGTCGGCCTTGATACGCGCTTTTCTTTGAGAAATTAGTATCTATTATCTCTCTATGCTCCATCGCTTGCCATTACGATCCAGCGTTCTTGGCAGTGGGCCTCTTCACAAGCGTTATCTCCCTCCTCCCCTCCCTCTTGGTAGAGCGGTGAGTACCGTTTCCTATCTCCTTTCCCTTTCTCCTATGCTTCTCTCTCTTTCTTGCATATTTTTTTTTCTTTTCTCTTCCTCTTTTTTCATCTCCTTCATACTCCATCAAGTTTTCTGTATATTTTTTTTCTCAATTGTTGTTTTTTTAACTTTATTTATGTATTTATCTAGTTTGTTTATCTATGTGTTCACTTTAATTAATTATAAGTTAATTTTAAATTTTTGTATTTTAATAAATTTATTTGTTTTGTGTCCATTTTGTTATTTTAAATGTTCATTTTATTTATCTTTATGTGTTCACGTTGTTCAATTTATTTTTTAAATTATGTTAATCGTTCAATTTTTCGTATCTATATATTCACTTTGTTCATTTATATGTTCATTTTTGTTGCTTTTATGTGTTCAACCTATTTTCTATGTATATATTCACTTTGTTTATTTATATATGTTCACTTGGTTACTTTTTGTGTTCACTTTGTTTAACTATCTCATTGTTTGTTGGGGCAAATGGAAGAGGACGAAGAGGAGATTAGGGAAGGATGGGGAGGTAAAAGGAGAATGGAGAGGGGCAGAAGGGAGTGTGCTTGGGGAGGGAAGGGAAGGGAGAGGCGGAGAGGATAATCGCATCAGGGAAGAGGAGGGGAGAGGGGAGAAGAAGAGCAAAGCAGATTTCTATTCTTAGGCAGCGATGGTCAGCGATGACAAAATTAGTGATGACAGTTATTATTTCTATTTTCTTTGTGGTTACATTAATGAATGACGGTTTGTATAATTTGACCTAAATTTCTATTTTGCTTTATGAATGATGGTTTGTATTAGACCTAAATTTCTATTTGCTTATGAATTTGCCAAACTTACATGTCTTTTTAGATAATGCAGTGTATAATTAGACGTGTCAATATATAAAATTTGAAATGTAGAATTTGGATGCTTCCTGATTGAATACCAGGAAAAGAATAGATAACCTACCTCTTAATTTCATTAGTCGATCTGGCAGTGTTTTTTAGTTTAGCAAATAAAATGCAATTTAAAAACTATATTTTAAGAAGTGTTATTTTTTTTACTATCTGTAATATATATTTTTAGTTCATTTAGTAAAATAAATTGGATAGGATCACGGTTAAAATGATTATTTCCTTCGGCTATATTTCTCTCATTCTCTGATAGAGATATTTCAGTAATATTTTTATTATTTCGATGAATGTTTTTCCATGTATGTAAAGGAATATTTAATTGCTATAGCCTAGACCGACAATATTTTTTATTTGTTGCCTAAAAATTCCATTCATATAACGAATTAAATTACTTTTATCTAATTAGAATTGTCAATTATTTACCACTCGATCCCAGGTATTACTCCCAGTTCGAATAAGGCGACAGTAGATTAAAATTAAATGGGGTTAAAAAAATGAATCTACATATGTATATATTTTTTGAAGATAAATTAGGGGTCCAGCCTCCCTTATTTTTAAATTAAGGCTTAATTTTTTGTATGTCCTCCAACTCTTACCTATTTATTTATTTCTCCCTCTACTCTTATATATTTCTTATTTGCCACTAAACTCTTCCAAATTATTTTTTATTTACCCTTCAACTTAACCGCACATAATAAACTATAGCTATCTTATAAAAAACTAAAAATTAATTTTGAATTAAACTAGAAAGACAAAAATACCCCTTGTATTTAAATGGACCGGACAACATTCAAATATTTACACTTTTCAATGTTTGAACTGAAGTTTGGTATCAAACCAGTTTCATAGTAGTTTACTGCCGCTGATACCTATAGTCCTTGTTCCACAAAATTGGTTTATTTGAAGTACACTCAGGAAAACTACATGCAGAAATCGGTCAAGTGCTGATACCGGTAGTGGTACCGGTACCAGTATCTGGTACCGATACCAATATTGTGGGTGGCTACCTATTAGCACGGGCTTGCGAATGGAAGAATAACCAAACTATTTTAGAAGTCAAATTTTATATTTTTTAAAGATTCTTTTACAATTTTTTTGGTTTTACAAAAACCTTCGATCTAATTTGCTTTCCCTTGGAAAGAGCACGGAAATTTATCAGTATGGTCATAAAACTGTAGCCTCATGGCCCTCGTATAATTTCTTGAGATGAATTGATCTTCAAATCTACCGTCTCAATTTCATTACCAAAATTCTATTTGTTTAATCAACATTACGGTTTAGACTTATGGATTTGGGGAAAATTGAGTTTGTGGATTTGGATTATGGGCTGCCAGTATTGTTAATTTTTTACAATATACAAATTTTGTCAATTCACATCAGTTTCGCGAAAGGACCAAGATAAAGTCTTCAGTGTGAACAATGTTGACCGGTAGGATATTATCTTTGATCGTGTCCTAGAACAAATATTTACACGGGCTTGCGAATGGCGTCGCTGCTATTGCAGAAGTCGTGTGGGTGCAGTTCCAGCCAGCCAATGGACCAATCAGAGGCGTTTGATTCGGAGCCGGAGATGCAACCGCGGCCGCCATCGGATGGGACGATGACCATGTCGTGCTTCTTGTCGATGATGTTCTTCTTGTCATGGTGACGCCTACTCTTTCGGATCCTCTCTCGGCCTCGGTCTCGAGGTCTTGAGGGGTGGGAGAAGTTTAGCTTGACGGGTTCGGATTCACAGAAGCCGTAGGGGAAGTCGGTTGATTTGGTTTTCATCTTGTTCTTGGTTTTCATCTTACAATTCTGATCTAGAACGTCTAATAACCAGTGCATGAAGAATGTTCTAGGGGTATTTTTGTCTTTCTAGTTTAATTCAAAATTAATTTTCAGTTTGTTTATAAGATAACCATAGTTTATTATGTATGATTAAGTTGAAGGATAAATAAGAAATCATTTAGAAAAATTTAGTGGCAAATAAGAAATACACAAGAGTAGAGGGAGAAATAAACAAATTGGAAAGAGTTGGAGGGCATACAAAAAATTAAGCCTTAAATTAAATGTCTATGAAAAACCTCAGCTGGATTTTGAACATGCCACTTTTCAATTAAGATACATTGTTCTTTGCAACTAGATCAAAAATTGACTCTCATTTTACATATATACCATTGCTCATCAGCCTTATCCGTGGCATGCTCTTATCCATTCACCACTACCTTTATATTCGATAACGGACGCTTCGATAGAAAGGTTAACGAATATATATAGTTTTTGAAATATGTGGGCATAAACCTTTATTCCTTGGTCTCACTTTTTTTAATAACATATAAATTATTTATTAAACAATAATATATTGGAATAAATCATCTTATTATCACTGTTGACATTATATAATTAATTAAATAATTAAAAAATTACAATATAGTATTTTTATTTATTAATTACGCTTTAAGTCAAATGATTCTCGATGATATTTTAACGATATGCTAATAAAAATTCTCCTTATTCTTTTTTTTTCTGAAGGTACGGGAACGAATAATCACAGCCTACATTTTCATTGACTAAAAAGTTTCAGTACAACCACAGAAAAATGAAAATTAAAATGAGATAATTAGTTTTATGCCACTGTGAATTTTGTCAATTAGGAAAATGTCATTCTTAAATTGCTAATTAAATTTATGCCATTATAGAATTGCTAAAATTAATTCTATGCCATTATTTCTCCAAAAACATACTAAATTCTAAAATTTTCATTACCAAATTTGTCATTATTTTTTTTCAATGACCAAATTACCTCTCATTAAAAACTAATTATCAATTGGAACGCATGAAAATACAAACGACATTCATATTATGCAAATTTAATTTGGCAAGAAATTTATGTTGGTTTAAACAACGTCATTCTTGATTTGTCGATTTGTAAAACAAACCTATTCACACTAACATCTACTCTAAGTGCTCAATTAGGCTTAAAACTGAAGCGCTGCAGTTACATCTTAATATACAAGCTAAGGAAGTGTTCAAGACTTAGTATAGTGTTTTAAAGATCTATTTTTTAAGTTATTATTGGTTAAATTCGTTTAAATGTGAGTTTGCTGGTAAAATGCTCTTTTTCAAGGACAGTGCGTCATACAACGTAACTGTCACGTTGCACAACGCATGACAGAATAAATTTTCTGTATTTTTGAGCTCCTTCTAGTCTATACGTTACATAACGCATTGGTAAGGTTGTGTAACGCAACAGACACGCTGCACAACGTTCCTTTTTCGTTGTGCAATGCGTTAAAACCATAAGCTTTCTACTCCTTTACTCTGAACGTTGTGTAACGCATTGCGCGTTGTACAACGTGCCTATGGAAATCCCCTGGCGTTTTTTGCTCAAAAATCTGGCAAAATTTGGATCATTTAATGTCATTTAATGTGCGTTGTGTAACGCTGAAGTTACGATGTGTAACGCGTGTAACAAGCCTTGATCATTTGACTTAAAACTGTAAAACGTTGCACAACGCGTTCCTTGCGTTGTACAACGCGTCTGATACTTTTGTAGCCGTTGAGTCGTCAGTGCTTGGCGTTACACAACGGGTCCTTTGCGTTGTGTAACGCACTGACAATTCAAACTGATATCTTATCCATTTTGTTTTATTATAACGGTTATTATGTACGTTGCACAACGGGATATTACGTTGTGTAACGCACTGATAACGGATAGTTCAGATTTTTTGGCTTTTTTATAACGGTTAGCTGTGCGTTGCACAACGCGATATTAGGTTGTGTAACGCACAACAGAAAACTGTATTGATTTGAATCTCTTGACGTCCTCTATACATATAGTCCCTTTTAGGACTGTTTAACACTGTTTACCTTGCTATATTGCTGTCTTTGAGTTTCAAACACCTAGACCTGATCCTTGAGCATTTTAAGAGCAAAACCAATAGGATTATATTGCCACAAATCAAATCCTAGTGGATTTAGCCAAATTATAGAGTATTTTAATTGTGAGCATCATTCCTTGAGTGTTGTTTGATTAGGTTAGTGGTTAGACCAATCCACCTTGAGTGTTTTGTAATAATGTGATTTGGTTCAAACTTGTAGACCCGTTCCTTGTGGAATAGAACGGAGTGCATCCGATTTGGTGGTTGCGAAACTCCTGGAGACGTACGACTAAGGCTTGTCTTTCCTAACGGGTTGGAACTCCGTAATCACATCGCTTGTCATTTCTCTCTCTCTTTTATCTATTTATATTATTAGTGCTTGATTATTTGTGCATTGGGTGAACAAATTGTTGAATTGAACCAAGTATTGACCAAACCGGTTTGTAAACTTGAAATTGTGCATATTCACCCCTCTCTAGGTCTATTATTAGGGACATCAAAGTGGTATCAAACCAGGGGTTATGTTTTTGACCAATTTGTATGTTAGATAATCTCGATTCATGGCCTCTAAGGTGATAGAAAAACCGAACAAGTTTGGTTCCACTTGCAAGAACTTCCGTTATTGGAAGAGATGTATGGTTGTATACCTTAACTTGATTGACATTTGGAATGTAGTGGATAAGACTTATGCACCAAACCTAAATAGTGAAGGTAGAGAGATTCATGCCTCCAAAGTGCTTAGGGTCAAAAATGACAATACCGTAAATGTCCTTCTTAACTCGGTCCATGAGTCCATAGTGGCCATTTTCGGTAGTTCTACCAATGCACATGAAATGTGGATTTCTCTCTTGAACCGTTATGAGGAAAATTCTGTAATCAAAAACCCCGTCAATTTGAGTTGGAGTCGAGATTAGACAATTTCTACATAACGGATGGTGAATGCATCGAGGAAATGTATATCCGGTTTATACAATTGCTCGATTAATTCAACAACATTGGAGAAACCCTATCTAATAGCCGTGTGATAGGAAGATTGCTTAGAGTTTTGTTGGGAAGACCTTAATTCGACAATCTCATCTCGACTCTTGAGACACAAAAAAGGTCCCATAACAATCTCACATCGGAGATCATCTATACTCACTATCCGTGTGTGGAAGAGAAACTCAAATAACTTGGAGAGTTGAGATATGATCCCAAGTCCATTGCCTTGTCGGCTAGTGAGAACAAGACATCTCCCTCTAAGAACCGCCACAATGACAACCATCAAGGGAGACACCGTCACTCGAGTGACAAGGTTAAGGGTATATTCAACCTTTATGATGACAAGCAAGGAGCTGTGCTCTCAAAAATGTTTCGGGCCATCATGATCTTTGAAGGAAAATTCAACAAGAAAAGTTTTGACAATGATGAGAGGGCTCTTTGCTTTGTTTGTTAAAAAAAGGGTCATACCATGTATACTTGTTTCAACATCTTTCCACACAGAAGAGGGTGGTAAGAAAAAAGGTGATAGCCGGTACAAGTCTAAAAAGGGACACTACAAGGACAAGAAGAATGGTGAGAGAGCTATGCAAGTCACATGCGACAATGATTCTGACTCAAACTCATCCTCCTCTTTCGATTCGGAGTCCGAATGTGACTTTGAAAAAACTTGCTCTAGTAGCTCAAGTCAATGATGTGAAAATGTCCTTGGATGATAACCTTGATGATTTGGTAAAGGAGATCTTTAATGAGTACAATCGAGACAATATCTATGTGCATCCATTTAGCAAGACAAGCATTGGAGAAGTCTCAACTTCCATAACAATCACAACTCCAATTTCCACTCTAATTCAAGAAGAGATACCTAAGTTAGCTATTTATGCCCCTAAGATTACCAATGAGGTACAACTAAACTCATCTCTATGTAGTGATAGTGATAGTGATAGTGATAGTGAAAATGATTTGTGCTTGAATGATGATACAAACTCTCAAATTGATAGATTAAATGATTATCTTGATGAGCCCCTTATGACTATTACTAGTCAAAAAGAGAAAATTAGTCTTTTGACGGCTAATGTCCATGATCTTGAAGCTTTGGTGAGTAAATATAAGGGTACGATTGAGAGTTTTGAAAAATAAAAAAATTGTGAAAAATGTCAAGCTCATTTGAGTGAGACAAATGTCTTGAAAAATAAAGAAATGACATCAAGTTCATCTAGTACTTCTAATAGCACCAAGATGGATCTTGACAAAATGTATTTGGGCCAAAAATCCAATAACAAATCAGATCTTGATTTTAAAAAGTGAAATCAATCTTCTTTTAGACCAAAAAACTCGTTTAGCCCGACACAAAATTAGAGGCATTATAACAAGAGCACCAATGGTAGGAACACACATGGAAAAGGAAAAAAGAATTTCTTTGGTTCACAAAATGGTGCTCAAAAGAATTTTGATAGGAACAGAAATGGTTTCAAGGGTCCTCGAAAGAATTTGCAAAACAATCGGAGCCCAAACAATTTGTAATTTAAGGATCCCGATGGATGCTTTCATCTTTTTCAAAACTATGAGAGAAATAGAAATAGCACACACACTAGACCTCAAAACAATGGAAAAATAAGAATGCCTCTCAATAAAATAAAATGAATTTTCAAAAATCTAATTTGAAAGCCTCTCAATCACACACTTTCTTCAAGGATCAAAAAATAAAGGCCATTGAGCTTAGACGTCATTATAAGACCCATTTTGTTAAAGAAAGTTCACAAATGAATAAACCCACTAATGTGTGTTGTAACTATTGTGATAAGAATAACCATCTCACATTAGAATGCATCTGTTTCAAAAAGTGTGGTTTGGATTTCTAAAATCACTTTCACTTCCAACTCAACTAATGGAAGCGGTTGTAATGTGGCTTGAAAAGTCATTCTATCTCCCCGGACCCTATAGTCAAATTTTAAAGGGAAATAAATACAAAAATTATGTTAGTTGTTTGTTTCTAACTAATATACATTCTTGTAGGTTTGATTGTTATCATCATTCAAGAGAAGCGCTTGGATCATAGATAGTGGATGTTCATATCACATGACCGGTGATAAATCTTGTTTTAAGATACTTGAATCTTTTGATAGTGGTGAGGTTACTTTTGAAAATAATCTTAGAAAGTGTTTTATTATTGGTATAGGCTCGGTTGGTAACCAAAATCTAACGGTATCCAATGTCTACCTTGTTGATGGTCTTAACTATAACTTTTTAAGTGTGAGCAAATTGTGTGATGCTGGATATTATTTGAAGTTTGATCACTCTTCTTGTTATGTGCATCAAATTTCGGATAATTTCCTTGTGTATACCAGACAAAGTAAAAAGAATGTCTATTACTTGAACTTTGACAACTTTACCACCGGTGAACAATACTTTAGTGCCATTGCTACCGGTTTATGGTTATGGTATAAAAGACTTGGTCACGTTTCTATAAACTCCTTGAACAAACTTGTCAAATTAAACATTGTCTGTGGTCTTCCATCACAGAAACTTAACTTAAATGAATTGTATGAAGCTTGCATGAAATACAATCAAACTAAGTCTAGCTTCAAAACCAAAGAGGTTATTTCTACCACTCAACATTTGCAACTATTCCACTTGGACTTGTTTGGACCAATTAATGTTTTGAGTTTAAGCAAAAAAAGATATGTGTATGTAGTGGTGGATGACTATAGTCGCTTTATTTGGGTTTTCTTTCTTACTCACAAGGAAGAAGTATTTGACTATTTTGTCAAATTTAGCAATCGGGTTGAAAATAAAAAAGGGATAAAAATCTTTAGAATTCGTAATGACCATGGAAGGGAATTTGTAAATGCTAAATTTGATGAATTATGCATAAAAAAAGAATATAAACAGGAGTTTTCCGCTCCACGCACTTCCCAATAAAATGGTGCAGTGGAGAGAAAGAACCGAATTCTACAAGAGCTAGCACGCACAATGCTACATGAATTTGCCGTACCCAAGTTTATTTGGGACGAAGTGGTAAATACGACATGTCATGTAGTAAACCGTGCATGCATTTGTTCCAAACTCAAGAAAACTCTATTTAAATTGTGGGTTGGTTGTATTTCCAATATATCCTTTTTTCGTGTATTTGGGTCCAAGTGTTTTGTTCTTGATAAGTCTCCTAAAGTAACCAAATTTGATGCTAAATTCTTAACCGGTATTTTTGTTGGTTATTTAAACACAAGTAAAGCGTATAGAGTTTATTTGCCTACCTCAAGGATTGTAATTGAGTCCATAAATGTCAAATTTGATGAAAGTACTAATGAGAAAATCGTGGAAGGTAACTCTATTGTAGGTATCGAAGAGAAAGCAATAACTCAAGAAATTAAGTTTCAATCAAAGAATTAGCTTCCACTGGTGATACTTGAAAAGCCTTTAAACCGGGTCGATAACAATTTGATAGGGGGAGATAATAATGAGGAAAACACAATTGACACCACTCAAGATAAAATGCCTCATGATGAACTCCAACTCATGCCTCAACCGGTTCATGAGTCTCCTGAAGTGTTTAACGAAGTGTCCTGTCATCATCTCTCTAATGTTATAGGTGACCCTAAAGAAGGTGTTAGAATTAGGTCGGGTTTGAGCTAAATGATTGGTAATTGTGCCTTTGTATCACAACTATAACCAAAATCCTTTAAAGAGGCCAATGTTGACCCAAGTTGGATAGTTGCCATGCAAGAAGAATTGAACCAATTTGTAAGAAATCAAATATAGTAACTTGTACCCTTAACAAGCGGTAAGCAAGTTATTGGTACCAAATGGATGTATAAGAACAAGTTAGATGAACTTGGTAATGTGGTTAGAAACAAGACTCGTTTGGTTGCATAAGATTTCAAGCAACAAGATAGTATTGATTTTGAGAAAATCTTTGCATCTGTTGCTCGTCTTGAATCCATTTGAATGCTCTTGACATATGCCGCTAACAAAGGCTTTACTCTATTCCAAATGGATATCAAGAGTGCATTTCTAAATAGTTGGTTAAATGAGAAAGTGTATGTCCAACAACCTCTCGATTTTGTTGATCATCATAATCCCGACCATGTATTGAAGCTCCATAAAACTTTGTATGGTCTGAAACAAGCACCTAGATCTTAATATATTAGACTTTGTACTTTCCTACTTGATAATGATTTTAGTAGAGCTAAAATGGATACAACTCTTTTCACCAATAAAAGAGATGATCATTTGTTACTTATGCAAATTTATGTGGATGACATTATTTTTTACTCTACTAATGCAACTCTTGCACAAGAGTTTTCTTTTTTGATGAGTAGTGAGTTTGAAATAAGCATGATGGGAGAACTAAACTTTTTCTTGAGACTACAAATCAAGCAACTCCAAGATGGCATCTTCATTAGCCAAACCAAATATGCCAAGGAGTTCATCAAGAAATTTGGTATTGAGGAAAGCATGAGGTTGGACACACCAATGGATAAGAGTGCAAACATTGATACGGATGAGAAGGGCAAACCGATGGATATAACCCTTTATCGAGGCATAATTGGAAGTTTGCTCTATCTCACGGCGAGTAGGTCGAATATTATGTATGTCGTAAGTGTATGTGCTCGGTAGCAAGCCAATTCTAAAGAGTCTCACCACAAATTGGTAAAAATGATTTTGAGATATGTTAAAACTACCCAAAACCTAGGTCTTTGATATGATAAACAAATCGAACTTGACTTGGTAGGTATACCGATGCAGACTTTGTCGGAGACCGTAGGACCCGTAAGAGTACTAGTGGAGCTTGTCAATTTTTTAATAGTTCACTAGTCTTATGGTCAAGCCGCAAGCAAATCTCGGTTACTTTTTCAACCGCGAAATCTGAATATGTAGCGGCCGGTAGTTGTTGCATACAACTACTTTGGATGATGCAAACCCTTAAGGATTATGAGTTAGAGTTCCAAAAGATATCAATTTTATGTGACAATACTAGTACCATCCTTATTTCCAAAAATCCGGTATTGCACTCTAGAACCAAGCACATAGAGATACGACATCATTTTATCCGGGATCATGTTGAGAAAGGTGATGTGGAATTGGTGTTTGTTGACACGAAGGAGAAAATTGCCGATATTTTCACCAAACCGCTACCTACACAACAACATCTTGAACTTACGTTTAAGCTCGGTATGCTTGAACTCAAAGATTAAATTTTATGCATATCATATTCTTATCTGCTTGGTTGTTGCTATTTGAGCTCTCTTGGTTAAGATTTCAGTCGAAAAACACTCATTTTTGGATTTATTTCTTTTTCTTGGTCTGAGAAACTGTTTTTCTGATCAGTCCGTCATATAACGCACCAAAGACGTTGTGTAACGCAAGGGCTCACTGTGTGGACTTTTTCGTCGTCTCTCGAAGAATGAAAGGGTTTCCTCGAGAAATTGGAATAAACGTTAGATTCACCCCTCTTAAGGTTCGATCTCTGTACCGAGTATATCTTGACGACAAGAGAACCAGAACAAGAGTCGCTTCTTACGAGAGTTTATTAATTTCGCGAGTCATTTCTTTCCAGTAATCGCAAGCCCCTACTGTTAATTACCCCGAAGTTGCCTACGAAAACCTCTGATTAAGGGAACTAAAGAATTATATGTAATAGGCTAGAAAAATCGTCTCTAATTTATTTTGTGTTTATATGAAAATTTATTCTTTTGGCTTAAATCAGACTCAATTGATGGTACAAAATCTAATTAATGGGACCTAATTGAGGACATTTAAATATTTGATGATTTTAAATTCGGACTTTTATTTGAAATAGACTTAGTTTTGATTTTCGTGTTGGAGTATGATTTTTTGTCGTGAGACTATTTTGGATTTTTGTAGGATTTGGATTTTTCAAGACTATTTTGGGTCATTTGTGAGAATTTGGTTCTTGGGACTATTTTGGATCACTTGTAAGAACATGGTTTTGGTAATCCTTGAGACTATTTTGGGTCATTTGTAAATATTGGTTTCCAGGACTGTTTTGGATCACTTGTGGAAATAAAGTTTTCAGGTTCTCGGGACTATTTTGAGCCACTTGAGAGGATTTGGATTTTTTGGCAATCATTGGGACTATTTTAGGTTACTTGTAAGGATTGATTTCCGGAACTATTTTGGGTCACTTGTAGAAACAAAATTTTGGGTTCTCGGGACTATTTTGGGCCACTTATGAGAAGCAAGATTTGAGTTTCAGTTCTTGAATTTGAGTTTGGTTTTAGATTTCTTGCTTTTGATCTTTTCGTTTCTAGATTTGTAGCAAAGGTTTTGGTTTCTTCTGTTTTGGTTTCTAGATTTAAGTTTGTTTTTCAGTTTGAATTTAGAGGTTTTCTGGGTTTTAGATTTCTAGCTTTCATAATTTGGTTTTAGGGCTAAGGTCTTGATTATTTAGGATTTAGGTCTAAAGGACTTGGCTTTGGCTTGGATTTTGAGGTTTTAGTATTTGACTTTTTGGCTTGAGCTTCAGGATTTTCAGTATTTAGCTTTTGGTTTGAATTTCATGTTTTTCTAGGATTTGGCTTTTGGTTTGAGTTTCAGGATTTCCGGCTTTTGAATTTGAATTTCAAAGTTTATGTCTTTTGGGTTTGAGTTTCATGGTTTATGGATTTTGAGTTTGGATTTCTGGCTTTTGGATTTAGTTTCAGGGTTGATTTTGACTTCAATGAAGAGTTCGTCTTTCATCAAATGTAGAGGTTTTGGTTTTTGACTTTTGGATCGTGTTTTGACTTTTAATTTTCTGAAGTTTCTCTTTAGGTTTTACCATTTTCACAGTTTTTTATTTTTATTTTTATTTTTAATTTTAGACTTTTGAAATTTCTTTTCACATTTCTAATTATGTCTATTTTAGAAAATATTTGATATTTGACATATTCCTTTTTTGAAATTATTTATATTTTGTGATTACCTAATTTTTTTATGTTTGGAAAATTATCGGAGAAGTGTTAATGAGTTTTGACATCATTTTAGAATTTTATAAAATTCATTTAATATTGAAAATGCTTCAAAGAAAATAAAATAAAAGGTCATTATATTTAAAATGCTTGTATTCAAACTTTCTATCTTTTTTTTTATTTGTGAAAATACTTATATTTGATTTTGTGCATATTCTCTTGAAATCATTTTTTTTATTCTTAAAATATTTATATTTCTGATTTTAGAAATTTATTAGAAAAAACTTTAGTTATCTTGTTAATTTTCTGACCTTTTATAAACTCATTTTTTTTAAAATACAAAAGATCACTAATTTGACAGAATTTTATATAAAAATATCAATAAATTTAGTTTATTTGGATTTTTAGAATTTTATGGATATTTTATTTGAATTTTTCTGAGTTTCCTACTATTTTTAGTGGATTTTCAAAGTTTCTGCTTAAATGGAAATTTCTTATTTTGCCACGTAGGCAAAAGGATTGAAGTGGCGCTGACTGTGCCTAAATTAACGCTGATTGGGCTTGTTGACGTGGCACTGCGCCAGATTTCTTCAAAAAGATGAGAGTTTTACAGAGACACCCCTTCTTCTTTTTTGATCTCTGGCCAAGTCCTTCTGACAACCTTCCCCGACGATCTAGGCTACCGTTGTCGATGGGGTTGAGCCCATTAGAACCGTGAAACAAAGGGGAACATCACAGTGTGCTTACTTTTCGCCGCGTCTCCTTAGATGGGTGGGAAAGTCGAGAGTTCTACAAGGCAGTTTTAGGAAACTTATTCGATTTAGCCCCTATACTTTTACATTTCTTTTTTCCGGCGACTTAGGCCACCATAGCTGACGAGGTTGGGCTCTGGAGAATCGTGATGTTCAGGAGAAGGCAGGGGTGTGATTGGTTTGTCTTTAGTCGCTCTAATTTGTTGAGTGGACCACGGGTTTGGTACGGATTTGAAAGGTGTTGGTACCGATTGGCATGGAGAGGAAATTTTTGAGAGAGATCCCTGAAGGACCTGACTTGGTTTAATTTGAATTATGGGAATACGTTTAACTTAACTCACTCATATGCACATGTGTAGTTGTTACTAAATTTATCAATCGACATCGTTTTTATGAAGCTGAACCTATTGCAATTTCTAGACAGTATACTGCTTCGTGAATTTCATTGTCATGTCGCATATGATTAAGTTCAAGGAATTCCACACAACTTCCATCATTGTAGCCTATGCTGGTACGAGTGTCAAAACATGGTACCACTTTGATTGTCTTACATCGCTAACTGTCATTTCTAGCATATCTAACTAAACCATTTTTTTTATCTCTTTTATCAAATTGTTTAGTACTACTGCATTGCTAAACAAAAAAGCAATTAATTAAAGAAAAGACTCGAATTACTAGTATTGTTAGATTTTACACTCCTAGCACATTAAATTGAGAAATTGAAATACACTTATGTTTTCCTTTTTTTTTTTTTTTTTTGCTACTGATTTTGATTACTGTTTGTAACTAGGACACATTATTCAATATGTTTCAAAAACTTTATTTTATCACATTTTTTTTTTGTTGTCTTTAGCTCCTGTTTAACATCTAAACGCATAACTCTAATAGTCTCACGTCTATGAAGCAATAAAGCAAGGAAAGAAAACAAACTTCAATTCAGCCATTATATTTATGCATTTTAGTCCAGAACATCACATATTGTTGCTAGTTTATTATTTATATCGAAATTTAATTAAATTGTTCCATTATTTCATTTTTCTTCAAATAAGTCCAGAAATTAAAGGAAATATAAAAGTTGGTAGCATCCCCCCTCTCTTTGTTTAATTAAGCTCCTGTCCATGGCCAAAGCCATTGAGAGGGGGAGATGCTACCCGGGAATGGAGAGGCTCCAACCGAGGTAAAGAGCTAGAACTAGAGAAACTCCCGCCAAAGCTATGAGGAGCTAGACCTAAAGAAACTTCAGGCAAAGCTTATGTCAAAACCAGGGCAGCAACAGTTCAATCAAATTTCACAAGAAAGCATGCAACTTCTTCAGTTAAACTTTCAAATTAACTTACAATTTCACTCCTTACACTTACCACTTGCCTTCCTTTTCGATTACAATCACTCAAAGATTCTTTATTTTGTCTAATTTCTCTCTTCTAGCTACGTCTACCACCTGTTTGATGAAATGCTCCTCTCTCTATCACTACCTATCTTTACAGAACTTCTCTTTTGATTTCTAGCCTGGGGGGTCTGGTGGCTGCGAGGAGGCCTCTTTTTGGCCGTCTTTTTTTCTTCGAACTTCAGTCCTTATATAGGCATTTGAGTTAGGGTCTCTTTCTTGAGCCGTGAGCGTCTTTACCACTTGATTTCGATCCGATGGTTATCAATCGGCTGCGCCTAGGGCACGGTATTGAACAACCATGGGTGGGGATGCATGGTTTCCGGTTTCTGGGTTCAAGGAGGGCCACGTCATCGAGCTTCAGCGATTTAGCCGACATCTACAGTAAAAATCGTGGCTGCCTCTTCTCCTCTTCTTTTTACCAAGGTGGGAGAAGACTCTTCACAAGAGTCCCACATGTAAGGTTTAATGTGAAAGAACAAGATAGGTGCGCCGGGTTTTCCGTGAACCAGTTAATCATTTTGAGTTTATGTACATGGTGTATGAATGGCAGGTGCATCCAACATTTAAACTGAATGGTAATTTTAAATGCCAATGCCTCTCTTAGATCTGCTCTGGATCGTCTCCAATGGATGCACCCGACAAAGGGTTTTTGATTTTTCTATGATTTTCATTCAATTTCCAACGATTTTCCATATATTCTTTGATGTCAAAACAAAATCAATTATTTGAAATCCTTTCCTTGGGTATTTTCGCATGAAATTTTATATGGACACTAAGAAAAATATGAGGAATTTAATGGTTCAAAGGGTTTTGCAAAATTCCTCACGGATTTAATTTGGTAATTTTGTGGAGTTTTTGGGGTTTCTTTGCAAAATTTGGAGTTTCTGTTAACATTTTTGGGATTTTAAAATCATGATAAATCATCATAATTCCTAGAGAATTTTTGAAATTTGTTTGATATTTTCCGCAATTTGAATTTGATTTTTCGTAGTTTGAATTTTGGTTTTTGCTATTTGAATTTGGTTTTAGCAATTTGGGTTTGGTTTTCAGGGTTGATTTTTAGGGTCAAACACTCACAAAATGAATTTAAATTTGATCTTTCTGTTTTCTCTGGTATGCGTTGTACAACGCTCCAGGGCGTTATGAAACGTCTGATAAACGTCACATAACGCGTTGCAACGTTATACAACGTGGATGCTTATGAAAATTAAAATCTGTTTTTCTCCTCGCGTTGTACAATGGTTCTTTTGCGTCACTTGACTTTCTCTTCTGCGTTGTACAACACGGTTTTTACGTTACTTAACGGAATTTTGAAAAACAGTTTTATTTCCGTTTAATTTTGCGTTGTGAAACACACGTGTTGCGTTGCTTAACGCACTGTCGGATTTTAAGTTTCCTGAGTCTCTTCTTCTTCTTCTTCTTCTTCTTCTTCTTTTTATTTTTTTCTTCTAGCCGACAGACCTCTCTTTTTCTCTCTTTCTCTCCTCTACTCACACCTCCTCACTTACTCTCTCAAATTCCTTCTCTCCAAAACCCTTTCTCACTAAACAAAAATCGAAATTCCACTCTCCTCTCACTCCTATACATTTCCTTACTCTCTATCTCCTCTATCTCTTCCTCTCTCCATCTCTTTACCTAAACCCTAACCCTCTTCTTCAACTCCTTCTTCGATAATCCGACCGTTGGTTTCTCGAATGGCTTTGGGTTCAATTGGTATCAATTGCAAGGGCTTCTTCTCCACTTCTCCACTTCTCAATTCAAAGGTTTTTCCCTCCCTCTCTCTTCTCAATGGCATCACCAAAACAATACAACAAAAGACAAAAAGGGTCCAAAAATGCATCTTCCTCTCAACCGGAACAAACCGACACCATACCAATGGATATTACCCCGTCTCAAGTGGAAGAAAATTGGGCAATCCAAAGTGACAACCAATTTCTATTTACCAAAGACTCGGTTTACCGCTACTTCAATGGTAGCATCTTGGGCAACAATCGCGGTTTAACCGATTGCTTCTACTTTAAACAACGCTCCGAAGAGGATACCTTTTCTTTTGCCAACTATGAGTGGGACCGTCTTGTCCCGTATTTGAATTTTTGGTCTATACCCGGGTTATTGAGTTGCACCGAGGCCTATCGCCCCGACCTCATCAAGCTCTTCTATGCCAATCTCACGGTAAAGTTTGTGAATGATAACCCGGTGGCTCACTCTTACGTGTGTGGCCGTCCAATCATGATCACCATGGAGCGCCTTTGTGCGGAGTTTGGGTTGAAAAATAAAGGGAAGCACGTCTATGTGCATCAAGATTGGCCTTCCTCCTATGATTGTCAAATAGAAACATTCGACAAATACCACGAATGGTTCTATTGTTGGCAAGCGTATTATCTTGCCCAATTCTCGGCCACGGAACTCCTGGCATATCACCGATTTCTCTTCTTGATAATAAACAACATCTTGGCTCCAAAGAAAACTATCAAGACAAATGTGGAGAAACGGGAGGTTTTTCTGTTGAGATCGGTTCTTGAAAGGAAACCAAAGGTGAACATACCATATCTCGTCTTGAGTCACATGCATAGAATCCGTCAATTCACTTCTATGTTTCTTCCATATGGCCATCTTATCTCTCAATTGCTATACAAGGATGGGATTGATCCGAATCTTCATATGTAGGGTGAACCAGCAACGGACAATGATTTTCTACGTCCCAAAAACCTCATTAATCATCTTAGGCCCACGGGATGGTGTCTTACGGCCGACAACCATCTCATAGCCAATTCCGTGGACAAGAAAAATGCTTGGATTGTTGCTCCCGATGTAAAACTAACCAATACGCTCCAATTGGCCAAGCACCAACCTTTTCTCATCCACCCGGATCACGGGGTCAATCTTCCTCTTCTTCGTCGGGTTTAAGTCCTGAACTCAAAGAATACCTTGAGGCTCAATTTGGTGCTTTTAACACCAATGTTAATGAAAAATTTGGGACCGTCAACAAGACTTTGGATGAGTACGGTACTCGTATTGGAAAAGTTGAACAAGATTTTGAGGATTGGAAGAAGAAAGAAGTGGCACACCGCCAACACACAAATGCATTGATTACAAAGGTGAACAACGACTTTCAAAAGTTTTGGGGTGATTCGGAGAGGGACTTCAAGAAGATATTAAAATAGAGCAAGAAAGCGGCCTCTTCAAGTGGAGCCGGGGATGAGGATTCGGAGGAAGAAGATTGAGCTATTCATGCCGAGACCTTAGCCTATTCATCCTTCTTTCTTTTTCTTTTTCTTTGAATTTTTATTTGGTTGTTGGATCCTCTAGTTTGTGGAACTTGAGCTAAATGGCTATTGTGTGTTTATTAAGTCTTTTGAAGTGATTTAAGTGTCTAACTTATGAGCTAAATGGCTCTTTTTTTTGTGTATTTGTTACTTGTGATATGAATTAGGTTATTTGCTGCTTGTCTTATGATTCTTGCATGCATATGTCTTATTCTTAACCTTTGATTATTTGTGGTTGCACCTCTCTCTAAAATGAACTTATTTGTGCCTCAAATTGCAAAACTTAACTTAAGAGGGGAAGCAACATTGAACTTGAGCCTTAGTGGTATAGATTTGACCTAATGACCTTTTATCTATTTGCAAAAAGGGGAAGAAATGTGTAAAGCCTTGAGTTAAATTGATATTTGTTTAAGAATGCTTTACCGTGGCTTGTTTTGCAAATCGACAAAAGGGAGAGATTGTTGGTTTAAACAACGTCATTCTTGATTTGTCGATTTGCAAAACAAACCTATTCACACTAACATCTACTCTAAGTGCTTAATTAGACTTGAAACTGAAGCGCTGCAGTTACATCTTAATATACAAGCTAAGGAAGTGTTCAAGACTTAGTATAGTGTTTTAAAGATCTGTTTTTTAAGTTATTATTGGTTAAATTCGTTTAAATATAAGTTTGTTGGTAAAATGCTCTTTTTTAGGGACAGTGCGTCATACAACGCAACTGTCACGTTGCACAACGCATGACAGAACAAATTTCCTGCATTTTTTAGCTCTTTCTAGTCTGTACGTTACATAACGCATTGGTAAGGTTGTGTAACGCAACAGACACGCTGCACAACGTTCCTTTTCCGTTGTGCAACGTGTTAAAACCATAAGCTTTCTACTCCTTTACTCTGAACGTTATGTAACGCACTGCGAGTTGTACAACGTGCCTATGGAAATCTCCTGGCGTTTTTGGCTCAAAAATCTGGCAAAATTTGGATCATGTAATGTCATTTAATGTGCGTTGTGTAATGCTGAAGTTGCGATGTGTAACGCATCTAACAAGCCTTGACCGTTTGACTTAAAACTGTAAAATGTTGCACAATGCGTTCCTTGCATTGTACAACGCGTCTAGCACTTTTGTAGTCGTTGAGTCTTCAGTGCTTGGCGTTACACAACGGGTCCTTTGCGTTGTGTGACGCACTGACAATTCAAACGGATATCTTATCCGTTTTGTTTTATTATAACGGTTATTATGTACGTTGCACAACGGAATATTGCATTGTGTAACGCACTGATAACGGATAGTTCAGATTTTTTGGCCTTTTTATAACGGCTAGCTGTGCGTTGCACAACGCGATATTGGGTTGTATAATGCACGACAGAAAACTGTGTTGATTTGAAGCTCTTGACGCCCTCTATAAATATAGCCCCTTTTGGGACTGTTTAACACTGTTGTTTACCTTGCTATATTGCTGTCTTTGAGTTTCAAACACCTAGACCTGATCCTTGAGCATTTTAAGAGCAAAACCAATAGGATTAGATTGCCACAAATCAAATCCTAGTACATTTAGCCAAATTATAGAGTGTTTTGATTGTGAACATCATTCCTTGAGTGTTGTTTTATTAGGTTAATGGTTAGGCCAATCCACCTTCAGTGTTTTGTGACAAGATGATTTGGTTCGAACTTGTAGACCCGTTCCTTGTAGAATAGAACGGAGTGCACTCGATTTGGTAGTTGCGAAACTTCCGGAGACGTACGACTAAGGGTAGCCTTTCCTAGCGGGTCGGAACTCCGTAATCACATCGCTTGTCATTTATCTCTCTCTTTTATCTATTTATTTTATTAGTGCTTGATTATTTGTGCATTGGGTGAACAAATTGTTGAATTGAACCAAGTATTGACCAAATCGGTTTGTAAACTTGAAATTGTGCCTATTCACCCTCCCCCCTCCCCCTCTAGGCCTATTATTAGGAACATCAATTTCCTTTCTTGATCATTTATTTCTAAGAATCCTGGTGAATTCTTATATTGGAACGCATGTAGCGTTAATTTAATTCTAAACAATATAGCATCACTATGTCATTTGTTTCTTTTGCTTAAAAACTAATAATATATTACTAATTAGAATTTACAATAATTTGTATTAAGTTGACAAAACTAATTGTTAATGATTTATAATGGCATAAAACCAATTATATCTTTTGTGGTGGCATATTACTATTGTCCGATGGCAAAAAACTAATTTCTTTAATTTTATAGTGGCAAAAAAATAATTTGTTGTTTAATGATGGCATATCCTAATTTCAAATATTTGCAGTGACATAAATCTAAATCACCAATAAAACAAGGACCTGATATTCAAAAATTCACCTTAATTATTCATATTCTTAGCAGATACGTTAATGAAATAATTAATTAATTATCCATAATTCTTTTATCAAATATGGCATAAAATGAACAAACAACAAATAAATAAATTTATTAAAACATCTATGTCCAATTTTAAAGCAGTATTTTATAGAATGCTACAAACTGTTGAATACCTATGTTGCATGGGTACGGATACGAGTACCGTACCCGATACGATTCGGGTACGGCGGTTTGAAAATTTTCAAAAATCTCCGTTACGGATATGGCGATATATATATATATATATATATATATATATATATATATATAGAGAGTTGATATAGAACACTGATGTGTACGGATCGTCCCCGTACACATGAGTCGTTTTTCAAGGTCCGAAATTCAAACGGTCAATCCGAACCGTTCAAGTTGTTTGCTATATTGAAAAACCTAGATAGACCAAATTTTACATTTTTTTGAATTTTTTTGCTATTTATTATGATATTTTCAAAAAACACTATAATTGGAGTATTTCAGGCCCTCCAATTTGAAAATATCATAATATATAGCAAAAAAATTCGAAAAAATGTAAAATTTGGTCTGCAAGAGTTTTTCAATATAAAGAACAAGTTGAACGGTTCGGATTGACCGTTTGAATTTCGGATCTTGAAAAACGACTGATGTGTACGGAAACGATCCGTACACATCAGTGTATTTTATCCATTCTCTATATATATATATATATATATATATATTTAATATGATGAGAGTTGATGTCTTGATGTATATGAAATTTTTGACATTTCTTATGAGATTTGAATTCTTTGTATATCTATAATTAGAAAATTTTATATCACTAAATATCTCATATTTTTGTAGGCACTCGTATAAAATTTCACAGCCAAATAAATTTTTGAAGACTTTGAAACAATTTAAAAAAATAACACATCTTAATAAAATTTTAATTTATGAGATTTAAAAAACTTATTCTAATTTTTTATGTCTATAATTAAAAAAAATTATATCACCAAATTTTTCATATTTATGGGAGCGTGCATATAAAATTTCATAGCAAAATGAAATTTTAAAGACCTCCAAACAATTAAAAATAAAATTATATTTTAGTAAATAGAGCTATTTATTTTCATCCGGTTTTGAAGTTGAAAATTTTAGTCCCACATGGGGTATGGAACTTATAGATGCATACTAGGGGTGGCAAAAAAATTCGTGGCTCGTGGCTCGTGGCTCGCTCGTAATCGATTCGCTAATTATTCGAAACTAGCTCGCTCGAAATAATTTCGAGTTTCTAATGAATCGAGCTTCTAGGCTCGAAATTAATTCCGAATCGAATATGAGCTATAGATAGCTCGCTCGGTAGTGGCTCGCGAATTATTAACTCGAAATTATGCATTACTAGCGATAGTATCATATTATTATTGTGCGCCAGTATGCACATGCAGTTTTTCGGAAAAGTGAAAACCCTAACGTTTTCCCTCCTACCAAATCCAAATACCAAATCTTCCTCTATAAGCAAAGTTTTCTCTCTCCAGAATCTTTTGACCACTTCTCTCTCTTCATCTCAGTCTCTCGCCTCTTTTTCTCTATGGCTAAAACCCTAAAAAATTCACTCCGCCTCTATGGCTCCGATCTCAAAATTTCTCGTCTCCTCTAGCTCTGATCAAACCCGACCTCAAATTTTCTCACCGCCTCTTCTCCGCCATCTCTTCGCTGGTTGCCCGGTTCTCGATTCTTCTAACTGTTCTCTCTCGCTACTCTTTTATCTTGCACGTTCTTTGCTGATCCTGCACCAGTCTCTTTACCTTTGTATCTCTTACATCTCTTATTTGGCCATACGTAACTCTGTACAATCCCCGACGATTGGCCATAGGAAGGAGACAGGAAAATAGAATTGCAAGGTCTTCTGCAGAAGCCTTCTGATCGAGCAAATGAGAAGAAGACGAGTGACTTCTCCGTAATTTGGGAGGAGCCCAAATGTTTTTTTTTTTTTTTTATATAGTTTGGTGCCGCTATGGCACGGGCCTACGGGCCTTTCCAATAAAAAAAAAAAAAAAAACTCTGTAAAGGACTTACCAATTCGATTCGAGCTATTAACGGCTCGAGTCAAGCTAGCTCGTAATAAATTCGAATCGATTACAGACTGAATTTCTTTACTCGATATTTCTTGACGAGTCGAATCGAAATAGCTCGAATATATTTCGAATCGAATTCGAACACGTCTTGGCTCGCTCGAACTCGGCTTGTTGCCACCCCTAATGCATACTATATAAGGATTGAGTTGTACCATGGACTTGAAAATTTGTGCGCGCATGGGCTGGCAGCGTGTGGGCTCTGCTGGGCCGAATTGTGAAAGATGGGCTATTGTCAAATAATATAAATATTATTTGCTAAACATATTAAATAAATAGAACAAATTTTCCCATACCTATTCGAGATAGGCGTACTAGACAGTACCGGAGATGATACGTCACGTGGCGTACCCGGTGCCGTACCGGAGTCGTACCCGTACCCGGTACCCGATACTCCTGCAGATATGGAGTACCGGGGTAACATAGTTGAATACTATCTATTCTATGGAACTCCTGGACAACATCTTCTTAATTCACGATTATCCACTTCCCGGCTGCATAGGATAGATTTATAGCATAACTTTTATTCATATAGGGTGTGTTTGTTATGGGTTGAATAAACCTTATTCTGAATAAGGCTTATTCGGGATTAAAACCGAACACGTTTTGAATAAGTCTTATTCCGAATAAGGACTTATTCAACTCCTTATTCTAATTCCACTTATTTATTGGAACAAAAGTGAATAAGAGAAGAGATGAGAGAGAAAAGCTTATTTCAACCTGTGCCAAACACACCCTATGATGAATTTCCATGTAAAATGAAACGTTGGATCCCCGCTCCCTCTTAGCCCCATAACGTAGTTCTTAAGCCTTCTAAAATTTACTAAAATATTAATAATTACAACAATATGATCTTGATTCAGTGGGAGTCAACTTACTCAAAAACTGGTTGGGAGCATGCCTTTGAAACAATGATTTCCCCATAGGAAGGTCACACGAGCCTTACTCCTAAAAGGTGAGGCAACTTGTGTTTCAACCAATCCATTCTTTCCACCTTTCTTGCCCCCTCCCCCTTCTCCAGGCCATCATCATCAACGCCCCAAAACAGCCTAGATTGTATCTTCTGTGTCATTTCAAGTTGTGAAAAGCCTGTGCTAGTTACAATACCAGTGTTTAATTGTTGCTCCCCATACAGCAATACAGATTCTTTACACCTCACTGTTACAAAAGTTCAAATTTTAGAGAACCTAATCACGTGCCCAGCACCCAACGGGACTTAGAGTGCCGGTTCTTTATTTCAAAAAATTGTTCAAACCCATTTCCTCTAATCATGCTGGTACCATACTATTCACATTCCCCATCTTCCCTTTCTCACTTAACTAACCATCAACAATCAGCCCTGATCTATACAGCTTTCTCTGACAAATCTCAATTTACCTATTTTGCCTACCAACAAGGAATCTCTTTTATTTTACAAGGAATTTACCAGAAAGCACCAATGAGTTTTGGTACCCTGTTATTTCTTTTATTTCTACATCATGCATCATCTCATAAAACTGAGTACACGACACTAATTGACCAAATTGTCAGAGATGCCGCCATGCGATCTTACCATTCTCAAAAGCATCAGAAAACAGCAGTTCATTACAGTCTCTTGCTACCACCATACCTTTCTGGAATTTCAGCAGAGACAGTCAGGTACCGAGCTGGAAGTCTAAGGCGGTACGGTGCTTCACTTGGGGAATTTTCTTTACCACCCAGCATTATCACTAGGCCCCATGTCAAGCACATAATTGTCATCCGCGAAAACATGGGAAGATTTTCATCTATGTATGAGCAATACATAAGCACAAACACTAGATTACGGTTCATTTCTCCTGTTTTAGGCCTTCTTTTTTACAATGCGACAACTTTTCATAGCTCTTCAAGTGCCGGCCTTCACATCTTGGTTACAAAAACACCAATAATTGTGAACTTCTCGACAGTTGTTGAATCCCAATTGGTACAGAAGGCACAATGCGTGGTGTTTCAATTAGATGGCAACATAAGTGTGACAAACCAACCATGGGATAATGTGTGCATTACATGGCAACAAGGCCACATTGCCCTTATGGAAGAAGAGGCTAACGGTGGAGATGACCAGAATAGTACAAAAGTTAGTAGATGGAAGCTTGTAGCTGTGTGGATTATGGTAGGCACAGCAGGGGTTGTGCTTATAGGTTTGCTGGTGGTAGCATTGGTGAGTGTCAGAAGAAAAAGGAATTTGTTGGCAGAGATGGAGAGAAGAGCATATGAAGAAGAGGCGCTGCGTGTGTCAATGGTGGGGCATGTCAGAGCACCGACTGCAACTGGGGCCCGCACAAAACCGTCACTTGAAGATGAATTTGCACATGAATTGTAGTGCTTTTCTTTTCAAAGATAATAATTTATGAGAGATCAATTGTTTTTCTTCTATTTAGATTTCTACATTTTTTGCGCATTAGAAGCAATTGTCAAAATAACCAGGCTCAAATATTTTGTAGATGTTTCCTTTTAGTATTGATTGATTGACTTTTGTCCATAATTCTTATAATTTTGCAGTTTAATCAAAGCAATTATTTATTGGATTTATGTACGTCTTGTTTGTATTTGTGGTTCGATTGTGTGCCAAGGTTTTTAAACAAATGCACTGTAAGATATCTCTGGTATGGATATGCAGCTAAGCGATTCTTATATCTCACATAGGCCGAAGAAATAACTTTTGTATATTAGTGTCACCACTCACCATTTGAGGCAATGATTTGCATTTCTTGTAGTCTCCAGCGTTTCAATTAGCTGTTTTTCTGGGCTTCTTCTCCATAATTATCAGGCCTACATTTCAGAACTAAAAAAAAAAAAAAAAAGCACAGTAAAGGACCAAAACATGATCCTTGAGGAGAGAAAATCAATTATACTACCGGGTTGTTTTGTTTCCGGATTTTTTTTAAAATAAATATATTTAATATTATTATTTTAAAGATAAATATGTTATTGATAAAAATTTAAAACTAACTATGCAACTTCGGGGTTCAAAACCCCGAAACAAAATATGGACAACTTCAGGGTTTCAAACCCCGAAGTTGCTGACGTGGTAGCCATTTCGGATTTCATTCAATCTATCTGCACAAAAAAACAAATAAAAAAATAATAATAATCAACTTCAGGGTTCAAAACCCAGTAGTTGGAATGTTGACCGTATTTTTTATATTTTTTAACTTTGAACCCTTTGATTTCTTATATTTGCAATATATAATTAAGTCTTACATTGATATACAATATTTTATATTACTTTTACAAATTTGAAAAAAACAATCATAACATATTTATTAATAATTTATATATTTTATAATACTACATTATATAATTTATTTAAAATATAAATTTGTAACAATAAAAAACTTAGGATTATCGGCGAATAAATTCAAAATATTATAATATATATCTTGAATTTATTCGTCGATAATCCTAAGTTTTTTATTATTATAATTTTATATTTTAAATAAATTATATAATATAGTATTATATAATATGTAAATTATAAATATAAATATCAAGATTTTAAAATATGATTTATGCAGTTTAGTGGTTAGGTGATGATTTGTGATAAAACGGTGATAACACAGTTATGCGGTGATAAAACGGTGATAAACGATTATGCTATATTGCTAAAAAAAGATAATTCAGTATAATCAATGATAAAACATAGCATTTTAAAAGCTTGATAAATATATATTATTAAATACAGTAAATTTAATTATTTAGATTATATAATATATCAAATAATAAATATGTTATGACTATTTTTTTTCAAATTTGTAAAAGAATATAAAATACTGTATATCAATGTAAGACTTAATTATATATTGCAAATATAAGAAATAAAAGGGTTCATAGTGAAAAAATATAAAAAATATGGTCAACATTCCAACTACTGGGTTTTGAACCCCGAAGTTGATTTTTATTTTTTTTTATTTGTTTTTTTGTGCAGAGAGATTGAATGAAATCCGAAATGGCTGCCACATCAGCAACTTCGGGGTTTGAAACCCTGAAGTTGTCCATATTTTGTTTCGGGGTTTTGAACCCCGAAGTTGTATAGTTAGTTTTAAATTTTTATCAATAACATATATATCTTTAAAATAATAATATTAAATATATTTATTTAAAAAAAAAAAGCCGTTTTGTTTCCGTCCGTCTCCACCTGAAACTGCCTCTATGGCTCTATACAATAAAACAGGGCTCTTGTCTACAATTCCAAGGCCTAGTTGTTGGGCTAATCTTTCCTAATGGGCCTAGATGAGGTACGGAGAAAAAGAATGGCCCAAGAATGTGAGGATTTTTTTAATTGTACAGACACCACGTCTGCTGCTAAATGTTTATATTTATTTATTTATTTATTTATTTATTATTATTATTATTATTATTATTATTATTGGATATCAGCTTATGAATGAGAGCCTTTCTACTAACTACAATAAGATGGTCTAGATATATAAGAAATGGCTTAGATTTGACAGACCTAGTCTTGATATCTTTCCGATTGTAACAAACATGAGTTAGTCCTTCCATTCCATATTCTCATTAAGAAAAGAATTATTAGTTCTAATCTTCAGAAATATGTATTTTAATCACATATGTCATGTGTAAGATAACTAATTTGAAAGTTTTAACAGCTATTGAACCACATGACTGCTTGATTTATATACAAGTTACTGGATTCAGATAACTAATTTGAAAGTTTTAACAGCTATTGAACCACATGACTGCTTGATTTATATACAAGTTACTGGATTCAGGACCCCATCTTTTTATTGAACCAAATTACAAATTATAGTTTTAGCAAGGTCCTAAAATTACATAAAAGTTTTAAAAAAAAAATGTAAAAACAGCAAACGAAAATGGTAAACAACTAGTACACATAAAGTCTAAAATTTAAACAGGAAAACATTAAGAGAAACCAGTGGAATACAATGTTTTCCAATCGATAAGGCCAGATAAACAAGATCTTCTGGACAGAGTTCTATACCTCTGAAAACTTGAGCACATCTTTCTCTCCAAATTACAAAAAGTAAGATAGCAATTGTTCTCTTAGAGCTTTGTACTTTGAGGGATCCAATAAGACCGGCAGTTGCCTCATTCAGTCATTCGGACTAACTAAATAAGCATCTAATGCAAATGAGTGCATGTACTTTATATAGTGTCCGGAGTAAATGGAACATAGAAAACTGCATAGGGTAAATTTTCGGTTAAGATCAGAAACATAAATTAATACTGGTAAAGAGTCTTCGTGTTCAAACTCCTGATGTGAAACTCAAGCAGGTACAGATGGTATTTAATTTACATTTTAAATACAAGTACGCATATGTAGGGGAGATTTATGGACTGTGTTTCTATATATGTGTTTTTGTATGCGCCTGTATGATTATTAAGAGCATAGATGTATTACGATTAATGTAGGTGGCCGACCTAATTCATTTAATTGCAAATTTAATTAAACTATTAACAATAAATTTTGAATACAGATTTTATAAGTAATTAAGCTTGAGAGAAGCTAATCCGGATCTGCAAACGCTAATTTTGTTAAGGAAAATATGCTAATAGCCTAATACAAATACGATAGTTTTCACTTACAATTATATAGTACGTCCTGGATTAAAATTTTCCCAAAATGTAATATCAAGTAATCGGTTAACAATCAAAATGAAATCGATCTAGTCCAACTAGTTTGAACCCCCCTAATTGCTGTGTGTATAAGTCTAGAGAATAAATGTTTTTTTTAATAAGGACGACTGTAGTTGTAAAGTTTGAATGGGCTCAAAGTCAGCGAGATTTTGTGACCTTAATCTTTAATCAAACCACAAGACATGTCTATGTTTCGAGATTTTCTTTTAGTTCCTTTTGTACAGAACCAATATGTTGAAAAATGGAAGTTAAGAAACTATTTTTGTCCATTTATTTTTCAACAAGTTTCAAGCTCCCATCTTATTAAGAACAAAATAAAAAAAAACTACAATTGTGAAATATAAAGCGTATAGGCTGTGAAGCAAAATAAAGATTACGACCGTTGTGACTAAGCAAACAGATATTACTGTTAAGCCCATAAAATTTTTGATGACCTTAAAGGGTTAAACCCCTCTTCACTCTTCTTACAGCTGCCTTAGTATAGCTTTCCAAAAATTACTGAGATTATGATGCTTAAAGCTTTATTACCTCCCTGCACATTTTTCAAGTAAAAAGCTTTATGCTACCAGGTTATTGACATACTACTGGAAAATAATATATAATCACCTAACATTTTACTTTTTAAATCTGTAATTTGGAATCAACGATTATATCACAAACCTTTATTGCAAGGCTTCTTAAATATGAACAATATTATTAAATATTTTTCATTTCTTTTAAGTGAATAACAATTGGCAAACGATCATGATTTGACATACACAAGATGTCAGTTCTTCTGACTAGGCTGCAATCTTTTTCCATATCTGTCAGTTTATTCACTATGCTTCTCCACTGCTCTATTTGTCTTTGGAGATCTAACAGGTGGCCACCCAATGTGTAATTCTGTCTCTACCTCAATTTTTTGTGCTTCTTCATTACCTGGCGTACCTTCAGTTACAGGAACAGTCTGTTCTCTAGTCTGTTGCAGCTTACACTACATCAGTAAATAATTATAAAACTAACAGAATATCTTTCTATTGTTATTACAAATAACATTTTGGCAATTCTAATTTTGATTTTATTGTGCATTGAGTTTAATTGCTTCACGCATAGCCAGTTTTTCTGCTGTAGGGAATCAAATGAAAGAGAATTGTGGCAATTTTCAGTTATTCTATGCTACCGCTAAAGTAATTTAATTAGATAGTCTTCGGTGTTGGTATGAACTGCAATAGCACTGCCAGTCTGTCTGAGATCTTTTAAGCATTGGATAGTGTATCATTTGTTCATAGCATCACATATGTGAGGATCTTAATATTACAATATCATTGAGGAATGGAACCTTTTAAGATGATTCCTTTCTATTTCACATATTGTGTAAGATGTCGCAAAATGATTAATACATATCTGAGATACTTTTTTTTGCTAATATGAGATTTTGATATTAAACTGGAAATGAAAATATGATAACTTAGAATTAAGAAACTGTAATATTAGGACTAATATTGAAATGAATATTAAATTGGAAATGAAAATAGAATAACTTGGAATTAAGAAACTGATATTAGGACAAATATTGAAATAATGTGGTAATATCTTTTTCTTCAATTTTGCCATCAAAAGAAAAACTTGCATTCTTCATTTAAATTTTGTGAAGATATTGCTAATATAATCAAATAACAACAAGAGTGAAAACGAAAAAGGATCTGGTACCTGTTCCTCCACTTTTTGACGTAATACACCATTTTCTCTAAGAAGAGCTGCTTGCTGGAATAGTAGTAACTCATATTATTACTAAGCAGAAGTCAAAATTTAATTTGAATAACTCGCCAAA
This sequence comes from Rhynchospora breviuscula, assembly GCA_027562975.1. Classification (NCBI taxonomy): domain Eukaryota; kingdom Viridiplantae; phylum Streptophyta; class Magnoliopsida; order Poales; family Cyperaceae; genus Rhynchospora; species Rhynchospora breviuscula. The sequence continues at coordinate 58,019,278 of CM050398.1, read as the reverse complement.
GCGAACTCATAGGTTACCTTCTCCCTTAGTTTTGTCATCTGATCCTCAAGCAGTTGGTTCTGTAATTTCAAATGCCACAATATGTTTGAGATAAAATTTAACAAAATTGAGATGGTATGAGGAAAGGACATTTCGCAACAAATTTGTACCTTCTTTCCTCTGATTTTCTGTAGGCTTTGCTCGAGTTTTGCTTCAGTTTGATGTAATTCTTCAATAGAACAAGATTCCAGATTTTCAGCGAGAAGCTTTCTACAGGAAAGAAAAATGTTCATAGAGAAATGAAGTATATATGTCATATTCCAGGTAAAGAAAATACAATGTAATCTTACTTTTTCGAGGCTTCTAGAAATTCAATCTTCTTTTGTAGGGCGGCTGCTTCAAACTTTAGTTGCTGCAGTTGACATGAAATTCAATAATTATAATTAAGTTGCACTTACTTGTCCTACGCAATTGCAGTAATGATAATCATTTCTAGACTGATTGTAGTAAATTATCCTAATGGTAAACATTTTTAGACTGATTGTAGTAAATTATCCTCATTTGGCAGCTGATATTGATATGTACATTTGTCCAATTTGAAGTACCAGCAGTGCTATTCTACACTATTAAGTCTATTATTAAGGTATAGCATAAGATTTGAACGGCAAGATAGGAAATTTTGATCAAACTGTTGTTATGATTGTAAAAGACTATAATTTTTGTACACACAATCAACATTACAAGCGGACGGAGGAAGGAGCAGGCCATTGTCTACCTATCTTGTGGCGCTTGGTGGCTGTGGAAGGAGAGAAATGCAAGAACCTTCTGTGGAGACAAGCGCTCTATGCAGACGATCCTTCATGAGATTTTAAATTGGCGAAAGACTGTTTTAGATACTGCTAATTGTTTTCTGTTTTTTGTTTCTGTTTACTAGGTAGCTACTACCTAGTTTTTATAAAAAAAAGATTGTAAAAGACTTAAATGCCCTTCAACATAATTAACTATTCAGTTCAATAGCAGGACTCTGAATGAAAAGAAAGAAAGAGGGATGCAAAATATCCAGAATTTGACCATCACTTTATTATCAAACCAACCAACCATTAATAACTTGATTTATTTGAGCTGCAGGTGCCTTTATGCTGTCAGTTACAAAATAGGACTAGCCCTTTGAGCTGTAGTGCCTTTATCTTGTCACTTAGAAAGTATGGCAACTCTGGTAACTGACAAGATAAGCACTACAACCAAGAGTTCGGCTCTTTCGGTTGTACCCCTTTGAAATGTAGTGCATTTATCTTGTCAAATGTCAACAATGGAAGCACCCTCCAAATGTGAGCTCAAGGTGCTATGTCCCTTTCCTGGCATTAGAGAAGATCTGAGCAGCAGCCTACCAATTGCAGCATGGGCTGCACAAGCAGTAACAAATCGAGACAAACTCTAAATACTAGATAACCCAAATGAAAGTCTAAGTCTACTGGTGACAAGGTGGACCATAGATTCATCATCTAAGATGAAATAGTCTTGATCACCAGCTAAGAGCCCTAAATGGCCGCAAAGTGATAAAGGAGGTGAGTTCGTGAGAGAATGCAAAGACACTAAGAAGGTTTACCAAGAAGCAGACACCATGGCATCAATTTCTCAAATGGCAATTATTATGATTATATATTAGTTATGATGAATGTCTTGTATACATTAATTATTATGATTATTAGTTATGCATCAAGAGTCCCTAGTTGGTTGAGTTTTAAAATGGATATAAGACGATCCTATTAAATGGAAGGGCTCCAATGTTTGTAAAGTTTGGGTACAAAATAGTGCTAATTAATTCAAATGAATGAATAAGAAATGGGCTTAGAAAATGCAAAGAACTGATAAATGCTAAATAAACCAAATGAATATAACAAATTATTAATGCTAAGATTAATTATTAGGCATTAAAAGCATAATACATATTGATATATTTTGGCATATTCATGGATTAGTTATCAAACAAAGTTAAATAATATAACTATTTGTGTGCTATAAATAACATAACCAACTACTAATTTTCATTATTTGGAATTTGAAAATATTTTTGCGCTTTCTTATATGATTTTCATAGGAAAAATGAATATTTGCCATTAATTTTTTTCTCCGTTAAGTATGAAATTCTTTTTATTGTTTCTACATGTATTTGGCTTTATCCTGAAACATTGGAAAAAAGCAAGTCGTAAGCAGAATATATGCAAGTACAGGATGTATATATCTCATATTCTTATTGGAACTCTCAAATATAGATTGATACTAGAACAGCAAAAAAAAAAAAAAATCCAAACACTCTTTCCGTAAGAATAATCTTATTTCGCTCCAAAGATTAAGAAACCTACAAAAACCAGTTTGATGATTAATTTGAACAAGTTTTTCCACTTCTTCTATGCACGAGCTTGCATGAGAATATGTGCACTCTTTCCAGGCTTATAAGCCGAATATAACTTTATTTTTCTTTCCATTGTACATTCTCAGCTTCTCTCCAAGCCACAGTTACTTTATATTCTATAAATTTGCTTAACCTTTTTGTTTACAATAACTATCAAAATATTATGAAGCAAATGCATTCATCTTTTCAACTAATTACTAATTTTTTATCATTTTTTAATTGTTCCATCAACATTATTATTAGTATTTTTGCTGTCGTCATATTAATTCATACTGTTACCATTGTTGTTACAATCCTACTGTTAGTAATCAAATCTGATTGGTACTTTATTTTTATCAATTAATATACAGTCCCAGCATTCTTTATTCTCTTTTTTGAAGGTAGCATTCTTTATTCTCATTACAATTTGTTTTACTATAAATTATTATAAGTCATTATTGTTCTATAGCAATGGCAAAGTCACAAAAAAAAATCTTACAAAGAGGATGAATATATATGCTAGTAAAAAATTTTACCACATGAATTTAACTGTTTGTGTCAATCGTATGATATTATTTAAATTTTATAAGGTCAAATGTAGATATCTTTAAGAAAAATAACTATTAAACATAAAAAAAAATCAAAGAAATTACACTACGAGAAAAATGAGCTTCAGCGACGGTTAAAAGAATTAAGGTTAGGACAATCTTGTCCTGTTACAAAAGGAGGATCACTAAATTGTGGAAAATAACCATCACTGTTCTTCATAGGCAAAAACAATCACTAAAATATAATATATTTTAGTAATTCTTTATTTTTTGTGATTTTTAGGATGGATATTACGCAATAAGTATTTATAATTAAATATTTATTATTTTCTATATAATTTGGTTGTGGTCAGTCTAAATCACACAAAAACTACTATAATTAATTTTTAATCAACATAAATAAGCCATTAGACAAGAGAATGGACCTGCAGGGACGACATAGATTATTGTTAAATTTAAAAAAAAACTCAAACTAATTTGAAATTTTAGATCTTCAGAAAGGAGAAGATATTAGAAAGAGAGAGACAAATCGGATCGGAGAGACGGAGAGACAAGGTTGGAGAAGGAGACCACACATGACAAAGGAGGAACTAGTGTTTCAACGGAGGAGAGGACAAGAGAGAAGAGTAACTTAGAAATATTTCAGATCTAGACTGGTTTTAAAACTCGAATTTCATTTTAGTGACAATTTTTATTAAAAAAATCGTCATTATTCGTTGAGGAATGGTTTTGAACTTAAAAACATCACAAAGTTTAGGAAATTTTTTTTTAAAAAAAAACATTCCTAAATGATTTTTTTTTTAGGGGGTAATTTTTCATTAATAATAAAAAAAATTAAACAAAACAAAAAGCAACACCAAGTTTCCTTCAACCCTAGCCCGAGCCAAAGACCTATACCAATATCAACTGGTACAAACAAAAGAGAAAATATAATACTTAACAATACCAGTACATACATCTTCCAAGTCCAAATCCAGCCTCAACCTTACCAATATCTACGAAGCTAACTTCAAAAAGTATGTAGACCAAATGACCAACACGATCTATGCCATGGCTGCCACCTGTCTTCGCCTCAAACACCTCTACGCCGAAACCAATAGTGATGTGCGATACAACCATCCTCACTAAAGTTGCCAACTAAACATCGTCTTGATTGCCGCCACGAGAAGACCAACTCTTCAATTTGAAGATTCTAGGGCAGGACTTGCAATATCAAAAAATCACACCGCTCTCAGCGGTCGTACCAACTTGCGACCTCAACGGCCAACCAAACCACCACTACACAGCCGTTTGCGACTGCACCACACCTACAAAGGCAAAAATTCGACGGCTGAACCAAACGACGGTCACAGGCACACTTGCGACCACACCACACTCGTTGACCAACGCCAGTCATTACGCTGATGAAGAAGGAAACAAAAAAGGAAACCGGATCTAAAACAAAGAAAGGAAAAAGAACAAGAGGAAAGAAAAATGGAGGGTGGTGGAGGCGGGGAGACCAGCAGCGGGTTTTCAGAGTGGTTAGACGACGGCAGAGCACGGGGGAATGTCAAGATCAGAGAGGAAGAGCGAGATGGGAGAATTGGGGAGTCACTGAAAATCATTTTGCGGCACCTCAATAATCGTGCTAGGGTTTCCAAGACAAGTTTTTTTATTTTTTTTCCCCTACATGATTTTTTAAAATTTTATTTAGCTGACTTTTTAATTAGGACGATTTTTTCTAAAAATCATCTCTGAATTTGTTCACAAATATTACAGCGATGACACTACTTTTAATCAGTGACTGTAACTTGAATAACAGTTACTAAAGAGATGTTGCAGAAGTCCTTTTTTTAGTAGTGTTATTCATTGTGAAGAAAAAAAATGAGGGACATTACCACCATTTTCCAACTTTGTTCCGTCTTTATTACTAGTTTAAGCTTTTAGGTCTAAGAGAAAAGTACAAAAAGGAGAAAGAGGGAGACAATTATTAAGAGGCTTAAATAGCTTTTTCCCACAATCTTGTATAACTAACTTGAAATCAAGATCGATCTGTTGCATGAAATATGTGTTTTAGAATAATAGCAATATATATGTAGCTTGAGGATTATGTACCTGTATATTTTGTTCTGTCACTCTATTGTGATGGCTGACACTATCCTTTGAGTGACTTTTGTACCTCTCAATCGTCTTTGGCATGCTGAGGAAATGGCATGTATAAAAATAAAAGTCAAAAAGGATCAACTTAAGAAACAAGATGCTTGAAATAATGTACAAATTTACAATCAACATGTGTGCAGTAATATGCCCTTCAAGTGGCAACAAAATGTTCAATGTCTTCTGTTTTCAGTAAAGAAAAAGTTCAACTTTCTTCTCTCTTTTGTTAATGAAAATAGTGGAGCATAAAAAAAACCGTCTTGTTTCAAAAAAAAAAAAAAAAAAAAAAAAGGTAACCTTCATTTTTTATATAAACCCTAACTTTTGTCAAATTTATTTGAATCATTGACCTTCCACACAAAGAACGTTACTTAGCCAATTGTGCTAGACATGGTATTCAACATAATTTAGTAGGGTTATCCTCCATATGAATTTACAGGTTAATTGCTTTTGTGATTAAAGTTTTACTTAAAATTTTCTTAAGATTGTTCTTTGATAATTGGATTGTCCTGAGATTGCGCGCATGATTTTGTTACTTTTTCAAACTATTAAAATTATTGTTAGAATCTATTAAAGCTTTGTATTTTTGTTTTTTGTTGTTCTAATCTACTTGTATTCCCTTATTTTCAAAGTATTCAAATTTTGTGGAAAGAATATTGTTGCAACATGGGTTTGCTGTGGCCTAGTTTGGTAACCTTGGTCTTAAATGAATAGAATGAAATCAAAGTGGACCAAGTAGAACACACCTAACACAAGACTGCATCAATTATCACTAAGTAAACATCGTTTGCAATTACAGTTCTGCATTTCTCTTTCATCCAGCAATAAATATTATTGAGGAAGATACAACATTTCTATGAAAATTAGTCCATACATTGGAGAATGAAGTTTCAGCGTCAGAAAATAGGGAACTTAAGTTATATCACAGATTTAGGCAACTTCAATACACAAGACGACTTGCTGACTTCTAAAACTCATGCATACAACTCTGGATATAAATAAAAGCTAAATGAATATAGTATAGCCCTACGTACAAGTGTCACAGTGTCAAATGGTGTCATCTAGAGTAATATCCATAAAACATTAATTATTTGCAAGAATTGCAACATGGCATGTACAATGAAAAATGAGAACAGTAACAGTAACAATTCGTACTTTGTTATAGGTTTATAGAACTAGATTTTCCATGGAAGCATGAAGATTTTAATTTTCCAGCATCAATCTGGAACCATCATTCAACAGGTTTGTTGTCATATCTAGTTGCATGTTGCCTTCCCACTACTTCATACTCTTTCTTTAATTTTGTTGGACAATGTTGAAGATTATATAATCTATCCCTCTAGAAATATGTAAATTCTCTAAGCATAGTGCAAGGACAATACTGATTTATTATTTTTTCTATAAAATATAAGAAGCCTTCTAAAGATTTAATTTAATGAAAGGATGGCCCCATGTTGTTAAAACGTACAGTCAACATGGTACCAGAAGTTCATGTTTTCTAATATGTTGGAACAAATTTATATATCATTGTTGCTAGGATTGGCTATTGCAAGGAAGAGTGAATATTAGGCAAGAAATCTTACCATAGTGTCAATGGTGTCATCTAGAGTAATATCCATAAAACATTAATTATTTGCAAGATGCAACATGGCATGCACAATGAAAAATGAGAGCAGTAACAGTAATAATTCGTACTTTGTCATAGGTTTATAGAACTAGATTTTCCATGGAAGCATGAAGATTTTAATTTTCCGGCATCAATCCTGGAATCATCATTCAACAGATTTGTCGTCATATCTAGTTGCGTGTTGCCTTCCCACACTTCATATTCTTTCTTTAATTTTGTTGGACAATGTTAAATATTATATAATTTTTCCCTCTAGAAATATGTAAATTCTCTAAGCATAGTGCAAGGGCAATACAGATTTATTATTTTTCTATAAAATATAAGAAGCCTTCTAAAGATTTAATTTAATGATATAACGATTCTATCTGGAATTAAAAAAAAACATATATTTTATTGTTATGAAGTGGCAATGACGTGGCATGAAAGGATGGTCCCATGTTGTTAAAACTTACAGTCAACATGGTACCAGAAGTTCATGTTTTCTAGAATGTTGGAACAATTTTATATATCATTGTTGCTAGGATTAGCTATTGCAAGGAAGAGTGAATATTAGGCAAGAAATCTTACCAAAGCAATTTTGATAATTATGATGGTTTTTTCATTTCAATTTATTTTCTTTTGCAATGTGCCTTTCTCAGTGAAAATGAGAATGTGAAGTTCCTTGTTTTTCAAAATTCTAAAACTGTAGATTTTAAATTGACCACATATGGATATTAAATTCCATTGATTTAAATGTCATACATACTATTAATGATCTAATATATTTACATTAGCTTTATTAAAAAATAGAGGACAATCCTTAAAGTGGGTAGTACTAGTATCATGATGTCAATTGATAGGAGTTATTAATTTATGTTGTGATCATGATAATATTTTTCATGCATTTCCCTAGAGAACAGCCGGCATCCAGCTACCTCCAATTATAGACACAAGAATTAAATTTGTTTGAATTATTCGGCCCATATTTTTTTGGTCTGGTTGAAGGGAACGTGCAGTTGCTATTTTATGATTAATTCTTGTGATAGTCATTTGATATAGAAGTACAAAGATGAACATAATATCTTTTACATGGTTATACATATATATTTGCTGACGTTCCTATTTTTTATAGTATAATTAAGTTTCCTCACATTTAAGGTGGATTGTAAGTATAAATATACAGTACAACTGGAACAAGTTACTCGTCTACTGGTTTAGGAGTGAACTTGTTGTGTTAGCTTATTATGAACCGAATTGTTTTTGTACTGTCTCCATATCTTATGCAGTACAACAATTATGAATCTCTTACTTGTATGTTTATCTTGGAATGTTATACCAATCGAGCTCAAAATAGAGCAATAAATTCTCTTTCCCGTGAATAGAAGGCAAAAAAGGAAGAACAGAAACCTAAGGTTGGACTAGATAGATAGTAGTATAGTACTATAAATGGAATGACCTATCACCGAAGCAACCGACCTAAAATATCTAGGTCGTGGATCTTTCCTCATCAAATATGTTGTTTAGTCTTCCTTGGGTTTTACTTATCCTTTGTTTAAGTTTTAGCTTTTTTCGTTGTTTCTTTTCTAGTCTTCTTGTAGAACGTTTTTTGCTCCTTGCTTTTATTCTGTTTCCTTTGTAATTGTAAGCTATTTTCTCATTAATGAAAGTTTGCCCACGGGCCTTTACTACCAAAAATATATATATATATATATGTTGTTTAGATTCATTTCAAGAGATAATGGAGACAGCAAAGTTCAATTTTCCGTAGTCAAGAGAGTGGTTCTAGGTGCGGATTTATGTAGTATACTTTTTACTAAATAAAATCGTATAAATTCCATTTGGAAAATGGAAAGAGGTAGCAAAATTAAAGAGAAGCACAATAAATATCTGAGTATCATCAAGGAAGTACGAAGAAGAAATTAAATTTTGTAACAAGTTCTCCATGAATGCGAAAGATATAAAGTTCAAACAAAAGAAAAATCAAATTTTACTCGTTTATTTCTAATTATATGTTATCACACTCTCTAGGCTTTCCTATTGCAAAAATTGATTAGTTATTGGAAGAAATTAGCCAGTTTGGAAACAAAATAACACCGAGAAAGGAAAGAAAAAGTGCAAAACAAACAAAATTCTTTCAGCAAAAACACCTAGTGCAAAAGAGAAAGGGAGACTGATTTACCTGGTACTAGAGAATTCATAGAGCTTTCCTCTGGGGGAGAAAACAATAAGCCCGACTTCAGCATCACATAGCACAGACAGCTCGAACGCCTTCTTAAGAAGCCCGCTTCGCCGCTTGGAGAAGGTCACCTGACGGCTTGTCGGGTTCTCGATCCGTTTCATCTCGGTCTTTCCCCTAACCATTTTTACTCCAGCTCTAGCTCAACCCTTAACCTCAATCTCTTATATATATTATCCACTTACCCTAAAAGGGCAAAATAAAAAATAAAAATAGCAAATAAAACAATGACCTTATTTAGTATAGGTATGTATAGAAGGGGAAGAGAAGGTAAGGAAAGAGGGGTAATTAAAAGCTAGCTAGATGGATCTCGTTATATGCTTTTAATAGGTAGCAAACGAACTCGACGAAAATGGGAAAAATGGGAAGGAAGAAAGGTGGGCTCTTTGTTTTTGTCGAAATAGTGACCCCTTATTTTGGAATCGAAGAGGAAATGAGGGAGGCGACTTGGATGGCAGCGACCGGTTTGCTTTCCTTATTCGTTGCTACATGGCGGAGAAATCTTAGAAATAATAGACTGGGGCCGGAGCTGAAAAGGACCTCCATTTGCACATTTTTATTCCCTTCTAATTGAAGTAAAAAGGGAGACGGGATACCAAAAAGAAATAGTATGTGCATATTTGGATGCGATTGTCCTCGCATTAAGCCATTAAGCACTTCTTTTTCTTTTTTAAGTTATTGGAAAAGTAAAAAGAGAAAGCACTCTTTTTTCCGCCAATAGTGATTTTGATTCGTTTGTAGCTGTTACCTTCTGATTTTATGTGCCCACTCGTTTATAGTTGGTCCATAAAAGACGACTCTTTTATGTTGAAAAAAATTAAAATTAAATTTTGAGAAGTACAAATGTAAAATATTGACAATTAAGAAATAAATATCTTTGTCTCTTTGAAGATCCAATCCTAGACACAACTTATGGCATGCTAGTGCTAGCCGGACTATAAAGTTTCGTGTAATAGATTAATTTAGGAAGATATTTTCGCAACGTATGCAATTTATGCCACACCATATATAGTAATTTTCTCAAAAAAAAAAAAAAACTTATGTGTAGCAATCTTAGTAATCAATCATGTAACAAGAGCCCATGTAGGACTACGATAAAAATATCACAAATACCTCAATACAACATGACAATAAAATACCATAACACTGTGTTTGGTTCAGGAGTAAAGAGGGAATGGGATCGGAGGTGAAAATTTTTGTGTTTGGATGGAGGAAAGAGAGAAAGAAATTGTTTTTGAGAGGGGAAAGATTTCTTCCAGAATTTTCTTTTTATGTTCAAATTCATTCTCCTCCAAATATGTGGAGAATAGAGAGAAAGAGAAATTACAAGATGAAATTGACAAAAAAAAATAAATAATTCCGTTCTCCTTCATCATTCATCCAAACAAAAAATACAAAATTATTTTACTTATCATCTCATCCCTTTCCTTCCATCTTTATATTTTCTTTTCCTTCCCACTCTCTACCACCAAACTAAATATAGTGTAAAAGTGTAAATACCTCTTGCAATTATCCGAAATAAAAATTTATTCCTAGTGAGTAATATATATGCTACAAATGGAAATAAGTAGGTATTTGAATGTGTTGTTGTTATTTGAGACGTTTGGTTGTGTAGTAAGGAGTTGCATAAGTATTTATGTAGTGTTATGTAATGGATGTTTAGTTGTGTAGTAAGGAAGCGTAACTTAATGCATGCATATATTCATGTCAAAAGACTAAAATGTCCTTGAATTTGAGTTATTTTATTTAGTAAAGGACAATGCTTATTTAGTATGCAATGCATACTTAGACTGTATATTTCAGATCATACGATTGAAATCTGATGTAATTATTATTATACAAATACTAATAATAGGAATAATAAAATAATTAATAATAAGAAGAATATTGTAATAATATTATAAAATAATTGATATTATAATAAAATCATTAATAATAATAATAACATTATGAAAAGTAATTAATATTATTGTGTAATACTAATAGTGTGAATGATAAAATAAGTAATAAAAAAAATAATATTGTAATATTGTAATATTATAATATATAATATAATAATTAATGGTTTTATTATTATAGTTTTTGTTACAATATTCTTATTATAATAAACTGTTGGTTTAAACAATTTCATTCTCGATTTGTCGATTTGCAAAACAAACTTCATCACTAATTTCTATTCTAAGTGTTTATTTAGGCAAATTCTTACCATTTTGCTAAGTACAAGAGCCAGTCAAGTTTTGGAGATGCTCAAGATCTAGTTTAGAGGTTTTAAAGTCTGTTGTCAAATTATTTTTTAGTTTAATTCAATTACTTGTGAGTTTGCTGGTAAAATGCTCTTTATCAGGGACAGTGCGTCACACAACGCAACTGTCACGTTGCACAACGCATGCCAGAACAAATTTTCTGTGTTTTCTAAGCTCAACTAGTCTGTGCGTTACACAACGCAATAGAAAAGTTATGTAACGCAACAGACACGTTGCACAACGCTTCGTTTCCGTTGTGTAACGTAATTAATTCTAAAAGTCTTTTCATTTATTCAGAACGTTGTGTAACGCACTAACTGTGTTATACAACGTGCCTTTGGTTTTCTCCTGGCGTTTTTGGCTTAGAAATCTGGCGAAATTTGGGCATTTAATGCCACTTAATGTGCGTCGTGTAACGTTTAAGTTGCGATGTGTAACGGATCGGACAAGCCTTGATCGCTTGACTTGAAACTGTAAAACGTTACACAACGCGTTCCTTGCGTTGTAAAACGTGTCTGACAATTTTGTAGTTGTTAAGTTGTCAGTGCGAGGCGTTACTCAACGGTCTCTTTGCGTTGTGTAACGCACTAACAACCCAAAGGGATATCTTATCCGTTTTGTTTTTTTATAACGGTTATCATGTGCGTTACACAACGGTATCTCGCGTTCTGTAACGCACTAATAACGGATAATTCAACTTTTTGGACTTTTTATAACGGCTAGCTGTGCGTTGCACTACGCAATATTGAGTTGTGTAACGCACGACAGAAAACTGTGTTGATTTGAAGCTCTTGACGCCCTCTATAAATACAGCCCCTTTTAGGACTGTTGGATCTGTTGTTTTACCTTGCTATACTGCTGTCTTTGAGCTTCAAACACACAGACCTGATCCTTGAGCATTTTAAGAGCAAAACCAATAGGATTAGATTGCCACAAATCAAACCCTAGTGCATTTAGCCATATTTTAGAGTGTTTTGATTGTGAGCATCATTCCTTGAGTGTTGTTTGATTAGGTTAGTGGTTAGGGCAATCCACCTTGACTGTTTTATGACAATGTGATTTGGTTCGAACTTGTAGACCCGTTCCTTGTGGAATAGAACGGAGCGCACCCAATTTGGTGGTTGCCAAACTCCCGGAGACGTACGACTAAGGCTAGCCCTTCCTAGCGGGTCGGAACTCTGTAATCACATCGCTTGTCATTTCTCTCTCCCTCTATTATCTATTTATATTTTTAGTGTTTGTTTATTTGTGCATTGGGTGAACAAAATTGTTGAATTGAACTAAGAATTGACCAAACCGGTTTGTAAACTTGAAATTGTGCCTATTCACCCCCCCCCCCCCCCCTCTAGGCTTATTATTAGGGACAACATAAACAAATCATATTCCTTCTTTCAAATAAATAATAATATTATAATATTAATATTTTAAAATTAATTATTATGAACTGCATTAGTGATTGACATAGAGAGCCGGTGAGAATTAATTAAAGGGTACAAATGTCAAATGAGATGAGAAGAATTCGTTATATAACTTATGCAACCAAGGAGGGTGTAATAAGTTATCTACCCCTTATGCAACCTTATGTACACAGGTGTTTGGATACATAAATGTTGCATAACTTTTTATGCATGAAACAATCACCCCATAGAACTTTGGTGACAGAGATCATATAATTGTATTTGCCTACATGCATCTGATTCCATGGGCACAAAATCACAACAAAACTAAGGCAAATTTTGAAATATATATATATAGTTTTGCTATGGTGAGTTGCAACTCACCCAAGGGTCGGTGAGTCGCGCTCAAAACTCTTAGATCTAGTTCAAAATGACCGATCCAAACCGTATAATATGATCTTTCTATTGAAATTTTCATGCAGACCAAATTTTACATTTTTTCGAAATTTTTAAGTATTTTTTTGAAATTTTAGAAAATTGTTAATCTAATTAGTTCTGAGCCGTTTAAAAATAGCAGTTTTTAAAAATCCGAAAAAAATACTTAGAAATTTCAAAAAAATGTAAAATTTGGTCTGCATGGAGATTTCAATAGAGAGATCATATTAGATGGTTTGGATCAGTCATTTTGAACTAGATTTAGGAGTTTTGAGCGCGACTCACCGACCCTTTGGTGAGTTGCAACTCACCATAGCAAAACTCTATATATATATATATATATATATATATATAGAGAGAGAGAGAGAATGGCTAACGCGTCATCGATGGCACATGCCATCAATTTTCTATCGACTCATTTTTCGAGATCCAAAATTTAAATGGTCGATCCAAATCGTTTAAGTTGATCAAAATATTGAAATACTCTTGGAGACCAAATTTTATATTTTTTTCAAATTTTTTTGCTATTTATTATGATGATTTCAAATTGGAGGGCCTGAAATACTCTAATCATAATATTTTTAAAAGTATCATAATAAATAGCAAAAAAATTCGAAAAAATATAAAATTTTGTCTCCAAGGATATTTCAATATGGAGAACAACTTGAACGGTTTGGATTGACCATTTGAATTTTGAAAAATGACTTGATGGCACGGGACCCTCCGCGCCATCGATGGCACATTAGCCATCCTCTATATATATAGAGATATATATATATAGAGTTTTGCTATGGTGAGTTGCAACTCACCAAAGGGTCGGTGAGTCGCGCTCAAAGCTCCTAAATCTAGTTCGAAATGACCGATCCAAACCGTCCAATATGATCTTTCTATTAAAATCTCCATGCAGACTAAATTTTACATTTTTTTGAAATTTTTAAGTATTTTTTTGAAATTTTAGAAAATTGTTAATCTAATTAGTTCTGAACCGTTCAAAGACAGTAGTTTTTAAAAATCCGAAAAAAATACTTGAAAATTTAAAAAAAATATAAAATTTGCTCTGTATGGAGATTTTAATAGAGAGATCATATTAGACGGTTTGAATCGGTCATTTCGAACTAGATTTAGGAGCTTTGAGCGCGACTCACCGACCCTTTGGTGAGTTGCAACTCACCAAAAGGTCGGTGAGTCGCGCTCAAAACTCCTAAATCTAGTTCGAAATGACCGATCCAAACCGTCCAATACGATCTCCTTATTGAAATCTCCATGCAGACCAAATTTTATATTTTTTTGAAATTTTTAAGTATTTTTTTCGGATTTTTAAAAACTGTTGTTTTTTAACGGTTCAGAACTAATTAGATTAACGATTTTCTAAAATTTCAAAAAAATACTTAAAAATTTCGAAAAAATGTAAAATTTGGTCTGCATGGAGATTTCAATAGGGAGATCATATTAGACAGTTTGGATCATTCATTTTGAACTAGATTTAGGAGTTTTGAGCGCGACTCGCCGACCCTTTGGTGAGTTGCAACTCACCATAGCAAAACTCTCTCTCTCTCTCTCTATATATATATATATATATATATATATATATATATCTTCCGGTATTTCATAATTCAAATTTTTATTACTTATATAACATTACTTCACAAAATCTAATTATTTATATACAAAAACTAGCCATCCTCTCTTGACGACTTCTTATATAGGACACTTCTTAAAGCCAAGTTGAAAGTATTATTAGGATTAGTTATAAAAAAATATCACTATTAAATGATCGAGAATATTCTTTTAATTAAGAGTGTTATTTTTAAAAGTCCTTGAATTCAAAATAAAATTATATTCCTAATGTTTTTAGAACATCTTTTAATCCGGATCAAACAATGGTCTTCAATAACTTTTTAATCCATATATTTTTTTTAAGATAAATTGGGGGTCTAAGTCACCCAACTTATTTTTAAATTAAATGTCTATGAAAAACCCCCCAGCCGGGTTTTGAACCTGCGAAAAATTTTTAATCCATATTTAAAAAGCGATATCCAAACAAACTAGGAATAAAAATTTATTTCGGATTCCAAATCACTTTGAAATAACACCCGAAATCTAAAAAAAATAAAAGTACTTATTCCCATCCATCTTGGAATAATATTTTTATTTTGAATAATTAATTTTATCCTCAAGCGCGATCTAAACGTCACCTGTCAGTAAAAAAAAAAATTATAGCCTCATATAATGCTTGCGTATAAACTTTTTGCACTTTGACTATCGTTTGATATTACTACAAAGGTCGTAGAATAAGGACTGCTGTTATTTTCAACGTGTTTTAATAAATGAAAAATTTCAAAACCAAATTTTATAATATTTTATGTGCATGATTTGCATATAGTATAGGTCATATTTCAATTATCTAATGTCAACATTATAAGATATTGTTAACAATTGTCAAAGTTGTTAAAGTAATTTTTAACCTTAAATCAAAACTTTTCTCTTAAAAGTTAAAACACTTTCTTTCTCCTCGATACTTATTACGTACTAATGACTCGCCACATTAGAAGTTATGCAGGTTGTGTAGTGTTTGCGGACACAGAAGCCAAATTCATCATAGGTTGATTTGCCGAATTTAAAAAATATATCATATAGCCGGAAAATGGGCGCTTGATTTGCAACCACAGAGTTTGATATTTCATAACTGTTATTCCCACTCCTAAGTTTAACGGGGATGTTGGGCAACAAATTTGAATTAAATTTTAAAGTTTGATTCAAAAGGGAGACGTTCGGTTCTTTTTATCCGTAAATAGAAACCCAATAAGACCTAAAATAGAGTAGATGTGGTTTATAGACCGGATAGAAAAGGATAAAAAAAAAAAAAAGATAAAAAGAGAGTTGTTATATATCCACTCTAAAGAACCATCGTTCGGAAGGATTAAGCTGCCATAAAAAGTGCAGGGGTCAGGTAGTCAGGTGGCCTAAGAATAATCC
Organism: Rhynchospora breviuscula; assembly: GCA_027562975.1. Taxonomy (NCBI): domain Eukaryota; kingdom Viridiplantae; phylum Streptophyta; class Magnoliopsida; order Poales; family Cyperaceae; genus Rhynchospora; species Rhynchospora breviuscula. The sequence continues at coordinate 58,003,330 of CM050398.1, read as the reverse complement.
TTGCTTATGAACAGCCCCAACTGGATGAGGATATTATCAAATTATTATTATTATACTAACAAAAGAATATATGTTATACGTTGTCAATTGTGCTCTTTTCAAAAAAATAAAATAAAAAATTGCCGTTTCGTACATGTTTGGTGTACGCTCATTGGCGAAGCCACGCGTGGTTTGGACCCACCTCAAAAAAAAATTTACTTCATATTCCACTTGTTTGTAATTAAAAAAAAAATCAAAAGAAGTTAGGGATCCATTTCGAAAATTTGAAGGACCCAGCTGAAAATGTCATGTTTGATTTGAATTGCATAACAACGCCTAAAAAATCGCATAGGGACTAAGGTAACATTTATTCATGACTAATCGTCTTCTTATTTCCTCTCCAATGAATCTTATTAAGACAAAACTTAGAATAGAATGGAATATTTGGATGAATAATTATTTGTACATATATATATTAGTGCAAATCTCACGCATTGCGTGATTCGTCTGTATAATATTTTGTGAACTTTGCGACATTATAAACAAAAATTACCACAGAAGATCAAAAATACAATTAGGATCTTATATAAAAACTACCACTAAAAATCATAAATACTATTCCTGCCACTAATTATATATTTGATTTCTCATGATTTTTTTTATGTAACATAATTTTAGAAATATTTATTTAAAAATTGTTATTATACTATATCTATATTAGACGTTACATCATACATATGTTTTCAACAAAAAAATTTTACGGACCTGCTGACGTGAAATCCTAGCTTCGCCAGTACGCTTTTAGAAAATATTTAATTTTCACGCAAAAGAAGTCATTTTATGCATCTTTTAGTTGTCTCTATTATGGTATATTTTTAAAAGAGAGTAAATTTATAGAGTGATAAGTATGACAACGCTTCTCATGTGCAATTACAATAAGACGTTTAGTTTATTTCCCCCCTTATTTTTACATTGAACTTGTTCTCATGGTGACAATTTTTATTTTGTAAATTAAAATGATCATTTTTCATTTATTATTTATAAAACATGAAAATAAATGATGTTATTATGTACATCAACTACACTTTTTGTAAAATATACCTCAACTTATCAATATTTGGTTTAAATGCCGGAGTCCAAATCCTTCTTTTTGAAGAAAAACAAGGGTCTAGCCCTTGTCTTATTAAATTAAATAATATAAAAAGTTTACAATTAGTTTAGCAAGAAGCTAAACTCCAAAAATAATAAACAGTACAATTAAGGAAAGAAAATAAGAAAAATGGAAAGGAAAAAACTCTCTAGAAGAGTCCAAATCCTTAATTTGATAAGAGACTAGAAGGCTATACTCCACCAAATTCTTAATAATATATTGTATATTTGTATATAATAAACCGAACCTAATACTGACATATCTAATGTACGTCATAATATATTAATGTAGTCCTTTACTATTTAGATATGCACTTAGAAGGGGCTCTCTATTAAGGTAATTTTTATGTTTGTACAACATCCTCTTTAAAACAATCATGGATCTAATTAAGAGATCTGAAGCGTGTAATAAAGAGTGGGGAAACCAAATCTAGTGCCGCGCGACACCGTGCGGCACGGCAATCCGAACCGTCCAGATTAAATTCAATTATGATGGGTGCCCCTGCATAAAATCAGATTGTAAGGCCCGAAAAAATATAACCGTCGAGATCAGATCAGACGGTTTGGATTGGTGCGCGGCAGCGTGCCGCACGGCACCGGATAGGGATTCAAGAGTGGGGGACGAGTTGGGCGTATCATAGCAAATACCGCTACATATCCAAACGGAGAGATATGGGGGCAGATATATTATAGTCATTAATCAGCCAATCACGATCGAGTGGGGCCCAACTAGTACGAGGGTTGGGAAGCGGTCGGCATCCTCCTTGTCCGTCCGTACAGGGCCCCCACTAATATCGCGACACGTGGCACGCACTCAGTGATCCTGCGCCAAGTGGCGCATAATCCAATCAGATTCCTGCTCTAGCACATTTTCACGTGGTTTTTGAGTCTTTAACTCGCCTCGATTTTCACCTATCTCCATTAATGTGCCTCCATCAAGTTTCAAAAAAAAAAAAAAAAAATGTGCCTCCATCTCTATTGAGTATTGACTATTGAGCTATTGGCTCTCTCTTGACATAGCATACAGCGAGTTTAGTGCTTGTTTTTGTGATTATCCTGACCTTGTAAGAACTCTATGCAGAATTAGGAACTCGTACTGAAACGATGAACTTGTCACTCGTCATATTACAGCGCCTCTCTGAAGAAACCCAGGTTAAACCACGTTTACTGGTGGTCCCGGTACCAATTGGTTCTCCTTTCTACTAATGGGGAATATTCCACTGAGATTAATTAAACAATTTTGGATTAGCGATAGGATGTCTGTCGTGACATATTCATTAATGTAATATGGCATTAGCCGTATATATTTCGTAATTAAAACTGCTAGTTCCTTCTTTTCTAAAAAAAATTGTAATTGGATCGATACGCTAATTAAGTACAAGGATTCATTTTAGAAATTTTTTTATTTTCATATATACATCTATTTTTAAATATTGGATAATATTTTGTTAGATTTTTAAATGCATCCGTCTAGCTAAACATCTGCGCTAGGAAAATCAGGGTAAAGTTTGCAAACAACATATGTGAAAAGCAAATCTTAACACCGAGGACATGCCTGGACGCACGCAGTTAGGTTAACAAATGAATGCACGGCATCTTGAATATAGAAATTCTATCGACACATCCATGTGGTCGTGTCATATTCATCAGTTTTTAATTAGGAAACTTTTTTTTTAATCAATATTTTTTTATCTAATAGTTAAGAACAATTAATGTTTCTCTGAGTGAAGATCGCATATTATGTGAACATTCAAAGTTAATTAAGATACTTAACTGCATATTTATCTCAAAATAAATAAATAAAATTAGACATGATGTTTATAAAATTTTTGGGTCCACACAGTACTCAGTAGCATGTTTTTGTCAGCTGTCGGAGTGGGCGTGCAAACCCAATAAATTAATAACAAAGAAGGAAAGAACGAAAGAAAAAAAAAACTAACTAAATGGATTTTTTTTTTTATTTTGTAACACTATGTGTTCGTATTTTAATGAATAAAAGCGAAAAAGCACGATGCAAAGGAAAAATGTGAATTATATCAACTAAATTAAATTACTGCGTACTGTTGTAGATTATCGAATTTATTCACGGAAGTTCAATAAAAATGCATCTCTCTCAAAAAGCATGCATATCTTGCTGCCAAAACATAGAACGCTCAATGATACATTTTATCGATAAACTATGCAGCCGCCTCTCAAGTTATAAGGCATTAATTAAAATAATAACTTTCATTAAAAAAAAGACGCTACAAAATAATATATGAATTTCTGACTTATAAGTTATCTCCATGTAATAATATGATAAGTAAACATTTCTTGCATAACAACTCCAATATACTTTTATATAAAATATATAAAATAAATAAAGGAATGCAAAACGTCATCTCTTTGAGTGATCGATATATTTAAAACAATAAAAATGTGGTCATCTCTATCTCCAAGTATACTCCTTTCAATAACAATTGATCTTATTGTACCTCGTCTAAAGGAGAATTGCTTCCTACACTCCTCTGGTTTGGAGATCACTCCTTCTTGACTAAAATGCCCCTCACGTTCTAAATGGAGTGTGAATTAAGAGTCATAAATTGAAAGAATACAAGGGGCATTTTCGTCCACAAAGAGTGAATCTCCAATTCCCGGTCTAAAGGGTTCAGATACACTCCAAGAGTATACCATTTAACAAATCAACTATAACTATAGTTGATTTGAACGTTAACTTTATTCGAAGTTTCTTCCTTTTACAAATTACACTTGATTAGGACTGCATATGGCTTTTCATCCTTTGCCCTCTACTGAGAGAGGCCCAGGTTTCATAGCCTCATTGGATGGCAAATGAGGACCGCAATCATTTGTCATCATTGACAAATTTGGAAATAGTATTATTTAATAGGAATGATTAGTTATATGTCACTATGAAAAGTTGATAATTAGAGATTTGCCACTCTTAAAATGTAAATTAGTTTTATGCCACCATAAAAAAGTTAAAATTAGTTTTATGCCATTATTTTCAGTGAAAATTAGAGAAATACCACTCAAATTAGAAAAATGCCACTCTAACTTTTTAAAAATGTCCAAAATACCCTCTCATTAAGAAATGACAAAAAAAATATTGAAATGAATTAAATTTGAAATTTGAAATTTTAGATTTACAATTTTTTTATTTCGAATTTTGGATTTTAAAAATTTTAAAAGTTTTGAACTTTCAAATTCAAATTTTTCGAAATTTTTAAAATTTTGAATTTCAAATTTCAAAATTTCGAATTTTAAATTTTCAACTTTTGAGATTTTAAATTTTGAAATTTTAAATTTAAAATTCGAAATTTTATTTCTTTTGTTGAAGGCGTAAAATCACTTGTTTACTTAATGGTGACATATTTTAAAATTTAATGTTTTATAGTGGCATATTTCTAATTTTATTATTTTAGAATGACAAATTTAAAAGGGTATAATAGTCAAATTAATTATCCGGTGGCATAAATCTAATTTTATCATTTAGTGATGGCATAAAAATAATTTATCATTTAGTGATGGCATTTCTCTAATTTTCAGATTTATATAGTGACATAAACCTAATTAACCCTATTTAATATTTCCCTATCTAAGTTTCGTAGCCTCATTGGTCATTTACGATTTGTTGTACCAAATCTTCAACTAGCTACAAGCGCATTTGGAAAGGTAATTATTTTTTTTTTCATTTTTTTCTTCTGTTCGACTAGGTTTTGTTATTAATAACAAAGAAGCGGGCTTATATGTTTTACCTGAATTTAATTGATTTTGTTTTCCAGTCGATCCGATTATTTATTTCTAGAATCAGTTGATATATATATTCTTTTTAGGAAAATTAGTCATGTACCCTTCTAATCTGATCCAATTGGAAAATATTTCCTCCAATCTTTAAATTTGAAAATATCCCCCTCTAAACACCACATATACAGAAATTTACGCTTTTCATTTTCTATGATATTTTTTAAATCTGAAATTTCTATTTTTAAAATTATAGACAAATATACCCCAGCCTATTAGATAACAAAAAAAAGGAAAACACGACATGAGAGCATCCGTCAAAAACTTCAACCAATCACTATTTATTTGGAACAAGCCCCCTCCATTGTTCTTTGTGTTGAACCAATCGCTGGAGAAGGGCGTCTCCGCTGGCTAGTCCAGTTGGTAGAGACACAAGTCTTCCAATGGGAAGACATGGGTTCGAATCTTGCTGGGGCAAGATAATTTGAGTGGGTGTGTGGGGTGTGAGTGCCTACGGGCTGTGATAAAAAAAAAAAAAATCGCTGGAGAAGGACAGAAGGTGCCCTGCTAAATAATGAGTTATGATTTTGTTCTTCACAACCTTCGATTGTTTACCCGAGACGTACCTTTATTTGAACACGACCACAAGTTTGCTACCATGGACAAAACTTCATGGCCGTGGTTAATAAAGTCGTAGCCAAGGTGAACAAAGTCGTGGCTGTGGTGATTATTCTTGACTCTGTGTTAATTTAATTCTTGCGGAGCTAGGATTTGATTTAGGAGGGGCCAGAATTCCGACTTAGGCACTAAAGTTTGAAAGTTTAAAAATAAAAAAAAATTTACAACAAAAAATAATATTGTATTATTTTATAGTAGTAATTTTTCTAAACATGAATTGAATCAAATACAATAAAAATAATAATTTTTTTAAAAAAATAATAAGTAAAAATTTTCATATTTGAGCAATATATGTTTTATTTGTAATTTTTCGTCCTCTAAATTTGCTCTAAAATAAAAAAATTATAATTAAACTAGTTTGAACAAACAATAAACGTAACTAGATTGTATTTGAGTTATATTTATTGTATTTGAACTCTTTTATTAGAGGCGCAATATGTTATATATTAACAAAATTTAGCATATAATTGAAAAGCTCTTCCACACACAAATTTTAAATCTTAGGGGGGATTGCCCCTCTTTACCCATACTACCTCCACCCACAGTCGGGGGGGGGGGGGGGAGGGGGGGCATATTTGTCTATAAATTTTAAAATAAATTTTCTGTTTTAAATAAATATCATAAAAAATGAAAAGGGTAAATTTCTATATATGGGGTGAATAGAAGGGGATATTTCCAAATTTAAAGATTGGAGTGGGGTATTTCCAATTGATTGAGGTTTGATGGGTATACGACTAATTTTACATTCTTTGTTTGTCTAGTTTAGAGTTTGAACAGAAAAAGGTTGCATGTCTTTGGACATATCACATATGAATGCTTGTATAATAATCATCAAATCTATTGTATTAATTAAAATCCGTGACTGCTATTTTTATAATTAAAATTTGTTTTATACTTTTGTATTTTCTATAATTAAAAATAATTTTCTCTTTTTAAATATATTAAAAATAATCATTCCAATCATCATTTGATTTAAGAATTAAATATATTTGAAAATTTAAGGTAGTTCATATTGAATTATTGTCAAATTAAAAAAAATAGCGAAAATGCAACTGTCATGTCTAGTAATCATCAAACTGGTAAGCGTTGAAAAAAAGAATGAGGATTTCTATGTCTCAGGAGTAGTTATATATTAACTCTAGAGGTAGACTAACATCAGCCACGACTGACGGATAGACCCGTCATCTGCTATTATATCTCAACTTTTGAGATTTTAATGGCTAATCCGAACCGTTCAATGTGTTCTCCATATTGAAATCTCATTGGAGACCAAATTTTATATTTTTCTGAATTTTTTTACTATTTTTTGAGATTTTTAAAAATCATTGTCATTGAAGGGTCTATAATTGTTTAGATTAAGAATTTTGTAAAATTTCAAAAAAAATACTAAAAAATTTCAGAAAAATATAAAATTTGGCCTCCAACGAGATTTCAATATGGAGAACATGTTGAATGGTTTGGATCGACTGTTAGATTCTCAAAAATTGAGATTTCATCGTAGCTGACGGTCTCATTCGTCAGACGCGACTAATTTTAGTCTAACCTCAATGTTCAATTGCTAAGAGGTGAACACAAATTAACTAAGGTAGGCTTGAGGTATCAATTAATTATCATGCATGGCAGTAAACTTTAGCCTACTCTGAATATTAAAATAGACGCAAGCAAGCTGTTTGGGCGGCGCTTTTGATTGATTTTTTTCTTTCTTTTTCGGTGTTTAACGGCCGTAGAAGGGAAAAGAAGAGCTTTGTTCTTGCATCTTTGATTTTTCTAACAGCAATATTTTATATGGCATTCTTCCAACTTCCAATCCTTCTATTTAAGAAATGAAGAAACAAATTTTTTGAATCATTTTTTTAAATATAGGGTTTACTGATGATAAATTAATTAGACAAATTCGAGAAAAATTAAAAATAAAAATGCATAAAATTCAAAAGCTTGCATTATATATGTTTGATGTGTAGTGTATGTGTGTATTACGCACGTAGACATAGAAAATGCACAATTTATTGTTAATTTTGCCATACATTTAACCACTTGAAGTTGGCAAGGGTCCAAATTCAATACAATGAATTTTGATGCAATATCAAATTATACTAATTAAGATTTAGAGAAGTTTGATGCATAATTATTATATATATAAGACCAATAACTTATATTACAATATTATTACTGCTAAAAGATTTTGTAAATTTTAAAACTATTGGCAGAATTGTGAAATTGATCAATGGATCTAACCTCAGTTTCTTTTCCTTGCTCATAAAAGCAATTCCAAAATAGTTTTTTTTTTTTTTTTTTTTTTTTTTTTTTTTTTTGGGTAGAATGATTGACAGCAGCTGGCAAAAATAAAACAACAAAAACTAAACAAGATAAACTGAACTTCAGTAGCCATTTAGAAGATCCACTGCACCCATACTATGACCTTCCAAGAAGAACCTCTGAAAATTCATCTGTTATGCCGCTTCAACCAAACCGCCCAACAGCCAAGATAACTAACTTTGCCTTATCAATCCAAAAATAGTGACGGTGGTGGTGATTGTAATTCCGGGCTCAACAGAAAACCTAATTAATATTACTATCGCACAAATTAGGACGCAATTACGCTAATTACTTACAATATGCTCACTTCAACTTAAAAGCACACATTGTTTATTATTTATTTTTTAATTTTGTGTGCATATATGTAGTTTTTTTTTACAGAAATGATAACCGTCATATATAGTTTAGCCATCTCTTGTCATCGCTAAAGACCAAATAAACACATAAAACAGACAAGATAAACATATAGACCATCAAAGTGAACACTTACAAACAAATAAGTGTTGCCATCTCTTGTTCATATTTTTATATGCATATTCAACTTATTTTTATTAAACTTATTTGTCTGTATATGTTCATTTTGATCACAATATATGTTCATCTTCTCTATTTTATGTGTTCAACTTTATGTTTAGCGATGACAATGAATGGCAAAACTGCAGATGGCAGTAATCAATTTCTTTTTTGTTTTCCTCTACATTTTCAGCATAAGTACTGAGATGGCCATATATGAGCGGAGTCCAAAAAAACTTTAATGGGTGTTGGTTAAAAATAAGAAGTTATTTTCAGAAGTCAATACATTATAATAATAATAATTGCTTAAAATTAAGCATCACCGGTAGTTAAATTCTCAACCATGTAACAATTGTATTTACGGAGTTTGAGTATGCATTTTTTACAAAAAAAATTAAAATATAATCCTGAAAATACTATACAAATTTGTTTAATTATAAAAAAGATAGAGACATGTATACCCACATTAACCGAAACGGCAAATGGAAGGGAGATTGAAACGGTTTTGCACATGTCGTTTATTGAAATTCGATATTTTCTACATGTCGTTTAACGAAACGATAAATGAAACGAATAACGACACGCTGAAATTGTATCATTTTCTTAGTGGCACGGTAAATGGAACGACAATTTCACCACGTATCACCACGTTTGACAGAGCTACTTGATTTGTCACTACCAAGCAAGAAGCAGTGACATTGCATCTTGCGCACTATAACCAAAAAGAGTTAGGACCCACCCCTGAAGAAACCCTCGATCCTTTGCTCTTTCGCCAAAACACCAAATTCTGATGATACGCTCTAATACTTGATTGGATTGATATGCATATTACATTTGGCGAGATCGAGAGGAGTGACAGCCATGTGAGTAAGGCCACGTCTAGCGATACCTCCAGCAGTACATGCGGCATAAAACACCGAAGAATACAACTCGATCTAATTCTCCTTAGACGCCTGAACAATGGAAGATCTGCCTCCGACAGTTGGAGAAGCGGCGGGGTAGAGGTCGGAGCTGAGATCTTGTTGAAACCCATTGCTCTCGTGGCGAACGAGGAGTAGAGGTATGAAGGGATGAGAGATTCACGCGATTTGTCTGAGAATGTCGTGAGTGATTAGCTTGATTTCAGATCTAGATTTGATTTCTAGGGTTTTTATCTGTGGAGTCTTTGAGCTTTCGCCTCTTCGCGTGCAGCTGACGGACAGGGGCAGTGGAGAGGAAAAGTGGCCCAATTTAAAAATAATTGAACCTCGTTTGGATGAGTTAGGAATAAGGAAGGAAGAAAGATTTTAGAAAGAAATATTGAAAAGAGTGGGAAGAATGTTATTCCGGGAAGAAAAAATATTGTTTGGATGATGAGTTAGAAAGAAAAATGAAATAAATGAATTAAAATAATCATTTTTCTTTTTTATTTATTTGTAGTTTATTCATTTGTCTTTTTTTATTGTTGTAGTTTATTCATTAATAATGTTAATATTTTTATATCAATTTAAATAAATGATTAGGCCAAATATTAATATTATAATATTATAAAATAACACTATATAATTAATAATTTAATATTATAATATTATAAAATAATTGTTTAAATTATAATATTGTAATAAAATAATTGATAAAATTATTTTTTGTATAATAATATTTAAAAACTAATTATTATTATTTAATATTATTATAATAATATTATTACTATTATAATATATTAATAAATATCAATATTCACTTATTCACTTATGATAATAATAGTAATTATTATTATTTAATAATCAGAATAATTAAAATAATTAATAATATAATATTATAATATTATTATAATAAAATAATTAATAATAATATTTTGATATTAATTTAATATTATTATTACTATTATATTATATAATAATAAATATCTAATTATTTGAGACATGAATTAAATAAAGTAAGAGAGAAGTGAAAAATATATTTTAATTCTTTCTTCCTTCTTCCTAATCCTACTTCCAACAAATAGGTGGAAGAAGCTCTTCCAAGAAGAACCCTTCTTCCCACCTTTCTTCCCTCTGGTTTGGATCCCATCATCTTCCAAGAAGAGCCTTCTTCCAACCTCATCCAAATGAGGCCCATAAAAGGAAAGAGAGATTCGAAATGAAAATCTGGATTTTTCATATGGGTAAGCCCCCACAGTGGCTAATAATATCTAGTCTGGTAGAGTGTTTAGTCATAAATAGATGGATAGATTGAGCTTTCCCTTCCACAAACCAACCACGTCCTTGTGGAAAGGGAAGAAGCTGCTAAAACCTTCTTTCAAGAAATTCCCTCCTCTTAGGAAAAAGAGACGGCTCTTTTATACGTGATCCCTAGAGCAACTTTATTTTGGACCAGGCCGGACCATATTGGACCTATCACCTCCTAAATAGGTTGTTGGGATGCTTGGCCGAGCGAGCAGATTTTGGTTGTTCACCTCTGTCAAAATATTGTTATGAATTTGAATTGGGGGACTCAGATTAAATCATGTTTTATTTATGCAATAAAAATTCAGCATAGTATTTGGAGAGGACAGCGATGAAATGAGGAAATACAATGAATTAGGCTTCACCACGCATGTCCGGCTCCACTAGGCCTGTCAAACGTGGTGTTCACGTGGCGAAAAAGGTGTTTCATTAACTGTGCCACTAACGAAACGGCATCATTTCAGCATTCCGTTAACCGTTCCGTTAAACGGCATGTATAAAATATACCATTTCAGTAAACGGCATGTGCTATTTCGTTCAACTCCTCATTTCGTTTGCCGTTCCATTTCCGAAACGCCACGATTCGTGCTGCCACTAACCGTTCCATTACCGTTTCATGTCGCGGCATAACGGTGAAACGGTTTCCGTTGACAGACCTAGGCTCCAGTCAACTTCGACAGACGAATTGATGGGTTGAGATTAGAATCGTTCGATAACGACGACAAGGCCACACAAACACTGAGCTTTTTTTTATTAATAAAAATAGAAATGTATATTGTGGTTTCTGCTGTGACTAAGTGTGCAACACAGATCCAGGTGACTAGGTGAGGTGAGAAAGAGGCTAGTATAGAATAGAATTCGCGATCGTTATAGCTTTCCCATCGACGATGTAGCAATGGGCCCCTGGTCCCTACCTAAACCACGTGATAGAATAGAATTCTGCTCGTCTTGGAGCTTATTTAAGGCCAGTTCTATGTTTCCTTGCGTGTTGTTGAGGCTTGATATTTTAGGACAAGTTCTGTGATAAATCTGATTTTTATCAGTATGGTCAAAATTTTGGTTTCATACATTTCTTAACTGCACACGGTCGCTTTAATTGATTAACGTTCGGATATTTTTTTAAACAACTATCATCAACTTGCACAATTAATTTTTGAATCTCAAAAAATGTAAATTGTCTAATCAAGAGAGTGATGAGCAGTTTATGCTCACTTGTTTCAAAAAAAAAAAAAAAGTTTTATTACTCAAACAATCTAACATGAATATTTGTCCAAACCGAAATCAACATTAATTCATTGGACAAAATGAGAAGTAAACCGAAATACACACTTGTTTATTTCTAGAAAAATTGAGCCCACTCATGAGCAACATCATAAGAATGATATTACTCTACTTATTATACTCATTAGACCCGAGCAGTGCTCACATAGCAGGAGTGAAATCACAGTGATTGCGGCGCAAATCATCTTGGGTATGTGGAAGGTGAGGGCTCTAAAAAAATAAGCATTACTCTAATAGAGTAACGTAACTAAGTAATACTACTAGAGTCAAACACATTTAACGAATGAATTTGTCAAACGCGATTACATCTCTAATATCAAGATACAAATAATCAATATGAACCGCTAAATGTGTTATTCACATCGGAATCTCATTGAAGACTAAATATTATACTTTTTAAAACTTTTATTATTTTCTAAGATTTTTAGAAAATCAATGTTATTAGACAATACATAAATTTTGATCAAGGGATTTTCTAAAAAAAAAATAGCAAATAATTAAAAAAAAATTTTGGTTTCCATTAAGATTTTAGTATGAAAAACACAATGAACGATTTTGATCAATCATTTGCAATTTAAGATTTAATCTCGTTTGAAAAGCACAAGTGTCAAACATGTTTGACTATAGTATTACTATAATATACATTTGTGGCGGGAAATGTTATACTTACAATAAACACACCGTTTATCAATAGTCGCACCATTTCAAATTTACCAAAACCGTATTTTAAAAAAAAAAATAGATAGATTATATATCAAATGTGAATATGTGATACATTTTAAAATTCGATTCTTCATTTATCAAAGGGATTAGTTTTAACGACATGACGACATCTAATCAAAAGCCACATCATTTCAAGATTTCTTCAAATTTTATATTCAACATATCTAAAACTCATAGATGTGATTAAAATTACTTTCTCTGTACGCACATATAAACTTTTGACAATTCAAGCTTGTACTTATATAATAATTAATATATGAGCTTTCAAAAAAAAATAAATCCAAAAATTGCCCCTTTTCCTGTATTTTTATAAGATCTTCAAGGGAATAAAAACAATGGTGAAAATCGGTAACTTGTATGTATTAATTAAAAAGTTGAATTACTAAAATTAGGGAGAAAAAAAAAAAACAACTAAACCTCAAGTCCTCGATAAATAAACCATACTAGGCTTTTTCAGATTTAAAACCCGCCAGCCCCTAGCCCACTGAGCAAAAACGCCTTAGCTCAGCCCAACACGAATCCTGCCAAGAGTTGGTACATTTTACACCTTCACACTCTTCTAAAATATTAATTTCTCCTATTTAATACGATATATCAAAAAGATTTGCACGCGGCCTGCACACTGCTACTTTCCTTTTCCTTTCTTCCTCTTTACTCAACCAATCGTTTCTTCCTCCTTTCTCTTCTCTCGTCGAAGAAGAAACCAAAACCCACCAATCGACACCCAAAAGAGGGTTTGCTCATGTCAGGCGGTATCGCTCGTGGTCGGCTCACAGAAGAGCGCAAGTCCTGGCGCAAGAATCACCCTCATGTTTGCTTCCCCTTTCTTTGATTTTCGTCATCTTGTTTAGTATAAAGAGGTGCTTTCTTTAATTTGTTGTTACTTGAAATTGACATGTGTTAGGGTTTTGTGGCGAGGCCTGAGACGTTGCCAGATGGATCGGTCAATCTCATGGTGTGGAACTGCTTCATACCTGGCAAACAAGGGGTAAATTCTTTTTCTTTCCTCTCAGATTTATGTGTTGATCAGTTCGTTAGAACTGATTGAGCCGTTTAGTACTGCTATAATTTAGTACAATTATCTTCTTACACACAGATTTCAGAATTTTGTTGTTAAAATGTCTATGAAGTTAGAGGAACAGATTTGCAGCATTTGCTGCATAACTGGATTTCAGAAGCTTTTTGGTTGCTATTTATCTACCCAATTTATCAAATTTATTGACTTTGATGTCTTAGTGGGTTTCTGTTTATGTATTCTTATGGATGTTACATGTAGATAGGATATATTTAGTGTTATATCAAGATCTGCATCTTATATATATGATTTATTACCAAAACTGGCTGAGAATTTGTCTTGAAATCCATTGCTACGCATCAACAAATCAATGAATAATGTAGATTCTGGGGTCTGGTGACAATGTTTAATTATTTAAACAATGAATTTACTGTTGACACTGATGGAAGTTAAGTCAAATCTCATTTCTTTGTTCAGGCATCTAAATTGGTTCTACCGGTTTGATTTGATACATTGATAATTACAACAACAGTTAGTATTTTTCTTAAAAACAAAAAATAAAAATTGAGGGATAGTGGTGTGTTTTTCATGTTTAAATTCTTAGTCTTAGAGATGCTTTACATGATGCATTTGCAAATTACAAAAATCTATTTGGACAAGCATGTTCTGGGTCCTAATTACTTTGCATATGCTGAGTAAATATACATCCTGTTGCCCTTTGCTTAATAGTGCTCTGTTAAGGAAAAATTATTTTAGTTCAACATGCTTATGTCAGGTAAACAAGTTTAATTAACTTTGCTGAACACTTATTATGGATACTATTTCACCATACTACCTCTATTGTCCTCTTCTATTTGCAAGTTCCACACCAAATCCATGTTTAGGCACATGCAATGCTATGAAGTTTTGCAATTTTTTCTTATATTGTGATTTTTTAATTATGCATATTTACTTTGCAGACTGAATGGGAAGGAGGGTATTACCCTCTAACCCTACATTTCTCTGAGGACTACCCAAGCAAGCCTCCCAAGTGCAAGTTCCCACAAGGCTTCTTCCATCCTAATGTGTATCCCTCCGGCACTGTCTGCCTTTCCATCCTCAATGAAGATTATGTAAGTTTTAAACTATTGTGTTCAGGTGGTTGAAAGAGCAAAGTGCAGTGCCAATTACTGTCAATTTGAGTGATGTTGAAGTTCCATTGTCTACCTTTGAGGTGCAGTTTTTAACCTGAACTGGTTTTGGGGTTAATTGTAAATTTGGGTACTGCATATGGGATGGCTGTGGGTTGGGTCAGATCTGATTGATTCGGCATGTTTACCCAACCTGATAAAATGAGCTAAGGGTTGACCTGGCCCATTGATATAATCAGGTTAAGCAGCATGACAGAGTTGTCACATTTTGCCTTTTGTACTTAATAGTATTTGTATTTTCCCTTTCTTCATAAACTTATATTTACAATGGCCTAATTTGCATCTCGACTTAAAAATAGTTTAAAAATGAAGGACACAAATTTACCAGACCTGACTCGTTAACTTGTACTGGCATTCCCCAAACAGGTCAGGTTGGGTCAACAAATATATTTTATATTTGTTACATCTACATGAATTTTTTGTGCAAAACCTTTGAAATGAATGAATCAGGGATGGAGACCGGCCATAACTGTGAAGCAGATCCTGGTGGGAATACAAGACCTGCTTGATCAGCCAAATCCTAGTGATCCTGCCCAGACTGATGGCTATCATATCTTTATGCAGGTTATTATTTTGATTCAACAACTTCTTTTCTTTCCCCTCATATTATTGTTATCTAATAGTTATTGCTGATGATTTAAATTTGACAGGACCGAGCAGAGTATAGCAGGAGGGTGCGACAGCAGGCCAAGCAGTATCCACAGGCACTCGCCTAGTGTTGGGTTTCATGGTGATTTTAGGGAGTCCTGGTTTCTGGTTGTTTCTCTAGTCGATCTGACATGGTGGTTAGTCAAATGGTTAAATTGGGTGCCATACTTCGCCAGTAAAAAATTGTCTAGTGAATATTGCTATGGTTGTGCGTCACTGGTTTTAACTTGATTTTTCTTCTTGTGTTTTGTGGTGCTGAAGAAAGTTATATTGCTTGATTTCACAATTTGTGAATCTCAGCGATTTCTTCAGAACAACAGCTTGGTGATTTAAAACTGTTCTAGATTGAGTGTTTCAAATATGGACTTCTTGTTTTTCAACTCTTCTCGCCTTTTACTTTATTTATGTATAAGTCGATATAAATTTTTCTCACCGCACTGTTTTACTGCTGTGTTATTGCATGTATAGCTCAAAAATTAAAACTGCGTGGCTTGGTACCATGGTTCAGTGCTTTTATAATCCTTTACCTAACCCATTTTTCTGGCATTTGACCATGTTTGACGGAATTTCACTAAACCAAATAGAATTTAGTTTTCAATTGTATTTAATATTAAAAAAGGCAAAAAAAAAAAAGAAGGGTACAAATCAGTTCATGTTCCTATTGAGAGTTCCAATATGGTTATTATCGTACATGGTTTTGATCAATCAACCCCGCCCCCACCGGACATTTGGTCATGAAATCGTGGGGACCCACTTGTCAACCTCTCAAAAACCTAACAATAATTGGTGAAAGTGGGGCTAAGGGGCACCAAATTTAAAACCCTGCAGAAAGTACCCTGGGCCTGGGCCTGGGGCTTCCCCCACAAATTTAAACTTCTATTGGATTTTAAATGACATGGAAGTCATAGAACAAACTGAGATAGGACAATGCAGGTTTCTAGTAAAGGTTGGTTTTGAATGGTATTGGGAGAATAGTACTAATATTCCATTTCATCCTTCTTGGATGGTTGCGTTTGTTCAGTGGTATAACAGGAACTGATTGACCTTTCCCACTTATGATTTTTCTTCACTTTAGTACAAAACATGTTCCGACCTAAGTAATTCTTGAATGCACATCACTTACAAAAAAAAAAATTTACCTATAGTTTATTCAAAGTAAAGCTGCTTAAGTAGTTATATTCATGGATGGTAGGCAGCTGTTTCCTGTTTTAAAGATCGGCTTTGCTTGATGAAACATGATGCTTCTTCAATTTTCTTTTTGTTTTCTGAAAAAAAGAATGAAAACGTACTGTCGATGCATATTACGCAAACAGATTGAGAAAACAGTTACTTGGAATTTTTGAGATAAAGCTGGAAAGGCGCAGAAAGATTCTCCTTCCTCCCGCCCACTATGGATCGTGCAAATTAAGTGGGCGGGTTCCAAAATTTAAAATTAATGATCGTGCAAATTAAAACATATCAATGATATTTTGTAAAATTATACAATCAGCATGCTTTGATTTCATAAACTTGATATCAAAGTCGCGCAAACATCACCATATATACTGTTATCTTTCTCTTTTGGTCCCAACTATTCCGTTCGGTAAATGTTGTAATTAGTATGGTCTTCCCTTTATCTTTCGACTGAAAAAATAAGATATGAGTGAACATTTCAAGTTAGGTATTTATTTCCGAGCCTACTACTCGAATACTTAAGTTGGCATCACATGAACCGTCAGATTGAGTCACAAGCATTTTGAAATTCGATGTCTGAATATTCCTTCATGACATATATAAGGTGATGCAAGAGGAAAGGTCAGAAGGGTGAATATTTTGTCAAGGTAGTTGCTAGAATGTTTGTTGGTATAGGGGATAAATGAAATCCAAATCCTGTGGCGCGCGACACAGTGTGTAGCGCGGCACAGGACCGTCCGATCAGATCTGGATGGATGAGGGAGCCCCGTGCATGTAACTAGATTGTAAGGCCCGAAAAAATGAACCGTCGAGATCTGATCGGACGGTCCATGTCGCGCGCCACAGGATTCGGATTGGGGATAAATGTAGTGTTACAATTTTTGTTGTTATGTTGTTGTTGTTCTTAATATTGGAGTCAAAGGTAATGTGAAATCTCTGTTCGAAACAAGTAATTCAATAAAAAATTAACTTCAAAAATAACCATTTAACGTAATAGTTACTAGCTATGACTCAATTAATTTTGAACAAAAAATAATGGCTTGAGTCAAATTAAACCAATTATTTTAGAGAATTACGTGATCATAGAAATTTTAAAACTTTTAAGATGAAGAAAAGAAAAATAAAACAGAGAACTAAGTGGTTCTTGGGAAATCACACTACCGAAGTGCAACAATTGACACTTGCAAAACCGACATAATTACCAGCAATTTCTTGCACAACACACTGCCAATTTCCATACTATTTACATGACTTGTAAAGTCTTTCTTTAGCATTCTCATCAAACTCCTTGACCTTGTACTACTGGATATTTATTTGAGTTAATCCCAGTGCTAATAATTTAAGGAGTGATATGAGAAAGTAAACTTCAGCGACCCTATTGATGAATGCAAGATAATGGATAATATTCGCACTCAGAAGCATGATCAAAACTTTAAAAATTAGCCTGGAAAAAAAAAATATGCTGGAGTTTTTTTTTTTTTTTTTTTGAATCTCAATATGCTGGAGTTAATGAGGCTCCAGCTGAAATCTCAGAGTAATATACACATAATCATATTTAAAAAGTAAGGAGAAAAAGGTAGCGTACATATTCTTTCAAAAGTCAATTGTTCTACTAGAAAACTGGATTGTTCATATATATTATTAAATATCGACATTTTTATTGGTCGCAATATGGAAAGAACAATCTTTTTTTATCATGTACACTATATCATTAATAAAATATTTGGAGAAGCAGCCCCTCCAATCCCACTTTAGATAGATTCTTATCTGTAAATTTTTTTTATAAAAAAAATTGTATAGCTCTTATTATAAATCAACACGGTCCAATGAAAATTGAAGAACGATTCAACCCGCTTAAGTCATTTGGGAGACTCTGTTCTTTTCAATCGAACAATCCGATTAGAATTGGTAGAATTCAACTTTTATTTCTCAGAAAAATAGCTTAAGTCGCTTGAGATTGAACCGAGGAACAAATCAAATCATCTCCATTCCAATGCACTTGGGTTGAATATAATTAGACAAATATAATATTACTTCAGCATTCAGAACGAGAAATGATTTTTCTTTGAGAAATTCATTAGAGCTGGGGAACCCCTAACAATATCTTTTGAAAAAAAAAATTTAACAAAGTTTACCTGATTTTCTTTTGTATTCTTAGCTTTGTAACAGTAAGAGTCGAGAAATACTAGCTAAAAAAGAAATAATAAGAATATTATAAACAGTAGAAATTCCATTTATATTATGGTTATATCATAAAAATATAAAGGAATATTATGAAAATAAAGCTAGCATGAGCGTAATTAAGCTCATTAAGATGCATGGTTCGTTAATTTTAATTCTAAAATTCATTGTACTGATTTAAGATATATATAAATCAAACAGATATACATCACAAATGATGTATTTACTGTAAAATAAGTCATACACTAAATGAACTGATAAGTTTAATTTAAAATGTAAATACACTATTGTCGAGTATAATTTTTTTTTTCCAGTGGTCTAAATTCATCGTTTGAAGATGATCCAATATATGTTGAAGTTCCGTTAAAGGAACAGGGCTCGTTTGGATCGTATGGGAATAAGGAAGGAATAAGAATTTTAGGGGTAAAACGTTGGGAAGTGTGTAACTTTGTGAGAGAGATTTATGTCTAGGAAGAAACTATTTTTAAAAATAGACTATTCCTAACCCATCCAAACGACCCCATAAAGTCGTGGGTTTAAGTTCTACCCACATTGGTCTTGGCGAACGACAATTTATTTTGCTTCAAGCAAGTGCCATTTCGGGCCTAAGGGCCTTTCATACTATTAAAAAAAAAAAAAAAAGACAAGTGTCATTTTCAGTAATAAATATACGCAAGTCCATTTTTTAGGGTAATTTGAACAATAAATTCAGAAGTTAAGAAAAAATCAAATATTTCGGATGACATGTTTTAAATAAAAAGAGTTATGTTGATTTTCCCGCTACATATATATGTGTAATAGCACAGCCAAGTGTGCATATGGTTGTGATTTTATTAAAATAAAAAATGTGGGTCCATTACGCACTGTCACTGATATCAAAATTCAATTACGAGGTAGCCTTGAGGCTTTGGTGTCAAATAATTTGGTATATAATGATCTTTTTTTTTGTGTGTGTTGCTTATAATGTTCCTTTTTTATTATTCGAGAAAAAGATTAAGAATAAGCTTTTAATTTTAAAAAAGAACGAATTGGTTTTCAATTTCTGAAATTGATGAAAATGTAAGATATGACAATTAGAGCTTTGCAACTTTATTTTGAGTATTTTGTATTTCAAACTTTTTATTTGCATTCAACATATCCCTATCATTTTCAGAACTCAGTTAATGTTGCATCAACAATTAATGACTGATTATAATCACGGGGCAAAACAAATTTGTTTCCGCGTGTAGGGATAAAGAGAAACAGAATCTAAATCTAACAAGATTGGTGAGTATGATAAGTTAGGTATGTTACTTCAATCGACGAGAAACTTAAAATGTAAAAAAAATAAAATAAAATATTAGTCTAAGAAGAAAAGTGCATTAAGTTCTAATTATTATTTTTGTTCTGCACGTTAATCTTTTGGTTTTCTGCCTGCTTGGGTTTTGTTTACTTTTATTTTCTTAGCAGCGTATACTAATAACTTTGACTAAGTGTAAACTTTTACTTGAACAGTTTATTAATCGGTGGTCAATCGAAGGCTACTTTTCAAATAAGAAAGAATTATTCTTTTATCGATAGCAAATTCAAATCATACAAGCATTCTTATGGTTGTATCGAAAATAGAATTATTAAAAGCATATGCTATATAGTTACTCTGTCAGGAGCGAATTAGAAAACATTATTATAATTACATATGAATAAAAAAATAAATATTCATGTCATTTCTAACTTAATTATTGAGGTAACAGAAATTGAAGAAAATTCTCAACATCAATCATCCTCTCTTTCGCTATCTACACTTTATCAATTATTATTATTATTATTATTATAGCAATTCAATTCTCCGTACTTTTCTTTTCTTTTTTAAATTTTATGGTGAGATCAAGGCCCATAGACAAAGAAATAACAATTATATTTAACATATGTACTTAGTTCACACATGATAATGCAACCTAGGGGCTGCTCCCGGGAACCTATCTGTGTCCCCAAATCAGACAACCCAAACAAGAATTTCCCTGTAGAGGCAAATGGGAGGTCCGAATCAAAACACTCATACCATCCTAATTCCTAAATGCTGTGGATTTAAAATCAGGTGCCCCACAGAAAACTGTAGCCTATTTATCCGCTGAGAAATTAAGTTCCGTAAACAATATAACAGTAGTCAGTAGTTAATAAAATAAGGACAACTGCAGAAGCACTACAGCTAAGTCAAAGTCAGAGCAAGGTGAACCGTTAAATAGAGGCACTGCCGCACTGGTCACCGTTAAGTCCGTTAATAAGACCACTCACTTGCCTTGCCTAACCAACCAACCAAGCGCTGCCTGAGAAGATTCACATCCTCTGCAGCCAAGACATTCGGCTGTACTGTCCAGCTAAGACATTTTTAAAAATTTTAAAATTCAAATGTTAAATCTAAACCGTTGATCTTGTTTAATTTTATGGGCGATGCATTTTCATATAAGTTTTATAAAATTTAGAGTTGATTTGATACTAAATCAAGTGGTAAACAAATGAACGAATATGGTTAACTATCACCGATTAATTCTAATACGTTCATAATTTGATCATTTAATCAAGTATCAAATCGACTCCAAATTTTATAAAACTTATATGAAAATGCATCGTCCATAAAATTGAACAAGATCAACGATTTAGATTTAATATTTGAATTTTAAAATTTTTAAATATTAAAAAAAAAACTACCTTGGCTGGACGGTACAGCCGAATGGTCGACTGTAGAGGATGTGAATCCTGGCTGAGACAGGCGAGTGATGTAACGATGGAGACGCCACCAAAAGATCCCAGGCGTGGGGCCCGATTCGCTCCCGAGCACCGTTTTCGGTGCATATGGATAGTGACGTGGCGGCAAATATATGTGGCGTGGCAGTGTATGAAAATATGAAATAAAGAGGGTCAATCAATTCCATGGGTGGTACAACTAAAACTTGAAGATTTGATGTCATTGAAATAAGTTGTCATTCCAGCGCATTGTAGGGTTTGAAGACTCTTTGTTTCAAAAAGAGATCAAGTGAATTTTACTACATTAAAAAAAAGTTAAATTGGCCAATAAACTTTTAACAAAATAACAAAAAAATTTTTTTTTTTTGCCAAGGACTCTAATTACCAGTTTAATTTTTTTAATGTACAAAAAGGCAGAAACCAATTGTTACAAATGGTAATTCAAGGAATATTTTGTTTTTTTTTATATTTTTTATAGAAACTTTGTTTAAAGTACTATGGTATTTAATTTAAAATTTGAGGATGTAATTTGAATTTTTCATTTCTCCTATTTGTTATTAATTTTATGCTTCATCGCCGGTAAAATGAAGTATTTTATTGTCATGAAATATTCCATAATATGCGACTAAAAGGATGCACAATTTCAAAACTAAAATAAGGGGGGAAAAGTTGAAATACTAAATGAACATCACGCTTAATCGAATTGGACGAACATTATTCATGATATATTGATGATATCAAGAATAAAATAAATGTCAAGAATTAATGCCGTGCTTGACATCTGGAGGATGGTCGTACCGTTTTAAATGACTAATCTGCAGCATTTATAAACTTTTGGAACATTAAGGGAATAATCCCAGATTCATGGTTAGGTAGAATTAACTCCTTTTTTATATTTATTTTACTTTCCACAATGGACGTCGTTGAATTTGCTTAACACTGTGATTTGGAAATTTGAAAGAGGAGAAGATCAGTAGTACTTGACATTCTAGAATGCACAAACCACATCATACGTTGAATTGGATTTATTTGTTTGTTTTATCATGGATAGGTCATGTTGATGTTTGGCTCCTCTAAGGTAATGTAAGAATTTATATCTCGACAAAAATAATGAAAGAATTTGTTAGACCGTCTTTTAAATCTAAATCGTTTATTTTAGAAATTACTTTCAATATATCATAATTAGATCGGAAAATATAATAATAGATATGCGATTAAAATTAATGTGATCCATTTGATTTCAATGTAGATATACTTTTCTTTTTACTTTTCTTAGGTGGTCCAATCAAATTTGTATTATTGAAGAGGAAGCAACTTGTTATATCGTGTCCAATGGTATTGAGAGCTTGGTTGAGTCGTCCTATTATTAGATTACTAAGATCTTCAGCCAATCATAGCCGATATCATAAAACTATAAAAGTTAAATCACATATAACAAAAACACACAAAACAAAATCTAAACAACTTGAACGGGAAGATAATGTAAACCAATGGGCAGCATCCACCCTTCACTGAGCTGTATTGCTCAGTCCCTTCATAATGGGGACGGTCACAGTTGTGTTTTCCTCTATTTCTTAATCAATCATGAGTTCATATGTACAATCAATGAATCAATACTACAATAATGGTGTGCTTCATTTAAACGGCTCAATTGATAATTAATCTGACCAATGATAAATAGACAGGAAAAAAAAATTTGTGAAGGTATAATTGTGAGCTAATTAAAACGATTTAATAGAGAGAAACATGCGTAGCATTAACATTTTCACAAATTGGCTTAGTTTTCTATGAGAAACATCTAAAGAAGATGTCAGAACTAATACTTTTTTCTATATCATAAAAATTTAGAAAAAAATAATAAGGCTAAAGTGCTACGCATTAGGCAAATGAGCTCTATTATCTAACAAGTTGGATCTCGAGTATAAAACGACAGATTCGAACTGTTTAATGTGATCGATCTTCATATTGACATTTAAACTAAATTGAATTTTATAATTTTAATTTTTTTATTAATTCTTTTATTTTTAAAAACCATCGTTTTTAAATGATTGATAATTTTTAGGTCAATTAGTTTTACAAAATCTGAAAAGATAGTAAAATAATTCGGAAAAAAAAAATATTATTCTCCTGATTTTAAATGGAAATCAAGTTGAATTGTTCACGTCAGTCATTTCAAATCCAAAGTCGAGAATAAATATGCTTAACGCATTGCGCTAATCTCGCTCTTAAAAAACTAATATAATATTTCAGAAATCAAAATTTTAACAATACTAGTGTAAACCAGAACTCGCCTGTGAGCATAGCGAAAAATAGTTAGGAGTATACAACGGGTGAGTTATGATATTTTATCAAAATTTAAATTCATTCCGACAATATCAGGTTAGAAAATAAAATTAGTTAACCCACCTATAATCCAATCCAACCCATCAATTTTATATATATATATGGATTTTTATGGGTTAAAATTTTGATCAATTAAAAATGCGCATATAATTTTTTTTATATACAGGTGTGCGCGGCTATGGAAGAGATCGAAGCGTCGTGAGAGAGGAGATCTCTCCAACTAGGGACATGAGTAACCAGTGGGTTCGAGTATAACACAGCTTACAAGTACAAAACTCATAACCCAATTCGGAATAACAGGTTTGTCAAATTTACAACCCGTATCCGACCCAATATCGTATTAATCCGGTAAAAAGCGGTCGGATCGGGTGGATTGAACGGGTTAAACAGTTTGACGGGTTTTTTGTACGGCCTAAAAATAGTTATTCTAATTTACTGAGTTGAATGCACCGATTTGATCCCATGGGTCCAGGTGTGTCTGATGTGTTAAAGATGGCTGCAAATGCGCTATTAACACGTTCACAGCTAATTCTGAATGCTTTGTGGTGCATGCATTAAGGTTGCTTTCTTCGTTTGATACTTCAGAATGTTTTTCCTAGGTCTAAAGTCTGAACGCATGTGAGTCAAAATTGTTGATGCATGCATTTGCATTGCCTTATTATTATTTTTTTTTAAGAATTTATATATTAGTAAATTCTTTTAGAAATCGGGGATAGTTTAAAAAATAACGTCGAGTGAAAAACGCTCTCTAATTTCTAAAGGGTAAAAAAAGACTACTTCACATTTGATATATTGACAGACATCTTTGTTGATGGAACTTGTATATTCTTCCAATTAAATAGGAATCAAGCGCAGTAGCAATATGGGTATCATGATAATTTGAAATATAATAACAATTCATTTTATTGAAATTGAGCAATCAAAATAATATAATGTTGTGTTATTATTTGATCTAGAACGGTGCATGACTGAACAGTAGGTTGATTGATTAATAACTATAATGTTGTTGATTTTAGAAAGCAGTTTTTTAAACAGTTTAATTGTATAATAGATAAAATCATAGAATTAGTATGCTTTCAATGAACTAAGTATAATAAGTGTTTAATTAGTAATATTATTCTAGAGAGTAGGTCTCACATATAAATCATAATATATATAAATATTTACAAAATATTACACTTAGAATAAAACTTCGAAACCGACGGAAATAAATGAATAATGAAGTAATTTTTTTACTATATAATTAGCCATGCATCCTTCGAATGAAAAAAAATAGAACTAAAACCTTTGGAGGCGTTTGGTTGTGTAGTAAGGAGTTACATAAGTTAAGTATGCATAAGTGCATATGTAGTGTTATATAATAGATGTTTGATTGTGTAATAAGGAAGAGTAACTTAATGCATGCATATATTCATGTCCAAAGACTAAAATGCTTTTGAATTTGAGTTATTTGATTTAGTAAAGGACAATTCCTATTTAGTGCAATACATACTTGGACTGTCTATTTTAGATCAGACGATTGAAATATGGCCTAACTATTATTATTTAATACTAATAATAAGAATAATAAAATAAGTAATAATAAGAAGAATATTATAATAATAAAATAATTAATAATAATAATATAAAAACTAATTATTATTATGTAATACTAATAATCTTAATAATAAAATAAGTAATAAAAACAAATAATATTGTAATATTATAATATAATAATAATAATATAATATAATAATTATTGGTTTTATTATTATAGGTTTTGTTACAACATTCTTATTATAATAATAATGTTATAATAAAACAAATAATATTTCTTCTTTCGAATAAGTAATAATAATAATAATAATAACAATATTATTATTATTATTATTATTATTATTATTATTATATTAATATTTTAAAAATAATTATTATCAACTACATTAGTGTTGGACATTTAGAGCTGATAAGAATTAATTTGAAGGGTACAAATATCAAATGAGACGACAAAAATCCGGTACATAAGTTATGTACCCTTATGCAACCTAATGTAACTAGTGTTTGATTGCATAAGTGTTGAATAACCTCTTATCCAACCTCTTATGCATGAAACAAACACTCCTATATATGTATACAATATACCACTAGTCCACTACAATGCGTGCTTCGTAGAATACCAAAATGGATGAACGCTTCCATACAATTGGGGATAGCTGCTGAGTGCTGAGTGACTTTCAAGTTTATTAATAAAAACTTGGCCCACTAACCCACACTACTTCGATGGGTCCCCCAGCTATTCAAGTAAGAGACGTCCTCTAAAGTCTTCGTTTTTTTTTTCCCCTTAACAAATTACCAAAGTTTAGAGAGAGAGAGAGAGTATTAAGTAAGTGGTGTTTTTTGGGTTACATGGCGGGTATGTTTTGCAAAATGGAATTTATAATTTGAGGTGAGTGAGCACGTGGAATGCAAATCAGTGGGCCCCAGCGGCAGGAGTGTGATCTTATTCTTAGCATTAGAATTTAGAGCGGAACATTCGGATTTATTGTTGTACACGAGTCTCTGGGGTCCAGCTGGCATGTCTTGCTGATCTTCTGCGACCTCTGCTCTTGTAAACTTCGTGTGCGCTTGAACTTTAGAATAAAAAATATTTTAATCTGTATATTGGAAGTGAGCTACAGATAATCAAAACAAGTTTTATCGATTATGAAGAAATTAATTGGGCAGGACCACAGGTTGGCTGTAGAAACGCTATAATTAATAATTGTAGTCAATAAAAATTGAAGTAGTTGCCAAAATAAAAATAAAAATTGAAGTACTCTATGCAGATCAATTGATCAAGGCATCAAGCTGACCAAAATCATGAAAAATAAACGGCACCTCTTTATATTAAAAAAAAAAAACTGCGCATTGTGCTTAAGTTTTTTTTTTTTTTGTGAAAACAAATAGTGGAAAAGACTACCCGTTTCACTATAGAAACAGAAAGTCTGTTACAAGGACTAAAGCAAAATTAGAACTACTCTCAAGTCTTTTTTTTTTTTTTTTGAAAGTTCTCTCAAGTCTCTAACGACGCCAAATTTAGGAATGGATCCTTATCGAAAAAAAAAAATTTAGGAATGGATCCGCATCCAATAATCCAATTCTCCAATTCTCCTCTCGCTACTCCAAACGAAACGCATGAAGAGCAAATTTTCCCAATAGAATAATACCAAGGCAATGCAGTAATGCACAGAATCTCAAACACAAAAAGAGAGAGTATTCAGCAAATAACAAGAAGTTAGCATCCATATATTCAGCTAAGTTGTAATCAAATTTTTTGTGTTTTAAAATAATTTTTAACATAAATAATGTAATTTTTTTAAGAAATCCTAAATAATATCCTCTGGAAAGTCTGGTCTAGCCTCGGTCTGCAATGATGTATTATAACATAATTTTCCTTTTTCTTTTTTTTTCTTTTTTTTTTGAAGAAAAAAAAGGAAGGAGAAGAAGTCCTACATAAACATAGAAGTTAAAATAATCGGTCAAAGTTGCTTGCACTTAATCCCATTATTATACTACTGACAGGAGCCAAGTGTGAATCGAAAAATAAAAGGTCTTTCACACTTGGGATTTTTTTTAATTATTTTTATATTGATATGAGTTGATGCGTATAAATCGTGCCAAACATGGGACGAGTAATAAGCTCAACATTAATAATTTTACAATATCAATTATTGAGTATTCTGGATAAAACAAATAAATAATCAGTGATAAAAAAGAAAAGTATTTTTTATATATAAAATTGCATATGCATGTTTTGTATTTCTACAACAGAATAATAAGATGTACTCATTAGTTTCAAAAGCTAATAGGAACTTGACATGAAATACACATTCGATGTTATAAACTGCGTCATTAATTAGGGATGCTTCTTGTTACACCAGGAATGGACAGATTAATTAATCCATTAATTAAATACAGCTTAATCTTTCATTTGTGTTGCATTTTCTAAGAAAGTATCTAGAAAAGATTCTAAAATGCCCATGCATCAATTTTCTCGTGTAGCATATTATTATTGCAGCCACAAATACAATATATGGTCGCTTCACCATCCCTCCCTCCCCTCCCAGGGCATAACTCACTGCACCTAACTTTATTTATTATTTTTCTTTTTTGGAATCCCAGCATTTTTTTTTGAACGATTAACCAAGCATTTATTTCATTTTCATTTTACTTTTTACTACAATGACTGCACTATAACTATTTGGAGTTACTCGGACAAAACGAATGTTCTCCAGTTAAATTATGAAAACTCTACAAGAACAAACTACAAAGAAGTATTTGGAAGTTGGAACTTATCAGCCAGGTACCCTTTTCTCTAGTGACCGAGTCAGACAATTTATTAAGATAACACATTTACTCGTTCTCTCTGTATTTTACTTATGTATAGAAGTACGAGTTTTCAGCTTAATATAAAAAAACATACAAATATTTCGGCAGTGGGCATAATATGGAAAATACAAGCATTTTTTTAAAATTTATTCCAACAATGATAGGAAAAAAAAAAAAAAAAACTTGAGCTAAGTTCCTTGAGTTAGATAGGACTGGTGTCATGTTTTGGCATCATGCATTATTGCCCCTAATTTTCTCGTTAAGAACTAATTCCTTCATGCCATAGGAAAAACTAGAAATTTTTTTAATGAGATCGGTGATATAAATTAATTACAGAAAAAAATATGATAGATGTATTGGGGGTCAACAGTGGAATAATGATCCTATTTTTATTAAATTTAAATATAAATTTTCTTACAAAAATATATGTATAATGTAAAAATTTCTATATAATGGAACCTAATCGAAACAAAACGGGGGTGTTGGCCCTATTCTTGACACTTAAATCCACCAATAATTCATTCCATGCGTAAATTTTATGGCGACATCATGTTTGTTTTTATTTATAATTATAAATTATAATTTTTAAGTTTCAAACGAAATATGTCAGCACTCAATCCGATTTGCTAAAAATACTAGTATTTTTATTAATATTCATAAAATTTAGAGTTTTGATCTTAAGATAAATAAACTTATTATATAGCTATTTTGAGACGATTGTGCGCCACTCCTAACAAGTACAACATCAAGTTTTTTTTTTCTTTTTTTTTTTTTAATTTGAATGTTAAGTTATTAACGTAGAATGTATGGTTGTTATTGATGCACCAAAAATATGGACATTTAATGTCTTTTCATTCTTGATTTAACCAAAAGCATACTTTCCTTGGATCTTTTCTTTCAAGCATCAACGATTTTTTTCCCCTCTTTCTTGGTTGAAATATTATTACTATTTAAAAGAAGGTAAAATGGTATTGATACGGAATTTCTTACCCCTTTTCACCAAGACACATTTTAAGAATATATGCAATTCTTAAGCAATCAAATGCAGATTTAAAAAGTAAGTATGATATGAGGTAAA
Organism: Rhynchospora breviuscula; assembly: GCA_027562975.1. Lineage (NCBI taxonomy): Eukaryota > Viridiplantae > Streptophyta > Magnoliopsida > Poales > Cyperaceae > Rhynchospora > Rhynchospora breviuscula. Next base: position 57,974,050 of record CM050398.1, on the reverse strand, counting down.
ATTAATAAAGATGTAGCGTGAGCTTAATTCTCGATCTCATTATATTAAAGTCAAGCAATTAAAACCAGAATAATTAATTTATTTCACGCTTCATTATTACATGGAAAATTTGTTAACTCGATCTAAAATTAAAAATACCGTTTCCAAAACTAAATTTTAATGCCTTCAGTCTCACTATATTTTGAGCCCTTAACTTTATACAAAGAATTTAAAAATTATTTATTATACATTTGGTATGAAAATGTATCACTTATTAATATATCAATTTTAAATTGTCTAAAACATTGAAACAATCTATTGAATTTTTTAAATTTTTAATAGCAATTGTCGTCATCTACAAAATTACTTTTTTTTAGGAATAAGATTTGATAGGTCTCTTTCTACTAAAATAAAAAATAATAACGTTGAAATGAGTAAGCTTAAAACAAATGTTAAAAGGATCCTTACATTCTTAACAAGTGAATGGTATTATATCGAACGCATCGTCAAATCTGTATACACACTAGGAACTGTCCATGTAATGATCAATTATTATTAACATTTAACAATAATAATTTATTTAAATCCGTGTCACCGAACGGCACCGCGGTGTTTACTGAGTTAACAACTCGTAATTTCCAACGTTAACTCACTGCATAAGCAAGCGCACGTCGTGGGCCCACAGAACCACCCAATAGGAACGTGACACGATGGCAAGAAGTGGCCCACGTTGGTTGGTGGATGGAGGGATGGATTGTTCGGTTTCCTAACTAATTCCACCTCACTTACTCCTACACGCAATCTTCAGACCAAGTAAATGGAAAAGGTAAAACAGCAGTGTTGTCATTGACCAAATAGCCCTCCTTTAATTCCTACACGTCACTAGATACGAGAAGGTGACCGGGAAATAAGGAAGGATATATCGAGGGTAAAATCGTCCAACAGGGCTGCGAGTTCGACAGCAAGGCTTTTTCGTGTGGCTTGAGCAGCGCCAACGTCGCCAGGGGTCTTGCAATTTCGAAATCAGTGGGAAAGAGAGGGAAATGCGCTGACCGACTCGTGTCGGTGTGTATAACCGGCTCTAACCCGTTTCCAAGGCAGCGCGACTAGGCGTGAATGCGTGATTGTGTTGTGTGGACTGTGGAGCGAACGAACCCCTTCTAGTTCTTGCCATTGACGCCTTTCTTTTTGGAATACAAATTAAAGCCTTTTTCTTCACGGTTCACACCATCCCAACCTCGCTTAGCTCATTAATAACCGCATCAAAATCATTAAATAAAGCGCGCAAGGACGATCGATCAAGGCAAACCCCACTCACCCTCTCCAGTACCAAACGTACAGGATGACGTTCCGAGTCGAAGAATCAACGTGACTGCGGCTCTCCAGTTGGTAGAAAAATCGGAGAGAGTAGAAAAGGAAATAAAACTGGGCCGTATATAAACAAGGAAAAAGTGTGGGATTTTTAATAAGGGAGGTTCGGCTGATGGGATTGAATGGCAGAAAGCTGCTTCAAGAGATGAGCAGCAGTCTCTGCAAGGAGCCCTCTTCTTAGATTCTCTTTTACTCTTCCTTCTTTCTTTCTTTCTTTCCTTCTCTCACCTTTGTCTCTCTCTCTCTCTCTCTCTAATTATTAAAACATGGAGCAAGGGCCACCATGGCGGGATCCACGATGGACACCATACAACTACGGAGCCGGATCCACCGTCCAGCTGCCTCTCCAAGGCCGATCGGACGGCGGTGGCGCCACCGCCGGAGGAATGTTGAAGAGGAGTTTTACAGAGATGGAGAGGCAAAATCAGCAGACGCTTCTTCAACAAGCTCTGCTTTGGAGAGCGGTGAGGCAGAAGACTCTCATGGAGTCGCCGCTACAAGTACAAGCACCGGTTCCATCACCTCTCTCGCCGATACTTTCTCCCTCTGTGTTCTCCTCCGGCAGCTCTGATCTTGGTAGCCTAACTTCGGCCTCCTCCTTCTCTTCTCTCAATTCAATTCCCGGCTTGGTGTCGCAGCCGCAACAGAGGGAAATGATTTTCAACAGAAACATGAATATGATGAATAGGAATTTGAATTCGAATATGAGTATGAGTATGAATATGAACGTGGGTATGAATTCAAATATGAATTTGAATTCGAATATGAATACGAGTATGAATAGGAGCCCTGCAGGGTACTCATTTCCCACTCCGTCTCCGGCACCGGTAAATGACTCGGTGCGGAACCGGCTGCAGGAGCTTGAGAGGCAGCTGCTATGCGACGATGAAGATGAGGAGCCTAGTGTGTCTGGCTCGGTGGTTATCAATTCTGAATGGGATGAGACGATACAACAAATTCTAGATATATCAACTCCGTCTCCACCGCCTCCTCCGCCTGTGCCACAATTGCCGATGATGGGGACAACTCAGATTCAGCCGCTCTCCTCTTCCCCTTCCAACTCTTCCTCCTCCACTGCCTCCTCCTCTGCTTCCTGCTCGCCTCCTGCCCCAGCAACTCCTCCCCGACAGTTACTTGCCGACACTGCCTCAGCCATTGCCGAAGGGAATCTAGAAATGGCTCTCGTCAACATGGCTGTCCTAAAAAGGAATGTGAACCCAAACGGTGATACAGAGCAGCGGCTTACGGCTATGATGGCGACTTCTCTGGCTGCTCGTATTAACTCTTCATCGGCAACTCAATTACCGGCAGGGAATCCCATTGCCGAGCTGTGTGGCCAGGAGCAACGATTCGCAACACAGCTGTTGCATGACACGTCTCCCTGCTTCAAGCTCGGGCTCCTAGCTGCAAACCTTGCCATTCTCAGGTCCACTGAAGGGTCCTGCCTTCATTTAATCGACTTTGACATTGGCACCGGCTCTCAACATGCTGGCCTCATACAAGCCCTCGGTGAGAGCAGAAAAAATGTGTTGTTCAAAATTACTGTTGTGTCAGACCCCACTTCGCCCTTCACCCCAGCTGCCTCTGCCCAAATTAAATCAGTTGTGGACCGGTTGAAGAAGGTAGCTGAGCGTGCAGCGGTCGATCTCAGGTTCAACATTGTGACATGTCGGGTTTCGGAACTGGACCGTGTACAACTATGTTGTGAGCCTGGTGAAACATTAGCTGTAAACCTTGCATTCGTGCTATCGCGAGTCCCAGATGAGAGCGTCACTCCTGCAAACCCTCGGGATGAGCTACTTCGCCGAGTCCGCTCCCTGGGTCCCCATGTGGTCACTCTCGTTGAGCAGGAGATGAATGGCAATACGGCACCATTCACCACACGTTTCACCGAGGCATGTGGTTACTATGGAGCAATCCTGGATTCTCTAGAGGTGACATGGAGCCGGGACAGCATGGAGCGGGCCCGGGTAGAGGCAGCCCTGGCACGTAAGGCTGTCAATTTGGTGTCAAAGGAAGGTGCTGAGCGGGTGGAGCGGTGCGAGGTGCTCGGCAAGTGGCGGGCCCGTATGAGCATGGCTGGGTTGGCGCCGGTTTCTCTCGGACCCGACATTGCTAACCAGCTTCGTGCCCGGCTAAGTTCGGCACGACCTAACCCTGGTTTCATGGTCAAGGAGGAATCAGGCGGTATTGGATTCGGGTGGACGAGTCGGATCCTGACGGTGGCATCTGCCTGGCGTTAGCCTGACGCGACTATCTCTGTCTCTCTTTTATTGTTCTCACCAACTTCTACCACCGTGTCTAAAATTCTTTTTTCATGATTTAATTTGCTTTCTTTCTTTCTTTTTTTTTTGTTCACTATATCTATAATTAATTATAGGCATGGTGATTGATTGCTGGTACCAATAACTTTATTATCATTTAAGTCGATCACCTTGTTGTTTCTATTGTTAACAACGAGATATATATGCTATGAAAAGCGAAATTTAATTGCATCGTGATCTGAGTAAGTTGTATACATATATGGTTTCTTTTTGAGATGTGAGATGACTAGATGAGCTGTCATGTTGTATAGGGGTGCGTGATGGGGATGTCAAATGGAATGGGGATTTGGAGTAAAGAAAGAAAGAGTGGGATGAGAATTTGGGTTTGTGTTTTTTCTAATTCCGTAAAGAATGCAAGTTACAAAGGGGCTCGGTCTCGTGAGCCGAATTTTTATTATTACTTTTTTTCTTTAGTCTTTTAATTTATTTATTGTGTTATTACAAGGGAGCGCGTATGGCATGACCTGGTTTACACAAGTTGTTAGTGACTAGAGGCTACCATTGATTTCGTCTTAATTAATTTGATTCTTTTCCTTATTGATTTGTGACTGTGGATATTAGGGGCGAAGCTACGTGGATTTTGGTGGACGCACCTCAAAAAAAAAATATTTACTTAATATTGTATTTGTTTGTAATTAAAAAAAGATCACAAGTCTCAAAAATTTGAAGGATCCAGCTGGACATGTCATGTTTGATTTGAATTGCATAACGATGCTTAAAAAATCGCATAGGGACCTAAGTATCATTTGTTCCTGACTAATCATCTTCTTCCTTCCTCCCTAATGAATTTTATTAAGACAAAATTGAGAATAAAATGGAATATTTGGATGAATAATTATTTGTAGCACATATATACTAGCGTGAATCTCGCGCAATGCATGATTTGTCTATATAATTTTTGTGAACTTTAGGACATTATAAATAAAAGCTATCAAAGAAGATAAAAAATATAATTCGGATATTATATAAAAACTGTCACTAAAAATTCTAAATACTACATATTCCTGCAAAAAAATTCTGAGCACCACAAAAGATAAGAAATATTGTGGTTTGAACAGTGGCCAAATTCCTCTGTATGCCTGCTATCTTTATATATCTATAATATAGAAAAAAAAGTGTTCAATGAAATTTATAATGAACCTATTATGTAAAATGATGAGAAAAATGAAAATTCATAGGAAATTGTTGTACTTTTTTTTATTGTCTTGATTTTTGAATTATTATTTTGTATATTAAATATATTATTTTAGATTTTCTATTGTTATTATAATATATATTTGATTTCTCATGAATTTTTTTATGTTACATTATTTAGAGTTCTTTATTTCAAAATTATTATTATACTATGTCTATATTAAAAGTTACATCATACATATATTTTCAGCAAAAAAAAATTTACGGACCCTGCTGACATGAAATTCTAGCTTCGCCACTGGTGGATATCATGACTTCCTGTGGTATTTCATGTTGCAGCGATTGATATGATATAACAAGGGTGCTGATGTTAATAGAAGCGTGCTTATGTTGCATGAAGTGATATCTAAAATCTACAACGCTTTCATGGCAGCAAATTTAATATTGACAACTGCATAATTATAATCGTTTTCTTTCTTAAAAAACATAATAAGTTAGAAAGGACCCTCATGACTAATCCATTGCAAGGAAAGCAAATTCACTACATACACTCAATGTGTATCATGCATATTACCAAAAGACTGTATGGCACTGGTATACCATTACCACCTGGTATTAAGACCACATCGATCTATCACACATGCCCCGACTATATACGACATCACATATACTAACGAGTAACGACCACCACAAAACACAAAATATGATCAACAAAGACATCTCCGTCATTATTACAAATACAGCCACACATGAACTAGGTAAATTCTTTGTTATTTTGATGTAACCAATTACACATGAGCATCTTTCAGTCATACCATAAATACGAGGCTAGGTTGGTGATTGTAGTTGATGGTAGCTATAAAGCGTATTTATTCCCCAATGATCCATTGAAGATTCTTGGGCCATTCATTAATTGCCACTAAATATCCACAACTCTTCATGTAGGCATACGGGTTCTACTAAGTTGCTGATCTCATCTTAATAATAATAAAAAATTAATTGTTAACCTTTTGCTTGTGGTTTCTCACCTTACAAATATCCATCCTAACTTATCCAATATTTCGTGGGCAACTCGTATCCATTTTGTTTTCTTTTATCTTTTTTCTTTTAACAAAGAAAGAAAGTGTTGGTCTGTTGCTTGTGTTTCTTCTTTTTTATGTAACTTATTCTTCATCTTGCGACTTGTGGGTAGCATTATATCAATTTGGTTTTCTTTTTGCCTTTCCTTTTAGGGAAAAAATTTGTTGATAATGAGCTCATATATTCCGTCGATAAGTGGTATTGATGAAACAAAATAAAATAAAGTTCAGCTAAAGCTTCCTAAATGAGGTCGTTCTCAACACGCATTCATAGTTTATATTTTCAAAATCAAAATTGTTCTGAGGCAGTGGTCAAACCGTCACTCACTCACTCACTCATGTGGTAATCAAAAGTATTTGCAGTTATAAATGACTAATCGGCCACATAAAATTACTTATTGGAACGAAATTTTTTTAGGACTAGAATCGATTGGAGCTGAAAGGAAAAGAAAGGACTTTGAAATCAAATCTTTTTAATCAGATTGAAGATAAAAAATGGAACGAGTTCAGCTGAGTTTAATCGACACTACTGTTCAATCGATTGAACTAAGGCAACGACAAATCTCCTGAAATTTCTTTTTCTTTTTCGGATTTGGAAACGGGATTTGAGCACCGCGAACTCCCACCAATTTCAAATCTTCTCCGATCAGAAAATTTGATAAAACAAATTAGGAATCCGATTTCCTATGTAAAAAAATGGTTTCTGATTGGGGCCTTAGTTACCGGAGAAATCTGATTGATCGGCCATTCGGCAGCCAAATTGGTTAGTCAGTTGATTAATCAATAGACTGTGTTTAGTATTATTTTTCTCATTTTGACATTTATAGAAGTTTCTATGATTTTTCTGAAACTAACAAAATTCTTATAGTTGTCTTATTAAAGAAAAAAAAAACGAGAACCATCTGTTTTCCTATTTTTTTTTCTGAGCTGTTAAATAAAATGTGTAAAGAACTTTCTACATATTTTTTAACTGATTATTTTTCAATAATCAATACACAAAACAAAATTAGACAATGAGGAGCTTTTTTTTTTTTCTCTTTTATTTCTCTAACAAGATGTCAAGATGATGGATCCTAAAATTTTATTATTTGGTTAATGAGAATAGAACATAATAAGTAGGTACAAATTATATTTTCAATTATGTCTAAAAGATAGTTAAGTTCAGGCTTTTAATTATTCTTTAATTCTTTAGTCCTCGGATGAAGAAAGTACATCTTCTATTTCTCAAATATACAAAAATAGTTTATTTTAATTTGACTTTAAAAATTTGTAGATATATTAATATGAACGTCAATTATCTATAAAAATTTTATTATTTACTTGACAGAACCTCGTCCATTGGTCAAACAATTACCGTTTTTATAACTTTTTGTTCAAACCAGAATCATGGAAAGATGTCTTTTGCAATCATCAATTGGTTCTAGAACTCTAATTTAATTTGAGAAGGTAGTGCTGATTCTTTTGCTACTGCCATTTTACCAATAAATCTTCCTCTTGAGTTGAAAGCATCTTTCCTGCTAATTTCCAATACTTTGTACCTAACTCGAGTTCCGCATATATGTACAAATTATTTGTCACCGTGATTCGCATATTGAAATTCTTTTTGGACGTCACCGCCACAAAAAAAGGACAGATCAGGTCTTTGTTATGTCTAGCCCACAAAAATTAAAGAAGCCACATGCACATGCTCAAGTTGCTTGATTTGCAGTCTTAAATGCGATATATATCCAATAATTTCATCAGGATATATGTAACTATGACTAGTTGTAATTTTTTGGATACTTATCCACAATAGTTAATATTCTCTAGTATCAAGATCAAAAATCATTTTTATTATTCCTTGATAATGCTATTTCTGAAACATTTCAAAGGTTTATGGGGTCTCCCTAGTTTGGATACATGCACGCTCCAAACTAAATGAAACACAGAGAAAGAACCTGGACACACAATATATACTGACATTATGGCATATTTGAAAGGAAAGGGGATGTGCGATTATTTATGCAACAGTTCTATTAACCGAACATTACCCAGGATAATTTTAGCAGACGTGTAGATGCAAAAGATTTTGTCGACCTATAGTTGTTGTTTTTTATTTTCTTTGTTAATATTTTTTAGTGGGTCTTTTTTTCTTTTTGTTTTCTTCGCTGTGCTTGTATATAATTTCTTTATTCTATGAATTTAGTAGGCTTTTCCACTATTATAAAAAAAATCCGGTGCAATTTTTCTGTTATCCTCCTATTCATGGACATTTGGAAATTAAATTAATAATAACATTAAAATAGCAACTTATTGTTCAGCGCGATAAGAATGAGAGTGTTGACCAATTTAAAATTCAAAACATCTAGATTGATTTGCTCCTACTCAACTTCACTATAGCTCGATTTACATATATAATATACAAAATATTATAACAATTAATCTGTTATAAGTTGCTCATCAGTTTATATTGCAATATCCAAGAACATTGATAAGTTCAAATATAAGAAGCTACATTAGATTAGATTACACTGTCTATTGACATAAAATTGAAAAAAAAAACTAATAATAGATTAGAATTACACACTTTCTATGAAGTAGACACAAAGTATGACACAAATCGACAACTGGAACTTGTGCAGAATGCAAGCTCGATTCAAGGTGGAGTCATGTCCAACAGGAAAACACTTTTTAACTAAAGTTGTTTCAAAGTAGAGGCAGAATTGATAAGCTCCATTAAAAATCATCTGCACTACCAGTAAATAAACATTTGTACAATTTGTTCTGCCAGAATCAGGAATAACAACCTACAGTGCTTAATCATCCCGTGAAAAAAATCTCTGAGCATGGTCAATTTTGCTCTAGTTGAGTACAGTAAGGTCCTGCCTTTGGCAGGTGATTATTACGGTATGGCCTAGATAAAGACATTTGCTACATTCCAACCTAGACTTTGAAAGCATGATTATATGCACCTAATAATTAATTCTTTTTTTGCATGGCGTTTCTGAAAATAGCTGTCGTATATAACTAAATGGTCTCCTTTTTCCCCAGTTCCCACAAAACATAATATAGGGGAAACTAGCACGTTTTTTCTTTTTAACAAACTGATTGTTTGATACTTATCTAGTAAAAGAAATACATATTCTATCTCATCATAAACTTCATAGACATGTTTGATCTAATCATCCATCAAATAACTTTATCGCACAGCACGGAACATTTCCTAAATGAGCTAAAATCTAAATTGCAAATCAAGCGCACACACTAGCAAACACTACCAAACAATTGGAGCAACATTTCTCAGCCGGAGATGAATATATACGACAGAACATGAGAAAAATGCTACTAGCCTACTATCCTCGAGGGAAAAAATGAAGCACAGCAAGAAGACATGCATATCACAATAATAACTAAATCGCCGACATGGCAACAGCATCCAAAGAATCAACCAGTCAACAAGAAAGTAAATAAACTCATAACAATGGATACTAAGCGTTTGTCATATATCATAACCGATTCACATCAGAATTACCACCATACTTCAAAAAGCCAACACCATTCACAACAAAAAGGATCATATAGAAACAATAACATCTGTCTCTGCCATTCAAGAATTCACTTTAACTGATCAATTCTACTTGGGATAGTAACCAGGAGGTGGGTAGGCCTGAGGCTGGGATGGGTACCCTGGGGGTGGATAACCTGGAGCTGGTCCCTGTGGAGGCGGGTAGCCATAAGGCTGGCCATATGCTGGTGGTGGGCCATAATTGGCAGGTGGAGGGATTGGCTGGTCTATGCGAGACATCTGCTGCACTGGTGGCACGGCCATAACACCAGGCGGACCGAATTTGCCATCCCTCTTGTCCAGCTCGACCTTGTGTTGTGTCTGCAGCCAAAGACACAAAATTATCAACTAGTTGTAATTTACTGTACTTACATAGCCTGACTTAATTTTCTTAAAACTCTTTTGAGAATTGGAATTGATTAATCACATGGATAAGACCAACAACACGTAAAAGAAGAAAGATATTTTAATACCTGCATGCATGCGCAAACCCTGCAAACAAAATTCAGACAGATCATTAGCCTCAGTAAAATAAACAGCAACAGAAGTGACATCTTTGTACATCCATGCGGGGGTAGCTTTAAAAAACATTAAATAGCTCATGATTTTAGTGTGGCTCATATGATGTTTGCACACAAGGAAACAAAGGGCTTCACATAGAAAAAATTTTCCATGGGTGCAAATTCAATTTTAGAGATTTGCAAGGTCATATATATGTAAAATATAAAAAGGTACTTGGTAAACTATTATGGAAAATTTGACTTACGTCCAGTAGACAAAGTCAGAAAGGCAGTTAATAATCTGAGAGAGTTCCGAGAGTTCTTCACTTCCAACCAAACAGGCAATTATAGAGCAAATGCAGGCAAGTTGTTGGAGAAGGAACATAAATCCCTGTAGGTACATAGACACAGAATAGTTGTTACTTATTAGAGAAGAAAGAAAATATAGATAAGGCCATTCTAATCGAGATAGTAGATTGGACAGAGACTGTACAATAATGCAATTATCACACTTGGTAGTCTGAATGTTGAACTCATCTTGCAGAAGGAAACGGGTGGAAGCAACTGAATTGCCGAAGCAACAGAATACCTGAAATTACCAAGTGCAATTAAAAATTTAATTTATTCAATCTATTCAGAATAGCGAGACAACAACAGTGGTTCAACTTCTATATTAACAAGAACATTAGAAAAATGAAGTTCCTATATGGAAGATAAGGTGACTTTTAATTGATATTAGGTTATCTAAAACGGGACTAATTTGTGACCTAAAAATAAAAGGGTTCTGAAATGAATAAAAATGTTCAAGAAGCCAGCTTATATCATACACCCGTATTTTACAATGACTACAACAATTACTCTGATTCACTGAGGGTATAGAAAAATGAATTAAAAACACAATAATTATTTGCTCATGTTGCCTCTACAATTCAAACATTATGCCGAAAGAAGAATTCTTACCAAAGGAACTTTCCACTCAATAAGGAAAAAATAATTACCAAAGTTAGAAGCATTTGAAAGAACAAAATAGAAAGGAACAGTGCATGTACACAAACACCTTGATCTTTCAAAAGGTCAACGCCATTACTCTTTTAAAGAAATAATTCAATTACTTTCTCACTTCATTCTAATCATCTTCCATTGCTTTCTAGAGAAAAAAAAAAAACCCTGGCAAGCTCTTTGGATAGTTCAGGACCAATAAATTAAATTTCCATTCAATAGAATAGCCATGCCAAAACATGCAGTGGTCGGTTTTAATTGTATAAAACAAGAGCTCATTCTTACCTGGTTCCATTTTTTCTGGTAACTAACAATAATTAGCTCTCAACTAATCAAGGTTTTAAAATGCAATTTGTGTGGTTTGACGGTTGGGTGGTAATTTAGCATTTATCAGTGATAAAACAGTAATAAAACAGTTATGCGGTGATAAAACGGATAAAATGGTAGTGCGGTATGAACCAAAACTAAGATGAAACGGAAAAACAGAGTTTTTTAAAAGCTTGCAACTAATCTACACTTCACCATTATGTAAACGTTTGAATCATGCCAAGAAATATTTTCACTGAATCACTTGTCGATTTGATTTGAAAAGGTACCAATAATAAAATAAAAATTTGAGAACCTCAATCGATTTTGAAAACAAGGATGAAGTTATATATTAACCTCAGCAGCAAGGCAAAATTCAGGGCATTTACTTTCACCGCACCTCCCACTGCAGGGCAGATAGCCAGCACAACAAGTGTACCTGTTAAGAGAACAGATAAATTAGCTTAACTTTAGTTAAAAATAAAAAATGCAAAAGAGACAGATGCCATTTAATACTTTAATCTGTTTTTACCTTGACATATCATTATACAATGCTCTTTTGCGGAGCATGTAGGACACGCAAGGTCCGCTGAAAAGAAACAAGTAAACATTTTAGTGAAATTTAGAATTTGGCAGGCAATTTTGTTTATGATAATTATAAATTTACTCAATCATTTGGGGATAAGTCCATCCATAAGAATGACAATTATGGAAAAAAAAGTCGCACTAATCAAGGATAAAAAAGTAAATCTCTATTGCTGATCTCCAAGCATTAATTCTCTAAATAAATTAATCCTTTTACTTAATATATTCAAGAACTAGTATGAGATCAGCACATGCATTATATTCCTGAGGGTCTCATCATTTAAATTGCAAAAGGTAGAGTATCCTGCCATGCTAAATGAGACAAACTGTCATGTACCTTGAAACCCTAACTCTAATGCTAATTTATGGATCCAATTGGACTGAAAAACACATGTAAAAATGCACTACTGGGTACATAGAAGTTATCAGAAATTGGCGAGCAAATTTGTTTGTTCAAGATGCAGATTAACTCAAAAATCAGCATCATAATTTGAAATCCTAGACGAATTAGCTAACATTAAAAATTGGCTTAGAGATAGACATTAAAAAAAAAAATCCCAAATGGACTTTTTCTTGTTCTAATGACAAGTGAAAAGCACAACATTGCTGAAAATCATCTAATAACAAGAAAACAAAATTAAAAGAGAGAAGAAGAGTATCAGAGCGATCAGATTACTCACCACCAGAGGGATAAACAGCAGTCTGCAAGGAAAAAGTACAAGTTCAATCAAAATTGAGAAATTCTAGTAGCAACGATAAACCTAGAGCATCAAATTAAGCTTGAAAAGAACAATTTCTTGATCTAAAAGTAAAAGTAACCGTACAAGGGAAGTCAGCCTTGATCGTGCTCATGAGATCAGTGTGCCACAAGTTGCGATAGTTCTGACGGAGCTGCATCTTGTCGATGTACTCTTGATTCGCCATTGCTGGTTCTCCGACGCGATGCGATCCGAGATCGGAAAGGGAAGGAGAAAGGGAATGGGAAAGCGATTTGAAATTTGGAAGGGTTTATGGCAAAAAAGAAGCGATTCTTATTATATGACGCGGAGTCAACTACGACTGACCGAGCGAGCGTTTCTTTCCACAAAGAGGATAGACTTTAACTCCAATTAATTAATTAATATGCTTCTTTTTTATGTTTTTCCAGAAGAAGGGCGTTTCTGATTGGAGCGCTAAAGAGCACAACCTTTGTGGCTTCTCTCCAGTGGCGAAGAGGACTGAAGGCTCCTACAAGGAACCGTCTCTATCAGCGGATCGGATTTTTTTGTGAGATCCGAATTCAAAATCGCTAGGAATTTTGGGCGATTTATTTGTGTTGAATCTAAATCCACCAAAAAAATAACATAATTCATGGAGTCATATTATATGCGAGAAATTTTTTATTTTGGACTCCGATCATGTTAGTTGCTTGTTTTATTTTATTTTATTTTTGTAACAAAATGTATATTTTGAACAACACAAATTTTATTTTATAAGAAACAAATTATAAACAATATTTATCTAAGCTACTTTTTTCATTTTTTTAAGTACGGATTACTCAGAAACATAGTCTGGTTCCTTAACTATGAAATTCTTCATTTGCATTATATGTAGAACGTATTCCTTATGAGAGGGGGTTGGGGGGCAATTACTAACAATTTGTATATTCATTATTCTGGTCGATATAAGGAACAATTAAAAGATCCTTTAAAATGTATAAGATATCCTTATAGATTATGGATTTCAATTTCTTTATTTTTGTATGACATCTCTTTTAATAAAATCTTAATAAACATAAGTTAGCTTTCAAGTACAGGAAAATTGTTGAAACAACAAATTTTAATTGAATAATAAATCATTTAAATTTAATATTTTTACAAGCAAACATATTTATTTTCAAGATTTTATGAGTTTCATTTTACTTATGATCAGGTAATTAAATTCCAGATATACATCAGCAAGCTGCAAGTAACAACACTTGCACTTATGATATAATCATTTTACTAAATATGCACTGTTCACTTCATCAAGCTATTTGGAATTGGAGTTTATCAAAGGTTTGACGGTTATAGTGATCTAAGAAGGTCCACTAAGACCAACTAGTGTTGTAATATAGTCGAGTTCATGTAGTACTGGAGAAGAGTATGGCATTTTGTATTTTGTTTTTTTTTATTTTCTTTTTTCAATAAATAGCTGGTTGCCTCTCAAAAAAGGCTGTACTGCCTAAGAAGGAAAACCAACATGTGCGCACATCGGGACTCTTGGAAGGTTTCAAAATTCGTATATAATGAAATATTATGCGGAGATTTTTTGACCTGGGGTAGTTGGAGTCTGGAAGGTCACATCTGAATTTGCGTGAAAGACGGTTACAACTTACAAGGAGTCAAGGACGTTATCTCATCTCCTATTATGCTTAGAGGAACAATAAAATGCAAACTATAATTGAAAATCGGATACCGGTAAAAGACTGGTAAAGATGAAATTGCTCAAATTATCATTGTAATTGAATTATATTTTTCCATTACATTGTTTCATCAGCCACTAATGATGTATATACATATGAGAGACTAATAGAATGCTCTAATTCCTAAACTAATCAGTAAAACACCAAGTGTCACAACATAAGAGGTGAAGCGCAGGACCACAGGAGGACCACTGGCGTACTACTATCAAGTTGGTTGCGTCTCTTCTGTTAGCTGAACAATTTGCTGCTCTCCGTTTGTAGTGCCACTGGAGCGTCCAATTGCTGTATAACAGACAAAAATAAAAAAATAATTTAAATATCATTTTTTGGGAGTTTGTAGGATGCGTTATTTTTTTAAATTCGATCTGAGTCCTCATTAATCACAGTCGTTTTTAATTTTAAACGAACAACCCATATAAAAAATTAGTCCATAGCAGAATTTATTTATTTATATTATATATTTACTGTTTTAGGCTTTTAGGCTCTGTTTGGATCATATGAGATTAAGGATAGGATTAGTTATTCAGGATTAAAATTCTTAATCGTAAATTCTTAAAAATAAGCTTAATCTCATGTTAAAGTTTTTTGTTTGGATGATGCAAGGAATAAATAATGAGCTGTGTCCTTTTTTCCTTTTTAATTTTTAATCTCACTCTCTTATTCTAACGTTTTGATCAGATAAGTTAATCCGTCTCCGAACCGGAGTAAACCCTTAATCTAAGTTGTTTGGATTGTGCCTTAATCGGAAATAGCTATTTACTCCCAAATAACCCCTTATTCCTATCCATCCAAACAGAGCATTAGCGAGTATATATTATTTGAAATAGTCACTACATTTGTTGTTTAACTGTTAACGAAAAATTAAATTAGCAACCATATGAAAATTTAAATTAGCATAATAATCTCGTTAATTTAAGACTTTGGAAGCTTTACTTGGGCCGTTGTTTGTTCCAGTCGGGCTTTTTAAGGCTTCGACTCAAAACAAATTACGGTCTATTAAATTTTCAGATGCAATTAGTAGCGCTATTCAAGAAGTCCGTTGATCTTAAAATATACAAATAATTTGGGTCGAAATTTTGTTTCTTGAATTTATAGCCCAAAATTTTATAAGAATTTCATTTTTAACCACTTTGTGTTGGGTGTCTACAATCCAGCCCAAAAATTCACAAAATTTATTTGAACAAGAAAACTCTTCATGTGACAAGGGCGCGGGCGCCAGTGCAGCTTTAATTCTATTATATAAAATTCGGAGTTGATAACTGCAAGCAAAAGCTAAGACAATTGAACAATCACAGCCAAAAATGGTAACTGCGCACTTCCAAAAAAGGAAGGCGCGTCCCTTTCTCACCTGCGTACCCTCCTCTACCCACGCAAGAGACGCGTCCCCTCCTCAACTCCTCTGCCTGCATGCGTGACGTCTCTCCCTACCCACGCGACTCCCTCCCTCCCCTCCTTCCTTCTCTCTCCCCTCATTCCTTCTCCTACTCCTCTTCCCGCGCGGCTCTCTCCCCTTCCCTGTTTCCTTCTCTTGCCCCACTTCTCTCCTCTCTAACATCCTCTCATCCCCTATTTGTTGTGTGTTTGCATATTTTTTTTCTAAAGATACTCCTTTAAATAGAAATAAGTACTCCCTTATGATATGTATCTACATAATATTACAAGATACTCTCTTGTGGAAATATATATACTCTCTAATGACAATTAAAATACTCCCTTATAGTTCTTGATTACTCACTTAAATTGATCACATATTTACACTTATTAGGTACTCATTTGATATTTATTATTTACTTCCCTGTATTTATTATTTACTCCTTATAGTTCTTGTTTACTCACTTAAATTAACCACGTATTTACACTTATTAGGTACTCCTTTGATATTTTATTATTTACTCCCTTGTGGTTATTAGTTACTCCCTTAATTTAACCATGTATTTATACTTATTAGGTACTCCTTTGATATTTATTATTTACTCCATTGTCATCATTAGTTACTCCCTTAATTTAACAACGTATTTACACTTATTAGGTACTCCTTTTATTTTTATTATTTACTCCCTTGTCTTTATTAGTTACTCCCATTATTTGGTACATATAAAAAGTTTATTAGTTAATCACTTATATAATAATTAGTTACTCCTTTATACTCGTTATTTACTCCCTTTATAGTTATTATTCACTCCCAAAATATAGGTGCACAGGAAGTTATTAGTTTTTCCCTTATGTGTTATAAATACTCCCCTCTACTATTTTAGTTACTCCCAAAATAAAGATGCACAGGAAGTTATATAACTCTGTTCCAAAATTTTCTACCAAGTTTTTCATGCCTTCTCTCTGCCAAATTGGTCAGAACGAAGGAAAAAATTTTGTCGCGAGCAAATTGAAGCAAGAGGGACAAAAGAGTCACATGAGTGAAGGGGAGAAAGGAGGCACATAGGTGAAGGGGAGAAGATAGATAGGTGAGGGGAGGTGCTAGGGATGAAAACGGATCGGATATTATCCGATCCGATCCGTATCCGTATCCAAAAATTTGCGGATTCGGATATTAATATCCGAATCCGTTTGGATACGGATGCGGATATGGATGTTTTTAAACGGATACGGATACGAATATGGGAACATATATTGGTATGGATACGGATGCGAATACGGATAAATATCCGGATCTGAAACATTTGTGAAAACGGATATCCGCTAATTGTATAGTATAGACGGCCCATCAATTTTTTATACTGTATGTTATATTCAACCATAAGGCCCACAGATCCCAACCTAAATTAAAATATCTTTTTATTTCCTATCTAACTATCTTTCGTTTCAACTCAAATTCCCAAATCACAAAATCGAAAAATCACATCTTTCTCTCTCGTCTCAACACTGAACCCTAATTTAGCCCTGCTGGATGCGCAGCAGGCGTAGGCGCCTGACGATCTCCGCTCGCAACTGTTCTCACGATCTCTGCTCGCAACCGTTTATTGTGACCCGGTAAGATCCATCGCTATCTTTCTTTACACATTCAATTTCTTGATGTTTGCTTAGTTCTCGAGTATTTAACGGTAATAAAAAATATCTGGAAGTTTTAGATGGAGAGGCGTATAGAATTGTTAAGGATTTATTTTTTAAATGTTTTATCCTTTTGAAACAGAAATCGTAATAATGTTCTTAGTCGAGTGTGAATATCGAACGCAATTGGCTGTCTTTATCTTTATTTACTCCTTGCGAGGTAAATTCTCTCGTTTTGAAACAACAATAACTTGCTTTTCTTTTATTTTATATTATCCAATTTGTATTAATAAAAATATTGGGGCCCACTATTCATACAATAAGGTTCAATAAGAAAAGAGGTTTGCAGTTGAGATCATTGTGTTCAGTTAGCACTTAGCAGTAGATAAAAAAAAAATTCTTACTGTTAGGTTCCAATAGAGAAAGATCAAATTAGGCTATGCAATGAATGTGCAATGAAATTTGATTTGAATAAAAGAAAGTATGCTGCTGGTGTCTACTTTTATTGTTAACAGCTCATGATTGTGATTATTATTCTGATGCTTTTATCTAGTTCAGTATAATTTTGTAAAATTAATAATTGCAATTTAATTAATTAATTAGGATTTAAAATTTCAGGTTGATGTCTTTAAATGATGGCATCATCGAATCAACCTACTCAACTTGAGGTCCCGCCTCCATCAGCTTCTGTACCTATTCCCAATACTAAATTACTAATACAATTGTTTCTGAGATCGACACCAGGTCTTCGAAGAAACAAAAGAAACTGACTTCTGGTTGTAATCTTTGTATTTATGTGTTGTTTTGAGCATTTTTTTTTTGCTACAACTTTACACCTAACATGTCATTTGGACCTGTTATAATCGACCATAGAATTCTCTTTCAAGATCATCATAATTTGACGAAGTGCACTGCTGATCTTGACGAAGTACTAACATAGACACTTGACTATATTGAATATTATTATATTTACAGAAACTGCTATTGTAAATAAATAAAAAAGATTAAAATGCACTTCGTATCCGACAAAATATATTCGTATTCGACTCTGTATCCGATAATATCCGAACCGTATCCGTATTCGAACACATCCGTATTTGTATCCGTATCTGAAAAAAAATATGGATGCGGATATGGGAAGACCAACATCCGCTCTGTATCCGATCCATTTTCCTCCCTAGAAGGCGCGTATCAGGGGAGAGTCGCGTGAGGGAAGGGAGAGGTGAGGGGAGGCGCGTGCCAGGGAGAGTCGCGTGAGGGGAGGGAGAGGCGCACTCCCCTCTGATTGCGTGACTCTTGATTGTAATAAGCAATTCCGTTAAATTTAGTATTTTGAAATGTCGACAATGTTAAAAATTTCAATTTTTTTTTTCAAAAAAACCTTTGTTATTGCAGGACGCTTGCGATGCATTTCATAATATTTGGACTCGAAATATAACATTTGTTTAAATGAAAGTCTCTCTCATCAAGCTCCAAGTTCAATAATTTGGACAATCAGAGAAATTAGTATGAATATTATAAAGTTGATTGACTTTTCTACAATGTAAGTACTACCAAAGGAAAAAAAAAAAAAGAATAACATAAAGTAATTCTTTAGGCGAAATGCTAGGGTTAAAAATGCTACGGTAACTTTTTTTTTTTTTTTTTGGCAAAATTGGATATAACCCCCTCCAAACATTAGAATTGGATATAACCCCTCAAATCTTTGTAACTAAGGAAATAATCCTTTTGATTAAATTCAATATTTTTTGAATAGAAAATTTTACTTTTGAGAGTACATGACGAGATTACCGTTAGCTCTTCCTGTTTAATCTAATCGTTTCATCTTCCCTCTTTCTTTGGTATAGTGCTCCGCGAAGCAGAAAATACCTAACGCTTTTAGCTTCAATAAATCATGGGTTCAAGATGCAAAAGGTGATTGTTGCGTGGGAAGTAAATGTGACACCCCGTCGAATACTGTAACTAGACAACACACGACGGAGTACCCGCCGCGAATGCCTGCTGCACCCGCAAGGCTTACTAATATTTATTTTACAAGTTAACATTGATTAAACATAATTAATATACAGGTTAAATATAAATTTACAATTAATTACTTAATATAAGATAAATCATACAACAGTCTGGTTCATATAGGTGGCTAACCACAGTACCCAATGGCTCGCTACTCGTCTTTCTGTCCAACACTTGATCTGAAACCTGGAACCCACAACCAATTGTGAAAAACATGCAAAAAGACACGAAATGAGATAAATAAAATTTATCTCAGTACGGTATTCAGTTCCAGCCACTTGAGTTTTGATTATCATGCGTTGGAACTAAATACATGACTGAGCCAAATATTTTTCAATTCAAATCCATATTTATTTAAAATAAACTTTAAATATAACGTTTCTATCAAGAAATGCAACCATGAAATCAATTCAATACTCTTCAAAATCATTTAAAATTCAAAGTATGACAACTGTCATTTCAATTCCTTAGAAAATCAATTAATCGTATGCAAGAACTAACATATAAAAACATTCACCTCTCATTTCAAGCAGACATGACAATGTCAAATTAATTAAATCAATGTAATATGCAATGTGAGCTCGGCAATCACTTCCATAACAATTCGAATTTCAAAATATAACAAATGCCGACTCATTATATTTGGACAATCAGTAATAATGCAGGTCTGGTTTTAAAGAGCAATTTCAATCAGATATGCTGCGAGTCACCTTCTCTGAGGCCTACCAACAGCCAATTCAATTCAGATATAATTCAGTCAATTAAATCATCAAAATGTACAAGCAAGCTGGGAACACTCACACTCCGGACCATTCTAGACTGGACCTACTGAGTCCCGGTACATAAGCGCTTATTACACGGTGCTTGGTAGGATGGGTCATGACTCCACCTCCAAACATTACGAGTGTCTATCTCAACCACACAAGCTGTACTTACCTCAATCAAATCACATTTCAATCGGATACCATTCAATATGCCACTGTACAATCATGCATCATTTACATTTCACAAAATATTCTCATGAATGAAGATCAATTTATGAATTCAAAATGCATAATGATAATAACATATCACATATAATTAAAACTCAAGTGGAATCCGTACCTGAAAGCAAGAAGACAAAACACACGAGAAACAAGCAACTCTACTATTATTCAGTCGTACCAACGTCCTCGGCTCAGCTACTCGATCTCTATACTCTAAACAATATAATAGAATTTGACTAAGTTTTATACTTTCTAATAAAATCAGTTTTGGGTTTTTTTTTTTTTTTTACAAAACAATATTAAACGTTTAAGTATAGACGTGTGGTCAGTTTTGAGTTTATACAATACCTAATAACTATGGTTATCATGTCAGCCCTTATGAACTTTGATAAAACCTTTACTTAACATGTATCCAGTGTTGTACCTAGTTCATTACGCCAGACAATTGGTACCCACTCGGTAAACCAATCAAGCCGAACAACACCCACTCACTGCCTAGTATAAGGCAAAAGAAGAAACTAAGAAAAAGGATAATATATACTATGGTCCCTAATCTGACAATTGCACGTGGTAACAATTCAACAAAAATCTAATCATTTGGTGAGATCTCAATATATCAAAACAAATTAAATAACCTTCTAAAAACTCCAACATCATTTTGTACCAGAAAGGACCTTCGGTTATTGGAAGAAATTGCAAGAAAGTCTAAGAAAAAGAATAAATGCCATGAGAATTTGTATAGTTACCTTCTATATCTAAAGAACTATGTATTTCCCTTGTGCCTCTTACTTTGGTATTGGCTCTCACTTCCACTTTGATTTCTCACTCGGTTTACTCTTGTTTTCTGGGTTATCCGGTTATGGACTACAATTCTATCGGATCTGTATTTCCGTCCAAGGTTGTGCTTTACTGTGCCCATCTTTTATCCTTGATCACTCTCTCTTCACACCCGTTGTAAATGGTACACAAAAAAAAAAGAAGAAAGGGAAAAGTGGAATGAGTTGGGCGAAAACATTAAGGAGAACCGACCAGATAAATGTTAGGTGAGACAATATCAACTATGTGGTGGACTTTAATATGGCTGAATTTTCAAAAGTTAGGTACGGCACAAGAGAGTAGCTCAATTTGAGAAGAAAAAAAGGGATACAAAGAGGAAGAGGGAGGCGAGACCAGATCCAAATTTTCAGGAATAAAGCTTCTCCAAGTTTTATACTCTCTTAATCTATTTGCACATGGTACATCATTAATCAAGTGAGCTACGTACCTGTCTTGACAAGTGGGGTCTACATGTCAACAAGTGGACAATATCATAAACCAAGAGTACCCAACCATTGAGATGAAATGAACATTTTCCGCTTTCTTACCAAACGTCAGCCAAAACAAAAATGAAAAGTTCTAAGTATATTGTATATATAAAGATTAATATTCCACCTAGTAAATCAAATTCATTATTGCTTGCACTAAAATAATTATACAACAGAGGAAAAATAATTAGCCTTTCTTTTTTTTTTTTATAATACAAAGTAGAAACTTAAAATTTTCATATTCCTATTCCAAATAACAGTGGCTAAAAAGTTTAAATTTTTATGACATAAAATCAAGCATATAATAAAAAAAAAATCAAGCAAGTGTATAAGAATTTCTGAAATTTCAATATAAACAAAAATATCTGGCATTGCAAATATAGAAAACTTTCAATTTCAGAAAAAATAAAATCACTCATCTTAGAATTTCAATCATGAATTATCAAAATTTCACTAAAATAAAAAAATTAAAAAAAAAACACTAGAAATTCAGTCGTCGAAATTTTACAAGAAATTCATAAATAGCAAAAAAATTCATGGTGTAACAGTAAAATTGCTTGCCCTGGACCTTGTAGTGTTTCCCACATTCATGGTTTTCTATAAATATTAGAATACTGTTTCATACAAAAGAAAGCATATAATGTTCAAATCTGATTCAAGTCATAACAACTTTCTTAATCAGGATATATACATGATTGTTTTAGAATAAATGTGAAGATCTTATTAGTACTTTGCTTGCTGAATGAAAAAAGATAGATGGTCATGGAGCCGATTTGAATTTTCATCCTAAAATAAAAAGCTAATGCACTAAAGCGAGCCGCACAGAACAATAGAAGTCCCTATGTATTATTGTCTTTCTGTTCCTGAAATCTATTCATGACACCGTGAGTTCATAGAAGACTACAAGAGGCTAAAGCAATATTAAAGTTTGGGTGTATATATATATATACACCATAGACGGATGAAACGCTTTTGGTAGGGGAGGAGGACAGTTTGGTCATAAAATTATGTAACTGATTTTTTTAATTAAGAAAAATATTGATTTAAAATCAAAAGGGGTTATTTCCTTGGTTACAAAGATTTGAGGGGGTTATATCCAATTCTTTTTTTTTTTTTTTTTGACATTTAAAGCCCGTAGGCAAGGTTATATCCAATTCTAATGTTTGGACGGGGTTATATCCAGTTGTCAAAGTTTGTAGGGGGTTATATCCAATTTTGACTTTTTTTTTTTTTGGATGTGTTATTTAAAAGAATAGACGGTTTGGATGCGATACTTTTTGTGGACAAGTGCCATTTTATATAAAAAAAAAAAAATTCAAAGGACACGAATACCGACTAGAAGTTATACAAGCATCGGACATTAATTTTGTTTAAACAAAAGTATTTCATGACATTTGGAAGCAGTCCCAAACTCCCAATGCAAAAAAGTCGAATAAAGCTCTTGATAAACAATCTCTGGGTCTTATAATTAAAAATTGAAATCCGACAAAATGACACCCTGCTGGTCAGTTCTCAGTTGAACCACTTCTGGGCCCACCATACCCAAATTGATCTCTTTTTTATGTTTACCATGGAATTCACTCTACAACCGTCATTTGTTAATTCTGGTTTTGAACCGAACCAGCATCCTGTGAAGAAATTTGCTCTCTGCAAATTTTCTCCAGACCATCCGATCTAATCTCAACGATTAATATTTACGGACCATCTGATCTAATCTTCTCCGCTAGTTCTTGATACATGTCCAACTCTAGTTCTTGATAATGTACTATCAATGATCCAAACATTTGTTGCTGGGTATGCCAATTACCTTGCCTACGGCTAAGGTTGGATTTTTGGAAATTTCCAAACCGTTTTTGTGTAGGACCTTTCTTTCTTTTCTCTTCCCTCTTTTTGGTCACAGGTAACATACATTACACGGCAAAACAGACAGAGACATATATATTGTCTACAAAATGTGGGGAAAAAAATGCTCACTATTCCATGTAAAATAGAGGGCTCAATGACATTATAGTGACATAACCGATATATAAAATTCAATTCTACTCCAACTTGCCGTAGCAACTAGTCTTCCTGATACTCAAAACTCAACTATTGTACAAAGCCATAAGACTAATTATTACTTGCTATTTGATGCTAATACTTATTATTTCTAAAGTAAATCTTCATTATTTACAAGCAAAAACAAGCTGTCAGTGGCCTTCATCGTGCAAAGACATCAGAACCACCAACCGACGACAAACTCTCTCCTGAATAATCTGCGAATGTCTCGTCTGCCTTGGAAAGGGTGTAGGCCACCTCCACCATACTTGGCCTCTTGGCAGGATCTTTCTGCAAGCATGCTTTGGCGACATTCACGACACTTGCCACGCTATCTACTGGACATGATTGCTCCACTAAAGCTGGGTCCATCCACTCACGAATCTTTGCCTCCTTCCTCTCATCCCGGAAATTGAAGATTGTCTTCTCAGCCTCTGCCCATAAGGCATCTCCTTCCGCATTGACTGCCTCTTTGCCTGACAAGAGCTCCAAAAGCACGACACCATATGCGAAGACATCCATCTTCGTGGTCACAAGCCCATCAGCCAAGTATTCTGGTGCTATATAACCCTATAAATATATAATTAGGAAATTCTTTTCGTTAATATCATTGTGTAATATCTAATAAGCAATCCATTAAAGTGAACATGAATAAGACCGATCAAATGTAGCTAAAGATTCTCGTTATTTTCCTTTCTGCGAATCAAGTAGACTTGAAAATATCAATTCTTGCGATTAAACTTGTAATTGATCGAGCATATTGTTATGTTTATATATTTTCTTTTATCAGTCTCATATTTTACCAAGAATCAGATTCAAATATACATTGTTTTTAAATTAAGAAAGCAAATTAATTCAAAACGAGGTGTATACCAGGAAAGCACAAAATTTGTTAGGAATGTCCTGAGTCAATTTTGACTATAGACTGGAACAGACCTGGGTGCCGATGATATGAGTTGTAACGGCATTATGGCCGGTTTTGGCGAGACCGAAGTTTGCAATCTTAGCATGTAGTCTTGAATCAAGCAACACATTACTACTCTTGATGTCTTTATGCACAACCCGAGGCCATGTGTGCTCATGGATGTACTGCAGCCCGTGAGCCAGGTCCAAGGCAATCCGCAGTCTGGTTCGCCAGTCGAGATTACGAGAAGATGTCAGGTCATGAAGCCACGTGTCAAGTGACCCATTTTCTAAGTACTCATATACCAAGTAACAGGTGCCGGACTCAGAGTCGACACAGAAGCCTTCAAGTTTGACCAGATTTGTATGGTTCACCTACGATATAATTTCGATTGTGGCATTAGTTTAAGGAAGCAACGGATGCTTTTTTTTAACAGATATAAAAGCAAAGGCTGAGAAAACTATTGAAAAAATCAACTGCCTGTTTGACCAGAAACAGAGGTGGTGAATGTATCCTGCTTTTTCTTAAAGCAAACAAAAGAAAAGACGGCCTTTCAGGCTCGCACTAAAGGTGCTTGTGACCGCAATAATTTCTTGTAACAAAAAATTGGATTATGTCAAAATAGGAGTCTGTATGGGGGCATGGCTGCTTCTTCTATAGTCAAGCTCTAGTATGAGAGTATGGTCATTTGTCGCTTTCAAGTGATAC
The DNA here is from genome assembly GCA_027562975.1 of Rhynchospora breviuscula. Lineage (NCBI taxonomy): Eukaryota > Viridiplantae > Streptophyta > Magnoliopsida > Poales > Cyperaceae > Rhynchospora > Rhynchospora breviuscula. Next base: position 57,948,831 of record CM050398.1, on the reverse strand, counting down.
AAAATTGGCAAATATAAAATTCGACATTAATAAACGGAAGACTTCGTCAAATCATTAATTTGAGTGCTCAACTGGTGAACATTTCAAAATGTATTTTACTTGGGAAAAAAACATAAAACAACAACATCGAGTAGATCAATTTTTAGGAAACATAACAAACATCTTTTTTTAATACTGGTCCAAGAAAAGTTGCCAGTTATGAAGCTAAACTAATTAGCACACTTGTTCTAAGATAAAATTAATTATACCAGTATACCACAATAAATAAAACATTTAGTACTTCGATCTAACCTTTTGAAGGATCTTGAGCTCCTCACAGGCGTTCCACTTCATCTTTTTCACCGCAAATGTCTCCCCGTCGATGATCCCCTTGTACACCGTCCCTTGGATCAGATGGCTAGAATCGAAATTCCCTGTTGCTTCTTTCAACTCCTCTAGCTTAAACACCTTGTACTTATCAAGCCACTCTGTTATATCAGTCATAAGCTTCACTCCTGACCCAGTCCTTCCAAATCGGGCCGCGGCAGCATTGCTTCCTTTCCCTCCATCTTCCTCTGACATTCTTTCCCTGGATCTCCATGCGCACACTAATAATACCAACATGAAAATACATAGAACACCAACAATTCCGAGAGCAACCGATAACCCGACAATCACGCCATTTCTATCATTCTTCTCTGACACTATCAAAGGAGTCGGTGATGGTGCAGGGGCAGCGGGCTGTTCTGATTTGCTATTCAATATTATAGGTGGAGGATTCTGCACAAGTGGAACAACAATTGTAGCAAAAGAAGCACTCTTATTTTCGGCACCATTTAATGAAACTAAAGATTGGACAGTAGTTCCGAAATTAGCTGCTACCGAGCTGTAACTATCTGATGGTTGCATCACATAGGTGACTAAATTGGTAAAGTTGTCCGTTGATCTTGGACACTGGCAGAACAATGGAAAAGTGACCATGACTCCAATATCGAGGTCGGTTGGTACCAGAGTCGGATTCACTATCTCCACTGCTGGGTACTGGGTGAGGTTTTGAAACTTTTTAGTGGAGACCAAGTAGTATGTATCACCAGCCTCTATCTGGTAAGCAACTGGATAGTAGGACCGGTTGTAAGAAGGGAGGCAATCACAGGTGAAGGGGATGAGTAGCGGTTCACCGAGTCCGGGGGTGGTTGAAGTGGTGAGGTTGCTTGACCGGGCCACCATAAGGCGGCTCACGCCAAAGAGATCTCCAACCGAGATAAGGTCATGTGCTCCCTGGTCTAGCCCTGCCCGGTACAGTCCATAGGCCTGGCAAGGGTAGATGCTTCGGTTTGCCGAGCAGTTGAAACCTTCCGGCGAGGCCGGTGACTGTGAATTTCCATGGGTTATTATTAAGCCCAATAAAGATAGTACCAGAAAGTAAGGTTTCATGTTGATTTAGGGATCTTATTTGCTTGTGGATATTGTAGGTGGATCGCTGATATATGTTTTGGACTGAGAAGGGAAGCTACTTGGATGGTTCCTCTCTGCTTTTGGCATTAACTTAAGACTGATTTGTTGTTTTTATTTCTCTTCACCCTGGTCCGGATGATTGACTTATGTTTTGGGCTACCGAGAAATCCTAGTCATATTTCCAAACACTATTTGTATATTTTAGTGTTGATTAGGAATATTTCAATATGTCGCTTTAATGATTGTTGACTAAGGTTGCTTAAGAAAAGATTCTTTTTTATAAAGTTCTGATGTAGTAAGTATACAACAATTGCAGCCTTGAGAACATTAATTATTCTGAAAACGCCAATTTAATGTTTCTGTATAGATCTAGTTGCATAAATTTTAATTAACGAGGCATTTATCCTTCACTGTGATTCGGTACACTATGGAATCTATGGTGCTTCTGTGTTCTAGAGAATTTATGGGACTTCACCTATTCGGTGTCCTTAGAGCCGCAATTTTTAATATAAAGAATATTTTAATTAATTTTTTTTAAAAAGAACCATGATTTTTTTTTTATTTTAATAAGAACCAAACAATTACCCGTTCCATGCGTTAGTCTCTCTCTTCTAATTACCTGTTTATAAAACGTGGAATTGCGCATTTTATAAACGGGTAAGTAGTCCAATAACGTGTTTTATAAACGGGTAAATAGGCTGAAAAAGTCCTGCCAAAACAGTGAAACCTTTACTCCACTTTACTTCTCTATTAACACATTTATAAAACAGATTATTAGCTTATTAACGTGTTTTATAAACAGATAATTAGATGAATTTACGTCGTTTCAATCAAACTTTTATCATTTCAATTAAAGCTGTCAATCAATTTGTGAATTTATAAACGCGTTATTATATGCTATAAAACACCTTTCCCTTCTCGCAGAACTCACCCCTCCACTCTCCCTCTCTCTCAAACACATTACAAAATAGAATCCACTAATAATGTTAGTTGGTGCGAAATTAATACCATAAGGATTGTGTGCGGCACAACTATTTAGCGATACATGGTCGCACACAACCCTTATGGCTTTTAATATTCCACCAACTTTAAATAAAAAAATTTTGTCGTGGAATCCGTTATTATGTTCATAGGACGGTTCAGATGGACAGCCCGAGGTTGTCAACTGAAGCCATGTTACGGTAATAATCCGTTACAGGCCTGTCGACATCATCTGAGCCAAACCAACATTCCGTAGCCAACGATTTTCGATCCTCCATTACTGAGTTTTGTCATCCCAAACTAAGGAAGAACTCGATGATTGTTAATGAAACATCCAAAACTCTTGTTTTCAAATGAAACGTTGGTTCCTCTACAAATATAGGGCCTATCACTTTTGCTCTTGGGTTAAATCAATTTCAAAAAGAAGGCCCGTCAAGTGGGAAGCTTCCTCGCTATAGTGTTTTGCCAAAGTTTAAATATGGGCGGCGTTTGTCTAAATAGGCGCACAGACGGTGCTTTATCCAAGTTGAACATTGTAACTTGTATTATTATAATGAAAAAAAAGTTGTAATGTATGATTATCATTAATGAGAATTATTGTTATTTTTTATATTGTTGATTTGTTGTTACTTAAAATTAACTGTAAAAATGTTAAATAAATGTAACTCTCGAAAAATGTAACTAAAAAAATGTAATTGTGTAAAATGTAACACTTAAAAAATTGGTACATAATTGCTTACAAATGAAAATTTACTCAAGGTAATAATACTTATAGACAGTACTAATATTCAAAATAATAATTTCCTCAAATTCGCACATAATTTTTTTCTTTTTTCTCTTTTTTCTGTGCGGTGGAGATGGAATAGCGCGTTTTATGAACGGATATATAGGGTAACAATACGTTTTATAAATGGGTAAGTAGGCTTAAGTTTCTGCGCTTTTAATGGAATTTAATTGAATCGTCAGTTTCTCAGTTTGGCAGGGCGAGAACATTTTTCAAAACCTACTTATCTGTTTATAAAACGCGTTAATAACCCAATTATGCATTTTATAAACTGATAAATAGGCTTGATATATGCATTTACTTGTTCTTTCTTCTTCTCCACCGCGCAGAAAAAAAAAAAGAAAAAGGCAAAGAAGGAAGAGGAAAAAAGAAGAAAAGAAGAAAAGAGAAGAAGAAAGAAGTCTGCTTCAATGGCAACTAAACCACATCATATTTGTAGCTGTGTGCTTCTCTATGGAGATGCACATACGACTAATTAGGATGTACTTATTCAAGTGTATTGTCAATACCCTAGCGATAAATTTTACGTCAAGGTAATTGAAGATAATGTATTTCTTGTGAGAGGGCCAAAGGACTGGACAAACCTGGTTAAGAGGGACAAATGTTATTGTGTCCTCCGTGCAGATGAAGTTGTATGGATGTCTTTGAAACGAGCTTGTCCCCCGGCTTTGAAAATCATCCTTTAAATGAAAATGACATATATCGCATGCAGTAATTATTAGGTGTTTTAGTATTATGTGCTTTATGATTATGTGTTTTATTAGTTGTTTTATGATTTTCTGTTATGTGATTGTATTGTATAATATATGTTTTATATTTATGAATATGTATTGTATGATTGTATTGTATAATATGTGTTTTATATTTATCAACATTATTATTGTTAGACTTAAAAATTTATGAACACATAATTAAAGCACACAATCCAAATTATACTGATACAATCTATGAACACATAATTAAATTAAAGCACGCAATCTAAAATATTAACACAAATTAAAGTCCATCAAACAATCCAAATTATAGTCCATGAAAACAAACACATAATCAAAATTACAATACATAAAATTTTTACACAATCCAAATTCCTAGAGGAACCATTGCTAAGAGAAGGAGCGGACCCAAGACAAGAGCGGAGGCCCCTAGCGTTGTTGTAAAGGACAAACTTTCCAAGTACTAACCTCCTTTGGTTGAAACTTGGGCGTAGATGCCTGCATTCCAGACAAATTATCATCTAAGGAGGTCGGCTACTGAATTATGATTTCATTCTATTTTGTTTGATTCGAAGGGTGAACCATCAGTCCCGTCCTCTACACATAATAAAGGATTCCACGGCGAAATTTTTTATTTAAAGTTGGTGGAATATTAAAAGCCATAAGGATTGTGTGCGACCCTGTATCGCTAAATAGTTGTGCCGCACACAACCCTTATGGCTATTAATTTCGCACCAACTAACATTTTTAGTGGCGTGACCCATTATCTCTTCTGCTCTTTTCTTCTCTCTTCTTCTATTTTCTGTTTCCTGCTTTATGCAGTGCGAGAAAGAAAGACACACCGCAGAGATATATATATATCCAATTTTTTGGCCTAATTACCCTTTTATAAAATGAGTTATAAGCCCAATTACGCGTTTATAAAACGCTCTAATATGTCGGCCGCGTCAGGATATTTATGAAACGCAGACTGTCAAAGTTCGGCCTACTTACCAGTTTATAAAACGCGTTATTGGGCTACTTACCCGTTTATAAACACGCAATTTCATGTAACGCGTTTTATAAACGGATAATTAGAGGAGAGAGACTAACGCGTTTATGGAACGGGTAATTGCTTGGTTCTTATTAAAAAAAATCATATTTCCTTTTAAAATTTTTTAATAAAATATTCTTTATATTAAAAATTGCGTTCCTTAGAGGCCCAAATTAATATCCTCTGCTTTTGGTTAGAGGAAATGGAAACAATTTCTTTTAACATGCAGCCTACTTGATTTAATTTCGAGGATGAAAGATATTTTTGCCAATTTAGTATTTGTTTTTGGTCAAGTTGGAATAATAAGGGTATGATTTAGAAACACGGAGTTTGATAGTGAACTGTTGGGTTGATCCATCATGGACGCATTTTACATGGGGGTATACGTACCGTATACGTCACCATTTTGAGGACTTCAGGAAGTTCATCCGAATTTTGGGCCGCTCCCGATAAGATCTGGCACAGTTGGTCAAGTCAAATTGGTACAAGCGACGTAAGTCATGGGTAAGGACTTAAAAGGACCGACTTCTTTCCGCTTTTCCATCAAGGTTAGTCGATTGAGGACTGAGAATGAAAGAAAAACCCACCAATCTTCTCTCTTCGTCGGTGTATCTGCAACAGTACCTCTAATACAAAGAAAAAAAGATTTAAGAGTTCACACACCAGAGAAACATAATTATTAAAAAAAAATTAATGCAATTTCAAGAGTATTTTTGGGAAAATGCTAAGAAATGCAAATTTAAGAAAAAGAGCAGATGCATTGATCCCATCACTGATATCACTAGCGATACCATTTTTTTTTTTTTTTGACAAAATTGGATATAACCCATAATCTTCTCTAACCGGATATAACCCCTCTAATCAAGCTTATTATAGGAATATCACCCCTTTTGATCATTTTTAGTTATTTTTTAATTAAAACAAACCAGCAGTAATAAAACTATGACCAAAGTGTCCTCCTTTCCAAAGATCGATATCAAAATTGTATCATTGGACTCCGATCTCCCTTCCTTCCCTCCCTCCCTTTTTTTTTTCCGATAATAATTTTGATATATATAGATCAAATTTAAGTAATGAATCCAGATCCAAATTTTTTTAAAAAAATCATCATTATGAAGATGATGCCTTGCCTGTTGTACTGTTCTCTTTTGTCTTATAATTGGAGATTAAAACTTTTCATGTTGACAAAAAAAACAACAGTTAATTTGTGCTTGGAACTAAATTAAAGCTATGAGCCTATGACTCACCAATATAGTGCGAAAAATAAAATAAAAAAACAAATAAATGGCTGATCGGCACTTTTTTTAAAGTAATAAAAGACATTTACCAGTATAGTGCGCAATTAAATGGTTGAAACTTTATCAAATACTTGTCATGTGTAAAAACTCTGGTATTGAGAATCCATCATAATAGATTTAAAGCAATTTTAAATAAACTTTGATCATAGTAGCAATTTTAATCCGTACTCACAAAAAGTAGTAAAAATCAAATACTAGTTTCTTACATTAGCCAACCTAGCACTTGAATAATCAAATACGAGAAAGAATATAATATTGGCAATTTCAAAGAAAAGGAAGATGAAACGGTTTTAGGAAAGAAGGTACAATTTGGATATCTTGTCTAATGTCTATCAAATAGGAAGGTGTATCGATCTTTGGAAAGGAGTCAAGGAGAGGGCAGTTTGGTCATAATTTTATTGCTGCTGAATTACTTTAATTAAAAAATAACTAATATCCTTAATAAGCATGATTGGAGGGAGTTATATCCAATTTTATCTTTTTTTTTTTTTTGATAAAAATTAGAGATCAAGCTGGCCAACATATTTTAAATTAAATGTTCATAAAGAATTCCAACCGATTTCAAACATATATTTTGATATCATACTTTTTTGACTTGTCAAACATATTTCTTTCGTTCTTAGCAATACGCACCCTATCATGTTTGACCAAACAGACATACAATATTAATCTACTTTTAACAATACAATATTAAGCTATGATTGCTTGGGACAAACTTTGCACTCCAAAAAAACAAGGTGGGCTGGGCATTCTAGACCTCACGGTCATGAAGAAGGCTTTGATTGGAAAATGGCTCTGGCACTGGGTCTCAAACAAAAATTCAATCTGGAGAAATGTGGTTGCCGCGCTGCAGACGAACTCCTACTCGCTAATCCCTGAATTCACCCCTCTAAAAGCGGCTTTTGCTGAAATTTTACCTCTCTTTCACGTGGCTTTAAATATTTCTCCAGGAAATGGCTGTTTGGTTCTATTCTGACAGCAGAATTGGGGAATAGGGATTCCAAGATACATTTATGCTGATCTTTCAGCTTTGCCTTAGATGAAAACATCAATCTGGCGCGATTTATCTCCTATAGGAACAGGACTGATTTACTTTTTCACACGACTTTATTCAGTTCCTCCTCTGCCATGGAGCAATACACCTCGTTCATTCAACAGATATCAGACATGCACCTAAATGAAAATGAAGATGAACATAGCTGGAAACTCAACCCACACGGCAACTTTACAGTGAGCACACTATACAGGCTTCAAAAGGTTTACCCCAAATATGAATCTGTTTTGTCACATCTATGGAAGTTACACATTGCTCCTAGAATCAAGATCTTTGCATGGCAGTTATCACAGAACAAGCTGGTAACTCTGGACAATCTCATCAAAAGAGGATGGCAAATCCCGAACAGATGCTCTTTATGCGAATCATGGGAAGAAACTGCTGCTCACATGTTCTCTTCATGCCCCTTTTCTCAACAGATTTTCACAAAGGCGAAATTTGCTTCGGATGCTCTACGAGACCAGCAAATACCTGTTCCTTTATCTATCTTAGTAGACACCTCGAAGAGCACAACGCTAAGAGAACATATCTCTATCTTATTCTTTGTTATTTGGAAAGAAAGATGCAATCGAATATTCCGAGGTACCAAAGCTTGGGCAGACAGCTTAGTGACAGATGCCATCCAAGAGTGGAAAAGATTGCACGGCACAGCAAGGGTTGCCGATCATGTGCCAGACACTACTATGACCTTAGCTCAGACTTCTTACCAGTATACTCTAAGATGATGTCCTTCCATCGCATAATAGCATAGGATTTTGCTTCACTGTATTTTCTTTGTTTTTGTTTTTGTTTTGTTTTGTTTTTTTTTTTTTTCTTCCTTCTGTAATTTTAGCAGCTTGCTAAAAAACTTTTTTTCTATAATATAAAGATATAAAGATGGGGTCTTGAACCTCATTTTTGCTTAAAAAAAAAAAAAACTAATTATGCTAATGCGCACAAATACTAACAACAATTTAAATAATGTTGTTCATGGGGAGAATATAACTAACAGTAATATGTATATTAACTAACAACAATCTAAATGATAACTCAATGAATGAATTAATATCTCAGGAAAGTGGAAACGACATGAGATAATCTACAGAATAGCAGAGCTGTTCTACAAATAACCCCTCTACAAAGTACGTCTCACATCCATCGCAACAATTACCCCCGCCCCACCCCACACAAAATAAAGTAATTATTTTGACTTAATTATTTACAAAAAGCAAAATTAAAGCAAATCATGTAGGCAAAAATCTACAGCGAAATATTGAGATTTTTAAGCTCTTCGACTGGGCTTAGGCTTATGAGATTTTTAAGCTCTTCGACTGGGCTTAGACTGAGAACGGATTGTTGGGCCAGCTCAATCATATAAAAAAAACAACAGCAGTACGAGCAAAAAAAAAAAAAAAAAAGGCTTGGTTAGAATTCTTTCTTTTTAGGAAAAATTGGATATAACCCCCTCAAATCTTCTCTATTTGGATATAACCCCCTCCAATCTTTGAATTTGGATAAAACCCCCTATAATCATAGCAGATTGGGATATAAACCCTTTTAATTGATTTGAATTTAATTTTAAATAACAAAAGCAGATCTAAAAAATTAAGACCAAAAAACCCTCGTCCCTTCCAAGCAGAAGCCCTTTCGTCTTTCTTCTCTAACGATACCAAATATTTTTTACCGAACCGTCAATCTCTTTGATTTTTTTTTTCTCAAACTTTGATGCAAATGCTGAATTCTTGACCACTCCTAGTCAATGTTCTCTCATCTCTCTCTCTTTTACTATAATCTCCGTTAGATCTGAACATTATGTTGGATTTTTCCTTTTCTTTTTTTCCCCTTTCTCCAAAGAGCTTGTGAATTTGTTTGGGACAATGGTTCACCGGGTCTTGAAATTTCTATCATATCTGGACTGTTCTTTAAATAATGTTCATTGATTTTTTTCAATAATAACACGTTCTTCCATCTAAATATTTTTATTTTGAAATCTTAAATCAAAGTTAATACGAATTCTTTTTTTGATTTCTTTATTCAACTAAACTCAAGAGGGGCATTTTTGTCTAAATTTTATAGATCTAATTTTTTTATTTAAAATTGAATTCAAATTAAGTAAAAGGGTTTATATCCCAATCTGTTATGATTATAGGGGGTTTTATCCAAATTTAAAGATTAGAGGGGGTTATATCCAAATAGAGAAAATTTGAGGGGGTTATATCTAATTTCCCCTTCTTTTTAAAGGCAAGGTAGTGAAAAATCAACCTACACAAAGGTTAGTTAAAAAATAATAAAAAGGATACAAATCAATCGCTTTATGACATTACAAACATAAAAATATGAGAGAATTTGTTTTATGCCATCATCAAACTTGTCAATTTCTAATTTGCCATCCTTAGATGACTAAATAAAAATATACCACTATGTAATTGCCAAAATTTATTTTATGCCACTAATTCTTTCTAAATTATAGTAACTTCCATATTAGTCATTCTAAGATTTGTCAATAAATTTAAATAATCGCAAAATACCCTTATTATTAAACAGGTTAATTAGGTTATATGAAACATACTGAATGTTAGAGTTATGTCCTAGAAGCCAATCATTATATGGCTACTTCTATGGTTTATGTTATTGATGATATTTGATCATTTATTCCTTGATTTATTTATTGACAGATCATTCAGGTTGAGGATCTGAATTGTGGATCTCTGTGTTTCATTTATAATAAATGACAATAATAAATCTAAAAGGTCCGTAATCTTGATAATTAACAAGGAATATTAATTATCGGATAAGATTAGTATGCAAGTTAAGTGATGATTAAGTTCTATAAATCATAGGTAAGGAGTTGCCAATTTAATTGCATATGTATATGTTATAGAACATAGTACAGGACACGACCCAATGAAATAAATATATGGATTGTGTTATGTGTCATTATTTATTTCATTTGAGTTTGATTCTAAGTTTGAGATGGTTCAGCTTTTCCACATAAGGATAGGTTCAATAAATATCGTCTACCGTTGATTCCTGATAAGGGCTGCTATACGGACTTTATTTATGTTCTCTTGAATTGTGCGGGGAAAGGTTGTTCATCAAGAAAACCGTATGTCCCTCATTAATTTATTTAATGAGCGATGATATCTGTTTGGGCCCCTTGATGGAGATGGATTGTTTGCTAGCAACTGATACAGTCATCTCTAGATCAAGAAACGTATAATCTGCAAGAATGACACATTCCTATCTTGGATTATACGATGATATCATGTGACATAAGAATCAGACAAGGAAATACTATTATTTCTTATGCATGATTAAAATATTGTAGCAGTACACTATTTATGCGAATTGGGAATCATAACGTGTTGCTAGATACCGCTTATGATTATTGGAAATAAATAGCGATTTATTTTCCATGTCCAACAGAGCATAAATCCTCAAAGGGTCACACAAATAGGTTTTGACCATGCGTGCATTATTTATTTGGTTGTATTAAGGAATGCAACAATATGATATGTTGACTGATTAATTATGTACTGTTGCGAACCGTCATAATTAATTAATTAAGTCAAACGGATTATATAGAAATAAATTAATGTATATTCTAATCCTTAAATAATTATCAAAGTGTTGATAATTAATTTGTTCAACATGAATTAATTAAATTAATTAATTTGAGCTAACGGGCCTATATTTAAATGGTAAATTAAAGGTCCAACTTGAGAGCAATTAATTGGGCCACTAATTAATTGAATTAGAGGACCAATTAAATAATTGATGGAGCCCATTTAGGCCCATTTTATGGCTGCCCTAGTGATGGCATAGTTGTAAATTAGTTACAACTTTTTGGGAGAGTGATTTGTCTATAAAAGGACCACTTTGGGAGTCAAAACCCTAGCCACATTGCCCTTTTCTCTCTCCCTAATATTTTGGACGAAAATTAAAGGAAAAATTTCAGAATTTTTCCTCTCCACCATTGCTCTCTTAAGCTCATGTGTTGAGCACCTCTTGCCTCCATCTAATTAAATAGTTAATTAAGGCAAAGGGAAAAAAGGGATTAGGCTTAACCTCTCATCTACTAGCATAGATCGAGGTTTTGGTTAATACCTTGGTGGACTTGAGGCCGAGACAAGCGTGGTGGTGCGCACAACCTCGACATCGCCGGATTTGAGCCTCCTTGTTGCGATACAAGGAGAGGTAGCCTTCCTAACATCTCTCTCTTGTGTGTGAATGCTTGGACTAGATCCTTCGAGGTCTAAGTCGTTTGGATTGCTAATTAAATGGTTAATTAGCATAAAAATTTGAAAACTTAGACTTTCTAACACTGAAAGGGGGAAAAAGCCAAACCACGGTGATGGTTTTGAACATAGTGGCAGACCAAAATTCCATGATTTCAAACGTAGTAGCAAACCTTGTGAGTTTAGATTGTGGCAATAATTTATTATCCTTATATTTATTCTTGTGTTCAAACCGGCCCAGGGCAAAGCATAACTTGGGGGTTTACTGGTCAAGTAGGATGGGTGTATTCGTGTATGTATGGGCGATTGCCACTGTGCAGCAATTGATTCTATTAATTGTCTTTTTTGTTCATGTTGATTGATAAAAAATGCAATAATTTTGTCTAATTAGACGTAATAAATCAGAATTTCTAATAAATGGATTAATTGGTGGATTTGTTTAACAGAACTGTAAATCAGATATTGCCTCCACTAGAAAATGAAATCACCTCTTCCTTTTGTTTTTTTTTTTTTTTTTTTTTTTAGAGGTTGACAGGAGCTGCCACCTCTTCCTTTTGTTACCTGGTTACATTTTTCCTTCTCTTATCTCCATAAATTATGGTAACATTTTGTACAGAAGTGGTATGGCCCGCGAATAACTAGGAGGTGCTAAATTGCTTGAGGCCAAGTAAGTAACATTCTGAGTACCGATGCTGCAATCCTCTCCACTTGGATTTTTATTTATTTATTTATTTATTTTTGTTTATTTGACGAAAGTTTCATTAGTATTTAGCTCCAATCGCCAGGGGTTATGGCAATCTTGATCACTTTATGTATTCAAGTTTCAACATATTTTCTATATTGTGGCATAAATTTTTAACAGCAAAATGGCATCAATCGATTTTTATTATTTTATAGTAGCATAAAATAAATTTTCTTTATTTTATAGTGGTATAAAATCGATTACTTTATTTGTGATGGCATATTACGAAATCTAATATTTTACATTGGCATATTCAAAAGGGCATGATGGTCATTTTGCTTGACGGGTGACATAAAATTAATTCTTATTATTTTATAGTGGCTTAAAAGCAATTAGTCACGTAGTGATGGCATATCACAAATTTTACATTTTTGCAGTGGCATAAAGAAAATTTCCCCTAAATATTTTGTAAACCTAAACCCAAACTAAAGCAAATAATCCTAACTAAGGATGAGAATTTAATTTAGATAAACAACCAGATTTTTCTTATTAATTTGGAACCAATAAAAGAATGATTTAACTTTTTGTGATAAAAAGCGAACAGTAAAATGAATGCCGTTATTGTGGTCAACAAAAAAAAAAAGGACAAATTCATCCCCCCCCCCCCCCCTTTTTTTTTTTTTTGGCTATTATGTACATCTTTCAAGCGAGACTTTGTTAGAAAGATGAGTCCACATTTCAGAAAAGCTGTCGTAGATTAAATGAGTTGACCTTGAATTTATTAGGTCCCCGCAACTACCGTATCTCAAGAATCAAGATATCATAAGCCACTCCAAGGGGGTCCGCCGGGGTGCATGTGAATGAAACATAAAAGGAGTAAGACTGAATTGTGATAGAGAGAGTTGAACAAATATTAACCATCCACGTGGATGACTGCTGGATTGAAATATTGAATTTATCGTTATCAATTTTAATTGAAGTGGAAGAGTTAATTCAAAAAAAAAAAAAAATGAACATGAAAAGAGATATACTTTGTGTTGCTTAATTGACCGTCTGTCCGAGAAGCAGCTCTTGGTCTAGTGGTAAAAAACAATGCATCTTGAATGGAATGTCGCAGGTTCAAAATCCGACTGGAGATCTTTCATAGACATTTAATTTAAAAATAAGTTGGGAGGCTTGACCCCAATTTAACTTAAAAAAATATTTTCTTCAAAAAAAAAAAAAAATTGACCGTCTGTCCAGTAGAGTTGAAAACCTGGAAAACAACCTTAGTCGATCATGTTCAATTGTTGGATATCTATATCGAAAAAGAAAAGTAAAACAAAAATAAAATGATGTCAGAAACCTGTTGCATACTTGACCTGGCGGTTACTTCTAAAAAAATAATAATAATTAGAATAAAATTATAAACTTAAAATTGCACTAAATTGTTGGCCAAATGTCTACACAATCCTAAAATGTGTAAATTTATCACCAATCTTTTTAAAATGTTATGTGTAGATAGCTATTGTACAGAAAATATGTAGTAGAATAAGCTAATCATGCTTGCAAATATATTTTGAAAAATATTTTGACAACTATAATTTAAATAATTTCTTTTTAAAAATTTAAGTTGAAAATATAGAAAATAATAAAATACTTATATAGTCTAAAAATTATAAAAAAAATAGTTTAATTTTTAAATTTTAATAAATATTTCAATTTATTTGTATATATCTTATATTATGATATTGATCTGATGTTATTACATATTTTACATTATTAATTATACAGAGGTAAGGATCGAACAGATCTTTTCCCAAAGAACAGAAGATGCTTTTTTCAATTTTTCTGTATTACGTATCTTTGCGACGAGAAGACTGCAGGTCTGCAGCATTATGTGGCAGGTATTAGGTAATATTCAGAGGCTCAGAGCAAAATGTTTCGACTAAAAGAGAAGAAGCTACACATGAAGCAGCAGACTGAAGTGCAACAGACATTAGCTAGAGCCTAGAGACCGCATTTTTTTTTGCCCTTTAAAGGTCGCTAGAGAGTAGAGACCTTCCTGTCCCCTTCTCAATTGCATGATGTGGGTCCCACCACATGCGGTATGCAACCTATGTGATGGCTGAAACAAACTTATCCGTTGGATCAGAGTGCAGGCGTGATCTTGACTCTTGAGGGATATTGGCGGTTCACATGATCGATCCATGTCCGCTCATACGGCCACACAGAAGCGATCATCACCCTGCGGATACACGACAAAAGAAAAAAGAAAAGGGTTTCACTCGAAAAAAGGAAAAAATGAAAAGGGCGACGTCGAAGGCTCCCCATTCCTGGTTATTCAACGAATTCTCTTTTGTTTTTATACAAAAGCAAGCAAATATTTCGCTTCCATATTGTTTTGAACCTTAGATCAGTGCAACGTTCATTTTACATCATAAAATAAAAAGTAATTCGTAAATAGTTATTGGTACATAAACAATTGCTATTGCTTATAATTAATTATGTGATATTTCTGCATTTATAATTCACAATTTTTAAAAATATGGTAAATAAGTAAAGCTGGCTTAAACCCAACGGGTAAAAAGGGCTCCAGGTTTGAAACAATACATAAGACCCAACTTCAAATAAATTCGGTCCAATTCGGTTCATTTCTACACAGTTTGAAGGGTTCACATCCTTAATCCCCTGTTAATTGTATCAAAAAATGTTTCTTTTTAATATCTGATGAACATGAACACGAAAATGACATAATATTTGTATCCGGTTAAACCTAATTATTTTCCTAACTTGTGTCCTTTTCATGTTTATTGTGCTTAATTTACTCCATTTTGCACGAAAGATAGAGATACTGTCGAAATTCTTTTTTTATTGCATTTCAGGTCGGAGGATGCATCCGGATCCGCCATGGTGCATCCCGGCGCAGATTTGGAAATAGATCCAACTCTTCACGTGACAGCTAGCTAAAATCTCTCAAATTTCGCTCTTTATTCTTGCCTGGCTAAAAGAAAGAAAGTTCAGCTCTCTTCCTCTGATTTATGGCAAGGATATGAATTATTGAGGGGAGGAAATGAGAAAACCAGCATAAAAGACAACCAAAGGCTGTTGTCCATATTTGATTTTATTCCTCTCTCTCTGGTCGAATTTTGTTTATATTTCATTATGAGTAGCTAAATTTTAATTAGAGTTATGATGTAGCGACTAAATACTTGGATTTGTTGAATGCTTAGTTTATTTTTATATCATGGTTAGCTTAATTCTTTCTATCCTTTGTTTTTTATTGTGTTGTGCGATTTATTAGATCACTTGCACGTTTATTATAAATCTGATTGAAATTATCGTCGAGTAGCTAGACACAAAGGTGTAGTTGATTCTCTTAAATTTCTAGCAATCCACTTAGACTATTTGTTTGTGGTTTAGGTAGACAGATTCAAAGGGAGGTTGGGATAGATTATTACTAAGCGATCCGCTCAAGTTAATGGATTTCGGATTTAGATAAGTAGACATGCACAAAAGTACTTTTAAATCACTTATCAACACTTTTCTATTAAGCTATAGGAATATAAATAAACAAGCTCCACTAATCCAAGTATTACATAGTTGTGAAGTCATAACCCTAGTCTAAAAATACATAAAAACATTAAGTTTTAATTTGAGTCTACTCTATCAGCCTGCATCATGCATCGAACCAGTAGCATCATTAGCTTGCATCCTATCCCAACACTTCAACTGCATATCCGGTTGCACTCAGTCCAGTGCGACTGCATCATTTACATGCACTATCATTTATTTAATTATTTACTTTTATGTTTTACCCATGTAGTTTAAACACCAATCCAACTACTTGTCGGGTCTAGATTACCCAAATTTGTTAGTCCAATAATTCTAAACAGCATCCTTATTGGATCACTCCCTAAATACTACGCGGCATGATACTGCGCTTGCATTCTGACCAATTAAGGTTAGGATTTTTAGCCTTGTGTATCCAAAAATCACACATCAATATCGTGTCGGTACTCCTACTGGCCAGGTGGCCGAAATCTGCTATTTTCTAATATTTTTCAAAAAATTTTGGTATTTTATCTCACAACAATAGAAACCACCATTTCCGTCACTATTCCGATTATCGGTATTACCAAAATTTTTTGGTATTCGGTACGATATTGAAAATACCACCAAAAATCGTCCCTTGATAAATCTCTGCAAATTGAGATATGCTACACAACACCGTTATAGTAGAAGATAAAACCTCCAATATGCATTGTTCTATTTTTCCGTTTGATCATACTCACACATCTAGTGGCAAGGAGATAGGAATAAGTAGTTCTTCCATACGGTGACCACAAACCGCCAGAGACACAAATCTGATAACCATATATAGTTGAAAGAAAGGACGGTGCATTATTTTTTAATATTCAAATAAATTTTTAAATGCTTCAAGCAATTAAAGAATGAAACTATAATAGAGATTTAATTTTATGTGATTCAGAAAATTATTTAAAAAAATTTATAATTCTATAATTAGAAAATATTATATCACAAAATTACTCATATATCTATGAGCAAGTACATAAATTTTCATAGCCAAATAATTTTTAAAGACCTTCAAAGAATTAAAAAATAAAACTATTTTTCTGAAAAATATAAATGGAGGAATCCATTGCTGAATCGAATGGAGAACACAACCGAAGAAGGTGTTGGGTGTTGTCCGGTTCGTAGACTCGTAGTACTTGTTTTAGTCCTAGAATGATTGTGTTCCTTCACATGGATTGTTTATATATATAACAGAGGAGTGGAGGAACGAGATCCTCTAGTCTGCCGACCAGAGAGATCCTCTGGTCGTTTTTAGATCCAGACCGTCTGATTTAATCTCAACGGTTAAGGATGCCCCGTGCATAATACCAGAATTGATAGGTCTGAAAAAAGTTAACCGTTGAGATTAAATCAGACGGTCCGAATCAAAAAACGTCCAGTGGTCGTTTATAAAAAACAACCAGAGGATCCGACTCTGAGGAGTGGATACTCAAATAGTTTTTTCAGGGTGAGATGGGTTGGGCCCTAAACTGAATTTGATTGGATCGGATGCCTTATTGAGATTGATACAAATCTATTTGTATTAATTAATATTCGGCTATCAAGTGGACCCCACCTGTCAGCCACACTGCACCAACAGTGCTTATGAATAGTGACTTTTTGAAGCCTGATTAATACACATAAATTATACTGTCATTGCACTTTTTGCTATCGCGCGCCATTGTTAACCTCAAATCTCTTCCCTGCGCGATTCTCCCCTTGCTCGTCTCTCCTCTATCCTCTTGCACCTCTTCTCTCAACTCTCTCTTGATTTCCCTCCTCTGAATCCCTCAACTCTTCTGATTTCTCTCCCTGGATCAAAATACTATCTCGAATTTTCAAGAAGAGCATATAGAACAACAAACTGAACACTTAAATCAATAGATTGAAAGTATACAAAAAATTATTTGAATAAAGAACAAAGTGAACACTTATAACAATAGAATAAACATATGTAGAAAACAAAGTGAACATTTAATAAGAACAAATTTAACATATATCAAAAGATAAAGTTGAATAAGAAACAATACAGAAAACAAGTTGAACGAGTAAAAAGAACAAAGTGAACATATAAATGATCAAATTGAATATATACATACAAAATACTGAACATTTAATAAGAACAAATTTAACAGATATAAATAAAGTTGAATAAGAAGCAGTACAAAAAACAAATTGAACATGTAAATAGAATAAAGTGAACATATGAATGAACAAATTGAATATATACATAAAAATACTGAATAATTAACATAACACAAAAATAAATTCAACTCATAATTGAACAAAGTGAATATATAAAATAGACAAAGTTATACAATAAATAAGTTCAATAAAAGATAAATTGAATATGCATAGAGAGGAAATAGGCTGGAGCACGAAGGAGAGGAAAAACAAAGAAGAAAAAGGAAGAAAAGACACGTGAGAAACACAGAAGAGAGGGAAAGAAGGCACCCACCGCTTTACCATAGGGAAAGGAGGAACGGAGATAGCACGCTAGGTGAGGGGGAAGTGGAGGGCAGAGGAAGAGAGGGGAGGGAGATATCGCTGGATGAAGGGGTCCATTGCTAAGAGTCTGTGATGAAGGGAGCATCTCAGCGACGGCGAGCGATTGTAAGTGGAGCGATGATTATTAGTAATTTCCATTAATATATGTATAGATGAAAAATGCAGGACTCCTCTTTTGGGAGCCTTTCTTAAAAAAAAATGTAAGGCCCAAGACTTGGTCTGGGACACACTTAAAATTTAATCCCAACTAGTTCCGATTTCTGCATTTGGTGCTGTATTAAATTTTCAACTCGTTTGGTACAATTGTTCATAAAACTAGCATAAAAACTCTGTTTACACATTCACACCGACCGGATCTTTTCATGTGATTTTTCTGTGCTGACTGTACAGAAGCTGATCTACGTGTCTGGATAAAAAGAAGAAAGCAACACTCCAGAAGTCCATGCTTAAAGAGGAATCCAGCTTGCAATGCCATTTATTTACTGTTTAGCATCTTAAAAAATAAAAACCTTTGTACTATATAATATATCCTTTTATCATGTTTTGATTCGTAGTTTCATATGGATAGATATCCATTCGTAGTTTCATATGATTAAAGCATCTTATATGTTCAAACACTGCTCTAAGGAGGTGACAAGTAAGCACATGCACTAACAACAGAACTTTGAGATACTGTTGTGCCTTTTAAATTAGTATTCGTACGGATGCTGAGTGGATAACAACAGGGGAAAAAACAGAAGAGAATGAAGATAAAAGGAGAACAAAAACTTTCAATTTCAGTTCATTTCATCAATGTTCGTATTTCTTTTGGAAAGATGAACGAGCTAGGAGGGGAAAAAAAAAAGGAAAAGAAAAGAAACAAACTAGACAGAGACAATTAACATAGGAAATGACAAATCGACAAAATTAAAATAATTGATAACTATTATTACACATTTAAAATGCTTGAAGTTTGTGGGGACTTCTTAGTTTGTCTCGTATCTCATAGCTAGTCTAGGAAATAGAAACTTTTATACACAAGTAATGTCACTTACAGCGATAGAAAAACAAAATGTCCAGAGGGGGTGGCGATAGTTGGAAAGTGATATATGATAACATATTAAATCTTCAGAACTGATACATTATCAGATAAAATTTAGTTCTCGGCATTATCATGAATTATGCTGACGTACTAAAGAAATAAAATTAATGTTGTAGCTAAAACTTAAATAAGTAATACGTATATCAGGATAGATATCTTATCTGATGATATTAAAGCAACAATGTGAACAGTTAACTTAATGGACAAGATTATTATATATACAAGATAGGATCTTAGAACCCCATCACAGAAAAAAAAAAAATTATAACCGAACGATAACAAGATAATTTGTGGTTGCAGTTTTGCGCACGTTTTCTTATGTATGAAGTGCATGAATGCAGGAGCTGTTGATGTAACACGATATAACGTATCAGAAAATGTATAATAAAATTTTTTATTAGATATTCTTTAATGAGGACCATCATTTCGATTTTTATGGGTATTTTTAACAATTTTTTATTTGTTTAAATAATTAAAAACAAACTCATTTTTTTATGAATTGCATAAGTGAATTTAAAGATCTGATCTAAAATCGCATACACAATATTTTTAATCTCGTTTACGGACTCATGCATGGTTTCGGCAATCACCAGCAACTAATTAGTGGATAATATTTGACATGGGATTGAATACTGGAAATACAAATTAAGAATAACTTTGCAGTCACAACTCAATTTGATACGGCTCTAGTTTGATTTTTTTTTTTCCCCCCTTTCTTTTATTGTCCATTTACTCTTTATTTTGTTTTACTTTGCTTGTAACTTTTTAGCCACCGGCTAAAATCGTATTTTTACTTGATGAAAGATGGGATATAGACCCCCTTTTTTGCTTAAAAGAAAACAACGTTGCAATTTGCAAGTTCTGCCATGAACAGATGAAAGTAGCAGGAAAACAAGTCCTCCTTATAGATGCTGTTTAATTCTGAGCATAGAGAAAACAAAACATGGGAGGCTAAAATCCCATGATGGGGTGCGTTTGGCAAAACAGGGGTTAGTACGGTTAGTGGTGTAAGTTTAGTATTTTTTGGGGTTAGAGGGCTAAAATGGTGAGGGTAGTGATTTGATGGGGTTAGTGCTAACTTAAAGTTAGTGAATGTTATTTGGCGCAATATGTTAAGGTTAGTATTTTAAGGTTAGCAACTATTAGTGGTGTAATTATTATTAACTATTATTAATTAGTAGTTATTAATAACTATTAATTTTAACAAAAATTATTATTAATTATTAACTATAAATTATAAAAAATAAACCATTATTAATTATTATTATCATTATTATAATAACTATTATTGAATATTGTTATTATTATAATTTTACGATTATTATTAATTACTAATTATTATTACTATAACTATTATCAATTATTAATTATTATAAATATTACCATAATTATTAATATTATTTATTTTGAATTATTAATTACTTTAATTATTATTATATTACTTGTTAACTATTATTAATTACTAATTATTGTTAATTATTAGTTACTAATTATTATTAATCCTCATTAATTATTAATAAATAATTAATATTACAATAACTATTATTAATTATTATAAATATTATCATAATTATTAATTTATTATTAATTATTATTTGTTTTGATTTATTAATTATTAATTACTTTAATTATTATTATATTAATTATTAATTATTAGTTACTAATTATTATTAATTCTCATTAATTATTAATATTAATTAATATTACAATAACTATTATTAATTATTATAAATATTACCATAATTATTAATTAATATTATTATTTATTTTGAATTATTAATTATTAATTACTTTAGTTATTATTATATCAACTATTATTAATTAATTATTATTATTAATTATTAGTTACTAATTATTATTAATTCTCATTAATTATGAATTAATAATTAATATTACAATAACTATTATTAATTATTATAAATATTACCATAATTATTAATTAATATTATTATTTATTTTGAATTATTAATTACTTATTATTATTATTAATTATTTGTTACTAATTATTATTAATCATCATTAATTATTCATTATTAGTTATCATTAATTATTAATTATTAATTACCATTAATTATTATTAACTAATAATAATTATTAATAATTATATTAAGGAATATTTAAATGTATATAATCATCATTAAAAAATTGAAAAGAACAACTTTAATATTTTCTCTCTCCATGTGAATGCAAGGGGAAAATGCTAACTCACCATTTTGCATGGTTAGAAGGTTAGACATTGGTTAGTCGCTAACCGTACTGACCACAACTCATTTGGTAAACTAACCTTAGAAAAGGTTAGTCACTAACCAAGGTTAGGACTAACCTCAATGGTGCCAAACGCACCCCTAAAGTGCAAATGCAAAGCAACCACATCAAAAGGTCGTAAGTCTACACTCTTGACTGGTCACTACAGATTAAACTCTGATATCGGAATTGAAATCCTTTGCCGTTTTAAGACTTGCAGTGTTTTTCTTTCATCTGTAGCCATTCGATCAATAATGAATGTCCTGTGATTAATATTAGGTCCGTCAAAATTCTTGTGGCCTGTAAAAATATGTCCGTCAAAATTAAATCTGACTGTCATAAATGAAATATTTGCACTGCAGCTTACTGATCCATGATTTTGACACTCACAGACCAGATTCACACACTTACTTTTCATTTTCAACATCTCATGAAGATTTTATCCATGAATTCTTGGCACATATAAATCAGATTCGATTTGGGTTCCATCATCAGGCACCAAAGTTTAACTGTTCAAGCCAGTGCAACGAGACAAACAAGTACCAAGGCGTGTCTCTATTATTATTTTAATTTGTTTTCTTCGCCTTTCCTTTCTCTAAATTGAAACGGGAAAATGAACAAAGGAATCCGACGTGGTGGCAGTGGCAAAGGATACAAAATTGTGGGGCCTTTACAAGGCATGACATTGATTGATGAACCCTCCAGACGCACATGTACAGCACCGTTCATAGGCTGCGCAAGTACCATGCCCCTTCTGGCAAGTCACGGCTCCTCTAAAATTATACAACTATTTCTTGAAAGTCGCCGCAAATATATCCAAGAAAATAAAATTGTACAGCTTCTTTTCTTCATCTAAGAGATTTTTGAACTTCCATTTATTCAGTTGTAAGATGTAAGATTTCAGTACGAATTTTCTTAAATAATAAAAATAATACTAGAGTCAAATATGTTTAACGTCAAACTCGATACGAATCTCAACTATTGAAATCTAAAATAATTTATCAGAACCGCTCAATATAATCTTCATATTGACATCTCTTTGGAGATCAAATTTTACATTTTTTTTAACTATAATTTTTTTATTTAAAATTAGGGGGTTTATAACTAATTAGATTGAGAATGTTTTTAATTTTCTAAAAAAACAGTAAAAAAATATATAGTATTTGTTCTCTAAAGAATTTCATTTATGGAGAAAAATTGAATATTGATCATTTTAATATAAAAAAATAATATTCAATGAATTTTACACGAGTATACCGTCAAACATGTTGGATTCTAACATTACTCAAATAATAACTACCGCGCACCGGTCATATTGTCTCAATCAGTGCTGTAAAAATTAAATTTAATCAGATGCCTCTTCCTCCATTTGTTGCCGATCGGAGCTCAGAAGGCTATTAGACAAGGAGTTCTATTGTTAGTCTGTTGTGCATGTCTAACTGGGTAGAGAGAGAGAGAGAGAGAGAGAGAGAGAGGAGGCACTTGGCGGACGGCATCAAGATTGTGATCCTCTATTCCTCTGCTTCTGTATTTCGAAGCGAAGAAAGAAAAATTAAGAGATATAAAGTTTTAGGGACTTTCAAGTAAAAAAAATGTGTTAGTGATAATTGATGTGATATTGTTGTTGATGGTGGTGTAAAGATTGAATGTGATATTGTTGCCATGTGTCCGTTGATATTTGTTATGGTTTGATGGTTGATGCATTACATCGTTGTTAAGATTCTTGATACAAAACTACAGAAGTAATCTTCTCTCTGCAATTGAATAAATTCCATTAAAGAATTCTAAGTAGATATGAACAGTTGATTTCAAATTGAACGGTCCAAAACAACCTTAACCGAACATTTGCTTCTTCCGTTCAATCTTTTTTGTACAATTCTAAAATAAACAGTTAAAATTTATTCGAATTTTATAAAAAAATCTATAAAACTGCTAGGAACCGAGCCTGTTACTTAGTATTCTATCTCTTTGGAAGTAAAAAAAAATGGTCGATTTTGTACTGCGGTTTTCGGCATGCAGTTCTATTAATTATTTTTCAATTTTTGTAAAAAAGAAAACATCACAACGTATTCAGGGATAAAGAGAAAGAAAGGGGGACCAGGCCCCCTATAAATTGGAAAACTATGGGTTTTTTTTTATTTCCTCTTTTAAACTAGTTTAACAAATTATAATACTCTTGGACCCTCTTGTAGAAATTTAAGTCCATACTATAGTACCTTTTCGGCCCCGGTTTCAACTTTTAGGATCATACTTGATTTATTTTAGCATAACCATGTTAAATTGGTGGTTTAGATTAAAGTACTTTTGGGTGAGCCGTTCGTTCTGCCTAGTTTTAAAATTTGTAATCTATTTAAATACGATCAATCAAAACTAATGATGATTTGAACGACGTCGTATGAATAGATAAAAATTGCCTTAAAAAAATACCCACTTTTAGGTAATCCTTTCTTCTAAAAGTTCCGAACAGTCAATATATTCAATACCTAATTATTTTAGATAAGTGTAATGATTAACAATTTAACATTAAAAAAGTATAATGATTAACCAAAAGTATCTTTAAAACATCTACACTGCTTAAAGGGAAGCCAAAACTATCTACTCCCAATTTATACCATCACAGTTTGTGCAGGTATGTCCCATCTCAAATTTCAAAAATTAAATTCACCAAATATCAAATTTCAGACCACCAAGTTTTAAAATTTCTCCATACAGAAAACCTTAAAGAAAATAAGAATTATACAATACAACGAATAAAACCTTGTATATTTATGAGGAAATGGACGCAACAAGCAAGCTAGTCACTGCATATATTGCCCCCTTTGTATAAATCAATTAACAATAAAGAATCTTTTCTCATGATTATCAAAATGACAACAAACCTTTTAAACTCTCTCTTTTCCTTATCGGAAGATGATCCACTTTAATACTATAGAATAAGGTTCTTAGATATTTATGTCTGATTTGGCCCGAGCTACTCCAGTGATTACTCATTTTAACATTTATAATTTATTTCATGATCTATCCTGCAGCTGCAGGTACACGATTGGTCCAAAAACCATCCGTATCAGATTGAATTACAAGATCTCACGCAAATGAAGATGTGTCTTGCGACTTCCTTGCAGACTTGTGAAATTTGGTGTTGTTAGATCCAAACTTCATTTGTACAATTTAACACTTGTAAGATTTTGTTTTTCCAAAATGGAACCATGGTTCAGAAGTTATTCACGAAAAGGAAAGCGAAGACCATAAAAAAATTCTATTGGAAATAAGAAAAAGAAAGGAAAAAAAAACGCTAATAACAAAACGAAACTAAAACAACAATAATTAAATTAAAATTCTAAATTAGAGGTACACGGTATTTATAATTTATCCCACTTTTGCATTTTGTTTTGGCGAAACCGCTGCGGAACAATGTATGGCTGGCGTAATATATATAATTAATAAAAATAATATTCTGCTAATTATTGCTTAGAAAATCACGCGATGTTTCATCAAATACAGAGTTTACACTTTTCTAAACACTCAAAAAATAGTAAAATACATCATGTCTAAATTATTGGGGCATAAATCACTTTCTCTGTACATAAAAACAATATTATATACACTAGATAAAATTTAGGTGCAATTTGATGGGACACTAGATCATTTTCCGTATAAAAATATATTACTTTATTATTTTTTAGAAATGATTAAATAATGCCCTATTGTTTTTTTTCTTCTTGCCCTCACATCACAAGACTGGAAATCTCAAACCTTTCGTCTGATTTCAATATTTTTGTGTTAGCAGACACTAAATTAAAATAGCATTAAAGCTCCTACATATCGTTGACTTATTGCTTATTAAATGAAACCAGCTAATCAAACTAATTAATTTAGAAATAAAACCAAACACATGCAACTTGTAGCAGATGAACATTGGAAAGTACTTAAATTTTATCTTTATGCACTAAAAAATTGAATCATATAATTTTTTGGAAAATATTTGTTTTTTTTTGGAGATAAAAAATCAATAAACTATTGCCCTGGATGTAATTTTAGATACATTCGATGGAAAAATAACATTCCACGCGAAAAATTATATATATCGCAAAAGAATTCGAAAAGATGCATTTTAGCCGATCTCTCTCTATATATTTATAATACTTTCTAGATGTGATTAAATTTTAAAATCATATCCTATTTCTTTTTATTCTTGCCTCACATCGAGAGAATATCGCTGAAAATCTCAAATGTGTTGTCTGAATTCAATCTTTAGTTAGTAGACACCAAGTTAAAATAGCAATAAAAGCTCCTAAAATAACGTTGACTTCTTGATTATTAAATGAGACCAGTCACTCTAATAAATTAATTTATAAATAAAAAACTAAACCGATCGAACAAGTTGTAGCCATCAACATTGTACATTTCCATTATAAAATAATAGTCTCAAGTCTCTCAGGAAATTGAAGGGGCAATATCCAAAATCTTTCTTTTGCTTTCCGAGAAAGCAATATCCAAAATCACATCGACCATATACCGTAGTTAAAAAAAAAAAAAAAAAATGGCAACGCGTATGAACGTTTGTTACGTTTCATAAACTGCTCGCATAATTGTAATATTTTTTTTTAAAAAAAAATCATGATTTTCAAGATTCCATGTTCATAGAACTACTGTAACTGTTCACTTGGTGCGACCAATTGGGTCACTTGCTGAAGCGTATAGGAAACCAATTGGGTCAGCCCTTCACCGACGAAGCACCTTCCTAATTAAACCCATGGACCATACTTTAGGATTCTCTCCAAGTGCAGAGCCACGTTTAAAGAGATTTTACCATATCTGATCCATCTATTTGAACCATCCAATTGCAAAACAGTTGATATTAAAGTTGTGGTAGTTCTAGCTATCTTATCAGAAATGAAAACTAGATATTGGTGGTCCAAATATTTATTTAAAATATTTGAAATAAACAAATATATGATTTGTTAATTTTAGAACTAACACATGTAAATAAATTAAAAAGTTATAAATTTAATTCAAATATCTATATAAAATTGTTTAATTGGCAAAAAAAAAATTGATAATACTTGAAATATTTTTACTGACTTGAGCTAGATTATGACTCATTTACTTTCGAGTATGCTAGAGTCAAACACAAATTCAGTCTCACCTATTAATTAAAATTTCAAATGACTGATCCAAATCGCTCAATATGATCTCCATATTAAAATTATCTTGAAGACCAAATTTTATTTAACTATTTTTTGGATTTTTTTTTTAAATTGAAGGGTCAAGAATTATTTAGATTGAAGATTTTCGAAAATTCACAATAATAGTAAAAAAATAAAAAATATATAAAATTTAATCTCTACAAAGATTTCATTATGGAGAATAAATTGAGTGGTTCGGATTTGCCATTATAATATCAAAAATTGAAAATTCGATTGTGTTTGATGGGCTCAAGTGTCAAAACGTGTTTGACTCTAGTATTACTCTTTACTTATACATGTCTACGGAATTACAATATATTTTTCACATAAAAATTTGTTGGGAAAGAATGGACTATAAAAATTGAGTGAATTGAGATTAATATAAAAAGTTAGCAATTATAACTAAACCTCTAATCTTAATAGCATTGAAGTGTAACGGGCCAAACAGCCTATATTTTTGGTAAATTTTTATCCATCCAATCTTAATATAGAGTTTTGTTTGTTGATGTTGATAGAAGAAGTTATTGCTATTCGATAAGTTTGTAGCAATAAAAAAAAAACTAGAAATAAAAAAACAAAAATAAGTTTAATAATAAAATGTAAAAAGCAAAGTAATATTGTCTTTTATGAAAACTTTGATTGACAGACCAAATTTGGGACTCTTCGATGGTGTTCATACGACTGGATATGATCCAAATGGAAAAGCATTCATCCCATCTAGTCTATTAGGCTTTTTATTGTCGCCATAAAATATTTTCCCTCCCACCCTATCACTTTTTTTAATCTCACGGAACTTTCTCAAAGAAAGCTTTGCAAGTGCTCACAAGACAAGTCACCAACCCCTCAACCTCATATTCCACTCCTAGTCCAGTCCTACATGACCTTTCCGCGTTATTGCCTCCCTCCTTCCCTTCCTTTATATATACCCCACACCTAAGCCTATCCTTCTCAATTCTCTCTCATTCTTCTTTTCCTTCTTCCACTTCTGCACACCAAAAACACCAGAGCAAAACGCCAACGCTACTAAGAGAAACACTAGAAAGGAATCAGCAACACAAAACAATGGGCTTCCCTGTGGGTTACTCCGACTTGTTCTTGCCTAAATTGGTGCTCCACCTCCTTGTGCTACTCGGCGCTGTTCGCCGGTGTCTTTTATGGGTTTTTCGCACGGTCGGTCTAGGCGACTTGTTGGAAATGGATGAGCCCTCTGTGCAGGGACACACGACGTCAAGGATTCTCCAGCACCGTCGACCCCAGTTCAAGTCGGTGCCATCGGTACTGATCGAGGAGGCTTTGCCTGTGGTCAAGTTTGAGGAGCTGGATTCTAATAAGGCCGAGGCCGTGTGCTGCGCTGTGTGCTTGTATGATATAGAGGGTTGTGAGGAGGTAAGGCGGCTTACCAATTGCTGCCACGTGTTCCACCGAGGCTGCCTTGACCGCTGGATGGAGCATGATCAGCACACGTGCCCGCTCTGCCGTGCGAAACTCATCCCCGATGAAATGGGGAGTTCCCTTGTCGGCTCAAATACCAGTGATACGGCAAGTACCATGGTTTCAGCTGATACAACTGAGTTGTCAGATTATGATTATTTTTTCCCATCATTGCCTTCTTCACCCTTGCCAAGCCCAATTCTCTTCCAGCCGCATCAATTGCTCGGCCCCGGCTATTAGTCGATGGAGGATAGATATCGGATGGCTTTTTGTATATAGCAAACAGAAAGGAGTATAGAAAATAGGGAGAGCTTCATATATAGGCTTTTGTACAGACTCTGATTCCACAAATTTGGAATCGGGATTTGGGTTTAGTTTTTCGGCTTAGCCGATTGTTTAGCCAGAATTTGGTGATAGGTTGCTTTGTTGATTAATTAGGTCAAGTTGCAGTTTTGGCCATCGAAAGTCATGTTGATACTCTGAAGTTTGAGGAGACCCAAATTCTTGGTGGCTGTAGACATATAATTACATTATTTGATTTTGTTTTTTCAAAAATCATTTTCTTACTCCATTTTTCTTCTTTATTTCCGTTGGTATTTTGTTTTGATTTGACTGATCATTGATGAAGAACATGGTTAAGAAAGCATATGGTATTTTGTCTTATGCTCTTCTGATACGACATTTCAAGATTATGACGGGATTAACAAATAGCTTACCTTTTCAAAAGAAAAAAAAAAAAAAAAACTCACAAAAACAAGCTGCAACTTGGAACGAATATGAGAACGAAACTTCTAATTGGTGAATTAAATGCTAATGAGAAGGCATTTAGGGGCAAATTAGCAAGTAGTTATGGTATATACTAGGTGCCTGTCTCTGAAATGCCTTACAAGCTCACAATTACCTAATTGCTTATTATGGTTGTACAAAAAAGACTAATTCTGTGGCCAAATTTTGGTAATTTTATTGTAGTTGATTTCAAGATAAAAATTACAAGTGGATATACTTTTAGCTCATTTCCTGGAAGTTGATCTTGGTAAAAAGCGATGAATATTTTCAAATACATTAAATTATTTCCTCTTGATATACTATATTTTTGAAGTATTGCCAGAGGCAATGTACTCGGAGTGATTCCAAGCGCGTTCTTTCGAAATAAATAATGCAACTTGTGGGGTGCACTCGCGTTTTGGTGAGGTTTATTTTTAAAAAATTGCGTCAAGTTGAGAATTTTATCGATCACACCTAGAAGACAGCTCAATTCCTTGCAGATTTGAAATGACAAAAACAAGACATGAGGATAAAACCAAACTGAAAGTGAAAAATAGGATGCACTTGCAGCATGGTCATACATCCTAACAGGTGCTTTTCAACTTATGCACACTTCAAGCAAAATGAAATTTATGCTTCCAATATATTTAATGAAGCTGCAAGTCTAAGATATCTGTCTCCAGATCCACTTGTATAAGAAAACTACAAAATATCTTAGGTTCAATTATTGCATGTCACGGAAATAGTTAGTTGTGGCTAAGCAGAGGCGGCTAGAGATCAGAAAGCTGGCCTTATGCATTTGGAGAAATGAATGATGTCACAATGCTGCTAGAAATTAATTCCATGTATAACAAATCAGGTGTCACGACCTAACTCTAAACTAGCCTAAAATAATATCTTAATGCACCTAGCTATATACCTACACAAAGTATAGCGCAACTAGATCTCAGCGGCCAATCTAATGGTTTGTCAAGAGGAGTAAATTATAAAATTTGTTGTGGTTGTTATTTAAGATCTTGTCCAGATCACCGTAACTCGTGTAACACGCCCAGTTGGTACTAGTAATAATTCTTTAATTTGAATCATTGGGCCCAAGTAGGCCCAAATTTTCAAAGGGCTCAGGAAACTCCAAAAATGCTTTGCTTCATTATTTCATTTCACTATCAGATCCGACAGTAATCAACTATGCAGATCATACAAATTGACATAACACCTGAGTCTCAAACCTCAATTGATCTTTCTGATCAAAATGAATGATCAAGAGTTTTTGAGGCGCGCTAAAGTCAAAGACTACAATATTATCAAATATGTTGCTCTTTTGTCTCTGTGGATCACGTTGACTATGTAGTGGACATGAAATCAGATTGCTTTGCACAGATAGAGATTCTAGCTTGGGTCAACTATGTGAAAGAGACTGAATATAGACTTTTGTTTGGCTTGAGAACCCTATATTTGTTTGTTTTCATGATGCTGCTATTACATGAAAAAGTTTGTTGATTTTGAGGGGCATCTCAGATCTTGTTCCTCGAAATATAACAAAAGAACATTGACTTACCTTCCAATTGCACCAAATTGGTCAGCAAAAATATTTTTTTTTGGACGGATTGATCTGAAAAAAATTCACAAAAATATCACTGGTCCTTTCCTTCTGTTGGGTGTTGGTAAAATGTCCGTCTTGTCACCAGTCTTCTTCACCTTCCTGAACTAACGCTTTCCTTTTTACTTTTACAAAAAATTAACTCAATGAACTTCTCTCACTCGTTCAGTTGCTTAATTACTATGATATATCAGCATTTGTTGATTGCATGTGCTCAGCAAAAAAAATAAAGAGTCCGAATGCGATATTCTTTAATTATGTGAATCCAGTGAAAGCCCTAATGAAGTTCTCTTGTGAGATTAAAGATTAAAAACCTTTGTGGCGTTTAATAAATAATTTAATTACCATCATGACAGCAATAGATACTTCAAAAAAGTAGGGGCTTATATGTTTATTATTGTGTGAATTAGATTAAATGTTAATCTAGGGAATTGCATCCTGGTATATATCACGTGTTCCTTTTCTTTTGCAACAAACAAGTTAAATGTATACAAATACAAATGCTTTGGCCATATATTGGATGGAAACTTGGTGGTTATACTTATTAGCAAGAGATTATTCTGTTCTTGCTCATAAATTTTTTCAGACTGGTAACGATCATCAGTTGTTTACTTGTTGAAATCTAGCAAGAAGAATTTTACTGAACTATGCCCCTAAAGTGCGTGGCAAGGGTTTCTTTTTATTTTTTATAAATTTTGGTAATATACAAATTTAATTGATTTATGATTTGTTTAAATATATGTTTTCTAGTCTCTTATACATAATGATTTAATGTCTATGGATAATCAGATTTTAGTCTATAAATGCATAGTTGCATACTGGTTCCATCTGGCCAATAAGACAAACAGTAGCTTCCAAGCTGTTGCTGCAGCATGTACAAACCCAGCCTGGGCCACTGTCTAAAGACTGTTCCACATTATGTCACTGCATTAATAGCCAGTAGCTCTATGTCAACATTCACTGAGGCTTGCGTGTTCTCTGTTAGTCTATACCAGGTTTGCCAAAATGATTTACCAGTTACCACACTTCAAGAGACCCAATACAACTTTTTTAGGCTATGGGCCGAAGGACACTTTTTTTCTGTTGATCCAGCGAAGAACATTTGCAAAAGCAATCAAGGTGAATTAAACCCTGTTCCTGATCTCACGAGTTAGAAGTATAGTATCAAGACCATAATCAAGATGAATTGAAGGCTCTAGTACTGATTGCGCTGGTCGAGGAAATGTACAAAGGAGACCTGATGAAGATGTGTGAGGTACACCTTAACACAGATTCAAATTGCTTAGCAACAGAAGCATTTATAGTATTTAATGTTTAATTTGATGAAATTGAGGCTGAATTAATTAATTGAACGTTTGACACGTAGAAATTATGTACCAAGGTGGGTGTGACTGCCTTGGTAATATTTGCTGCTAAATACCAAGGTGGGTGTGACCGCGAGAAATATGGAGAGAAGCTGACAGGAAATTGAGTCTTGAAAGTAAAGGAAGCAGTATGGAGAACAAGATGAATGATTGCTGTCTATCTGGTAGCATCAGTGGCAAACAAAAGGACCAACTCACAGTGGCCTTTCTGCTGAAGCTTAAGGATCTAGTATAATTGAAAATTTTTAGGATCAATTTAGTTTCCATGGTAAAATTCGTGAATCAAAGATCAACTTCTCTCTTAGTTAATTAAAGAACTGAGAGAGATCTCTGAAGCTGCTAAAGAATTCCATTGAGCAAAAATTTGATTCACGTCCTAGTTATTTAGTAATTAGCATCGATTATCCAATAAAAGGAAGCAACTAGATTATTTAACAGACTGGTGGAGAAAAATGAAATGCCAAAAGCAAAGTTATAAAGTAATAATAAAAAAATAAATATTATATAAATAAAGGTTTACTCAACAGGGCGGATAATAATTAGGAAGGCTATGTTTAGACATCTCTTATCGTACCAGTACAGAAAAGTTGCAGTGGAAAACAGTTTGAGCCGTCTCTGCAGTTCTTCTTGAGGTAAAATGTCTGGTGTAATGAACTGCTCTGCTCAGGGAAGACACGACTCATTTGTACTTGACTATTACTATTTGGAGGAAAAAAAAAAAAGAATGGCATTCAGCAATTTATCCAGTAAGTCACCTGATGCACTAACAGAACAGGCACAGGACGGTATTCTCAACTCCCCAGCAGGTTTTATTAGACTAGATAGTATAATGCCAATCTAGTGAATTTGAACTTGTTAATATACTACAATTATGATAAGAAAAGATCATAACAAGCACTGACCAAACCATGTTACCCAATTTAAGTAAGCACCACATCCAGCCAGAAAATTAATGGTAATCAGTACCATCTGGTACCAACCAGCGTTTATCTGAACCAACCTTTCTAACCTTGAAAGGAACACAACTTAAAGTTCCATGGCCACCAAGACATCACATTCAAGTAACACGCTGTGCAAAAAGACCCCTAATAAACTTGATACTTTTATCACTATATATTACCAAGTCCAGCCAAGCCATGTCCATTAAAAATAAACAAGATGGTTGAGGTTCTCTTTAATTAGGTAAAAGGCACTCCTGCACATGGTCACAATAATTAGTTTGTTGAGTGCCCCGACTAATTTATATGACATTATGATTGACTAAAACAAAGTGATAACCGACAGTTGCTTTCTTATAGTTAATATAGATTATCCAAATTTCCAAGTCTAAATACCTTCCTCTCCACTTCCTGCATCTCAGGCCGTATCTAGGAGATTCCATTTTAATCCAAAAATCACGTTAAGTCCTATTTTCTAGTGCTTAAACAACAGAAAAAAAATCAAGACAATAAACGAGTCACATGTAGCGTGCTACTGTGGTCATGTTCTCCTATATCTAGATTTGAACAGATGCATGCTAAGACAAATATACAATGTAATCAATCCCAATTTAGGGAATCTAACCTCTTACAGCTCGATTAAAAAATCACCATATTCTCTCACGGTCACAGAAACACTATCTAACAGTTCTGGAAATCAGAACAATTAATTTTAGTGAATATTGAGGCATGTAATTAGGAGGCTTTATAGCACATCCAGTACTGGCCAAACCTAAGTTCTCCTTTAAACAGCCATAATAACTATTTGGACAAAAACTGTACTTCAATGCTGCAGAGAATAATAAAAACCAAAAAAAATCATACATCAGTTAAACTAAAATCAGAACCATAAAGAACACACCCAGATACAAAATCTAAAAAAAGAAACAAAAAAATAAACCAGATCAAGTAATTAACCTGCCAACCCATTACGAATTTTCAACTACACTAATCCGAAGCCGAGAGGGCTGCTCAGGCTCCCCATTTCGCCTCCAGAAAGCCCTCCGCCACCATACCTCAAAACCCCTCTGTATGTTGGGGCAATCCTCACCTGAATTCAGAAACCGATCGAACCACGCTAGCAATATCTCCTGTTGCATTGCAAGCGGCAGTGTCAGTATTGTGTTAGCCAGTCCATCCTCAATTAAGTGCCTATCGAGCCCCTTGCATGCTCGCCTCATCCATCCAAAATCCTCGTAGAATGGTTCTAGCCAGGTCTTTAAAAGAAGGCACCTGGCCTCTTTTGAGACCAATATCTGCCCCTTGCCCACACCAACAAATAACCGGGCAGTAACGCGGCTCACCTCGTACCGATGGATAGCTGGCACTTTTGGATGCAATTCTGCCAGCTCAGTTTGAGCTGCCCATGCACGCAAAAAGTCATCGGCTATTTGTCGATCTATCAAAATATCAAGCATCCAGTGGAGATTGTCAGCCTGACGAGAAATATATGATGCCTCACTGAGATCGGATGCAGCAGCTTGTGTGAAGTGATCATGAAGGAGCTTGAGACAGCTGTTGCAAGCAGAATACAGAGATTCTTTGCTGAGGTCACTGCTCGAGGGACCACTGCTGCCTCTGCCACTATGTGAATTGTTGCTCTCCCTGAGCATTTTTGAAACTAAACCCTTCATCTCCCGCCTCGCTTTTTCATCTTTGCCTTCCAACACCACCTGAAGCAGACGAACTAGAATCTCTTCCCCTCCACTGTTCACATTTCCGTTTCCATTGACATGCGCAATTCCGTTTCCAGATCCATTTGCCTCCTCGGCTGAATAAGAAGTGGCTGCTTCAAGGGAGACTCGTTTCAGCACTTCCCCAGCTCCTGAGTTTTCGAGGTGTAGTTGTGTTAGCAATGTTGCAACTTTTTCATCATCATCTTCGGCCCATGGGGCTGCCTCAAGGTACTCCAGGCACGATAGTACGCCTGCATCAAACACAATTGCTGCCGATACCTATCCAATTGAGGAAAACTTACAAATTAGAGTTGATCAAAATGGCATTGTGCAATGTAATTACTAATCAATACTGGTGAACTGATGTACCTTTAGAATGCCAAGAACTTTTGAGACATCCTCCTTCATGAGTTGTCGACGGAGATCTTTACAATACATGAGGCGAAGCGTCTCAATATAGACCTCGACATCATCACAATCTGAGATCTCTACAAGGTGGGGGAGAGACCTCTGCTGCTTTGACCACCGGTCAGACAGTTTTGCTGCGAAAAACCGGCTATGTGCAACAAGTATATGTCGGTGCACATTTAATGAGACCGTAAGCCCGTCTTTCGAAGTAAGTGTGAGGCGCACATCGCTCGAATCAGGATCATTGAACTGGTTTCCCGGACTACAATTGCCGAGCAAGTCAGCCACTCGCTCCTGGAGGAGCAATTGCCGATCCTGCACTCGAGGTGGGCCCGAGGGGACGGGAGGTGCAATCGAATTGCTGATCCCGGCAGTGGGCCCACGGGGATGGTATTCTTGTTCATTTGCCATCATATCAAACAACGTCGGGCTGGACCGGGTCTTGTCGAGCAGCAATGGAGGCGGGGACATGGGGTTGAGTAAACCGGCATTGAGCGCCGAATTGAACTTGGAGTAGCTAGAAGGGTAGGTGGGATAAGCAGGGAAGGAAGCGGCGGGTTGGTGCTGATCCATTGCGGGTGGGGTCCAGCCGCGAGATGGAGACTCAGAGAGAACAGCCGGAGACGCGTCAGAATTCGTTGGATCAGGTTCAGTTTGAGAAGGGATCGGAGGAGTTCGATTGTGAAACGGAGGAGCAGGAGGAGAAGGCGCGGAGAGAGGCGCGCAGCACCAGTTGGCGTCGGTGGAGACGATGTGAGAGGAATGGAGAGGCGGAGGAGGTGGAGGAGGAGAGGGAGAAGAGGAGGCGGAGGCGGAGATGGTGGTTTCTCGGCGCTTTCTTCGCTTGGTTTTGGTGGAGTGAGAATGGGAATGGGATTGGGCTTGGGTTGGGGTTTGAGTTTGGGTTTGGATTTGGGTTTTGAGATGGGAAGAAGCAGCCATCGAAGAGAGAGAGAGGGGGGTGTTGGAAGAGAAGAAAAGGACAGAGAACCTAGTAATTCCCACCACGCAGCTGATGCTGATGGGTCGGAGTTGAGTTGTCGTCTTTTGTTGGGTTAAGAAGGGGGAGTGGTTAACAAGAGAACAGTGATAAGGGTGTGAGAGTGGGATGAGTGAATTGATTGCGTATAGAATGGGGAATCCGAGGATTAGTTGCTACTAACTGGGTATTTCTATACTGTAATATTGGAGAATCGGAGCTGGAAGGGGTCGTGGCCTCGTGGGCCACGGCAGATCTGAGCGACTGTGAGAGAGAGGAAGTGGGGGTAAGGGTGTGAGGATGTCAGTGTCAGGAAGGAAATTAAATGGAGGAGGTGCTTCGTGGGATGGAGAGGGACAGACACAGACAGAGGGTTCAGGGATTTGAGCAGCGTGCAGTTAAATACGCAATAAATACAAACCGTCCGTTACAATTTGGTATCTTTTGTTGTGTCTATGTGAATTTCAACAACACAGACAGGTTTCATTTTTGGGTCTGATGCATACATATCACGATTACCAAACTTCTAATTGGCTGCACCAACAAAAGAACAAAAATGAAAAGGATTCAAGGAATTTAATACAAAATAATTTCGTTAACAATCAATTCAAACATCAAATGAACTTTTCAAACATATTGTGAATGTACATTCATAATTTTCGTGTAGCAGGTTATCTACAGTTAATGACAAATAACAAATTTGAGATAAAAATCTATTGTGTTTTCTTATTTCTTCTTTTTCAAATATATACAATTGAGAGATGCAATTAAAAAGAAACAAATCAAAACACAACCTAGAAAACTATCCTAAATAATATTCTGAAAATCTAATTAAATCTAATCCTAAACATCATGTACTTGACATATTTGCATACATAACATATACACACAAACAAATTGTCACACTCTCCCTTAAGTTGGAGTAGGGTTGTCAATGGATACGGTATGGTAGAAGGTATTTTTATACCCGCATCCGTTAAATATTTCTTTACCCATATCCTACCCGTACCCGTTAAAAAATGACTTTACCCGCACCTTACCCGTACCCGTTAAGAATTAACGGTAAGGATACGGTAACGGTACATAATGGGTAATAATAATATTATTAATTTAATAAAAAATATATAATGTGCTAAATAAATAACATCAAATAAATATACAAATAAAGTAAAATATTTAGATAATACTTTACATATAATAAAAATAAAAAAATTTATTCTCATTAAAAAAAATCTATATAAATAATTATAAATTATAATATAATAGAGTGCAAATTAATTTTTTCATTGATATAAACAAATTTCGATGAAAATCAAACCAACACCATATCTTATAAAATATGCTAATTACATGATTATATATTACATTTATATTTGTAAAATTTTATCAGTTAGATAATGAGTACGAAATAGCCCTTACCCATACCCGTACCCGTTAACTTAACAAAAAAATTTCTTTACCCATACCCATACCCATTAGGCTAGTGAAAATAAAACCTTATCCATACCCCCCCTTATTGAATGCGGTACGAGTACGGTAAATGGGTAAACGGATTTCATTGACAGCCCTAAGTTGGAGCATGAAGATCTCGAATGCCTAACTTGCCGAGCAAATATTGAAATTGTCGCTTGCCAAGAGCTTTTGTGAAGATGTCCACCAATTGCTCTATAGTTCGCACATGTGAAGTGATGATGTGTCTAGCACGAATAATATCTCTCACATAATGACAATCCACCTCAATGTGTTTGGTAGATTCTCATGAAAAACTGGATTAGATGCAATATGAATAGCGGCTTGACTATCACAAAATAACTTCATGGGTTGCGTATGTGAGACACCAAGAAATTGAAGAAGAGACTTGAGCCATGTCAACTCACAAGCAGTGGTTGCCATTGAGCTATATTCCGCTTCAGCAGAGGATCATGAGACAGTGTGTTGTTTTTTGGTTTTCCAAGAGATAGGTGATTGCCCCAACATCACAAAATATCCGGTTAACGAGCCTCTAGTCAATGGACAACTCGTCCAATCCGAGTCACAATAGGCATATAATTGAAGTGTTAGAGATATGTCCTAGAAACCAATCATTTTATGGCTACTTCTATAGTTTATGTTATTGATGATATTTGATCCTTTGTTCCTGGATTTTATTATTGACAGTTCATCCAGGTTGAGGATCTGAATTCTGGATCACTGTGTTTCATTTATGATTAAATGACAATAATAAATCAAAACTGTCCATAGTCTTGATAATTAACAAGGAACATTAATTATCAGATAATACTAGTATACAAGTTAAGCGATGATTAAGTTCTACAAATCATAAGTAAGGAGTTACTAACTTAATTGTATATGTATATGTTACTGGAACATAGTACAGGACATGACCCAATGAAATAAATATATGGATTGTGTTATGTGTCATTATTTATTTCATATGTGTTTGATTCTGAGTTTGAGATGGTTCAGTTTCTCCACATGAGGATAGGTTCTATAAATATCGTCTAACGCTGATTCCTGATAAGGGCTGCTATACGGACTTTATTTATGTTCTCTTGAATTGTGCGGGGAGAAACTGGTCATCAAGACAACCGTATGTCCTTCGTTAGTTCACCTAACGAGTGATGATATCCACTGGGTCCCTTGATGAAGATGGATTGCTTGCTAACAACTTGTGCAATCATCTCTAGATCAAGAAACATATAATCTGCAAGAATGACACATTCCTATCTTGGATTATTCAAGGATCTGATGTGACATAAGAATCAAAACAATAAAATACCATTTCTTATGCAGGATTGAAGTACTGTATTGGTACAATATTTAATTTATGCGAATTAGGAATCATAACGTGTTGCTAGATACCGCTTATGATTAATGAAAATAAATGATGATTTATTTTCATAGCCAACATAGCATAAATCCTCAAAGGGTCACACAAATAGGACTTTAACCAAACGTGCATTATTTATTTGTTTGCAGTAGCGAGTACTGCGAATATATGATAAGTTGATTAATTAATTATATACCGTTGCGAACCGTTATAATTAATTAACTCAAATGGATCATATAGGAATAATATAATGTATATGCTAATCCCAAATTAATTATTAATATGTTAATAATTAAGTTAGTTCAACGCATATTTTGTTAGGAACTCATTCCTTGTGCAATTTAAATTTTATTAACATTTAACAAATAATTTACAATTGCTATTATACGGATCTAGATAATTATGCAAATTGACACGTTTAAGAGAACGGTAGAAGGATTACCTCTTCTAGTCTCGTAACTAGAAGGCTCGACCTTTGCTTAGAAGTCGGTGGTTTGCTCGTCACCTTTACGATCCTCCGTTTGCCTCGAGTCCACCTAGAGGATTAACCAATCCCTAAATTCTTGTGCTAGCAAGAACGAGAGAGAAGCTAATCCTAGTAGTTCTCCAATTAATCAACAATTTAATTATTGGATCTATACTCAACACATGAGTCCTATGCATAAATTAAAGAAGAGAGAAGCAAAGAAAATCTGAATTTTCTTTTTGTTCTTTGAAGGTGGCGGCCAAAGATATGAGGAGAGAGAAAAAAGATGATTCCATTAATTTCCAAATGATTGGTCTATTTATAGAAAAGACAAAACCTATTTTTCTCACATAATCACCACCATGCTTGGCCGGCCCCTATGTGGGTTTATATGGGCTAAATCAAATAATAAACAAGCCCATTAAACACCTCTTAATTAATCTCTCAAGTTGCATTCCAATTGGACTCAAAAAGACTAATTGAATTAAGCCTATACTTTAAATTTAATTCAACCAATTAAATTAAAGTGTGTTGAATAATATTAATTATCAACATAATGATAATTATTTTGAGATTAGCAAATGCACTAATTTATTTCTATATGATCACTTTGACTTAATTAATTACAACGGTTCGCAATGGTATATAATTAATTAATCAACTTATCATATTTTCACAGCACTCACTGCTGCGAATAAATAAATAATGCACTGTATGGTTAAAGCTCTATTTGTGTAACCCTTTGAGGATTTATGCTATGTTGGCCATGGAATTAAATCGCTATTTAATTCCAATAATCATAAGCGGTATCTAGCAACACGTTATGATTCCCAATTCGCATAAATAAACACTGTACCAATACACTGCTTCAATCCTGCATAAGAAATTGTGTCTTATTGTTTTGATTCTTATGTCACATGATATCCTTGTATAATCCAAGATAGGAATGTGTCATTCTTGCAGATTATACATTTCTTGATCTAGAGATGATTGCACAAGTTGCTAGCAAGCAATCCATCTCCATCAAGGGGCCCAGTAGATATCATCACTCGTTAAGCGAACTAACGAGGGACATACGGTTGTCTTGATGACCAGTTTCTCCCCGCACAATTCAAGAGAACATAAATAAAGTCCGTATAGCAGCCCTTATCAGGAATCAGCGTTAGACGATATTTATAGAACCTTTCCTCATGTGGAGAAACTGAACCATCTCAAACTCAGAATCAAACACGTATGAAATAAATAATGACACATAACACAATCCATTTATTTATTTCATTGGGTCATGCCCTGTACTATGTTCCAGCAACATATACATATACAATCAAGTTAGTAACTCCTTACTTATGATTTGTAGAACTTAATCATCACTTAACTTGTATACTAGTCTTGTCTGATAATTAATGTTCCTTGTTAATTATCAAGACTATGGACAGTTTTGATTTATTATTGTCATTTAATCATAAATAAAACACAGTGATCCACAATTCAGATCCTCAACCTGAATGAACTGTCAATAATAAAATCCAGGAACAAATGATCAAATATCATTAATAACATAAACTATAGAAGTAGCCATAAAATGATTGGCTTCTAGGACATATCTCTAACAATCTCCCACTTGGCCTAGAGTCAATCAATAGTGACTTCTAGCAAGTGCATAGTACTCAATGCAATATCAAAATATACATGTCTCATACTAAAACCTCAAATGTAAAAGATACAAATCAATGCCACTCAGCCATGCGTCTGATCCCCATGGATGCAACATGCAACTCATGTGCGGCTCGAGACAGAGGTTTTGTCAGAGGGTCCGCTGTGTTCGCGGCACCGTCCACCTTCTTGACCTTGATCCATCCGTCGTTCACAAACTGACGGATAAGATGGAATCGTCGTTGAATATGTCTAGTCTTCTGATGAGACCTAGGCTCCTTGGACTGAGCTATGGCTCCCGTATTGTCGCAGTAGAGATCCACTGGACTTGAGATGCTTGGAACCACCTCCAGCTCGGTCAAGAATTCCTTGATCCAAACTCCTTCCTGCGCTGCTTCACCAGCCGCCATAAATATTCTGCCTCGGTGACGGAATCGGCTGTGGTATCCTGTTTGGAACTTTTCCAACTCACAGCACCACCATTGAGCAGAAATACAAAGCCGGACTGTGACTTTGAGTCATCTCGGTCGGTTTGGAAACTAGCATCGGTGTAACCACTTACAACGAGCTCTTGGTCTCCACCATACACGAGAATGCTATCCTTTGTTCTCTTTAGATACTTGAGGATATTCTTGACTGCGGTCCAGTGTGACATGCCAGGGTTGGCTTGGAATCGACTAGTCACACTAATCGGATATGCCACATCGGGGCGACTACATAGCATGGCGTACATAATCGAACCGACTACAGAAGGATACTTGAATTTCTCCATGTACTTCCTATCTGCTTCGGTCGAGGGACACTGAGTCTTACTCAAGTATATGCCATGTGACATAGGCAAGTAACCCTTCTTGGAACTAGCCATATTGTGTTTTACCAACACCTTGTTAATATATGTATTTTGGCTCATACCCAACATCCTTCTAGACCTATCTCTATAGATCTTAATCCCTAGGATGTAGGCGGCCTCGCCCAAGTCTTTCATTGAGAACACTTTCTTCAATGAAGTCTTGACTGCATTTAATTCGGGAACATCATTCCCGATCAAGAGTATATCATCAACATACAGAACAAGAAACACAACTACGCTCCCACTAAACCTCTTGTAAACACAAGGTTCCTTTTCGTTTTGGATGAAGTTCAACTTTTTGATCTCTTCATCGAAGCGCTTGTTCCAACTCCTCGATGCTTGCTTCAATCCATAAATGGATATTTGAAGCTTGCATACCTTAT
The DNA here is from genome assembly GCA_027562975.1 of Rhynchospora breviuscula. Classification (NCBI taxonomy): domain Eukaryota; kingdom Viridiplantae; phylum Streptophyta; class Magnoliopsida; order Poales; family Cyperaceae; genus Rhynchospora; species Rhynchospora breviuscula. Next base: position 57,906,682 of record CM050398.1, on the reverse strand, counting down.
TAGCATTCTTTGGATCCACAAAACACTCGGGTTGTGTCATGTACACATCTTCTTCCAAATTGCCATTTAGGAAGGCGGTTTTGACATCCATTTGCCATATCTCATAGTCATGAAATGCGGCAATTGCTAACAAGATCCGAATTGACTTGAACATGACAACGGGCGAGAAGGTTTCTTCATAGTCAATACCATGAACTTGTCGATAACCTTTCGCAACAAGCCGTGCCTTGTATACAGTCAAGTTGCCATCCATGTCGATCTTTCTCTTAAAGATCCATTTGTTCTCAACGGGTTTTACTCCGTCAGGAAGATCAACCAAGGTCCATACCTTGTTGTCATACATGGATTGCATTTCGGATTCCATGGCTTTAAGCCATTCCTTGGAGTCGGGTTCTTTCATCATGTCCTTGATGGTCAAAGGCTCGCCATTCCCAATGACGAGGACATCGTGCAAACTCAAGTATCTTTCGGGTGGACGACTTTCCCTCGTTGACCTTCGTAGGATTGGTGCTTGAGGTTCTTGAACTTGTTCCACAACAGTTTGTGGAGTTTGTTCTTGATCCTCTAATGTAGGAGTAACTTGAACACTTTCGACTCGCGAAATTTTCGAATCCTCATTTGAAGGAGCATTCTCTTGAACTTGTTCCTCAACAACTTGTGGAACTGGTTCAACTACAACCTCATTTGGCACCACATTGGGAATCGCTAGATTTCCTACTTGAGGCATATCTTGCGGTGATTCGTGAACTTCTTCAATAACCACATCACTCCCACTACTTCTTCTTGCGAGAAACTCTTTTTCCAAGAACACACCATAACGAGTAACAACTATCTTGTTCTCGTTGCGGTTGTAGAAGTAGTAACCCTTTGTTTCCTTAGGGTATCCCACGAAAAGACATTTATCCGATTTGGGTCCAAGCTTATCGCTAATTAGCCTTTTCACATAAGCTTCACAATCCCAAATCTTGAGAAACGACATGCTTGGTTTCCGATTAAACCAAAGCTCATAAGGCGTCTTCTCAACGGACTTTGACGGAACACGATTTAGTGTAAAAGTTGCGGTTTCTAGTGCATAACCCCAAAACGACTTAGGCAAATCTGTTTGGTTCATCATTGATCGAACCATGTCTAGCAAAGTTCGATTCCTCCTTTCGGATACACCATTCCATTGTGGTGTTCCAGGTGGAGTGAGTTGTGGAACGATTCCACACTCTTTTAGATAATCACCAAACTCGTGACTCAAGTACTCACCACCTCGATCGGAACGCAAGACTTTGATCTTTCGATTAAGTTGGTTCTCAACTTCATTCTTGAATTCCTTGAACTTTTCAAAGGATTCGGACTTATGCCGCATCAAGTAGATATACCCGTATCTACTATGATCGTCGGTGAAAGTAATGAAGTACGAGTAACCTCCACGTGCGCAAACACTCATAGGTCCACATACATCGGTATGTACGAGATCTAATAAGTCATTTGCCCTAATACCTTTGTTGGTAAAAGGCGCTTTAGTCATCTTTCCTATCAAACACGATTCGCATTTGTCAATTGGCTCGAAAGCGAATTGATCCAAGAGACCAACAGTTTGTAATCTCTTGATGCGTTTCTCATTTATATGACCTAAACGGCAATGCCACATCAAAGTTGCATTCTCATGTGAAATCTTACGTTTTCTATTGTCATTTTCAATACTCAAAACATGTTCATTAGAAGTATCAAGCACATAAAGACCATTCAATAAATGCGCAATACCATAACAAACATCATCACGAAATAAAGCACAACATTTGTTCTTTATTACAACATTAAATCCATCCATGTCCAAACAAGAAACAGAGATAATATTTCGAGTAATAGAAGGAACTACAAACACATCTTTGAGTTCCAAAACAAAACCGGAAGGTAAAGTTATTTCCACGTTCCCAATGGCCATAGCAGAGATGCACGTGCCATTCCCGACGCGGAGTTGAACTTCACCTTTCTCAAGCCGCCTCTTATTCTTTAGAACCTGCACATTTCGACAAATGTGAGCACGTGAACCAGTATCAAATATCCAGTCAGTGCTAGAGGTAGCGAGAAGGGTTTCAATGACAAATATACCTGAGGTGGAAGGCTGGACAGTTCCCGCCTTCTTGTCTGCGAGGTACTTGGGGCAGTTTCTCTTCCAGTGACCCTTGCCACTACAATAGTAGCACACCGTGTCAGAGGTGGCCGGGTTCTTCTTGCGCCTAGAACCTTCAGGAGCTCCCTTGATCGAACCTTGGGGCGTCACCGGGCCTTTGCCTTTCTTCGTTCTGCGGGCCTTTTTCTTAATCTTTTTGCTCTTATCACTCACCGTAAGAACATCTCTCGGCCCTTTCTCTTTCTTTAGACTTTCCTCAGTTTCGACAAGCATGTTCTGGAGGTCGTCCAAACTCTTGTCCATTCCATTCATGCGATAGTTCACAATGAACCCCGTGAAACTGTGAGGAAGAGAATTGAGAATGAAGTCTTGAACCGCCCCTGACGGGAAGGGCGTGTCAAGCCTATCAAGCTGCCGAAACAACCCCGCCATCTTCATGACGTGTGGCCCGACTTCATGACCTTCGGCCAATCGAGTATTGGCGACGGCCTTGATCAGTCGGCCTCTTTCGGTGCGGGCCTTAGTTTGGAACATGTTCGAGAGACGAGTTATGATGTCAAACACACCATAGCCACTATCCATGAACTCCTTTTGGAGTTCAGACTCCATGACAGCGACAATCAAGACAGACATCTCCATGTCGTCATTGATGTGCTTGTCGTAGGCGTCCTTGTCCTCTTTAGTGGCATCCGTCTTGGGAGCCGAGGGCAATGGAGTGGAAAGGAGATACTCATTCTTCTCAAACCGAAGGGCTAGCCTAAGGTTGCGGTGCCAATTCAAGAAATTAGCACCGTTGAAGGTAAGTTTCTCCTTTTCTAAGAGAGAACGTAGTGAGAAGGAAGAATGAGAAGACATCTACAACAATTCCAAAAATTAAGGTCAATTAGTTTATGCATTTGTTTTATTTTCTAGCAAAGTAAAACGTTCACTACATTTTATGTCCTTAAATGTAATGAATATCCAAGATCCCAATTTTCGTCAAATTGGACCTGCTATGGCACGTCACCCAAAGTGACTAGATGAGGTAGGTTCTATAACCAATCATACAACTATGACTCTTGGTTCGCATCGCGAACTTCGCCCCGATATCCAAATTCTAGTTGGGTCTATCGATAAGCAACTTCTCTCTATTTGCTCCTTACAAATTCTTTTATTTGTACCCCGACTATCGCATGACAACCATGACGTCCGCTTGGGCGGACCGCGCCATGAGAAGGCAAGCAACGTGAAGGGGATAGAGAGAAGGAGGGCGGTCGACTTAATCAAATTAAATTTGGACATTCATTATGCGACTTTGTTTGGTGGTCGTGTCAACATACACCCATACCTATCCTATGACATTTCATAGCATTCAAACAATCACATAATTATAATAAGCATCTCAAAGCACAACCATTGTTGTGGGTTTGTATGGCTCCAGCTTGCATATTAATCTTCACTGCATCTCCATGTAGTAAGACTAATCTAGTTCAAGCCCTCCCACTAATTATATTGATCATATCCTATAATTAATGGAAATAAATAAACATGTGGAAAATCCTAATTCCCTCCTAGGCCTTAGGGGCATGCAAGCCTCACAAGTTACATCAAAATTAATCAAAATTAATTAATGGCACCAAAAGCCGCATTACACACATTCACACATTCATACATTTACAAACCACAAGGTATTGAAATCTTGAGCCATACTAAACCCACGATCCTCCTACAAAATAGAGTTAGCACACATACAATATATATGTTCACTTGTTCTTAATTAACTTCATTAATTAGAATCTTTGTGTGTGCTCGTTGCTCGCTTTCAAATGCAAAAGGTTTAACATTACAACTATTTGCTTAAACTTTTGAAATTTAATCTACAAATCAAAAACAGAAAGGAGAGTATTTAAGGAGTGTTCTAATTAACATTTCAACTAATTTGATTAATTAGAATATATTTTAATTAATTAAAATAAACAATTCGGGACCCGATAAAATCCGATATTTTTCGGTCACCAAAAAATCCGAAATAAATCCAGAGAGCTCCTTGCAATGAGTCTAACTACCAGTAAAAATTTCAAGGAGAGATCAGCTACCATCAGGGAGAACCAAAAAAGACAAAATCCCAGACAGCACGCGAAGCGCCGTTAGAGAAGATTCTGTTTTGGCCTCGACCTTTCGGTCTATGTGATCACCCCCTTGATATTTTTCAAGCAAACAATTTACATAGAAAAATACTTTATATATACTAGGCTATCAATCCATGAAAAGAAAAATACAAGGGTCTATTCAAAATCATCAAGTTAAAAGCCATACAAGCGACTTGTCCTGTTCTGAAACAGACTGACGATTGAAAAGTTTTAACCCAGTTAAAGTATCAAACCTTAATGAAAAATTATGAAATTAATTTTCACAGAATCCTAATTCGAAATAGAACAAATCTATTCAAACACTTTTCTGTAAAAGTCCTTTAATAATTTTATTTTGTCAAAACAACCAGCTTGTTTAGAAAACCAGATCTGACAACTTCGATTCTTTCCATACTTGAATATCCAAATTAAATACGAAATAGGTAACAAATTACACATATTCGAAAGAGTATAAAGTCTAGATTAACCCTAGCTAAAGATTACAGGCAGTTATTTTCAAAATAAATCGTTCAAGCCACAACAACAGAACCATGACGCAGAATTCCAGATCTGCGCACCGTTACCGTTTAAATCACTAAAAAATCATAACAACTTATAAAATCGTGAAACCCATAGTAAAAGAACCATGACTCAAAGATCTACAACCTCCAGTAAGAGAGAAAAAATTCCAGAAATATTCACATCACGAAAAACAAGCAATAAGGCAGAAAAACAGATTATTTTCAGACAGCAAGCACACACATCACTAATTAACTTAGTTAATTACTAATTTCTCAATTAAAAAATATCAAAAAGCATAATTATCGACCAGCGCTCTGATACCACTGTTAGGAACTCATTCCTTGTGCAATTTAAATTTTATTAACATTTAACAAATAATTTACAATTGCTATTATACGGATCTAGATAATTATGCAAATTGACACGTTTAAGAGAACGGTAGAAGGATTACCTCTTCTAGTCTCGTAACTAGAAGGCTCGACCTTTGCTTAGAAGTCGGTGGTTTGCTCGTCACCTTTACGATCCTCCGTTTGCCTCGAGTCCACCTAGAGGATTAACCAATCCCTAAATTCTTGTGCTAGCAAGAACGAGAGAGAAGCTAATCCTAGTAGTTCTCCAATTAATCAACAATTTAATTATTGGATCTATACTCAACACATGAGTCCTATGCATAAATTAAGGAAGAGAGAAGCAAAGAAAATCTGAATTTTCTTTTTGTTCTTTGAAGGTGGCGGCCAAAGATATGAGGAGAGAGAAAAAAGATGATTCCATTAATTTCCAAATGATTGGTCTATTTATAGAAAAGACAAAACCTATTTTTCTCACATAATCACCATCATGCTTGGCCGGCCCCTATGTGGGTTTATATGGGCTAAATCAAATAATAAACAAGCCCATTAAACACCTCTTAATTAATCTCTCAAGTTGCATTCCAATTGGACTCAAAAAGACTAATTGAATTAAGCCTATACATTAAATTTAATTCAACCAATTAAATTAAAGTGTGTTGAATAATATTAATTATCAACATAATGATAATTATTTTGAGATTAGCAAATGCACTAATTTATTTCTATATGATCACTTTGACTTAATTAATTACAACGGTTCGCAACGGTATATAATTAATTAATCAACTTATCATATTTTCACAGCACTCACTGCTGCGAATAAATAAATAATGCACTGTATGGTTAAAGCTCTATTTGTGTAACCCTTTGAGGATTTATGCTATGTTGGCCATGGAATTAAATCGCTATTTAATTCCAATAATCATAAGCGGTATCTAGCAACACGTTATGATTCCCAATTCGCATAAATAAACACTGTACCAATACACTGCTTCAATCCTGCATAAGAAATTATGTCTTATTGTTTTGATTCTTATGTCACATGATATCCTTGTATAATCCAAGATAGGAATGTGTCATTCTTGCAGATTATACGTTTCTTGATCTAGAGATGATTGCACAAGTTGCTAGCAAGCAATCCATCTCCATCAAGGGGCCCAGTAGATATCATCACTCGTTAAGCGAACTAACGAGGGACATACGGTTGTCTTGATGACCAGTTTCTCCCCGCACAATTCAAGAGAACATAAATAAAGTCCGTATAGCAGCCCTTATCAGGAATCAGCGTTAGACGATATTTATAGAACCTTTCCTCATGTGGAGAAACTGAACCATCTCAAACTCAGAATCAAACACGTATGAAATAAATAATGACACATAACACAATCCATTTATTTATTTCATTGGGTCATGTCCTGTACTATGTTCCAGCAACATATACATATACAATCAAGTTAGTAACTCCTTACTTATGATTTGTAGAACTTAATCATCACTTAACTTGTATACTAGTCTTGTCTGATAATTAATGTTCCTTGTTAATTATCAAGACTATGGACAGTTTTGATTTATTATTGTCATTTAATCATAAATAAAACACAGTGATCCACAATTCAGATCCTCAACCTGAATGAACTGTCAATAATAAAATCCAGGAACAAATGATCAAATATCATCAATAACATAAACTATAGAAGTAGCCATAAAATGATTGGCTTCTAGGACATATCTCTAACATATTTATTATACTGAGCTAATTGGTCTTTTAGTTAATCGGTTAACTGAAAGCCCGATATGAGACGAATTGAAAGAGTGAATTAATGGGCCACTATATCATATGGATTTAGCCCACTTAATCTCTGAAAATTTCGGCCATAGAGGAGCATTTGTGTCCAAGAGAAAATAGGAAGAGAGAAACCTAATTATGGAAAACGTTCCATATATATATTGATTGTTTCTTTGGGAATAAGTCGGAGAAAAAAACCTAATTCTCTCTCTCTTCTCTCTGTGGCCGCACTATTCACGCACTGTTCACAGTGGAGAAAATTAGTTTCTCCAATTTTAAGCTCTTAATTCCATCTCTAGCTCATGCGTTGAGCGATTTCCTTTCCAGTTAAACAGTTAATCGTGCGAAGGAATTCAAAGAGAATTAGTTATCGTCTCGGACAAGCTAGCACTTGACTTGAGACCTTGGTTAATTTTCTAGGTGGACTCGAGGCGACGAGGTGGTGGTGGTGGTGTGCTATCCATCGACTCCTGAGCAAAGGTCGAGCCTTCTAGTTACGAGACTAGAAGAGATAAATCCTTCTACTGTTCTCTTAAAGTGTCAACTTGCATAATTATCTAGATCCGTATTATAGCAATTGTAAATTATTTGTTAATAAGTAATAAAAATTTAAATTGCACATGGAATGAGTTCCTAACACGAAGGTCACTATCAGCACGAAGCACAACACCTTGTCCTGTATTGCCTTTCAAATACCACAAAACTCTAATAGCGGCATCATAATGTGCTTGGAGGGGAACCTGCATAAACTGTGCCAATACATGCACCGAATAACATAGCTCCGGCCTTGTGATTGTTAAGTAGATAAACATCCCACAATTCTCCTATACCGCTTAGGATCATCCAAAGGTGGACCGGTTGCATTCAACAAATGATGGTTTTGTTTAACAGAAAAAGCTACAAGTTTAGCACCAAGCAGCCCGCTTTCAGCCAAAATATCAAGTGTATATTTGCGTTGGCATAAGAACGGACCCTTTGACCCACGTGTTATCTCTATGCCAAGAAAATATTTAAGAGCTCCAAGATCCTTCATGTGAAAAGTATTGCTCAAGTACTGTTTAAACCTTTTGAGAGCTTCCGAGTTGTTCCCAGCAATAACCAAATCATCAACATACACGAGAATGGCAAGAAATACATCACCTTTGGTGTAGAAAAATAACGAATAATCAACTTTTGATTGAACAAAACCATAGAATTGTAAGGCTGCACTTAACTTAGAAAACCACATTCGCGGAGCTTGACGCAATCCATAAAGAGATTTCCTTAATCGGCACACCTTGCCAGGTTGAGAAGAATTTAATCCTGACGGTAGACACATATAGACCTCTTCATTCAAATCGCCATGCAAGAATGCATTATGTACATCCATTTGATGCAACTCCCATCCTTTTGCAATAGCTACAACCAAGAAGGTTCTCACACTAACCATCTTTGCAACTGGAGCAAAAGTTTCAGTATAATCAATTCCCTCTACTTGGCGGTTATCAAGAATCATCAATCGTGCCTTGTATCGTTTAATGCTTCCATCTGACTGATACTTGATATGGTACACCCACTTGCATCCAATGGCAGTCTTCGTTGGTGGCAATTTTTCTACAGTCCATGTCTCATTGCGCTCCAGTGCATCTATTTCTGACTGCATCTCATTTCTCCAATTGACATCTTTTACGGCTTCCCCAAAGTGCTACAGTTCTCTTCCTACTATAACTACAGCTAGAAAAATTCTATGTGCCACAGAAAATTTATTATAATTCAAATAATGAGCGCTATTGGATAGATGAGTCACAAAATGCTGTATAACATATGTAATCCTGAAGATGAGCTGGAGGCTTGCGAGATCATTGACCACGACCAGTCAGGTCCGATGCAGGAGCACTATGTCCAGGTACATCCTGACCTGATGCACCTGCACTCAGTTCGAGCATATTCTGACCCGATGCACCTGCACTCAATTTAGACACATTCTGACCCGATGCACCTGCACTCAATTCGGATGCACTCTCCCCCGATACACCTGCACCATGATCAGGTGCACTCTCACCCGATGCACTCACACTAAGCCTGGGTGCACTCTCACCCGATGCACCTGCACTAAGTTTCGGGTGCACTCTCACTCGATGCACGTGCATTCTGATCTGTTGTGTCTGCATAGTCCTGTTCACCTATCAATGCAGGTAAACCATGTCCTGGTGTACTCCCCTTACTTGTTTAAAGGGAAACTCATTTTCACAAAATACTACATCACGTGTAAAAATAAATTCTTTTGTCTCCGAATCATAAACTTGCCAGCATTTCTTTCCAAAAGGATATCCAACAAACACACATCTTTTACTTCTACTATCGAATTTATCAGATATTCCAGACTTGTAAGTATAACACAAGCAACCAAATGTGCGAACTGCAGCATAAGATGGTGTTTTTCCAAATAACATTTCATAGGAAGTTCTATTTTGTAGCAAAGGAGTGGGTGTTCTATTAATGAGGAATGCAGCTGTGAGGATGCACTCACCCCAAAATTCAAGTGGAAGGTTCGATTGAAACCCCAATGCTCTTGCTACGTTAAGAATGTGTCTATGTTTTCTTTTCACTCTTCCATTTTGTGTGGGGTTCTTACACACAAGGTTTGGTGCAAAATATCATTTTCAATATAAAACTCTGACATGAGTCCAGATTTGAACTCGGCCACATTATCACTCCTAACACATTTAACGGTTCTATAAAATTGAGTTTGAACCATTTTACAAAATGACTGAATCGAGCCAGCAACTTCTCTCTTTTCGGCTATCAAATACACCCACACAGCATGAGTGAAATCATCAACTATAGTAAGAAATAGCGTGCACTGCAATGAGAGGTAACACTATAAGGGCCTTAAATATCACAATGTATTAAATCAAAAGGTTCATTTGATTTATTTGAACTCACCGGAAAAGGTATTCTACTTTGTTTGGAGCGCATGCAAATGTCACACACACCATTTGTCATATCACCACCATATTCAACACCAGGGAAAAGACAAGTTATCTTATTAGAAGGATGACACGTTCGTCGTACCACAGTTCATAGGTTGTCTCCTTTCTTGTATGAAAAACTCAACTTGGTCCTAAAGGATGATAATAGTAAATCCTATCTCTTAGATCACCCACACCAATCAGCATCCTCAAATTGCAGTCCTTAATGACACATAGCTCATTATTTATTATAACAAAACAATCATTATCTGATATAAGTTTACTAAGTGAGATGTGATTGCAATTCAATGTAGGCACATATAAAACTTTTCTAAGAATGAGTTTTCCTTGTAGAACTACTTGCCCCTCATAATTAGCCATGGTTTGAGTCCCGTTTGAAAGTCCAACCGATGAAGGTACAATATCATAAACGCCTTGTAGGCATTCATAATCTCCAGTCAAATGATGATATGCACCACTGTCCAATATCCATTTTAGAGATGCACCTACATTGTGGGATGCACCTTTATTGGAATTGGCTACAATAGCCATGATTTGCTGCATCTGCACGTCAGAGAGTCCGGATATGAGGACTTGTGACTCATGCTTCTTGTCTGGTCCGTTGGGCGCACCTGCATCCTGTTGTCGACTCTACTTGGATGCTGGATGCACCTAGATGCACCCTTATTGAACACACCTGCACTTATGGGTGCACCTGCATTGAATGCGCCTTCACTCTGGTTGCACGTCGCACCTCATCCTTGGACACTAGTTGCGCCTCCTTGCTCACTGGTCCCTTCATGTGTTCCGGTAGCACCTGTTGCGCCTTGGCAATACCACGCCTAGTACCAAATTTCAAAGCCGGTGCCATGGCTTGGTATCGCCAAGGCGCAACATATGCTACTGGAACACATGAAGCGACCGGTGAGCAAGGAGGCGCAACTAGTGTCCAAGGATGAGGCACGACGTGCAGCCAGAGTGCAGGCGCATTCAATGCAAGTGCGCCCATAAGTGCAGGCGTGTTCAATGCGGATGCATGTAGGTGCATCCAGCAGCCAAGTAGAGATAAAAATCATAATGATTGATTGACCCGGTGCACTTCGTAATCACATAAAGAGTATTGTTCATTAAACCAGTCCCAAATAAGAGTATGATGAGCATCACGCGCGTATTTTCGCATTTCATTTAACAGCAGCCGAATAAAAATATATGCGCCGCAATAGTCATACACAAAAAATTCTATAATCTAATGTGTGAGCTACGGAGACTACGACCCAGATATTAGCAATCATGTTTGGTTGGAAAAACAAGTTAAGTCTAAATCGTTTATTTCTCATTAATATGTCAAACATGCAAAATAATAATAATAATAATAATAATAATAATAAGTTATTATAATTTGCATGACTTAAAAAATCTATATAATCTTATTACTCCACATGCGCAACCAAGCAACAATTACTTACTTTTCTTAAGCTTTACCCATCATCCAAACATGACAATAAAGAAAGAAAAAAAAAACAAAATGAGAATCAGAATCAAATTAATAAACATTTATTTCTCTAATTTCTTCTTGTCTCATCTTCATAAAAAAAACAAACGGAAAAAAAAAGAAAGGAAAACTAGTGTCCGTCTAGTTAGGACGTTCTTTTAGTCCTTGTCATTTGTCCATGCATCTTTTGTTATCAACGTTTTCTTTTTCTTTTTTCAGTTCTACAGCTTCGCGTCCTTTTCACCTTGTCCTCTTTATTTCATCTCTTCCTAAACTGATAAATTCAATGCTATCTTTGATAATAATTATTCACACTTCACTCGGCTTTTGCTCCAACGGACCCATCAACTTTCAGCAGGGATTTCCATCGCCAAATCCTTTCAATAAAAGACCAATTTATCAGAAGGGGTCGCCTCTTGTATTAAGACCAAATAAGGATTCGACCGTATCGAACTCAATCTTTATTGGTGGAGACAAGTCATTTTAGTATGCATATTAGTGATAAAAGCTGTGAATTAAACACATTCAAAATATAAGTTCCACTCAAAAAATGGTTACCTAGTATGCATATTAGTGATAAAAGCTGTTCATGGACAGTAAGTAAATGAATAGCCATGTGCATGCACCGTCTCTTTCAAAGGAATTGTCTTTTTTGTAATTAATAGATTTGGAAAAAAAAAATTGTCTGTTTTTACTTTAATATATTTTCAATTCACTTGTTAAATATGGTTTACTTCTTATATAGGAGTTATTCAACATTATCTTCGCTCATATTTCTCTTAGTATTAATAAAAAAAAAATTTCGGGATTTGTCTATAAAAAAAATTTGAAATTCAATAGAAATTATATTAAAAATAAAAATACTAATTCATGAGACTGTATGAAGGAATGTTTGTACTTACACACTTGAAATTAACTTAGTAATTCTTGATGAGAATCATGATATATAAAAACTGAAGACGGGTCTCGATTTTTTAATGAGGAAAAATATTAATGCCTATCTCAAAGGCTCAAAGCTTTAAATGTATACATTCAAAATGTAATTAAAATGATGTAATATTTAAGATATAATTTTATAAATAGCTTATAAATTGAAACATATTTCAAATGTTAATGAGAAACGGAATAGATTGAGACAATTTCTTATAATCAATTGAGGTTAGTTCTAAACTCACAAAATAAGTGATCGTTGAAATTTTTTCCCCCAACAGCTAATTAATCGCATCTCGTATGCCCACTAGTTGTGATCCCTGTGCACTTTTAGAAGGTTGTCTTTAATTTCGTCTACTACACAATTCATTTATTTTTAGGAAAAATCAGTTATATACCCCTCAAATCTTCTCTAATTAGTCATTTTTTATATGCCCTTCTAATTTTTAATATTGTTCATTTACCCCCTCTAATCTTCATATATACATGCATTTATCCTTTTTATTAATTTAAATGATATATTAATTCAAAAAATTAATTCGTTGAATTTTATGACTAAAATATCCCTTCCTTCCCTCCGTGGGCTTTCCCACCTTTTGACAATTCATCTACCACTACCAGGCTAAACATGGACTATTATTTAATATGAAAGGATACAATTAATTTGATAGAAATATAAAGCCAAATTGTTAGAATCAGTAGATCCCGTTCTCTTCGGAATTGCATCTCTAAATTTGTGGTACTTTTGCAAACGATGTTGAACTGCAATCAAAGCAAAGAGCGGAGTTTTTTTTTTAAGAATTACGAGAATACTAATTTGCATTAGTCTAGACTTTAGAGAGATCAGTTTCCTGCCAATATTGGAGTTGAAGCGTCTCCTGTTAATAGTGTTATAAGAGAGAAATCGGTTAAATATACAATACTTTACAAGGTATTTGAGAGAAGCTTGTATTCTATGAATGCATTAATCAAGCTTAAATTGCATACAACGTGTATCTACTTAAATTGCATCCATGTAGTTTGATAGTGGCCTCCCCTTTGGCTCAACCTATAAGGTTAATAGAAAAAGTTTCAATATCTCCTCACAATCAAGGGAGTTTCATAGAAAATTTATAGGTTCTGGTGCTTTAATCTTTCCAAGGAGTTATCAGGTAGATAGGCATCTCCAAACATCAGGGTATAATTTTATTCAATCTTTTGAAAATTTATAGGTTCTGATGCTATTTCTGATATTAGACCGAAAGCAAGTTTTTATCTTTTTTTCCCCTAACCAGTGAAGCTGAGAAGGAAAGGACAGGGACATTTTCGTCCTAAATTACAAAAAAAGTAGTTTTCTGAATTAACATATTATTTAATTTAATAAAAAGGGTAAATGTCTATACAAATGAAGATTAAAAGGATAAATGAACAATATTAAAGAATAGGAGGGTATATGGCTGATTGAAGAAGATTTGAGGGGTATATGACTAATTTTTTTCTTTTTTTAATGCTCACAATAAATATGAAATAAATAAATGACGTCTAATTTAAAAAAAAAAAAAAACAGTGAACTACTTTCTAGACAAAACTAGGCGGAATTTTACTTGACGAAGAAGACGCATATCATTTGATTAATCCATTTTAGGTTGGTGCTATTAGAGCAAAAGTGAAGCATGTGAACCGGGGCCTACTATCCGAATTATTCGGTCTGAATTTTAGAAAAGTGTGCGAGACCTCTAGCAGCACCGAACCACGCAAGGAAACGCAAACGCGGCCATGTCCCATGTGCGCTCCTTTTTAAGCTTTTGCTTTTTTTTTTTTCTCTTTCTTTAATATCTGACGTCGCTTGTAGACAATCGCTGCGCCTGTGGATTTGGTTGGACATTTCATTTCTGATTTCTTTACAACATTTATGTTATGTTTTGGGTAATATCTGTAAGTATGATGTATCCATCAAGTTGATATAACAATTAAGAAACCATGGTTGGTAATTAAGGGGCAATCCGCAAACTGCAACATGTCTGCTTGGACATCTTCTAACAAAATTGACGGGAGCAGGTTGCACTGAGTATATCTTTCTTCTTTTTATATAACAGAAGGAATTATTTCGATGTATATTCCATACTTTAAAGCAGGTTTTATTATTATTTTTTTAATACAAACATGTAGACACAGTGGGGTTCCACGCACACATCCTCTTCCTGACCCTTTTCATGACAATTTATGGCTAGTATTACATCCTGATCGAAAACTCTTTTTTCCCCTGGGAATCGTCGAATCGGATTCAGAATTCTGATTCCCCCCAAATTTCTGATTGTTAGCGAGAACGATGCAGGGAGTATTTGAATTAGATGGGACTTTTCAGGAGTCAAATTCCGTTTGTAAATTCTTTCAAAACGATAAAATTCGGTGGGATTTCTCACAGCTTCGTCTGATTTTTTCTTCAACAGCGCAAATACTCTCCTCTCAACTCAAATTCCATCATTTCTCTTCTCTTTCCGATCACCCGTTTTATAAAAAAATTAATACTTAATAAATAAATTAAAACAAAAAATTGAATATAGTTTTATACATTGAGTGTATTGTGAGTGTGATATGAGAAAAATAGATATTTTGAAATGAAATTTTGTTTTCTTAATTTTTTCGCAGCTCGGTATACAACATTTTTTATGACATTATCTGTCTTCCGGGTTGATATTAGGACATGGTTTTATTAGCAGCTTTGTTGTTTCTCGGTATATAACATTTTGAACAGACCCGCTAAAGTTAATTTGTTATTTTTTGTAAAAAAAATTAAATAGATCAGTTAAAGTTACTTTGTTATTTTGGTTAAAAAAAGAAATGAGCAGATCAGCAGAAGTTAGTTTGTTATTTTGGTTAAAAAAATAAAATGAACAAACTAGTTGAAGTCACTTTATTAATTTGGTTAAAAAAAAAAAGGAAAATGAATAGACCGACTGAAATTAGTTAAAACAAATGAACAGAACAACTAAAGTTACTTTGTTATTTTGGTTTTAAAAAAAAAGAAAAGGAATAGAATGACTAAAATTAGTTTTTTTTTTGTTTAAACAAAATGAACAAACCAGCTAAAGTCACTTTGTTATTTTGGTTAAAAAAAAAATGAATGGCTCAGCTTAAGTTACTTTATTTTTTTGGTTTTTTTTTAAAAAAAGAAAATGAATAGACCAATTAAAAGTAGTTTGTTATTTTTGTTTTCAAAAAAAAATTGAACAGACCATCTGAAGTAACATCGTTATTTTGGCTTAAAAAAAGAAAATAAATAAACCGGCTGAAATTAGTTTGTTATTTAGATTAAAAACAAAAAGAACAGACCAGCTGGAGTTAAATTGTTTATTTTGGTTTAAAAAAAGAAAAAAATAAATAACAAAACTGGCTGAAATTAGTTTGTTATCTTGATTTCAAAAAAAAAAAATGGACAAACCAACTGAAGATAATTTGTTATTTTTGTTTTAAAAAAATGAATAGACCAACTGAAGTTAATTTGTTATTTTTTGTTTTAAAAAAATGAACAGACTAGTTGAAGTTACTTTATTATTTTGGTTTAAAAAAGAAATGAACAGACCAGCTGAAGTTAGTTTGTTATTTTGGTTTAAAAAAAAATGAACAAACCAGCTGAAAGTTATTTTGGTTAAAAATGCCGCTAAAGGATGGTTTGTGAAAGGAAAAGTATCAAAAAAATGATTTTAAGAAATGTGTATTTCCCTTTATATAGCATTTATGCTTACTATGTAGATGCGTATTTTCCCTTTTAATCTATTATATTATATTCATGACAATATCAAATCAAAATCTAATTCCAATATCAACGAAAAAAAAGTAAAAAGTGTACCATGCTTCTTAGTTTTAAATTTTATGACGATAAGTACAAAGGTACAATCAACTTTAGAAAAACTTCGACTCCACCTAAGCCTTTTGTAGTCTAGAATGAGAAAACAAAACATAATCAGCCAAGGTAAAATGGAGGTTCAAAATGAAGTTTCATTGCTGGTTAAAAATTGCAATCATGTTACCACATATTGTTCAAAAATATGGCAATATATTATAGGAGAAGTTTAATATGCACCATAGTGCATAGGGAGTTCTATGCACCGCGGACTTTTTCGGGGGTATTTTCATAAATTGACAAATCTAATTTAACAAATCTAATCTACATATTGAAATCTCATAGAAAACCAAATTTTACAATTTTTTAGATTTTATTACTATTTTTTTCGAATTTTTTAAAACCTGCATTTTTTGAAACAAACTACTATTTACAAATTCCAAAAATGGCAGGTTTTAAAAAAATAAAAAAAAATAGTAATAAAATCTCAAAAATTATAAAATTTGGTTTGCTATGAGATTTCAATATTTAGATTAGATTGGTTAAATTAGATTTGTCAATTTATAAAAATACCCCCAAAAAAGTCCGCGTTGCATAGAGTTCCCTATGCACTATAGTGCATATTAAACTTTCTCAATATTATAGCCTCTATAATTAATAAGGAGAGCACCATGCATGCCAAACACATCTCCTCTACATCCCACTTCTTATAACTAGTGTTTACCAAAAACCCAACGGGTCAGACCCGACCCGCGCTAAACCCGCCCCATGGACCAGACCATTGACGACAATGGACCGAAGGGTTAGATTGGGAAGGGGGAAGGGAGAAGAGTGCGAGGTGGGCTGCCTAGGCCCGCGGGGGGGGGGGGGAGGTCGGGGTCGGGGGTGTGAGGCGGGTTGCCTTGGCCGGGGGGTGGGGGAACGAGGAAGGGGGGGGGGGAGGGGGTATATCTAAAAGTTTGGTTTATACATAGTAATTATGTATATAAAGTGCAAATACTACAAGTCTGAATATCATTTGAGCATTTAAATTGTTTATGGATTCATTCTAAGTCATTTACACACAATAATCTACATTTTAACACTTTTTACTATCAAGAATATGATTCATATCTAATTTATTCAAAAAAATTGGATTATATATAGTAATTACACATATAAAGTGCAAATAATGCAATTCTGATTATCATTTGAGCATTTCAATCGTTTCTAGATTGATTCTAGGTCATTTCATAACAATAATCTACAGTTAAAATCTTTATATTGTCTAGATTACGATTCATATCTTATTTATACAAAAATATTAGATTATACATATTAATTATGCATATAAAGTGCAAATATTGCTATTCTAAGTATCATTTGAGCATTTCAATCGTTTTTGGATTCATTCTAAGTCATTTCATCACAATAATCTACATTTAAACTCTTTATACTGTCTACAATATGATTCATATCTTATTTACTCAAAAAGATTGGATTATACGTAGTAATTACGTAAATAAAGTACAAATAATGCAATTCTGAATATCATTTGAGCATTTCAATCGTTTCTGGATTCATTCTAAATCATTTCATTTCAATAATCTACATTTAAACTCTTTATACTGTCTAGATTATGATTCATATCTTAGTTATTAAAAAAAATTTAGATTATACATATTACTTACACATATAAAATATAAATAATGCAATTCTGAGTATTATTTAAGCATTTCAACCGTTTCTGGATTCATTATAAGTCATTTCTTCACAATAATCTACATTTAGACTCTTTATATTGTCAATAATATGATTCATATCTTATTTAAAAAAAAGATTGGATTATACGTATTAGTTACGCATATGAAGTGCAAATAATGCAATTCTTAATATCATTTGAGCATTTCAATCGTTTTTGGATTCATTCTAAGCCATTTAATCATAATAATCTACATTTAAACTCTTTATACTCTCTACAATATGATTCATATCTTAGTTATTCAAAAAGATTGGATTATACATTATAATTACGCATGTAAATTGCAAATAATGCAATTCTGAGTATCTTTTTAGTATTTCAATCGTTTCTGGATTTATTCTAAATCATTTCATCGCAATAATCTACATTTAAACTCTTTATACAATTATACTGTATAGAATATTATTCGCATCTTATTTATTAAAAAATATTGTATTATAAATAGTAATTACACATAGAAAATGCAAATAATGAAATTCTGAGTATCATTTGAGCATTTCAATCGTTTCTGGATTCATTCTAAGTAATTTCATAGCAATAATCTACATTTAAACTCCTTATACTGTCTACAATATGATTCACATCTTATTTATTCTAAAAAATAGGACTATACATAGTAATTATGCATATAAACTGTAAACATAGCAATTCTGAGTATCATTTAAGCATTTCAATCGTTTCTGGGTTCATTCTAGTTCATTTCATCACAATAATTTACAGTTAAACTCTTTATGCTGTCTAGATTATGGTTCATATCTTACATATACAAAAAGATTGGATTATACATATTAATTACGCATATAAAGTGCAAATAATGCAATTCTAAGTATCATTTGAGCATTTCAATCGTTTCTGGATTCATTCTAAGTCATTTCATCACAATAATTTACATTAAAACTCTTTATACTGTCTAAAATATGATTCATATCTTATTTATTAAAAAACATTGGATTATCCAGAGTAATTACGCATATAAAGTGCTAATAATACAATTCTGAGTATCATTTGAGCATTTCAATCGTTTCATGAATCATTCTAAGTCATTCAATCATAATAATCAACATTTAATCTCATTATACTATATAAAATATAATTCACATCTTATTTATTCAAAAATATTAGATTATACATAGTAATTACGCATATAAAGTGCAAATAATGGAATTTTGAGTATCATTTGAGCATTTCAATCGTTTCTGGAGTCATTCTAAGTCATTTCATAGCAATAATTTACATTTAAACTCTTTATACTGTCTACAATATGATTCACATCTTATTAATTAAAAAAAATTAGATTATACATAGTAATTACGCATATAAACTGTAAATTATGCAATTCTGAGAATTATTTGAGCATTTCAATCGTTTCTGGATTCATTCGAATTTCTAAATTATTTCATCACAATAATCTACATTTAAACTCTTTATACAGTCTATAATAAAATTGATATCTTAGTTATTCAAAAACAATAGATCATACGTAGTAATTACGCATATAAAGTGCAAATAATGCAATTCTGAATAACATTTGAGAATTTCAATCGTTTCTGGATTCATTCTAAGTTATTTAATCGCAATAATTAACATTTAAACTCTTTATACTGTTTAGAATATGCTTCATATCTTATTTATTCAAAATGATTAGATTATACATATTAATTACGCATATAAAGTGCAAATACTGCAATTCTAAGTACATTTGAGTATTTCAATCGTTTCTTGAATCATTCTAAGTCATTTAATCACAATAATCTATATTAAAACTCTTTATACTGTTTAAAATATGATTCATATCTTATTTATTAAAAAAAATTGGATTAGACATAGTAATTACGCATATAAATTGCAAATAATGCAATTCTGAGTATCATTTAAACATTTCAATCGTTTCTGGATTCATTCTAAGTCATTTCATTTCAATAATTTATATTTAAACTCATTATTCTGTTTGGATTTTGTTTCATATCTTAGTTTATCAAAAAGATATGATTATACATAGTAATTATCCATATAAAGTGCAAATAATGCAATTCTGAGTATTATTTAAGTATTTGAATCACAATAATCGATATTTAAACACTTTATACTGTCTATAATATGATTGAAATCTTATTTATCCGAAAATATTGTATTATACATATTAATTACGCATATAAAGTGCAAATAATGCAATTCTGAGTATCAATTGAGCATTTCGATCGTTTCGGGAATCAATATAAGTTATTTAATCACAATAATCTACATTTAAACTCTTTATACTGTGTAAAATATGATTCTCATCTTATTTATTCGAAAAGATTGGATCATTCGGAGTAATTACGCATATAAAGTGCAAATAATGCAATTTTGAGTATCATTTGAGCATGTCAATCGTTTCTGGGTTCATTCTAGATCTAGGTCATTTCATTACAATAATCTACTGTCAAACTCTTTATACTGTCTAGATTATGGTTCATATATTACATATACAAAAATATTGGATTATGCATATTAATTACGCATATAAAGTGCAAATAATGCAATTCTAAGTATCATTTGAGCATTTCAATCGTTTCTGAATTCATTCTAAGTCATTTCATCACAATAATCTACATTAAAACTCTTTATACTGTCTAGAATATGATTCATATCTTATTTATTAAAAAACATTGGATTATCCAGAGTAATTACGCATATAAAGTGCTAATAATGCAATTCTGAGTATCATTTGAGCATTTCAATCGTTTCATGAATAATTCTAAGTCATTCAATCATAATAATATACATTTAATCTCATTATACTATATAAAATACAATTCGAATCTTATTTATTAAAAAATATTGGATTATACATAGTAATTCCACATATGAAGTGCAAATAATACAATTCTGAATATCATTTGAGCATTTCAATCGTTTATGAAGTCATTGTAAGTCATTTCATAGCAATAATATACATTTAAACTCTTTATAATGTCTACAATATGATTCACATTTTATTTATTAAAAAAAATAGATTATACATATTAATTACGCATATAAACTGTAAATAATGCAATTTTGAGAATCATTTGAGCATTTCAATAGTTTCTGGATTCATTCGAATTTCTAAATTATTTTATCACAATAATCTACATTTAAACTCTTTATACTGTTTATAATAAGATTGATATCTTAGTATTCAAAACAAATAGATTATACGCAGTAATTACGCATATAAAGTGCAAATAATGCAATTCTGAATAACATTTGAGCATTTCAATCATTTCTGGATTCATTCTAAGTCATTTCATCGCAATAATCTACATTTAAACTCTTTATACTGTCTAGAATATGATTCATATATTATTTATTGAAAAAGATTGGATTATCCATAGTAATTATGCATATAAATTGCAAAAAATACAATTCTGAGTATCATATGAGCATTTCAATCTTTTCAGGATTCATTTGAAATCATTTCAACACAATAATCTACATTTAAACTCTTTATACTGTCTAAAATATGATTCGTACCTTATTTATTCAAAAATATTGGATTATACTTAGTAATTACGCAAATAAAGTGCAAATAATGCAGTTTTGAGTATTATTTGAGCATTTCAATCATTGCAGGATTCATTCTAAGTCATTTTGAAGCAATAATCTACATTTAAATTCTTTATACTATCTAGAATAAGATTCACATATTATTTATTCAAAAATATTGGTTTATATGTAGTAATTACACATATAAAGTACAAATAATACAATTCTGAGTATCATTTGAGCATTTCAATCGTTTCTGGATTCATTCTAAGTCATTTTACTACAATTAGCTAGATTTAAATTCTTTATGCTGTCTAGATTATGATTCATATCTTAGTTATTAAAAAAAATTGTATTATACATTGTAATTACGCATATAAAGTGCAAATAATGCAATTCTGAGTATCATTTGAGCATTTCAATCGTTTCTGGATACATTCTAAGTTGTTTTATCTAAATAATCTACATTTAAACTCTTTATTCTGTCTAGATTATGATTCGTATCTTAGTTATTGAAAAATAATTGGATTATACATAGTAATTACTCATATAAAGTGCAAATAATGCAATTCTGAATATCATTTGTGCATTTCAATCGTTTCTTGATTCATTTTCAGTCATTTCATGTCAATAATCTACATCTAACTCTTTATATTGTCTAAATTATGATTCATATTTTAGTTATTCAAAAAGATTGGATTATACAAAATAATTACCCATAGAAAGTGCAAATTTTGCAATTCTGCGTATTATTTAAGCTTTTCAATCGTTTCTGGATTCATTCTATGTCATTTCTTCACAATAATCTACATTTAAACTCATTATACTTACTAGAATATGATTTACATCTTATTTATTAAAAAAGATTGGATTATACATAGTAATTACGCATATACTGTGCAAATAATGCAATTCTGAGTATCATTTGAGCATTTCAATCATTTCTGGATTCATTCTTAGTTATTTCATCACAATAATCTATATTTAAACTCTTTATACTTTCTAGAATATGATTCACATCTTATTTATTCAAAAAGAAATGGATTAGACATAGTAATTACAGATATAGAGTGCAAATAATGCAATTCTGAGTATCATTTGAGCATTTCAATCGTTTCTGGATTCATTCTAAGTCATTTCATCACAATAATCTCCATTTAAACTTTTTATACTGTCTGGAATATGATTCATATCTTATTTATTCAAAAAGATTGAATTATACATAGTAAGTGCAAATATAAAATGCAAATAATGCAATTCTGAGTATCATTTGAGCATTTCAATCATTTTTGGATTCATTCTCAGTAATTTCATAGATATAAACTACATTTAAACTCTTTATACTGTCTAGAATATGATTCATATCTTATTTATTCAAAAAGATTGGATTATCCATAGTAATTACATATATAAAGTGCAAATAAGGCAATTCTGAGTATCATTTGAGCATTTCAATCGTTTCTTGAATCATTCTAAGCTATTTAATCACAATAATCTACATTTAAACTCTTTATACTGTTTAAAATATGATTCATATCTTATTTTTAAAAAAAAAAATTGGATTATACATAGTAATTATGCATATAAATTGTAAATAATGCAATTCTGAGTATTATTTGAGCATTTCAATCATTTCTGGATTCATTCTAACTCATTTCACCATAATAATTCACATTTTAAATCTTTATACTGTTTAGAATATAATTCACACTTTATTTATTCAAAAAGATTGGATTATACATAATAATAACGCATATAAAGTGCAAATAAAGCAATGCTGAGTATTTTATGAGCATTTCAATTGTTTCTGGATTCATTCAAAGGCATTTTATCTCAATAATCTATATTTATACACGGTATACTGTTTAATTTTTGTTTCATATCTTAGTTATTAAAAAAGATATGATTATACATAGTAATTATGCATATAAAGTGCAAATAATGCAAATCTGAGTATTATTTAAGTATTTGAATCACAATAATCTACATTTAAACACTTTAAACTGTCTAAAATATGATTGACATATTATTTGTTCAAAAATATTGTATTATACGTATTAATTACGCATATATAAAGTGTAAATAATGCAATTCTGAGTATTATTTGAGCATTTCAATCGTTTCCGGATTCATTCTAACCCATTTCATCACATTAATCTACATTTGAACTCTTTGTACTGTTTATAATATGATTCAGATCTTTTTTATTCAAAAAGATTGGATTATACATAGTAATTATGCATACAAATTGCAAAAAATACAATTCTGAGTATCATATGAGCATTTCAATTTTTTCAGAATTCATTCTAAGTCATTTCATCACAATAATCTACATTTAAACTCTTTATACTGTCTAAAATATGATTTGTATCTTATTTATTTAAAAATATAGAATTATACTTAGTAATTACGCATATAAAGTGAAAATAATGCAATTTTGAGTATTACTCGAGCATTTCAATCGTTGCAGGATTCATTCTAAGTCATTTCATAGCAATAATCTTCATTTAAATTCTTTGTACTATCTAGAATAAGATTCACATCTTATTTATTCAAAAAGATTGGATAATACGTAGTAATTACACATATAAAGTGCAAATAATGCAATTCTGAGTATCATTTGAGCATTTCAATCGTTTCTGATTTCATTCTAAGTCATTTCACCACAAAAGGCTACATTTAAATTCTTTATGCATTCTAGATTATGATTCATATCTTAGTTATGAAAAAAGAATTGAATTATACATTGTAATTACCCATATAAAGTGCAAATAATGCAATTCTTAGTATAATTTGAGCATTTCAATCGTTTCTGGATTCATTCTAAGTCATTTCATCACAATTATCTACATTTAAACTTTTTATACTGTCTGGAATATGATTCATATCTAAGTTATTCAAAAAGATTGAATTATACATAGTAAGTGCAAATATAAAGTGCAAATAATGTAATTCTGAGTATCATTTGAGCATTTCAATCGTTTCAGGATTCATTCTAACCCATTTCATCACATTAATCTATATTTCAACTCTTTATACTATTTAGAATATCATTCACATCTTATTTATTCAAAAAGATTGGATTAGACATAGTAATTATGCATATAAATTGCAAAAAATACAATTCTGAGTATCATATGAGCATTTCAATCTTTTCAGGATTCATTCGAAGTCATTTTCATCACAATAATCTACATTTAAACTCCTTATACTATCTGAAATATGATTCGTATCTTATTTATTAAAAAATATTGGATTATACTTAGTAATTACGTATATAAAGTGCAAATAATGAATTTTTGAGTATTATTCGAGCATTTCAATCGTTGTAGGATTCATTCTAATTCATTTCATAGCAATAATCTTCATTTAAATTCTTTATACAATCTAGAATAAGATTCACATCTTATTTATTCAAAAAGATTGGATAATACGTAGTAATTGCACATATAGAGTGTAAATAATGCAATTCTGAGTATCATTTGAGCATTTAATTCGTTTCTGGATTCATTCTAAGTCATTCTCCACAATAAGCTACATTTAAATTCTTTATACTGTCTAGATTATGATTCATATCTTAGTTATTAAAAAAAAATTGGATTATACATTGTAATTATGCATATAAAGTGCAAATAATGCAATTCTGATTATCATTTGAGCATTTCAATCGTTTCTGGATTCATTCTAAGTTATTTCATCCAAATAATCTACATTTAAACTCTCTATGCTGTCTAAATTATGATTCATATCTTAGTTATTGAAAAAGAATTGGATTATATATAGTAATTACTCATATAAAGTGCAAATAATGCGATTCTGACTATCATTTGAGCATTTCAATCGTTTCTTGATTCCTTCTCAGTCATTTCATCTGAATAATCTACATTTAAACTCTTTGTATTGTCTAAATTATGATTCATATTTTAGTTATTCAAAAAGATTGGATTATACATAGTAATTACTCATATAAAGTGCAAATTACGCAATTCTGCAAATTATTTAAGCATTTCAATCGTTTCTGGATTCATTCTAAGTCATTTCATCACAATAATCAACATTTAAACTCATTATACTAACTAGAATATGATTTGCACCTTACTTATTCAAAAAGATTGGATTATACATAGTAATGACGTATATACTGTGCAAATAATGCAATTCTGAGTATCATTTGAGCATTTTAATCGTTTCTGGATTCATTCTTAGTAATTTCATCACAATAATCTATATTTAAACTCTTTATACAGTTTATATTATGATTCACATCTTGTTTATTCAAAAAAAATGGATTATACATAATAATTACGCATAAAACGTGCAAATAATGCAATTCTGAGTATCATTTGAGTATTTCAATCGTTTCTGGATTCATTCTAAGTCATTTCATGACAATAATCTACATGTAAAGTTTTTATACTGTCCGGAATGTGATTCATATCTTATTTATTCAAAAAGATTGGATTATACATAGTAATTGCACATATAAAGAGCAAATAAGGCAATTCTGAGTATCATTTGCGCATTTCAATCATTTCTGGATTCATTCTAAGTCATTTCACCACAATAATTTACATTTAAACTCTTTATACTGTCTACAATTTGATTCAAACCTTATTTATTCAAAAAGATTGGATTATACAGAATAATTACGCATATAAAATACAAATAATGCAATTCAGAGTATTAATTGGGCATTACAATCGATTCTGGATTTATTTTAAGTCATTTCATCACAAGAATCTACATTTAAACTCTTTATACTATCTACAATAGGATTCACAACTTATTTATTCGAAAAGATTGTATTATACATAGTAATTACGCATATTAAGTACCAATAATGCAATTCCGAGTATCATTTGTGCATTTCAATCATTTCTGGATTCATTCTTAGTCATTTCAACACAATAAACTACATTTAAACTCGTTATACTATCTAGATTAAGATTTAATCTTATTTATCCATAAATATTTTGTTATACGTAGTAATTACTCATAGAAAGCGCAAATAATGCAATTCTCACTATCATTTGAGCATTTCAATCATTTCTGGATTCATTCTAAGTTATTTAATCACAATAATTTACATTTAAACTCTTTATGCTGTCTATATTATGATTCATATCTTAGTTACTGAAAAAGAATTGGATTATACAAAGTAATTACCCATATAAAGTACCAATAATGCAATTCTGATTATCATTTGAGCATTTCAATCGTTTCTGGATTCATTCTAAGTTATTTTCTCACAATAATTTGCATTTATTCTCTTTATGCTGTCTAGAATAAGATTCACCTCTTATTTATTCAAAAATATTGGATTATACGAAGTAATTATGCATATAAAGAGCAAATAATAAAATTTTGAGTATCATTTAACCATTTCAATTTTTTCTGGATACATTCTAAGTCATTTCATCTTAATAATCTATATTTAAACTCTTTATACTGTCTTGAAAAAAAAGATTTTTATCTCAGTTGTTCAAAAAGAATGGATTAGACATAGTAATTATGGATATAGAGTGCAAATAATGTAATTCTGAGTATCATTTGAGCATTTCAATCGTTTCTGGATTCATTCTAAGTCATTTCAACACAATAATCTACATTTAAACTTTTTATACTGTCTGAAATATGATTCATATCTTATTTAATAAAAAAGATTGAATTATACATAGTAAGTGCAAATATAAAATGCAGATAATGCAATTCTGAGTATCATTTGAGCATTTCAATCATTTCTGGATTCATTCTCGGTCATTTCATAGATATAAACTACATTTAAACTCTTTATACTGTCTAGAATATGATTCATATCTTATTTATTCAAAAATATTGGATTAACCATAGTAATTACACATATAAAGTGCAAATAATGCAATTCTGAGTATCATTTGAGCATTTCAATCGTTTCTTGAATCATTCTAAGTCATTTAATCACAATAATCTACATTTAAACTCTTTATACTGTTTAAAATATGATTCATATCTTATTTGTTTTTAAAAAAATGGATTATACATAGTAATTACGCATATAAATTGCAAATAATGCAAATCTGAGTATTATTTGAGCATTTCAATCGTTTCTGGATTCATTCTAACTCATTTCACCATAATAATCTACATTTGAAATCTTTATACTGTTTAGAATATAATTCACATTTTATTTATTCAAAAAGATTGGATTGTACATAATAATTACGCATATAAAGTGCAAATAAAGCAATTCCGAGTATTATTTGAGCATTTCAATCGTTTCTGGATTCATTCAATGGCATTTCATCTCAATAATCTATATTTAAACTCTTTATACCGTTTAAATTTTGTTTCATATCTTAGTTAGAAAAAAATATATGATTATACATAGTAATTATGCATATAAAGTGCAAATAATGCAATTCTGAGTATTATTTAAGTATTTGAATCACAATGATCTACATTTAAACACATTATACTGTCTAAAATATAATTGACATCTTATTTGTCCAAAAATATTGTATTATACATATTAATTACGCATATAAAGTGCAAATAATGCAATTCTGAGTATCATTTGAGCATTTCAATCGTTTCAGGATTCATTCTAACCCATTTGATCACATCAATCTACATTTGAACTCTTTGTACTGTTTATAATATGATTCACATCTTTTTTATTCAAAAAGATTGGATTATACATAGTAATTATGCATATAAATTGCAAAAAATACAATTCTGAGTATCATATGAGCATTTCAATATATTTAGGATTCATTCGAAGTCATTTCATCACAATAATCTATATTTAAACTCTTTATACTGTCTAAAATATGATTCGTATCTTATTTATTAAAAAATATAGGATTATACTTAGTAATTACGCATATAAAGTGCAAATAATGCAATTTTGAGTATTATTCGAGCATTTCAATCGTTGCAGGATTCATTCTAAGTCATTTCATAGCAATAATCTTCATTTAAATTCTTTATACTATCTAGAATAAGATTCACATCATATCTATTCAAAAAAATTGGATAATACGTAGTAATTCCACATATAAAGTGCAAATAATGCAATTCTGAGTATCATTTGAGCATTTCAATCGTTTCTGCATTCATTCTAAGTCACACCACAATAAGCTACATTTAAATTCTTTATGCTGTCTAGATTATGATTCATATCTTAGTTATGAAAAAAGAATTGGATTATACATTGTAATTACGCATATAAAGTGCAAATAATGCAATTCAGAGTATCATTTGAGCATTTCAATCGTTTCTGGATTCATTCTAAGTCATTTCATCACAGTAATCTATATTTCAACTTTTTATACTGTCTGGAATATGATTCATATCTTTTTTATTCAAAAATATTAAATTATACATAGTAAGTGCAAATAATGCAATTCTGAGTATCATTTGTGCATTTCAATCGTTTCAGGATTCATTCTAACCTATTTCATCACATTAATCTACAATTCAACTCTTTATACTGTTTAGAATATGATTCTCATCTTATTTATTCGAAAAGATTGGATTATACATAGTAATTATGCATATAAATTGCAAAAAATACAATTCTGAGTATCATATGGGCATTTTAATCTTTTCAGGATTCATTCGAAGTCATTTCATCACAATAATCTACATTTAAACTCTTTATACTGTCTGAAATATGATTCGTATCTTCTTTATTAAAAAATAATTGATTATACTTAGTAATTACGCATATAAAGTACAAATAATGCAATTTTGAGTATTTTTTGAGCATTTCAATCATTGCAGGATTCATTCTAAGTCATTTCATAACAATAATCTTCATTTAAATTCTTTATACTATCTAGAATAATATTCATATCTTATTTATTCAAAAAAATTGGATAATACGTAGTAATTACACATATAAAGTGTAAATAATGCAATTCTGAGTATCATTTGAGTATTTCAATCATTTCTGGATTCATTCTAAGTCATTTCACCACAATAGTCTACATTTAAATTCTTTATTCTGTCTAGATTATGATTCATATCTTATTTATTCAAAAAGATTGGATTATACATTGTAATTACACATATAAAGTGCAAATAATGCAATTCTGAGTATCATTTGAGCATTTCAATCGTTTCTGGATTTATTCTAAGTTATTTAATCTCAATAATCTACATTTAAACTCTTTATATTGTCTAAATTATGATTCATATTTTAGCTATTCAAAAAAATTGGATTATACATAGTAATTAAGCATATAAAGTGCAAATTATGCAATTCTGTGTATTATTTAAGCATTTCAATTGTTTCTGGATTCATTCTAAGTCATTTCATCACAATAATCAACATTTAAACTCATTATACTAACTAGAATATGATTTACACCTTACTTATTCAAAAAGATAGGATTATAAATAGTAATGACGCATATACTATGCAAATAATGCAATTCTGAGTATCACTTGAGTATTTCAATCGTTTCTGGATTCATTCTAAGTCATTTCATCACAATAATCTATATTTAAACTTTTTATGCAGTCTAGATTATGATTCACATATTGTTTATTCAAAAAAATTGGATTATACATAATAATTACGCATAAAAAGTGCAAATAATGCAATTCTGAGTATTGTTTGAGTATTTCAATCGTTTCTGGATTCATTCTAAGTCATTTCATCACAATAATCTACATTTAAACTTTTTATACTGTCCGGAATATGATTCATATCTTATTTATTCAAAAAGATTGGATTATACATAGTAATTGCACAAATAAAGTGCAAATAATGCAATTCTAAGTATCATTTGAGCATTTCAATCGTTTCTGGATTCATTCTTATTTATTTCATCACAATAATCTATATTTAATCTCTTTATACTGTCTAGAATAAGATTCACATCTTATTTATTAAAAAATATTGGATTATACGTAGTAATTATGCACATAAAGTGAAAATAATAAAATTTTGAGTATCATTTTACCATTTCAATCATTTTTGGATTTATTCTAAGTCATTTCATCACAATAATATATATTTAAACTCTTTATACTGTCTTGAAAAATATTTTTATCTTTGTTAAAAAAAAGAATGGATTAGACATAGTAATTACGGATATAGAGTTCAAATAATGCAATTCTGGATTCATTCTAAGTCATGTCATCTTAATAATCTACATTTAAACTCTTTATGCTGTCTAGATTGTGATTCATATCTTAGTTATTAAAAAAGAATGGATTATACAAAGTAATTACGCATATAATGTGCAAATTATGCAATTCTGAGTATTATTTAAGCATTTCAATCGTTTCTGGATTAATTCTAAGTCCTTTCATCCCAATAATCTACATTTAAACTCTTTATAGAGTCTACAATATGACTCACATCTTATTTATTCAAAAAGATTTGATTATACATAGTAATTACGCATATAAACTGCAAATAATGCAATTCCGAGTATCATTTGAGCATTTCAATCGTTTCTGGATTCATTCCTAGTCATTTCAACACAATAAACTATATTTAAACTCTTTATACTGTCTAGATTAAAATTTACATCTTATTTATTCAAAAAAATTTGGTTATACGTAGTAATTACTCATATAAAGTGGAAATAATGCAATTCTCACTATCATTTGAGCATTTCAATCGTTTCTGGATTCATTCTAAGTTATTTCATCTCAATAATCTAAACTCTTTATGCTATCTATATTATGATTCATTTCTTAGTTATTGAAAAAGAATTGGATTATACATAGTAATTACGCATATAAAGTACCAATAATGCAATTCTGATTATCATTTGAGCATTTCAATCATTTCTGGATTCATTCTATGTTATTTTATCACAATAACCTGGATTTATTCTCTTTATACAGTTTAGAATAAGATTCACATCTTATTTATTCAAAAATATTGGATTATACGAAGTAATTATGCATATAAAGTGGAAATAATAAAATTTTGAGTATCATTTGACCATTTAAATTTTTTCTGGATTCATTCTAAGTCATTTCATCTTAATAATCTATATTTAAACTCTTTATACTGTCTTGAAAAATATTTTTATCTTAGTTGTTCAAAAAGAATGGATTAGACATAGTAATTACGGATATAGAGTGAAAATAATGCAATTCTGAGTATCATTTGAGAATTTCAATCGTTTCTGGAATTATTCTAAGTCATTTCATCACAATAATCTACATTTAAACTTTTTATACTGTCTGGAATATGATTCATATCTTATTTATTCAAAAAGATTGAATTATACATAGTAAGTGCAAATAATGCAATTCTTTGTATCATTTGAGCATTTCAATCGTTTCTGAATTCATTCTCAGTCATTTCATAGCAATAAACTACATTTATACTCTTTATACTGGGTACAATAAGATTCACATTTTATTTATTCAAAAAGATTGGATTATACATAGTAATTTCGCATATACTATGCAAATATTGCAATTCTGAGTATCACTTGAGAGTTTCAATCATTTCTGGATTCATTGTTAGTCATTTCATCACAATAATCTATATTTAAACTCTTTGTACTGTCTAGAATATGGTTCACATCTTATTTATTCAAAAAAATTAGATTATACATAATAATTACGCAAATAAAGTGCAAATAATGCAATTCTGAGTATTATTTAAGCATTTCAATCGTTTCTTGATTTATTTTATGTAATTTCATCACAATAATCTATATTTAAAGTCTTTATGCTATCTATAATATGATTCATATCTTAGTTATTCAAAAAGATTGGATTATACGTAATAATTATGCATATAAAGTGCAAATAATGCTATTCTGAGTATCATTTGAGCATTTCAATTATTTCTGGATTCATTCCTAAGTCATTTCATCACAATAATCTATATTTAAACTTTTTATACTATCTGGAATATGATTCATATCTTATTTATCCAAAAAGATTGGATTATACATAGTAATTGCGCATATAAAGTGCAAATAATGCAATTCTGAGTATCATTTGAGTATTTCAATTGTTTCTGGATTCATTCTAAGTCATTTCACTACAGTAATCTACATTTAAACTCTTTATACTATCTATATTTTGGTTTATATCTTTGTTATTCAAAAAGATTGGATTATACATAATAGTTATGCATATAAAGTGCAAATAATGCGATTCTGAGTATTATTTAAGTATTTCAATCGTTTCTGGATTCATTCTGAGTCATTTCATCACAATAATCTACTTTTAAACTCTTTATACTGTCTAGAATATAATTCACCTCTTATTTATTCAAAAAGATTGAATTATACATAGTAATTACACATATAAAGTGCAAATAATGCAATTTTGAGTATCATTTGGGCATTTCAATCGTTTCTGAAATCATTCTAAGTCATTTAATCATTATAATCTACATTTAGACTCTTTGTACTCTCTAGACTAAGATTCACATCTTATTTATTTAAAAAGATTGGATTAAACATAGTAATCACGCATATAAAGTGCAAATAATGCCAAAATCACATGGAGGATTAGGGTTGTTAGACTTAAGTTTGCAAAATGATACTCGTTTATTACGTTGGATTTGGAGGCTATACAAGTTCCCTCAATCACAGTGGTCTGTTATTGCAAGAAACCTATATGGTCATCCCAACATTGACTTGCCTCCACCATCCTAGACCAGCAATGGATCCTTTTTCTGGAAAAAACTGCAGTTTCTAAGGATGCTGTTTCAATTCTCAACTCAAACCAAAACCCAAAATGGCGCAAATACCTTACTCTGGTATGACAAATGGGGTGATTTCGACCAGGTCTTTTTTGGTTTCGAATTCCTTTTATTTTCAGAGAAGGTTAAAAGCACAATCACTTTGAAAATGGTCTCAGAGAATTGGTTTAGATATTTCCCGGCTCCACTAACAAGTTTGCAAATGGCATTGCATTCAGCTGTTACCAACACAACACTTACACAGGGACAGGATTCTATAGTTTGGAAATGGACTCCTGATGGTTGCTACTCTGCTTCCTCTTTATACAAAGTTCTGTCGACTTCTGGTAAAATAAAGTTCCAACAGAGGAAGCTTTGGAAGCTTAGAGCCCACCCTACAGTTAAGCAATTCCTCCTATTCGTAGCTCATGGAAGAATCCTCACACAAGATCAATTAATTAGAAGAAGCATCATGATAATTCCCTTAAACCCAGTGTGTGTCATTTTTGCCAAATGGAGCTCATTGAAACTGCCCAGCATATTTTCTACGATTGCATGTTTGCAAAAGAGATATGGGCTCTGTTACAGTTGAATAACTTTACTGACAATACAGTTGTTGGTGTGATACGAGAGATGTGTTCGCACATCAATTCAAATCAGGGGCTCACAGCACTCAAGATAGCAACTACTATTTGGAGAATTTGGATCGAACGGAATAACAGAATTTTCAGAAACAGAAGAAGATCGGTGCAGGCTGTGCATGATTGGATAGTTCAAGAAGCAACTCTTTTTTGGAATTACTGCTAGCTTCCGTTTCCACTTTTACTTTTACTTTACATTTACTTTTTCTTTTTCTGTTTTTGTTTGTAACTTGGTAGTCTCTACCTGGTAACTCCAGAAAATAAGTGTAAATAATGCAATTATGAGTATCAATTGAGCATTTCAATCGTTTCTGGATTCATTTTAAGTCATTTCATCACAATTATCTACGTTTAAACTCTTTACACTGTATAGAATATGATTTATATCTTATTTATTCAAAAATATTGAAATATACATAGTAATTACGCATATAAAGTGCAAACAATGTAATTTTGAGTATTATTTGAGTTTTTCAATCGTTTATGGATTCATTCTAAGTCATTTTATCACAATAATCTACATTTAAACTCTTTACACTGTCTAGAATTTTATTCACATCTTATTTATTCGAACAGATTGGATTATGCATACTAATTACGAATATAAAGTGCAAATAATGCAATTCTGAGTATCATTTGAGCATTTCAGTCGTTTCTGAATTCATTATAAGTCATTCCATCATAATAATCTTCATTTAAACTCTTTATAATGTTTAGAAAATAATTTTTATCTTAGTTATTCAAAAAGAATGGATTATATATAGTAATTACGGATATATAGTGCAAATAATGCAATTTTGATTATCATTTGAGCATTTCAATCATTTCTGGATTCATTCTAAGTCATTTCATCAAAATAATCTACATTTAAACATTTTATACTGTATGGAATATGATTCATATCTTATTTATTTAAAAAGATATGATTA
Organism: Rhynchospora breviuscula; assembly: GCA_027562975.1. NCBI lineage: Eukaryota > Viridiplantae > Streptophyta > Magnoliopsida > Poales > Cyperaceae > Rhynchospora > Rhynchospora breviuscula. The sequence goes on along the minus strand of CM050398.1, from coordinate 57,872,127 downwards.
TACATAGTAATTGCAAATTGTTGTCCCTAAATAAAGGCCTAGAGGGGGGTGAATAGGCTCAATTCAATTTCTAAACCGGTTTGGACAATTTTGCGGAAATAACAATTCAATTCAATTCAAATTTGGTTCAACACAAACAATCAAACACACAAGCCAAATATAATGTAAATAGAGAGAAAGAAATGACAAGCGATGTGATTACGGAGTTCCGACCCGCTAGATAGAGCTAGCCTTAGTCGTACGTCTTCGGGAGTTTCGCGACCACCAAATCGGGCGCGCTCCGTTCTATTCCAACCGAACGGGTCTACAATTGCGAACCGAATCACCTCGTCACAAGGAACTCGAGGCGGATCGGCCTAACCTCTAGCTAATCACCAATTAACACAAGGGATTGAGGCTCTCAACTAAAACACTCAATAATCTAGCTATTAAACTATGGGTTTGATTGATGCATTCAAATCTCTACAAATTGTCTAAGAAAATGCTCAATTAGGTGAAAGGATGGATCTCTCAGGTTTAGAGCTCAAAAGCAGGGATATAGCAAGGTATTCAATCAGTTTCATCAGCTCAAAAAGGTCTGATATATATAGAGGGCGCCAAGAGCTCTAAACCAGTCAAATTCTGAACAAAACGTTACACAACGCTCCGAAACGTTACACAACGTTTCAACATGGCCGTTAAATAAAACAAATTCTGACAATAATGTTGAAGGGTGTCAGAAACGTTGTATAACGTTTGTAAACGTTGTAAAACGCAAAGAACAGAAAACTTCCAACGTTCAAAAAGTTGTCAGAGACGTTACACAATGCTATGAAGCGTTATGCAACGTTTTAAAAACTAAACGTTATGTGACGGACTATAACGTTACACAACATAGGCCAGAACGTCCTCAAAATGGCCAAAATCAAAGCGTTAAAAAAATCAAAACAAGCGTTCTGTAACGCTTGATTTTGGTCCGTTGTGTAACGCTATAAAGCGTTATACAACGCACTGTTCAGAGTGATAAGTTTCAGCTGACTTGGTCAATGCATTGTGTAACGTCTTAAGGCGTTGCACAACGTTTGACCAAGCGTCACACAACTGAATGAAGCGTTGTGTAACGCATAAAAACTGTTTTTGCAACTAGGCATAATACGAGGAGTTCTGTAACGTTGTATAACGCTACCAGTAAATTTTGAGAATTTTAAATCAGACAGTTTGAGGAAATTTGTTTAGAATTACAACCTTAAATTCTAGACTTCCTGACTGAACTTCCAGGGTCTTGTTAGTCTTCATTACACGCGCTATGCATGACCTCTTTACCTTGTTCCATCTCAAACTATATTAAGCACTTAGAGAAGAGATTAGTAAATGTTGTGTTGTTTTACAAATCGACAAATCGAGTTAAAGATTTATTTGACTCAACAATCTCCCCTTTTTGTCGATTTGCAAAACAACACAACGTAAAGATTAGGCTTTACAACATAATTCTCCCCCTTTTTGCAAAAAGATAAAAGGGCATTTGGCTAAAATGCAAGAATAACCTATACCGCTATGGCTTGATATCAAGAATTGCTCCCCCTCTCATAAGTAAAAAGGCAATTAATTAACAAGTTAAAGAGAGACAGACAATAATAGAGCTAAAAGGCAAGAATAATCTAAAACAAAACAAGTAACAAAAGCATGCACAACTTAATATAAAGCCATTTAGCTCATAAAATGCAAGCACCGTAAATTGAACGAGATTGAAAGAAAGCCATCAAACCATTTAGCTCATAGTTAGTCACAATCAAAATATAACAAATCATCAAGTCTTAAACAACCAAACCATTTAGTTCACATACAAACCATCAAAATAAATCATAAGTGCACACAAATCACTACCAAGAAAAAAAAAAAAGGAAAGGAAAAAGAAATGGGCTAAGGTCTCGGTGTTGACACGGCACGAGCGATATCCTCAATCCTCTTCCGACTCATCATCTCCTCCGGCACCACTAGAGGAGCCTTTGCGAATGGCTACATTTAGCTTCCTAAATTCTTCTTGCATGGACCCCCAAAACTTTTGGACATCCTCTCGATCTTGTCCAACTTAGCATCATTTTTAGCCCGGGACACCAACTCGTCCTCCTTCCATTTGGCATCCTCTTCCTTCTATTTCGCGTCTTCGGTTTTCCAATTGGACCAATCATTCTCTAGATTGGTCAAGCGGGTCCCATAGTCCGTCAAAGTGGTGTTCCAACCACCGAAATGTTGATCAAAATAGTTGGGGTTCATGGCTTGTTGACTTGAGGATCCGGGTCCACGGAGAGATCCCGTTGGCTCTTGACCCACCGGTGCATATTGGTTTGGCTTTGCACCCTCTTGGAGGAGATAACAGTTCCGGATGAAGTTGGAATCGGGAGTGACAATGCCGGTCCTTTCATCAAGGGTCCATCCAGTGGTAGGAAGGGCATCCATGAGATCCGTGGAATCCTAAAGTTCGGCTTCCCGACCGAACGTATTCACTTTTGGTGGAATGCCGTCCTTGGCAAGAAGATAGGAAATGACATTGCCATAAGGAAGAGAGGTATTGCAAGTGTTCTTGACCTTTTCCATGTGCATGAAGAAGAGATAGACAAGGTTGATCGACGGGCTCTTCTCAATGATGCACCGTAGAAAGAAAACCTCGCAAAGCTCCACATTTGTTTTGATTTGTCTTTTTGGGGCTAGGACGTTGTTGATGATGAGGAAGAAGAGACGGTGATAGGCGGGAAGCTCCGTGGCGGTGAATTGCTTGAGGTGATAATCCCGCCAACAATAGAAGAACTCATGGTACCTCTCGAATGGCTCAATATCGGCATCCCTTGGCCAAGATTTGGAGATGTACACTTGTTTTCCTTCATTTCTCAAAAACAACTCCCGAGTCACCCGGTCCACATCAATAGTGATGGGCGTTCCACAAACATATGAGTAAGCAATTGGAATTCCATCTTCCCATGTGATAGTCAAGTTTGCATAGAAAAGCTTGATGAGGTCGGGATTGTAAGGTTGGGTGCAATTGAGAAGCCCCCAAGCACGCAAGTAGTCAAGGTGCGGCTTAACCCGGTCCCAATCCGGGTCACTTAACCTCCATCCCGGTTCATTATCCTTTGGTTGGATAAAATAGTAACATTGGCCAACGGACCGGCCATTTCCTTGGATATTACATGTGTAATACCGGTAAGCCTCGTCCTCTTTGAATAGAAAACGGTTTTGTGGCGAGAGAGTCTAATTTTCGGTTGGTTGGAACGGTAGAGACCCGGGTATGGTGCCTTGAAGAGGCGGTTGGGTTGGTACAATACTAGAGGAACTAGCACCGGTTCGTGGCTTTTTGGCGGGGGCCTTAGGTGGTGCACCGCTACGAGACTTGGGTGGTGCCATTTGAGTACAGAGAGAAAAAGTGGAAACCTTGAGATATTGAAGAGGAAGAGTGAAGAGGAAGCCTTGGAGAGTGCAAACTCGAAGCTGATTGAAGATCTAACGGTCGGATTTGCCGGAAACGAAGAGAAGCCGAAATCTAGGGTTTTGGCGTCTTGGGTGAAGGAGAGAAAGAGAGAGGGATTGAGGGTTATTAGTGTGTAGAGGAGAGAGAGTAGAGTTTGTAGGTGGTCTTGGTTGAGAGAGAGAGTATTGAGTGTGTGAGTTGAAGGGGTGTGAGAGAATAGAGAAAGGAAGAAAGTAGAGGGGCTGTCGGGTTGGAGAAGAAAGAGAGAAAGAAGAGAAGAAGAAAAGACGCCAGCCACAAAAAGCTCTGTTCAAATGTTATACAACGTTATGCAGCGTTGTACAACGTTTCGGAGAAAAGATTCGAAATAAAAGCGCAGAAGCGATTCAAAATCCAGATCTGAAACGTTGTGCAACGTTTTCGAAACGTCATGTAATGATAACGTTAGCGTTACACAACGTTTCCAAGAGTTATAAAACGTTGCATTTCAGAAAAAAATTTAAAATTCAAATATCTAAGCGTTGTACAACGTTTCTGACAAGTCGTGTAACGATATAGTTGGCGTTACACAACGTTATAGATAATCAGAACAAAAATTCGCAAGAAAACCCTTTTTAAAATAACAAAACATTGTAAAACGTTATCAAGCGTTATACAACCTTTTTACCAGGAAAATAGTTTTTCAGACAGAACACTGAAACAAAATCGAAAACAACTGATTTTTTAAATGAAAAAGGAACAAAAATATCGAATAGATGCAGCAAACAGACATACAAAATCATGGTATGCATAGAAATTTAATCTTTGAGTTCAAGCATACCGAGTTTGAACCTAAGTTCAAGATGTTGTTGTGTAGGCAATGATTTAGTGAAGATGTCGGCAATTTGCTCTTTTGTATCAACATGTACCAACTCCACATTGCTTTTCTCAACATGATCTCGGATAAAATGATGTCGTATCTCTATGTGCTTGGTTCTAGAGTGCAATACCGGATTTTTGGAAATAAGGATGGCACTAGTATTGTCACACAAGATTGGTACCTTTTGGAATTCTAACTCATAATCCCTAAGGGTTTGCATCATCCAAAGATTGGTATCTTTGGTGTATGAGCCGGGCACATTTGGTCATTTACCGGAAACAGTAAATTTTAATGGGGCAGCGCCCTCCTTCGCCCCCTGGGATCCCCTCCAACGGACGCACCCGACAAGCCTCCTCCAATTTTTTGTGATTTTCCTTCAATTTCTTTTATTTAATATATATTTCCTTGATGCCAATCCTAAATAAATTATTTGGAGGCCTTTCCTTGGGTATTTTTTTATGAAAGTTTATGGGTAGACTTTTAAAAATATGAGAAATTTAATGGTTCAAAAGGTTTCACGAGACTCCTCATAGATTTATTTCGGTAATTTTATGGATTTTTGGGGTTTCTTTGCAAATTTTGGAGTTTCTGGTGATATTTTTGGGATTTTAAAATCATGATAATTCATCATAATTCTTAGGGGATTCTTGGGTAAATTTTTGGAATTTTTGGAGTTTGTCTAGTATTTTTGGTGAATTTTGAAGTTCTTTGTAGATCGTTATGTTTCTCCAATCGCGAAAATTTAGGGTCAAACAACACGCTCTGACCTCACCTCCTCTTTTTTTTTCAGCTTTTTTTCGAGTTTTCATAAAATAGAGCCCCTGGCCCCTGCTGGATTTAAATTTATTATACTTAATCCTAATTATTTTTAATAAAAATCTTGCCTAAATAAATAATTAAATATACACTAGCTCAGACCTACCCAAAATTGCCGAGATTATTATAATGAAGAAATTGTACCCCTAAAATTTTAATAGAAACCAAGATGTTTTTTAGTTTAATAAGAACCAAGCAATTACCCGTTTATAAACAGCGCTACTCTCTCTCACCTAATTATCCGTTCATAAACCGGGTAATTAGGAATAGCGCGTTTTATGAACTAGTAAAAAGACTACTTACCCGTTTTATAAACGCGTTATTAAATTTTTACAATTTTTCAACACTTTGCTCACTTTACTCACGTTCAGATCAAAATGTTGACTCAATAAAAAAATAATTTGCAACAAAAACCTTGCATGTTTGTTATTTACAAAATTCCAAAAAAAATATTTCAATTTTAAATATGTATTAAATAGAATTAATGAATATATTACACACACGCTATATGCATATCATTGTACATATTTCTTTTTGAACAAGTGTATAATATCATTTTGTTTGAAATATTATTTGATCCTTTTGTAAATAAAAAAATAGAGAGGCTAAAATGCAAAAGCTAAATTTGTCGATATAAATAGTAAAAATGTAGGGTCGTCGGCGAATAATTCACAAACAATATAATTGAGATTTTTTCACCAATGACCCTACATTCTTACTTATTTATTTTTACAAATTTATGTTTTGTCATTTAAACTCTCTATTCTTTTTATTTACAAAAGGATCAAATAATATTTTTAAATAAAATGATATACACATGTTTAAAAAGAAATATGTACAATTAAATGCATATAAGTATGTGTAATATGTTTATTATATCTATTTAATGCATATTTAAATTGAAATAAATTTTTGAGAATTTTGTAAATATGAAACATGCAGGGACTTGATGCAAAATATTTTTTAAGGAATTCAATTTTTCTCTCTGAACACTTATGGCAGTGTAGCATCCTTTTTTTATTTTATAATTTACATTATAGTCCATATATGTTTCTTTTTTATAAATTGTAAAAAGAAATCATTATAATTTAATTATGGATTAAATACATGTAATGAAAATATTATATGTATATTATTTGTATGTAATTATACATAGATTTTTAACATCCATATATGGTAAAATTAATTTTTTATCGTTGTATGAATCTTTTGTAAATAACAAACATACATGATTTTTATTGCAAATTATTTTTTCATTGAGTCAACATTTTCGGACTTCTCTGAGATTTTTATTGGAAAGTGAGCAAAGAATCAGAAAATTGTAAAAAATTAATAACGCGTTTATAAAACGGGTAATTAGATGAGAGAGATTAACGTGTTTTATAAACGGATAATTGCTTGGTTCTTATTAAAATAAAAATAAAAAATAAATCTTGATTTGTATTAAAATTTTATGCGTACATTTTCTTCATTACAATAATCTCGGCCAAAATTGCTTAAACCGGTTTTGCCTACCAATTGAAAGAGAAATTGCGTAGGTAGCTTGTCAATCGAGCAATGTACTATCATCATTTGGATATTACGTAACATTATAAGCTAAAGTAGTAAAAATGGCAGTCTCCTGTCACTCCCTCCTATCAAATATTCCTTCATCAGTTTGGAACGGTAGTCGTACAGTACGGTTATCCAATCATGCACGCCGTGTCGTCAGCGGCGGAGTCAGGATAGAGGAATAACAGGGACTGAAATACAGAACATAAGAGTCTGGGTATAGTCTGAGCGCAAGAAGAAAGATGATTGTGTGGAGCCAAAGCGACAGAACGTCGAAGCGAGTTGGCGTCGCTTAGCATCGATCTTTTTTTTTTCTCTCTCTTGAACTCAAAAGGCGAAAAAAAAGAAATAGAGAAAAATGAATGATAATATATTTCATCAAGTTGAAAACTACAATGTTCTATATTTTAATAATTTTTTAAAACATATCAATGACACTCGTTGCAAAAAAATTTGATAAACAATCAATTATGATAATATGCTCATGATAATTTTTCAGTTTAAAAAATTTAAGTTACTTTAGAAAAACTTAATTAAAATTGTCAAATTAAAATGTTATTTTGACTTATAATTTAAATCTTATATTGATGATGGACTTCAAAATTTATATTTGAGCAAAGACTGAGGGGGACCAAGGGGCCAATTTTATTTGATAGTATTAGTTAAATTTAATATGTGATTAAGAAAAATCCAACTATTAGGGGAGGCCTGGCCTTCGCCAGCCTCCCCTCCCTCCGCCATTACAAATCGTGTCAAATACAATCGTGTCGGAGTCTCGTGTCGTGTTGACACAAAATACTTTTTAATTGTGTCGTGCTAAATGGTGAAAGGAGCCAACACGACATGACTAACACATCGTGTCGTGTAATGTTGGCACGTCGTGTTAGTTGTGTCCGATTATTTCATTATTTAAAAAAAATTATTAAAAAATAAAAATATAAAAGTAAAGAAAAAATTTTACTTAACGATTATAATTTATTATTTAGTTAAGTTTAAACTTTCTATATATTTTATTCATTCATTGGGACTAATTTGACCCTCATTCTCTATATTTTATTTATTCATTTATTCGTTTGTTCTTATTTTTTGGGTTTTTTTTTTTTCAGTTTACTTTCAAGTAGATCAACATGTGCCTCAAAATACTGAAATTTACGGTGTACTCTAACAACAGTTAAGTATTCAAGGATTTTGACCCGATTTCAGTTTCTAAAATAAACAAGAAGAAGCTAATTGCACCCGGAAGCCTTGCAACTTCTCTTCTACTACAGTCTACAGACCAAATTACGTGCAATAGATGAAAATGCAAGTGAAATTGCAATTTATGACATTTCACAGTCGGAGCTAACTTATATAAATTGCTTATGTTTCTTAAAGAAGTGAAGGGAAGTTGTGAGATGTTATTATACATGGAAGTTTTTTTCCAAAATAATTCAGTTCTATATTTGGATTCTGATAGAACATGATGACTATCTAAAATGATGTAATAAGACTAAATTGTTTGATGCTGTGAGATAGTTAAAAGGTGGAGTTTAGTGAGTCCAATTAAAGGAAGGTTTCGGTACCAGTAAAAGATGGCATCTGTTTTTTATTGCATATTTATTTAGAAATTAATAGAAACAACAACGATTTTCTAAATAAAAATAAGCTGGGCTCGATTACTAGTTTTTAAAAAAAAATATTTATAATTAATACAATAACTAATCGTGAGAAGTAATGGTCGATTATTATATGATTCATAATTGTTTATCCCTCAAGTGTGACACGTGGTACTACATCAACAAAGAAAATGAAATAAAATTATTTGCAGGCTTATTAGTAAATAAATCCCTACGACAATCAGACCCCACCAAAACAGACTCGTCTGTCGTCTCTTCCTGGGAAGGGAAGGTTCCTCCCCATTTCTGTATGAACACTCATTCAAGATACAACCTCCCTCGATCAAGGTTAATAGAAGGTCTCAACCGGCAATACCCAGTTTCCCAATCTCTCGTTGGAATTGAAAATCCCCAAATAATGATTGTGCACCTGAACAGCCGGTTATTATCCCATTTAATAAAACCACCTCTTATCTAATCTTCCTCCACACCATTCCCATTTCTATTTACAAAATCAAAATCCGACCGTTGTGCCAAGAACGAGAGAGAGAGAGAGAGAGAGAGAGAGAGAGAGCTCTGCGTACTCAATTCTTCTTCTCATTCCCCACAAATCGCCACCTCTTAGTTTCTCTGAGCTAGGGTTTCTGTCTATTGTCAGCAAGAGAGGTGATAGAGAGCTTTCTTCGGTTTCTCATCTCGACCAAAGAACATGCAATCCAAGCTTGTGGAAAGAGAAGACCTGCTCTCCGCGTCTTCTTTTCCTAGGTTGTACCTTTAAATCTTTGATTTCGTAATTTCTTTTTTGAGTCGCCTCTTCTTTTTGTTTCTTTTCATATTCTCGTGCAAATCCTACTTCTCAAATTTGATCTTTACCTTGCCAATTTGATGTTTACCTTGACAAGGAGATGCAGTCTAACCTCTTACCCCCTATTTTTCTCTTTAATTTTTATGATGTTTAAGTATAATTTACTGGTTAGATTAGATAGAGGATTGAAGGTTAGGATTTCATAATAGCAGCATATAATTCAGTTTGTGGCATTTAATTTAAAGCATATTTGAACATAGGGTTGATTTTATTTCTGGTTACAATATTTTGAAATCTTACCAGAGACAATGAGATTTGCTTTTAGTTTTTGACAGTGATGGGTGAATTTATTTACTCTTTTGACACATATTTTATTGATGCCTACTTTTCTGTGCAGAGGTTTATAAGAGAATGAGGCAATCCAAGAGACCAGAGATCAAGATTCAAGTGTAGGAACAGAAAGCAGAAAAGTTGGTTTTCTTTGACCGTGTAAGTACCACAATTCAATTATTTGGAATTGATTCGAGATAGGGGTAGGAGTAGTTTTATTTTAAATTAGGTCATGATTTTTTAATTTAATAGTTTGTTTGCCAGTTTTGGCATCCTTTTTTACTGTACCTATTAGAAAAGTTTAAGCTACTATTTGCTTCTTTTTTTAAAATAACTTTCACCACGTATTTATAAATTGATAATTTTCATTTTTAGATAAATGAGTGTTCCAATAAACACTAGCAAAGATTGTAGAACCTACTTTGATCTAATTGTGTCATTTCGTACTGGTGATGTCCCTAACTATGACTTCACTTGAATTTACATCAGATGGAAGAATTGGAGTTAAAGAAACAAATTGAGCAACAGCAAGTGCAGTTTGAGTTGCTTGCAAACCAAGCTTGGCCACTTATCCAGGTACGGAGGTCCCGTGTGGGTGCCACATAGAGGGGTACTTTTTAATTGAATATATCTTTTGTTTACTGTTTTACTTTGTGGTTCAATCAATATTGGGAATCAATTGTGCAATGAGATCAGGGGAAAAGCAGGGGGGAAAAACTCATGAGAATCAAGATGAGGAGTTTACTGGTGTACCAAATGAGCATGATATGATGTTTAACTTTGTGGTTCATTATATCACCAGAGCTGACAATACCAAGTTGATGTTTAACTTACACTCATATGAATAAAATGTGATTGTCACTTGCTATTAAATGATTGGTGGAGATGTAGTAGAATAGAGTGGAAGGCCTAATATTACTTTCTGCTTACTGTTCAATAACCCTAATTATTCAATTAAAGTTCAAATCAATCCAAGAACAAAGAAGTAAAACAAGAAAAATAAATAAATAAAAAGAGTAACTATGTATTATGGACAACAGCCACTAGTTGACATTGTGGACCTGACTCATCCAGCATTAACATCTGGTTATCAATCAATTCTGATTTGAGTTTATTTTACATGTTTTGTTAATTAGATGAGTGAGGTTTTAGGAGAGATGGCTGCTCCAGCTCAAGAACTTTCCCATTAGCTCTCAGGAGATGGTGAGCCTTTTCTTTGAATTATTGGAAAAAAGGGTAACCTTTCATTAATGAAAAGTGAAGTGTAAACAAAAGTTACTGAAGAGGTTTTCTATATTATTAGTAGAGTATAGATTGTTTGCAGGTAAAATGTTCTGAAATCGATTCGTCAACTATTGCTTTTGTAATTTCTTGTCTATAATATATTTTGTCTAGAGGATGGCATTTACCTGGCATACTCAGATTTTCACTTATATGTGCTTGGAGATTTAGCCTGTACCAAGGAGCTAAACCACTGGTTCTCTAAACAATTTGAAAAGGTTCTCTCTCTCTCTCTCTCTCTCTCACACACACACACATGCACGCACACTCACGGAAAAAACAATGTAGTGCTGCAAACACAAAGACTCAAGTTAGATGTTAATACACTTCTGCAAGGAACACATTATGTTATTTTTCTATAACTTTGACAGTTCTGTTTTTATTTATTATTTTTTTGTTTATTTAAAAGGGACCATTTAGGCTGGTGGCGGAGGAGGGGAAGTCAAAGTGTTCATGGGTGAGCATGGATGACATCACCAATTGCTTAAGAAGGGTTACGAAGTTCTAGCCTTTTTTTTTCAGCGTTATCGTTTCTGTTTTTGACAAGAAGATGAAGTCTTAACCTCTTACCGGCCCTATTTTATTTTTTATTTTTTATGATGTTTAAGTATAATTTACTGGTTAGATAGTGGATTGAAGGTTAGGATTTCAGAATAGCAGCATATAATTCAGTTTGTGACAATTAATTTGAATGCAGATTTGAACATAGAGTTGATTTTATTTCCAGTTACAACATTTTGAAATCTTTTCAAGATGAGATTTTCTTTCAGTTTGAGACATTGATGGGTGAATTTGTTTATTCTTTTGATATTTATTTTATTGATACCTACTTATCTATGCAGTGGTTGACAGGAGCATGAAGCAATATAAGAGATCAGAGATCAAGATTCAATTGTAGGAACAGAAAGCAGAAAGTTGGTTTTCTACTTTTCTTTGACCGTGTAAGTACCACAATTTGATTACTTGGAATTGATCGGAGATTAGGGTCGGAATAATTTTATGTTAAATTAGGTCTTGATATTTGCATTTAATAGTTTGGTTGCCAATTTAGGCATCCTTTTTGACTGATCCTATTAGAAAAGTTTAAACTACTATTTTTCGTTTTTAGATAAATAAGTGTTCCAATAAACAGTAGAAAAAAATGTAGTTTGATTTAATTTTGAAGTTCATACTGGTGAGGACCCTACAGTATTGAATGATTCTGCTATTGTTAATTTAGGCATGGTTTGCCATATTAAAATAATGACAATTTTCTTTCTGGTCACTGACATGTTAGTAACAAAGTCAAAGCAACAGTTCACCAAGCATTTTTGTTTGACAAAAGTTGGTTGGTACAAAAATTGAACTGGTTTTTTCATATCTAGTAAGTGTGCATCATAACAAATTATCAATTATTGATCATATGTAGTTAACTTCAAATGAATTTATGTCAGATTGATGTCCCTAAATATTGACTTAACTGCATTACACCTTTTTAACTTTCTATAGTTCTTTTTTAATACAGTTTTGGCCATTCCCCACTTCCCAAAAAAAAAAAAAAATTCTTTAGTTTGTTTAACTTGATCTACAAATCTATATTATGTATCTGTGCTTTGATGAGTTGCATAAGGGGTTTGATAAAAATGTTATGTTGAGGGTCAACTCTGTGTTTCTCATTTTTTTCAGTGTATAAACAAAGTACAAATAAAGCACAATTTAGCCATGTAACTGAATTGAATTTCACTTGTTTGATAGCTGGAGATAACATATCTGTGGCAAAAGTGGTGGTGTCTATAGTCGAACCAAGATATTTTGGAACCAATAGAGCTTGCATATTAGCTGATGGAGATTGAAATCCATGCGGCTGTCAACCCAAGGGAACTTCTCTGGAAATAAGTGTCTGGTGTCACTTGAGAGTATTGACCGGCATAAGGTAAGAGGATTAAACTTGGAGACAAGGTCCCTTTAAAATTATTCAGTACCATCTTGGCTGTTATCCATAAGGTAAGAGGATTCACTTACTATTAAATGATTGGTGGAGATGTAGTAGAATAGAGTGGAAGGCCTAATATTACTTTCTGCTTACTGTTCAATAACCATAATTATTCAATTAAAGTTCAAATCAATCCAAGAACAAAGAAGTAAAACAAGAAAAATAAATAAATAAAAATAATAACTCTGTATTATGGATAACAGCCACTAGTTGATATTGTGGACCTGACTCATCCAGCATTAACAACTGGTTATCAATCAATTCTGATTTGAGTTTATTTTACATGTTTTGTTAATTAGATGAACGAGGTTTTAGGAAAAATGGCTGCTCCAGCTCAAGAACTAGCCCACTACCACTCAGGAGATGGTGAGCACTCAGGAGATGGTGAGCCTTTTCTTTGGATTATTAGAAAAAAAAGGGTAACCTTTCATTAGTGAAAAGTGAAGTAGAAACTGAAGTTACTGAAGAGGTTTTCTATATTATTAGTAGTGCATTTACCTGGCATACTCAGATTTTGACCTTATGTGCTTGGAGATGTAGCCTGCACCAAGGAGCTAAACCCCCGGTTCTCTAAACAATTTAAAAAGGTTCTCTCTCTCTCTCATACACACACATACACATGCACACACACTCACGGAAAAAACAATGTAGTGCTACACACACAAAGACTCAAGTTAGATGTTAATGCACTCTGATTTAGCATTAGTGTTTACTGCAAGGAACACATTATGTTATTTTTTTTAAATTACTTTGACAGTTCTGTTTTCATTTTTTTTTATTTAAAAGGGACCATTTAGGCTGGTGGCGGAGGAGGGGAAGTCAAAGTGTTCATGCGTGAGCCTGGATGACATCACCAATTGCTTAAGAAGGGTTACAAAGTTCTAAACTTTTTTTTTCAGCTTTATCATTTCTGTTTATGACAAGGAGATGCAGTCTAACCTCGTACCCCCTATTTTTCACTATAATTTTTATGATGTTTAAGTATAATTTACTGGTTAGATAGTGGATTGAAGGTTAGGATTTCAGAATAACAGCATATAATTCAGTTTGTGACATCTAATTGAAAGCAGATTTGAACATAGAGTTGATTTTATTTCTATTTACAATATTTCTGGTTAGATTTACTTTTAGTTTTAGACAATGATGGGTGATTTTATTTACTCTTTTGACATATATTTTATTGATGCCTACTTATCTGTGCAGAGGTTGACAAGAGAATGAGGCAATCCAAGAGATCAAAGATCAAGATTCAAGTGTAGAAACAGAAAGCAGAAAAGTTGGTTTTCTACTTTTCTTTGACCGTGTAAGTACCACAATTTGATTACTTGGAATTGATTGGAGATTAGGGTCGGAATAATTTATGTTAAATTAAGTCTTGACATTTGCATTTAATAGTTCAGTTGCCAATTTTGGCTTCGTTTTTGACTGATCCTATTAGAAAAGTTTAAACTACTATAGCTTGTCAGTTAAAATATCTTTCACCATGTATTTATAAATTGAATAATTTTCTTTTTTAGATAAATAATTGTTCCAATAAACAGTAGCAAAGAATGTAGACCTACTTTGATCTAATGTTGTAAGTTCATATTAGTGAGGGGCTTAGTATTGAATGATTTTGCTGTTGTTAATTTAGGCATGGTTTGCAACATTAAATATCGACAATTTTCTTTCTGGTCACTGACATGTTAGTAACAAAGTCAAAGCAACAGTTGACCAAACATTTTTGTTTGACAAAAGTTAGTTGCTACATATGTGTTTAACTTCAAATGAACATATGTCAGAATGATGTCCCTAAATATGACTTAACTGCATTAGACCTTTTTAACTTTCTATACTTCTTTTTTAATACAGTTTTGGCCATTCCCTACTCCCCCCCCTCCCCCCAAAAAAAAAAAGCTTTCTTAAGTTTGTTTAAATTGATCAAGAATCTATATTATGTATCAGTGCTTTGATGAGTTACATAAGCGGTTTGATAAAAATGTTATGTTAAGGGTCAACTCTGTGTTTCTCATTGTTTCAGTGTATAAACAAAGTACAAATAAAGCACAATTTAGCCATGTAACTGAATTGAATTTCACTTGTTTGATAGGTGGAGATAACATATTTGTGGCAAAACTGGCGGTGTCTATAGTTGAACCAAGACATTTTGGAACCAACACAGTTTGCATATTAGCTGATGGAGGTTCAAATACATGGGGCTGTCAACCCAAGGAACTTCTCTGGAGATAAGGTGTCTGGTGTCACTTAAGAATATTGACAGGCATAAGGTAAGTTGATAAAACTTGGAGACAAGGTGCCTTGAAAATTAATCAGGTAATTACTATCTTGGCCTTATGTGAATTTCCTATTGATTTGAGTTCTCTAAATTGCTGGTTTTGATAGGTATAAGGTAAGAGGATTATTGTGACACCAGCAGCCCTCAAATTCAAAAACTTCTTTAATTTCACCACATCACTCAAAGAACCTTTAGGCTCCCGATTCTGATCTCTTCAGAAAAATTTGAGAATTGCAGAAGTAAAAAACAATTTTGGACATCTTACAATACTGATGGATTTAATAGACAGAAAAGTCCCAAAATGTGTTCAGACTAGAAATGTCCCTCCAAATCTGTTGAACAAATAAAAAATGAAAACACATGTTAAAAACGCACATTGGCAGTGACAGTGAGATTGAAAACACACATTGGCAGTGACATTGAAAACACATGTTAAACACTAAATGAATTTTTAGTTTTAAATATATCTTATATCTTAGATTTAATTTGAGGGCAATAGATGCGCCTATTTTTTTCTAATTCTTTTGCAGGCAAAGGATTGAAAAAAAACAAAGGGGGATAGTATGGTCAAGTTGCCTGGTGTGAAATGTATTGCATGTATGTGGTTGTAATAATGGCCGAAGTGCCCAATAAATTATTTAATTCTGTTGGCAACCTGCGAGTTGCTTGATATGTATGTGGCTCGCATGCCAAATAATAGGTACATGGATGGTGGCATGATGCGAAGTCGGCAAGAGAATCATGGAACTATCATGACCATACTATCCCTAATTTTTTGTCTCGCACTTATTATTTCTATTGATGATTGTTAAGTTATGGTTATATACTTCACATGAGTAACCATTCTTAAATTAGTAACTTGAAAAATGTTTTCAGTTATACGGAGATGGAGATAGATTACACATAAATTGTAGGAAAATTGTTTCTATTATTTGCTAAAGAGAACAAAATTTCCTCAAAAATTTGAAGCACTTCTCGACATGCCTTAATTTTAATTCAAAATGATTTTAAAATGTACTAACTAACAATTATGAGGAATGGTTCGGGGCTTTGGGGGGTCTCCTTACCACATACCCCCGACCGAGGCACCCCGACCCCCCCCCCCCACCACTCCTCTCCCATCCCCTCCCATCCCTTACACCCCCTCACCTCCATGAGGGCGAGGTACCTTGCCTCAACCCCCTCCCCTAGCGAGGCCATTACTCCCAACGTCCAAGTTTCTTTTGCAAATTTTTTGATATCATTACTTTCCATCTAAGTAGACAATTTTAATAAATCAAGTGATAAAAATATTATATCCATTTTGGCTTCGCTCGCAGATTAACTACATAGGAATCACTTTTGGACTCATTTGTGATTATTATATAAAAACATGGGATATACTCACTTGAGAAATCGTTTATTCTTTGAATATACAAGTGCAAGAAGAAATTATAAGTAATGGTCATGAAAACTATCTAGAAAAAAGGAATGCATCTTGCCCATTATGCTGATCAAAGAATAGAAAAAAGGAAAAAAAGTGAAACACATTCCTAATTTTATTTTCGACATGCAAGCCACAAATATAAAGCAACTCGCAGGTTGCCAACTTGACAAAATTAAATTATTAATATTTGGCACCTTTAGACCGCTTACAACCACAAACATGCATTCATTCAAACATTTTTCACACAAGTCAACTTGACCATACTACCCGTTTAAACTTTTCCTGCAAAAGAAACTTAACAACAATTTAATTCAAGTCAAGTGTTCATGCACATAAACAGTCAATGATTTGTTGTAAATAAGAATAGTGTTTCTAGGAGTTATGACACTCAACTCAAATTTTAATTATCAACTGTAGTTTCTAAATCAAATCTTATAAAACATTTTTATTTCTAGTGGGGTTTCTAAATCAGCAACAGCAAATTGATCCGTACCATTTTCATTGGGCAATCTGCAAGTTATAATTTGCATATGCACTTGGGCAATCTACAAGCCAAGTTACAAGTAACCAGAGAAGAAGGGGAAGTAGGTAAACTGAGTTGTCCTTTGGAAGAGTCGGCTCTGGTTCTCTTTGCCTAATTTTAGATGAAATGAGCACTGAGTATTTCACAATTTGGTGTAACAATGGTTCTTTTGTGGGGCCTACAGACGGAGCTAATGCATCTATCTCAATTTTTAAAACCTGGAATTCCAGTGATTAATGAATAGATTAGACCAGTAATGATATAAAAATTTACCCACTTCTGTGCTTCTGTGCAACATATGCAAATAGAACAAAATTATACCTTTTCTTTGCATGGAGATTATCTTTTAGTATGAGAGAAAGAACAATAGCAGCCCGGCAACATGTCTGTTTCAAATTTTAGACAAAGGTTATACCAAAAACAAGAGTTACAGATGATGTGATGCAATGCATTTGTGTGTCACACCAAAAAGGGAATAAACCAACCAAAACTCAACATGCAAAACTAAGAGGAAATTACCTCAGAATCACCATTACATATTGAAAATTACTATAGGACCTGATACATTATGCAAATTATAAAGTACAAAACTTGCTGGGTATCATTTGATATTCCATCAGGGTTATTTTGTACAGACTGTTCAAGCAATTTCAAATCATGTAATAAATTTCAAACAACAGCATACATTCTTATTTTTTAGCTTTGATTTTTTTCCCCCTTATTATTACTCAATTGAAAAGATTATGTCAATTCTATCAAGTTAAGTCCAATTCAGCTGGTTTCATCTTGGTAACAATAATTCAGTGTTATTTGTGAATAACCAAATATAGCTGGCCGAGGATACGACAATAATAAAAATTTAAGTAATTTTCAGAGCCTATTTTCAAAAAGAAAAATTTCAACAAGAAAGCACCACAAAAGCACCCAATAAGTTTGGAGAAGAAACAAGTATAACAGTACAAGAATGATACCTGTAAGAGCAAAAGTGTCGTAACTAAGAAAATTCATCCTAACAGTATACGAGATAAAAAAGAATACTATATTATAAAGGTTTAAGAGATCTAAGTTTTGGTATCCAAAATTTTATCCCTCACTATACAAACACTCTGAATGCGAAAAAGGTTCTTTCTGAGTAAGAGACGAAGTTAAAAACGAACAAGCATAAAAAAGATAGATGCTTATTAGTTAGCTCATGATTATAGTGAGAACAAACCTCGCAAAAGCACAAGCAAACATAATCAGCAGCAAGGAATTCTTGTACCAAGGAAGAATGCAAAACTATACGAAAGATGGCATTCAATGCTGACTCAACCTGAGGACCCTCTCCAACTTGTCTGTTGATAGATCATCGGAGTGCCTGAAGAAAGATAAATATAAATGTGAACAACCAGATAAAAAGCTAAGAAGCTGCATTGATAGATCATTATATAATTATCCTATCAAATTACAACTGACCGTGCCTCCCTCCTCCACTTCACTCATCCTCAGCAACCAAACCCCCCCCCCCCCCCCGACCCAACCCCCAGTTCAGTATAAGATATCTTCTCAATTCCAACCCTCCTCTTCCCTCCATGTGTGGTCATTTATTGAAAAATTTTGACAAGGTCTGTGCAACTTGTGGTGTAATTAGCTATTAGAATAGACTTACTATTGCACTGAGTTCCTAACAAGCCTATTTAGCATCTCAATCAATAACAGAAGTACAAAGAATATTTAGTGAATCAAAACAATCATGCCATATAAAGAGGAGATAACTTGAAATAAAAGCATGCAACTTAGTCGGAATATCAGAAACATTGGAAAAAAAAAAAAAAAGCTACAGTAAAAGCATCTTACCATACAGTGGACAGCGACAGGAACCCAAGGACTGTCAACCCCCAGCAATAATACGTGGTCCAAAATCTTCTTCTGCCAAATTCAGTATGATAAGCAAACTTCTAATCAAACTATCAAAGACACCACAAACGTGTCTTTTGTTTTTTTTTAAACGAAACAAACCTGAGCAAATGCAGTTTGATTGGCTTGTCTATTGTTATCCTTACCAGGCTCACCTCCACTGATTAGAAGTAGCTCCACAGTTTCCAGTGCATACAAAAGGTTCACTGTCTGTATTCAAGATGAGAATTGGCATGAAACTTAACAAAGACCATATAAATAGAAATAAAAGTAATACTACATAGAAAGATAAAAACAATACCAAATAGAAAAAGTGCTACCTTTTGTTGTGTAAATTTATAGGCACTTCCTCTTCTTAGCTTCAAAATAGAGACCAACGGGTCATATCCAATGGTTTCTTTGAGTAATATCTAAGCCACAAATTCAAATATAAGGGAACAGCAAGTAATAAAGCTATGCTCTGATTAAAAAAAAAATCAGAGTTCTGAAAAAAAAAAGGAGGACGTCCTCTCTGCAATTGAACTCCTATGAAAGCAAGAAATCAACAACAAGACTCTGGACCAATTAAGGAAGGAATGTAAAAAATGTATAGAAAAGCAAAATAACATATCAATATGAGTGATGAAAAGGAACTAACTTGATTGGATGCATTGTTGCGAATCAAATTTTTCAGCAACTCTAGACAATCCTGTATAAAGCAAATCGTAAGACAGAATTATGTATGATAGAAAGAGTGAAGATCATTTGCGAAAAGGTCTTTTAAGAGAATGTTCCAAACTAGAACACACCTACAATAATTCTATCCAAATAAATCATTTATCTTCATAAAGATTAATATTCTAAGAGTACTTGCCTGAACAACAACACCTCCGTCAGAACCCCCCTTCTTCCTTGATTATGCTAAATATTTTCTCAAATGCTCCTTCAAAAACAACAAGTTTTTTAATTTCCTGAAACCAAAAAAGATCTAGAAGGTGAGAAAAGTAACTCGGAAAATTTTAAATATAAATTCTAGTAGAGTATTGCCTGGTACCCTAAAAAGAGAACTATAAAGTTGAACAAAAAGTAAACAAATATCATGGAAATCTGCGACCAACCTCTGCTTCACGAGTTAGGTAAGTGAGAACTGAGAAGTAAATGGGCTTCGTTCCTTATGACCTGTCAAAAGGAAATCACAGTAAGATGGATTACGTAGAAATATAAAAGTGCGTGATCAATATTTTGATAAACAAATACAGACCTCACGATCCATGAGCATGTCCATCAAAACAGTGATACCACAGGGTATTGAAAGAATGGCTTCTTGCAATCTAGAATTTACCAGGAGCAAAAAGAAAAGAAAAATAATCAGATTCTTAATGAGTTAAAAGTAAATTAACATGGATAAAAACTAGAAATGTATATATTACCTCTTCGGTGAATTAGTAGTAGTTAGAAGCTGCAGTGTATAATACCGGACACAGAAATCATCTTCTGACTGCACAAGTACATATTGTATGAATTAACAGCACGGAAACTAAGCAGTACAAAAAGAAAAGCAAGCAAATAAAAAACTCAATTCACCCACTGCCTACCACTGCCCCCAACCAACACACACACATTGAAACAGATATAATATTATCCTTCAGATTTTGTGTGCATTTGCATGAGGAATTCCTTATGTATAGGTACATTACATGCAGACCTGATCACCACCCCACCTACGTGCTTGAGTATAAGTGTAGAGACTTCTGGTACTTAACATCAATTTTTAATGATTTTCAATGTATCCCCACTGAAATTTATTTAATCATCATTTATGCAACTGAATAGCAAAAAGCACAAAAGAAGAAAAAGAATAACTGGAAAAAACAGACTTGGTAAGTCGCTGTCCTTAACACAATCAACAAATTTCAAACTTAATCTAGAATCCCATGACAAATTCACATCAGGATTTTACCTTGTTCACATACTAGTACAAGAAACACTATATATGTTGTAAGTTTTTCTTCTGTTTTCTCTTCTGGTAGTAAGCCTGTAGACAATATATGTCGTATGTAAAACTTACCAATAAGCCGAGAAGAAGAGAAATGTTCTCTGATTGATTCCCTAGAAAGAAGGTCAGAGTTCATTGATGCTGGTTGAACCTCATTCTTGGGCCCATTTGAAGTTTCTATAGGAGTCAAGGAACTAACTAGAGTTTCTAAAGCGCCACGAATTAGTTCTACATCTGCACCGTCTTCTCTTAAGAGACATGTAGTAGCACAGGAAAACCTTTCAAACATAACAATCAAAAAAAGAATTTATCTTCAGAAGAAGTTGGCCCAAAATCATAGATTGGGACTAAGGAAAACACATGCACTCATGTTAAAAAAAATATATATAGGCACTAGGTATTTTTTTTTTGTTAAAACCAATAAATATAATTCTGCCCTGATCTGTTGGACTTCACAAACATACAAATGAAGACCACGGATTATAATGGCAAATAATACACAGAACTAGAATACCAATGGATTTATAATTCATTGCCATTATTGGCATAAGACCAATATCTGGTGCTAAACATATGTTCAAAGTAACAATTCTGTCAAACTTAAAACCTCAGGATTTGATTATTTAATGTAAAAGCACGATAACTTAATAATTTACAGAGAGACTGATTAATGCAGGTCAACTAATAAATATAGAGTAAGAAAATGAATCAAGACCTATGGCTCCGACTGCCATCTGAGCTTGATGGCTTTCTGCCACTGGGGATTGTAATTCAGTCATGGCAGCTCTCCTATCCTCGGCTCTCACACCGTTGCTGATTCGATCTAGGTACCTTTCAACATAACTTTATAACAATAATGGAAGAAACAAACTGTTAGGAGTATCCATGTGCTGCTTACCAACATCTTATTACCGTAATTGTTTTATTTTGAACTTTTGTTCCTTAATATTGATATTGCTACAGGTATGTAGTTTTCCTTACTCAATATTTTAACTTGTTTATTATTAATGTTTTACTATGAAAAGAGAAGAAAAACACACCTGTCTTCACTTGTGGTAGCATTTTCATTTCCAAATACAAAGCCACCAATTCCCTGAATTGAGAAAAGAAAAGCACTAATGAAAATTTCCTAGCTGGCTACAAGAAGCAAAAGTTGTACTTGCCATTTGTGAATTTACCACCTGCATGATGTTTCCTGCACTACCAGCAATTCCTCTCAGATTGATGGACCTCGAATCCATAATGAAAACTTGTTGTCAAGAGAATTCCTATAAGAAGATAGTGCCAAATGTTACAATAATTAAGCTTTGTACTAGTAAATTATTACAAGATGGAGGGGACTAGTTAGGAGTGAAAATGCATGTACATTCTTATTTTATTCTAAGGGTTGTTCATGAGCCCATAATTTTGCAGTCTTAACTTAACACACACTTTGATCCACATCTGCTAGTACAATTAAATATTATTATTATGTGGTAAGGTTCATTGCAGATAGAAACATGCAAAAGACACAATTATGCAAGTGCCCGTGGAATTAATTGAAACAGGCACCAAGGGTCGATTCACCTAAATCAATGCAAGTAGCCAAGGGTCAAAGTCGAATTTGAAGTCGAAGGAAGGAGCAATTTGCAGTCTGGATTTGTTTAAATTGCAAATCAAAATCCAGTTCTAAGTTGGACGATTGGAATATAGGTACAGAAAAGAAATAATAAATAACAGACATGGGTGGTCTTAGAAGTATCAGTTTTTTAATACACTTTCCTGACAAAGTAGAGGGAATGCACCTGATTAATCACTAATCCGTTATAGAAAGGCATTGCCAGCAACTTTATCACCCCTGAGAGCATGCCAACTGACGCGCATCAATCTGAATTGTCATCAGCTGTGGGCCATGTGCATACTCTGTTGGTCCCTCTCTCTAGATATGGTGTCTCCACGACCTATCAAACATTGAACAATTGTGGTTCAACATTCTTTGCTACACGACAGCCGCTGTCAAAATATGTAAAAAAAAAAAACTTTGCTACACTTATTGGATAACTCATTTATTTCTGTAACTCATTTCTTTCTAATGAAATCAGCAAAAAGGATGCTAAACTGCCAATTAGCTATGGAATGCAAAACTGAGACCTAAACTAACTTGGATAAAAAATCAAGACCATGTTGATTTTATTCCAAATGAAACAACAAACATGTAGTTATCCAAAACTATCCTTGCCTATATATCCCATCAGATTAGTAAGAGATTTAGAAACTTACAGATGAAGACCTTTTGTTTTCTATATATCCTTGCCTATATATTCCAAATCAAGACCTTTTGCTTTCTGGTTCTTCTCTTAAATCACAATCTTCTGGAATCTCTGGCACTCACTGTACAGATGAATAAATAAATTTGTCAACTGATGAAACATAAACGCACCCAATACAATTAAAACTGGATAGTAGATTTCAACTACAGTCCTTAGACAATAAAATTAAACCTATAAATTTAGAAAGACAGACAGACAAACCAAATTCCAATTAGGCACAAGACTACAGAGGAAAATTGTGGTTGTAATTTTGTAATTTTGAGAGGTGTGGTTGTAAAATTAAATATGTATTCCACAAGCCAAGATAAACTGATTGCATCATGCCATGACAGTCTCAAGAAATTTGTTCTTCTTTCAAGAAAACATCTCGAAAAGTCTGATAGTATCATAAAATCAAGACTTTAAACAATTGCTATCTGGAATTGCAAGTATATAAAATTCGATGAAAAAGGATGTCAAAACAACAATAAAAAGAGGTATTTAAGCGATTTTCTAGAACAAAAACGACAAGGCAATGGAAAATCAGCAATAGAAACCCTTGCTAGATGGTTGGAGGCTTTGAGAGATCTCTCGGTTCGTCTGATTTCTCTTGCATCTCTTCTGAGAAGTGAGAATTAGAGTGCCTCATAAATCTGAATTTCTCTTGCATCTTCTCCCTCTTCTCTCTCTCTCTCTCTCTCTCTCTCTCTCTGCTGCCATGGTTTATAGGGATTGTGGTTTTCAGCGAGTTCGAGCTCAAACAGCTGTTTGTCGGAGGGAGGTGCTGAGAGGGAGGCCGAGACGAAGAGGGATTTGAGGGGTTTGCGAGGGAGGGAGTATAAGGTTAGGGTTTTGGGGGCGGAGAGACGGACGCGGTGGTGGGGAGGGAGGATCTTGCTCTCTCTCTCTCTCTCTCTCTCTCTGCCGCCATGGTTTCTTTTCTGTCTATGTATGGTTTCTAGGGATTGTGGTTTATACTTTATGGTCAGGGGGGGGCTGAGAGGAGCTCTCGGTGCACCACGTCAGCAGCAGGTCCGCGCAGCTAACGCTATACCGATCTCCCGAAATCTTGAAAAAGAGCCGTTATTATCCGTTGGACGGCTCAGATTCATTGGAGCGGAGGATAAAAGATGGATTACGCTGAAAAACACAATGTTCAATTGTTCATGTTCCCTGTCTCCAGCCCGTACGATATCAATTAAATGCTTCCGATTACAATATAAGCAAAAAAAAAAAAAAAAAATTGTTAAATAAGCCAAAGAATACAACAAAAATTTTGTTAAATAATTCAAAGGTTACAACATAATTTTTCTTAAATAATTGCAAGCTTACAACAAGTTTTTTTGTTAACTAATTCAAATATCACAACAAAAAAAGCTACACAGATGCACTACAGGGAACTAAGCTCAATATCTGATAAATAAATCAAGCTGAAATTCTCATGATTTCCTTTTCTAGTTTTCTTAGATAAAGATTTGAAATTGAAATCAGGTGTCGCGCGACATCTTGTGTAGAGCAGCTCTTGGCTGTCTGATCAAGATCAGATGGATGATGGGAGCTCCGTGCATGTAACCAGATTGTAAGGCCCGAAAAAAATGAACCGTCCGGATCAGATCGGACGGCTCGTAGGTGCGCTACACGTTGGTGTCGCGCGACACGGGATTGGGATTGAAAGATTTGTCGCAGTGTTTCGCCTTACGTTTGGAACTACTAGCACTTTCCTTGTGCTTTTTCCCGTACTTACCATCCGATGGAGTCTTGTTTCATTTGATGCTAACAAGGCCACTCGCAGACACATTTCCACCTTTCTTCTTCAGAGCCTTCCCCAACTCATCATCTACGTCGTTTATCGAATACTGTTGTAGCAGCTCCGGGTCCAACAAGCCTTCATTTCTCGTTCTCATTTGCTTCTGAAATTTTTCATGAAATTTTAATGCAACAACCAAAGCAAGGAAAAGTAAAACTTTTTGTAATTTTTCAGTTGTCATATGTTTTGACCACATCACATCAATTATCAATTAATATATTAACACGCGCATGTTGACTCCAGCGTTGACCGCACTATTGCTTCACAGTTGTTTAGAGAGTGTTTTGATCCTGTCCGTTCATTTTTTTTTCCGGAGATCCAACCGCTGGGTACCGCTGAGAGGATTAGGTGAGTCTTCGTCTTCGTACGCCTTTAGAGGTGGCCGTTTTTCTTTGGTTTGATCGATAAGATTCCTCACATCCTTCTATTCTCAGCCATGCGATTTTCTTTTTCGGAGGATATTCCGGACCGGTCTTTTTGTTAGAAAGTACTCAATTTTATTTTTTCAAGGTAATTACACTTAATTAACCTCAATTAAACTCATGCAACAAAGAGGATCTTGCTAAAAAGCATCAACACATCATGAGAAGGGGTTAGGAAGGTACTTCTTCTAGACTAGCAACTAGGAGGCTCGAATCCGTCGATGTCGAGATTGCACGCTCTCCTTCACCTCCACCATGGTCGCCGTCGCCTCGAGTCTACCAAGGAGTTAACCAATCTCTTAATTCCTATGCTAGTAGGAACAAGAGAAGCTAATCCCTTATCTATTCTTGAATTAATTCAACAATCAATTTGGAATAGCTATTCTCAACACATGAGACCTAACAATAATCAATGGGAAAGAGCAAAATTGGAAGAGAGAAAACCATTTTCCTCTCTTGAAAATGGCGGCTAGAAAGAAGGCAAGAGGAGGAGAGAGAAACTTGGGGAAGAAGGCACCAACTAGTGGTCCTTATATAGAGATCAAACCCTACCTTCTCACCTTCCTATTTACAAGTTTGCCACTCACTAGGGCCGGCCTAATAGAGGGCTTTAACGGGCCATTTACACTTCTTAATTGTTCTCTCTTAAACCTATTATATCAATTATATAATGGGCCTATTCAATTGATTATTATTTCGGCTCAAAACGGCTAATTAAATTAAGCCTATATATTTAACATAATTCCCATAATTATATTAAATATTATTGAGCAAAATTAATTATCAACTTATTGATAATTATTTTAGGATTAGCATATGTATTTAATTAATTTCTATATGATCCTTTTGATATAATTAATTATAACGATTCGCAACGGTATATAATTAATTAATCAACACATCATACTTTGCATTCTCCAATGCAAATAAATCAATTAATACACTATATGGTTAAAGTCCTATTTGTGTGATCCTTTGAGAATTTATGCTATGTTGGCCATGGAAATAAATCGCTATTTAATTCCAATAATCATAAGCGGTATCTAACAACACGCTATGATTCCCAATTCGCATAAATAGTGTACTGCTACAATATCTCAATCCTGCATAAAAAATAATAGTATTTCCTTGTCTGATTCTTATGTCACATGATATCACTGTATAATTCAAGATAGGAACGTGTCATTCTTGCAGATTATACATTTCTTGATCTAGAGTTGATCGTATAAATTGACCAAACAATCCAACTCCATCAAGGGGCCCAAACAGATATCATCACTCGCTAAATGAATTAATGAGGGACATACGGTTTTCTTGATGAACAACTTTTCCCCGCACAATTCAAGAGAACATAAATAAAGTCCGTATAGCAGCCCTTATCAGGAATCAACGGTAGACGATATTTATTGAACCTATCCTCATGTGAAAAAGTTGAAACATCTCAAACTTAGAATCAAACTCATATGAAATAAACAATGACACATAACACAATCCATATGTTTATTTCATTGGGTCATATTCTGTACTATGTTCTAATAACATACACATATGCAATTAAGTTGGTAACTCCTTACCTATGATTTGTAGAACTTAATCATCACTTAACTTGCATACT
This sequence comes from Rhynchospora breviuscula, assembly GCA_027562975.1. NCBI lineage: Eukaryota > Viridiplantae > Streptophyta > Magnoliopsida > Poales > Cyperaceae > Rhynchospora > Rhynchospora breviuscula. Next base: position 57,845,249 of record CM050398.1, on the reverse strand, counting down.
AATCTTTTATGATAATTATTGTTCCTTGTTAATTATCAAGATTACGGACGGTTTAGATTTATTACTGTCATTCTGATGAATGATCCACAGAGATCTACAATTCAGATCCTCAACCTGAATGATTTGTCAGTAATAAACTCTAGAAACAAATGATTAAATATCATCAATAACATAAACTAATATTTAAGTCATTAAACCATTGACTTCTGGACATAACTCCAACATTTTTCTGCTGGAGGGTTGCGGCCGTTTTTTTCGCCTCTCACTTTTTTCGCCCCCTTTATGAGGTATGGTTCCGAGTCAATCGGCGTCGTGTTGCTGTACGACCCTGCTAGGATGGTTCATCTTGGTCCGTGTGCCCTTCAGTGTGGATTGCTGCGCTCTCTCTTCCGGTGTATTGCTCTCGATTGCCGCGGTTCACAGGTTTTTTTTTCTCTCGCTCTTCTCCTGGAATTGTTGTTTTGTTTCCTTCTTCTTTTTAGATTAGGTTTCTGATTTGGTTTTTGTATTCTCAGTTCAACTCTCTTTCGAAGCGCTGTCCTGCTGCTGCTACTGTGCCAACTGCCGGGTATGCTTTCCTGCCGGATCTTATACCTGCTTATTCGTCTTCTTTCCAAGTCATTTCCAGCCTGCTGTTCCTACTCTTCCTACCAGACAGGTCCTCTCTATTTTCCTTTCCTTTTCTTTATAGCATTTCCTTTCTGTTTTTTCAATCCAATTTTTTCTTTTGGTATATTTTTGTCCTCACTGTTATTTTCTTATCCAGATCGCATCGTTTTCAGGTTCTGCTGCTGCTGCTCTTCAACACAGGTCATCGTACTCCTCTCAAAATACATTTCTTATTGCTATTTAATTTTTTTCCTGCTGTCACTGTTTTGCTCTGCTGGTATCTAAACTTCCAGTCTATGTATTTTTGTCTTCTTTTTTGTTTCTTTCCGTACCAAGTGTGTGGTTTTTGTTGGTTTTGAGTTGTCGATTTTGTTGGTATGCAGTCTGGTAAGAAGCACCCAGTTCGGCCTGAGAGCAGTATGCTCTCCTTAGTCAAATCAGGAGTGTCTGGTAGGCCTTAAATGACTATTAATTGTGTAATGCTCAGTTTTTGTTCCGTACAGGGTGTTCTTCTACTTTATGGTTCGTATATTATTCTGGTGTCCTCTCATTTAGTTATGTCTGAATTTTTCTCACTGTTTTCTCTGTACTTCAATGTAGGTTGCTATTGTTCCATCTTGCGTGCCAGTTTTGGATTTTGGTTCCTGTTCTGCTTTGTATTATCATCTGATTCGTTCCACCTCAGTTCTGATCCTTTGCTTTTGCAGGTACCATCTTCTTTCTTTTCTTTGTGTGATGCGATAATGTATCGTATCTTGGTCTCGCTCTTTTTCTCGGTTTTTTTTTCACCTGCTATATATAGGATTTTCTCAGTTCTTTCTTATGGATTTTGCTTATGCAAATTTTGGTATGGAAAATCCGTCCTAGACTAAAATTAACACACTCTTGGTCATTACAGCAACAATCTCTGGTAGAGGTTAAATGGATACCAGTTTTATATTGTTTAGTTTTCTTTTTGTGCGAAATACTGTGGTGATCTATGCTTTGTCTTTCTTCTTATGTATTTTCACTTGACTATTCTCGATTTTTCCTTGATATTTTTTATCTCCTTTGTTGTAGGCTTCTTCTGCTACATCTTGCGTGTTGGCTCTGGATTTTACTTCCTCTTCTCCTCTGTCCTATTATCTGCTTTGCTCTCACTTCTTCAGCTTCTTTGCTTTTACAGGTGACAACTTCTTTCTATAGTTTCAATCTTTTTTTTTTCAGATATATGATTTTGTTCATACAGGTCAAGTTATAAGTTTCTTTTTGCTTCAAAATTTATTTACCTTTTTTAGAGTTTATATTCCTTCTTTTTCTACTTGAGAAATCGATCTCCTTATATAATTCTTTTAGAACTTTTGCTTGCACAGTGGGACAAAGGACTTGAAATCTGGGTAGGATATTCAGATGGCATCAACCAATGGTGCATAAAGTTTGTTCAGGTATGACGCTTCCAATACTTTATTAAATTGAATCATGTAAATCCTGCTAAGTGATATCGGATATATTTTGTGTGTTTATATAAATATTTTTTTTACTTCTGCAACAATTATTATGTTTCTATGTAAATTTCAGGAGGAGAACTTTGGTGTGAAAACCAAAATCGATATGCTGAAAAGAGATTGAAATATGTTAATGATACCGATAGAATCAAGTTTGTCCAGCAACAATAAATTACCTTAAAAACATGGTGTAAATTAAAGAATCGTATTGTTTTTTTTTTGTCAAATTCATACCTTAAAGATGAAAATGCATAAGCTCTTAATTTAAAATAATATTTTCTCTGTAGGTTGACATTGCTCTTAGCCCCCCCCCCCATTAGGCAAAACCACTTTACTTTGAGTGTTGGCAGCAAAACTTGACTCAGATGTAAGGGTTAAAATTCTTAATTGTTTCTTTGCATATTGAAAACCATTCTTTTTTTTTATAAAAAGCTACCCATTGGGGTAGCCGACATACTTCACTGATGCCACAAAATACAAGCTAGTTAAGATCACCAGGTGTGATCTTCAAAAGTCAAAAGGAAAGAAAAACATGAGCTACCGAAAGTAAAACCTGGACCTCAATCAGGCCTGAGCAACATGCTCAACAAAACAAAAATAACAAAAGAACAAAAGCAACAAGCTATTACAAACTTCCAGCCAAAGAAAAGCTGAAAACTAAACTAATAAAAAATTAACCATCAAGTAAGTCTTCATCCATACTAATATCACCAGTCACTGCATCAATTCCATTGAAGTCTCCTCCTGCTGTATTTGCAATGCTGCCCTGAAAATTTCCTGTCACCCCAGCAGTTGTGACACGATTCTCTAGCCCAGAGTTTAGACATGTCCAATGTTTATACATATGTAAAGCTGCATAGATAGAAGTAATGGAATTTTGACCATTCAGATTATCAAAAGTTCTCTTATTACGTTCATTCCATACTATCAAAATCCAAGCAGCACTAAGGTTTCTAGAAAACTTTTTCCTATTTTTATCTAACAGAGAAGTTGAACTCCAAAGGCTATTTAAATTAGAAATATCTAGAGGATAATTAGAAGAAATACTGTTAAGTACAATATTCCAGAAATGGGCAGCATAAGGGCAGTAAAAAAACAGATGGTCAACTGTTTCTGCACAATTACAAAAGCTACAATTAGTACAACCTTGCCACCCTTTGGAAGCTAGGTTATCTCTAGTTAAGATTTTCTTATTCAAAGTTAACCACAAAAATAATTTGCATTTTAGGGGTATTTTTAGATTCCAAACCATATCTTTCCAAACCACACTTATACCTCCATCACTGAGAAAATTATACATTGACTTAACCGTGTATATCCCTTTTTTATCCCAACGCCAAAAGATACTATCCTTTTCCTCATTGAGATTTAGAGAATTAAGCATATTTATTGCTTCACACTTTTCCAATCTCAGTGAAAGAGGTGCCCTCTTTTTAACCTAAAGTTTGGATTACCATTGCTCCAAATCTGAGTAATAGTATAATGGTCTTTTTTAACTTTGGCAAATAGGTTTGGGAATCTATTTGCCATAGTGACATTATTTAAGCATCTATCATGCCAGAAGGAGATTTTATTACCATTGCCAACTAATTTAGTACTACCTAAGTTAACTAACTGCATTAGCTTTTGTATGTTGGACCAGAAATGAGAATGTAAAGAGGAGTTGTGAAACTTGTATTTACTATTAATAATATCTAACCACAAGCCTTTACTCTCTTTATACATGTATTTCCAGGCCCATTTCCCTAGAAGAGCCATGTTCATGTGCTTAACATTGAGAATTCCCCAACCTCCATGCATCTTGGCCCTACAAATATTATCCCAACTAACTAAATTATAGGTATTCCTATTATTATTCTTAACTCCTCCCCAGAGGAAATTCCTTCTCAACCTGTTCAGAGTCGTTATCACCTATTGAGGAGCTTTAAACATAGCTAAGTGATAGAGGGGGACAGCAGAAAGTGTGGAATTAATAAGCACTAATCTGCCTCCTATTGAAAGCATTTTGCCCTTCCAATTTGGCAATTTTGCTTTGACTTTATCAAGCATGTTTTCCCAATCTCCTCTAGAAGGGGCTTTCCAATGTAGAGGAAGACCAAGGTACTATTGAAGACCAAGGAAGACCAATCTCCTCTAGAAGGGGCTTTATATTGAAAACCATTCTTATTTGAGTCAATATAATTTATACGGACATTTTAGGAAAAATGTAGGTTTCAGGAAAAGTGGCATACAATGGGCATGAAATGAATTGAGTTCGTACCAGAGATAATTGCTGCTTACACCAGCTAATATGATCTTCACATTGGACATATAACTGTCAGAGAAACTCTGGCCTTCTCTGCTCAGTGCCAAGGAGTTGGTACCAGATATGGTACAATGCTATCTTTCTTTTATTTAACGCTTTTAGTTCTGCTATATGGTAATCATATTTCTCTATCAGTGTCAAGTAATTGGTAAGGGATACAGGACCGTACTCTGTCTTTTGAGTTTTGATACAATTTTTTGGTTATGATATATAGTAACTATTTCTAACTCACTGTTTTGGCATGGCATGTGCTACCTAGGGTACCTCTGACACATCAAGAGTGTGTACATGCAAATCATATGGTTTAATATTTGTTAACTTATTAGATCCATGTTCAGTAAAAACCCAGCAAATTCATCCACCCATTAGACAAAATTACTCTATGTAGTCATGATATTAAATTGGTAATTTTCTCTTTAACATCTTTTCAACAATTTCAGATATACTAATTGAGTTGTCAACTAGAGAGCACTAAATATATCAAGCCCAACCTGGACATTAATATGTACATGAAGGTTGAATTTAGTTCCATAAATAGTGCGTATTGTACGGTCATACATCGTGTCATATTAATAAGAATCGATTTGATAATCAGAGAAAGTAATTTTATGGTTAATTAACTCTTTTGCAGTACAAAGCTATCAGCATGTTGAATGGAAGGCCAACAAGAAAATGTGGTTACAAACTACTTAATAAAGGTATACCTCTGTTAATGAAAATTGAAAGCAATTGTATGGTGAATTAACTCTTTTGCATTACATAACGGTCAGACATGTTGAATGGAAGGCCAACAAATAAATGTGGTTAATTAACTCTTTTGCGGTACGTAATTATTAGGCATATTGATCGGAAGACCAACAACAAAATGTGGTTGAAGATTGAAACCAATACAAGATTTTTTGTTTTTGTCCTCTACAATTTTTTTGTGTATATATGCAGATTATAGGATTGGACGTGTGCAAAAATTATGGTAGGCAATAACATGATTACAATTTTTTTCTATATATATGCAGATTATAGGATTGGACATGTGCAGAAATTATGGTAGGCAATAACATGATTAATTAGAGGTATCTCAGGCGGTGAAAAAGAGCACATCACAACATGTGCAAAAATGGTATTATTCATTATTGTCATTTCAATTATTTATTGTCATTTAGGGCCAATTTAACTCCAAACTCTCAGCCTAATCTATGTCTATTTCTGATTTCAGGATATAAGAAGTCTCTCAAGCTTCTATTTCTAAGCTGAAATCTCTTTTGCTGATTCTTCACTGATGGATGGAATATTAATGGATACCGTGAATTTCATTGGCCTCACACACACTTACAATTCATGCACGCGAAAGTCTTCAAAATAGCAAGAACCATGAGCGGAAGTTGCTCAGGAGCACAGCTGACATAAAAAAGCTTTGGTATTTATAATGTTTCAATATCATTCCTGTTATAGAAAAACTCTTTAACATTTATGTTCTTATCTTTCATCTTATTTTTATTGTTGTTTTTTTCATAATCTATCAATATGCAGTATGGTTAACTATGGTTTGTAGATGTAATAAACTAGACAACAAAATAAAACTACTATAATAGTAAAATTTAACAAAAAAAAGATGAGAGAAAAAATAGGTCGCGCAACGCGCGACGCACCTACTAGTCTGAATCATTGTTGGTGATATTTGCCTTTAGAAACAATATCAAAATGTATTCAATACTAGTTCATGCTATTTTTATTAAAAATTCTCAAAACTATCATCCTAGCTTGTTATTTCTGATGCCTAACAATTCATCATTCCTTTTTGTAAATGGAAAGTATAGGAGCTAGCATATCAACAAAGCTTATAACTTGCCAAACTAAAAAATGGGAAAAGTGAAGTAGTGAGGAAGGTGTAATTACTAACCATAATTAACTTCTTGGGCTGCTTCATTCAGATCTTCATCCAATGATTTGGCTAGGGGTGTAAAATCAATCTGACAAAGTCAATTAATTGAAATGTTATTGTTCGCGAAATATGAACTAAATCATGCTAAAGAAATGTTACGGCATATCTTATTTTTTATTACTCATTCCCCTTCCTACTTGGAAATTTATCTTTTATTGATGGTGAAAAAAATATATATATTGGAGACAAAGAAAGAGCGATGTTTTCGGGCTTCTAATGTCATTTTTCACTCATTCTGCATTGGGTTTGTTTGGTAACTAGTAATAAAATAGAAATTATAAGTGACATCGTGCATTTACCATCACGCGTCATCGTTAACCTTAAATCCCCTCCCCTTCCCTACGCGCTCGCTTTTATCCGTCCCCATCTCCGTTCTCCTCTGATTCCCTCTCCTCCCCTGGAGCGCTCTCCTCTTTTTCTCTTTCTTTTTTTTTCTTTTCTGCCTTTTTTACCTCTCATCTCTACTATCTCTTCCCTATGGACCAGAAGATAAAACAAACTGAATGCACAAAGGCAACAAATTAAACACTTACAAAGATAAAAGATAAAGTTGAATAATAAATATAAAAATAAAATGAACAGTTTAAACAAAATAAAGTAACCACTTATAATAACGAAATTGAACATATACAATAAACAAAGTGGACATATATAATATCATAAACTAATATAATAAAATAAAGTGAACACTTATAGCAACAAAATTGAACATATACAATAAACAAAGTAAACACTTGTAATGCCAGAGTGAACAAACATAATAAACAAAGTGAACATTTATAATGATAAAATTAACATATAAGTTGAGTAAAAATAAGTCGAACATACATATAAAAAATTGAAAAAAAATAAAAAATAAAATCAACTTATAATTGAATAAAGTGAACACATTTATAAACAAAATGAACTTAAAAATGAATAAAGTGAACAAAAACAATAGTTGAGGAGAAAGACAAAAAGAGTAGAAAGAAAGCAGGAGCACGAAGGAGAAAGATGGAAGAAAAAAAACTATGAGAAAGAGAAGAAAAACAAAGAGGAGAAAAATACAGAAGAGAGGAAAAGAAGGTGCTCACCGATGTCAGAGGGATGGGATGAAGGGAAATAGTGCACTAGGTGGGGATCATGCGAAAGGTAGAGGAAAGAAGGGAAGAGAGTAGCACACTTGGTGAAGGGACCCACTATCAAGAAGGAGCGCTGAATCGCAATGGCAAGCGATGGTGCTGAGAGAGATGGTAATAATCAACTTGCTTATCCCCTTTTTTCTTTGACACTGTTAGAAAGTGCTCAATTTTCAATTTTAGTTACTAATTAACTTAATTAAACATCAAGCACAAAGGATCTTGCTAAGCAATCAACACACACATGAGAAAAGGGAAGGAATCGATTACCTCTCGCGGAATCGTATCCGCGAGGCTCGACCAATGCATGGGAGTTAATGGCGTACTCTCCTTCGCCTTCTCCTCCGTCGACGGCCGCCTCGAGTCCACCAAGAAGTTTAATCACCTCCTCTTTCAACTTGTGCTAGCAAGAAAGAGGAGATCAACTAATCTCCAAGGTTTTCTCTCTTCTACCTTTGTCAATTAACTAGTTTAATTAATGGAGAAGAGATAAATCTCAACACATGAGCTAGATGAGGTGGAAAAGAGCAAGAGAAAGAGATGAAAATTCTGAAATTTTCTCTCTAATTTTCGTTCTAGGAGAAAGAGGAAGACAAAAGGCTATTGTGGCTAGGATTTCTCCAAACACACATCCTTATATAGAACTTGTTGGAGTTGGGACCTAGAAGTCAATATTTAATGACTTAATTTCTTAGTTTATGTTATTGATGATATTTAATCATTTGTTCCTAGAGTTTATTACTGACAGATCATTCAGGTTGAGTATCTGAATTGTAGATCTCTGTGGATCATTCATTAGAATGACAGTAATAAATCCAAATCGTCTGTAATCTTGATAATTAACAAGGAACATTAATTATCATAAAAGATTAGTATGCAAGTTAAGTGATGATTAAGTTCTACAAATCATAGGTAAGGTGTTACCAACTTAATTGCATATGTGTATGTTATTAGAACATAGTACAGGACATGACCCAATGAAATAAACATATGAATTGTGTTATGTGTCATTGTTTATTTCATATGAGTTTGATTCTAACTTTGAGATGGTTCAACTTTTCCACATGAGGATAGGTTCAATAAATATCGTCTACCGTTGATTCCTGATAAGGACTGCTATACAGACTTTATTTATGTTCTCTTGAATTGTGCGGGGAAAAGTTATTAATCAAGAAAATAGTATGTCCCTCATTAGTATACCTAGTGAGTGATGATATCTGTTTGGGCCCCTAGATGGAGTTGGATTGTTTGGCCAATTTATACAATCAACTCTAGATCAAGAAATGTATAATCTGCAAGAATGACACATTCCTATCATGGATTATACAGTGATATCATGTGATATAAGAATCAGACAAGGAGATACTTTTATTTCTTATGCAGGATTGAGATATTGTAGCAGTACATTATTTATGCGAATTGGGAATCATAACGTGTTGCTAGATACCGCTTATGATTATTAGAATTAAATAGCGATTTAGATCCATGGCCAACGTAGTGTAAATCCTCAAAGGGTCATACAAATAGGACTTTAATCACACAGTGCATTATTTATTTATTCGCAGCAGTGTATTGCGAAAATATGATAAGTTGATTAATTAATTATATACAGTTGCGAACCGTTATAATTAATTAAGTCAAGGAGATCATATAGAAATAAATTAATGCATTAACTAATCCCAAAATAATTATTAATAAGTTAATAATTAATTTTGTTCAACACAATTTAATTATAGGAATTAAATAGAGCTTATGGACCTTTATTTAATTAGTAAATTAAAGGCCTGGTTTGAGTACAAGAGAAAGGTCCATTAATTAATTGAATTAGTGGACATTTAACACACCACAAAATGGGCTTGATAGCCCATATAGTGGCTGCCCTAATAGGGGTAAAAAGGTCCCTAAAGTTTGTAGAGTGGTTGGTTTTTAAAAGGAAGTCATTTGGAGAGAGAAACCCTAGCCACCATAGCCTTTTCTCTTCCTCTTCCTCCTAGAACAAAAATTAAAGAGAAAATTTCAGAATTTTCATCTCTTTCTCTTGCTCTTTTCCACCTCATCTAGATCATGTGTTGAGATTTATCTCTTCTCCATTAATTAAACTAGTTAATTGACAAAGGTAGAAGAGAGAAAACCTTGGAGATTAGTTGATCTCCTCTTCATTGCTAGCACAAGTTGAAAGAGGAGGTGATTAAACTTCTTGGTGGACTCGAGGCGGCCGTCGACGGAGGAGAAGGCGAAATAGAGCACGCCATCAACTCTCATGCATTGGTCGAGCCTCGCGGATACGATTCCGCGAAAGGTAATCGATTTCTTCCCTTTTCTCATGTGTGTGTTGATTGCTTAATAAGATTTTTTGTGCTTGATGTTTAATTAAGTTAATTAGTAACTAAAATTGAAAATTGAGCACTTTCTAACAGTGGTATCAGAGCTAGGTCGTACTTGAGTATTTTAACACATAATTAGATGAGAAATGGTTAATTAACACACGGATTAGTGATGCACTTGCTTGCTGTCTAGATTTCTGTTCTGATTTCGTGATTGTTTCGGATTTTTCGCTGAGAAAAGATTTCAGAAAAATTTTATTTTTTAGTGGAGGTTGTATATCTATGAGATGTGGTCCTATTGCCACTGGTTTCACCTTTTTCTAAGCTATTATGAATTTATGATGAATTAAACGGTAACGGTGCGCAGATCTGGTACTCTGCTGCACAGTTCTGTATTTTAGGCATGAATGATTTATTTTTCGAAAATAACTATCTGTTTTTCTTGGCTAAGAATCTTGTAGACTTGATGCTCTTTCTGGACATGTATATTTTGATACATGCTTCGGATTTTATGTGGGCATTCAAGTCGAGAGATTTGAATCGGTTGTCAGATCTTGTTTTTCGAACAAATTAATTGTTTGGATAAACTGTACTAATTGAGAAACTTTTTTGAAAAAGTATTTAAATAGAAAGTTTCTAATTGAAGTTAGGATTCTGTGAAAATTAGTTTCAAAGAATTTCATTAAGGTTTGATACCTCAACTGAGTTAAAAGTTTTTAGTCGTTATTCTGTTTCAGAACAGGGCAAGTGGATTGTTTGCTATTTATCTTGATGATTTTAAATAAGACTAGTTAGTTTTCTTTTGATGGATTGGTAGACAATAACATAAAGTATAATTGTTATGTAAAGTGTTTGCATGAAATCGTTTTGGAAGATAATCCTACAGACCAAAAGAGTTAGACAAAAATAGAAAAATCGGATAACGGTGTTTCGCGCACAGTTTGACAATTTGTTAATTTTGTTTCTCTCTGATGGTAAGTGATCTCTCCCTGAAAATTTGACAGGTAGCTGCACTCATAATAGGGAGTATGCATGATTTATTTTATAATTTTTGGAGACCGAAAAATTTCGGATTTTATCGGGTCCTATTTAATATTTTAAATAGTTAAAGTATTTTCTAATTATTAAAATTGGTTGAATAAATTAATTAGAATACTCCTTGATATTCCTCCTTTCTGTTTGCAATTGTTGAATTGGTTTTTCAAATGGTTTAAGCAAATTAGTTGTTTAAAAGTTAAACTTTTATGCGGTAAGACCTGAACGACAAGCGATGTGCAAAGACTCTAATTCATTGTTGTTAATTAAGAAACAAAAGGACATGTGCTAACTTTATTTTGTAGGAAGGATCGTGGGTTTAGTATGGCTCAAGAAACCAATGTCTTGTGTGTTGTAATTTGTGAATGCATGTGAATGAATGTATATAAGGCATTTGGTGCCATGGTTAATTAATTAATAATGATTAATTTCTTAATGTAACTTGTGAGGCTTGCATGCCCCTAAGGCTAGGTGGGAATTAGGAATATTTTCACATGTATTTTTGTTTCTTTAATTATATAGAATATGATCCATATGATTAGTGGGAGGGACAATTAGATTAGTTTTGCTACATGGAAATGCGGCGGAACTAATGCAAGCGGGAGCCATACAAACCCACAACAATGCTTGAGATGCTTATTATTATGTGAATGTTTGTGGATGCTATGAATGTCATAGGATAGGTATGGGTGTATGTTTACACGACCACCAAACAAAAGTCACATAATTGTTTGTCCCAATTTAATTTGATTACGTCGACCGCCCTCCTTCTCTCTATCCCTTTCACGTCAATTGCCTTCTCATGGCTCGGTCCGCCCAAGCGGACGTTATGGTTGTCAATTTGATAGTCGGGGTACAAATAAATGGATTTGTTAGGAGCAAATAGAGAGATGTTGCTTATCGATGGACCCAACTAGAGTTTGGAAATCGGGGCGAAGTTTGTAAATATATATAGATATTCACAAACCAAGAATCATATGGTTGATATGATTGGTTGGAGAACCTACCTTTTCTAGTTAAGTAGGGTGACGTGCCATAGCAGGCTCTACTTGATGAAAACGAGGATCTTGGAGAACCAACTACATTTGGGACATTAAATAAATGTAGTGGGAGTTTTATTTGTTATAAATAAAACATTGTATAAACTAAATGACCTTAAATTGAAATTGTTATAGATGTTAAACGTGTTAATTTTGTTGCGATCAATCTTTGAAAAGAACAAACTAGTTTCTAAAGGTATTTATTTGGAGAAATAGTACCGATTCCTAAGACATGATCTTAATGAAAAGAAATTTGAGCATGCTTATTCCTAAAATTTTTCCTCAACTTCCCGAACATAGCATCGCAATGATTGATTGACTTTTAGCGAAAAGTTATTCAATAAATCGGATGCCTATATCCACATTTTGGAATTTCTAGACTTTTGAATTGGAGAATTCATACGGACTAGATATGACTCCTACGTTCTCATCCACTTACTCAAGAAAATATTTTTAGAGAAAGTAGATATCGACTCGATCATTTATGATAGAGTAAAATAGTATGAGTTAACCAAGAGATTCTTCTTTTATATGAATGTTTCATTAGCTTACAAACCGAAAGGTATGAGTAGCTAATTGCCAACTAGAGATGTTAAGATCTCCAATATCAAGGATCGTTGATATTGTCATGCAATCTCTTACTTAGTAATGAATGATATGATGTTACTTTTTGCAAACTTGTTTGTGCAAAAGATAATTAGTCGAGTATTAAAGGAATACTTCGCTAAAGTATGAGTTGAAACTTCGAGACCCTCACTTGTGACTGTGTGTCACATGAGATGTTTCATTTGCCGTTTATGGAGGCATTTGAAAGGTTGTCCGAAATACCATGATTATAATAAATAGAAATGTTCTAATCCTTAAGGTGTTTTGTCATTCAAATTATCTCGCTATCTCTAATTTACACTAGTAATTAGGTACTAGTTCATATGCTCGCATTTAACGAAATGTGTAGGCAATGAAGAATAAGAGAAAGTTCGAAATAAATAAAATAAACTCCGTTTTGGAAATGGCTTGTTCGTCTAAACCAATACCATTGAATACGTAGAGTTATCTTTAGTTTGTTTAGGAATTAAAGGTTGTATACCTTATTCCTAATATCTCAAAAACTCTTATCTACACTTCATACTTGATGATGGATGATAATGTTTTGTAAAAGAGAAATGTTGTTCTCTTATTATGAATTTGTTTATATGATTTCATGCATCTTGATTGAATTTGGTTGAAATAGATAAACAAGTGTTGAATGACAAATATGATACGCAAGACTTCACGTAAGTATTTGACTTTAATGTGAAATGACCGCTTAATTATAAATAAACGAGAATCGCATTATGAGAGTCTATGTAACGTAGAGCTCGTAACTCAATTCGATTGCGAATCAATTGAAATATGCTAGTCATGTTTGTTAAATGACAAAAGCGCCTTTAACCTACGAAGGTTTAAGGACAAGTGACTTGATTAGGACTTAAACATATCGATGTATATAGACTTATAAGCACTTTGTGTTATGAAAGGTTGTTAATACTTTACTACTTGACCAACGATCATTGTAGATATTAACATATCTATTTGATATGGTATAAGTATGAACCTTTTGACATGTTTAAAGGAATTCAAGAGTGAAGTTGAAAGACTATTCAAGAAAAGTAAAAATCTTACGACGAATCATGGTAAATAGTTAAGTCATATAGTTTGATATATTACCTAAAGAGTATGAAAGTCGTTTCACAACTCGCTCCATGAGAAATATTATATTAGAATAATAAGTCCAAGAATGGAGGTATCGAACATTATTTGATATCGTTCGATCGGTAATAAATCAAGTTGACTTATTCAACTCATATTAGGATTTATATTTGAGGATAATATTGTTTACACTGAATAAAAGTTCCATCGAAATCCGTTGAGAAAGATATCTTACGAGATTTGATCTCTAAGTACGTCATTTCTCAAGATTTGGTGTTAAGCTTATTTCAAGGTTTGTTGATTGATAAGCTTGAACTCAAATTGGACAATTGATAGTTTGTAGGATATCTTATACTAACCGAAAGGTACTACTTCTATGAATATGATAAGAACAAAATAGTTGTTGATCATCATGACATAGTCTTGGAGAATGATATTCTCAAGAAGAAGTAGTGGGAGTAAAATGAGCATTAAAGGAGTTTATGCGTCATTGCAAAAAATATCTTTTATGGAAAACTTGTCACTCCATATATGGTGCTTAGTGGGAGTTGAGCGGAACTTCATTCACAAGCAGTTGTGAAAGAAGGAAGTTTATATGCACGCTCACTTCTAAAGAGTACTCAAACATCTCGTCTGTAGATGATGTTTTGAGAAACTCGTGCGATATATTAGGATCAAGAACTTATTCTACAAGTTGTTGTAGAAATAGTTCATGAACCTCAAGCATCAATCCTACAAAGGTCAACGATAGTGATGCCTAGACCGAAAGGTACATAGACTTCACGATATTCTCGTACTTGACATATGAGAACCCATTGATAAATAAAGAAACGATGGAAGAACCCGATTCCACAGGTATGGTTTGAATCCATATGATCTTTAAAAGTAATCAATGTATACCAACAAGGTATAGACCTTGGTTAATGTTTATGAAGGAGTAGTCCATCAAGAACATTTAGATCTTTAAAGAAAGATTGACGTGGATGGCAGATCGGCTGTACACAAAGCACAGTTTTACGCTTGTAGCTATGTCTAAGTCGATAACGAGTTGACTATATTCTAAGCACGGCTTATTGCTTGTAGCTATGTATAAGTCAATAGAGATCGTTCTAGCAACGGTTGTATTTCGTATATATTGATATATGGAAAGGAACATCAAAAACCGCCTTCTTCAAATGAATGAAGGAAGATGTTGTGTATATGATACAAACTTAGGACTGTGTTTGATGTATTGCTAGAAACATATACATACTTCAAGCATCCATTAATGGATTGAAACAAGTATTGTGAAAAGTGGAATAAACGTTTTGACAAAGAAGTCAAGGAGTTGAACTTCGTCAAAATAATCCTGTATAGACAATATATTCAGTGGGAGCATGATTGTGTTACTTGTATTCTACAAGGTAACAAGATATTAATTGGGAATAATATTAAGGAAATGAATATTGTCAAGATCTCTTTGGAATATTTTTCTCAATAGAGAACTTGGACAAAATCACCTAAATCCAAGGAAACAAAATCTATGGAGATAGATTATGATGGATGTTAGGTTTGAGCTAATATGCATATAATGACGAAATGTTCTAGTAACACATTATGGTGAACTCCGAGAAAGGATGTCTAACCACGTCATATGACATAAGACTTGAGTTTGACTCGGTTTATTGCAACTCAATTCGAGAATAAGTGCATGAAATAGTTCAAGTTTTCTTCTATTATGAGTTTCATTATGTACGTCATATTTATGCACATGCCCCAAT
Organism: Rhynchospora breviuscula; assembly: GCA_027562975.1. Lineage (NCBI taxonomy): Eukaryota > Viridiplantae > Streptophyta > Magnoliopsida > Poales > Cyperaceae > Rhynchospora > Rhynchospora breviuscula. The sequence continues at coordinate 57,829,946 of CM050398.1, read as the reverse complement.
GTGTAGTATCCAAGGAACATGATAAACGGTTATCAAATGGATACAATAGAGACACATTTGGACAATAGTCAAAGATATCCTCGAGTATCTTGTGAGAAAGAGTGATATGATTTTCCATCTTTTAGGATGAAAGAAAGATCGTGTAAGCTGTTGCACTGATACTAGTTTTCGAAAGATTGATATAATCACAATTGAGCTATACATTTTGCTTAATGGTGGTGTTGTAAGTTTAGAAAGTGTTCTAAACAGGATATTACAACCGTTTCCGTCACCAAAACAAAATACATAGCAACTTGTGAAACAACGAAAAGAACGGTTTGGATCAAGATGTTCTCAGTCAAGCTAATATGGTTATACGCATCTCGAACCATAGCTTAGTCTTGAAGAACCCAATATTAAATTGGTGATCAAACTATGATCTATGACATTATCACTTGATCCCATATGATGATGATCAAGAACATATATATAGGAGTATATATACTTATAGGGTCAAACAAAATTGGATAGGTTCGCGAACACAGCGAACACTCTGATATAACCTCTACCTTGAGCAGTACACGAGATGCAGTTGTGCATCCATACGTGATGGACATGTGAGTAACTTGCTTTAAGCGTATTATTTCTTTTGAGGTTCATAACATGTATATATATGGATATATGACATCGGTCTAAATTCTTCACTGGCTAGAAGTCACTACAGATTGATTCTAGGCCAAGTGGGAGATTGTTGGAGTTGTGTCCTAGAAGTCAATATTTAATGACTTAATTTCTTAGTTTATGTTATTGATGATTTTTAATCATTTGTTCCTAGAGTTTATTACTGACAGATCATTCAGGTTAAGGATCAGAATTGTAGATCTCTGTGGATCATTCATTAGAATGACAGTAATAAATCTAAATCGTCCGTAATCTTGATAATTAACAAGGAACATTAATTATCATAAAAGATTAGTATGCAAGTTAAGTGATGATTAAGTTCTACAAATCATAGGTAAGGTGTTACCAACTTAATTGCATATGTGTATGTTATTAGAACATAATACATGACATGACCCAATGAAATAAACATATGGATTGTGTTATGTGTCATTGTTTATTTCATATGAGTTTGATTCTAAGTTTGAGATGATTCAACTTTTCCACATGAGGATAGGTTCAATAAATATCGTCTACCGTTGATTCCTGATAAGGGCTGCTATACGGACTTTATTTATGTTCTCTTGAATTGTGCGGGGAAAAGTTGTTCATCAAGAAAACCGTATGTCCCTCATTAGTATACCTAGTGAGTGATGATATCTGTTTGGGCCCCTTGATGGAGTTGGATTGTTTGGCCAACTTGTACAATCAACTCTAGATCAAGAAATGTATAATCTGCAAGAATGACACATTCATATCTTGGATTATACAGTGATATCATGTGACATAAGAAACAGACAAGGAGGTACTTTTATTTCTTATGCAGTATTGAGATATTGTAGCAGTACATTATTTATGCGAATTGGGAATCATAACGTGTTGCTAGATACCGCTTATGATTATTGGAATTAAATAGCGATTTAATTCCATGGCCAACGTAGCGTAAATCCTCAAAGGGTCACACAAATAGGACTTTAATCACACAGTGCATTATTTATTTATTCGCAGTAGTGTATTGCGAAAATATGATAAGTTGATTAATTAATTATATACCGTTGCGAACCGTTATAATTAATTAAGTCAAGGAGATCATATAGAAATAAATTAATGCATTAACTAATTCCAAAATAATTATTAATAAGTTAATAATTAATTTTGTTCAACACAATTTAATTATAGGAATTAAATAGAGCTTATGGATCTTTATTTAATTAGTAAATTAAAGGCCTGGTTTGAGTACAAGAGAAATGTCCATTAATTAATTGAATTAGTGGACATTTAACACACCACAAAATGGGCTTGATAGCCCATATAGTGGCTGCCTTAATATGGGTAAAAAGGTCCCTAAAGTTTGTGGAGTGGTTGGTTTTTAAACGGAGGTCATTTGGAGAGAGAAACCCTAGCCACCATAGCCTTTTCTCTTCCTCTTCCTCCTAGAACGAAAATTAGAGAGAAAATTTCAGAATTATCATCTCTTTCTCTTGCTCTTTTCCACCTCATCTAGCTCATGTGTTGAGATTTCTCCCTTCTCCATTAATTAAACTAGTTAATTGACAAAGGTAGAAGAAAGAAAATCTTGGGGATTAGTTGATCTCCTCTTCCTTGCTAGCACGAGTTGAAAGAGGAGGTGATTAAACTTCTTGGTGAACTCGAGGCGGCCGTCGACGGAGGAGAAGGCGAAGGAGAGCACGCCATCAACTCCCATGCATTGGTCGAGGCTCGCGGATACGATTCCGCGAGAGGTAATCGATTTCTTCCCTTTTCTCATGTGTGTGTTGATTGCTTAGCAAGATCTTTTGTGCTTGATGTTTAATTAAGTTAATTAGTAACTAAAATTGAAAATCGAGCACTTTCTAACATAACTCTCATCCAACCTAATCCAAAATTAAGTGGACAAAATTGCTCCTCAATTATGCTGGCCCCATGGTGGGTTTTAGTGGCTACATCACATATTAAACAAGCCCATTAAAACATTTATTAATTGCTCTCCTTTGTTGCTTTCTAATTGAGCTCAATTAGGCTATCAATTAAAAGCCTATACTTTTAATTTAATTCACTCAATTAAATTAAAGTATGTTGAACAAAATTAATTATCAACATATTGATAATTATTTTATGATTAGCATATGCATTATTTTATTTCTATATGATCCCTTTGATTTAAGTAATTATAACGGTTCGCAATGGTATATTATTAATAAATCAACTTATCATATTTTCATTGCATTCACTGTTGCGAATAAATAAATAATGCATTGTATGGTTAAAGTCCTATTTGTGTGACCTATTGAGGATTTATGTTATGTTGGCCATGGAAAATAAATCGCTATTTATTTCCAATAATCATAAGCGGTATCTAACAACACATTATGATTTCCAATTAACATAAATATTGTACTGCTACAGTATTTCAATCATGCATAAGAAATAAAAGTATTTCTTTGTTTTGATTCCTATGTCACATTATATCACTGTATAATCCAAGATAGGAATGTATCGTTCTTCAGGATTATACATTTCCTGATCTAGAGTTGATTGTACAAGTTGCTAGCAAACAATCCAACTACATCAAGGGATGCCCAAAAGATATCATCACTCACTAGGTATACTAATGAGGGAGATACGATTTTCTTGATGAACAACTTTTCCCTGCATAATTCAAGAGAACATAAATAAAGTCCGTATAGCAGTCCTTATCAGGAATTAACGTTAGACGATATTTATAGAACCTATCCTCATGTGGAAAAGTTGAACCATCTCAAACTTAGAATCAAACTCATATAAAATAAATAATGACACATAACACAATCCTTATATTTATTTCATTAGGTCATGTCATGTACTATGTTCTAATAACATACACATATGCAATTAAATTGGTAACTCCTTACCTATGATTTGTAGAACTTAATCATCACTTAACTTGCATACTAATCTTTTATGATAATTATTGTTCCTTGTTAATTATCAAGATTACGGGCGATTTAGATTTATTACTGTCATTCTAATGAATGATCCACAGAGATCTACAATTCAGATCCTCAACCTGAATGATCTGTCAGTAATAAACTCTAGGAACAAATGATTAAATATCATCAATAACATAAACTAAAATTATGTCATTAAAATTTTGACTTCTAGGACATAACTCCAACACAAAATCCTTGAATACTTAATTGTTATTAGAGTACACCGTAAATTTCAGTATTTTGAGGCACATGAAGGTTGATCTACTTGAAAGTAAATTGAAAAAAGACACAAAAAATAGAACAAATGAATAAATGAAAAAAAAAATAGAGAAATGAGGGTTAAAAAATATTAAATTCTAGACCATTTATTTCATTTAATCATTAAATAATTTTTCTACTGACATGATTATTGAATTAATTATGACAAGGGTAATTTTTTGTACGCTTTATTGAACTAATTAATGATGAAAAGATATGACATATTCCGAGCCCTTCCTTTTTCTTTGTACTACTTGGTATTCAACAATTACCAATTATACTAATCACTATCTGCTTCCTTTTATAACAAACCACAATTGGTAATTTAGAAATAATATCAAGGAAAGATGCAATTAGGCAAATAAAACTTCAAAAATTGAAATCCCTCCTTTTGAAATTTTCTATAGAAATAGACCAATGCAAATTGCTACTTTTTTCGCTAGAAACACAACATATATTGTATCATCATGTGTATTCAGGATTATGTTTCTTTTTTATTTATGGTTCTATTTCTATTTTCTTTTAAAAATTACAGATACAACACTACTGGAAATGCATTTTAAATGTATAAAGAGTTTAAAAGTAGATTATTGTGATGAAATGACTTAGAATGAATCCAAAAACGACTGAAAAGCTCAAATGATACTCAGAATTGCATTATTTGCACACAATATGCGTAATTATTATGTATAATCAAATCTTTTTGAATAACTAAGATATGAACCATTTTCTAGATAGTATAAAGAATTTAAATGTAGATTATTGTAATGAAATGAATTAGAATGAATACTGAAACGATTGAAATGCTCAAATGATACTTAGAATTACATTATTTAAACTTTATGTGCATAATTACTATGTATAATCAAATTTTTTTGAATAAATATGATATAAATCATAATATAGATAGTATAAAGAGTTTAAATATAGATTATTGTGATGAAATGACTAAGAATGAGTCCAGAAACTATTGAAACGCTCAAATGATAATAAAAAATGTATTATTTACACTTTATATGCGTAATTATTTTGTATAATCCTATATTTTTGAATGAATAAGAAATGAATCATATTCTAGACAGTATAAGGAGTTTGAATGTAGATTATTGTGATGAAATGACTTAGAATGAATCCAGAAATGAATGAAATTCTCAAATAATACTCAGAATTGCATTATTTGCACTTGATATGCATAATTACTTTATATAATCCAATCTTTTTGAATAAATAAGATAGAAATCATATTCTGCACAGAATATAGAATTTCAATATAGATTAATGTAATGAAATGACTTAGAATGAATCCAGAAATGATTGAAATGCTCAATTGATACTCAGAATTGCATTATTTGCACTTTATATGAGTAATTACTATGTTTAATCAAATCTTTTTGAATAAATAAGATCTCAATCTTATTCTAGAGAGTATAAAGAGTTTAAATGTAAATTATTGTGATGAAATGACTTAGAATGAATCCAGAAACGATTGAAATGCTCAAATCATACTCAAAATTGCATTATTCGCATTTTATATGCGTAATTACTATGTATAATCCGATATTTTTAAATAAATAATATGTGAATCATATTCTAGACAGTATAAAGAGTTTAAATAAAGTTTATTGTGCTGAAATGACTTAGAATGAATGCTGAAACAATTGAAATGCTCAAATGATGCTCAGAATTGCATTATTTGGACTTTATATGCTTAATTACTATGTATAATCCAATCTTTTTAAAGAAATTAGATATGAATCATATTGTAGACAGTATAAATAGTTTGAATATAAATTATTATGATGAAATGACTTAAAATAAATTCATAAACAATTGAAATGCTCAAATCAGAATTGCATTATTTGCACTTTATATTCGTAATTATTATGTATAATCCAATCTTTTTGAATAAATAAGATGTGAATCACATTGTAGATAGTATAAAGAGTTTAAATATAGATTATTGTGATGAAATGACTTAGAATGAATCTAGAAACGATTGAAATTCTCAAATATACTCAGAATTGCATTATTTTTTGCACTTTATATGCGTAATTATTATGTATAATTCAATCTTTTTGAATAACTAAGATGTGAATTATATTCTAGACAGTATAAAGAGTTTTAATGTAGATTATTGTGATGAAATAATCTAGAATGAATCTAAAAACGATTGAAATTCTCAGATCAAACTCAAAATTGCATTATTTGCACTTTATATGCGTAATTATTGTGATGAAAATCTACAAAGTATAAAGAGTTTAAATGTAGATTATTGTGATGAAATGACTTAGAATTAATTCAGAAACAGTGGAAATGCTCAAATGATACTCAAAATTTCATTATTTGCACTTTATATGTGTAATTATTATGTATAATCCATTTTTTTTAATAAATAAGAAATGAATCATATTCTGGACAGTATAAAGAGTTTAATTGTAGATTATTGTGATGAAATGACTTAGAATGAATCCAAAAACGATTGAAATGCTCAAATGATATTTAGATTGCATTATTTGCACTTTATTTGCTAATTACTATGTTTAATCTAATCTTTTTGAATAAATAAGATATGAATCTTAGTCTAGAGAGTATAAAGAGTTTAAATGTAGATTATTTTGATAGAATGACTTAGAATGAATACTCAAACAATTAAAATTCTCAAATGATACGCATAATTTCATAATTTGCACTTTATATGAGTAATTACTATGTATATTCCAATCTTTTTTAGTAAATAAGAAATGAATCATATTCTAGATAGTATAAAGAGTTTAAATATAGGTTTTTGTGATAAATTAACTTAGAATAAATCCAAAAACGATTGAAATGCTCAAATGATATTTAGAATTGTACTATTTCCACTTTATATGCGTAATTATTATGTATAATCTCATCTTTTTGAATAAATAAGGTATGAATCATATTTTAGACAGTATAAAGAGTTTAAATGTAGATTATTGTGATGAAATGAATTAGAATTAATCCAGAAATGATTGAAATGCTCAAATGATACTTAAAATTGCATTATTTGCACCTTATATGCTTAATTACTATGTATAATCCCATCTTTTTGAATAAATAAAATGTGAATCATTTTCTAGACAATATAAATAATTTAAATGTACATTATTTTGATGAAATGACTTAGAATAAATCAAGAAACGATTGAAATGCTCAAATGATACTTAGAATTGCATTATTTGCATTTTATATGCGTAATCATTATATATAATCTAATTTTTTTAAATAAATAAGATATTAATCATATTCTGATCAGTATAAAGAATTTAAATGTAGATTTATGTGATCAAAAGACCTAGAATGAATCCAGAAACGATCGAAATGCACTAATGATATTCAGAATTGCATTATTTGCACTTTATATGCATATTTACTATGTATAATCCAATCTTTTTGAATAAATAAGATCTGAATCTTAGTATGGACAGTATAAAGAGTTTAAATGTAATTTATTGCGATTAAATGACTTAGAATGTATCCAGAAACGATTGAAATGATCAAATGATACTCAGAATTGCATTATTTGTATTTTATATGCGTAATTACTATGTATAATCTAATTTTTTGAATAAGTAAGATGTGAATCGTAATATAGATAGTATAAAGAGTTTAAATATAGATTATTGTGATGAAATGATTTAGAATGAATCCAGAAACGATTGAGATGCTCAAATGATACTCAGTATTGCATAATTTATAATTTTTATGCGTAGTTACTATGTATAATCCAATATTTTTGAATAAATAAGATATGAATCATATTCTAGACAGTATATAAATTTGAAATGTATATTATTGTAATGAAATGACTTAGAATGAATCCAAAAACGATTGAAATGCTCAAATGATACTCAGAATTGCATTATTTGAACTTTATATGCGTAATTACTTTGTATAATCCAATCTTTTTGAATAAATAAGATGCGAATCATATTTTAAACCATATAAAGAGTTTTAATGCAGATTATTGCGATAAAATGACTTATAATAAATCCTGAAACGATTGAAATACTTAAATGATACTCAGAATTGCATTATTTGCATGTTATATGCGTAATTACTATGCATAATCTAATTTTTTTGAATAAATAAGATGTGAATCATATTCTAGATAGTATAAAGAGTTTAAATGTTGATTATTGTGATGAAATGGCTTAGAATGAATCCAGAAACGATTGAAATACTCAAATGATACTGAGAATTGCATTATTTGCAATTTATATGCGTAATTACTATCTATAATCCAATCTCCCCGCCTCTTTTTCCCACCCCCGAGCCAAGGCAACCAGTTTCACACCCCCTCCCCCGACCCCTGCGGCGGAGGCACCCCACCTTGCACTCTCCTCCCCCCCTCCCCGATCTAACCTTTCGCTCCATCGCGATCAAAGGTGCTGTCCATTGGGCAGGTTTAGCACGGGTCGGGCGAACCGCTGGGTTTTTAGTAAACACTAGTTATAAGAAGTGGGATGTAGAGATGTATTTGGCATGCATGGCGCTCTTCGTATCAATTATAGAGGCTATAATATTCGCTATATTTTTAAACAATATGTGGTAACATGATTGTAATTTTTAACCAGCAATGAAACTTCATTTTGAACCTCCATTGTACCTTAGGTGATTATGTTTTGTTTTCTCATTCTAGTTGAAGTTTTTCTAAAGTTGATTGTACTTTTGTACTTGTCGTCATAAAATTTAAAACTAAGAAATATGGTACACTTTTTACTTTTCTTTCCTTGATGTGTAAACTCATAAATAGTATAAAAAAAGATGAGATGTATATGTTTAAGGACTTTGTACCTATTTGTGTGTTCCCTGAGTCTAATAAGATCATTGTACTAAGAAGAAAGTTCAATATAGTTTTAGTTATAAGATTAGTCTGGAGTTTTGTTGTAATACAATGCTATATTATTCATAAGGAATTAAGATGTTAAACTGGAAATTTTATGTACTCTGTAATTCTGTTAGATATACCCCCTCTCCCCCCGCTTCGCTCCCTCATGGAGACAAGGCAACCCACCTCGCACCCTCCTCCCTCCCTCTCCACTGCGAGTCGAGGCATATCCGGCCTCGCACCTCTCCCGCCCCACGCAGGCTGAGGCGCCGCGTATCGCACCCCCATGGGCCGAGGCACCTAGCCTCTCACCCCCCCCCCCCCCCCCCCGAGCCGAGGCACCCTACCTCACACCTCCCTCCCACAACCCTCACACCCTACCGTCCACCCCCAACCCTCTGGCCAAGGGACCCTACCTCGTGCAGCCACCCACCTCACCCTCTCCCTACACTCCCGCCGCGCACCCTCTCCCCTGCCTACCTCGCTGACTAGGCACCGCCTAATCCCCCCCCCCCCCCCCAATAGGCCCTTTCTCGCTCTTGTTATTTTGCAAACCACTCATTCTCTCTTTCGATGCACGCTTAACTCATAACGACATTAGACGTGGAATACTTTTTTTTATTTATATCTGATTTTATAAACTAAGTTATAAGAAAATGATAAGTGTTTAGTTAATACATTTTATTTAAATTCATTTTGAATTCAATAAATTGTTTCGAGATGTACTTCAATTTTTTTAGGAAATTTTGAGCTCTTTAGCAAATATAAGAAACAATTTTCTTGTTTACAATTTATGTGTAATCTATCTTTATCTCCGTACAACTAAAAACATTTTTTTAAGTTATTAATTTAAGAATGGTGACTCATGTGATACTATAAACCATAACAATCATCAATAGAAATAATAAGTGCGAGACAAAAATTAGTAAGGGGATAGTATGGTCATGATAATTCCGTGATTCTCTTGCCGACTTCGCACCATGCCACCATGCGCAACCCCACACCGTGTACCTATTATTTGGCATGCAAGCCACAAACATATCAAGCAACTCGCAGGTTGCCAAGAGAATTAAATGAAATTATCGGGCACCTTAGGCCATTATTACAATCACATACATGCAACCATACATTTCACACAAGGCAACTTGACCATACTATCCCCTGTATTTTTTTTTTTCCCTCCTTTGCCTGCACAAGAATTAGCAAAAAATAGGTGCAACTATTGCCCTCAAATTAAATCCAAGATATAGGATATATTCAAAACTAAAAATTCCTTTATTTTAGTTTAAAATACAAAATGAGTCACTGTCAATGTTCGTTTTTAACATGTGTTTTCATTTTTTTATGTGCTCAACAGATTTGGAAGTACATTTCCAGTCTGAACATATTTTGGGACTTTTCAGTCTATTAAATCAATCACGATTGTAAGATGTCCAAAATTGTTTTTTTACTTCTATGATTCTCTAATTTATCTGACGAGATCAGAATAGGGAGCAGGTAAAGGTTCTTTGAGTGATGTGGTGAAATTAAAGAAGTTTTCGAATTTGAGGGCTGTTGGTTTCACAATAATCCTCTTACCTTATGCCTATCAAATCCAGCAATTTAGAGGGACTCAAATCAAAAGGAAATTCACATAAGGCCAAGATGGTACTGAATAATTTTAAAGGGACCTTGTCTCCAAGTTTAATCCTCTTACCTTATGCCGGTCAATACTCTCAAGTGACACCAGACACTTATTTCCAGAGAAGTTCCCTTGGGTTGACAGCCGCATGGATTTCAATCTCCATCAGCTAATATGCAGGCTGTATTGGTTCCAAAATGTCTTGGTTCAACTATAGACACCACCACTTTTGCCATAGATATGTTATCTCCAGCTATCAAACAAGTGAAATTCAATTCAGTTACATGGCTAAATTGTGCTTTATTTGTACTTTGTTTATACACTGAAAAAAATGAGAAACACAGAGTTGACCCTGAACATAACATTTTTATCAAACCCCTTATGCAACTCATCAAAGCACAGATACATAATATAGATTTGTAGATCAAGTTAAACAAACTAAAGAATTTTTTTTTTTGGGGAAGTGGGGAATGGCCAAAACTGTATTAAAAAAGAACTATAGAAAGTTAAAAAGGTGTAATGCAGTTAAGTCAATATTTAGGGACATCAATCTGACATAAATTCATTTGAAGTTAACTACATATGATCAATAATTGATAATTTGTTATGATGCACACTTACTAGATATGAAAAAACCAGTTCAATTTTTGTACCAACCAACTTTTGTCAAACAAAAATGCTTGGTGAACTGTTGCTTTGACTTTGTTACTAACATGTCAGTGACCAGAAAGAAAATTGTCATTATTTTAATATGGCAAACCATGCCTAAATTAACAATAGCAGAATCATTCAATACTGTAGGGTCCTCACCAGTATGAACTTCAAAATTAAATCAAACTACATTTTTTTCTACTGTTTATTGGAACACTTATTTATCTAAAAACGAAAAATAGTAGTTTAAACTTTTCTAATAGGATCAGTCAAAAAGGATGCCTAAATTGGCAACCAAACTATTAAATGCAAATATCAAGACCTAATTTAACATAAAATTATTCCGACCCTAATCTCCGATCAATTCCAAGTAATCAAATTGTGGTACTTACACGGTCAAAGAAAAGTAGAAAACCAACTTTCTGCTTTCTGTTCCTACAATTGAATCTTGATCTCTGATCTCTTATATTGCTTCATGCTCCTGTCAACCACTGCATAGATAAGTAGGTATCAATAAAATAAATATCAAAAGAATAAACAAATTCACCCATCAATGTCTCAAACTGAAAGAAAATCTCATCTTGAAAAGATTTCAAAATGTTGTAACTGGAAATAAAATCAACTCTATGTTCAAATCTGCATTCAAATTAATTGTCACAAACTGAATTATATGCTGCTATTCTGAAATCCTAACCTTCAATCCACTATCTAACCAGTAAATTATACTTAAACATCATAAAAAATAAAAAATAAAATAGGGCCGGTAAGAGGTTAAGACTTCATCTTCTTGTCAAAAACAGAAACGATAACGCTGAAAAAAAAAGGCTAGAACTTCGTAACCCTTCTTAAGCAATTGGTGATGTCATCCATGCTCACCCATGAACACTTTGACTTCCCCTCCTCCGCCACCAGCCTAAATGGTCCCTTTTAAATAAACAAAAAAATAATAAATAAAAACAGAACTGTCAAAGTTATAGAAAAATAACATAATGTGTTCCTTGCAGAAGTGTATTAACATCTAACTTGAGTCTTTGTGTTTGCAGCACTACATTGTTTTTTCCGTGAGTGTGCGTGCATGTGTGTGGTGAGAGAGAGAGAGAGAGAGAGAACCTTTTCAAATTGTTTAGAGAACCAGTGGTTTAGCTCCTTGGTACAGGCTAAATCTCCAAGCACATATAAGTGAAAATCTGAGTATGCCAGGTAAATGCCATCCTCTAGACAAAATATATTATAGACAAGAAATTACAAAAGCAATAGTTGACGAATCGATTTCAGAACATTTTACCTGCAAACAATCTATACTCTACTAATAATATAGAAAACCTCTTCAGTAACTTTTGTTTACACTTCACTTTTCATTAATGAAAGGTTACCCTTTTTTCCAATAATTCAAAGAAAAGGCTCACCATCTCCTGAGAGCTAATGGGAAAGTTCTTGAGCTGGAGCAGCCATCTCTCCTAAAACCTCACTCATCTAATTAACAAAACATGTAAAATAAACTCAAATCAGAATTGATTGATAACCAGATGTTAATGCTGGATGAGTCAGGTCCACAATGTCAACTAGTGGCTGTTGTCCATAATACATAGTTACTCTTTTTATTTATTTATTTTTCTTGTTTTACTTCTTTGTTCTTGGATTGATTTGAACTTTAATTGAATAATTAGGGTTATTGAACAGTAAGCAGAAAGTAATATTAGGCCTTCCACTCTATTCTACTACATCTCCACCAATCATTTAATAGCAAGTGACAATCACATTTTATTCATATGAGTGTAAGTTAAACATCAACTTGGTATTGTCAGCTCTGGTGATATAATGAACCACAAAGTTAAACATCATATCATGCTCATTTGGTACACCAGTAAACTCCTCATCTTGATTCTCATGAGTTTTTCCCCCCTGCTTTTCCCCTGATCTCATTGCACAATTGATTCCCAATATTGATTGAACCACAAAGTAAAACAGTAAACAAAAGATATATTCAATTAAAAAGTACCCCTCTATGTGGCACCCACACGGGACCTCCGTACCTGGATAAGTGGCCAAGCTTGGTTTGCAAGCAACTCAAACTGCACTTGCTGTTGCTCAATTTGTTTCTTTAACTCCAATTCTTCCATCTGATGTAAATTCAAGTGAAGTCATAGTTAGGGACATCACCAGTACGAAATGACACAATTAGATCAAAGTAGGTTCTACAATCTTTGCTAGTGTTTATTGGAACACTCATTTATCTAAAAATGAAAATTATCAATTTATAAATACGTGGTGAAAGTTATTTTAAAAAAAGAAGCAAATAGTAGCTTAAACTTTTCTAATAGGTACAGTAAAAAAGGATGCCAAAACTGGCAAACAAACTATTAAATTAAAAAATCATGACCTAATTTAAAATAAAACTACTCCTACCCCTATCTCGAATCAATTCCAAATAATTGAATTGTGGTACTTACACGGTCAAAGAAAACCAACTTTTCTGCTTTCTGTTCCTACACTTGAATCTTGATCTCTGGTCTCTTGGATTGCCTCATTCTCTTATAAACCTCTGCACAGAAAAGTAGGCATCAATAAAATATGTGTCAAAAGAGTAAATAAATTCACCCATCACTGTCAAAAACTAAAAGCAAATCTCATTGTCTCTGGTAAGATTTCAAAATATTGTAACCAGAAATAAAATCAACCCTATGTTCAAATATGCTTTAAATTAAATGCCACAAACTGAATTATATGCTGCTATTATGAAATCCTAACCTTCAATCCTCTATCTAATCTAACCAGTAAATTATACTTAAACATCATAAAAATTAAAGAGAAAAATAGGGGGTAAGAGGTTAGACTGCATCTCCTTGTCAAGGTAAACATCAAATTGGCAAGGTAAAGATCAAATTTGAGAAGTAGGATTTGCACGAGAATATGAAAAGAAACAAAAAGAAGAGGCGACTCAAAAAAGAAATTACGAAATCAAAGATTTAAAGGTACAACCTAGGAAAAGAAGACGCGGAGAGCAGGTCTTCTCTTTCCACAAGCTTGGATTGCATGTTCTTTGGTCGAGATGAGAAACCGAAGAAAGCTCTCTATCACCTCTCTTGCTGACAATAGACAGAAACCCTAGCTCAGAGAAACTAAGAGGTGGCGATTTGTGGGGAATGAGAAGAAGAATTGAGTACGCAGAGCTCTCTCTCTCTCTCTCTCTTTCGTTCTTGGCACAACGGTCGGATTTTGATTTTGTAAATAGAAATGGGAATGGTGTGGAGGAAGATTAGATAAGAGGTGGTTTTATTAAATGGGATAATAACCGGCTGTTCAGGTGCACAATCATTATTTGGGGATTTTCAATTCCAACGAGAGATTGGGAAACTGGGTATTGCCGGTTGAGACCTTCTATTAACCTTGATCGAGGGAGGTTGAATCTTGAATGAGTGTTCATACAGAAATGGGGAGGAACCTTCCCTTCCCAGGAAGAGACGAGTCTGTTTTGGTGGGGTCTGATTGTCGTAGGGATTTATTTACTAATAAGCCTGCAAATAATTTTATTTCATTTTCCTTGTTGATGTAGTACCACGTGTCACACTTGAGGGATAAACAATTATGAATCATATAATAATCCACCATTACTTCTCACGATTAGTTATTGTATTAATTATAAATATTTTTAAAAAAAAACTAGTAATCGAGCCCAGCATATTTTTATTTAGAAAATCGTTGCTGTTTCTATTAATTTCTAAATAAATATACAATAAAAAACAGATGCCATCTTTTACTGGTACCGAAACCTTCCTTTAATTGGACTCACTAAACCCCGCCTTTTAACTATCTCACAGCATCAAACAATTTAGTCTTATTACATCATTTTAGATAGTCATCATGTTCTATCAGAATCCAAATATAGAACTGAATTATTTTGGAAAAAAACTTCCATGTATAATAACATCTCACAACTTCCTTTCACTTCTTTAAGAAACATAAGCAATTTATATAAGTTAGCTCCGACTGTGAAATGTCATAAATTGCAATTTCACTTGCATTTTCATCTATTGCACGTAATTTGGTCTCTAGTAGAAGAGAAATTGCAAGGATTCCAGGTGCAATTAGCTTCTTCTTGTTTATTTTAGAAACTGCAATCGGGTCAAAATCCTTGAATCCTTTTTTTATTTGATAATTTCCTTGAATCCTTAATTGTTGTTAGAGTACACCGTAAATTTCAGTATTTTGAGGCACGTGAAGGTTGATCTACTTGAAAGTAAACTGAAAAAAAAAACCCAAAAAATAGAACAAACGAATAAACGAATAAATAAAATATAGAGAATGAGGGTCAAATTAGTCCCAATGAATAAATAAAATATATAGAAAGTTTAAACTTAACTAAATAATAAATTATAATCGTTTACTAAAATTTTTTCTTTACTTTTATAGTTTTATTTTTTTAATAATTTTTTTAAAAATAATGAAATAATCGGACACAACTAACACGACGTGCCAACATTACACGACACGATGTGTTAGTCATGTCGTGTTGGCTCCTTTCACCATTTAGTACGACACAATTAAAAAATATTTTGTATCAACACAACACGAGACTCCGACAAAAAAAATTTCTTTACTTTTATAGTTTTATTTTTTAATAATTTTTTTTAAAAATAATGAAATAATCGGACACAACTAACACAACGTGCCAACATTACACGACACGATGTGTTAGTCATGTCGTGTTGGCTCCTTTCACCATTTAGTACGACACAATTAAAAAATATTTTGTATCAACACAACACGAGACTCCGACACGATTGTATTTGACATGACTTGTAATGGCGGAGGGAGGGGAGGCTGGCGAAGGCCAGGCCTCCCCTAATAGTTGGATTTTTTTAAATCACATATTAAATTTAACTAATACTATCAAATAAAATTGGCCCCTTGGCCCCCTCAGTCTTTGCTCAAATGTAAATTTTGAAGTCCATCATCAATATAAGATTTAAATTATAAGTCAAAATAACATTTCAATTTGACAATTTTAATTAAGTTTTTCTAAAGTAACTTAAATTTTTTAAACTGAAAAATTATCATGAGCATATTATCATAATTGATTGTTTATCAAATTTTTTTGCAACGAGTGTCATTGATATGTTTTAAAAAATTATTAAAATATAGAACATTGTAGTTTTCAAATTGATGAAACATATTATCATTCATTTTTCTCTATTTCTTTTTTTCGCTTTTTGAGTTCAAGAGAGAAAAAAAAAGATCGATGCTAAGCGACGCCAACTCGCTTCGACGTTCTGTCGCTTTGGCTCCGCACAATCACATTTCTTCTAGCGCTCAGACTATACCCGGACTCTTATGATCTGTGTTTCGGCCCCTGTTATTTCTCTATCCTGGCTCCGCCGCTGACGACACGGCATGCATGATTGGATAACCCTACTGTACGACTACCGTTCCAAACAGATGAAGGAATATTTGATAGGAGGGAGTGACAGGAGACTGCCATTTTTACTACTTTAGCTTATAATGTTACGTAATATCCAAATGATGATAGTACATTGCTCGATTGACAAGCTACCTACGCAATTTCTCTTTCAATTGGTAGGCAAAAGCGGTTTAAGCAATTTTGGGTAGGTCTGAGCTAGTGTATATTTAATTATTTATTTAGGCAAGATTTTTATTAAAAATAATTAGGATTAAGTATAATAAATTTAAATCCAGCAGGGGCCAGGAGCTCTATTTTATGAAAACTCAAAAAAAAAGCTGAAAAAAAAAAGGAGGAGGCGAGGTCAGAGCGTGTTTTCTGTCCTGAGCCCTCTCGCGCATTCCATTTGTAACTTTAATCTTTTGGATATTCTTTGGACTAAACATTGTAGTATAACTGTATAAGTGTATAATATGACCCGCTTTGAGACGTTGTATTCGCGCCACTGAAAATCCGAGAGAATCAGTACTGTAGTACGTGAGGAGCGTTTGGTTGTGTAGTAAGGAGTTGCATAACTTAAGAATGCATAAGTGTTTATGTAGTGTTATGTAATGAATGTTAGATTGTATAGTAAGGATGAGTAATTTAATGCATGCATATATTCATGTCAAAAGACTAAAATGTACTTAAATTTGAATTATTTAATTTGAATTAGTATTATGTATACGTTGTGACCTAATTATTACTAGGTGGGGAAGTGCGGCTTCGTCGCGTCTTAGCAGATTTTTTATATTTCAATTTTAAGAACCGATAATAATTTGTCATTAAGTCTAAATTGTGTGCGACAGACATATAAGTGCAAAGGCAAAATGTCATAATTTTTCTTTGAGAAATGCTAGTGTCCAATATATAGGACGGATGGCTCCGTCCAATACGATCGTTTTCACGTTTTTAAATTTCAAATGACCGATCCGAACCGTTGAATATGTTCTCCATATTGAAAACTTACAATAAACCAATTTTTATATTTTTTCAAAATTTTTTACTATTTTTTTGATATTTTTGAAAATTCCTGATATAAACATTATGGATCGTCCAATAACAACGATTTTCTAAAATACAAAAAATAGTAAAAAAAATTCGAAAAAAATGTAAAAATTGGTTTATTATAAGTTTTCAATATGGAGAACATATTCAACGGTTCGGATCGGTCATTTGAAATTTAAAAACGCGAAAACGATCGTATTGGACGGAGCCCATCCGTCCAATATATTGGACTCTAGCATTTCTCTTTTTCTTTTCACATGAACTGTAAAAAATTTAAGTGCATAAGTATCATACATGAGCTGCTTTAGCATAAAAAATTACTATAAAATTAGTAACTTCTATCATAAGAAATTGCCATAAATAAACTTACTATATGATTTTTGACATAAATCATTTCTAAAAGATATCAACCTGCATAATCGGACAATAATTTTCAAAACAAATACTTAATATTATCTTCACTATATAAATTTTTTAATTATTAAAAAAAGCATATCTTATACTAGTAAATTTTTTTTGTCATAAAACTATGATATCATAGAAACCTTAGCTACAACTTTAAGACCATTCAAAACAACTTCGACCGGCTTGCCAAAGCAATCAACTAAATCAACCATATGGTTGTTCATGAAGAACAAAATGTTTTCTTCAAGATGGTTCATCTTGAACTTGTCACTCCTTTGTATACTTGGTATAATCAACTCTAACTTGTCACTGAACACCTATGAGGCTGTAACAAATGAAGACCACTATTAAGTTGAAGACAAAAAAGATTATACATCTAGTTGAAACCAAATTATAACGATCACTATCAAAAAATGCAAGAACTGATTTGCAAATAAAAGAATAATATTTTATTTCCTAAGACTAAAATGTAATATTAGTCTTACTGGTATTTCAAAACAAATACTAAACGTTGATCTTCACTATATAAATTTTTTAATTGAAAAAAGCATATCTTACACCAGTAAACATTTTTTTGGTCTGACCATGATGCTCTCAGTAGGTTTACCAGTAACATGTCTAATTAGTAATTACTGAAATAGGTGGGATTTGATATGTGCTTACTTGATTTTGTGAACATATATCAATTGATACATGTAAACATATCTTTAGTCTTACCATGAGGTACAAAGCATAGATAGCGATTAACATCTCTAATTACTCGAATATTTTGGTTCAATACTACACTCGTGGGAAAGTAACTATTATTTATGTCATGCATCCAAATCCAATCTTTAGAAATCACTTCAAGTCGGTCCAAGTTTCAACAAATCAAAGAAGAAAAGAACATGCCTAGAATCTTCAAACACTTCGAGAGGAGACGGAGGTGCTTCTAGAGGAGATGAGGCGGAGGTGGGGTCGGTTTGGTGGAGGAAGAGGCGATGAAGAGGGAGCGATGGTCGTGTGGAGTACGGGAGGCAGCTGCATGGAGGACGGGAGCATGGTTCTGAAACTCGAATTCGGACTCGGACTGTTAGTCACAGGAGTCGAATCGGATGACTGGAAAAAACTCTAGGTCACTCGGATCATAAACTCGGATTTTCGTAAATAATCATTTTTAATGTCTTAAAAATCAGAAAAAATAAAAGAAATTAGAAAAAAAAAATTTAAATGACAATACATTCGTTTAAATGCATTAATATATGAGTTAGAAAAGTAGAGAACAAAATTTTCAATTTTTCTATGTCGTTGGATCGATTTTTAGATCAAGATTCACTTAGTTTTTAAATTTTTTACTTCTTAAATAATATAGACGGTCAGATCTTATTTAAATGAGAAAAATAAAAAATAACTTGAAAACTGGAGGTGTCCAGTCCAGTTCTCATCCTTTCTTCTTTCTGATTCCCGTTCTCCATGGCTCCCTCTTTCTTTTGGGATAGAGTACACCAAAAATATCAGAATCACCATTAGATTCCGACAAATTTCATTCAAAAAGAGACATATTTGGTCCGATTCCTGTCTATTCTATTCAAATCTCGGCCAATCCCAACTGAATCGGGAAAAATCGACTCGGTAGGCGCCGAGTCCGTTCTGACTCGCCTGAGTCGACTCGAAAACGGCCGAGTTTTTAAACCATGGACGGGAGGCAGCCGCGTGTAGGTGTTGACCAAGGAGATGAGGCGTAAGTGCGAAGGAGGCTGGAGGTGGATCCGGAGTTGGAGGATTCGTACTTGTCTAAAGAGGAAGTCGGAGGTGAAGCTCTGGGGAGGAAAAAAAATATGTAACTTATCGCAGGAATCAAATGAACGATCAGATTTTGCGTAAAAAATGAAAGAACGGTGAGATGAACCGAAGGAAATATCGGTCACAGATGGCGGTCACGGGAATTAATATATATCTTAGATTAGAGAAAGTTTAATATGCACCATAGTGCATAGGGAGTTCTATGCACTGCGAACTTTTTTAGAGGTATTTTTATAAATTGACAAATCTAATTTAACTAATCTAATCTACATATTAATATCTCATAGCAAACCAAATTTCATAATTTTTGAGATTTTATTATTATTTTTTCGATTTTTTTAAAACCTGCTATTTTTAGAATTTGTAAATAGTAATTTGTTTCAAAAAATGACAGGTTTTAAAAAATTCGAAAAAAATAGTAATAAAATCTCAAAAATTGTAAAATTTGGTTTGCTATGAGATTTCAATATGTACATTAGATTGGTTAAATTAAATTTATCAATTTACAAAAATACTCCCGAAAAAGTCCGCGGTGCATAGAACTCCCTATGCACTATGGTGCGTATTAAACTTTCTCTTATTATTATATATTAATAATAAATTATTTTTATTATTATGAAATATTAATAATTAATTTTAATTAAATATAATAAATATTATTAATTATTTAATAAAAATTTATTATTGATTATTTTTAAATTATTATTATTATTATTAAATCGTTATTATTAATAATTAACATTACTTGTTAAATATTATTAATTATTAATTATAATAATTAATCTTTATTATTAATTATGATTTTATTAATAATTATTGTTACTTATTAAATATTATTATTTATTTATTATTATTAATTATTTCTAAGGGTATTATTGGAAAAAAAAATTAAAGGGGACCGGTGCATAACTAATGCAACCTCTTTAGGTGTAATAAGGGTTTGTTTGGATGGTGGAGAATAAGGTTTTGGATAAGAATAAGGATCAAATTCCTTATTCTTGTGCAACCCAAACAACACAAGAATAAGGAATTTGGGCCCTTATTCTTATACTAACAAAACCATGGTATAAGAATAAGGAATTTGGACAAGCACGCATATCAAAATTCCTTATTCTTATTCCTTATTCAAGGCTCATCCAAACAAACCCTAAGTTATGCACCCTTATGGCTTCTTATGTAATGAGTGTTTGGTGATTTAAGGATGCATAACTTACCCTCTAAGTTACAAACAAACGACCCTTTAATCTTTATGGCTGAGAGCAGGCTGAGCAGCGAGAACAAACGAGGACCTAGGAGAAGTTTTCTAATTCTAACATTTTTTTTACTGTGGCAGGCCCGTAGGCCCGAATTCTAGCCGTTATCGCTAGCCCATGGGAATTAAATCGAAACTAAATTTGAACATCCATAATATTAACTTAGATTTATTTCTACTGTGGATTAAACTAAGTCGATTACACTTAAAAAGAAAAACAAATCTGAAATAAAATAAACTGAGTAAGTGGATACGTAATCACCTCTCTACAAACTAATCTTTGAAGACACTAGAAGAGTTGTTCTCCTTTTTTATATTTTGAGGGCCAATAAGTCAAAGTATTTGCTGGATATATGATTCTTGAGTTTGAAGTTTGAACAATGGTCGATCTAATGTAAGATTATAATAAATTTTGTGAGTGTCGAACCTCCTTTTTCCCACTTCGACGTGCATGCCCAACCATATATTATTTTTCTGATGCACAAGCCAAACGGATGAAAACAAGAGAAGAAATGGGACGGAATAGCCTTGGAATAAATCTCCTAATAGGCTATTTTCAGAAAGAAAGGAGACCATATTTTTCTATAAATTGATCTTCGACTTTTTTTTTTTAATAAGTGAACGTTAAACTAACTTTTTTTACCGTTATCAACATATCTATATAAGATCTTGTAAACTCTTTTGTAAATCTTAGAACTACAATAATAAAAAGTTCATCAAAGAAATCTCAACATGGTATCAGAGCATTAAGCTCTTGGGCAACAAACTGAAAAAAATTCGTATCCATCTCAGCCAAAGAAAACGAGGTAACTTAATTCCATCTAAAATCTAACAAATCTATCAACCAACAACTTCTCTTTTTATTAACCTTCCTCAGCCAAAAACCCAAAAATCCGATCAGAATCTATTCTTATCAGTAAAATTCCTCTTCTCCGAAAAACTTTACCAGAAAAAATCAGTAAAAATTCCAAAGAGAAATCCATCAAAAGTCAGCTGCTAATTATGAATCAAGAAAGCAATAAACTTACTTCTGAGCTTCTAAATGAAAAAAATTACATGGCTTGGGAAAAATATGCCACGTTTGCCCTCAGTGCCAGAGAGAAATTGGGTCATGTCACTGGTACCAAAGAGAAGCCAGTTCCTGTGAAGCCATCTGAGCCTACTGATGAGGAGAAACAGATAATGGAGGAATGGAAAATGGCAGACCACTGTGTCGTGTCATGGGTTCTTGCCTCCATCGAGCCAAGACTCTAAAAGATGTTTTTGTACACCAAAACTGCAAAATAGTTGTGGCAGGAAATAGAGAATATGTATGATCAGACAAAATAATTATAGTTACATTTGCCGGCTTAAACAGGAAATTTAACATCTTAAGAAGGGTGGCAAAAATCACACCGAGTACTTGGTCAAGCTCACAGCAAAGTTTGATAAGCTCAAAGAATATCTCCCTCCAACCCCAGGAGATAGTGAGGCGGCAAGAGAATGAGAAGGTATACCTCTACCTTGGCGGCCTTGACTCTAGCTACGACGCAGTCCGCTCGTAGATTTTGCTTAGTACAGAGCTGCCACCCTTCTCGGTCGTGGTGGCTATGGTGCAAAAAGAAGACGCAAGGCGGACAGCTATGAGCACAGAGGTTCAAGAGCAGCGCCAGACGGTAGAAAGTCAAGCCTTCGCTGCCACCATCTCAAAACCTAACTCCAACAGGGGGAGAAATAGAGGAAACAAGGATGAGAAATGTACTCATTGCAAGCGAAATGGGCACCCAGTAGATAGGTGTTGGTTTCTCTATCCGCACCTTAAATCACAGTGGAGAGGCGGCAGAGGAAATCGATTTCAGGGGGAGGCGACGAGAAAAACAGGGTAAACCCCAAACCAGGAGAAGAGGGGATTCTGCGTAAGAAGCTAGGAAGAAGGTGAAGCAGTCGAATCGATTAAATCGACTCGAGCGGAGCCAACTAAAGCATCTCGACTCAATCGCATCGAAACCCAGATCTCTCAGCTTGCCTCTTTTCTGGGCCAAAAACTGGGCAAAACAGGTTCAAATGAAAGTTCTCTCTTTATTTCTCAGTCCAATAACAAAACTGGTTCAAATAGTTTAATAAAACAGACCAAGTCAGATTGGTTTTGTGGAAATAAATGCCTAACTATAGGTTTTAGTACCAAAAATGGTTCCAACAATTATTTTAAGTAGATTCTTGACTCCGGTGCTACCGACCATATGACGAGTGATTCCAATTTAATTAGAAATTTTCAACGAATTAATGGCGATCATTACTTTTCTGTGGTCAATAATGAGAAAATTAGAATTAAGGGTTGGACAATTGTTAAGTCTCTTTGAAAAATGTTTTCTTCAAGATATTTTCCTTGTAGAAAATAGTAATGTTAATTTACTTTCTATTAGCAAGCTTTCAAAAGATTTGAATTGTGAAGTAGTTTTTAAATCAAATAATGTTATTTTTCAGGAATCTCTCACCAAAGAGAAGATTGGTGAAGGTTTTCTAGAAAATGGACTTTATCTTTTGAGTAGTACTAAATTTGTTAGAAAGTGTTGTTTATGTCCAATTTTAATTTTTATTACAAATTAATATCAATTAATCAAGCAAACAACCACAAAGAATTTTGCACAAGCATTCAACACATCATCAAAGAGAGAAAATGATAGGAAGTGTATACCTCTTGCGAAATCGTATCCGTAAGGCTCGACCACGGCATAAGAGGCGGTTGGCGTGCTCGTCACCTCCTCTTCTTCTCCTTTCTAAGGTCCACTAAAAGATTAATCAACTTCACAAGGTTTCGTGCTAGCGAAACATGTAAAATCGCCTAATCCAATGGTTCGTCTTTATCTTCTAAATCGATATCTAGTAGAGGTGGCTATTGCTCAACTCATGAGCACCTACAAAATGCAATTAAAAGAGCTCTCTATGGCTAGAGAGGAGAAAGAGAGAGAAGAAAAACTAGATTTTACTTCTTCCAAATTGTGGTCCTTATATAACTATCCAAACCTAACCCTTGGGGACCACTCCATGTTAGAACGTGGTAGGCCTTAATATGGGCTTCCAAGCCCATATTAGTTGGTCTTTAATTTCCTTTAATACTCTCCTTTAATTGCATTTAAGTTGGGCTCATATCGGATAATCAAAATTAATTATCAACTATTTGATAATAATTATAGAATTAGACTTTGCATTAATTAGTTTCATATGATCCATTTGAAATAATTAATTATAACGGTTCGCAACGGTATATAATTAATTAATCAACATATCATATATTGCATTCTCCAATGCAAGTAAATTAATATTAATGCACTCTTGATTAAGAGCATTTAATTCGTATGACCTTCGAGGATTTATGTCATCTTGGCCATGGAAATTAAATCGCTATTTATTTCCAATAATCATAAGCGATATCTAGCAACACGTTATGATTCCTAATTAACATAAACAAACACTGTACAACTATAGTATTTCAATCCTGCATAAGAAAGAAAATATTTCCTTGTTTTGATTCTTATGACACATGATATCACTGTATAATCCAAGATATGAATGTGTCATTCTTGTAGATTATATATTTCTTGATCTAGAGAAGATCGTCTAGTTTGCATGCATACGATCCAACTCCATCAAGGGACCCAAATAGATATCATCACTCACTAGGTATACTAATAAGGGACATACGATTTTCTTGATAAACAACTTTTTCCCGCACAATTTAAGAGAACATAAATAAAGTCCGTATAGCAGCCTTTATCAGGAATCAGCATTAGACGATATTTATAGAACTTATCCTCATGCGGAAAAGGTGAATCATCTCAAACTTAGAATCAAACTCATATGAAATAAATAATGACACTTAACACAATTCATATATTTATTTCATTGGGTCATGTCCTGTACTATGTTCTAAAACATACACATATACAATTGAGTTGGTAACTCCTTACCTATGATTTGTAGAACTTAATCATCACTTAACTTGCATACTAATCTTATATGATAATTAATGCTCCTTGTTAATTATCAAGATTATGGATGATTTAGATTTACTATTGTCATTTAATTAATAAATGATACACAGAGATCTACAATTCAGATCTTCAACCTGAATGATCTGTCAATAATAAATCCTAGGAACAAATGATCAACACATAAACTAAAATTAAGTCATTAATCATTGACTTCTAGGACATAACTCCAACAAAATTGATTTTAAATGTAAGAAGAAATGAGGACTTAGGTGATCTATGGCATAGGAGAATTGGCCATCTTTCGGATAGAATTT
The DNA here is from genome assembly GCA_027562975.1 of Rhynchospora breviuscula. Classification (NCBI taxonomy): domain Eukaryota; kingdom Viridiplantae; phylum Streptophyta; class Magnoliopsida; order Poales; family Cyperaceae; genus Rhynchospora; species Rhynchospora breviuscula. The sequence continues at coordinate 57,804,787 of CM050398.1, read as the reverse complement.
TAAAGTCTTTATTTGATCTACCAAAAGTTGATTGTAGTAGTTGTGAGACTTGCAAGTTTACTAAACAAACTATGATTCTTTTTTGTATTTCAAATTCTAAGAGCAATGAAATTCTTGATCTTATTGATCTTCTCCCATTACTTCTTAGAACGGTTTTAAATATTTTGTTATTTTCATTGATGATTTCTCAAGAAATACTTGGATGTATTTGATGAAAAATAAAAGTGAATTTTTATCTCATTTTCAAAATTTTGCCAATCTTGTTGAAAACCAATTTGACAAAAAAATTAAAATTTTGAGGACCGACAATGGTACGAAATTTGTCAAAGAAGCTTTTTCAAATTTCTTAAAAGAAAAAGGCATTTTACATCAAACCTCTTGTATTTATACTCTGCAACAAAATTGTGGGTCGGAAAGAAAAAATAGCCATCTTCTTGAAGTTACTCGAGCTCTTTTGTTTCAAAATAACGTTCCAATTTTTTTTTTGTCCGAAGCCGTTCTCACGGTGACCTATTTGATAAATAGGTTGCCGAGTGCCAATTTAGATTTCAAGAGTCCTCTACAAATTCTTCTTGGTAGAAAAATTAATTTGGACCATTTAAGGGGTCGTTTGGATGGGTTAGGAATAGCCAATTCCTAGGAAGGAATAAGGATTTTCGTTGGGAAGTGTGTAACTTTGTGAGAGAGATGAATTGTTTATATTAAAATTTATGCCCGGAATTGGAAAATCCCCAAATTCCGGACACATCCAAACGACCCCTAAGAATTTTCGGGTGTACTTGTTTTGTTCAAAAAATCGGTTGCATAAATTTAATTCTACTTCAATTAAATCTATTTTTCTTGGGTATTCTTTCCAAAAAAAGAGTAAAAATGTTATGATCCTAAAAATAAAAAAAACTTTATATTTCAAGAGATGTTTTCTTTTTTAAAAATGAACCTTTTTACAAGAAAAATCAAGTAGAAAATATAGAAACCGATTCTTTGAATGATTTTGTAATTCCTTATATTACTAACGATGAAACAAGAGAGATCCAAGAGGAATCAAGTAATGATGTAGGTGAAGCACTTCAAGAGACAATTAATGAAGGAGAACATAATTTGGAGCATATTGAAGAAAATAATGAAGAAGGTAATCAACCAAGCCGTTCAAGTTGACAACTACAACTCTCTACACGACTTCGAGATTATGTCACATATTCGGTACAATATCATATTCAATATTATTTATCTATGATAATATTTCTAGTAGTCATTTTGCTTTCTTAACCAACTTGTCCAAAAATGAAGAACCAACCGTTTTTGAGGATGCCAAAAAGGACCCACATTGGTGTGCGACCATGAAAGAAGAATTAATGGCCTTGGAAAAAAAATAAGACTTGGGAATTATGTAAATTTCCCAAAGGGAAAAAAAATCCATAGGATGTAAATGGGTACATAAAATCAAATATAAATGTGATGGTACAATTGAAAGATACAAAGCAAGATTAGTGGCCAAAGGATATACTCAAACTCAAGGAATAGATTGTCATGAAATCTTTGTCCCGGTTGCAAAAATGAACACCGTTAGAATATTTTTATTTATTGCGGTAAATAATAATGGGGACTTGCAACAAATGGATGTGAAAAATGCGTTCCTTCAAGGAACGCTTGAGGAAGAGGTTTACATGAATGTTCCACCCGGTCACAAAATGAAAAATGTACCTAACATCGTGTGTAGATTAAAGAAGGCGATTTATGGTCTTAAACAATCACCTAGAACTTGGTATGGTAAGCTTAAGTCAATTTCTACTTTCGTGCAACTTCAAGGTTAGTAATACCGACAACTCTCTCTTTACTAAAATTTCAAATAATAACATTATTGTTGTTTTTGTTTATGTTGATGACATAACGGGAATAGTTCTTTGAAAATTAACAAAGTAAATGAAGTATTAAAATAAAAATTTGATATTAAAGATCTTGGTAAGTTAAAATATTTACTAGGCATAGAAATAGCTCATTCTTCGAAAGGTTGTTTATATGTCAAATGAAATATGTTCTAGATTTGCTTAGAGAAACAGATAAATTAGGATGCAAACCGGCCAAAACACCAATTGATATAAATGTTAAGCTTAATAATGAAGAGGGTAAGCCATTAGAAAATGTAAATATTTTTCAAAGACTTGTGGGAAAATTAATTTATTTGACCGTTACTAGACCGGACATTTCTTATGTCGTTAATTAGTTTGGTTAGTCAATTTATGCATGCATCAAGGGACCCTCATATGGAAGCAATTAATAGGATTTTAAGATACTCAACGGGTTGTCCCGGAAAAGGAATATGGATGAAAACTAATGGGACTAACTTGCCATGTGGCTATTCCAATGTGGATTGAGCCGGAAGCTTTGATAGAAAATCCACTACCGACTTTTGCACATTTGTAGGCGTAAACCTAGTCACGTGGAAAAACAAGAAGCAGAATATCGTGGTTCGCTCTAGTGCTGAAGCGAAATATCGGGCCATGACATCCATCGCTAGTGAATTAATTTGGATCAAGCAATTGCTAGCCGACTTTAATATTAAGATCAATGAACCAATGAAAATGTATTGCGACAATCAAGCGGCTAGACACATTGCGGCAAACCCAGTCTTCCACGAACGAACTAAACACATAGAAGTAGATTGCCACTTTGTGAGAGAAAACGTTCAATCAATAGAAATAGAAACACCATTTGTAAGAAGTGAAGATCAACTAGCGGACATATTCACGAAATGATTGAGCATCAAAGCCTTAGAAGATATATCAAGCAAGCTAGGATTATTCATATCTCTACAATCCTAACTTGAGGGGGAGTGATGAAAACAAAAGAAATGGGACGAAATAGCCTCATAATAAATCTCCTCATAGGCTATTTTTAGAAGAAAAAAAAAAGGAGACCATATTTTTATGTAAATAAATCTTCAACTTTTTTCTTTTTTTAGTAAATGAACTTTAGACTAATTTTTTTACCGTTATCAACAGATCTATATAAGATCTTGTAAACCCTTTTGTAAATCTTAGAACTATAATAATAAAAAGTTCATCACAGAAATCTCAACACAAACTATCCAAACTGTCCATGAAATCAAATATCAACTGTCCAATATGTAACAGAAATTTTCAACATACCATATGCATAATGCATAATGCTATTATTTGATGTACACCAAAAATTGCTCCGATTTTTGGGGCTTATATGGAAGCAATTGTAACTAATAACCTATGCATTTTGGTTCATTTTATCGAACACTAAATATAAGTTGAACAATAAATGAGTGTGTGGACTTTTTCGTCATTCCTCGAAGAGTGAATGGGTTTCCTCGAGAAATTAGAACAAGTCTTAGATTCACCCCCCTTAAGGTTCGATCTCTGCACTGAGTGTCTCTTGACGACAAGAGAACCAGAACAAGAGTCGCTTCTTACGAGGGTTTATTAATTTAGCGGGTCCTTTCTTTCCAATAGGCGCAAGCCCCTATTGTTAATTACCCCGTAGTTGCCTACGGGAACCTCTGATTAAGGGATCTAAAGAATTATATGTAATAGGCTAGGAAAATCGTTTCTAAAATGATTTTGTATTTATGTGGGGTTTATTTCTTTTGGCTTAAACCGGACTCAATTGATAGTACCAGACCTAATTGACGGGACTCAATTGAGGGCACTTGAATAATTTTGAATTTAGATTTTAATAGACTTGGTTTTAGTTTTGATGCCGGACGAGGTTTCGATCATGAGGTTATTTTGGGCCTTTGTAGGATTTAAATTTGATTTGGGTTTCATAAGGCTATTTTGGGCCTTTGTAGGATTTGATTTGAGTTTCTCGGGACTATTTCGGGTCACTTGTGAGAAAGAATTTCCGGGACTATTTTGGGTCGCTTGTGGAAACAAAATTTTGGTTTCTCGGGGCTATTTTGGGCCACTTGTGAAAATTTGAGTTTTGACAATCTTTGGGACTATTTTGGGTCGCTTGTAAGGATTGGTTTCCGGGACTATTTTAGGTCACTTATGGAAACAAAGTTTTGAGTTCTCGGGGCTATTTTGGGCCACTTGTGAGAAGCAAGGTTCGAGTTTCAGTTCTTGAATTTGAGTTTGATTTTAGGTTTCTTACTTTTGATTTTTTTTTCATCTTTAGGTTTTCGTTTTTAGATTTGTGGCAAAGGCTTTGGTTTCTTCTGTTTTGGTTTCTAGATTTAAGTTTGGTTTTGAGTTTGGATTTAGAGGTTTTCTGGGTTTTAGGTTTATAGCTTTCATAATTTGATTTTAGGGCTAAGGGATTATTTTGGATTTAGGTCTAAAGGACTTGGTTTTGGCTTGGATTTTGAGGTTTTAGGATTTGGCCTTTTGGCTTGAGCTCCAGGATTTTTAGTATTTAACTTTTGGTTTGAGTTTCATATTTTTCTAGAATTTGGCTTTTGGTTTGAGTTTCAGGGTTTTCGGCTTTTGAATTTGAATTTCAAAATTTATGTCTTTTGGGCTTGAGTTTTATGGTTTTTTGGATTTTGAGTTTGAGTTTCAGGGTTTCTGGCTTTTGGACTTGTTTGAAGTTGATCTTGATTTGCTGAAAAGCTTTCTTTTCTCTAGTGAAGAGGTTTTGGCTTTGGTTTTGGGATTCGTGTTTTGACTTTTAAATTTCTGAAGTTCATCTTTGGGTTTTACCATTGTCACAGTTTCATTTTATTTTTATTTTTAATTTAAGACTTTTGGTATTTCTTTTTATCTTTTTAATCATACTTACTTTGAAAATATTTGACATTTAACAAATCATTTTGGAATTATTTCTATTTTGAAATTACTTAAATTTTATTTCTATCTTTATTATTGGAAATTTGAAATGAGTTTGTACATCATTTTATAATTTTATTTAATTAATATCATTTTTGGATTTTATAAAATTTGTTTAACCTTGAAAATACTTCAAAAATACAAAAGACCAATATTTTGACATAATTTTATATCAAAGTATCAGTAAATTTGGTTTGTTTGGATTTTTAGAAATTTATGGATATTTTATTTGAATTTTTCTGAGCTTTCTAGTATTTTAATGAATGTTTGAAATTTCAGTTTGTTTGTAATTTTCTGATTGGTCTACATGTGCTGAGAAGGCTGAGTTGGCTGCTGACTGGGCCTGATTGGCGCTAATGTGTCAAAGGAGAATGGCGCCGAATTTCATTTGAGGAGATGAATTTTTACAGCAAGGCCCCTTCGTTCATCTTTATTCTCGTCCGAAACCCCTCTGGTGAAATTCCGATGACCTGGATTGCCATTCTTAACGGGATTAGGTCCTCTAGAATCGTGGTGTCAAGGAGAGGACGACAGTGGTCTCCGTTTCTGTCGCGTCATTTTCATTTGGGAGGAACAAATAGTTATTCACTTTACTCCCTACAAACTTACTTTTATGCTTCCCAATGATTTAGGCCGCCGTAGCCGATGAGGTTTGGCTCTTTAAAATGACGATAGAGAGAAGAGTACAGACACATGTTTGGTTTGTGTTGCGTGTATTTAATTTGGTGGGTGACCCAAGCTTTTGGTACGGCAGAAAAGGGACTGGTGCTTGGTCTGGTACAGACCATTTCTAATTGCAAAGAGATTGGCTACATCAATGACTCATTTACACCATACCTTACACCCGTATAAGATTTTTGAATTTAATTAACTCAACATGCCACTGGACTTGTCAAAAGAGTGAGTGAAATAATAGGGATTTGGTACCAGAATCAGTTTGTTTTGAATTCACTAACAGAACACTGTTCATTCAATACTGCTTTATAATGAGCATGTGTATTTGGTTACAATTAACATCCTATGCTAATGAAGGAAGGGAAATTAATCAACATAAGCACTTTTGCTAATCCATTTAAGTCATATTCAACACAAGGAAGATCAACTTCACTATTCAGAACCATGGCAGTCATGTACCTTTGCGAATGAGACCCTCACATTTCAAGTTATCATCAAGTTTTACTTATAAAGGGTTTTACATGGTGTCAGCATATTTAATTATAGTTACCAATCTTTTCAGAGATCACACTTTAATTTTATAAGGCTTAACTATCAACTAATAAAAGAAGTGTTCGAATGAAATAAAATTCCCATTTCCAGCTATGTCTCTGGACTAACTTGGTACAACAGATCCTACTAGCATTTGGCCATTAAATCATTTTGCAAGCAAGTCCATATTAATTTTTATGTTTTTTTTTTTATGCAAAGAAGACCACATATTTTATTTATTTTTATCTTTGGACAGATTTTTTTATTCATGTATATAGGTATTTTTATTTTGTCAGTCTGACTCACGAGATGCAAATTCTATATAAATATACCATATGTTTGTCACCATTTTTTTTTTTTAACCAGAACACAACATAATTTGGTTTTAGTGTATTCTCAACTAAATACATAACAAGGATGATTTGGCATGCTTATCATATATTTAATCAAAGTAAACACTACTCGACTAAGGACTCCAAAGCTAGGCTAAGGTGTGATCTTAGATGAGTTCATCCCAATTACATTCTTCATGCGCTGGGCGTGGGCGCAGTCAGATTGTAATTAGGGTTATTGGCTACATCTCATATTTCATCTGATTGATCTTCTCATGCGCTGGGCGCAATTGAAGATCAATCCAGATTTTTTACTATATTTAATCACGAGCAAGCAACAATCCAAGAACTGAATTCAAACCTCCAATTGTTCAAAACAAATTCTTTGATTCACACAGAGAAAATTTACAGGCGGCAGCTACCCAATTTTACCTTTCTTCCTCCCTTTCCCAAGTGTTCGATCAATTGCCTCCCTCAATTAGACTCTAACTCTCCCAATTACAGTAGCTAAAACCCTATTCTAAGTTGGTGGCGGCTCTGGAGGCCTGCGTGGAGACTTTCCTTTCTGTCGAAATTAGGGGTTTATATAGGCTGCAATTAGGGCGACCTTCCTTGACCCGATAGCCATCTTCACCATCCAATTTACATCAACAACTGAGATTCAGCTGCGCTAGGGCTTGGTTTTGGAAAACCATGGGCTGGAGGCGTCTGGTTTCGGGTCTGTGGCCAGAGAGGAGGCCACGTCCATAGTTCTTTGCAATCTCACCCTTTTTACCCGGCTTCTCCCACAGTAAGAAATCGCCATTTCTTTTTACCCAGGAAGGAAGAAGCTGCTGACAGGTGGGCCCTACTAGGGCATTTAATAAGAGAGAGAAAAGATAAGTATGCAGGGTTCACGGCGCACCAGCTATAACCCCTTGATTTCTTATGAGTGGTGTACAAGGAACAGGTGCACCCATCTTTCATTTCCAACAAATAGTAATTTTAATGAGGCAGCGCCCCCTCCTTTTCTGCCCGGATCCTCTCCAACAGATGCACTCGACAGTCCCCTTTTGAATTTTCAGTGATTTTTCATTCAATTTCCAGTGATTTCTCATATATTCCTTAATGCCAAACCAAAATAAATTGTTTCAAGGCCTTCCCTTGAGTATTTTTGCGTAAAATTTTATGAGGATACTCAAAAAAATATAAGGAATTTAATGGTTCAAATGGTTTTACAAAATTCCTCACAGATTTATTTTGGTAATTTTGTGGATTTTTGGGGTTTCTTTATAAATTTTAGGGTTTCTGTTGACATTTTTGGGATTTAAAAATCATGATAAATTATCATAATTCTTAGGGAATTTTTGGATAATTTTTGGGAATTTTTAGAGTTTGTTTGGTATTTTTCGCAATTTGAACTTGATTTTTCGCAGTTTGAATTTTGGTTTTCGCTATTTGAATTTGGTTTTAGCAGTTTGGATTTGGTTTTCAGGGTTATTTTTTAGGGTCAAACAATGAGCATATAAGATTTATTGTTCTCACTTTGATGTCGGTTCATATTTCTTCTCCACAGAGAACTAAAATAGAGGAAGTGGGTAATTTTTGCTGAATGAAGAACTTTTGGTTGGTTGAGTTCCTGATATAATTACATACAACACTAATGTTCGTATGGTTGATTGGTTGTAGAAATCTTCATAATGCAATTTTCCTTGGAAAAGATTGTTGGGTTTGCTTTAAAACCAAAGGAAATAAACAATTCTAACAAGTCAAATAAGCAACCCAGAAAACATAAACTCGCAGAACCAGCAGTTGGAACGGACCGTTCTGGTCATAGACCGGACCGTTCCAAAACACCAGAAAACTAAATCAAGAGCGGAAGCTTATCTAATTCCATTGCTATGGTCTGAATCTTGATGTTAAGCACTTCTTGATGTGTCCTGACGTGTATGCACCTTCACCAAAGCTGTTCCACGCACCTAAGTAGGGAGAAAGATCTTCCAAGAGAACAAGACGCGTCCTTTGATGCCTTTAGCCTAAACAAAAGCACTATCTCTCTCTAATCGATGGAATAATTAGGGAGAGGGGCAGAGATGCTGCTATCAACGCATGTATGCAGCAATACTCGTGTGTGTCTTGTCCCTTGGGGACCAACCCCTTTATTTATAGTGCCAAGGGCTTCTTGGCCACCACACAATACCATATTTTGTCCATCATAAAATAGGTAATGTTTCTAAATATAACCACCTATAAAAGGCAACACATCTATTGCACAAAATCTGCTATTTCTTTACAGCCATGTTTAGCTTATTACCATAATCAATAGAAACTTGGATACCAAACAATAATCAGCCCATACTTAATTTAGATTGTTTCCATATAGACTCGTCAGCCTATATGGAAATAATCTAACAATCTCCCACTTGGGCTATTATGTTTAGTGTTACCCATAGTTCTTAAATTTAATGAGCTCAATATTTATGGTAATAAATTTTGTGCCCTTAATTCCGTCCATCATTCATAATGATATAAGACCAGTGAAGCTTTCGTTGCATTATAGCCATTACAGGCCTCTAATCCTGTAAAGCCGTCACAACTAAACCCACAATGATCACAATATCATTATAAATGAACGACATCGAATTTAGATGTGTATAAGTGGTGTGCAAAATACACGTAAGTGTGACTGTCACGTGTCTATTTCCAACTTTATTGGTCATCCAAAACTGAAGTGAGATCATCTTTAATAAAGTGAAAATGAAAACTGAAACTGAAAATTGAATCTTTATTCATTTCTGCAGAAATTCATTACATAATACACTGAATAAACTGAATAACTGAATAAACTAAATCCATCGTCTAATCTAGCACTCCCACTGAACGAAACTCCCACTAAAGCCTAAAATCCTCAACTGAAATTACACCCATGCTAGTTACATGTTTCAGAAACTGCTTGGGTATTAGCGCTTTAGTAAGTGGATCCGCTATCATTGAGTTTGTTCCAATGTGCTTGATTGATAACTCGTCATTCTCAACCTTTTGCTTAATAGACAGAAACTTGATGTCGATGTGCTTCGAGTTGGCTGAGCTTCTGTTGTTGTTAGCATACATGACTGCCGAGTTATTGTCACAGAAAATTCTTAGTGGAGTCTTGATGGAGTCCACTATACGCAGCCCAGTGACAAAATTTCGCAACCATGTTCCAAATAATGATGCCTCATAGCAAGCCACACATTCTGCTGCCATGGTTGAAGATGCCACTAGGGATTGTTTGACACTTTTTCATGAAATAGCTCCACCTGCCATCATGAAGAAGAACCCTGTGGTTGACTTTAAGCTATCTTGACATCCCGCAAAATCAGAATCAGAATATCCTATGACCTCCAGCCTATTTGATCTCCGATACGTTAGTGCAAAGTGTTTGGTTCTTTGAAGATATCTCAAAACTCGTTTGGCTGCCTTGATATGCTGAATTTCTGGATTATGCAAATACCTGCCTAGCATACCTGTAATAAAAGCAATGTCTGGACGTGTACACACTTGAGCATACATTATGCTTCCAACAATGGAGGCATACTTATTGTCTTTTACTTGCTTCTTTTCCAACTGTGTTTTGGAACATTGTTCAAGACTGAATTTGTCCCCTTTAGCAACAGGGGTCTCTGTTGGTTTGCAGTTTTCCATATCATACCGCTTGAGTACTTGATCGATATAGGCCTTTTGTGATAGACTCAAAATACCTTAAGAACGATCTCTAAGTATCTTAAGCCCCAACATGTATGATGCATCACCAAGATCTTTCATTTCAAAGTGCCTAAACAGAAATTTCTTAGTTTCATGCAACATATCATTATCGTTTGTGGCAAGCAGTATATCATCCACATACAAAACCAAGAAAGAATATTTACTCCCACTGAACTTGTGATATATACAATCATCCGCCGGGTTACTCTCGAAACCAAATGAGAGAATCACTCGATGAAATTTGTAATACCATTGTCGAGACGCTTGTTTGAGCCCATAAATGCATTTCTTAAGTTTGCAAACCATTTTCTTTGGATCGTCCGATACAAAGTGGGGTGGTTGCACCATATAGATGGTTTCATCAATGTCTCCATTGAGAAACGCAGTCTTAACATCCATTTGATGAAACTCAAGATCTAAATGTGCCACAAGTGCCATGATTATCCTAAAAGAGTCTTTCGATGAAACTGGAGAGAAAGTCTCTCTGTAATCAATACCTTCTTTTTGAGTAAAGTCCTTAGCGACAAGACGTGCTTTATACCTTTTCACATTACCCTTAGAATCATTTTTTGTCTTAAAAATCCATTTGCATCCAATAGGTTTCTTTCCTTCTAGTAATGGTACTAAGTCCCATACATCATTGTCATACATGGACTTTATTTCTTCATTCATGGCATCGATCCACTTTTGTGAGTTTGGACTGTCCAAAGCTTGACGAAGATCATGAGGATCTTCCATCATCCCAATGTCAAACTCATGTTCTTGGAGATAGACCACATAATCATTAGGTATTGCTGGTCTTTTCTCTCTAGTGGATCTCCTAGGCACAAGTTCTTGAGGCGTTTGCAGTTATTCAATGACATCATTATCTTCAACTTGATTATTTCCAAGATCCAAGTCCATAGGATCTGGAACGGTCCGTTTCAGTATTGGAACGGTCCGTTTCAATATTGGGACGGTCCGTTCCAGTTCTGGAACGGTCCGTTTCAATCCTGGGCACTGTATCTATAATCAATTGTTCCGTTTCAGCTTCAGACCGGTCCGTTCCAATCCTGGAACGGTCCATTTCAGCCATGTCACGGTCCGTTTGAAGATCAGTGCTCGTTTCCTCCTCGAAGATAATATTCTGATGTGTCATATCTCCCCCTGCAACTAAAACATCCTCAAAGAACTTAGCTATAATCGTCTCAAATATATTCCTATTAGTGGGATCGTAAAACTTGTAACCCCTAGAACGTTCAGCATATCGAATGAAATAACAACTAATTGTCCTTTCGTCCAATTTCTTCTCATTTGGCTTGTAAGGCCGAGCTTCAGCTGGACATCCCCAAATACGACAATGTTGTAGACTTGGTTTCCTACCAGTCCACATTTCATAGGGAGTTTTGTTGTTATTTGCCTTAGTTGGTACACGATTGAGTAAATAGGCTGCCGTTTTAAGCGCTTCGCCCCAAAGAGATCTTGGCAAATTAGTATGACTGATCATACTCCTAACCATGTCCTTCAATGTCCTGTTTCGCCTTTCAGCTACTCCATTCATACTAGGCGATCCTGGCATGGTATATTGAGGGACGATGCCATTTTCCTCTAGGAACTTAGCAAAAGGCCCTGGACGTTGTTCACCTGAACCGTCATATCTACCATAGTATTCACCACCACGGTCAGATTTGACTTGCTTAATTCTTTTGTTGAGTTGTAACTCAACTTCAGCCTTAAATGATTTGAACACGTCCAAAACTTACGCTTTTTCACTTAATAGATATAGATAACCAAATCTTGAATAATCGTCTATGAAACTGATAAAGTAAGTTTGACCATTCCTTGTAGGTGTAGGAAATGGTCCACAAATATCCGTATGAATCAGTTCTAAGATATCACTCGTTTTATTGGCATCATATCTCCTTTTATTGGTTTGTTTTCCTTTAACACAACTTTTACATGGGCCTAAATCAGTCATGTCTAAAGGATCGAGTATTTCACTTTGCACAAGCCTTTCAATTCTCTTTGGAGAAATGTGACCTAAACGCTTATGCCAAAGTGCACCTGAATTCTCATGAGTTAATTTACGCTTAACACTTCTAGTACTTGTATGCAAGTTTTCATTATATGAAGCAATAGTTTCTAAAGAATATAGACTGTCATAAACTGAAAGAAAACCAGATCCAACGCATTTAGAATTATGAAATAAACTGAATTTTTCATTTCCAAAAGAACAAGAGTAACCGAATTTGTCCAGTACAGAAATAGAAACTAAATTTCGTCTAAAAGACGGTACAACAAAAGTCTCATATAAATCCAAATACAATCCAGTCTTAAGTAACAATCTAAAATGCCCAATAGCTTCAACTTGTGCCTTCTTGCCATCTCCCACATAGATGTTGTTGGATTAAACATTTAACTCTCGATTTGCTGATTTGCAAAACAACACCAAACCTCTCTTCTAACCATTCAATTTAGTGTTTTTAGTGATTATTTTGGAAGAATGACTAGGAGTGAGTCAAATCAAGCTGCGAAAGACCGCTGGAGATTAGTCAGATAGTCAGTAATGTCTAAGGTTGTAATTCTAAACTAATCTCCTCAAATTTCTAAGTTTAATGCTCAGAATTTACTGGTAACGTTATACAACGTTTTATAGCGTTATACAACGTTACATAACTCCTTCAACTGTGCCTAATCACAAAAACAGTTTTCATGCGTTACACAACGCTTCATTCAGTTGTGTAATGCTTGGTCAAACGTTGTGTAACAATTGAAGACGATACACAACGGATTGACTAAGTCAGCAATTTCTCTCTCAGCACCTTTGCATTGTGTAATGCTTCCTGGCGTTACACAACGGATAAAAATCAAGCGTTACAAGACGTTCGTTTAGAAAATTCTAACGCTTTGAGACTTTTTGGCCAATTTAAAGGAGTTCTGGCGTATGTTGTGTAACGTTATGTCCGTCACACAACGTTTTGTATTTCAAACGTTGCAAAACGCTTCTTAGCGTTATGTAACGTTTCTGACAACTTTTTTAACGTTGGAGTCTTCTGTTCAATACGTTATATAACGTTTCCTAAACATTATGTAACGTTTCTGACACCCTCCAACGTTATTGTCGAATTTTGTTGTATTTAACGGCTATTTTGAAACGTTGTGTAACGTTTCGGAGCGTTGTGTAACGTTATGTTCAGAATTTGACTGGTTTAAAGCTTTTGGCACCCTCTATATATATCAGACCTTTTTGAGCTGATTGAACTGATTGAATACCTTGCTATATCCCTACTTTTGAGCTCTAAACCTGAGAGATTCATCCTTTCACCTAATTGAGCATTTCTTAGACAATTTGTAGAGATTTGAGTGCATCAATCAAACCCATAGTTTAATAGCTAGATTATTGAGCAATTTGGTTGAGAGCCTTAATCTTTGTTGCTATTTGGTGATTAGTTAGAGATTAGGCCGATCCGCTTCGAGATCCTTGTGACGAAGCGATTCGGTTCGCATTTGTAGACCCGTTTGATTGGAATAGAACGGAACGCGTCCGATTTGTGGTCGCGAAACTCCCGGAGACGTACGACTAAGGCTAGCTTCATCTAGCGGGTCGGAACTCCGTAATCAATCGCTTGTCATCTCTCTCTCTCTCTCTATTTACTTTACTTTTGACTTTTGCTTGATTGTTTGTGTGTGAACTAACTTGAATTGTTTGAATTGTTATTTTCCGCAAAATTGTCCAAACCGGTTTAGGATTTGAATTTGTGCCTATTCACCCCCTCTCTAGGCCTCTATTATTAGGGACAACAGATGTATCTTTCACCATCATTTGGCTTGCGGCAGTTCAGGCAACCCTGCATAGAGATACTTATGTGAGTTGTAGCACCTGAATCAATCCACCAAGTATCTTTTTGTACTGAAGTTAAATTAACTTCTGAACAAACCAAAGAGAGAGACATACCTTTCTTCTTGCGCCAAGCTATGTAGCCTGCACAATCAGTCTTTTTGTGTCCCTCTTCGCCACATAAGAAGCATCCATTTGGATTCTTTGGCTTCTTGCCAGTCTTCCCCTTATTGAGTTCTTTCTTTGACTCTGAATTAGCAGTCTTTTTTCTTATTTTGTTTCTTCTTTCCATTATTCTTGGAAGTGGAAGCAAACTAAAAGTGATCAATGGAATTAGGTTACCAACCCAAAGCGAGCGAGCCTGGAAAATGGATCAGCACACCTGGCTTTTTTTTTTTTTAATATTTAGCTACTGATATTAATATATTATAAAATCTCAATTAGTTTTTCTCTCTTCTCCATAGCTCGCATGATTGCCATCTGGCTCTTTTGTTTAGTACAGGCGGTGTGGGCGTCCGGGGGGGGGGGGGGGGGGGAGAAGCCGTCGGCAGCGTTACAATACGCAAACAATATTCAAATAAATATATGTTGGTTATAATATTGTATGTTTCTTTGTTATAACATGCAAAAAAAATAGTAATTATTATTATACATGAATTTGTTTTATTTCAATTAATTGGAAATATTATTGTGCATACCCTCAACCTCTTTGTTAAACACTCATATTTTTAATTGCAAAATATTTTCGTGATATCACACAACAACAAACTGACATCAAGCAAACAAAAGGAAATAACTAAGCCTGTAAGATAAACAAAAAATAAATAAATAAATGATTGAGAAATAAATAACATGACGAATAGTAAAAGGAAAATACACCGTCATTGCTGCCTTTGGATAGTTGAAAAAGATATATTGTTGTAATTGATTAATTAAATTGACTGATGAGGATAGGTTTTGTTCCTCTAATAATTGCTTATAAAAATCATCATCCTAAGTTCTTTGAAAAAGGAAAATATATCATCGCTGAGGACCAAAAAGATCAATTAATTAAATATAATACCATTTTCAGATTGGTTGAGAAAGATCACAATTAATCTGTTCCTCATGCACCAAGAAACTCCCCTCCTTTGTATGATTGTATCAGAAGCTCCCCACAATTAACCTGTTGAAATGAAAACATATTTAAAATTTTTCCACAATGGGTTTAGCTTTTCAGTAATGAAAAGTGATAGAGCGCCCTCTACTTATTTCTAGGGGAAAAAAAAAATCGAACCTAAATTTCCAACCAAGATTTTTTTTCTTATTTACTACTTTGAATTTCTAAGATAAGATCAGCTAGATCAGCCGAAAAACAAAAAAAATTAAATAATATGATGATTACTTGTATATTTTTTGTTTTGCATTATTTGGAAAACGAAAGCATTCCACCAAATTAATGGTCCAAATCCAGAATATATCAGTTCTAAATCTCTGGTCCAGAATAGAATAAAGGGGAAGTGCTTTGGGCAACGGATTTTTTTCTTCGAGCAATATATTTTTTGTCTTAATGTCTAAATTACCCTTAGCATCAATCAAGATTTATTATTCTAATTTATTTCCTTTATTATGCTTTCCTTCTTTTCTAGATTTTCTGCTAAAAAGACAATTTACTCTCCTCTTCAGACAATTATATCTTTCTCAGTCTTGATTGGCTCATGTACTTGTGCTACAACTAATTTTGTTATCTTGTTCCAATTAAAACTAACTAAACATTCGAGAGAAGAGATTAGTATGAAATTGTGTTATTTTACAAATGGGCAAATCGAGTTAAAGACTTGTTTGATAGAATTCAAAATTTAGAGAAGAAAGGAGGGAAGGACAGACGAGGTTTAGTGGGAGAAATATCAATGAATTTCCTTATTTTTAGAAAGGCGATTTGGTCATTCTGAAAAAAATTATGTTGCTCGCAGTAAAAACTCCGTTGCCCAAAGCACCTCCTAGAATAAAGGATGCATTGTTTGGAAAAATAAATTCTCAAGGAAATAAAATAGACTCAGGATTCGTTTCAATTTAACTGTATATATTGATACCAGAAGTACTTATGTATCCGTTCCTAAATTGGTCTGATAAGCTTGTATCTATATCAGTTTGAGCTTTCTGTTGCAATTCCTGTTTCTCAGTGATCAGGTTCGTGACACCTTCGGCTCGCGACATCACGACATGCACTAATCGTAACATCTCCCCTGTTCCCTGCTATCCCCCCATTCCCCATCCCGACACCAATTTTGCCTCTCTCTCCTCTCTAACTTTGATCGGGAGTTTGAGAGAGGTTAGATAGAGGAAAGAGAACGTTTACATAAATACACAATCGACCGTAAGGCTGTGATAGGTTGAGGTGAGATTAAGGGAGATGAGGCGAGATATTTAATTTTTTATTGAGATTATATTTTCTTTAGACAAAATAAATGTTTTATATGAATTGTACTTATTGTATTCTTTTAACATTTTTCCTACTTAATATTAAAATACTAAATTAGAAGTTATTATTTGAACATAATGTAATCCATAAGATTTGAAATCATTTTGTCTTGGATATCTTTATCATCTCCCATGACAAATTAATCAAATATAAGTCACATATCGGGAGGTGGTTGAGAATCTTTATACATTGCTTTGTATAATTTCTTAGCAAATAAACAAAATTACATGATCATTTGTTTGCACTTTCCTTCTTTCAATTGAATTAAGTAGTATTTGATAATATATAATTAAAGAATCAACAATTGGATACAATATGATATTTTGTACGTAAAATTTAAATGAGTATTTTTGTTAGCAAAATTGCGATTCAAAGTCCGAATATCATTTTAATTTTACACACACACACACACACTTTTTCAAACAACACCTACTAGAAATAGTTGTCAAATTAAATCCCTTATCTCTTTTATTTATTAGGGCGGTGGAATGATAAGATAAAATGGTAGCTAAATTATATTTGAGTTTGTTATTTTATTATTTTTCCTAAATTTAGTCAAAGTAGATCAAAGGCGGTGAAGGAAGTAATATGATAATCAAATGAAAATAAATGGAAAAGACTTGCATTTTGGAACTCAAAATTAAGATAATATGTTTTGGTTAAAAATATAAATATTGAAATTTTGGAGCATCATAATATTCAATTAAAATATTTTTTTCATCTTTATTCTTCATACATCAATCTAATTAATATTACTCAGTTTAAAAAATATATCAACCAATACATATTATTTATCTGTCAAAATACCTCTTCTTTAAAACCAAACTTGATATTTTCAATTTTATTTCTAGAAAAATATCTACTTCTTTAGAATCAACTAAATAACCGACAAATAAATATTACTCACTCTTCAAACTACTAAAAATACCGACATCAATATTAAAAATAATTTTTATTAATAATATTTTTCTATATTAAGTTGTACATATCTAGATTATATATGGTTGCGGCGGAGCCGCAATTATGTATCTAGTTTTAATATATTTTTGTCATTTAGTTTGTTTACTTTTGTGATTTTGCAAACCTAGCCATTGACCAAAACAAATTTGTGGCTCAGTATTACTTAATTTAAACCTCACAAAAATTAAGACAGTTAAAATGTGCGTTTTTCGTGTGCGGTTTCATCAGTTACAAACTATGTTACTCCGGTACTCCACATATGCAAGAGTACCGGTACCGGGTACGAACCGGGTACTGGTACGCCTCCGGTACGGCACCGGTACGAACCGGGTACGCCACGTGGCGTACCGAATATTTTAATATGGTCAAACTTGCCGGTACGGTCAGCGGTACGGGCCGGTACGCGTACCTGATCCAGGTTCACGTGGTGTGCAAGCGTGTCATGCTTTAAATATGCGATGAGGCTTCGACCACATCGACCACAGAAAATCAAGCGCACGCGGTACAACTTCCCATGTGCTACCGACCTACCGTTGGCATCCACAGACCACAGGTTAGAATTGCGTTGGACACCTTGGTATATATAAAGTTCTTAATAGAGTATTCAAGGTATTGTGGGACTAAGGCTGCGGAGCAAACCGGACAGCAATTTCCATCCACCCATAGTTTTTTTCTCCATTCCTTATTCTATGGATGTCTCTATTTCATTAATTTCAGAAAAAAATACATATTACGTTTTTAATTGTTTGAAGGCTTTTAAATAATCATTTGGCTATGAAAATTTATATACTTGCTCACAGATACATGACAACTTCAGTGATATAAAATTTTCTAATTATAGACTTATAAAATATTTTAGATATTTTTTGAATATCATAAAATTTAATATGTACAATAGTTTAGTTTTTTTAATTGTTTGAAGAACTTTAAAAATTTATTTGACTATAAAAATTTATGTGCTTAATCACAGATAAGTAAAAATTTTAGAGATAAAATTTTATAATCATACACTCATAAAAAAACTTATTACGTAGGTAGCATCATATTTAAAAATTTTAAAATATATAACATATATTGCCGTACCCGTACCGGAGATTTGTGAAAATTTTCGTACCGGCGTACCCGTATCGTACCGGGTACGGTACTCGTACCCGAACCCATGCAACATAGGTTACAAACCATATTACCCAATTATATACACCAAGTAAAACTCAATACTTCTGAACTGTAATCCCCTAATACAAGAAAAGTGCCTCCGCTGGGCTAGCTCAGTTGGTAGAGGCGTGAGTCTTCTTAACCATGGTTCGAATTTTGCTGGAACTAGATGATTATCTGCGGGTGCATGGGATGTTGAGTGTCTACGGACTGAGATAAAAAAAAAATAATAATAGTACAAGAAAAGTAATGACCATAATAAAATATAAAAAGAATGAAAAGTGACGTTAAACATTAAATGAAGCAAGTTATAGCTAGTTTCCCTTGCTTACAATCTTCCAAAACGACTAAAAATAAAAAAGTTTGTCAGTTAATGGGAAGAAATGGAGACAATTCTATAAGATCGTACTAAATCTATTCAAAATTTCAAATTGAAAGTGCACTGTGTACACGAATCACCAAATAAGGTGTCCCTATCTGGGTCCTGGCCATCTCCGGTATTTATAAACTGGAGACGACCCATCCTCATTCCAAGTTCTCTTAATTAGATTCGGGACGCTGCATATCTTTAGTAAATCTTGCTTAATAGTTAATAGTGTGCTCAACCTGGCACCACCCCGCCATTCCTCTCTCTCTCTCTCTCTCCCCACCTCAATCCATCTCTTTTGTTAACTTCGATAGCTTTTTCCTTTTCCCAGGTTTGTCGAATTTTGATACCCACCACGCAAAACGAAACAATCTAACCATCCGATTAAGTTCAATCTCACCTCAGCTTCCCCCTTTTCCGATTCAAACATTAATAGGAGAAAGAAATGAAGTACAATAACGGGTTATTGGGTCACAAAGACACGAGCGCCGACCCATACCCGCTCCGGCGCCGACTAATGCTGTACCTACTCCTCCCCATGCTTTCTTTTTATTTCTTGTACACCCTAAACCTCGTTCTCTCCTCCGCCAACTATCGAGATCCTTGTGCAACCGCCACCCCCGCCGCTGCCACCACCACCACCATCAATCACCTCTCCTTCACCAACGATTCAAACACCAAGACGAAATTCACTGAAACAGGGCTACAACACATAGTCTTCGGCATTGCCGCCTCGGCACGGCTTTGGGACAAGCGAAAAGAATACATCAAAGTCTGGTGGCAGCCGAATCGAATGCGGGGCTTTGTCTGGCTAGATAAACCCGTTAGCGAGTTCAACTCCACTGTGCCAACTCACCGGCTCGGCCTCCCCATGCTCAGGGTCTCCTCGGACACATCAAGATTCCGCTACACTCACCGGCAGGGTCACCGATCAGCAATTCGTCTCTCACGAATTGTAGCTGAGACCCACAGCCTCTCTCTCCCTAACGTGCGGTGGTACGTCATGGGTGATGAAGATACTGTTTTTGTGCCCGATAACCTCGTCAGAACCCTGGCCAAGTTCGATCACCGCCAGATGTACTACATTGGGTCGAACTCCGAGAGCCATTTACAGAACATCTATTTCTCGTACAATATGGCTTATGGCGGTGGCGGCTTTGCAATCAGCCGGCCGCTGGCTCAGGCACTTGCTTCCATGCAAGACGGGTGCCTCAATAGATACCCTGCACTGTATGGAAGTGATGATAGGATTCAGGCATGCATGGCAGAGTTGGGTGTGCCGCTGACCCGGCACCCGGGATTCCATCAGTATGACGTGTATGGTGACTTATTGGGACTTCTTTTGGCGCATCCAGTGGCCCCATTGATTTCCCTGCACCATCTTGATGTCGTGAAGCCGATCTTCCCAAATTCTTCCACTCGGGCAGTTGCTCTGAAGAAACTATTTGCGGGGCCCATAATGCTGGACTCGGCTGGTGTCATGCAACAGTCCATATGCTACGATAAGGTCAACCGGTTGACGGTGTCGGTATCCTGGGGTTTTGCAGTGCAGGTGGTGAGAGGGATCATGTCACCAAGGGAAATGGAGATGCCTGCACGGACGTTCTTGAACTGGTACCGACGGGCTGATTATACAGCATATGCATTTAACACGCGGCCAGTGGCACGAAACC
Source organism: Rhynchospora breviuscula (assembly GCA_027562975.1). NCBI lineage: Eukaryota > Viridiplantae > Streptophyta > Magnoliopsida > Poales > Cyperaceae > Rhynchospora > Rhynchospora breviuscula. The sequence continues at coordinate 57,784,297 of CM050398.1, read as the reverse complement.
CGTGCCAGAAGCCGTATGTGTATTATATGTCTGATGCAAGGTTTGATGCGGCCAAGCGGACCACCATGACAAGGTATGATCTCAACAATACTGACCGACCGGCTTGCCGGTGGAAGATGTTCGACCCGGCTGAGATTCTGGACCATATTGTTGTGTACAAGAAACCAGACCCTGCATTGTGGGACCGGGTAATTAACTTCTCCTTAAACCCTCCATGTTGACTTTGACTATATTTAGCTATTTTAATTTTCCAAATTTGCTCTCTTTGGAATTGTCGCTATCATCAGACTCGGTTTTCTGTGTTATTTTTAATTCTATTTATTGTCATGTTAATGCTGTATACATGAATTTGCAGTCTCCTAGAAGGAATTGCTGTCGGGTATTGGCCACACCGGGCGGTGACCAGAGCAGTATGACCATTGATGTAGGTGTATGCAGGGAAGGCGAATTCAGTCAGATTTGAGGTCTTTACTAGCACTTTTTAGTAGTCTTTATTTTGGATACATTTTAAAATTGTTTTGGTGGGGATTGCTGGAAATGCGCATAGGAAAAAGGAAAAAGGATCTCCCTTTTTAAAAGATACTCTAAGCACAAGTTAATAGTAGCAATGTAGCATGGACCGTTGTCTAAACAAAGGTGGTCTAGAAGTGACAAAAGAGAAGGTTGACGAGAAAGGTTTTGTGGGGAAGGGGAATTTTGTTTATTTAGTTCTGTGAGGGCATGTGATTACCTAAAAAAAAAGTTGATGGTTTGGTTGAGTCACGAGAGAAAGGATGGGAATAGAGATGTGTCGCACGCATCATGCACAGAAATGGGCCACATTATTTGAGTTTTGTTTTGTTTTTAGGGTGTGAGACGTGACTTGACTACTCTGGTGCTTTCTGCCATGAATATAAAGACAATTGAAGCCTGTTGAAGAGGTCAGAGCTTGAAGCAGTATGCTGTCCAAAACACTGATAAAAACAGTACAACTGATTTTGCGATAACTATTGAATAGCTTCTCTCTCAATAAAAGAAAAGAAAAAAAAAAAAGAGAAGGGTTGAGATAGTGTGTCATTGACTCATTGTTCAAGTAGGACCGCGTGGAATAGGCTAGGCTGAGGGGACCCACTGACTTATTTGTAGAGCAATTAGGGTTTCTGAAAAATCTGCTTTGGAAATTTTCTTTTCCTTTCTTGTTAATTGTTTTTCATTGATGTACCTACATTTCGCTCAAAAGGTAAATGGAAATTGGAGACCAATCAGTGCTGTGTTTAGTACCATACATATTTTGTCAGTTAGTTTTTATTGTGCTAGTTTACCTTTTTTGTTGTTTCCGACCAACACCCAACTGAAAAAACGAATAGTAGGTGGTGTTACTATCTGTCATCAACTCGCAATGACTAAATTTATATTTTTCTAAATTATTTTTAAATTATAATTTTATAGATAGTTATGAGGAGGGAAAAACCGTGTTTGAAAAGACAACACTATTAAGTTTATTTATTTGAAAGGACTTGAGGCATTTCGTGATTTTGACACTAAATTTCCTTCTCTATGAAGAAAACGGTCGAGTCGCTTATTACATAACACGAGTCAAGTGCAATAAGTTTATGTAGGAGAGTTGTTATTGAAACTAAACTGGTGTTGTTGATATTAAATATTTTCTTTTGTGTGTTTACGGTGCTTAAATTTGCTTCATATAAAATAACGGAAGAGTGACGGACCATTATATCTTAAACTCTATAGGTCATTTGTGCTAAGACTGTACAGGAGAATCTAAAATAGAAAAAGAAAATGGGAGATGAGTTCCGAAATTATATCCAGCTTTGATATTTTTGAATTCCGGTCATACTTTTTTACTTTCCAAATTATAAAGTTCAATACTTTAATATCGTTGAATAATTTAATTGCACAAAAATAATTATACAGAAACAATATAAAAAGAAGTAATAAGTTTTGGGTCAAATGGGTCCGAATCTAGTGGACCAGTACGCAGCTCTTTGGTGGAGTATGACGCGCATTTTGGTCTTAAAACATTTTCGACGATAAGTACACCTAACAGAGGAGCATAGGATTTTCTGTTACAAACCTTCATGTATTCTAACATAAAATGAATCACTGGCACAAAATCCATCTAGCAAATCACTCCCCCTATTGGAATTTTCTCTAAATAAAGTCTACAAGCCACACCACTAGCTGTACCATGACTTGAATGAATATGTAATATGTAATGGAAGCCCACCATTCCACCACATAAAGCGGTCCCGGATCTTCCCTTCCTGAGGCATGTTTTGTTTAGCTGCGTAAGCTTCCTGGTCATTAAATCCACCGTCTTTGCAAGTAGTTCATTTAATTAAGAACTGGCGCGCAAAGTACGAGGACAATTGACAACCGTGTGATATTAAGTCGTGAGAGAAACTGAGCAAGGTGGTCCCGCGTTAGATGCACTAGTTGAAAATGATTAAAGCTGAAAGCGTTTCTTCTAGAAAGAAATTTGCACTTGTAACTACCATTCAAGAACAAACTTAAGACTATTTTCCAACTGCCTTCGACTAAATTTGACCAGAGTGGACCGTGAGTAATAAATAGATCAGTACTGCACTATTGTATCATCTATTCATGTTTCAATCCCTCTGATGTGAAACTAAGAAGCAAACATCAGTAAGCTGTGAAACTAAATGAAGACTGCTGGTTTGTTAATTGCATTTGCATAGTTCTCTGGGTAGTTAGTGCCCCTACCTTGCGTAACCTCCGCAGAAAAATTAGGGCTGTACACGATTTAGAAGAAATATGCTAAAACCATATTTGTGCCTATTATTTATTGAGCTGGGAGAGATATTAGACGTATATTAAAATACAAAAACCATCTAAAATCTATATAAATTCGAATAATTTATAATACAGATTTGAAAACGAAAATCAAGGCGAATAATTAAAAGAATGTATATATATTACCTATTCACTTGTAAAAGGAATCGATCAGATTTTGTAGCAGAAAATCCGGAATAATTTTCAGTGTTTTGAAATTTCAATGCCGTACCAGACCAAAATCCAGTATTTTCTGTAATTTCGTCTCATTTACCGGATACTGCCGGGACAAATACAGCCGCTATTCCTGTCCCCATTTTTACCAGTATTTTTGTCCGAAATGGTGCGGTATTGAAAACACGGGTTATTTTTTAGGCAGTACAATGCGCACACGTCTCAGCTATTTTTACAAATGAATGGATCTGCAACATTATTTATCACAGACCAAAAAGAGAAACTGTGAACAAAAATAATCTCCATTCTCTTTTCCATTGTGTATTCCAAGCAGGCACACAATTAAACTGAAGTGTCGACACAAATTTACTTCCATTCTAACTATTCCACAGAAAAACAAAAGCACAGCAAAAATTGGTGGTGGGGTTTGAAAGAACAGTATCTATCCGTGGGTGAACCTGTTTGATGGTCAACTTTGCAACATTTTACCTGACAAGGAAAAATCAACTCAATTGAAAGATTTAAACTCACGGAAGAATTACAAATTACTACAAGATCTGGAAATCAAAATGTTCATTTGTTTATGTGATTACCTTTTTTACAATGTTAAAAAGACTGAAGAGTGCTTCCAAGCTCAGCACCATTCTGTCTAATGATTTTTGCAGCTTGAATCAAAATATCTTGCTCTGCCGCAAACAACTCATCTTTTCTCTACAATAATTATTCAAGAATTAATTGCGAAGGAAGTACAAGTAATGACACCAACCCATCAGGTCTTCTCTTAGTTTGATAGGTCAAAAAGAGAGTTAGATATACCCATTGCTAACTTTACAAGAATCAAATGACATATCTATTAATCCCAATTCATATGTATTTTTCACTTAAATTTGATGAAAAATATACAACTATTGGACTATTGGTACATATATATCATTGCATACGATGCCATAACAATGACTTGACAATCTCAACAATTTATGGATCCATAATTGGGTGCATGTATAGCTTACCAACCAAATTTTATGCAAATCAAGTGCTGTTTAACAATTCATCAAAAGCTATAAAAAATAGAACATCACAAATTTCATTTTTTTTAATAATGACAAAACAGACAGCATATCTCGTCAGTTTTTTTATGTTTAACCATACAGAAATAAAGAACACATGGCGTCAGATTTAAATTTAATGTTTATGCCAACTATAAAGATTGTCAAATAAAATCCATTCTCAATCAACCACAAGTTACTTGAATGCTGCCAGGTTTGGTCACGTCTGGGTGTTGAATACTTGTGTTAAATTTTTAATAATGCAAACTATCTTCTAAATGCTGCCAGGTTTAGTCAGGTCTGGGTGTTATCTATCTCAACCTACAATCCTCGTGTTGGGTCAGGCAAGAGTTGGCATCACAAATATGACGAACACTAAAGAAAGCACATTAAAAGAAAATGACAAACCATGGATTTAAGGTTGCAACCAATTGTGAGTTCACCGTGCGAACTTTCAAGCCGAGAGAGATAGCAGAAAGGAGCATCTTGACCTAAGAAAACTTGTGGGTTGGATTTGAGCATTTTCTTGATCTCTTCAGAAATTGGGGGTATCTTATCTATATCCTCAACCCTTATGGGTACCTTTGTAAGAGAGGACCGCCACTGAGCTCGAGACTTGTTCACAATCACCTGACAAGGTTTGGAAAATTAGAGAATACTGGCATAACAGAATCCTGTTATTTCTGCAATCACTATATAAATACCAAACCTGACTGGAGAACAGGGAGTTTGGAACTATAACAGGGAATTTCTCTGGATTGATCAAAGATGTAGTCGTAAGCCCAATGTCAATTACTTGTCCATCTATTGATCCAGCCTGCACACTCAATAGAGTAAAATGTCATAAACTCCATTAAAAATACAAAATGCTATTTTTAGAATATTTCTACTCTACAAATAACAGAAGAGATAAGGAGGTACTTTTATGTTGTCACCAATAGAAAATGGCTTTGAGAATTGCAAAGAAAATCCACTGAGCATGTTACCCAATATATCTCTAGCAGCAAAAGCAGTTGCCACACCTATGCCAAAGACAAAATGAAAAACTTTTGTTATCATTATATCCTTTGAAGTTGATTCGGAATATACCTGTCAAAATGACTAAATGTAAATATTTGGCTCCTTGAAAGTTTATGCTCTCTAATTTACCCATTATTAGGTTAATTCTATTTAGACTCATGTTGGCTTAGAAATTGAATTAACATCTGCCCTCAATCCCTCATCACATAAAGGCCAGGTTTCTCAGAAAAAGAGTCCCAGCACCCTTTTTGAATAGGTAACAGTATCCAATATTAGGACAATCATCAGCCTCGGTACTTTTTTCCCCCAATAAAAATGTAATAAAAAATTGTTATATATTTATTGGGTGTAAATGTGTAATAAAAGAAAGACCTGCGTCTGTATTAACAACAAACTGGACATGGTACAACTCAAGTAGCATATCAATTTAGTAAAATTACACCTTGAACTATTTAATGCTAAGTCACTACCTCCAACTCCACCAACGGTTAGAATTGATTGTACAGCAACCCCACATGCCTCAGCCAGGCCCATCACACCGAGGACAATAAGCCCAAGTGAAGACACCTTGTCAAGTGCTGACAATTTCTCCCGGTCAAGTCCAACATTAACTTGGTTAGTCACAACACTAGAAAGGAAGTTAGTTTTCCACCTCTGAAGAAACCAAACCAGTGATACCACTGCTGCACCCCTCCATAATTGTGGGAGATGTGCTGAAATACTTGGTGCAATCATTGCCCCTCTACAAATATGCAATATATTGAATAAGTATGGTGGGAGATTTCACCAGAAAGCAATGAGTTATGGCTTTGCTCTTAGGCCCCGATCAAAATCCATTTTTTTTTTAACGTGGGATTTCATTTCATTAGAAATTTTTTGATCAAAATGAATAGATTTGGTGTCATTTGGTTGAAATTTCTATGTAATTAGATCCAACGAAATCCTGGGAGATCAATTCAAATGAAATAAAATCCCGCGTTAAAAACATTTTGATCAGGGCCTTAAATTTATTAATTCCAGCAATTTTCAAATCATCTATACTCTAGAGTCCATGTCAAGTAATAATGCTTTCATCCTCTACACAAATATGCCTTGTTCAGAATAATATTTTATTCAATAAGTAATTTATAGACGAAAGAAATATTCAGACAAACTAGAAAACATAGCTATATCTGCAAATAAGGATACATGAGAGGAGTTTTCTACACTATAACTAAAAAAACAAGGTATAAAAACTACTAAAATAAAGATGATAGGAAGACTTACATTTCAGAAAAGGCCATAAAAGTGATCAGGTATTTCGCAGGGTCCTCCAAAGCATTCCACATGCTATTTTTATAAGGTATCTCGATCTTTGGTGACCCGCCCAACAGGGCCAAAAGATTATTCTGTGAAGTGTATTTGTGAAACTGCCGAAATAAAACAGGCATAACAAACCAAGCAAGCACCGAACCAAAAAGGGTCCCGCCAACTGGTACAACCACTTTCTCCCAATTTGGGTTAGATTCGTACCACTGTTGTAGATGCGGCATAAGCGAGTCTGATATCTCTTTTGCTTTGTTGCTGACAGTTGTGGTGGCATCTCTGGTAGACTGGTATGCCTTATCAAGGAACTCAGTCCATTTGGTACCATCATCAGAACTGTTGGGTTGAGCACTTGATGAATAGGACCGATGGTAGGTTGTAATGCTGAGTGTAGTGGGGAAAAGACTGTTTTGTGAGTGAAACATGTGTTGTCTGAAAGATTTTGTATGGGTCGGTGGAAAGTGGAGAACTGGCACTTTGGCCTTCTGCCATACAGAATGCGAGACAAGAATTTGGGGTCTTTCAGGTGCTTGAGTAATTAAACTTGTTGAATTAATTATGGCGGCATGGGGTTTGATTGTTCTTTCTCTAAAGTAACTCTTGCCGGCAGTAAGATATGAGCTACCTAGTAGCTTGTTTACTCTATTCATTTTCTCTATAACTTTGTACTGCCAATTATATCATCTGTCACCAAATAGCTCAATATTAGAACAGGAATATGTTGTATGGTGTAAGGAAGAAGATAATGAGAAAGATTATCAATTGTAAGCAGTAAATTCAGAAACCACAATCAAACATACATCCTAAAACTTCCAGATTATCAAATAACTAAGGAAACACACATATTGAGTTATTGACCCATCAATGTATGAACAATGTTGCATTTTAGCATACTAGGAAACTATTACAATAGATGCTTTAAAGGAGTAGCCTTCAACAGATCATACAAGGACTCAAAAGAGAAAATCTGTATCTAGCATTACATTTTTAAGAAGTTCACTGCATCTACAAATCTCAAATGGTCAAACCTGTGTTGTAGGAACTTTTGAAACAACCTTATATTTCTTTCCTTTAATCAGTAATTTCAGTGGCAATAGTTTGTAACAGGACTAATTTATAACTTAAAAAGGAGAACTAAACCAAAACTCTATCAAAATTTCAATCTAAAAAACGGAAAACTAAGACAACAGGATATTTCCGAAGGAAAAGACAAAAAACTTACTTAGTTTACCTATCGATTCATCGAAAGTTTCTTCGATGAAACGTGGAAATCGAAATGGACAAATCGCACTTTTCCCCCTTACCAAGGTTTATGGAGTCGCAACTAGTCTGGCGAATCAAGAACGAACGGTCTCCGAGGAAGAAAATACTAGCGCGAATCTCAAGAGGATCAGACTACGGTAGGCCGTTAGATCAAAGCATCCACGGAAGCAGTCGGTCTGAACTTGCAAGAGGGGAAAAGGATTTTGACTCTCTCTACAGTTTTAGTAAGAAAGGCCGAGTACCTGAGCCTAGAAAGGTAGGCCCAAAATGGAGATTCTCTCGGGCCTTAAATCAGCTAATCTAATATCATCAGAAATGATAACTGGTTAATTAGTATTAACCATCCAGCGAATAACCATCCACACCATCCAGTGTGATGGAGTGCTCCCTCGCCCTCTGTTTATCGCGCCTCCCCTCCCCTCCCCTCCCTCCCTTCCTTCCTTTCATGTCTGCGTTTTCTCCTTCCACTCCCTTCTTCCGTCTCCCCTTCCCTCCTTCATTCCCCCATCCCTTCCATCCTCTCTCCCTGTGCCTCCTTCCCTATTCCTCTCTCTCCTATGTTTCCACCTCCTTTATTCTTTTTTCTCTTCAGCTTCCTTTTAAGAATTTTACATATCCAGACGCTTAGTGATACTAAGAGATTATTTAATATACATAAGTGTTCAGATTGTTATAACATAGAGTATTTAAATTTAACATATCCAGACATTTTTGTTTGTTTATGAGTTCATTTTGGTTGTTATATTTGTTCACTTAATTTTTATATCTGTTCTCTTTGTTTCTTTTGTTCATCTATTTTTTGTATCTATTCACTCAGATATGATAAATGATGAGCTTATATGTATAAATGTGCAGCTAGTTGCAGCAAGAGATTATTCAATTAGTGCATTTATTAAATATAATTAAAAATTATCTTATAATTGTAACTATTCAGTTAGTTGCAATAAGAGGTCATCTTATAATTGTAACTGTTCAGTTAGTTGTAATTGAGATAAGGGAAGAGAGGTGGAGTCGAGGAGAAATAAAAAAAGAGAAGAGATACATATGAGGAGAAAAAGGTGAAGAGGAGATTAGAAGCGAAGGAAATGGGAGGGAAAGAGAGAGGAAAGACGAGGGAAGAGAGCACGAACAAGGGTAAATAAGGAGAGGACGAAGGGAGGGAGGACGCAGAGAAATAAAGGGACGCGGAAAAGTATATTGGATGGTGTGGAAGATTTTTTTGTTGGATAGTGTATATCAGCATTGTGATAACTGCATTATGCAGTTCTACTATCGCTTACCATCGTTTGAACAAAATGAACATATAAAATAGACAAAGTGGATACATACAAACAAATAAGTTTAATAAAAATAAGTTGAATATGCATATAAAAATCTGAACAACAATATAAAAATTAAAATCTAACTCATAATTGAATAAAGTTAACACTAATATAAACAAATTGGACACATAAATGAATAAAGTGAACAAATACAAACATGATGGCATGGGATGACACATGGAGAAATGGTAGATAGTAATTTCCATATCTGACTTCCTGTATCTTTTTCCTATTTGATATCTTTAACATCGTATTTTTTACGTGAAGACCGTTTGTGATAGTTAAAAATTCCGTCTTAAATTTTGCGGTTTTCAAAATCATACTACTCCTCTTACTCAAAGCTCTCTGGTTTCTTCTCCAAAACCTCATTTCTCCTTGGCATCACTCAACATAGTCATAGACAACTTGGATTTGATTAGAATAAATGAAGACGATGTCACGACCAATGCTAGTGCGGAGATCACAAGAGTGTCACTCTGGTCGACGTGATGATCGAAATGAGGAGGAGATTGCTACCCGATCAACATAAAGTAATAGCCCTAATGGAGAATCGATTTCTTATCATTGGTCCCTTTGATCAATGTATGGAGGAGATGTTTCGCAATGGCTCCATCGACATCACATTTGGCAACAACATTAGAAGGCCATTTTCAGTCCTCACTGAACCTCCTAGAGAACTTGATCCCAGAGCTAATCATGTCAGGCTCTAGGTCAGAATTGTTGACCTACCTTTCAGTTGGAGATCCTGGCATGGTGCAAATGTCTTTTTCAGATTTGGTAGAGTTCTACATGCCGTCGCCCCCACCTACATGGGTATTGATGACAGATTTATCAGTGTAGAAGTAATGGTAGAACATAAAAATAGAATCCCTGTTTTTCGTTCCTTTAAATTGCACATAAGAGCTGGTGGGGTGGATTTAGTTAGAATCCATTTTGTGGTTGAGGAACCCCAGGTTAGATATGAGTTCCATGAGTTTATCAGGTCTCTTTTCAGATTTGAATAGATAGCTCTGGATGAAGCTAGGTTTCAAGCCACTGCGAGGAACTTACCCAACCCACTATTACCAATTAAACCAGACATTGGTAGCACCATTGGTACCAAAAACGACCCTTCTGGCACCAGAAATGCTCTCCTCACTGGAGCCGACACTAGCTACACTAATAACAATAACAAGATGAAGTTCAAGAATAAGAGAGAGCCAAGAAAGATGAGGGGCAGGACCATATAACACCCTCTCTAATTCTTGCAAAGAAAAGAAAAATTGATGAGGTCAGTCCTAAAATGATCACCAGATCTCAAACAAATTCTGATGCAAGAGTCAAGGAACCTGGGGTTCTCATAAGTGACACCAAAGTGATTGCTCCTACCCACATCCTCTTACTGGCAAAGGTAATTAAGAGTGTAATAGTTGACTAAGAAGCACAGTTCAAGAAGCAGATGAAGCAGGCGAGGAAAGAGAGCTTGAAAAAACAAATAGAGGGGCTCGGACATACTAGTGGTCCTGTTGTACCTCCTGGATTCAACACCAAACCAGCTGTCCTTGCCATTCCTGCCAATACTACCCCTTCCATCCCTGCAATTATGAATGAAATTGTCCCCACCTCAACCAAACCTGCTACTACACAAGCAAAGACTCAATTTGATAAAACCATGTCCAAGACCTCTCAGCCTGAAATATTTTGCCAAATTATCTATTCATTATATTAGTCAGACTTAATTTCATCATTTTTCTAGAAAAACGTCACTTAATTAGACTAATTGTATTTGGGTCCAAGTCTTTTAGTCTAATGATTATCAAGCTCGATAGAATCCGATCTTTAGCCAACAATTTTCTTAATTGGGTTCAAGTATTATATCTTAAAAGTCCATTAATTAAGCTTAAAAGCTTAGAAAGATACCCTTGTAATTTATTTTTCTCACAAAAACACCCTTGAAACTCGTAGAATCCATGCTAGTGTCTCTATAACTCACTGTACTTGTTCCAAAGACTGGTACAAGGGCTGTACCACCTTAGTTACAATCTGTAACAACTATCTAAGCCACTGCCATACCTGTACATCTCATACTTTACTTATTCCATATCTTATTTCCATTATTACCCATCATTTAATCATCAAACAACACAATATGCATCCAACATACCATTTCCCCCAAAATTAAGCTAGTTACCCACTGATACAACATGTCTCCTCTCAATCAAGACAGTTAGGCCATAAAATAGTACTATTTCATGACCATATACTATGTATATGGCTCTATCATGCAACTTATCATCAATTAACCTACTGGTATGCATTTATCATACCAATTTATATCCCGTAGCTACCAGCTAAGAATTGATAGCCTATCCTTTCAACTGTTATGAAAAGATGGCTACAATTTTGGTAGCATAAGAATAATTGCAGTTTTCAAAAACAAGACTACTCATAGAAATTACCATTTTAACATGGCACCAGCCATGAGTCATTGCCATCCTAGTTGAACATCTCTAGAAGAAAAAAAATAATGAATAGACCAAGAAAAAGGTAACATGTGAGGTTTATTAAAGGCACACATGATCCAATACTTCCGTCTTCCTTGTCATCCATTTGAGAGATAGGAGTTGTTAATTAACCATGTTTTTGTGACACATCAATCTTATAAGTTGGTCTAAAACTTTTATGACAAGTAAAGTGTGAATCCATATATTACATGATGCATTACGAGTCGAGCTATCCGACTCTGACTCTAGTTCAGACTCGGGTACAGACTCGGAGTTAGAAGTGGCTGCTACATCAGATCCAAATCATTAAGGTGACACGAAGGTTGATGTGCGTATTAAGGTGACGCGAAGGTTGATTCGCATATTAATTAGTACAGTCTTCAAGATGATGGTCTTCAAAAATAGTTTGGTCTCCAAGAGTTATAATGAGCTTGGTTTCCAATGTAGTCAATGTTATTTAAGTTTTACTATTTCATAAGTTATTAAAAATTAGTAATTAATATTTTAATTTCCAAGGCAAGAAGCCATTTGTATTTAAAGGAGAATATGTCATCTTCTTCCTTAGACTATTTGATCTATGAAAATTATGAATTTTATGTTATTGTTTGTGTTATTTGATTGTTTCTTGTTATATCACTAAACCGAATATTTGTTCTGTACAACACGAGGCATATATCTCGAGGCGTCATGTCGTCAAGTGGTATCAAAGCGAAGTTCGATAACCACCTCCGCCTATCTCTGATAAGCAACCACCTCTATTTATTATTGACAACTGACAACCACCGTCATCAATCGCCGATAAGCATGTCCACATATCCAGCATTCACCATGGATCCAAACATTGCAGCATTTATCGAAGAGATGAAATTAGCTCGTGAAGAAGCCCGAGAACAAGCACAACAAACTTAGCAAAGCGTTTAGGTGTTAGCTGAACTTGTAGCATGCTTTACCATACCGCAACCTCCACCTAACCCACCACCTCACAATGAACTATAAAATCCAAACCAAAACCAAGTTTGTGAAAACCGTTGGGATGGCAAAATTAAAGTAGAAATATCCGACTTTGAAGGATGTATGAAAGTGGAAGATTATTTAGATTGGGTAAATGCAGTTGAAGAAATCTTTGAAGTGAAGAATGTTCCACCCGACAAGCAAGTAGCATTGGTGACTATTCGGTTGCATGGACGAGCTGTTGCTTGGTGGCAAGATGTTAAGTGGCGGCACTACAATGACAACTCCTCGTCGATGTGTATGGTGACTATTCTTTTACTGGAGAAGACGAAGAGATAAATCCCAAGAATGTTGAAGGAGAAAGTCTAATTTCCCATCAATTGTGTTTAGCCCCACCCACCAAGAAGGATTGGAGGCGACATGCTATTTTTAAAACAAATTGCACAATTGGTGGAAAAAAATGCAAGCTGTTGATTGACTCAGGGAGCTGGGAGAATATTATCTCTGAAGAGGCTGTAGTGAAGTTGAATCTTGTTACAACACCACACCTGCATCCCTACAAGCTCGGTTGGGTGAATCAAGGCTCAGAGATTTAAGTTGGCAAGAGATGTCAGGCGCAATTTGTTATTGGTCCGAACTATTCGACGACCATTTGAGCTGATGTCGTGCCGATGGATGCTTCTTACTTAATCCTAGGACGACCATGAAAATATGATAATAGTGCTATATATGATGGAAGGAGACACGTGTACATGATTCAAGTGAGAGAAAAGAAGGTGATTTTGAATCCGATTCAAAAGGATATTTTGCCTGAAAAGAAAGCGGGATTTTGTGTTCTCAAGGAGGAATTTGAGTGGGAGTTTGAGGAATCGGGTATGTGTTATATTCTTGCTTCAACTACTTTTACCAGTGACGAGGTCGACAACAACTCGCGTGGATTGATCCGACATGTATTGGTGCAGTTTCGAGATGTGCTACCCGAGGAACTACCCAATGGCTTACCACCTCTTCGCAACATTCAAGACCAAATTGATTTTGTTCCAGGTACTAATCTTCCAAATAAGGCTCACTATCGAATGACTCCACAACAACATGAGGAGTTAAAGCGGCAAGTACAAGAACTTCTCGACAAAGGCTTTATACAAGAAAGTATAAGTCCTTGTGCTGTCCCAATGCTACTAGTACCAAAGAAAGATAGGTCTTTTCGTATGTGTGTTGATAGCCGAGCAATCAATCGGATTATCGTGAAATACTGATTTTCGATACCATGTCTTGAAGATATGCTAGATCAACTTAATGGTGCCAAGGTATTTTCAAAGATTGATATCAAAAGCAGGTATCATCAAATCCGCATTAAACCTGGTGATGAATGGAAGACGGCTTTCAAAACTAAGGAAGGACTTTTCGAATGGTTAGTCATGCCTTTTGGACTTTCTAATGCACCGAGCACATTTATGCGAGTCATGAACCAAGTACTTCGACCTTTTCTCAACAAGTGTGTCGTCGTTTATTTTGATGACATTCTCATATATAGCAAGAGCCGAAATAAGCATGTGCAACATGTACGAGAAGTCCTTGGTGTTTTGCGTGACAATAAATTGTTATTCCTAGGGATGACATCAACATTGGTATTCCTAGGGTATGTTGTTTCAGCAGATGGTATTCGACCATACGAAGACAAAATTCGAGCTATACAAGGATGGCCAAGTCCGACTTCCATTACTGAGGTACGATCTTTTCTTGGATTAGCCGGATTTTATCGGTGATTCATAAAAGGATTTAGCTCGATTGCTGCACCATTAACTGATTTACTCAAAAAGAAGAATTTTGAGTGGAGTAAAGAGGCACAAGATGCATTTGATAAGCTCAAGAGCCTTCTTACAAAGGCACCAGTTCTCACTTTACTAGACTTCGACAAAATATTTGAGGTTGAGTGTGATGCTTCGACAGTTGGCATTGGAGGTCCTTTCACAAGAAAATATTTAATTGTATTCTTTAGCGAGAAACTCGGTGGGCCGAAAGTCATGTACTTGATATATAATCTCGAGTTATATAAATTTTTATATTAAAAAAAGTAAAAAAATTATATAACTTCAATAGTTAAAAAATATATAACTTTGAATGTCCAACATATAATATTTAAATAGTTTGTTTTAGTTTGCGACTTATGACTTTTTTGAATTAAAAATCATTTGTTTCATTTTTTGAAAAATTCAGGGACAATTAAAAAATAGAAAAAATAAAAATATCTTTTTTTGTGTTGCATCAAAATAAAGTTACAATCCCGTTGATCGAGAAACTAAAATATTTGTTCAAATTAAATTTCAGAAATGAATAAGTGATTTTAACTATATATATATATATATATAGAGAATAACTAATATGCACTGTGATGCATAAGGGGTTTTGTGCACCGGAATCTTGATCGTTCGATCCGCATCAAGAATCGTGCAGATCTGTGTCGCTGGATGTAAATGATATATTGTTCCTTCAATACTCTCCGCCTGTTTCTCTTATCCGAAACCTTGCTACGCCTCTTTCTTAAACCTAGACTCTCCGCCTACCTCTTGTCTCCGACCAAATAAAAATTTCAAAAATGTCTTCTCCGCCTCCAGTGTCGTAGAGTCCTCTCTACTAAACCAAGCCGTCGTCCTCACGCCTATCTTCTCCGCCTCAATCTCCCTTCTTCACACTCGCCTCTTCTCTTCTGACGATAGCGAGTACCTACAACATCTCTCTTGGAGTAATCCCTAGTACAGGTTCGTCCTTCTCTCTCTTACCTAGTTTACTTTTGGAAGTGTTTAGTAAATTGAATAAAGGAGAAAGAAATCAAAGTAGCGAACTACATCTAAGAACCTTTCTGAGTTCCGTTCTCTCACTATTAGTCTACCAGAATGTTCTATGATACTGATTTTCAGCAATTTTTGCTTTGTTTTGTAATTTTGATTTTACCGTCATTGTAACTTTAGCTTCTCGCTAAAAAAACCTTTTATTTATTGAAAGATGAAGCCTTTGAGCCCCAATTTTGTTAAAAAAAAAAGAGCCTTTCTGAGGCCGAAGCACTTTGGGCTTATTTTAATTTTGTTGTTCTTGTTATGTACTAGTCATCTGTAGATGAAGAAAGGTCATAATTTATATTTGTATAGGTTACACAATGAGTGATTGAGTGATTATAACTACTATCTTTTAATTACCAGTACATGAAAGAACTATTTAACGATTGAACAATTAGTAACCAGATAATATGTTGCAAGATCTAATAATAATGACACTAGATTTGCACGGGTGCAGGTAATTGTCTCACTTTTTTATGAAACATAGTTCTATTGAAGTAAACAATTGAACAATTGGTAACTATATTTTTTATGTCTTAAATTGTGGCAGATCAACAACCCTTATATTGATTTGGAGAAGGTGATTGAAGAAGAGAGTAGGAAAGTAGAAAGTATTGAGATTCATGTTGGCAAAGAGTTCAAATCACCTGATGAGGCATACGGTTTCTATTGACCCTTATATTGATTCGGAGTTTGAGCGATCAGAATGTAGGGCCTTTTGATGGAGAAGAGCACGATGAAGGCCATGACTATGAAGAAGAGGACGATGAAGAAGACTATGAATGAGATAATTTGTGATTAGTAGAATTGATTAAGTATTACTTTTTGTGATTAGCATATGACTAACTATTGCATTTTGTGATTAGAAAATGACTAAGAATTATATTTTGTGATTAGAAAATGTCTAAGATATGTATGTCAGTTAACATGACTAAGAAAAATGGTAATTGAACTTCTTGCTATGACTATGAATGATTTATATGTCTTGCTTTATCTGTATTTCAGTTTGATATGTTGCTTTATTTTTTATATGCTATTCAGGTCTGTACAGGGCATTATTTTTCCGTTTGTAAACAAGCAGCAGCAGTGTACATGTAACAACATATTGCTTAAATCATGTTTAAATCACGTTTGTAACAAGCCATGTTGTAACCATATTGCTTAAATCATGTTGCATGGCACGGAACTAGGCAACCATATTGCTTAATGATCAAACTGAATTATTATTCTCATTTTCAAACGTGTATGTCTTTGATATACTATATTTGTCTTTGATATGTATTAGTTTTTGCAAATAAATGGGTGCATGTAAATAGCATAGGCTCCATATGCGTTAAACAAGCATACATATACATTCAGAGATTACAATAATCAAACAAGAAAACAAGCATACATATAAGCACACGTCTCAATTCATCCATTACTAAACAACACTACAAATTAGTTCAGTTACTTCACAAGACAACACTAAACCTGATTTGTCTCTTTGAGATCACTTAACTTAACAAATTAGTTCAACTACTTTACTAACTCTTAATCCATACTATATACAATCTGCATCTACAAAAATAAACCTCAGGCCAGGATTAAAGACTGTCCACGAGGTTTTCAAAACAGCCAACTCGTTGCAATGACAATGTGGAAAACCATTACTCACATTTGAACCTTCAATTTGGATTAATTGAAGGCAACCTGGAGAGAAATTGAGTAAAAAAAAATCAATTCTAATCAGTTCATAATAAGATTTGTGTACAAGATTAGGTGCGCTATAGTATTTTGGTAAGTCCTATTTAGAAGGTTATAAATACCAGTATTCCTGGTCTGTAAAACACAACTCAATACAACATTCTCATTCATTCATCTCTCTCTCAATTTACATCTTCTACTCTTTCTTCTAATTACTAGATTATTAAAGTATCTTCACAATTATACACTTGCATTATTCAAAACATTACTGCTAGGTCAAATTAGGTCAAAATAAAAAGCATTGTCCCAGGTTAAAATACATGCATTATGCATAAATTACACCAATAGGTCTAGTTCAACAAAATTTGGTCAAATTAGATCAAAATAGAATTTCTCTTATCCCAAAATCAGTTCAAAATCAGACCAAAATCAGTTCATACAAACCCAAATCAGTTCAAAAAAACCCAAATCAATTTAAAATAGACCAAATTAGGATCCCTGTCATCTCCCAAAATAGTTAAAAATAGAGCTCTGGTTATCTTCGAATTTTCTGGTAAAAGAAGAAAAAAAAGAGTCTACATAAGAGAAGAGAGCTCTGGTTACCTTCTATTCGAGAGACTGTTGCTCGAGCTAGAGATAGCTCACACAGGTTTCTAATCCTTGGTCTACTCAAAATCCGTTGTCATCCTTGCTCGCTGTCATTCTAGGATTTGTCGAAGGTGAGCGATGGAGAGGAACGATCGAGCCTCAATTTAGGGTTTGCTGAAGAGATTCGAAGGAGAGTATGGATCTACGTTGATGTACAGGAGAGGTGGAGAAGAGAGGCGAGGATCGATTTCTCTCTATGATTTTTCTCTTCGAATTTCTTTCCTGAGAGGAGAGGGAAAAGAGAAGCAGACGAGGGGATGATATATTGTTTTCTCTTCCTGGGATATGGGTTAAGAGAGGCGGAACATATTAACATAATAATACAGCGAAGGAATAACATAACATGTCCATCCAGCGACACAGATTTGTACGAATATTAATGCGCATCGAACGGTCATGGTTCCAGTGCATAAAACTAGATATGCATCGCAGTGCATATTAGTTATTCTCTCTATATATATATATATATATATATATATATAGAGAGAGAGAGAGAGAGAGAGAGATACTTTGAATTTGAAAATTATAACTTATAAATTTTCATTATAACTTTCAATGCCCTCATCAAATGAAGCTTTTAACAAAATAACAATTATGTTCACTATAATATACTTAAACCAACCTTTAGAAAAGTTCAAAAAACAAAATTAAATACTTCCAACCCCCATCCTCTCTAGTAAATGCGGCACAAAACACAAAAAAAAAAATTAAATAATGCATCAGACGTGAAAAAAAAAACGCTATAGCGGCAATGGGACTACCGCTATAAGGCTGGGCTATAGCGGCACTGTCATTGCTGCTATAAGGCTAGACTATAGCGGCACTGTGCTCTTATAAAAAAAAATACTGCTTTGTTCTATTTAAAATTCTGAAGGACAATTTTGTCTTTATTAAAAATTTTCCTTTCTTTTTGGTACTGTCTACTAAGATGTGGATTTGCTCAAAAGCGAGAAGAAATTTTGCAATTTTGACATCAATAAAATGATAAAAATTAGCCCGGCGTACTCCATTTCGCAAAACCAAAGAAAGAAGTCCCTTGCTTAACTACATTCTTCACAAGTAACTCTGAAGCAACCTTCGAGGTGCTCAGCCTTTACTAGAAAAATTGCCCTGGCAAAAAGAAAAAGAAATTACACAAACAGTGCTATATATTTGTATCATTCAAATAAGAAAAATTGTTCGTTTTCAAATATCATTGTTAAAATATATCAACACGAAAAACGAGAACAATTGAAACCATATATATATATATGACAGATCCAAACCGTCTAATATGATCTCCCTATTAAAATCTCCATGCTGACCAAATTTTATATTTGTTTTTTAGATTTTTAAGTATTTTTTTCGGATTTTTAAAAACTGTTGTTTTTGAACGGTTCAGAACTAATTAGATTAACGATTTTCTAAAATTTCAAAAAAATACTTAAAAATTTCAAAAAATTATAAAATTTGGTCTGCATAGAGATTTCAATAGGGAGATCATATTAGACAGTTTGGATTGGTTATTTTAAACTATATTTAGGAGTTTTGATCGCAACTCACCGACCCTTTGGTGAGTTGCAACTCACCATAGCAAAACTCTCTCTCTCTCTCTCTCTCTCTATATATATATATATAGTGGATGAATAAAATACACTCTAGTGTACGGATCGTCTCCCGTACACCAGAGTCGTTTTTGAAATCCAAAAATCAAACAGTCAATCCTAACCATTCAAGTTGTTCTCAATATTGAAAAATTCTTGGAGACCAAATTTTACATTTTTTCGAAATTTTCTGTTATATATTATGATATTTTCAAAAAACACTACAATTGAAGCATTTCAGGCCCTCCAATTTGAAAATATCATAATATATAGTAAAAAAATTCAAAAAAATGGAAAATTTGGTCTCCAAGAGTTTTTCAATATGGAAAACAACTTGAACGGTTCGGATTGACTGTTTGAATTTTGAATTTCGAAAACGACTCGGATGTACGGAGACGATCCGTACATCAGAGTGTATTTTATCACTCCTCTATACACACACACACACACACTTTTTTAATGATCATAGAATTTTCACGCCTTTAATGATGAATCAGTACACCTACATTGTAAATTCTCGTGAAAGTGAGTTTATTATAATTAAGAAATGGGAATTGCTTTTCATCATCCCCTGGATTCTATCATCCCATCATCCTTAGAATCCTCGTTAATTATCCAGTGCCCTCATTAATAGAAAATCCAGGGGATGAGAGAATGATAGAATCCAGTGTACTCTTTAATTACTCATTAATTATCCAGCGTCAGGGGATGAGGACAGACGTTATTTCTAAAAAAAAAAAGACAATTAATATTTTTTTCACTGGACATAACGTTATTTCCAAATAAATTTATAGAACAATTACTATATTAAATAGAACAGTTATATATATTAGCTAGAACAATTATAACAATTATATATATTAATTAGAACAGTTGCTATATTAAATATAACAGTTATATATATTAACTAGAAAAATTACTATATTAACTAGAACAGTTGCTATATTAACTAGAACAGTTAATAAGAGTAATTGTTCTAACTCTGAAACTAACTATTCTAATTAATATTACTAATTGTTCTCGAAAAAAATTAACTGTTCTAATTAATGTTACTAAATGTTCTCGAAAAATAACTAACTGTTCGAGTTGTTCTGGAAAAAAAAATTATGCTGGAAAAAAATAATTACGCTGGAAAAAAATGCTAATTGTTCTAGTTAATGTTACTAACTGTTCTCGAAAAAAAAATTACTGTTCTAGTTAATGCTATTTTGAATCAGATGGGGGGGAGGGGGAGGGGGAGGGAGAGGGAGCGAAACAAAGAAGAAGGAGGGGATGATTCTCATTAATCCTCATTAATTATTCCAGGGGATGATGGAATGATTCTCATTAATAAGGCATTATCCTCATTAATGATTCCAGGGGATGATGGGGATGATCCTTATCAGTCTAGCGAATTATTTAATCAGGAATTCTTTTTTTTGAATTGTCCTTCCAAACATAACTTACAAAATCAAAACAGGAGTTCGTAATTCTTCTTTAAAAAAAAAAATGACAGATTGTTAATAGAAGTTGGAGATTGGTTGACATATAAGCTAATTGAACACATTTCTAGATTTGGTTTCTAGATTTGGAATTTAGAGAAAAGAGATTTCCAGTTTATTGGATTTGATTTCTGCAAGAAGGAAGAAGGAATATATATAATATGCAATAGCGTAGTTATAAACTCACATATTACTCGACATGATAAAATTGAATTGAAATGACCTAAAGTGAATTGAAATAACAAAAGGAGAGGGGAGGGGGAGGGAGAGGAAATCTCGGCCTTATAGATTGGTTTATATTCATGTTATATGGCCTATGGCACGTTTTTGACCCGCACTATACCTTGTAGCGCGGATATAAACCATGCTATAAGGAGAGAGGACACAACGCGGCTTATGTACCCGCGCTATCTCATGATTCTTGTTAAAAAAAAATTCATGGTTACGATTAAATTTTTTTAATATAAAATTCTTCTTATTAAAAAAAGCGGTTATTTTTTTCCAATATATTTTTTTAGTAGGATTAAAGCCTTAGATGTTACTTCGAACTTTATAATAAACATTTTAAGAGTTTCACAAATGATATAAAAAAAAAATATAAATCAATATGTTTTATCGTTATCAAAATGTTTTTTATCTTGGTTAAAATTTCATCTTAATTCCACTTAACAGCCACTGTTAAGTTCTCTAAAAAAAAAAAATTTCATCTTAATTATCAACGGTTGTGAATTTAGCTTAAGGATTTAATATAACAAACAAGTGTGTGTTAGCAAAATAACCAATTGTATATATGTGCGATAAACAAGTGTGTATTCTAAAGTATATATGAAAATGCATAAATAATATTTATATAGGCATATAGTTACTAAACCTGTAATTCAAAATAAATCATCCCGAAAACGAACGTATTTATTTTAAATAGATCAAGTCAAAACACAAGCACCTATCAGGTTCCGAGCATAAACTGACAATATTGCTAAAGAATTAATTGTTGGTTCTCCAACTTGCTTCCAAAAACAAAATTCAATAAGACAAAATTGGATATAATCTCTCAAATCTTGGAAATAAAGATTAAATTATTCTCTCTTGACAATTCTAAAATTATTTTTCACTGCAGACTGAGTTGGATGGAAGTACAATTTGAGAAAAAAAATAAATAAGACGTTAACTAAATGAATTAATTAGTTATAAATAATAATAACTAGAGTTTGGCCCTCCAGGACCTGATGAGTAAAATATGACGGCCTCGTTGGAAAGGGATTGAAGGAGGTTTGCGCGTGGGAGCATGCGCCGCCACATAACTGCCACACTTCAGCTCATGGCAGCATCGCACATTACATAAACGACGTAATATTTTTCTTATTTTTTTTTTCAATTTTTTAGTGTTTCTTCTGTTTAAGAAAAAAAAAAAAAAGAAAGAATATCCAATGTTACATATAATCCACCAGTCCACTTGTATCCTTGTCAACGGGTATAAACCGATCATTCCTAAATAATCAATAAGGGAACGATTAAAGTATTTGATTCTCATTATATAACAAGAAGTAAAATTGGATAATTAGTACGAGGAGGGGTTCAATGCATAAATTTTCAAAGAATTAACCCTCAATCGAGTTGTCAAGGACAAACATTTTGAGTGTGTTAGTGGATTTAAAATCTAATTAACTAGGAGATCTTTTTTTTAATATTTTGAATTTAAAAAAGGGGGAGATATTAATTCTATCTTTTTTTAAAAATGCAATAACTTTTACAATGCTATATTATAATGTTACGATTTCAATTTGTTTATACTATTAAAATTTAAACCAAATGTTGAATTTAAAATGTTTTTTTTTTTTCATTTCTAGAGATATTCACGTAAAATCTTATTATTTTTAGAGTTTAATATGTACTTGTCCCTAATATTAAAAAATAATTATATTAAAATTAATCTGTCACATTGAAATAAATTCGTTCATTTTTTTATCACTAATAGAGTAAAATTATAATTTAAACTTACAATTTTTTATGAAATTTTATGTAGATGCATTTCTTCAGAAAAATAACTCCAAAATCATCACAATAATATCCATGCGTACATATGTCAGTAGGACTGCAAACGCAACTCCGTTTAACCATTGATCGTTTCGTTTCGTCCCCTTCGAATTGGTTAACAAAACTATTTTCTGTTTTGTTTGTTAAATAAAATAGTTGACGAAACTGGCCTCTTTTGTTTCGTTTATTTTCGTTTAACCATTCTATGTCATTTTTTATGCATTTTTCATGTATTTTTTAAGTATTTGTAAAAAAAAATTTGATAAACCAAAAATATTGTAGTATCAAATCGATCAGTTATGCATGCAAAATAGAAAAAAAAAATATATAAAAGTTAATTGTCAAAGCAGCTAATCGAACACAATTACACGTTTTGGTAGTTTCGAAATAGGAAACCATGTATATAAATTAATTGTCAGTTAATTGATGGTTTCAATCGTATCGATCGTCTTTTGAAATGAAACGATTAACGCAAATTAATTTTTATTTCGTGTCATAAACGGAACGTTTAACGAAAATAAGGTGTTTCGTGATATAAACGAAATTTTTTAACGAAAATAAGGTGTTCCGTGATAGTTTCGTTGCGTTTGCAGCCTACATATGTGACCTCATGTATCGTATAGGTGAATCTACTTTATGGTGAATTTAACGTGGACCTATCAGACTTGTCAAGCATGTTAATTAGGAATGGGCCTGAACAAGAGAAGTTAGATCCTTACTTAGACTTACATTTCAAAAAATATTGTCAAAATTATAAATATTTTCTAAAACTGCAAATATAGTAGTTAAGATTATATTTGTGTATGAGCATTATTACCTTATTACTATTAAATTAAACTTGCTAATCAATTTCTTTTTTCTTTTTTAGACAGAATTGACAGAGGCTATTAATCAATTTCTTGTGAGTTTGATTTTCCAAATGAATCAGGTTGCATCAGATACACATTTCACTGTCGGACTTATATAAGGCAATCTATTATTACATATTTTTTTCCTGTGTTGGTTTTATAATAAGTAAAGAAACACCCGTAGGCCCAAGGCAATCTGGAAACACAAATAGCTGCTACCCCCCTATCGCATTAATTGCCCCTTCTACACGCAATTTGGCACCACCTTGATCCATGGCTCGCTTTGCTTTCAGTATAATCACTACCGAAAATACAAACCAAGTACACATGCATCAAATAAAAATATTTTGACATCTCAAAAGATTGGACTATGAATGACGCAAAGGCTGTGCCAAGAAGACAAGGCAAATTAATTTAGCCATGGCCTAGAAAAACAAAATAAAACTCTTGTTGGTTTCTTGTCCTAATAAAAAATCTAACTCTTTGTGTACTTAATTGTTTGAAGATGCGCAGCCTTCGAAAAAATTTGTTTGGAGATGCGCTCATGCGCAATATATACACAGACTAAATAACTAGTTAACTAGCATTTAATTAAGCCGGCAATGATCATCACATTAATACAATACTGTACTATAAAGGTTTATTCAGATGAGGTAATTAAATTAATGGTGCCTTTAATAAAAAGTGAATAGTGATTCAATTTCTATACTTTTGTACAGAACTAGCAGCAGAGCCCACCCAATGTGTGGGCGAATTTTAATATGTGAGAATATTATTTGACATTAATATATTATAGATTTTCAATAATCCAAAATGATCTTTGTAGGTAAAAAAAATAGAAAATTTATTTTATCTCCCACATGTCGACAATCAAATTATTTGGGAACTGATACTGGCAACAGAACATAAGAATCTTCCATTACTTATATATTTTCCCATTACATTTTACAAATATACAAACAACAGATTGTTAATTAGCAAAATGCGGAGGAAGTTCTGTGCAGGCGACAAGTAAAAAAAGGTTGCTGACAAAAGGTCGACCTTTTATTTGATATTTAAATTTGAACCGCAGATCATATTAGATTAACAAAATCAATGATCCATATTTGATATTAGAGGGGTGTAACTCCTTTTTATCTGAAAGTTTACGTCTTTTCCATGGATGTATTTATAAGTAGTAAAGATAAAGATATCTATATATTCTAATATTCCTTTCTTGGGACCGATATGTTAATATGTTATCCCACTCTTTCTTAGGGATTGGGGTGGGGGGGGGGGGTGCTTACCCCGAAGTGGAGCAAAGAAACTTTTTATTAAATTTTGTAATTTTGTTGGAGATAGTGGAGCAATAAGATTCAAACAGTAACTTGAAGCAATATAAGTTGACCTCGAAACATTGAGGGGATTCACCTCATATTTGTTAATCCCCAATCATGGCTGTTGACTTACAATATATAAATATAATTCTAAAAGAAGTACTAATATTGTGTCCCCGGTAGTGCACCCTCCGAATCGTAATTAACTCCAATCAATATTACATAACTAACATTTGTCATCTTCAACTAAGTGCTGATGCATCTATTAATCTCACCATTTTTTATTTTTCAGTTTCATTCAAACAATCCTACTTAAATAATAACTAATTTACATTTGCAGTCATAATAGACCCCGTTTTAAGGAAACATATTCTTTGAAACATATACTGTTCATCATTTTTGAAATCTCATGAACAATTTGGGGCTATTAACGAGGTGCACAAACTATTATCTGGGAACAGATTAAAAAATACCTTGTCCATGTTATCACTAAATTCTGAGGCTGAAATAAAAATGACGAATATTTTGGGCTTTTGGCACAATGGTGGCGGCATGAAAGGAGCAATTTTCTAAACGGATGGAGGACATGAAGCATGCCATCAACAACATATCAACCCTATAAAATGGAACAATTCTCGCAGAAAGAACTCAACACGAAGTACAGAAAAATAGATTCGGAGGGATTGATTTAAACATGAGCAGTAACACAGTGCCGGGCATTTCTTCGTTGCAGTCTTCTTCAATGCATGACAACAAACCAAATGTTCTGAAAGTAATGAAGATACTTCTGGCACTGGTATTTGCTGGATGGATTTTTATCTGGATCATAGTGCCGACGAGTACCTATAGGTACACCTGGTCACCAAAGCTTTATGCCGATACCAACTCAACTTACTTCGGAAGACAAGGTTTAAGTTATTCTTTTCTTCTTTAGTACTTCAAGTTATGTACGTATCCTTATCAAGTAAACAATAACATTTTCTTTTTCATATGACAGGGACCAATATTTTGATCTTCGCATTTCCTGTCATGTTCATTGCTGTTCTTGGGTGCATTTTCCTGCATTTGAGTAAGAGAAATGGCCATACAGGAAATCGCAGGTAAGTATATCAAGTTTTTCTCTGTTTTTCTTCTTATTTTATAAAGCAAAAGTGTAGGTTGGCATGGAGAAAAGGTCATATTTTCTTTTTTGACAGCAGCAAGTTCAGTTCACAGATGGCAGCATGGAAGAGGCCAGTGCTGGTAAGGGGACCACTAGGAGTCGTTTCAGGAATTGAGTTGGCCTTCTGTCTTATGTTTCTGGCACTTTTGGTATGGTGCTTCTGGACATATTTAAGCGTTAGCTTCTCCCGCCTTAAAATTCATGGTTCAGAGAAACTGTAAGGCATCACTCCTCTTTTGAGTTACTCGGCTGCTATATAATAAATTAATAACTAATCCAACAAATGATGGTCAGCTGAAAGGAACAAAGAATTTAAAATATGATATATTGAAGATTGCATAGGTTTTTATTTGGTATGAGTTAACTTATTAGTAGCACATGAATAATTTGCGAATGTCAGAAATTAACTATATATTTTGGATTCAACCAACCAAGTTACAGATTAATTAAGAGATGGCTCATATTTTTCTTTTCAGGTGGCAAGCTAAGCTGGACAGTGTGGGTCTCCGTTTTGGTTTAATTGGCAACCTATGCCTCGCCTTTCTATTCTTTCCTGTTACAAGAGGTTCCTCCCTTCTACCATTGATTGGCCTCACATCAGACTCATGTATCAAGTACCACATATGGTTAGGACATATTGTCATGACGTTATTTGGTGCACATGCCATCTGCTACATTATTTACTGGGCTTCAACAAACCAAATAGATGAGGTACTTGGTTTTAAAATGAACTAAAATAAGCAAGACACACACACACACACACTAATTCGTTTACTTTTTTCTTCCTATGGTAAACACAAACAGTTAAAAATTTAAATTATATAATAAATTAATGGAATAATTAGATATATGCCATTATGAAAAATTGATAATTAGAGAAATGCCACTCTTAAATTGTAAATTAGTTTTATGCCACTATAAAATTGTTAAAATTAGTTTTATGCCATTATTTTTGGTCAAAATTACAAATATGCCACTCAAATTAGAGAAATGCCACTCTATTTTTTTAAAATGTCCAAAATACCCTCTCATTAAGAAATGACAAAGAAATTTATTGACATGAATTAAATTTTAAATTTCAAATTTTGAAATTTCAGATTTTGAAATTTTAGATTTACAAATTTTCAATTTTTTTAATTTTGGATTTTAAAAATTTTGAACTTTCAAATTCATAATTTTTAAAATTTTGAAAATTTCAAATTTCAAATTTTCAAATTTTGAAATTTGAAATTTTATTTCTTTTGTTGATGGCGTAAAATCACTCATTTACTTAACGGTGACATATTTTCTAATCTTAATGTTTTACAATGGAATATTTCTAATTTTATTATTTTATAATGGCATATTTAAAAGGGTATAATAGTCAAATTAATTATCCGGTGGCATAAATTTAATTTTATCATTTAGTGATGGCATAAAAATAATTTGTCATTTAGTAATGGTATTTCTCTAATTTCTAGTTTTTACAGTGGCATAAACCTAATTAACCCTAAATTAATCGTCTTGGAGGAAACAGCACCAATCTCTAATGGGGTCAGCTTGGAGAAACTTATAATCTATCTCAGGAAATGCCCGAAAACTGATGCTATATTCAATTCTATTTTCATGAATTGACTGGATCAAGTGCTCTGACGAGCTTTTACTCTTTACTCTTTAGTACCTCCACCACCGATTCATGTTCCTAAAATTCACTTATTCTTAAGCATTTGCATACAAAAACAGTAATTAATCATCATTCTATGATTTGACAAATGAATAGTATGATTCATTTTGAGGATTACCAAAATTTATATATGGAAATGATGGTGGCTAGGAATAAAAGAACAAGGATTTAGTAACCCCTTTCCATGAACTCGATGCAATAAATTTCATTTTGCCATAACAGATGATAAAATGGAGCAAGACTGATGTTGCTAACGTGCCTGGAGAATTAGCCTTGCTCGCAGGCCTGGTCTTGTGGGCTACTACCTTTCCTCGCATAAGGCGCAAAATGTTTGAGCTCTTTTACTACACGCACCACCTCTACATCGCCTTTCTATTCTTCTTTATGCTTCATGTGGGAATCGGTTTCTTTTGCTTGGTTCTTCCCGGAGTTTATCTTTTCATGGTTGACCGGTACTTGCGGTTCTTGCAATCACGCACCAAAGTGCATCTTGTTTCAGCACGCCTTTTACCATCTGAAGGAATTGAGCTTAACTTCTCAAAGAGCCCAGGCAAGAAGCTAACTTAACCTTAGTAAAATTGGACTAATTCAAAAGGCACATAGTCACTTGGTCGGCACTTTTCTTTTTTTCTTTGTGCTGCACACTTGCGGAAACAAAATACAGTTTTGAATTAATTAAATCCCGTGATTTTTTTTTTCTATTTGTGACCGTTTTTTTACATTAGATAAATATAGTTTTTTATTTTCTGTATTTTCTATAATTAAAAATAGTTTTATTTTTTATTAAATATATATTAAAAATAATTGTGTCGATCATTATTTTAAGATAGATCATGCTGAATTTATTATCATTTAAAAAACATAGCGCTATGAAGCTAAGGTAGTTCATGCTGAATTATTGTCATCTAAAAAAATATAGCGCAACAAAATTGCGACTGCCCTATCTAGTAGAATATTGAGAGTAATACTTTCTGAGGTCAGTAATTGTTGATGGGGAGGATATTCTATCGACTGAATAGGACCTTAAAGATTTAACAACGCTGATCATTCATCTAACCACTTTTGTTGGCAATTTCCAAATAAAAAATAATATATAATGTCAATTCAATATTTCCTTGTGTAGGGTTTAGCTATAACCCCTTGAGCACTATATTCATCAATGTTCCAAGTGTTTCGTCCCTCCAATGGCATCCTTTTACTATTACTTCAAGCAGCAACCTGGAACCTGAGAGGCTCAGTGTGGTCATTAAAAAAGAAGGAAGCTGGACACAGAAGCTTTACAGGGCCCTCTCATCACATACCAATGTTGACGGCCTTGACGTCTCAGTTGAGGGACCATACAGCCCCATCACCATGAATTTCATGAGGTTTCTTACCACATATTTATCTCTTAAGAGAATCCCACCATTTTCAAATCAAGACCTTTAATATATTTGTTCCTCTAGGTACGAGTCATTGGTGATGGTTAGCGGAGGCAGCGGAATCACCCCCTTCATCTCAATCATACGGGAGTTCATCCACCAAAGCAATACTCTTAACACTGAAACCCCAAATCTTGTCTTAATTTGTGCCTTTAAGAATTCCATGGACCTCACAATGCTTGATCTCCTCTTACCAGTAAGCGGCAATGTGTCTGACCTGTCACGCCTAAACCTAAGGATAGAGGTTTACGTAACCAGAGAAAAAGAGGCTCCCATTAATGATGCACAGACTATGATCCGCACAATCTGCTTCAAACCAAACCCATCACAGATGCCTATCTCTCCAGTCCTCGGTGCAAACAGCTGGCTCTGTTTGGCTGCCATAGTCTCCTCTTCCTTCATTGCTTTTCTTATACTGATCGGCATCCTGCAAAGGTTTTACATCTATCCTATTGACAAAAATACAGGAAAAATCTACTCCCTGAGCTCAAGAACAGTTTTGAACTTGCTGTTCATGTGCCTCTCTATTGTGGTTGCCTCCACAATCCCATTCCTCATAAACAAGAGGCGAAACATGAAGGATGCAAAACAGATTAAGAGCTTGGATTTACCAACACCTATGACTTCCCCTAGCTCATGGTATCATTGTTCTGATAGAGAAATGGAGAGTTTGCCACAGGAATCGCTGGTTAAAGCTACAAAAGTGCACTACGGAAGTAGGCCTAATCTCAAGAGTATGCAACTCTCACCTCTAAACACATTATAATAACTTATATATATGCTAAAATAAAAACCTTTTACTTTTCGTTGCAGAGATCCTACTGGAGATCAAGGATGAGAATGTTGGAGTCATGACAAGTGGACCCACTGGAATGCGGCATGAAGTAGCAGCTATCAGCTCATCAGGGCTGGCAAGCAATCTTCATTATGAATCCATCAGCTTCAGCTGGTGATAAACAGATGACAGAAAGTGTGTGTGTTTTGGTTTGCATGTCTCAAAGCTGTTTTGTTATGTTGGTTTGCATGTATAAAATCATCAGCAATCGTATGACTTGTATAAAAACTGGAGATGCCATGGATCCTTCAGTTAATCTGTCTTTTTTCTTTATTTTTTTTTTTTAAACAGTTAATTGTGTATTAATTATAATTATGGTAAGTTTGTTCTGAGCATCTAGGTTGGAATGCTTTGGTAAGTTACGCCAGATATAAATGTAATAACAATACATGAAAGTGGTTCAATTTCTGTCATTTACATAATTACCACGTCAGTCAAAACATTTTATCCAACAATCAATTAAACTAGCAGAAATTATGCATCATCATAATAATAAACAAAACAGCATATTCTAGCTGAGTATGTTATTTACAGGCGAGTAAAACTCACTCTAATTTTTGTGGACAAACAGTTACAACCCCTTTTACAAACTACCCCAAAGGAAATCATTGACCTTATGTAAATCACTTGTCCTCTCCATTGTTGTTGTACATCTCTAGAAGATAGAGAATAACAAATGGGCCCAAAGAAGGTGGCAACTGAGGCTTGTTAAAAGCAACACACGAGCCAATATCATCACCTCTCATGGCAGTTCTCGCAGTGGACCCTCCCTTCTCATCATGTTGTGGGACTGAAACAGTCATAAACCCTGTTTCGCAAAACCAAAAGTGCTACAATTAGTAGAAAACTTGTACAAACCAAGTTTTTGCAGCATATCTTTGGAATGATAAATATAAAAAATGGCAATAACATTCTGTACAAGGTGCAAATGGCACTTCTAGTAATCTAGTTGCAGTCTCAGTTTGATCCATTTTAATTAAATCATTGGGAAATTGAAAAGAATGTCCTAGATGGCAATTAACAGAAGCAGATAAAACTCACAATCAAATAACTTGACCATTCCAAACAATTGGATCCAGCATTATCAAGTAGGGATCAAACTGCATTTTTAAAAATTTTGACATAAAGAAATGCTAAACTTTGTCTTGACACTAGAAGATAAGAAAAGGAACCCTTTTTAAAAATTTTGCAGAAATGAAATGCTAACACTGTGTTTGGTTTTTGGAAAAAGGATGGAAAGGAAGAAAAAATATAAAAAGGAAAGGAATGGAAAATGGATGGAAAGGAAAATTATTTACATCAGTTTGTTTGGATAATTATTGGAAGGAAAGGAAAATAATTACCCTTCTTTTATTTCTCCTGTTTGGATGAACAAATTAAAAGGAGGTAAAAACATGACTAATTAACTTCAAAAGACCATTATGACAGATTAACAATTCGCCCATCCACAAATTAATTTCAGGTCAATTTTTAAAATAACAATACAAAGAGTGGGGTCACAATGGCTTGCCAGATAGTAAAGTTCAACGTTGAATGTTATTAGCTATCTAGTAAATTCATATTTAAATCTCTAGTTTGCCTTTGACAAGTACCCAAAGGAAAAATACCTATACCAATCTCAAAGCAGTACCGCACAACATGAGGTTGTAAAAATCAAAGATAAAGCATAAATTTAAACATCTAACTAGCAAAAAAGAAGTAATAGAAAAGAACATTGTACCAAATCAAACTGCAATAATCCTTATGCTCAAAATTTATGTTTCAACTATTGAATCTTATTGCTATCTAAAAACCATCTTACCACAAGCATACTGGTACCAAAAAGTTTTGCAAACAAGCCATCAAACTTTATATTATTACAAATTATAACTTAGCCTATTAAATTATAAATATCAAAAACTAATATCTTTTGACATGCCTCACATCAATCCCTTGTCTTGCCAGCGACTTTAGAACCTAACAATTAATACACAGATAGTAAATTAGTATTCACTAATTGGTTATTCAAAAAGATGCAAATCCGATAATTTCAACTTGTACAAACTAGTACCAGTATGAGAGAGATGATGTAACACAACTAGTTCTTTTACCAGTATGAGAGATTTTTAGCACAGTTATTAATGTACAAGTCAACTAGTTCTTTTACCAGTATGAGAGATTACGTCACTGTAACACAATTGTAATGGATGATGTAACACAACTAGTTCTTTTACCAGTAGTTGTGTAACAGAATTATTATTTTTAACACAGCTTTTATTAACACAACTAGTTCTTATTAGTAACGTCTATTTTAAAATGTAAGTGTAACACAATTATAAAAGATGATGCACAAATATAGTACTGTGCAACTAATATACTTCTCCACAAAGATCTTAACGAACTAAGATATCTTAACAATCTTATGTGCAACTAATAAATCTTAAAAATTTTATGTGAAGTCCAAACCTGACAATCGGAACTTAAACTTCTTCAGAAAGATGCTCCAACTTCTCCTTCTTGTACTGTGTGCCTATATAAGATCAGATGAGAAAAAAGATTAAAAACTTGATGACTACTATTGAAAATACAGGAAGCATTAAGTACTTATTTGAGTTGTTATCTTTGGTCAGGTTAAAGCAAAATCCTCAAATATGCATTGGTTAAAACTACCGAATAATATATAGAAAAAGAAAATAAATAAAGAAGATTGAGAACGAAAAATTGGGGAAAAGTGAGGAACAAAAAGGTACAGAGCAGTACAATCAAAAAGATCAGAGCAAACCCTAGACGATGCAAAGAGTAGAAGATTGAGACCTTATTTATAGTACTTTGATGAAATTTCTTGGCATGGAGAGGAAGTCGCGAGGGAAAACTTAGGCAGAAATCGCGCCAAAAGGAGGAAGTCGCGAGGGCATCCTGGTCCAAGAAGACAAGCTCCGATTCTCTCCGATTTTTCTTCCGTCTGTTACACCCCAAATCGGGGGGGAAGATTTTAGTATAGAAAGGAAAAAGGGCGAAGGAAATTTCTTTCCCTCAGTTAATTTGTTTCCTTCGGAAATATTGCTATCCAAACGAGGTGAAATTGGTATTTTCCTTCCCTTCCGTATTTTTCCTTCGCTTTCTCCAAAACCAAACACGCCGTAAGTAGCTTGACATTACACTGTCTTGTAATGGCAGGAGCAGCTTTCTTGATGACATTCCTCATGAGTAACTCCGTAGTTCCCATCATTATCTTAAAGCTTCTACAGCCAAACATAACTGAAAGAGAGAGAGAAAAAAAAAAAAAAAAACAGATTTATGAAAGTTAGAACAGGATTTCAATAACAGAAAGCAATCCAAAGTCAACGTACATTCTTCTAGTTTATTGAACTTACTGATCCAGAAGTTAGATTCTCACAACCAATCCTTAAAATTGAATCTCTAGATTCTATGATTTCTTTTATCATCAACAAATAAAAAAGAAAATGTCAGAATAGGACCAGAGCCTAATAGTCATACCCAGGTCTATCTCCCTTGGACTCGAAATTCTAAAATCAAAATTAGTCCCTCAATTATATGCACATATAAGAAATGAACCATAAGAATTAAAACGTGAAGAGAATTTATTGAAATAACTGTACCCAATCCTTTCTAACACCACTGCGTTACGAGTTTTGACGCAACTTAATAGTATGCAAAAAATGTCCATAATAGAGCTTGAGAAAAAAAATTGACCACAGAAACTCGAAACAAATACCTGATCGCCTCTGTTTCGCTCTGTTTCGCGATGAACAGCCGATTGCGCTTGCCTTCGAATGAAGTCAGAAGATCAGAACAAACCAGAAAATTCGAAAGAAGGGATCGAAAGCGAAGATTCCAGAAATCTCGCGGGTTTGAATTTGGAGATCCATTAGTCAGCTGATGGGCTATTTATGGCCCATATCTTTGGCCCAAATAATGTTTCTTTTTTTTTTTGTTATCAACTAATGAGACAAGGCCCAGGAATCCTTATATTCTGTTTAACAGTCCGCTAAATTTTCTGTTGCTCTATTATACGAAGTTCAAGTCTATAACAATTGAAAATTGATTACTGCCGTCGCGCTTTGTGCCATCGCTGCCATCGTGCGTCAGTCAGCGCTCGCTGAGCAGCGCTCTCCCCCCTCTACTCACCCAGCGATTTTTTGTTCATTTCGTTATTATAAGTGTTCACTTTATTAGATACAAATGTTCACTTTGTATTATAATTGTCCACTGTTTTATAAGTGTTCGCTATGTTTATTTTGTTTTTTTTTTTTTTTCCAAATGTTCAGTTGGGTCAATACAAATGTTCTGTTAATTGAGTATAAATGTTCAGTTAGTTGTAAAGTCGGCCAATCATAACTCGTTTTTACTAAACCAAGCGAAGGGGTCATGAACCGAACACAAAACACATGAAAAAATAGAAGGGGTCATGAACCGATCCGGTTCAAATTAATTTTTTTCTGACTTTGCCCCTGGCGCGCCTCTCTCCAAGTCTGACGTGCGACTTTGACCCTGGCGTGACTTTGCCCATTAGTTGACGCATTTAACTGAACACTTCTGATTATTAAACTGAACACTTCTTATTATTAAACTGAACATTTGTAACATATAACAGCGATGGCAGCGATGGTTTATTTAGCGATGGCACTTATAATAGCTGATAACAATTTCCTTTTGCAATTTTTGTTTCGTTGTACCGACAGTAGCAAGAATCCGAGTGATACTCGCATTAAACATATAGATAGTCTAAAAACGAGTCTATGCAATTTAAATTTTATGGCGCATCAAAACTTGTTAATAGATCGTTAGAAAGTCAAATTATTTAATGAACAGTAAACGTCAATAAAGTTTTATCATATTTATAGACAAGATATAACACCACTGCATAAATAACGAAATTACTTACGATCATTCTCTCCTCAAAGTCATCCATATCATCCATGGATGACGCATTTTTTTTTTCCATTTTCAAAATACGCAACATTATCGATTCTTAAAATTCCTTTTCATTTATGTCTGTAATCTTCATCCAATACATTCCATCCAACACTTACTCTAATCTTCATCCAATACCTTCCATCCAGCACTTATTCACCCCATTCTACGCTTACTTACCACATCCAGCACTTATTCACCCCTTCAATGCTTATTGTCCTATATTATGATACTAACTGTCCTCACTCCAATAGATCTTTTGCAATGCTCATTAAGGGAATTTTTATATACTGGTCAGGTATGTGGACTGAACAGGTGCATAACCAAGTGATTGGGATGATACCAGATATGGAGATGCTGCCGCTGCAGATCGGAGATGGTACTGGCATGCGGGGAACTGCTCCTGTGACGGTTTGAACAGAAGGAGGCGCACACCCAGCAGACTGGATTGATACGGCTGGTTGCTGATGAAGATTGCTTTGTTCTTCGTTTTTTTAATTGGCTTAAAACTTTTTTAGAGCATTTTATTAAGTTTTTGGTATTAATCAATTTTGCTAAATTCTTTAGGGTTTTGCTGAAATAATTTTAGGTTACAACTTGTGCGTTGTTTTGTCTCTGTATGAGGATTAACATATGGTGTGTGTCGTCCTTTTGTATTTGACTTTAGCTGTTTGACTTTCTGTTTAATGGAAAGTGGTAGGGATATTCCCTACTTGTTTTTTTTAAAAAAAAACTATCCACATAACTATCCTAACAATCCTATAAAATAATACTAATTGTTCTATAAAAATATCTATTTTTTCTAGAAAAAATATTTGACCTGAGAAAAAAGCTATGGAAAAGAAAAAAAAAGCTAAATATTTCTAGTTCTGTAGGCAAATTGACCTGGTTTTGTATACCACGGGAAAAAAATTAATTGTCCTAGTTCCTAGAATAGTTAGTATCATTTTATAGGACAATTAATTTTTTTTCTAGGACAGTTAGTATTATTTTTCTAATTGTCCTAGTTCTATAAGCTAATTCTTCTGGTTTTGTTCTAGAAGAAAATGTCCGTCATGGGAAAAATATTAATTGTCCTAGAAAAAACTAATTGCCCTGTAAAATGTTACTAAATGTCTTGAGAAAAAAATTTAATTGTCATAAAAAAATGCTAATTATTTTGGAAAAATGAGGTAGGGAGAGGTAGGGAAACATAGGTGTTAGAAATCTAGGGAATGAGAGGATGAGCGATAAAAATAGAAAGGTAGTTAGCTTTTAATTAATCGTTTTTCGTAAAATAGAAAAGAGAAAACGTATTTTTTCAAGGGATGAGGAGATGATAATTTATGGGATGATTCTTATTACTATCATATAAATAACGCCTATAATGTCGGGTTTCACGTATACACAATGTATTTTATTTCTTAAGATTGTCAAGATAACTTTTTGTAAGTGATACCTCATCTATTTTATATTATTTATGGATTCAGTGGTTACACCATCTACATCATGTTAGTTTTACGTGGTTCATACAATTAATACTCGCAGTCATATCATATGTGGATGGCCCATCGAGGATCAGTATTATCGTATATATAGGTTTATGCATGGCGTGTACCTGGTTTTTCATGTGCAGGCGTCTATAAATATATATAGCTTCATATTTTGAAAATGAATTTTTTTTTGTAACATCATGTCCATTGATAAGCTTTGACTAAAGTTGATCCGATTTGACTTTTGACCAATTAATGATTTTGAGCATTGCTTGACCGGAAAAAAAATTTAAATAATTGACCTGATTTGACCTTTACAAACCGCCACTGATCTCTCATACACTTGAGTTTTACACCTGTCCTATGCCTTTGCTCAAAGTGGCAACCATTTCTTGCTCCTCTTCTAATTGTTACTACTATAAACTTTCATTTCAGAAGATGAAAACCGAATGAAATGGGATGGCTTTATTTCCATGACCTTCCACTATATTCCAAAGTTCCAAACTATAATTTCCTTATTTACAATACATCTTCCCATTTTTTATCTGCCCAAGAGTTAATTCAAAAGTTTTATTTGAATTTCGATTATTCGGCCAAATGGAATTTCTACGTTGTAAATGTTCCGAATAATAAACTATGGTAATTTCGTTCGTGAGTTTTGAAATAATCAATTAAGTAATCAGACTTTTCTATATTTAATTTCAGATTGTCTAATTCGATTATCGTTTGGTTAATCTGAATGAATTTGTTTATTAAAATTATGATTGGTATGTTTTACAAGATATCAGCTTTAGAAAGTTGATCTGAATTTTCACCTGATCCTTTTGAGATCGAAAAGGGACACTCTGACTGACTGTATTGGTATTTTAAAAAAAATTATATCCGCTTATTTTCATAAAATATACTATTTGTTTATTTATTCTGGATTAATCCAATATTATTGAATTTTGCTATATTACTAATTATCAAGAAGTTCGCATCGTTAAATAACTGATACCGAGTTTTATATCTAATTCTATTTGTTTCTTTTCTTGCGACATAGATTGACAAACCGTCGATGCACAAGATATCGTACAACTATCACGATCCATGCCGGGCCTTCATTCAAAAAAAAAAAAAAAATGAGGGGCCTGGCAATGTTTCAGTGAATTGTGGGATAGAGAAGTACAATTGCATCCTTGGGGTAATGGGCAAGTTAATAATTCTCTTACACCAAACTATTCCTCAAATTAGATAGGTCCCCCCCCCCCCCCCAACCAAAAAAAAAAAAAAAAATTAATCATGCATTGAGATCATGTTATATATTAACTAAATAGAAACATGTCCGAAATTTCCAAAAGTTGGATTATTACAATTAGACGAGTAATAATCAAACGTTTGGGTTTCCTTCTAATTAAACTTTTGAGATTTACCCAATTTCTACAAGAAAGTGTCTTATGAAACAAATTTGATCTGTCGTATTAATCTACCATTACACCAGCTGCATGGTCACCGACTCCCTTGCAACTGGATGATATTTGTCACAATACTTTTAATTTATTAAGTTCAAATAATACAAGGATAACAAATTAATAATGAACAGGCTATGACGTCGTTGCATAGTTTGCGAAGCTTAAAATAAGGTCTTAAAATAGTATAGAAATAACATTGAACCTGTTGTACCATTTATTGTTAAATGCCATTACACCATAAGTAAAATAAACATAGGCTTTGATCAAAATATTTTTTTACATGGGGTTTCATTTCATTTGAATTGATTTCTCAAGATTTTATTGGATCTAATAACATATAAATTCCAACCAAATGACATCAAATCTGTTAATTAATTCTGATAAAAAAAATTCTAATGAAATGAAATCTTATGTTTAAAAAGGAAAAGAATTTTGATCAAGGCCATAATGAATGTCTTCCAAAGATAGCCTTCAAAAAAAGAATGTTTCCCCGAAGACAATATACAATAATAATATTATTAATTATGGTTCACAATAAAAGTGTTCCATTGTATGCTATGTTTTTCCAACCATAGCCACACCACAGTACATATATGTACTGGCAAATCAATTTTGCCATTACGTACAGAAAATCCACATATATATAACGCCAAAAACACTCTAAAATAATGTTTTGAGCCTTGCGAAATATATATCGATATTGTTTTTTATTTGGTTACAGTAACAACCAACATTAAAGTTCATCAAAAACAATCATATAGAATTCATATATAGACAATCATCAACACGTACAAGTTAAAAGCTTCATATAATATATAATTCATCAAAATATATTTCAATATATAAATATTAAATTATTAATTAATTTAAACGTTGGTTGTCACCATCGTTAAATAAATTAGATATCAGTATTTAATATTTTAATTCCAATATATTTTTAAAAGCTTTTATTTATGCAATATATTCTTGAGTCGAAATCAGCTGTCCCCAAAGAGGTATCCAAGAGACGAAGGCCCTCCTGGAACAGAATTAACCTTTGTTGAGGGACGACCCTGTAAAAAAAAAATGCAACATCAATGATCTTGCAAGGGCAACTTGCATTTGCATGTAGTGCATGGTACACACTATATATATATATATATATATAATGGCTAATGTGCCATGGGTGGCAATGCCACCCATTTTCTTCTGAGTCATTTTTCAATATCCAAAATTCAAATGGTCGATCCAAACCGTTCAAGTAGATCTCTATATTAGACTATCTTTGAAGACCAAAATTTACATTGTTTCGAATTTGTTTGCTATTTATTATGATATTTTTAAATTGGAGGACCTGAAATACTCCAATTGGAAAAATGAACGGTTTTAGCCTTTCCAGATATGGTCCATATTTGTTAACTTGAACGGTTTGGATCGACCAAACGATTCATTTTAGCCTTTCCAGATATGGTCCATATTTGTTAACTTGAACGGTTTGGATTGACCATTTGAATTTTGGATATCGAAAAATGACTCAAAAGAAAAATGAATGGCATTGCCATACCGGTGGCACTTTAGCCATTATATATATATATATATATATATATATATATATATATATATATGGCATATCGAAGGAATCTTACATTGGGAAAGTAGGCAGCGTTCCGGCCTTGATGTTTACATTCGGCGATATCGGATTGACTGATATGTTTTTCTGGTTTTCCATCTTGTACTACCTTCGTCTTGCTTTTTTTACTGGTCTGACCTGCCTTTGCAATGAGACGTACTTGTGGCTTATTGGGAGCGTCAGTTCTATTGGCTTCATTTGTCTTTTCGTGTTCTTTGGCCGATGATTTTGGTGCCCATTTTGCGGTTGAGTTGGTTGCAGTTTGGGTAGTCTCGTCTGATTCAAAGAGATAGCTGAGAGAGCTCTTACCACCTCCATAGCTCCCACCTCTGCTCATCCTGTTAATAATTTCTCTTTGGGAGTGTCTCTCTCTCTGTGCTTCTGAATTTTGATGATAAGATGTTAAGATTTGGTGGCTATTTATACTGCTTGTGAAGTTGATAATTAATTTGGCTATATACCTTTTTTGAAAATAACGCGCTTGCTACTTTATTTGCATACAAGCATCAAGCATGCATAGGTAGTTATGTACATGACAGAACAGTCCAAAAATCGTATAACAAATATGGACCATATCTGGAAAGGCTAAAATGAATCGTCCAATGCATCCGAGTTTTCAGTTAAGAGCTTCAACCAATCAATTAGTATCACTAAATATGATCTTTCAATTTAAATCTTGTAAGGAACCATATTTTATATTTTTTTTCAACAAAGTTAATTTATTTTCTTGAATTTTTTTAGAAAATGCATGTAATTGAACGGTCCATGATGCTTAGATGAATTGATTTTCCAAAAGTAATGTCGTAGCTTGATTTTTATAAGATTTCAATTTGAAAAATTGCATTGATTGTCTTATCATTTGAAACTAAAAAAAAAATTGTTATCCTATGTAGTGGATTGGACCTATGTACGTATCTAATGTAATGGATTTGTATATTATTATTATTATTATTATTATTATTATTAATATTAAAACATATAATGCTGGATAGTCCTAGTACATCCACTATATTTAGAATTTTATCCATAATTCATGGCGTGGAGTGGACAGTTAAGACTATTTGGACTGTCTGATATTCACGGAGCAATTTAAAAAAAAAAAAAAACAAACCCAAACAAATAAACAACTTTCATAGTTCAACTTTTATAATATGTGTTTGAGGGGGAAAAATTAAGAGGGTAATTTGGTGATTGTGTTGGACCATATTAATTTCAAAAAACAAAATGTACTTGACTGTAAAGCGACTGATCGTTATGTCGCCTTATTAAACAAAATTTCACAAACAATAATTGTATTTCTCATGTTAAGTTCTTTATAAATATAAAAAAAAAAATGTTTTGTCAAGAAATATCTATGGAACAATTGTCATAACACACTATAAACCCTCGTCGCAGAAGATCAGATCGAGGGTTGG
Organism: Rhynchospora breviuscula; assembly: GCA_027562975.1. Taxonomy (NCBI): domain Eukaryota; kingdom Viridiplantae; phylum Streptophyta; class Magnoliopsida; order Poales; family Cyperaceae; genus Rhynchospora; species Rhynchospora breviuscula. The sequence goes on along the minus strand of CM050398.1, from coordinate 57,743,571 downwards.
TTTTGAACCTGTTGGTGGAAATTCACTTTATTTGAATTTTTATCTTTTCTTAAGGCCACGTGGCACAGGCGTGATTGCATCAAAGTAGTAATCCTTCTTTTATATATTTATTAATTTATGTTTTTGTTGGGTCATCGATGAGACAAAAAGAAGAGTTGGATGGTCTAAGGAAGAAAATGTGGTTTGTCAATATATTTATATTATTTGTCTGATTTGTCTTGATAGTTACGTTCTGTTAATTATATATATATAGATAAAATTCTAATTTGTCTCATTAATGATAGTAGCAGGGCAACGCGGGATGGGGTGCTGCGGAGGAGGGTCGTAGATAGGGCTGTCAATGAAACCCGTTTACTCATTTACCGTACCCGTACCGCATTCAATAAGGCGGGTATGTGTAAGGTTTTATTTTCACTAGACTAACGGGTATGGGTATGGGTAAAGAAAAATTTTCGTTAAGTTAATGGGTACGGGTAAGGCTATTTCGTATCTATTATCTAACGGGTAAAATTTTACAAACATATATGTAATATATAATCATGTAATTAGCATATTTCATAAGATATGGTGTTAGTTTTGATCTTCATCGAAATTTGTTTATATTGATGAAAAAATTAATTTGCACTCTATTATATTATAATTTATAATTATTTATATAGATTTTTTTTTAAGGAGAATAGATTTTATGATTTTTATTATACGTAAAGTATTATCTAAATATTGTACTTTATTTGTATATTTATTTGATATTATTTATTTAGCACATTATATAATTTTTATTAAATTCATAATATAATATTATTATTATCCATTATGTACCGTTACTCTACCCTTACCTTTAATTCTTAATGGGTGCGGGTAAAGCCATTTTTTAACGGGTACGGGTAGGGTATAGGTAAAGAGATTTTTAACGGGTGCGGGTATGAAAATACCTTCTATCGTACCGTATCGTATCCATTAACAGCCCTGGTCGTCGATGGAACCCGGAGAGGAGAGGTGGGTGGCAGGGGAAGGGGTTAGCAAGAGCCAAGAGGGAGGGGAGGATGGATAATGGATGGGGTAGGAAACATTGCCTAGGGTGAGGATAAAAAATAGGAAGTGGCTAGACTTGATCCCGGTCAAAAATGGAAGATGATTGCAACTTGCAAGGAACGATTGTAATAACAGTGATTGTCTTTATTAGATCCGTTGTTGTCTTTAATGTGGCAGATCATTCTCTATTCGTTGGTTAGTGCTTACCCGTAACTCCTCCTTGACCCTTTTCACTCTTTGCCCTCCAATTTTGTATGTACGTGAGTTTTCCATTGTGAAAAAAAGAAGAGTTTCACTTTTTCTCTCGTATATGTATGTATATATTTTTTTTTTTAAGAAAGAGGGAGGTTTTTACCATCTAACTTTTTAATAATTGAAATTAAAGATGCATGCGGGGTTTGAATCCTTGACCTCTTGAAGGCTAACTTAGGACTCTTACCACTGAGCCACTAGATCACATGAGCCACTGAGCCACTAGCCTTGACCTCTTATATGTTTGTATATTAATATACCGGTTCTTTATTTTATCATTCATCACATTCATTCATTTGCCAACCCCAATGATCACTTCAAATAGTAGCATCACTATAAGAAATATAATATTTATTCTTTAGTAAGACTCAATTTTTTTTTAATATGCCGACCTAAGAAATCTAGCAATTCTTTTTTAATAGACTTAGAATCTATTAATATCTAATGTAGCAATGTACTATTCATAGATTTTTCTCATGTGTTGGTATAATTAAAAAAGTCTAGCAAATTGGTAATTTGTCTAGCCATATCTCTAATATTTTAATGGTTAATATTGTGATAGTCAATAATATTTTTTTATTAACATAGTTTTATTTAATTATTTTTTGTCTTATTTTTTTAGTTATGGCTTTTCGAATTTTGTACCCCAAAAAAAAAAATTTAGCTCCGCCCTTAACTACTAGTATGTGTAAAGCTACTAAATACCATTCCCTAAAGAGCCCTTCTCTTTAGACTTTGCGAGGAAACTTTTCAAATTGTATGAACTGTTTAAATTATATTTATTTTTTTTAAAATAGTTATGGTACATTATGATGCTCAAGTTTTTGTTCTACATCGTGAATTTATCAATCAAACTTGTTTTAATAATGATAAATCTAATTTAATTAATTCAATCTTTATTGAAATTTCATGCTAATTGATAAAGGCGCATTTTTTTTAACCATTTGAAGAGGTGCAATTGATGGATATTGATTCTATCTGAGAAAACTATTTTGAAATTATTTTTTATCTTTTTAGTTAGATGTGATACCCAGTATTTTTAGAATTTTAATTTTTGCATGCTTAATTATTTTCGTTGCTATATAAAGTTATTTTAACATATTTTATATTGAGTACAAATATTTATGTGATTTGTTTTGTCTCAAACTTATTAATAAAGTTATTTTAAAAGATTTCATATTGAGTACAAATATTTCTGTGATTTGTTTTGTCTCAAACTTATTAATAAAGTTATTTTAAAAGATTTCATATTGAGTACAAATATTTCTGTGATTTATTTTGTCTCAAACTTATTGAAATTGTGCTTAAATCTGAAGTTTTAAAAGAACAAGTTATTTTAGAGGAAATGAGGGACAACTTTGTAAAAATTCACCCATTTATTCTCTCTCCTTCCTTCTTCCCACAGTTATTTTTCCTCTCTTTCTCTCCCAAAACATCCCACTGCCTCTTCTTCTCTTCTCTTGCTCTCAAGCAAACTATACTATTTCCACCTCAAAGAAATATAAATAAATTCTGAAAAATTCTAGAAAATTCAGAATTGAAGAGAGAAGGTGAAGGAGAGTACATGCAAGCCAAAAAAATTTGGATTTGAGCACCATTTTGGTAAGAACTCGTTTTTCTTTAAACTACTTTGGTTTCTAAATATTTTTGGAAGTTTTAAGTTAAATGGAGGTTTAAAATGAGATTTTCTTTTAGTATTAGTTGCATGTAAGGTTTTATTAGTAACATTTAGTGTTTGAGTTGATTTCTTGAGAGTTTGGTTGTGCATGCAAAAGAATCGTGGTTTAAAACGAATTTCGTGCATCGTTTGGGGTTTTCGAGCTTTGCATCTACCATTTCGGTTTTGAAACTAACAAATAGTTTTGATAGTTGATTTTCGAACTCAAACTAGATTTCAAAAGGGTAAATAGTTGCATGCATGGTGCATTTGTGAAATTTTTGTTTTATGCTGAATTTTTGGTATGCATGCAAGGTTTGAATAGTACAATATGTTTTGGTGAAATTTTGTCAATGCATGAGAATTTGGAGAAGCTATGAGGTTGCATGTAATGATTTTCTCACAAGTTTGCATTTCATTCATTGTTTGAGAGTTTTGATTTAAACTGTTAATTTGTGGATTAAAACTTATTTCTAGGAATTTTGGTATTTTAACTCATTTGTTAAGTTAGATAGTAATCTTTGAGAATTTCAATAGTTTAAGTAGTTAACTTTTGTGTTTGAATGTGTTGGGTTTAAGCCAATTAGTTACTGGTACAAGTTTATGGAGTTTATACAAAAATCTAGGTGTATTCTGGTGGTTAAACAATGCTTGAATTAACTCATTAAATTATGTATTAGTGTGAGGAAGATATGCAAATAATCTTCAAGTTTTGCCACAAAATTCTGTCCATATTCAATAATTCGATTATGGAATTCGATCCGAATCAATTCTAATTCGGTCTGAATTACTTTCTATGGGCAGTACAGCTTCAAAAATTTGGTCCGAATCAATTTTAATTTGGTCTGAATTGTTCTAATTTGGTCTGAATCACTTATAATTCGGTCCGAATTGTTCCCTCTGAATTGAACAAATTTTCTTTTGACCATAACTTTGTCATCCAGAGTTCGTTTTTAGGTGATTCAAAGACCATTGGAAAGCTCTTGAAGAGCTCTACAACCTCATAAAATCCTTTGATGCATTAGAGATCAGAAAATTATGGTTTAGTTCTTGAACTCACTCGTATCATTATCGTTCGTGTCTAAGTTTGGATAAACCCTAACCCGACCACATATTCTATCTAATTTGGGATTGTATTAAGTCTTTATTGCTTATACTTTCTTGTTGCTTGTTTGATTTATTAAAGTAAGTACTTAGATATAAACTTTTTTGTTAGACTTGGATAAACATATCGAAGCAAGAATGAACCGATACAATTGAAGTACTACAATTGCTTGTCAATGCTTGATGTTGTTTGCTACTTGCTTGCTTATGAAATGCTTTTGCTGTCAGGTGCGAATTCCACACCTACCTTGATTTATTGTTAGAGCTAATTACTTGCATAATATATTTGAATTGATTGGATTGCAAGCATATTTGCATTTTACCATATTGTTATTACGGTATGAATGTTATGTATGCATATTGAACGGTTATCCGATTGATCTGAATGGAATTGATATGAATGGTAAAGTACTCTTGTACAGTTGAATGGCACTGGTTTCGTTTGTACGCGGGCTAGCTACCCGGCATGTCAATCAGTGTGGTTAAGCTTAATCCGAGGTTTGCAGTGTTACGTCTTGAGGTACTTGTTGAAAGTTCGATTTGTCTGAATTGAATATGAATTGTACTCTGATCCCTGCTTCTAGGGAGGAGTAGGTTTTGATCCCTATGTTTGGAGAGGAACCAGTTGACTGATATTATTTTAGGTCTTGATCCCTGCTTTTGGGGAGAGGCCGGTTTTGATCCCTGCTTCTAGGGTGGAACCACGTGACTCGTGATATCTGTAAACCAGACTTGAATTTGAAAGAGACCAAACCGAGCTGGCATTTTGTATTGTTACTTGATGTTTGAGATTGCATTGATACTTGAATGAATTGTCGAGCTCATTGCATTGCATAAATTGTATTTATATATGGACTTACACGAATGTATTTTGTTAATGGAAGTGTTATTTTAGTATTATCATATCTTAAAATATGTATTGCTTATTAGTTGCTTTTAAACTTGGTCGGTAATTAGTTCCGAAACATGTACTCAAGGTTCGTGTGGTTGGAACTGAATACCGCACTGAGATAATAGTATAATTATCTCATTCTCTCTTTGTTGCATTGTTTCCGCATTGGTTGTGGGTTCTAGGTTTTGGATCAGAGTGGCGCAGCGGAAGCTTGGCGAGTTGTATGCCTTTGTACATTTTGGTTGGTGTCTAATACCTTATGACCAGACAGTTGCTTATGTATTGTATCTTTAGTTTAATAATCCAAGTTGACATATGTAAGATTAGATCTTGATATTGTACATTAATTGAAGATAATAAATTATTTTGTATATTATGATTGGTTAAGCCTTGCGGGTGCACGGGTGGTAGCGTGTCCTCGTGGCGGCTGCGGCATCCCCTGATTTTGGGGTGTCACATTATGGCTTTTCGAATTTTGTCCCCCACCCCCCCCCCCCTCCCCCAAAAAAAAATTTAGCTCCGCCCTTAACTACTAGTATGTGTAAAGCTACTAAATACCATTCCCTATAGAGCCGTTCTCTTTGGACTTTTCGAGAAAATTTTTCAAATTGTATGAACTGTTTAAATTATATTTATTTGTTTAAATAGTTATGGTACATTATGATGCTCAAGTTTTTGTTCTACATATTGAATTTATCAATCAAACTTGTTTTAATAATGATAAATCTAATTTAATTAATTCAATCTTTATTGAAATTTCATGCTAATTGATAAAGGCGCATTTTTTTTAACCACAATTGACGGATATTGATTCTACCTGAGAAAACTATTTTGAAAATTTTTTCTTTAGAATATAAAGATATCATTCCCAATTCAACCATCCGTTATAGAAAAGTCAGAAATTAACTAGGGCAGTCCTACAACAACAAAAGATATTTATGACATTGATTCTGCCATCATCCAAAATTGGACCTACTCACCCACGTGGTAGTATCGTACGATTAATTTGACATCCCACTTGTGCGAGTCCATCAAATCAGTAAAAAAAAGGAAAAAAAAACGGAGAAATAGATTGCAACATATATAGGAGGCGTTTGGGTTTGGGAATATGTGATTACGTGTAAGTTAAGAAGGTTTATGTACTTTTATCAAGTTATGTAATAGATGTTTGTTTATGAAATAAGGATAAAGAAAGATTAACTTATATTTATACACAAATTAATGGAGTAGATGAGGGTATTAATAAGAAGACAACTACTCTTTTTATTTTTTTTTATTCATTTTCCTGTGCGTGGAACTCACTTTCATAAGTTATACCATCAAATGTGGTGTTATAACTTATGCCCCTTATGTAGCTTTATTCCATGTGCGTTTGACTACATAAAGTGAAGTAAAATAGTTTTTTTGCTTTGTTATTCCGTAACCAAACACCTCCATAATATTTTGCAAACGTGTCGTGTTGTGTCATGTCAAATAGGTGCGTGTTAGAACGTGTGTCGTGTCGTATTGATCCGAGTTAATATTTTCAACGTGTCGTTTCGTATCGTGTCATGTTAAGTGAAAAGATTAATTAACACAGCATGTCTAATAAACGTGATAAGTCATATTATAATTTCTTTTAATTTTTTACTAAAAATTCATTAAAAAATATCTAAATAAATTTTAAAATAGAAAAGAAATAAATTGTTATAATTTATGTTAACTTCATGTATTAAAATAAAAGTTAATGATTGAATAAAAAAGATCATAGATCAAAGTTATTAAATTTATAATATAAACTCAAGATAATTTAATAAATTCTAAATAATATTAATTTTTGTCATGTCAACTCGTGTCATGTTAAGACGTGTCAACGTCTAGAAATCTTCAACACGACGCGCTGACACACGTGTTGTGCTAATTTCATAAATATATGTGTCATGTCAACACGCATGTGTGTCGTACCAACACACTCCGTGTCATTTTGGAGGAGACTAGCAACATCCATCTCAACGGGAACTCTCATTAAAAAAAAAAAAAAAAAAAAAAGCTCAATAGGGAACTGTTACCAACTATTCCTTTAATAGTACGGTGGAGATTGCTTCTGTTTTAATGGTACAATTTGCACCACCAAAAACGGAAATGCCACCTCCAGAGGGCCCGCGATAGTCCCCAGCGATCAGAGGAGAACCCGACCTTGCACCTGTTATCATCATGGGGTCACGTGGGCTTGTACCTTATATGAGTCGGGAGAAGCAATTACCCGGGCCCACGGCCACGTTAGTTGAAAAGTCTCGTTATAATATATGTTGTCCATTCAACTAGACTTTGCCTAAGGGCGTTAATAAAAAAAAATTCAACTAGACTCAATTTTGGAAAGTAAGGTATTAATTAAGAAAGCGTTTCAAGTAAAACTAGATGGGGGAGGCGGCTTCGCCGCCGTTTGAGTGTCAAATGTGTTATATACAAAATTCAACTTTTTCTTAAATGGCAAATCAGTCACCAAGGAGGATATCAATAAATAAATCACTATATCAATTTTCAATTAATATTGTTCCTAAATCTATTTTCATTTAAAGAATGAGAGATATTTTAATGATGTCTTCAAATTCGTTCTTTAGTCGCTATATATATATTTTTTTTTTTAAAATGAGATAATGGCCTAACTTTGTTCACCTCATCGCTTTATAGTAGTCATATGAAATGCAGATCAAGATGTCCTTTTTTTTCTTCTATTGCTAAACTCAAATGACAAATTTAGTTGTTATGCCTCAAGGAGGATACCAATAAACCACTATATTACATAAATCAAACTATGAACCCCCATGCCTCCTCAATAGCAGTTAGTAAACACCAACAAAAAAAATAACATAAACTAAAATTAAAATTCTTTACTTAACTGAAGCAGCATAAACTAAAATTAAATTTTTTTAATTAACTGAAGCAATCTCTACTGCGCATTTGAAGGTATGTTATGTACTGGTGGGCCCACTGGCACCATGGTTGATCGAGGGTCCTCTTTCTTCACCGCCCTACTGTTTGAATATAACCATGAGGTTCCTAGTTGAGTTTAGCCAGGATCGAGGCATATGGATATGGTATCTAACATAGAGTTTTGTTCTTATGCTATTAGTGTGACTAATAACAAAAAAAGTTTAATTTAAGGTACATTGAATTGAGCACTTGAAATTAATCGGTAAGAATGATTGAGATATCAAATCTGTAACTGTTAGTTTTAAAAGGCTTTTAACACAGCCGAGTGTTGAATGCGGCTTAGTTGGATAAATTAAAAAAAAATTGAAAATTAAGATTATTGGGAATTAATTCAAATCAATAATGTAATTGTGCTATGATATGCACCACAATATTAACGAAATGTGGCGAATGAATTTGATATGGTACCATTTTTTGTGATGAACCACTTCACTGAGCTTGGCACTTTTTCTCATCATAATTTCCTGTTTAATCACAAACTGGGCAGTCACCGTATGCTCTGCCTGTTAATCCAAACCTGACCTTAGCCCATAAAACTCATGTCCAGAGCCAATGGCTAATTGCCATCTCGCGTACTACAGAATCTCTTGTACCATGTCAATGGTTGCTTCTTCCCATTCCACTGATGATCTCCCAGTAAGGGAATGAAGGCCCAGAGATTCTTCTTTCAAACCAACCTGATAATATATATCACAAACAAACTTTGTTTCTTAATTGCATCTGACTGATATAGTCCATTCATTCAGGAATTAGACCTGCACTGGTAAAGTAAAATTATGATATGTTCTATGTGGTTTGAAACCCTAAACTTTTCTGGTTTATTGCAAATATGCTCCTGTAATCTGAGATTCATACCAGACACGGTACCAGACTCACCATAGCAGTACCAAGGACTGGTAGCAAGCATGTACCATGAGTATAAGGATTAATTCTAGTGAAATTAGCTAATAAATGAGAATCACAGTTAATTTCTCTAGGGACAAACCTACACTTGAAATGGGGATTGCTTCTAAACACATTAATTAAATCCAACATACAATTGGTTACCTCAGCCAACCCTATGTTGCCGTTGCTCCTAACACCGATCGAGAATAAACTATTTATTAGCAGAGATCAATGCTGAGCGTGCTGCCACCATCTTCCTATCATGATATTAACAAACAAGTTGTACATCCTACAAATTGAAATGTCAATTGAAGGACCACTTTGATTGCCCTAGAAAAAAAAGAAGCACCACTTTAGACTATTAATTGAAGGAAGGGCAGTCAATCTTAGGTAGGCAATGATTAAAATATTAAGTTCCTATCAGAGGGTAACTATTGTTAGAGGTCTCTTCTGTTGTATGGTTTTCAATTACCAGCCCAGAAATTCACATCATGATAAATTAATATCAACATGTTTTTCATAGTTTAAACATGGGCATTATTAAAAATGAAGCCATTCCTCATTCTCCAAAATCCAAATAGACCAACAAAGAAAGCAGTAAATAGATAGAAAAGCTGATCTATTAGATGATCTTAGAGTATCCACAAACTCAACAATATCAAACAAAGAATACCATCGAGAGAGAATCTCGACATTCGCCTAATCAGAACCAAATTTTCTATGTACTGGCAAGTAAAAAAAAAAAAAAGATGAGATGAGTTCTCAGGCAAGTTACACAGAAAACACTTAGGGTCACCTTGCCATTTCCTCCTAATTAACACATCATTGGTTATGATTTTTTCTTTGTGTAAGAGCCACATAAACACTTCAATCTTGTGTGGTATTTTAAGATTCCACAAAATTTTGGATTTCAAAGGGATGATTTCTCTAAAAGAAAGAAATTGTAAGTATTTTGATTTTGAAAATTTTCATTTTGTCCCCATCTCACAGTAGTGTATCCCTCTTGTCAGAATCATAGTTTAGGAATTGTTGTTGGAGTATTTTAAGATTCCACCAAATTTTGGGTTTCAAAGGGATGATTTTTCTAAAAGAAAGAAATTGTAAGTATTTTGATTTTAAAAATTTCCATTTTGCCCCCATCTCCACAGTAGTGTATCCCTCTTGTCAGAATCATAGTTTAGGAATTGTTGTTGGATCAAGTTAGAGAGGTAATCACAATCTTGTTTAAGCATCACAGTAAGAATACTGTTAAATTGCAAAACCTCCCTTCAAAATTCAAATGATAAATGCCACAGTTCAAAAGCACATAAGTTTAGTTGATTGGAATTGAAAAATGAGTACGCTACTCAAAATGTGCTCTGGTTAGTCAAAAGTTAAAAAAATAAATATAAAGAGTACATGTTTCATCAAGTTAAAAGGGTCAGAAATTTTTTTTTTATGAAAAGGGTGAGAAGCAATTCATCAATTGATAAAAACATCCAGTGCTTTCCACCTCACCTTTACAAACTCCACAATAAATATAAACTTCTCTACAGCTTTAAATAAAAAGAATCTCTCTGAAGTTTGAAATGAAGCCACATAAAATAAATAAAGCTAGAATTACCAGCAGTACTCCTTTCATTAAGTGGAGGAATAAAAATACGCCTATACTTCTTTCCAAGCTGGTGATGTAGCCACATAAAATTAATACATCTTTTGATCAATGTTTTCTCCAGCCTTCAAATGATGTCTTATTACTCAGCATTTAATAAAACAAAGAAACTTAGATTAGTGTGTCTAGTAATACACACATAAAGTCTCCTGATCTTTTAGTGTCTCTGTCCTTGATTTAATATTCATTTCTCCATACAAAATTAAGCATCTCCCAATTCAATCAACAAATTTTGAGTACATCTTCCATCTTAGGCAGCTAATTGGACACTTTCAATAAGGTCTCTAATTAAATCTCCCTTTTGACTCTCATAAGAAATCATTTCTAAAAGATATCAACCTGCATAATCAGACAATAATTTTTAAAATAAATACTTAACGTTATCTTCAATATATAAATTTTTTAATTAAAAAAATATATCTTATACCAGTAATTTTTTTTTGTCTGACTATGATGCAATCTTAGTAGGTTTACCGTAAACATGTCTAAATACTCAAATAGGTGGGTTTTGATCAGTGCTTGCTTGATTTTGTGAACATATCAAGTGGTCAGTTCTCTTCTCTTCTCTTAATGGCACACTGTTAACGACACATTTCATCAAAATAGTTATAATTATCAAAATTCAAAAGAGTTAATGCCATTTGAGTATCAAAATAGTTACCTGATGTGGCAGGTCCCACAGAGAAACAGGATATGTCAGCCTCTCCCTTTCTTAGGCTCCCTAACTTAATTACATGTGAATAATCAAAATCCAACGTCAACATAAGCAGACTTACAGCATAGATTGTACTTGTAAAAATGAAAGAAAACTACTCGAAATGCCATACTGCAAAGGAAAGATTGGCCTTTACCAGAGTAATATAATGGCGTGCTTTGCTGCGAGTGAGACAGGCTGTGGGGCCCATTGCAAGGACACATATCCTCTTAGATTCTTTCAGACACTGCATCAAAAGAATAAAAAAAACATTAGTAAATCTACTCAATTCAACACAAATTTATTGTATTATCTGTTTAAGAGCTTTAAGAAACTTTAATAAAAAAAAAATAGAGAAAAACAGTAACTTGCTGCTCGTATTGGACCTAACTGATACTTGCAATGTAAAATAAAAGTAGAAGGATCTGAGAACGTTAAGAATAAAATAGAAGTTTAATAACAGAACTGAACATAAATGAAAGCTGAGACAATTTAACTTTTATAAGCACCTTGTTAGAGGAGGAAGTTGCTTACATGAGTAAATCAAAACTATCCATTATTTTTTCTTTTTGAGAAATAATACGTCATTAATTGCTAGAGCACAACCTTTTATCTAAATCATACATGTACAGGTTTTTGCAATCATATACCCTTTAATTGCTAGAACACAATCTATACCGAAATCCAAGCTATAGCCGGGTGACCATTCTTCAAAAGTTTTGGTTGTGTTTGTGCATATTTTCTTTAGCTGAATTAAGGATGAAATTAAACAAAAAAAATGAAATTAGGAAAGGAAAAAGAACATTAGATGTACAAATTACTTAAATCGGCAATTGTGCAAACAATAGACGATAAAAAATTACCCTGTGTTACACAAAAGTAAAACAAATTACTCACCAAAGGGTGTTGAAAAGACACATACCTTTGGTTGAAGCCAGAGGAGGTGCGTATATAGCAGTTTATAGTGCGGAGACGTGTGAGGTGAGGCATGGTTCAATGTTCGGCAGCTATGCAAGGAGACATGTCGAAGCAACGAAGGGAGGCGCCGCTAGTCAGAATGGGCTTGGGCACAAACTGCTGGAGGGGGAATTGAGAAGTTGAGGAGGCTGCACATCATGTCAAAAGTAAAGGGGAGGTGGCGTGAGGAAGGGAAGAAAGAGGAAAAAAGAAAAATGAAAGAAAGAGAAGAAAAATGACTCGTTCAATTTTTTTTAAGTGAGCAGATCGCGAAAATGCAGCGGACGATTGTGATTGCCGTGTCGCGCTTCCAGAAAAAAAGCAGTCATCAAACACCCACGTGTTTTAATTAATATATATAGATATATAGATGAGAAGTTATTTTCTTGGGATCATTGCCTTTTGCGGCAATTACAAAAGCTCTATACTCTTTACATGCTTACCTCCATTGATTTGCTTTATAATCTTTACATGCTTACCTCCTTTGCTTAACTCCTGTGATTGTCAAGAAAGAATATATGATGTCATAGAAAATTATATCTGAGATCAAATGTATGGAATAAATAGTCACGAACGGTGTCATAAGAGCAAATGCATGACACAGATAGAAATGATAGTTATGATCTAATTAGCCGATGTATCATAGAAGAGGAAAGGATCTTTGGATATATCTCAAAAAAGTTGTTCTATTTTACCTTTCTTATCTTATTGTGATTTGGTGAAAAAGTTGTTCTATTTTTTATTTATTCTTCTTTTCTCATTGTATTTTATCAACTCAGTTCTTTGAAAAATATATATATATACTACTTATAAACGCACCCATAGAAAGGTCATAATATTCTAACCACTAGGGGTTGAAACATGTGTTAACATCAATTATAAACCATTGATCTGTACAATTTGATATGATGTGCGGTTTAGATTTGTATTTCTAATAAAGAGTCAAACTCTTTGATAGAAAGTGTCTGGTCATTGGATGGTATTAAACAAACCTTCGTAATCGCTCTTCGCGAGTTCGAATCCCAGCCCCGTTATTTGTTTTTTCGATGGACATTTTGTTCTTTAATTTTTCAGCCGCTCCTTCTAAAATTTCCGTACCCCTCTCTTCTATTCTTTTCGCCGCTCCTCCTAAAATTGCCGTATCTGCCCCCTCTTCTATTCCTATCGCATATCTCAAAAATTCTCAGAAAATGAAATCTCATCACCAAATCTATCGCAATTCTCTAACAAATTCTCAGAAAAGGAAAGCCGATGTGTACCCTCCCCCTACCCCCGTTTCCCCTCTTCGCATGTTCCCTAAGATCGCTGTCAAATCGGAACTAGGTTTATTCCTTTCTCTAAATTTCAAAATTTCAGTTCAATTTTTCATTTGGCGCTCTCAATTACGCTCAAAATCTCTGATTTGGTAGGATTGAATTTTCGTTTGCCGCTCTCCGTTCTTCTCCCTATTTAAACCAGCGATCTGATGGAAGGTCAATCACACTGCATTTTGGATTTCAAGTTAGCAATCTTCAAACCACCAATATTCTCATTTTCTCCATTCTCGATTCTAGGGTTACTGTTTGTTGTCTGTCATAGATCTGAATATAAAATAAATTCAGATCGGTTTGTTGATTGGTATTTTAAATTAGATTTGGTTTGTTTCATTCTTCTGATGATGTAGTTTATAATTTGCTTGATTTTTCTATAATTATGTGTCTGTTTGATAGAAAAAGATTTCCTTTGTTTTATTTAATTATGAGCAGACAAACAAAAACATGAGTTTGTATCGTATGGTTCTACTTGAAAGTGTTATTTGGACAAAAAACATTTAAAAAGTTTTGTAATAATTCTCTACCCTCAATGATCCTTTCTTGTGCATGTTTATAACATATCTCAAATTGTGGTGTGATCCTTTTACTTCTTCTTTGAATGCTCATCTGTTGGAAGTTTACCTGGCACTTAATGATATTACATATCCTTTTTTAGAAGTCCCTACATGTTATGTTACATATGGCACAAATACGCTTCACATTCAAATAGTTGATTTGTTAGGAATTTGAAGTCTCATAGTTGAATTCTGATCTCTAATATGACATAAAGACTGTTAGAAAGTCCTTGTTTTCAAATTTTCTTGTTAATTAACTATTAATTAACCATCTAAACAACAAAGACCTCGATGGATCTTGTTCAAGCATCAACACATCATGAAAATAGAAGGAAAAACTACCTCTCCTAGACTTGCAACTAGGAGGCTCGAATCCGATGCGTGAGAGTCGGTGGCGTGCTCTCCTTCACCACCAAGTCGCCGGCCGCCGCCTCGAGTCCACCTAGAAGTTTAATCACCTCCTCTTTCAACTTGTGCTAGCAAGGAAGATGAGAGCAACTAATTCCCAAGATTTTCTCTCTTCTACTTCTTTCAATTAACTAGTTTAATTAATGGAGAAGGGAGAAGGCTCAACACATGAGCATTTGAGGTGGATTAAGAGCAAGAGAAAGAGATGAAAATTCTGAAATTTTCTCTAATTTTCGTTCTAGGAGGAAGAGGGGGAGAAAAAGTTATGAGGGCTAGGGTTTCTCTCTCCAAATGACCTCCTTTTATAGACCAACCACTCCACAAACTTTAGGGATCTTTTTATCCCTATTAGGGCAGCCACTATATGGGCTATCAAGTCCATTTTGTGATGTGTTAAATGTCCACTAATTCAATTAATTAATGGACATTTCTCTTGTACTCAAACCGGGCCTTTAATTTACTAATTAAATAAAGGTCCATAAGCTCTATTTAATTCCTATAATTAAATTGTGTTGAACAAAATTAATTATTAACTTATTAATAATTATTTTGAGATTAGCAAATATTTTAATTTATTTCTATATGATCTTCTTGACTTAATTAATTATAACGGTTCGCAACAATATATAATTAATTAATCAACTTATCATATTTTCGCAATACACTGCTGCGAATAAATAAATAATGCACCGTGTGATTAAAGTCCTATTTGTGTGACCCTTTGAGGATTTATGCTGTGTTGGCCATGGAATTAAATCGCTATTTAATTCCAATAATCATAAGCGGCATCTAGCAACACGTTATGATTCCCAATTCGCATAAATAGTGTACTGCTACAATATCTCAATCCTGCATAAGAAATAATAGTATTTTCTTGTCTGATTCTTATGTCGCATGATATCATCGTATAATCTAAGATATGAATGTGTCATTCTTGTAGATTATACGTTTCTTGATCTAGAGATAATTGTATCAAGTTGCTAGCAAACAATCTATCTCTATCAAGGGGCCCAAACAGATATCATCACTCACTAAATAAATTAATGAGGGACATACGGTTTTCTTGATGAATAACTTTTCCCCGCACAATTCAAGAGAACATAAATAAAGTCCGTATGGCAGCCCTTATCAGGAATCAACGGTAGACGATATTTATTGAACATATCCTCATGTGGAAAAGTTGAACCATCTCAAACTTAGAATCAAACTCAAATAAAATAAATAACGACACTTAACACAATCCATATATTTATTTCATTGGGTCATGTCCTGTACTATGTTCTAATAACATACACATATGCAATTAAGTTGGCAACTCCTTACCTATGATTTGTAGAACTTAATCATCACTTAACTTGCATACTAATCTTATCCGATAATTAATGTTCCTTGTTAATTATCAAGATTACGAACCTTTTAGATTTATTATTGTCATTTAATTATAAATGAACTACAGATATCTACAATTCAGATCCTCAACCTGGATAATCTGTCAATAAATAAATCAAGGAACAAATGACCAAATATCATCAATAACATAAACCATAGAAGTAGCCATATAATGATTGACTTCTAGGACATAATTCTAACAAATATGTAACCATGTTTGTTTTGATCTGACGTCTAATCCTGGTTTGCTTTTGCTACACTACAGAAATTATTCACAAATTGTGATAGAAGATCTGTGAAGGTATTGAAAAAAAGGAAATTGCTCAGAATATCATTGTATTTGATTTCTGTGCATGTCACTTATGATATAGTTATTAAAGACTAAGAGAATGCCCTACTTCCTAAGCTAATTAATAAACTCCAAGTGTCATAATACAATAGGTGAAACACATGACCACATAAGGACCACTGGTGTGCTGTCAATTTTGATGCTTCTCTTCTGTTAGTTGCTGAATTTGTTCCTCTATGGTTGTAGTGTCTACTAGACAGTCCAATTGTTATATGACACTTGTAAATGATAGTTTCATATCAGATTCTGATCTAATTATTTATTCATTGAAACAATTATATTAATGCTTTTCTTGAATTTAGGTGTAAGGGCTTATATACAATATGGCGTCATCCAACCATATTCGCCGCACAGTAGCTATAAAGGATGCACATGCCATTACTGACACAAATGATGCTATGGTTTTCATGGTAATTACCATTCTATATTTAATGTTTATATAAAAATAAATTTTGATTTCTCAAATATTCTAAAAGATAACAGTATCTTGGTATTGTTTAGTGTTCAACTGGACTCTTATATTTGTTGTTAATCGTTTAGGTTCAACCCATTGACCGCTTCCATACTGTTAATTCGATACATGGACAAGGTGGTTCTCAGACTCTACATTCCAATGGAGTTAGAATGGCTTCGGCTGTGCGTTCCAGTAGGATCAGGTATTATACATAACCTTATGCTTTGTAGATTAGTACATCTTCTTCGTTTACATTTATCATATCACAAAAAAAAGGAAAAATGTTTGAGGGATTGTAGTTATGTCTTAATTGTACATGTTTGTGAATTTGGATGGAAGTATTTGAAGCCTAGGCAATTTTTGGCTATTTCTTGGTTAATAATTGAACTATTTCGACAATCAACTTTAAATGTACTTAGTTTGGTATCATAGATACTCTCATCTTTGGTTAACTGCTATTTGATAAACCATTTCATTTACTTCTTAGTTTATAAAATAGTTTGTGATTTCTAAATTCCATTAAATGATTTTATATATTTCAGGTCGAAGAGAGCTGCATTGACATACAATCGCGTGGCAGAAAAGTTCATCATACCAGAATTGAAAGCCGCAAAGGAGTTGGATGTATCCGTCACTACATTGAAGTTTCGTTGTCGTGAACTCGACATTCCTAAATGGCCCTATAAGAAAATGAAATGCTTGGCAACTCTGGAGGCATCTGTGTCAGGTTTTGCACACCCAGGATCCCAACACGTCATCGGTCACATTAGAGAGGAAATGGAGGCAATTAAGCAAAATTCGACCTTAGAAATCAGTGATGAAACCAATGAGCTTAGGCAACAAATGTATGAATTGAAAAAAAAAAAAAGAGGAAGAGGAATGACACAAGGGCTGTTTAGTGGAATTGGGTATGGGTTTTGGTTAAAGTATAATTATCTAATAATTAGGATAAATCTTTGTTACTGTTTTACTAGCATTTCTGCTTTAGTCTTGTTTGTCTGTTTTGTTTCTGAAACTGATCACTAAAAGTTATTATTCGCCACCTCTAATACTTATCTATCTTGCAAGTTGCAACCTCTCTTTGGTATTGTAATTTTGTTTTTGTGTTCACATATCTGGTTAGCATTTCATTTGTAAATATTTAGTACTTATTACATGGTAAAATTGTTCAACAACATTTTTGAGAAAAGTTGCTATTTGCAAAAATTGGATACAACTTTTCTGTTATGAACTAAATAAACTTTATGACAAAGTCAATTGAACATTGAAAAATATTGGATAAATTTTCAGGTGACCTATATGTTTGTTTAACATGTTTGTTTCTTGATGACTTTTTTGTGTAATTTGTAGAGCAAAGGAGGCATAAAGTTTCAATAATCTGATCCGAGATTCAAGATGCTGATTTGCTGGTAAATTTTCTAAAATTACTTATTCTAATAGGTTAATAAGTGAGCATTAGAATAATTTTGATGTTTCTAATTGAAATTGGATGTGAATCAAACAAGGAAGGTGGATTTAGAGGCTAGAAGCTTGCAGGCGAGTGTGTGAAGGCAGAATTTCTTGTGATATTGAGAGAATACAAATCTTGTCATGTTGTATTATATTTTTTAACATTTTGAGAATTTTCAGGTCTTTGAAGGCGTTGAATAATGATATTGATCCTATGCCTTATGAGGTTCTCTCTGAGTTCAATTTACTTAATCTCTTTGATGTAAGTTTTCCTCATTTAACCATATGTAGAACTTGTACCATCTTGACCCCAAAAGACGAGGTGATCTGGTTTTGTGCACTAATGTATTAATAAACTTGGTTCTTGTTATATGTGCCTTTTGGATGGATATCCTCTAAGCACTTGCGATTACAGAATCACAAATTTCATATCTGCAATTCTCTATTATCGCTGACTGAAGCTGAAGTTTTGATGAGTTGTTATAAAATATTTAAGACTGTCACCGTTTCATCTTACTAGGCCAGTCAGTATAGCATTATATACTGTTACCACATCAACCCTAACAATTTTGAAATAACAAAATAAGTGTTGAACGATTTTCTAATATAATCTCTGAAAAATATGAATTATCTTGGGAAAAACTGGTAATGCTCTGCTAAACAATAATGTTTGAAGTTTGGTTTAAATTGTATTATACCTTTTTTTTTCAGGCCTATTTGGGTATACACAGACCTAAAACATTAAATGATGCAGATCTTGCTCAAAGAAGGTTGATTTTTGATGAATTCTTTTATCTCCAGGTATATCATTTTGGTTTTGATTGATTAAGATGAACTGTCGTAACTTGTAACTAATTTTGATATATTTATTCCTTTGTAGTTGGGAAGGCTGTTTCAAATGCTAGAGGCACTTGGGACAAACTTAGAGAGAGAAGAATTGTTGACCAAGTACAGGAACGACAAGGTTAGTGAAGTCTGCACCAGTGAGTGGGGTCCACTTACCAGAAATCTTCTCAAGTCACTCCCTTACTCACTCACAAGTAGTCAATTGACTGCTCTTTTTGAGATCATTTTAGACCTCAAGAGACCGATACCCATGAACAGGCTTCTTCAGGTATATGTTTAAATATGAAGTTGTGAGCTGCATATGTGCAACTAGAGCTGTGAGTAACAGTGGGGTTCAGAATTGTGTGTTATATACTGACTACTCCAACTTATGTCGAGCAATTAATGATTCTTTGCGAGCAGATAGCCTTGATTGGAGAGTTTACCATGATTTGTTGGATGTGATACATAGCTTCAAGACCAACCCTGGGTATAAATGTGTGCATGTTTCTAGAGATCGGGTGGCTATTGTTGATGAATTAGCTAATTTTGCTAGGCTAAATTCAGTTTCGTATGTAGGCAATCCTTTTTCCTTTTTCTTGCCTCCTATTCAAAATTCGTATTTCTATTGTTTTCCTATCATGTTTGAATATGAATATTTGTGTTGTATCCATTTCCATATTTGTACTGTTTTTATATACTGATAATTTATTTGCTGAGTAAATGCGTATAAGCCGGAGATGATGATTATTTCACATAGTTTTCCTTATTTAGTTACCTTTCATATTTGGTTACAGTATATATCTTTTTTCTTTCTTTTTCATTTTATAATTATTACAAAATAGGCATTTCTTATATTATTCGGTATTAAAAGGTTCAAATTCGGTATTAAAAGGTTCAAAAATAAAAAAACTATTCAAATGGGAAATACACATTTCTCAAAATCATAAAATCCAATTCTAGAAACAAATAAATCTGATAATCTAGGGGATATGGAAATCTAAAACCATAGGCCACGGATGTGTATATTAATCCCATCCTCTTTCGCTATATAATCCCATGTTCGAATTATTCCTCTTGCACTGGTCATTTTTACAATACTGGTACAGCGATGGTACAATGATTTTTTTGCTTTTTTTTTTTTTTTTTGCTTTGTTTGGGATTGGGACCAGTTACAATACCATACTAATAAACAGTAGTTCCGAATATATAAGAAACATATGCTCACCTTTACCTTTCCATTGGTTTTTCTTACAATGCTTTTTTATGGTCTCATCTTTTTAATGTTAGTTTGAATAAACGAATAATTTTATTTTTTTTCACCTCCCCTCTTATTTCACAGCCACTAAGTTTTTTAAAAAAAGTTCTTTCAGAATTTTGTTTCAAATTGTTATCTCCTCTTTAATAAAAATGGTTTGTCATTAGAATAAAATGGAGTCAACGATTGAGAATGCAACAGAGAGCGAAGAGGTATTGCTAGAAGTGGAGAGGCTCCATTACAAAGAACTTAGTGAGGAATTGAACGGGAGAGGTTAGATCTCATTTCTCTATTCCTATGTTAATTTCTATGTTACTTTAATTACTTGATATTCTTCACTTTTGTGAAATAATATCTTCTTACTGGAATTTTGAAGAACTCTAAGAACTAGAGTTTCTAGAGGAAGAGGATGCATACATGGCACAACAATCTTTTGAGCACATGCAATCAAATGAAAATCAGGTAACAAAAATAGTCATGAAATTATATTTTCTCTAGATTTTTATATGGAAGCTTGTATGTGCAATCTAATTCTTGATTTTGACAATCATTATGCAACTCTCATATGGTTGAATTTTTAGGCCTTACAAAACAAATTAAGGTGTCCTGTTTGTAAAAAAGGAGATGTGCATAATCTCATTTACTGTACCTGCTGCAACTTGCGACTTGACATTGGAGATGATAAAGTATGTTTTTTTCTTTTTTCTTTGGGTGAATTTCATAATTTTTTTTCCATGAATGATTTTCTTTATAGAAAGCTTTTCCTTATTTTTGTTTAACATTGGTGTCAGATTAACCTTGAATTCTTGCGGGACCGGTTAGCAAAAGTGTGTAATGCACATTTTGATAGAGGGTGAAAATCAACACCCAAGTTCTGTGTGGAAACTAACGGTGGATTGACTGCATTATACATCAAGTGTGAAGTATGCTCCGTGTATGAACAAGGAAAAGGAACCGTGTCAATGAGAGAATACTACTACTACAAACTGCAGATACGGTTGGAGATGAGTCTAATACTGTTAGGCGGAAGACTGTTGCAGCAATTTGTGGTGGACATGTACATCAAGATGGAGACATATCGTCTGGATTATCACAGGAAGAATCAAATGAGGATACGAGCAGATTTATACCAAGGGATTATGGACATCATCCATTCTGGCGAGGTGCGAGCATCTCAAACGGGCAAATGGATCGTGCTCCCGGGTTTTTTCATTGGCGAGCCAAGAGACATGCAGAGGAGGTATTTAGATGCGATGGCGTTGGTCCAGAGATATGGCAAACCAGACATATTCTTGACCATGACATGCAACCCTGAATGGGATGAGATTCGTAATGAGTTATTGCTGGGACAAACTGCGCAAGATCGGCCCGACCTAACTACTCGAGTGTTTCAGGAAAAACTAGAGGACCTCAAGAAGTATTTATTTGGTGATAGTGGAAATAAAAAAAAATCATTCTTTGGTGAGGTAGCTGCGCACGTTTATGTCGTTGAGTTCTAGAAGAGAGGACTACCGCATGCTCACTTCTTGATAATATTAAAGTCCCGTGATAAAATTTTGAACCCAGACCAGTACGACAAGATCGTTTGTGCCGAGATCTCGGATCCTAAAAGATATCCTGTGCTGCATAAATTAGTGAGTAAGCACATGATGCACGGACCTTGTGGGGCTCTGAGAAATAATTGCCCGTTCATGAGGGACGGTGCTTGCAGGTTTAAATATCCAAGGGCATTCAATCAGGCAACCGTTCAAGGTAAAGACTCATATCCCGTATACAGGAGGAGGGATAATGGCATAAAGTTCATGTACGTGGTTGCGACCTGAACAATCGCTGGGTCTCTCCTTACAATCCTCACCTGTTGATGCGCTACAATTGCCACATCAACGTCGAGATCTGCTCGAGCATCAGAGCCGTCAAGTATCTGTTCAAGTACATATACAAGGGACATGATTGTGCTGAAGTGTATGTCGGAACCCGCGGCGAAGAAGGCAAGACAGTCGATGAAATCAAAATGTTTCAAGATGCACGCTGGGTGTCGGCCCCAGAGGTGGTACGGCGGATTTTTAGATTCCCTTTGAGTGAAATTAAACCTTCAGTGAGATCTTTGCAGTTCCATACTCCCGACCAACAAATGGTTTTTTATAAAGACAATGACAATCTGGAAAATATCTCTCAAAGGGATAAGGCAAAGAGGACTATGTTGACTCAGTTTTTTGAGGCGAACAAGAGGTTTCCAGAGGCAAAACAATACCTCTACGGGGATTTTCCTGAGCATTTCACATGGGATGCGAGCCGGAAGGTGTGGAAGCGACGTCAAAAAGGAGGTGAAGTCGGTAGGTTGGTTTATGCTAATCATAGGAGATGGATGGGATACAACATTAGACTTTTCAGGATGTAGCAGATGGAATGGGACTAATAGCTAATGATGAGACTTTCTCAGAATGCCTCTACGAGGCAGCAACATACCAGATGCCGCCTGCACTCAGAAGACTGTTTGCTACGATTCTGACTTTCTGTGAGGGGGCTAAAGCTCGAGAGTTATGGGACAAGCATTTTGTGGACATGTCTGAAGATTATCGGCGACGTTATTCATCAGACGAGATGGTTGAACAGAGGACCCTGATAGATATCAGCAGGTATCTCGAGTCGATGGGTAGACACCTGGCGAAGTATGATCTCCCTGAACTCTATGAAAATGATGAATTGGATGACCTGGTAATTTTCAAGAAGTTACTGATGAAGAGAGAATAGACGTATCAGAGGAGGACTTGGGGGCATACGGTTCGCTCAATCCCGAACAATTGTCGGCATTTGAAGAGATCATGCAGCATATCAATTGATGAATCGCTCTATCTAGGTTTTTCAATATGATGAACAACTTGAACGGTTCGGATTGACCGTTTGAATTTCAGATCTTGAAAAACGACTCATGTGTACCGGGACGATCCGTACACATCAGTGTATTTTATCCATTCTCTCTCTCTCTCTCTCTATGTATATATATATATATATATATATAATACACTGATGTGTACGGATCGTCTCCGTACACATGAGTCGTTTTTCAAGATTCAAAATTCAAACAGTCAATCCGAACCGTTCAAGTTGTTCTTTATATTGAAAAACCTAGATAGACCAAATTTTACATATTTTTAAATTTTTTTGCTTTATATATATATATGCATGGATGACGTGAACCTCATTAAATTCTTATGTTTGTTTCCTTGAATTTCTACAGAAACAACAAAGAAGAAAAACCGGCGATGAAACGACAAAAGAAAAAAGAACGACAGTAGACACTAAACTAGCAGTGTTTTAAAAATGAAGTAGCTAATAATCAATCGATCCATCTGCTATATATAGTTCTGATTAGTTTCTGAGGACTCGATCACTATTAAATTAAATTGTTTACCAGTCAAATTTGTTATAATCTGTTACTATTAATATTGTAAATTAATATCTTTCCAATCTTGCATAATCTCAAGCAATCTTCCAATGGTAGTCCAACTTAATCTGCGATGGTCCTGCAAAGCTCACTGTGGTTCGGGCGTTCGGCAAACCTTCAATGGTGGTCAAGCAAACTTTAAACCTTGAATTCTTGATGATGGTCCAATCATCTTTGGGATGCTCCAACAAATTCCCGATAGTACTCTGCCGAACTTTTGATGATAAAGCAAGAAAGTAAAGGTCGAACAAGTCGACCTTGCCTAATCGCAAGATTAAAACAAATAGAGTTATATAGCAAGCTCATGTTAAAAATCAACAAAAGTTACAAATTAGCATCAAATCAAAACTCTGCTAGCTAGCTACACACAAACTCAATCACCGGGATTCTTCTAATTAATTATATGAAAATGGCTAAATGCTATAAATTTAACATAACAATTATATCAATATCAAGTTAGATCGAACGAGTCAACGGAAATAAATTTAGTAGAGTTTGAGTTTATATTAACTAAAAATTTAATTGACTAAGTCAAATTCAAACTGAAATCAAATTAATTTAAACGAGCCATGAAGAAGATTCGGGAGGTTAAATATGTGGTACACAACAGATCATAGCCCATTACCTAACAATTTGTTTGTTTAATTCAAGGATAAGAGTTCAGAAGGAATCACATCCTCTGCCGCCCTAAAAAGCTTGGCAGGGTGCCAATCTTCGATCTGAACCGTTAGATCTAATCTCAACCGTTAATGGGAGCCCCGTGCATGATACAGATTGATAGGCCCGAAAAATTTGAACCGTCCAGATTAGATCTAACGGCTCGGATCGAAGGTTGGCACCGTGCCAAGCTTTTTAGGGCGGCAGAGGATACTCTCCCGAGTTCAGAAGGAGGTCAACAATATATCCACTAACAGCCCAAGTCATCTTTGCAAATCTCTATCTTTATATATACTTATTTAATTTTATCTTTCCTTTAACTTCATAGGATGGGCTAGAATTACAAATATTATAGTCCTTTCATAATAAGGTGCATAGTTGCAAATAAGACGAATGAACAGAGTGCCACGAGGCCCACGATTGAGGAGAGTCTCGACTCGAGTCGCATTAATAGAAAAATATGTTGTCCAAAAAATTTGATGTATGTTGTAATTATCTAAATTAATTTTTCAGCTGGATTTAAATTCTGATTAATATCGATCTTTATAATTTTAAAAGAATAGTGAGTTTTTTAACTCATGAAATAGAATTAATCTAATGCAAAATTCGGCTTAAGTAAATATTTCTACAGAAATTTATTTTTTCTTTTCTTGACTTAACAGCTCGTCATAGGCCTAAAGTAAATTCCCTCTTGCAAACTTGCAAACATGCATGCATCCGGCGTGATCTGACATAAACAAAAAATTGGCTTCTCCAAAGATTAGCAATTATATTCAGATTTTCTTGTATATCTTTTTTTTAAAACTTTAAATTGTCCAATTAGATTTGCTCAGGTACCTTTGACTTCGGAACAAGAACTGATGTCATAGCTAGATTAAAAATGTGCCTCCTATTTAAAAAAAAAAACTCTGGAAAGTAGATACCAAAAGTAGTTTGTTTTACAGCATTACACCATAAATGAAACAAACATGCATATATATATGTCTTCCATAGACAATATATATATGTAATAATGAATAAATTTAAGGTTCACAATAAAAGTGATCCATTGTATTCTATGGTCTCCAACCATAGCCATACAAAGTCACTACACATGTATTGGCAAAACCAATCTGCCATTATATAATCCGTATATACCGCATAAAAAGAAACACACTAAAAGAGTCGAAGGTTTGGAATATCTCGATATTGTTCTTAATTGGTTACAGTAACAACCAACGGTCATCAAAACAAATAATGTAAAAATTCATATACAGAGACAGTCATGTAAGCATCAAATTGAAATACTTTTCAGTGACTTAAAAGCTGTTAAATCGGAACTATTGAACATTCAATTTAATTTCATATACAAGAATTGATGATTAAAATCTTCTTCAAGTTCCATCAATTTTATATGCATGATTTCTAATATCGAATATATTTATAGTTTTTAAATAATTAAATATTAATTAATTTTTAAATAAACATTTCTTAATAATATTGAATATATATAATCTATAAATATTAATTAATTTTAACGTTGGTTGTCACTATCATAACATAAATTAGATATCAATATATTCCAAACCTTCACATGAACGCTTCAATTGCAGATTCCTCTGAAGTTGAAATCAGTTGTCACCAAAGAGATATCCAAGAGACGAACGTCCCCCTGGAACAGAATTAACCTTTGTCGAGGGACGACCCTGAAAAAAAAAAAAATGCAACGTTAAGTTCGCTAACCTTTCCTGTCTACAAAACCAGAAAAGCATTTAACAATCAAGCAACCTTGTTTGATGTACATAAATGGTATGCATTAAACGCATATCAAAAGAATCTTACATTGTTAAAGTAGACGGCGTTTCTCATGTGTTTTGGTGGTTTTCCATCTTGTGCAATTTTTGTCTTGCTGTTTTCTTTGGTCTGAGGCTCCTCACCTGGCTTTGTAATGAGACGTACTTTCGGCGGATCAAGAGCACTAGTTCTATTGGCTCCATTTGTCATTTCATGTTCTTTGGCCTCATGTTTTGGTGTCGGTTTTCCGGTTGAGTTGATTGCGCTCTGAATAGTCTCATCTGGTTCAAAGAGATAGCTGAGAGAGCTCTTGCCACCTCCATAGCTCCCACCTCTGCTCATACTGTTGATAATTAATTTCTCTTAATTTCGGAGCCTCTCTATCTCTTTAGCTCTCTCTGCTTATGATGATAAAATATTAAGATTTAGTAGCTATTTATACCTGCGTGTGAAACTGATGGGCTAGCTACTTACGTCGAACAAATGCATAGGTAGTTAAGATATATGATATCAGAGTTAAAAATTTGTGGAAGAAACATGAACCATTTATAAAGAATTGATAATCAGAGTCACATATTTACGAAGTAGTTAACAGTCTAACATATATGGAATCTTGGGACGGATGGATCCATCCAATGCATCTGAATTTTAGTGTTTGAGTACCGTTAATATAATCCTTCTACTAACTTAAGATAGGAAACTAAATTTCATCTATGTTTCAACTTGGTGCTATTTGTGACAGTGGTATCTTGTTAATTTCTAACTAAAACGGCAGAGTAATCATTCTGGTTTGATTCTTATTGTTTTTAAAATTGGAATCATATAGATATAATTTATATAACATATTTAGGCATATCAGATTAAAATCTGGCATACGAGGCCTCCCGGTTGTCTGACTAACTGATATAAATATATTAATTAATGAGTTCATATCAGTATTCGATTTTGTAGAATTTGAATCAAGTCATTAATCAAATGTCTGACCAACTGCTCTGTCTCTTGATTAATTAAGCTAAAAATCATAAACATAAAGGTCAGGCGCTAGTATATGTTCTTAATTTGACTGGCGACAACCAATCAGAATATATATTAAATTAACTTCAAAATTCGATCTCTAATGTACAACAGTACTGCTGATATCTATTGTTGGTCTGTAATGGTACCGAGTGCTAAAGAACTGTCAAAAATAATTCAAACTTCACAAATATCTAGTATAGACATCCATTTCTGTAGTCATATCCACTCATTATAAAAAAGTGTTACGTGAAAAGCAAAAAAATAAAAAAATAAAAATGATGTTACATCCTAACCTTTCTTTGCACCGAATAAAAATTGTTAGTCTGATATCATATTAACAGTTACCAACCAGAACTGTAACAGCTACCAACTAGAACAATAACAGCGTTATAGTGATATTTGAAGTTTTTTAATTTAATTTAAATATTATCTATGACTTGTTTGCTGAATAGTTTAATAGTATATTAGTTTCCTCTTGGGATTGTTCGTGACTATTCAATTGCAAGGTAGTACCAGAGTAATCACATTTATGTATTGAAGCTCTTCTTATTTATGTTGGATAATTGAAGAGTATATATCACCAACAAAATCAGAAGTTCAGAACCAATTCTTTGAAAATTAAAAAAGACACATTTTTTACTATTCTATTAGGTATTTTAATTTCAGTTCATTATTATACATTAATTATAGGCATAGTTATCCTGTAGTGTCTACAAAGTACAAACTATAAATTATAGCTAGGCGCTTCCTAGTAGATCTATCATTGCCCAAAATTTTCAAATATTAGTAAATCATTTGTTAATTAACTTAAATTAATTTTTGTTTATTTTCCAACACACAATTATTCCTATACAAATCCATAACTAGATTAATGATCCTCGTTAATATAAACTATCACGCTCACACCAAATAAAACTGAAATACAAATATCAGCGCTTGTGCACCTATTGTTTAATGTTTAAAATTAAGTTTGAAGTTTGAACAGCTACCTTGGAAGGCCGTGAGGTTTATCCAGTTGTTACATCGTATATGTTATATATGAAAGCTACTAATTACCATCCCCAAAAGTGTCACTCTCTTTCGTTAGATCCGAGGAATTAAACTTTCCAAAATATATGAACTGTTTAAACCATATAATTTATATTATCAAGTGTGCGACAAATAATTAACAAAAAAACATAGATAGTATTTACGATGTACCGCAATATTATGTACCTATTTATTCGTTTTATGCATTGGTCGGTTTATATATTTGTTATTTGCTTTTTCAAAATGCAACTAGTTATTGGACGTCTACATATTATTGGGATAGTCATCATTTTCTTTTTAAAAATAATCATAATTCCAACCAGATTTAACTTTTTTTTTACTGCTATTAGTTTTTCAATGACCTTTTTCCATAAAGCAATTGAAGATATACAAATTATTCTACCTCAGAAAAACCCTTGTCTCATGCTTTCATCGCAGTAAAAAAAAAAGAAAAAAAAAGGGAATTAAATCATTATGTACGCATTTTCCGAAAGATTTAAAATTCGTTACAAAAACTAGTGTACTGGTAGTGCAACAAAAGATAATATTCTGTCATCATCAAACCCAAACCTATCTATGTGGTAGATCAGTTACGAACTTACGATGATTTTGATATTTCTCTTGTACAAGTCCAGTGAGTCAAGTCACAAAATTGAGCAAAAGAAGAATCAAAACAAATAAAGAAATAGGTAAAGAGTACTAGAATGCAACATCCCAGCTCAACAGCGAACCGTAATCTATATATAGTTTCTTTGTACGTACGGAGGGGATTGCTTCACTTTTAATTGTACAATTTGTGCCACCAAAAATGGAGATGTAACCTCCGGCGGCCCCCGTGACATTCCCCAGCGATCAGAGTGCGAACCTGACCTTGTACCTTTTAGTGTCATGTCTCGAAGCTTGCGGCCTATTACAGACGGCGCGGCGGTACTAAAGAGCAGGGCTCTTGACTTGCTTGCTATGTTTTGGCCCATTAGCAACTAATTGTTAATACTTTGTTTAGTTTAATGATATGTTATGCGTTGAATTAGACTGTTGGGCAACCGCTGGTAATGCATCTCTCTTCCCACGGGAAGAGCTGGGGTTCGAGGCCCACCGTTGGAGTGTGGCTGGAAAGTGTGTGTGTGTGGGGTGTGGGTGCCTACGGGCAGTGATAAAAAAAAAAAAAAAAAGAATTAGACTGTTGGAGATTTTATTTCTAATTTCTCTCAAAATTATTAACAATTTGCTGAATTTAGACTTTAATCAATGATTTTCACGTGGATTTCATTTGATTAGAATTGATTTTTCAGAATTTCGTTGGATTTAATAACATGAAAATTCCAATCAAATGAAATGAATTAAATTTATTTATTTTGATCAAAAAATTACTAATGAAATTATACATGAAATAAAAATGATTTTAATCAGGGTCTTAGTGCTTGAATATGTTGCACAGTGTTTTGGCCACTGTATTTATGGAAGTAAGATATTAAAAAAAGAAAAAAAGAAGAAAACGTTTGGTTGGGCTAAAAGTGACCTAGTTAAGTAGATGAGAAATTGAGTTGACGTGTTTGGATCATTACATTTTTGCGGCATTAGCTAAATTCTATACTTTTGAGATGTTTACCTCTAATTTTTTCCTATATATTTTTTTCTAATAACCTACTCTTTCTGTCTATAATTTAGAAAATTGCGTTTATACTTCGAAAGTAAGCATATATACTATGTTATATTAAAATGGTTAAAACACGTCAAATTTAAATACACAATTCTATATCAATTCATTTTGAGTCTAAGCTAGAACAGGCAAATAGATTGATATTTAGTTTAAACTAACTGAAGATTTAGTAAGATAAGTCTGAAGTTAAAACCTGAAAACAAATTAATCTCAAGCTACCCATGACATACGAAATTCTTTTTGCTGCTAAGGCTGGCATAGACTTGAGCTGGAGGGAGCCGTCCCTAATCCAAGCTTGATTTTAAATGAAATTGATTTTTTTTTTCGAATAGCATTTAATCAAGCACGAGCCGCAATCGAAGCCTACACGAACTCAATTAGTACAATATATTTCATATTTTTAAATAAGTAAATTACGAATTAAATAATATTTATTATTTTTAGACTATTTTATTTATAAACTAATATTTTATCTAAGAAATGCATACGGATATATATCTAAAAGGAAATACTAAATATTATACTTTAGATAATAAAATTACAAATTTTGTCAATATCGAGAAATTTCAAGCGAGCTAAATTAATTGTGAGTCTAAATCAAGCGAGTCAATTTCGAACAAAAATTGAATCGATCTCGAGTGCACCATGAGCCAGCCCCTTTTGCATCGGAGCTGATATGGGGCATGTCACACCCCGAGTCACTTTTAGACGACTCGCGAGTGCATCTCGACAACCCGCCGCGTATTTCTACGCAAGGCGAAACATACATCACATACAAATCAATAATGTACACATAAATTGTCACAAATTTTATTTATTCAATAATGAAAGAGTCTGACAAACGGCAATGACTAACATGGTGAGTTGAACACGAGACTCCCATGCTAGCTCAATGTACCAAAAATATCTCAACAAAATAAAATTATACAATCGGTGACATTTTATTTGACCCGCTTGTTTTCCTCTCTTTTCTTACAAAAAATCTAACACATCGTCTTCAATACCTGGAACCCATATTAAAATGAAAAACGGGTGAGAGATCAGACACTCTCTCAGTGCGGTATTTAGTTCCAGCCCGGAGATTTGTAAAATCTACCTAAAAGACTAGTGACATGAACAAATACCTCTATGAGATAATTATATGCAATGCAAGAGACATCACAACGTATGGTGCATCACTTATGCAATTCACTAAATGCAATACAGATACCAATAAGCTGCAAAGATCATTCATTGTATAACAATAAATATGCAGTAAAATACTAGCATGCAATTAAATCTCGAATGTGATTTTATATAAGACACTTTCATTAGGGTAGCAAGTAGTTCCTTCGTTAGCTACCCTAATAAGTCTATTGTCACTTTTTTTTTTACATTAGGTAACTCGTCCCACTTATACCAAGTCCACTTCTTTGGCATCACATCCACAACACAAACCCAGGAAGCACACTTACCCGTCGCGAACGGATATCTTCTGGGGAGCGCGCTAGTACTAGGGCCCTCAAGCCAAACTCTTGGTACAATGGTCACCATTCACTCCACTTAACATTCATATAATCACTGTCCACTTCCTTTACCATTAAATTAACAATTATGAGATGCACATGCATTCATACACTCTATGCCATGTATCTTAATGATGCAATTCCATGCTCCCTAAAGTTTATCCCATCAAGCAGATTTTCAACAATTAAAAAGGGATATTAATCACTATCCAAAAGATGTCCGATTCAACATGTCATCTAACAACAGTTTATAATAGCAGCATGCACAATAAGATTGGTAATAAACTTTACAAATAAGTCCAGGAACCCGCACCTGACAAGAAGACATTCTCATTGACAATCGTCCAAACTAACTTCCGAGCCGCTACGATTCTTAAACGCCTGATCCCTTACTCCTAGTGTCAATAATTAAGAAATATTTAATTTAATATTAATTAATCCTCCAACTTATGTCACTATAACCCAAATTAATAGTAATAAAAATATAACTGATAATAGTTTGATGATTAATAAAAATAATATTACAATAAACTTGGAGAGATAGTAATATAAACTTGTTATTAAATATAAATTGATAATATTAATAATACACCGTATCGAGTTGGAATGGAAATGAAAATCAGACTTTTGATTAGATGTGCCGTTGCAATATAAATATTTCAGAATTTAATGAAAAACTTACTTTAAGCGTCCATTCTCACTAAAAATATGAGAATGTTCAGTTTAATTAAATCTCAAAACAACAAAAATTTAAATTGTTATACAGAAACAAAACAAACTACTAATAGAGTAATTCTAATAACCTATTTGAAAGAATTAGAAAGTTCACGACCAAAACAGAAATTTTAAAGGAACGAATTAATCTTAATATCATTGTATAATTTAATTTGGAAACTAGATTGTCAATCAAAAATCATATTTGCTTTTGTAAATTTACTAAAGAATAAATGAAGGGAACAGAACAAATAATAGGAGAAGAAAGAGAAATATATTTGTAATGAAAATAGCATTAGAAAATGATTACCCAAAATAAATTGTGGTCAATCTCAGCAGAAGACTCAAAGTTCCCTTATAGAAGAATTTCAACGTAAACAATGAAGTGATGTATCTTAATTGGAGAAATAAAAGTCAGTGGTTTGGAGAGAGAGGGAGAGGGACGGTGTAAATCAAGAAATTTAAGGATAAAATGGCCAAATGGGCGCCCAGAATGCATGAAAGGGTGTATTAGCACCTCTTTGGACAACTAACTACTTAATTGCTATAGACCAATCAAAATAAAGAAGTAAGGTTAATTTCTCAAATATATATTTGGATATAGTGGAAAGTGGCTCGGTTTTAATAACCGAAGAGGAAATGTATAACCGACTTTTGTATAATAACCGACTTTGTTTGTTGGCTCCTGTTGGAAGTATATATATCGGCAATATATAAACGAAGAGGAAACTAAAATTTGGGAGAAGTAATATGCAAATAATTTTAAGTATATGAAATAAGTTTGTCTGACCTATATGATCTTATAAAGCAAGCACTAAATAAATAAGCTTGCATAAATGCCAATTCAATCAAATTTTCTGATAACCAAAAGGAAAAAAAAAATGAAAATATAAAATAACCAAAGCATGATACTTCTAAAATATTTTTAAAAGAAATTACTTAAACATAGCAGGATGTTACAGGGCATCACATAGAAATGACATCCGCGACATCCCACACATGTGCTGGCCCAAATCTGATCCAAAAAGAAGCACGCTGCGATTTCGGTGGAATTTTGGCGTGTTACGCGACCGCGATGGCGTCATCGTTATGCGCGACGGTGACTATTACTTAAAAACTAGAAGTACTTAAATTAGTGTAAAGGAGTATATAAATGTATTTTCTAATAAAATTTAAAAAATATAATAACATTATTAATAAATCAAATTCTGCCATTTGGAGCTATCAGTTGGAAATACAAGGGAGTATATAATTGTATACAAAGGATTTAATTATTCTCGATGATGCAGTACTTATTTTTCCAACATTTAGTATTATACAAGTAATAATTCAATATAATAAGAATGAAAATATTAAGGAAGTATATACTTCTTCATAAAGGAGTACATACTTTTCCATACGGGAGTATATACTTTTTCGGAAAAAGGTTCAAATAAGCATTCAACATAAGAATTGAAAATATTAAGGAAGTATATACTTCTCCATATGGAATACAAAATTAGCATTTAACAAACAGACAAAAATTTATACAAATAATAATTCAATATAACAAGAGAGTATATGATTCTCAATAAGGAAGTATAAACTTCTTTATAAGGAGTTTAAATAAGCATCCAATCTTAAATTCCATCCAAACTTGTTCAAATAAGATACCAACATTACTATTAACTAAATGAAATTCACTAAACGAAATTCACTAAACCAATAGCAGCACCAAACTTCAATCTTTTCACTCAAAGTCAAGGAGAACACATTCACTCGCATTTCTGAATTTAGGCTTCACTTCATTCATAGGGTCTATTAACAAACGGTAAGCCACAACACGCTTATCATCAGCAACATCAATCTACAAAAGATAGAATTGTTCAATTTTAGAATATATACTCCCCTTATTATCTTTATATAATCTCATATTAGCAAATATATAATTCCTTGAGTACATTACATGACAAGATGGTACTGTGCAACAATAGAATACAGTACTAAACATGAATTAATACTTCTTTCCAAAATATAATTTACTCCCTTGTTGTAATGTACTTACAATACTAACTACACAGTTACACAAATCAATAGCCACTATTCAATATTATATACTCCTTTCCAAAATATAATTTAATCCCTTCTAGTGAAGTACTTACAGTACTAACTACACAGTTACCAAAATCAATAGCCACTATTCAATATTATATACTCATTTTCAAAATATAATTTACTCTCTTGTTGTGAAGTACTTACAGTACTACCTACACAGTTACAAGAATAAATAGCCAATATTCTATATTATATACTCCTTTTCAAAATATAATTTACTCCCTTATTGTGAAGTACTTACACTACTAATTGATGAATATACTCCCTTAATAAAATTAGCTGACACATGTTCCTTATTCAGTACACTTAGATATATACTCCCTTAATCTATATATTTACTCCCTTGCATAATTTATTTACTCCCTTGTACAATATATTTACATTTAAGAAATGACATCAAAGCAATCAGTCAGTTGTACCTGATATTATTCCCCTTTACCAGTTATATTGTGTAAGTAATCCCTACATAATGAATAATTACTCCCTTGTTATCAAGTAGAAGCTAAATAATTGTAGAAATAATAGAAGCTAATAGAAGCTAAATAATTTCATGTTTGAGGAGAACGATCAGAAACATCACCTTTTTAATGTCAAGATAAATACACAAAACGACACCAGCTCACAAAAAAAAATTGAATTATAAACGAAACAAAAATCAAGGAAGATAAGGCGATCTAACCAATTCAATACCTGATCGCTAATCAAACTTTCGTCAAATTTAGAGAGCTGAGTTTGTGACATCCCTTGAGAGAAGAATTGTGTGACTAGAATTCAACCTCCCGTTCTTCTAAACAAATTTATTCGTTCAAAATCAATAAAGAACTATCGAAAAAGACTAACTAATCCTAAAATTAAAGCTAAAAGGGAGAGAATCGAAACCTTGGCGGTAGGACGGAGATAGAGCTCAGATCGCACGCTTTGTTGATCCTAAGCTTCATCGTTCACACGGATTGGAGACTGAGATCTCGATCGAAAGATTCGAAACCTCACCTTAGATCTGATCTGATCGTTCGACTGATTATTGAGAGAGAGAGAGAAAGTGAGACAGAGCGAGGGAGATTTCAAAATCTGGATCTGAGCGAGAGAGGAGAGAGATTTCAAATTTCGTAAGGCTTCTGTCACGTGCATCACACGTGAATACATAGAGGTTATTGGGTTGGATGCGTGAGGGGGATGGCACAGGATGGCACAATATTAGGATGTTATATAGGATATCCGCTTTTGCAGTCCTAAGCTTAGGCAAGTATAATCAGAAAATCGGGCCGGCAGTTATCTGCGACATTAAGACACGACAAATCATAGCCCATTAGATAACTATCCACCTATTTTATTAAATTTCGGATCTTACAAGGAGAATAGGCTCAGAAGGAGTAGATGGACAATAAATCCAATAACAGCCCAGTTATCGACAATCCTATTCGTCTCTACATCCTTATTTGATTTTTTATCTTTCCTTCAACTTCATTGGCTGGGCTATAATTGCATGAATTAATTCTTTATGTTGAAACGGCAGCATTATTTGACTATATGAAGTGAACAACTCAAAATGAGCGAGATAAATTTATAGGGTCAAACTTACGTACGTCTTCTCGAACTTAAGGTCATGTAACTATTTTATGCTTCAAAAACTAAAAACAAAATCCTATTACTCCAGAAAAACAGAAAAATTCATTAATTAGCAAATTTATTGAAGACACATTTTAATAATGATAAAAAGTGAATTTATTATGCTTACATGTTCTATACACAATTTATAATTATTTTTACACAAAAACTTAAATATTAAATTAATAGTCCAACATAAAAAAAAAATTCCTTTTTTTTACTCGACTAACTAATAGGCCGAAAGTAAATTTGAGTTTACATTTGAGTTTAGCATGTGGTCCCTTCAAAATTTGGAATTATATAATAATGTGCATGTACTCCGTTTTTAGATTAGACGTTTTTTTTTTTTTTCATTGTGCTCCTTTGTTATAGACATATGTATGTGCTCCGTTGGTAATTACTCTACAGATTTAACTTCTTATTTTTTTTATTTTCATTTATTGACATATCAATTTTTAGTCAGGGAATAATCTGAAAGTGAACATGAGTAATACTTTCACATAAGCGTTGATCTCTAACTTCTCTAATTTTTTGCTGAAATTTTCATTATTTTTTACATGTTTTAATGCACGAATATATTTTAAATAAGTACATGACATCATCCGGTATTTCCAACCGGTTTACCCGGTTAAACCGATAAACCCCATACCTATAGCTCGGCCGGTTCTTTAAAACATTGCTTTCAGTTAAAAAAATCTGGAAAGTAGATACAAAACAGTGAACGGCTAAACAACAACTATATACAGTTTGGCTGGGGGGAACTACAGGAAACCTATTCCCACTCCAAATTATCTACGCAAGCACACCAAAAATTTAAGAAACAAAGTATTGCTGGTCGATGTTCTCCTGTACCTAAACTTCTGAACGAGACTGCCTCACGCCAGAATACCGTAAATAGTCGTAGAAAAGTTGCGTGGGGGAAAATCGAGTCATGCTTTCAAGTAGGTGGATGCTTGGCTGGGCAGCGCTTGAAGCACGGCCGCACGTCCAACCACAAACGGAACCTTTAAAACTAAAAAATTAAATAAAAAAAAATGAAGTGGACTAATAGGAAGTGTAGAATAAGAACCAACACGAGACCACGCACGCACCGATAGCACATCTCGACCTGACACGTCGTCATCCCACGCAAAAGAAAAATCAAAAAAATTGTAGAGAAAAGAAAAGGAGGCAGTAGACTAGTAAGACCACACACACAAAGAGAACACATCGACCTGACACGTCCTCGTCCTAATCCGAAAACCGAATCGAAATCTCTTTTATGGTCTGTGTTAACCCTCCGTCCGACGGCGGCGGCGGCGGCGCTCTCTTACCTTCGCCAAGGCAGCAACAGCAGCAGCAGCTGCAGGTTAGTAGTAGTGGGTTGGGCATGGCGTTGCCTGGGACGGTGACTAGTCCCACGGCGGCAGAGGATCTGAGCAAGAAGGTGCGAAAGCCTTATACGATTACCAAGTCCAGAGAGAGCTGGACTGAGCAGGAGCATGATAAGTTTCTTGAAGCACTTCAGCTGTAAGGGCTTTTACTCTCTCTCTCTCTCTCTCTCTCGGTTTTGGGTCACATTTGTGGTTTATCTTGATCAGAATGAATTTTCTATCCTTTGCTTTTGATAAATTTTGGAGATTCAAGATCCTAATTGGGGGAATAAATGAATCTGGAAATCTAATTAGACCGCCTGCTGTAATTAGGTGGTTTGGTGTTGATTTTAATTTATGGCTAGCAATAAAGGACAAAGAACTGCAGTTTCAGTAACTAAAAAGTTGCTTTACTGTACTGTTTGCTGTTTCTGCATTGGTCCAGGACTGTGAGCCAATGTGTCTGTTGATATTTGTCAGATTGTTACATAAATATTTTATCAGTAATTTGTAAGGATTAAGACTAAAATAATGTGGTTCTCTGATTTTCTGTCCTTTTGGTGCAGATTTGACCGTGACTGGAAAAAGATAGAAGCATTTGTTGGTTCGAAGACGGTCATCCAGGTACCCTTCTTGTTTCTATTAATCCACTTAGTAAATCATATTAAGATGTTTCAGGCCCTGTCAGTGCATTTTCTGTACTTAAGCCTTGTGAATTTTAGTTTTGTAAGATGTCAATCAAGGTTATTTTTCTTATTGTGTGTACAATTTGTGGTTTTATTTCCATTTCCGATTGAGTAATTGTTAATGTGAACTACATTTATAGATAAGGAGTCATGCACAAAAGTACTTCTTAAAGGTTCAGAAAAATGGAACAAGTGAACATGTTCCACCTCCTCGACCTAAACGTAAAGCAGCCCACCCTTATCCTCAGAAAGCATCCAAAAACAGTAAGTCTTCCCATACTTTTTTTATCCATTTTCATAAAATTATTATTTTTCTTTTTGAATTCTTGTGGGACAGTGTTTATTTTAAACATCTGATTGGTTTGATTCTGCTTATTCTCAGCTCCCTTGTTATCTCAACCTCCAATACCATTGCAAGGATCATCATGTGTCATAGAGCCTGGATTTGCAACCATGTCATCCTGGGCCCACAGCTCTGTTCAACCTATTGTCGCATCCTATGCTGCCAAAGGTCTGACTTTCTCATAGATGCAAATTGATTGTCTATGCTCATTCAATTTATAAACCAGCGAGCAATGATGTTTGACTGAATTTATTTTATTGTATTTAGAGGATGGCGGGGCTGGGGAGCTTGGGACAAATAATAACTCTTCAAGTAGCACAAATGATCAAATAAATCAGGTTCCATCACTTCGCGGTGAGTATTTCTGTGAACTCTGAACCCTTTGTTCATTGGAAGTGCTTATAGAAACTGTAATCATGGTTACATGCATCCATACATTGTTCATGGTCAATTGTACATAAGTTGATTATGAGTGAAGGGCTAGGATGCATTGATGATGAATTCACAGCTGTCTTTTATTTTTTGTTAAAATTAGTACAATGGCATAACTTTCTTCTTTTGAATTAAGAGGTAGACTAAAATCAGTCGCGACTGACATATGAGACCGTCAACTACGATCAAATCTCAATTTTTGAGATTCTAATAGTCGATCTGAACCGTTCAATGTGTTCTCCATATTGAAATCTCGTTGGAGACAAAATTTTATATTTTTCTGAAATTTTTTAGTATTTGTTTGATATTTTACAAAATTCTTAATCTAAACAATTCTGGACCCTTCAATAACTATGATTTTTAAAATTCTCAAAAAAATAGTAAATAAAATTAGAAAAATGTAAAATTTGGTCTCCAATGAGATTTCAATATGGAGAACACATTGAACGGTTCAGATTAGCCATTAGAACCACGAAAGTTGAGATATAATCGCAGCTGACAGGTCCATCCGTCAGTCGTGGCTGATTTTAGCCTATCTCTTGAATTAATAACAAAAACATTTAAACAGTCATCCATACATTAATTAAACTGCTGCTTATCTCTATTAGCACTATTTAAGCCCAAAACCTTGTGTAGAGAAACACATCATTTGAAGCCATAACTCATTACATTCTCAATGATCATTATAGACAATATAAAGTCTATAACCTTCTATAAAATCATTTTGAAACTTTTGATGGTCTAATTTTAAGGGCCTAGATACATATTATCAATTGGAACTCAGATTGCATATAGTTTGGTGAGGTACCTTCATTTTCAATAATGCAATTATTCTATTTTTCTTGAAGGTGTTAAAATTATGCATGAGAGTTTTGTGTACTTATAATTTTTTTTCTAAATCTTCTATTGGGCTAATTTTGGCAATTTGTTTGTAAACAGTTATGCCAGATTTTGCACAAGTGTACGGCTTCTTAGGTAGCATATTTGACCCCAGTACTAGTGGCCATTTGCAGAAGCTCAAGGAGATGAATCCCATTGATGTTGAGACGGTATGTATAACACTACTGACCTGAAGTTCTATTATTAAATACTGCTGAAGTAGCAGTTTGAACTCAATTTTTTATTTTGCTCAATAAAGATTCATTGAATTTTTGTTGTACCTTATTTATGTAGGCTCTTTTGTTGATGAGAAATCTGTCACTCAACTTGACTAGTCCTGAATTTGAGGACCATGTAAGCTCCTTTAATACTTGCACTCTTTTACTCGTACATCAATTTTGATCTCAACTACACTGATTTTGCGCATTCATTTACATTTTTTTTTTCTAAAACAATTGTTTAGAGAGTAGTTCTCTAAATCATGACCTAATTGTCTAATGCAGAGAAAATTGTTGTCAGCGTATGATGGTTCCAATGAGCTTGGATTAGGACCTGCTGAGAGCATATTTCAACCTGATAGACCCATGAGCCCAGTCCTAATATGTAAGCTCGAACTGACACTTCACGCTTGCCAGCAGTAACCATATTCATACCATTTTCAGACTGCTAATGTGATTTGTATATTTATCAGGATTAAGGAGAACAGTGGTGGTCTCATGGAAGGATACAAGATTGTTGTGCTGAAATGCATGTATAGTGTATAGTGTATTTCATAGGGCCATCATTTTTAGGTTTGTCTGAATCGGTCCATTGGAGAGGCTTTTTTGACAAGAGAGAAGCCGACTTTGCTCTGTAATGTTTATTAACGTCGATTTCCATGATGAGATGATTTAAAGTTTGAATCATGGAAATGTTAGTAATGTGCTGGTATTACTAGGGTATGAGGTTAGTTGATAGGTTTAATGTATATATATTTTTGTAACAAGCTGATCATATTTAAATCCTGATTTTTGGAAAGCTTTTCCGTTTATTTGGAGTGATCCAATTCTTCGTTTCTCGCACCTTCAGGCTTCAACTAAGGGTACACGTTTTGGAATAATTCTTTTCACCGAAGATGAATCCTGCTGCATGAGCGATACAGATATCTTTGTTCAATTGTATCGTTTCCGGGAGTACCAGGTTCACCTCTTTTAGGGCTGTACAAGAAAAACAAAAATCCGTCCGACCTGTTTAACCCGTCCAACCCGACCTGTATTTTAACGGGTTGTAACATTAATCGGGTTGGGTCGGGTTTTAAATTTATGAACCTGGTTCAACTGGGTTGGATTATATTTCTAGTATTGATAACCCGTTTTATTAATTACATTCCATTACTCCGACAATGACATTTATTCATCCCAGTTCCCAAATTAGGCATTCAATATCGTTTCTTTCCCACAGCACATGTGAATATACGCAATTCTCTGAGCGATGCCTCGGTTCCTTCCTGATGCCTCGACTCCTCCCCTCCCAACCTCGATCTGACAGTCTCCATGCCTCGGAAAATGGTACGTAATTGATTTCTTACTACAAATTTGTTAGTTAAATACTGCTGTCATTTGTGCTAATGGTTATTTGCAAAGTCGCTATTTTTCTATCAGACTCAAACAATATCCTTTGCGTCGATTATTAATTCTTTTTTTTGTCTTTGTTTCTTTGATCCTCTTACTATTGTTCTAGTCATTATGCAAGCGTACAAGAGTACAACTTCTGTATACTGTACAATAAGGTCTTCGTCTCTTTGATCCACTGTTGTACTGTACAAGGTTTCAACTCTCAACTAAGCCTCTTTCAATTTTACTTGTAATTATTTTAATTTTACATGTAATTGTTTCAATTTTACAGCCCTAATTGATTTATTTTACATGTAATTATTTTAATTTTACAGTCTCAGCTCACAATTTTGTATGTAATCCCTAACTCAATTCGTGACCCTTCTCTATTTTAATACCAGTTTATTTTCTTGTTTTACGAGAATTACAAGAAACTTGATTGTAAATTAAACGTGGTCTGAGTCTCTCAGTAACAGCTAAATGCTGCTTATTTTTTTACTATCAGAGATGTTTAAATGAACTTGTAAGAATTCAAATGCTGCTTTTTTTTACTATCAATCAACCTTCTGTAAGAAAACGACACTTTGATCATTTTATGTAGAAATTTGATAAATTCTTCATGTAGGTAAAAGAAGTTAAAAATCAGGATTACGAGTGAAGGAGAAGGAGAACCGCCTAAATTCTTCTGTGCTTGAAAGAATGCTGAAATTTGATCAGTTTGTGATGAAATTTGATGAATTCTTCATAATAAATACCTTTGTTTCAAATATATGCCATTTGTACGTTAATTATAAAATATGGTACTTTGTGTTGTTGAATTTATGATTATTGAATTTTAGACAAATACTTGTTGTGTTGTTGCTTGGACTTTTTATTTTAATCCGATCATATAGGTTATATGTTCATTTTTTATTTTAGTTATGTGATATGTACAATTGATTAACAATTCATTTGACCCGCATAATCCGTATAACTTGCATAACCCGTAAAAATCCATATGTAAAAAAACAGCTGGGTTGGGTTGGGTTACGGGTGAATTAGTTAAAAAAAAATTTCAACCCGATATAATTGGATTGGATTAAAATTTTGATTAAAAATATTTGACCCGTCCGTTGTACAGCTCTAACCTCTTTGATAAATTCTGGTAGATATAAGATATCGTGTTGCACGAGTATTTCTGGTTTTACTCGAGAACTGACCCAACCCGGGGGAACATTTGAGGCCGATCGTTGGATCATGTTTTAACAGGGTTACATTTGTTCAAATTTTTTTCAAAATTTTATTTCGAAAATGGAAATAACTATAACTATCTACAAAAAATAGGCAATAGTACTGACTGGTCACCTTTTTTTAATTTCTGTTAATATGGATGAAGAATGTCATCTTATCATAATTTATCGTCAACGCATCTTAAAAAAAAAAAAAGCAACAGTGTCCTATTAGGGTAAAAAAAAAGGTTCTGCAATTTAAAAAAAAAAACTTCTGCATTACAATATTTGTTTCCAATACAGTAATTGTTCATAATTAGTTATATTGAATCTATTTTAATTTTAGTTTTGAAAAATGTTTATAGACCAATTAGTTGCGGTTGGGTCATTCTCAAGTCCGAATCATACTCAAATTAGACCTGACTCTTTCAAAAAAATTTTGTAAACTAGGCGACCTCAGTTTGTACATAGTTTTTTTAGGACCGACTGTCCAAAGAAATTTGTAGGTGTAATCTTGGCTTTTTGCAATCTAAATCAGATGTCAATTTCAGTTTTTTTTTTTTTTCCGTTACTAGTTCAGCTATCTCTAAATTCAACTATTGATAATAGCTCTGAATTAATTATAGATGTTTTTAAAATTTATATAAGTGTTCTGCTTTATTGGCCCATTAGATTAAAACATTCCAGTTCACAAATTGAATTTCTTGGGGGATATTGTCTGTCAACGTTTTTTTTTTAAGTTTATTAAAAATTTCTTAACAACATAGTTATAAATAAGAAGTCCTTATTGCAAGAAATAACTTCCTTATTGCAAGAAACCGGATTCTTAGGTTAAAATGTTGCTGGGTCATTAAAAAAGTAAAGAAAGATTTGGCTCAGAAGTATGGATATACTCTCATTGATACCGTAGTATCTCCGAAGTCTGACATGCGAAGTTTACCATAATTCATCACTGCGATAGTAAGCTATAAAATAAAAGAAAAAATTTTATAAAAAAAAAAAAGCTGAGTTAAGACAAAGCAATTTCGATCATAATAAGTGGATCAGAAATAATCCAATGGATTAGTTTCTCAGTCACAATGAATCAGAAACACGGACCAAAGTTTGTCATCATTCCCACCCATTTAAAAGATCTTACTACAAAAAGAACAGAAATTACTAATTACTAATAATAATATAAAATTAAAAAGCAGAAAAACAGAGGGAAAAAAACAACGAAATAGAAAGCATCAGAGACTTAAATACTAGTAATCACGGAGATATAAACTCCTTCATTTTGTTGCAGTTTTTCCTCATCATTTGATTCCTTTTACTTTTCTCACAAAAAATCGTTTAAACAAACTCCACAAGACTAACCAACATAATTATACTAACATCAAATCCAATCAAAAAGCCAGCCAGAAAAAATTAGAAACAAAGGTGGAGGATGGAAAGAGAGGAATTTGATGGGAGAACTAATCGAGTCGCTCGGCTGGGTTGGAATTATAAATACAAGAGAGGAAACCCTAAAACCGGATTTGTGCGCGACCATCACCAATGGACGGCTAGGATTTACTGCCGCCGAAGCGAAGTAAACTAGATTTGTAAGGCTTAAGCTGATACTTTTGGGCTAGACTCGGTCCAATGGACGCAGCTTCTTAGTTATAATAAAAGGAAAACACAGAGCCGGCCCATTTATTTCTAAAGTACAAACCCAAAACATGTATTTTGGATCATAAATACTTTTGCTGCCGATAGACTCTGATAGGCATGCGTGGTGAACTGGTGATTGGTGAAGCAAAGCGTTGTAGAGGGTTTTTATAATTCGGGTTATTTTATTTATCATTTCAATGGTTCAGTTTTTCATTTATACAGATTGGCTTTGTTTCAAAATCATGGCAGTTTGATTTCATTGTTGACTTGATTTTGAATATTGAAAATCAAAGAAAATGATCAAACTAAATGAATTTATAATATTGCAATCATGCACATGTCAATAAATGATTTAGCAAGTTAGAATTTATAACATTTTTCATATAAATTTCAATTGATTATGAACCCTTACCATAGAAAGTTTTACTTCAATTGTACACTTGAGCCCAATATGGATGCAAAAGGCACCATAAATAATGTTTGACACAAAAATCTGATTAACATATAACAATCAAAAGCTGGGTTGCTACAATCAAACAGCAGAAATAAATTGGCGTGAATCAAAGTATTTAATTTTTTATTTTTATAATTTGTATTAAGCTCTAAAACCTTTGGTTGGAGTAGTATTTGGTAGAACCTCCTTTAATCTTGACTCCTCTTTTCGTCTCTTTTCTTATTTTCGAACGTGTCTGGTAATAGTGAAAAAGTGTTGGCAAAATCGTCCTAATAATTCCTTTTGAGTGTGAAATAGAATAACTACTATTCCTATGAATGCTGAAATAATGGGACATCACATGCCAGTCTCATCGTGCCAAAAGTACCACTATTTACAATAGTAATATCATAACTGAATAGCTATCACTCAAAACAACTCATTTTTTTTTCCAAAAAGTAACCTTGGAGGTTACCGTTTCATTATATGAAACACAAGTTTATTACAACTCAAACTAGTTCATTCATCGCTTCTCCCAAAACCATCGGCTCGGCCTGAAAATTTGCTTCAGCAGTGCCATTTT
Source organism: Rhynchospora breviuscula (assembly GCA_027562975.1). Lineage (NCBI taxonomy): Eukaryota > Viridiplantae > Streptophyta > Magnoliopsida > Poales > Cyperaceae > Rhynchospora > Rhynchospora breviuscula. The sequence goes on along the minus strand of CM050398.1, from coordinate 57,698,836 downwards.
TGGAACATTCCAGTGTTCAACATGCCTAGAATCCAAATTGAAATTTGAAAACTGTAGTAGTACAGAACATGAATAAATAATTGTAAAAGAAAAACAAGCATTAAAATCATCTTACCTGCATATTCTCCCTGATTTGGCATCAAAGTAGTATTCTGTGTACCCAGTCGCTGAGAACAAGAAAATAGCCAATATCAGCAATTGAGAATGGAAACTATATTTCTTTTGAAGGCCAAAAATGATTTGTTGATACCAGAAAGAATAGGTCTCCAAGGAAATGACATTACACAGCTGAAACGCCAGTGTCCAATTGATTTATCCTGCAGCCAAATATACAAAAGGTTTTTTTTTTTTTAAGTTTAATGTACATAAATATTTAGTGAACAAATTATTAAATCAAGAAGTAGTTAATTAAGAGAATAATACCTCATGGTCCTCCCATTTCATGAGATTCATTTTAGATTTTTCTAGCAGGGATCCAAAATTTGTACAGTTCCTTTTAAAACGCTTAAGGCCTCTAAAGGAACCAGCTGGATCAGCAAATTCACAGTCATCTTCATAAGCCTTAAGTGTCAAGTTTCCTGGAACAGCCAAACCTCATAGGTAAAATATCATAATCTTTCAGGCCATATTGTCAAAATGTTCTCATCTTTGATCTGCTGCATTTCTCTATTGGAATAGTTTTGTTCAAATATAAATTGAACAAAATTTTCTCTTTAATTTTAAAGTCCTGGCAATATCATTCAAGCCAAGTTTGGAAATTGCTTAGGACTTAATTGTAGAAATGATAAAGTTGTCAGAGCTTGCAGTGTTGTGCTACTAGTCTGTTAATAGCAAATGTGTCTTCTCTGAAGAGCTCTATAGAACTATTATATCTGTGTTTTATCTATTAGTGTCTGGTTCCGGGTCCAGAACTTGCACCTTGAACCAATGCTATATTTGTGAGTTCTTGCTGTTTGTACTGCTGGAATGGAATTGAATTTGCGGGTACCATATTTTGTCTGAATAATGTAGACTATGTGACCTTTCCTGAAGGAAATTATTTTTATTATTACAGTAAAATTTTGGGTAGGGATATATTGACACCACTTTTATGGATTGGGATATATTAACACCTGATTAAATTCTTATTAAAATAAAACAAAACAAAAATGCTTTTTTTTTTTTGTAGTTTTGATAGGTTGTGTATTAAATTTTGTACAACTTTTAGAATCAATTTGTAAGAACAGTTCAATTTCAGCAATGCCTAAATGATTCTCAAATTATATCAAAATTCATACACATCTAGTCTAAACAATAACAAATGTATGCTTGTACTTTTATATCCTTGATTTATAAACGATTTATTGAATGTCATGGTGCCAAATAAGTTTGAGCGTCTGTATTATCCCTACTACTTCGCAATTATAAGGGCTGCGTTTATTTTTTTATTTGAACTGCAAGCTAGTGGCTTTATCAATACACTAATTCGATATGATAAAGATGACAGAAGTAAACTAGGCTAAATATATTAGAAGAAATTATTTGAGTAAATTAAATTGAAATAAAAATTATACATCTCAAACCTGTGACGAAATAGGAGCGCTCAAAATCCTCCTTGATGGCCTTGATAACTTGAGGCCGGCCAAAACACTCCAACTCACCTCCATCTCTTGTGTTTTCTTCTGATGTCTCTGTTGAAGAACCTGGTCTGAAGAATGAAGCTGCTATGCCCAGGAGCTCTGAGCCATACCATGCCACCTTAAGCACAACATTCTCTGATTGAGAACTGTCAGCACTATCTGACAAGCCATTTTTCTTGGCTTTCAGTTTGATGCTGCAGCAGCGCCGCCGAGAATTGGGGTGTCGAGATGTTGCGAATCGGGTGTGTTCAAGATGGGAGGTTGAATTTGGTCTCAGAAAAGATGCCATTTTTATTTTTGGCTGGTTGGCTCCTCTTTGAAGAGGAATAGGTTCTGGACCTCATGAATTAGTACTGGAAAGAGAGTACTACTCTTTGTTTGTTGATTTGTGGTTCTTATTACAAGGGTGATAGTAGGTTGGGGTAGATCTTTAGTGATGCTTTATAATAAACAATGCAACCTTTTTTATTGTGTCTGTGACTAACTTCATCCATTGTTTGTTGCGATGATTTAGTGAAAAGACTCTGATGGGGAGTAAAATCCATCTGTAAGTAATAAAAAAAAGGCAAAATTGATCACATACCCTCAAATCTTTCTTAATTGAATATTTACCCCTCAAAGCTTTGAAATTGATCACGTACCCCTCAAATCTTAATAAATAGGCATATATACCCTTTTCTGTTTTTTAAATAAATTTATGAATATTAAAATCTGATTTTTATATCTTATGACAGAATTACCCCTGCCCAGATTTCTCTCTGTCAGCCTAAAAGACCTTTCCTCTTCCCCTATATTCTCTCCAAGCGATATCAAAAAATAGAGATCTCCTCTGACATATGCTCTTTCCCATTCTATTTTTTTTTCCCAATTATTACTTAAAAATTAAAATATTTCTTTTCGATTCTACTTTCGCTCATTGATCTCCACTTTTAATTCGACATAAAGGGGTCAACTTGGCACCTCGTGAGAGAAAAAGTGTTTGGACTTTGCTGATATTTATCTGTTCATTTATTTCTTTATGAGGGTCTAGCTTATACTGTTATACATTACAAATTGTCATTTCTCTTTCCTTGCTCCTTGCTGTGCCGCTTATAGCCTAATTTAGTGTAAACTTGTCTCATACAACTTTAAGTATCTTCCAAGTGAACAATTAATATGCAAATAAACATATACTACACTATTTATTAGACTAAATTCATTAAATTATAACGAAAGGGTAACATTTTTTGCAGTTGTTTAATTGAATACAACTCAAAAAAGAAAATAAAAACGAAAAATGAAAAGTTGCAATCATACATGTATGGATTCATAAGAATAAGAATTTTTCATTGTCTCACAAATTTGTAAACCTGAAGACATTATTTATCTAAAATGACTGCAGATTCCCCCCCCCCCTACTAGATCGGGTCCTTTGTACCACCAAGGTGGCCTGTGTACTATCAAGCATCTAAGCCAATAAACATACCAGTATATGGATTTGCATTATTTTGGTCAAATATGCTACCCATTAATATAAGTGTTGTCTACTATATAATTTAGCGGAAGAGGAAAGGTCTTTCAGGCTGACAGAGGAGAGAAATTTGGACTGGGGTAATTCTGTCCAAGATATAAAAATCAGATTTTAATATTCATAAATTTATTTAAATAACAGAAAGGGGTATATATGCCTATTTATTAAGATTTGAGGGGTACGTGATCAATTTCAAAGATTTGAGGGGTAAATATTCAATTAAGAAAGATTTGAGGGGTATGTGATCAATTTTGCCTAAAAAAAAATGAGGGCAATTCATTGAAGGCGTCAAGGCAGATTAAGGACCACACTCATCTCTACTAAGTGCAGCTTACATAAGAACAAACAGGATCTATCGGTTGTCTTTTCTTTTTCTTTCAAACGGCCTTGATAGAAGCATTGTTGCTGACTTGCTGCTCTGGAATCTATAGTTCTGTACAGTGGAAAAGGCCTCCGTTCCGTTATACTCCACTACGGAGGATGGCTCAAATCAAAATAATCTTTTTATGTATTTTTTTTTTTTCCCAACTAAGATCAAATCGCTCGGAATTGGGTCAGGGTATGTGCCACATGGGGAATTATCTGAAGATACCATAAATAAAAAACAACCATTCGGCCCAGCCTTATGTCCTTATCACATAAAAATACTATTAAAAAAAAAAAAGGAAAACGAAATTACATTGAATGGGTTGGATGGGATGGGTTGTACATGTTTAAAGTTTTCTATTTGCACAACCCAACCAAAAGGCAAAGCCACCATTAACCATTTTGAGCTAGATTTATGCGTCAGAGAGCATGGGCTTATTGATCTCTATCACAAATATTGTTACAAATCCACAAATTATCACATAGATGAAATCATGAAAGACCCAAACAAAATACTTCTATTTTAAATCTAAAATTCTATGGACTACCACTAAACAGCTAACTCGTAAATTTTCAATACAAATTCTCAACGACATTTTATGAAAGAATATACGAGTAAAAACTTTAGTCTTCTTTTTTATCTGAATCCTCTAGAGCAGACAACCTTTCGACAAGGGGAGGATGTGAGTAGTGATAAGCTGAGTACCAGGGATCAGTGTTCATAGCTGACAAATTCTCTTCCTGAATTTAGAAAAAAAATTTAGTCAGCTTAAAATGAATGAAACAAGGCTAAATATTAAACAAATAATTAAATTTGATCACCTGTAATTTCACGAGAGCAGCTCGAAGTGATGCTGAGTATCCCAATTTCTTTGCAAAAGCATCAGCCTAGAAAATATTTTCAAGGAGTGAAAAGGATAAGTGTAAAAAAAAAAAGACTTCACAGCATTAAAAACATTTGAGTAAAACAAGAACCTGAAATTCAAATGCTCTGCTGACTAGGTTCAGCCCAAAGCCAACAAGGTGCTGTAGTGGTATGATTGTGTGCTACAAAATTACAAAATAGATGCCATTAGTAACTCCATGATGCATAATATAAGGCAAATATTCTAATACATCGAGTAATAGACAATAACAAAATAAAGAGAAGATATGTACTTGAAATATAATAAGGCCAATAATCACAGGCTGTGTCTCGAAACCAAAGCTTTGGTAAAGATCCTTCGAGTTTCTCACAAGAGCATACCCTCCAAATTGAAGAAAGGTCAGAATCTGATCAAGAAATAAAATTATACCACTTTAACCAGTATTTACTCTAACCAACAAAATGACAAAGCAATATAATTTAATCTAATAATTATAACATAAAGGCTCTAGTTAGCCTTCGGCCCCTGGAGATGAAACAAATTGAAATACTTCTAAAATATGGAGCAAAACCTCACCTGGACAGCAATAAAAGAATACACTGTATGGTTGAGCTTCCAGTGGCCAAGTTCATGTGCTATCACTGCCACTATTTCCTCTTCATTTGAACACTGCAATAATTTTGCAGTCAACAGAACTTTAATTATAAGATGTTCTATAAGCTGAAACCTAAGTTAAGTGACAAAATTAGTTTACCACCAAAAAGAAAGGGAAGCTGCAAAACATCTAAAATGCATAAAAAATACAAACCTGCTGAATTAATGTGTCATAGAGAACAATTCGCTTGTTCTTGAAAAATCCATACATATAAGCCTGTTAACAAATAATATAAAATACATATAAATATATATATATATATTAGATCCTGAAACCTAAAAAAAGGGGGAAAAAAAAAAAAAAGACACCCTGACAAGTAGAATCTTACATTGCTATGGCTTGATCGAGTAGAACCATCCACTACAAACAGCTTTTTAAGAGGGAACTTGAGAGAGGCTGCTAGATTCTCTATCTTCTGCCTAAGCACTCCTTCAGGAAGCTGAATTAGCATGAAAATATACATTTCTCAATGAATAAGTACATACATGAAATACATTTCTAAATGTGAAATAAAGCTTTCAATTGGCAGATAAGCAGCAATTTAGTGCTATATTGTATTTGTAAACCCTGCTGCTAAAATTAGTTCCAGATTAAGAAAATTTGTCCACAATATAATGTTATGTTGATATATGATCATTTTTTGGCTCATATGGAAACCCATGGGCATAATATGAAAGCATTAAACAACATCTGCTGTTAACCTCAAATTCAACACAACAATATCAGGACCAAATAAAAATGAAAACTTAAATATAAACCCTAATCTCATTTGACTGTGGTCATCACTTCCTTTTCTTTCCTTTCATAACAGTAACTGATTTATCCACTCAAGACTCAACTACCAGCACCCCGCCTATTCTGTTGACCACATCTCTCTCAGCTACATTTCTGTCTCACCCCTTTATCTTGAAATTTTCCGGTCACAACTAAGTCAATCTCCTCGATAAATTGAAATCAATAACCTGACTAGTAATGCCAGCCCATTCTTAGACCACAACAATGGCAATATATTTCATACCTCACTTACATTTAGACTGCACAGTAACATTTTTATGTTGGTTGTATTTATAAAGATAGAATTGATGTTTCGCTATGTTATTATTTTTATAGATATGTTTTTATTGATTTGACTTTTATAAGTAAAAAATCATTTTACAAAACATAGAGCTTTCTCATGGTTAATTTGTAACTATATTAAGCTTAAGTGCTAAAAGCTTAATTAGCCCTTTACCACTACTGCTCCTACAAGTTATTAAGAATTTTGATGTGAAAGCACGAAATGAACTTACAGGAGTGAATTTGTTGAAGAGAGGAGCAATTAGTACAGGGTACAATGTCATCATCACTATTGCCAGTACAAACATAAAGCCCCAGAGATAAATTGCCAAGTACGGACCTCCTATCTGGTGAAATTGTGAAAATAGAACAATAAAAATAAGAAATACAGCTAAAATTATTGTCATTCAACAACCATCAACATATGAAAAAACTCACCTGAACAATGTAAATAATAGCAGCAACTATAGGTGGGCCCAGTATGATGGAGAGAAAAATTCCTTTGATCATATCTCTAATGAAAAGCCATATGGTTTGCTACGATAGGAAATATAATATACATGAGGTAATTATCACAGGAAACATGTTAAGAACAAGAGCGAACAGAAATAATGGAAACAGTAGCACCAAACCTTATTGAATCCATGGCGTGCCTCAATTACAAAGGTAGAATAAAGGGAAAATGGCAAGTCTGTAATCTGTAAGATACAAGTTATGTTGATCATATATCAGATTAACATTTGACGAAATAACTTAGAGAAGTAAGAATTTCTATTTTGGGAGCACATTCTACACGACCCCCAAAAGATTGCATAAGTGGCGATGGGTTTTAGTCACCCAATTTTTTGTTACAAGGACATCTAATTTTCTGCAATGTACAAATGAGCAGCTATAAAATATTAACCAAATACAACATGGTTTATTACATATATATAACTATGTACCTGTGACCAAATCATAACACCAGCTAAAAAGGAAAGAGTATGTATAGTTTCATTCTCAGAATTTAGGCCTATACGCGCCACAATCTCTCCAGATTTCTGCATGATAAGCATGACATCATTATAAAACTAAATGTCTCAGAAACAAGAAAGCACGCAGATATTAGTGTATAATTACATAAAAATATTACCATCCAGACCCACGGTAGAAGCCCATAGTACAATATTGCAGTATCCATCAATATGGTGACAGCTTCATGGACAAAATGGAAATTACTGAAAAATTCAAAACATAACACGTCAAAGTGAATTTCAGCCAACGCCCACTTTTCAGAAATATGAATAGTAGAATTCAAAAACTGACCTTTTGTCAAGGCTATAAGCCCTAGATCTCTCAAATTTTTCTTGGCTAACAACTCCTTCCAATGGTCGAGGCAATCTCGGCAGCTTAAGTGCCGAATGTTGTCTTATATCCAAATATGTCTCAAAAATGTACATTAGGATCATAAACCCTGTAAAAAGATGTTAATACATCAATACACCATAAAACAAAAACTGTACATTAGGGATGATACATCCTGTAAAAAGATGTTAATTTATCAAAACACAAGAAAACAAGAACTGGCTAGGTTTTTCAACAACCATGTTAGATTGAATTTGTGAGTTTCATCATATAACCTAGCTACTAATATATAAACTCAATCGGAGGCCTGAACTCACTTATAACCCCCAATCTGTAGCCACTTCCTATCCTAAACCTAAAACAAACGCAATTAAATCCATTCTAAGTCGAACTAATGCCGATTTCACATTATAGCAGCCAAGCAAGTAGATTACTCAAATGAGAAATCGCGTAACAGAGAGAAACAATCGAACTTACCTAAAACCAATTCGAGGTAAGGTAAATCCATTTCGCACAAGCGGGGAGTGTTCGTCGGCGGCGGCGCGGCGGAGGAGACGCTTCCTTTTCTGCGAGCGCTAGAGAGTAATAAATAAAGAGAGAATTTGAGAGAGAGAAGGAATTAGAGAAAGGCACTGATTCTTTATTCTTTGCCCTCGAGCAAAGATGGAACAATGAAAAGGGCAAAGATGGAATTAAAAAGGATCGAGGACCTCTAGAGGGGATGAAACGAAGAAAGAGGATCCGGGTGATAAAAGCTAGATTAAAAAGATTAGATTAGATAGATCAGGTGATTATAGTAGAAGATTAATGAGATGCGAATATTTATTCATCTTAAAATATATCGGACCGGTTTCTTCTACTCTTGCGTGCGTGTGTTACGGGTTATTATGACTTCAATGCAATCTCGTACAAAACTTCTTCGTTTGGTGGTCTATGCGGTTTCTGACGGATCTAGACCGTTTGATTTGATTTTACTTTTGTTGACTAGTTTTTTAAGTTTATAATTTTTGTATGAATTATTATTCAGTATCTTGATAAAATTTATTAATTTGACATCGTCAATTTACTTAGTTTTTAATAAAAGGACTTTTTATAATTTTTAATAATCAAGGTTTAAATCTTAGACCTAGTGTCCAGAGAAAGAAATAGTAGAGCTGTCAATACCGTGCCGTTTCGTACGTTTTCCGTTCCGTTCCGTCCTGGCGGAACAGAAACACAACAGATTTTCATTACGTTTCAATGAGCGGAACAGAGGACGGATGGAATAGGGTTTCGTTCAGATAGACGGAACATAAGCGAAACAGACTATTTCCGTTCCGTTTTTTAATGTTATTCCGTAGCCCATCAGCCCATAAGTCCATCGTGCAGCAGCCCATTTCCTTTCTCTCTCTAGAGAGGCAGGGACCTTTGAAAATCCATCTCCTCTCTCGCTTTCTCCGCCTGCTCCTCTTTCTCCGCTGGCCATGTGCAAACCCTAGCCACTCTCATCTCTCTCTCGCCTGCCTCCTCCCTCACTCGAGCCCCACCCTCTCCCTTTCTTCTCCGATGGCCTCTCTCGACTGCCTCCTCCCTTACTCGAGCCCCCACCCTCTCCCTCTCTTCTCCGATGGCCTCTCTTACCACAACCCACCACTCTCTCTCTCGCCTGCCTCCCCCCTCACTCGAGCCCTCTCTCAACCAATCCAAGAAGTCTCTTTCTCCTCTCATGATGAGCCTGAACGCAAATCTCGTGCCATCACCTCCGTCATGCCAGCAGCTTGATGAACCCTAGATGTTGCACCTCCGTCTTCTCTAAGGTTGAACCAGTCGATCTCTTGACCGCCGTCCTCCAAACTTTAACGTTTTAAACGTTCTTCTGTTTAATATATACGGAACGCAAACAAAACAAAATTCATTTCCGTAATAACAACGGAACATTAAGCGGAAAATTGAATTCTAACGTCAAAAGTTACGGAACATAAACGTAAGAGTGCATTTCCGTGCACATCCTGCATGTTTGACACCTCTAAGAAATAGTAATAAAAGACTCAACTTTGCTAGTTCTCAGACTATTAATCTCCATGTATTTTAGTTTTTATTAATTTATCTTTACAATTTTTAGCTAAGTTTAGAGCTCAACTATTCCAAATACGCAATTTGTTTCTAATCGTGACTTAAATCATCATCAACCGTTACTTTGATTCTGCCTTCTGTGCAACGTTAGATTTTGAATGAGTTACAATTATGAAATAT